>JAUIMM010000329.1:10000-1297130 GCA_031769625.1 Taudactylus pleione | reverse complement strand
TCCCAACTGTAATTTTTCTAACAGTTGACAGTTGGGAGCTGATTGGCTGGAGCACCATTTATCATACACAGTGAAATTTATAGCTCGTTTTAGTGATAAAACTTGTAAGTAAATGAGGCCCTATGTCTCTTAGGTAGTATGATATATTTCTTGTTAGTTTCTATACTAGGTCTATTTTCAGTACATTAATATAGTGAAGTTTAGTTGTTTATATATGTTACACTTTTGTTACAATTTGTCCTTGTATATATTATTGCTGTTTGTAATCAATTTTTCTGTGAAAGCTATTTTTAGTAACCATGGTGATGGGCACTGAATGCTGAGTGATGACGTCACTCAGATTGCGCCGCTGACCCGGGTGAGCAGTCCCGCTTCCGGCTACGATGCACGTGGATAGGCATGGGTGATGCTATTTAAGGTAGGAACACGAGTATTGTACTTTAGCCTGAGGACAGTGCCGGTGTAGAGCCACTGAAACGTTGCTGTGTACCACTGATGGATTAAACATTGATAACAAGAACCACGAGTGCCGCGTCTGGTGGATGAGTATGACATTACAATACGCGGGCACCTGGCCAAGTTTTTCCTTACTGGGAGAGCCGGACCCTTTGTTCTCTTCTTTTTTTTATACTGTATATATATATATATATATATATATATATATATATATATATATATATATATATATAGTAGGGGAGTGCACCGGCCACTTTTCGTGTTTTGTGTTTTGGTTTTGGATCTGGATCTTTCTTCGTGTTTTGGATCTGGATTGGTTTTGCCAAAACCACCCTTCCGTGTTTTGGGTTCTGGGTTTTGTGTTTTGGATCTGTATTTTTTTGAAAAAAAGCATAAAAACAGCTAAAATCACAGAATTTGTAGGTTTTTCTGCTCCTATGCTATTATTAACCTCAATAACCTTAATTTCCACTCATTTCCAGTCTATTCTGAACACCTCACACCTCACAATAGTGTTTTTATGTCCAAAAGGTTGCACCGAGGTAGCTGGATGACTATGCTAAGCGACACGAGTGGGCGGCACAAACACGTGACCCATCTAGGCGTGAAACTGCAGTGGCAGACAGAATGGCAGTTTGAAAAACTAGGCCCCAAACTGTACATAATGCAAAGAAAAAAATGAGGTGCAAGATGGAATTGTCCTTGGGCCCTCCCACCCACCCTTATGTTGTATAAACAGGACATGCACACTTTAACAAACCAATCATTTCAGCGCCAGGGTCTGCCACACAACTGTGGCTGAAATGATTGGTTCGTTTGGGCCCCCACAAAACAAGCTGGCAATTAATCTGTCCCTGCACAAACTGGCTCTACGGAGGCAAGATGTCATCCTCATCCTCCTCATCCACCGATTCCTCACCCTCTTCAGTGTGTACATCCTCATCCTCACAGAGTATTAATTCGTCCCCGCTGGAACCACAGGTACCTCTGTACGTTCTGCAGGCTGGTCTCCCTGGAAGAGTTGATAATTAATTTTATGAACATCATCTTCTCCACATTTTGTGGAAGCAACCTCCTACGCCTTTCGCTGACAAGGTTCCCGGCTGCACTAAACACTCTTTCGGAGTACACACCGGAGGGGAGGCAACTCAGGTAAAATAGAGCCAGTTTGTACAGGGACCTCCAAATTGCTTCTTTTTCCTGCCAGTACAGGTACGGACTGTCTGACATGCCTACTTGGATGCTGTCACTGATGTAATCCTTTAACAGACAGATGCACGCTTGTCGCTGCTGCTTTGAGGATGCAAGTGCGGCTACAGCCCACACAATTCACAAAGACAGAAAAAAAAAAAAGAAGATTTTTATTGTTTGTGGAGCGCACTTTGAGGGTTACACCACCCTTTAACAGACAGACGCACGCTTGTCGCTGCTGCTTTGAGGATGCAAGTGCGGCTACAGCCCACACAATTCACAAAGCCAGAAAAAAGAAGAATATTTTTATTGCTTGTGTAGCACACTTTGAGGGTGTCACCACCCTTTAACAGACAGACGCACGCTTGTCGCTGCTGCTTTGAGGATGCAGTTGCGGCTACAGCCCACACATTTCACAAAGACAGAAAAAAAAAGAACAATATTTTTATTGTTTGTGTAGCACACTTTGAGGGTGTCACCACCCTTTAACAGACAGACGCACGCTTGTCGCTGCTGCTTTAAGGATGCAGGTGCGGCTACAGCCCACACATTTCACAAAGACAGAAAAAAAAAGAACAATATTTTTATTGTTTGTGTAGCACACTTTGAGGGTGTCACCACCCTTTAACAGACAGACACACGCTTGTCGCTGCTGCTTTGAGGATGCAAGTGCGGCTACAGCCCACACAATTCACAAAGACAGAAAAAAAATAACAATATTTTTATTGTTTGTGTAGCACACTTTGAGGGTGTCACCACCCTTTAACAGACAGACGCACGCTTGTCGCTGCTGCTTTGAGGATGCAGGTGGAATCTAGACGGGATTTGGAACCGGGGACACACTACCTCCATCAATTGTCTAAATCCCACTGCACTAATGGCGGATACCGGACGCACGTCTAACACCAACATAGCAGTCAAGGCCTCAGTTATACGTTTTGCTTCAGGATGACTGCTGTCGTACTTCATCCTCATCGCTAGGGACTGTTGGAGAGTCAATTGTTTAGTAAAAGTAGTGATGTTCCTACTTCCTTTCTGGGATGATGAACAACTCCCAGCAGCAGCAACAGCACTAGGAGGAAGTGGTTCTTGATCTTTCCCTATTTTATTTTTATCGGAGAAAGTTTGGTCCTCCATTTATGTTACATTGATATATACGTGCGGCTAAAGCGCACACAAACACAGAAAATATTTTTTTATTTTTGCTGGAGAGTAGTGCACTTTGTGGGTTACACCACCCTCTAAGAAATGAGCCAGCCGGCTCTTTACTTATGGGACACAGGCGCACGCTTCGCGCTGCTCCTTTGTTGATGCACGTGCAGCCACAGTGCACACAAGTCACAAACACAGAAAATATATATTTTTTTGGTTTGGACTGGAGTGTACTTTGGGGGTTACAGCACCCTTTAACGGTCAAGCCAGCTGGCCCTTTACTTATGACACAGGCGCACGCTTGGCACTACTTTGTTGATGCACGTGCGGCTACTGCGCACACAATTCACAAACACAGAAAATATATATTTTTTTGGTTTGGAGTGTACTTTGGGGGTTACAGCACCCTTTAACGGTCAAGCCAGCTGGCCCTTTACTTATGACACAGGCGCACGCTTGGCACTACTTTGTTGATGCACGTGCGGCTAATGCGCACACAATTCACAAACACAGAAAATATTTTTTTTTTGGTTTGGACTGGAGTGTACTTTGGGGGTTAAAGCACCCTTTAACGGTCAAGCCAGCCGGCCCTTTACTTATGACACAGGCGCACGCTTGGCACTACTTTGTTGATGCACGTGCGGCTACTGCGCACACAATTCACAAACACAGAAAATAATTTTTTTTTTGGTTTGGACTGGAGTGTACTTTCGGGGGTTACAGCACCCTTAACGGTCAAGCCAGCCGGCCCTTTACTTATGACACAGGCACACGCTTGGCACTACTTTGTTGATGCACGTGCGGCTACTGCGCACACAATTCACAAACACAGAAAATAATTTTTTTTTTGGTTTGGACTGGAGTGTACTTTCGGGGGTTACAGCACCCTTAACGGTCAAGCCAGCCGGCCCTTTACTTATGACACAGGCGCATGCTTGGCACTACTTTGTTGATGCACGTGCGGCTACTGCGCACCCAATTCACAAACACAGAAAACATTTTTTTTTTTAGTTTGGACTGGAGTGTACTTTGGGGGTGACAGCACCCTTTAACAGTCAAGCCAGCCGGCCCTTTACTTATGACACAGGCGCACGCTTGGCACTACTTTGTTGATGCACATGCGGCTACTGCGCACACAATTCACAAACACAGAAAATATTTTTTTTTAGTTTGGACTGGAGTGTACTTTGGGGGTTACAGCACCCTTTAACAGTCAAGCCAGCCGGCCCTTTACTTATGACACAGGCGCACGCTTGGCACTACTTTGTTGATGCACGTGCAGCTACTGCACACACAATTCACAAACACAGAAAATAATTTTTTTTTTGGTTTGGACTGGAGTGTACTTTCGGGGGTTACAGCACCCTTAACGGTCAAGCCAGCCGGCCCTTTACTTATGACACAGGCACACGCTTGGCACTACTTTGTTGATGCACGTGCGGCTACTGCGCACACAATTCACAAACACAGAAAATAATTTTTTTTTTAGTTTGGACTGGAGTGTACTTTGGGGGTTACAGCACCCTTTAATGGTCTTGCCAGCCGGCCCTTTACTTATGACACAGGCGCACGCTTGGCACTACTTTGTTGATGCACGTGCGGCTACTGCGCACACAATTCACAAACACAGAAAATAATTTTTTTTTTGGTTTGGACTGGAGTGTACTTTCGGGGGTTACAGCACCCTTAACGGTCAAGCCAGCCGGCCCTTTACTTATGACACAGGTGCACGCTTGGCACTACTTTGTTGATGCACATGTGGCTACTGCGCACCCAATTCACAAACACAGAAAATATTTTTTTTTTTAGTTTGGACTGGAGTGTACTTTGGGCGTTACAGCACCCTTTAACGGTCAAGCCAGCCGGCCCTTTACTTATGACACAGGCGCACGCTTGGCACTACTTTGTTGATGCACATGCGGCTACTGCGCACACAATTCACAAACACAGAAAATATTTTTTTTTGGTTTGGACTGGAGTGTACTTTGGGGGTTACAGCACCCTTTAACGGTCAAGCCAGCCGGCCCTTTACTTATGACACAGGCGCACGCTTGGCACTACTTTGTTGATGCACGTGCGGCTACTGCGCACACAATTCACAAACACAGAAAATAATGTTTTTTTTGGTTTGGACTGGAGTGTACTTTTGGGGGTTACAGCACCCTTAACGGTCAAGCCAGCCGGCCCTTTACTTATGACACAGGCGCACGCTTGGCACTACTTTGTTGATGCACGTGCGGCTACTGCGCACACAATTCACAAACACAGAAAATAATTTTTTTTTTAGTTTGGACTGGAGTGTACTTTCGGGGGTTACAGCACCCTTTAACGGTCAAGCCAGCCGGCCCTTTACTTATGACACAGGCGCACGCTTGGCACTACTTTGTTGATGCACGTGCGGCTACTGCGCACACAATTCACAAACACAGAAAATATATTATTTTTTTAGCACTTGGGGGGAGCACCCCTGATGGACAGAGCTCCCCCTGGACAACACTACAGCACCCCTTTAGGACTGGGACACTGCACAGGACTTTGGAGTGGACACAGCCCCTATGGAGAACTGACTGCACAACACAGTACAGCCAGCCCCTATGGACTTTGAAGTAGTGGACACAGCCCCTATTAACAACAGCAGCACAGCACAACACAGCCAGCCCCTATGGACTTTGAAGTAGTGGACAACAGCAGCACTACACTACACTACACTACACAGCCCTAACTCCCACCCTCCCTCTTCACTGTCCACAGCCGAGTGAGAAAATGGCGCCGACGCGGGTACCTTATATAGGATCCAAAACCCGCGAGACTCGGAAGGCGGGATGATGACGTTTTGCCTCGATTTCAGATCCGAGTCAGGCGGGAAAAGTCAAGCCTGACTCGGATCGGACTCGGATCGGGGGGGCTCGGGGGGTTCGGATTTCAGAAATCCGAACCCGCTCACCCCTAATATATAGTCACAATCGGACCGGCACTCTCCTGCAAAACACTCTTGCGTGCTCCAGTGCCCTCTGGAAAAAAGACATAGATCTCCTACACAAACAAGTAAAAGCATTCAGAGCAGTGGCGTAACTAGGGCAGGGCGAGCGGGGTGTGTGCCCAGGGCACCGTGGAACCGGCGGTGCGGGGGGGTGCCACCAGCCTTGGTACTGGCCTGCCCGCCCTAGTTAGTTAGTGTGCGGTCAGCGCTACACATTTACACAGGACCGGCGCTAGGCTTCAAGCGCCGGTCCTGTGCTGCACAGCTGAGCCCGTTCCCTCCCCCTGATCGCTTGCCCAATAGCGCTAGGAGGCGGGCTCAGGCTGTGCATAACACACGCATCGCCGCCAGTGCTTGCTGCAATGCGTGTGTGTTAAACAGCAGCCAATGAGAGTCAGATAGACTCTCATTGACTGCTGCAGCACCCACTGCAAGAGCCGGGCTTCCGTCCAGCTCCTGCAGTGGGTAATGGGACAGACGTCATGACATCATGACATCTGTCCCATAATGCTGAGCGCGCCAGCCCGGGAGGACTGGCGGGCGGCGGCTGGAGCGGTGTCGCGGACCGGAGCAGCAGCAGCGTGGATTCAGGTAAGTATATTTTTATATATATATTTTTTTTTAACCTATCTGCACTACTGGGGGCACAACGGGGGAGGGGGGTGGCTACTACTGGGGGGGACCTCTACTGGGGGTGGGGGCACAATGGGGGAGGGGTGGCTACTACTGGGGGCACCATTATTGGGAGGACCTCTACTGGGGGGGCTACTACTGGGGGCACTTAATCGGGAGGGGGAAACTCTACTGGGGACTACTACTTGGGGGGGAACTACCACTGGGGGCATTATAAAAGGGGCCTACTACTAGAGGCACTGCACTGGGGGGACCACTACTGGGGGCAATAATAGGAAGGGCCACTACAGGGGCACTGGATAGGGGGGATCACTACTGGGTGCCTGCATAAGGGTACCACTACTGGGAAAACTGCATGGGGGGACTACTGCTGGGGGCACTATATAAAGGGCACTGCATAGGGGGGGGACTACTACTGGGGGCACCATATTAAGGGCACTGCATAAGGGGATAATGCTACTGGGCGCACTGCATTGTGGGGACTGCTACTGGGGGCACTGCATAAGCGGGAACACTACATGGGGCACTGCATTTGGGGGGCCACTACTGGGGGTACTGAGTAAGGGGAACTAATTGGGGGCTGTATAAGGGGGACCACAACTGGGGATACTGTATAAGGGGCACTACTATGGGCCTGCATAAAAGGGACCACAACTGCATACTGGGGGTACTGTATAAGGGGTACTACTGGGGTTAAGGTGCATATGGATAGGAATGTTCAGTGTGAAAATAAAGGGGTGTGTCATGTTGACACGCCCCATTTTTAAGTGACCACACTCATTTTTTTGCCGCGCACACCTTCGGTGCACGCACATCGGGTGGGGGGCTCCCTTTTCAAATTTGCCCTGGGCTCCAAATACCCTAGTTACACTGATTCAGAGACTGTATCTCCAGCCCCCCAGTAACTCTCCAGACAGCAACATTTTCTTTCTAGTCCTGCAGTCTCTCTCCAGCCATGCAGTGTCTCTCCAGCCCTGCATAGTCTCTCCAGCCAACAGCTTTTCTGTCTCCAGCCCCCATCCTCCAAGAGCAACTTCTCCCAACTATCCAAGAATGGTTTGGTGATGAACAATGTCTTTTCCAGCATGATGGAGCACCTTGCCATAATGCAAAAGTGATAACTTAGTGGCTTGGGGAACAAAATGTTGAAATTTTGGGTCCATGGTCAGGAAACTCCCCAGACCTTAATACCATTGAGAACATGTGGTCAATCCTCAAGAAGCGGGTGGACAAACAAAAACCCACAAATTCTGACAAACTCCAAGCATTGATTAGACAAGAATGTGCTGCCATCAGTCAGTATGTGGCCCAGAATTTGATTGACAGCATGCCAGGGTGAATTGCAGAGGTCTTGAAAAAGAAGGGTCAACACTGCAAATATTGACTTTTTGCATAAACCTAATGTAATTGTCTATAAAAGCCTTTGACACTTATGAAATGCTTGTAATTTTACTTTAGTATACCATAGTAACATCTGACAAGAAGGTCTAAAAAAAACTAAAGCAGCAAACTTTGTGAAAATCAATACTTGCGTCATTATCAAAACTTTTGGCCATGACTGTAGAGGATTTGTGACCTGTTGTGCTGGAAATATACTGTAGGTGAGGTGACTATGAAACCTGATCTCAATTCCACAGAGATTGACTCCAGAAGATATAGAAACAACATCTACAAGCCTGCTAGATACATTAATAATTTTTAAATCAAACAACCTTTATGCCTCTGTTTAGAAAGACTGAGGACATTTGAATGTGCCTTAGTTATAAAACCTTTAATAAGGTAGCAATCCCTTTCCCTGTTTGAGTGAGTGATGCTGTTTGTTGGACTTGAGGAAATTTCCATACCATCTCCTAGTATTAAGGACATGTAGACAATTTTTTATCAACCTTTTAAGGTTTATCCAATTTATACAATGTCCTAAAGAGTGCGGTTAAAGCCACCTCCCAAAATTGAATGGATTGAGTGGTTGGAGATATGACTTTCCTAGAGGTGTTTATCTCAATTGTGAACCTGATTATATGTAGTCACATTCTGGAAAAACACAACCAAGAGTTGCACACATTACTATATAGGCTAAGAAAGCTGTCACGTAACAAGTGGCAAATCTATCAGCAGTGTACATGACCCATGTTGTCAGCAACCTAGAGATTGCCAATGACTTGTCCAAATTTGAAGCTGTTATCATCTGACCCAAACCCACTGGGGTAAGCTGAAAATGTTTCTGGGATTCTGTGAATACTACTCAAGCATTGTACTACAGTATTTGCAGATTACCAAGCCTCTTAGAAACTTGATCAGGGGTTACTCATTATCTAAAGGAGTCCATTACCAAAGAATGTGATCTAACAAAAATGTTGTTATACTTGATATATTGTTTCAAAATTGTTGTAAAGGTTATAAAGCCATAACACCCATCCTGTTTCGAAGCTGTCAGTATCGGAGGTTTTTTTTATCCCCAATGCAATTCCGGTCCTACATATGTGCCTTGTTGACTGTCTCTATACAAGAATAAAGGCCTCTGCACCAGCAAAATTTGCACCAGCACTATGACAGGTGCAGATTTTCAGTCTGAGTATGGCCTCCAATGTGAACAATTAAGCGTCTGTGTATGCAAACACATTAGTGACACTCCCATTACATACACCATCTTTGTGCATCTGTTTAACCACTTCCCGGTCACCACTCAGGAATACTCAGCACTTTTCCAAAATATTTATGATATTATGCGTTTCAATTGCAACTGCACCTTGATGCATATGCAATACAAGCTTTGAGGGATTTTTGCGAATGTGTAGTAGCAAAATTTGCTTAACAATGGTATTGCAACAACTACGGCTGATATACTATTAGCCGCGAAAATTTTTCGGATCAGTAAAACTGTTTTTTTTTCAAGGTATCTAATGAACCCCCATTTTTTCTGTGTGAAAAACTTTGTTGCAAAAACACATAGGATCCGTGAAAAGTCGCATAACTATGTATTTTTGGTACTTCTTCGGTAAGTTACCTTGGCTAAATAGGTTACCTCCTCAAGTGTATTTCACCATCGATAGAACCAAAACTTCACAATTATGCAAAATAGTGGCTAACCAAAAAGCCCCAGGGATAATGGCTGCACTGATCATCCTACAACAGTGAAGAACTGTAGCGTAATGTTCCTTTCTCAATTGGTGGTGGAACTGATTTTATCTAAACATACAATTAAAATCTCTGTGCTTTTCCTATAAATTTCCCAACAAATTTATGAATGTATATATTTCTGTATTCTTTTATTATACAAGTACATTAGTGTTACATGGTGTTAAATAGGTTTGTTAATGGCATAAATACAAATTGTATCACTGCCATGTGATTGTGTCTTATGTTTAATAGCTAGAGGCTGTCAACTTTGAGAAAGTACATACTGTGTGTCTCCTACTTGAGCCTTTAAAGATTAACAATTGGTTGACAATCTTTTGCACCTATACAATCTTCATACTTTTTCCACTAGGTGTCTAAAATATTCTGTTGCTCTGGTATGTTAGATTTTTTAACTTTTAGTAATGCATTTATGAAGTGAAACACACACAGGTAAGTATCTGACTTAGAAAATATATATTACCGTAAATACTTGAGTATAAGTCGACCCGAATATAAGCCGAGGTACCTACTTTTACCACAAAAAACTGGGAAAACTTATTGACTCGAGTATAAGCCTAGGGTGGGAAATGCAGCAGCTGGTAGTGCCCCCAGTAGTAATTCCCCCTGGTTGTGCCCCCAGTGGTAATCCCCCCTTTCAGTGCCCCCAGTAGTAATCCCACCCTGGTAGTGCCCCCAGTGGTAATCCCCCCTTTTAGTGCCCCCAGTAGTAATCCTCCCCTGGTAGTTCCCCCAGTGGTAATCCCCCCTTTTAGTGCCCCCTGTAGTAATCCCCCCCTGGTAGTGCCCCCTGTAGTAATCGCCCCCTGGTAGTGACCCCTGTAGCAATCGCCCCCTGGTAGTGACCCCTGTAGTAATCCCCCCTGGTAGTGCCCCCTGTAGTAATCCCCCCCTGGTAGTGCCCCCAGTAGTCCCCCCCAGTAGAGAGAGACGTAATAAGAATTAAAAAAAATATCACTTACCTGAAACCCCCGCTCCTGGTCCCGCCGCTAACAGCTCCTCCGGCCGCTTTGCATGGGAGAGACGTCATTACTCGTGACGTCTCTCCCATTACCCACTGCGGGAGCCGGAAGATGGCTCCCGCAGTGGGAGCAGCAGCCGCCGATGAGAGTCTGACAGACTCTCAGCAGCTGCTGATTACAGCAAACACACAGCTGCCGGCTTCGGCGGCTGTGTGTTTGTGCTGTGTAGCGCTGACCGAACTCCGTCCGGTCAGCGCTACACTTCACTCGAGTATAAGCCGAGGGGGTACTTTTTCAGCACAAAAAATGTGCTGAAAAACTTGGCTTATACTCGAGTATATACGGTACACTTCGCGGTTCTAGCTTATTTTTATAAAAGCTCAAAAAACAACTCCATAGTGTTGGCCAAAGTACCTGTCTGTGTGAAACATAATTCTTCATCTTTTCCTCCACAGCCACTGTGCATCATGAATTAACATGAGAGATGTGTGCAGACATGTATGTTTTCATTCTAAGTCATCGCCGTCTTTAAGTTTCATATCTGAATTTATTTTTCAAGTTGATATAATCAGCTTAAATCAAGTAATTTATTTTTGTTCCTACAGTATTATTAATATCAATAGCATTCATTTCCAGTCAATTTTACCACCTCACAATATTGTTTTCACCAATATTGGCCAAAGGCTGCAGCAAGCTGGCTGGCTGGCTAAACTAAATGACAAAGCAGTGGCACAAACACATTGCAGTTTAAAATAATATCTATGAAATATAGTGGCACAGTAGTGACAAACAGGATGATAGTTTAAATAACTATATGACCTTATACAATGCTTTTATTAATCAAGAACTAATAGTCTAAAAGTAAGAGCCTAGTAGAAAAAATATATAAACAGCAAATCACAGACCTCAGCTAAGGGAGTTGAAGGGAGTGGGATCACTCACAATTTTGCCTAAGAACACAGCCATGAATAAAGAATGGTACCAAAATATCCTCCAAGAGCAACTTCTCCCAACTATCCAAGGCCCTCATTCAGAGCCGTACGCTCTGAGCAGAGCGCACGCTCTGAATGAGGGCCGCCCTCCATAATTATGGAGCGTCCTCCTGGATGCTCGCATAGCTGTGGGTCACCACCCACAGCCTATACGAGCGTGCAGTTTCATGGCCGTGATGGTCTTGACCATCGCGACCATCGCCACTGCGAGCCGGAGCCTGCGGTTGAGGTTTTCAACCGCAAGGCCCGGAGTGATTTTGGCTCTATCAGAGCCAAAATCACTCCCACTGACATCACTAGTCAGGGAGGCACGTCAGGGAGGCACGCCCCTGGCACGCCCACCAAAGGGGACGTGCTGTCACTCAACATCGACAGCACGCCCCCTTTGATCAGACACAACGAGCGAAGGAAAGTCCTTTGCTCGTCACGTCTGGCGCATGCTCACGACGGAGCTCCCTCCGTCGTGCGCATGCTCAGTGCAGACCATCGACCCACTTGCGAGCGGACGGCCGCTCGCGAGTGGGTCTGAATCAGGCCCCAAGTACGGTTTGGTGATGAACAATGCCTTTTCCAGCATGATGGAGCACCTTGCCATAAGGCAAAAGTGATAAATGAGTGACTTGGGGAATAAAACGTTGAAATTTTGGGTCCATGGCCAGGAAACTCCCCAGACCTTAATACCATTGAGAACATGTGGTCAATCCTCAAGAGGCGGGTGGACAAACAAAAACCCACAAATTCTGACAAACTCCAAGCATTGATTAGACAAGAATGGGCTGCCATCAGTCAGTATGTGGCCCAGAATTTGATTGACAGCATGCCAGGGTGAATTGCAGAGGTCTTGAAAAAGAAGGGTCAACACTGCAAATTTTGACTTTTTGCATAAACCTAATGTAATTGTCAATAAAAGCCTTTGACACTTATGAAATGCTTGTAAATGTTGGTGCCCCCCCCAAATGAAAATGTACCACCCCCCCAGCACCTATGCCAGCCCCAGCTGCCGACCCCCCTATGCAGTTCCCCCAGTAGTGGTCCCCCTGTGCAGTGCCCTCTGTAGATGTCCCCCTATGCAGTGCTGCCTATGTAGTGCCCCCCAGTAATGGTCCCCCTATGCAGTACCTCCAGTAGTGGTCCTCCTTTGCAGTGCCCCAGTAGTAAGGGCCCCTGTAGTGCCCCCAGTAGTGAGCCCCCGGTAATGCCCCCTGTAGTGAGCCCCCAGTAATGCCCCCTGTAGTAAGCCCCCAGCAATGACCCCTGTAGTGAGCCCCCAGTAATACCCCCTGTAGTGAGCCCCCCCGCGAGCGCACACACATACAAAAAAAAAATGAAAAATAATACTTACCTGGCACCCACTCCTCGGAACTATGGGAGTGATGTCATGACGTCACTCCCATAGTGCATTGCGGGACGCGGAAGCGGAGCTCAGGAGTCAGCTCCGTTCCTCCGACTACCGCCGGGGGGAAGGAAGGAGCTGGGCGCCCGCTGGTAACACACTCAGCGGGTGCCCAGCAAATAGGGGGTGCGAACGCAGCCTCCGTATTGACGCCGCTGGAGGTGTAGCGCCGATCAGCGGCGCTCCATCTCCATAGCAGTGCCCAGAACGGCCCGGGGGACAATGGAGCAGGTGCCCCCTTAAGGGCTGGAGCCCGGCGGCAAATGACTCCATTGTCTTTGGGAGTTCCGCCAATGATCGCGGGTCATTATAGTGGATGGGGGGTTGGTGCATGTTGCTGGATGTTCGATATTGAACATCCAGCACATGCAGGATGATCAGACAACGATATCTGATCGTCCCATGTGTACGGGCTATTAGAATCCAATTCCAAGCATTCAAGTGTATGTAAAAGTCTGCAATGTAGGACAGTGTCAAAGGCCTAGCTAAAGTCTAGATAAACTACATCTACACCCCCCTTCCTTGATCTATTACTTTAGTCACCCAGTCAAAAATTTCAATAAGATTTGTTTGCCATTATCTCCCCCAGTAAACCCATGCTGTTTGGGATCCTGTAAATTGTTGGATTTGAGATAGTCCACAACAATTTATTTTAGAGTGTTTCTAGAAATTTACGTACTACTGATGTAAGGCTCACTGGTCGGTAGTTGCTTGCCTTTTCCTTGCTTCCACTTTTGTGTAGTGGGACTGCATTCGCTCTTTTTCAGTCCTCTGAAATTACTTTTGTAGCTAGTGACTTGTTGAATAATTCTGTTAATGGTGTATTCTTGGATGTATCCCATCTGGCCCCACTCTCAGTTTGAGAGTTCTATTAGGATCTTCTCTGTAAATGTACTTATATTTACCACATGTTTATGAATATACTTGCAACTTATGTGTGGCCTTTTCCCCTCTCTTTCTGTAATTGATACTGGGGGTGATTCAGTAATGCATGGAATTGCAAAGCTGCATACAAGAAGCTTTGCAAATATGCAAATTCAGCAAGAGGTGTCTGCCATCCCCTGCTGCATTTGCGATGCCAGTACAGGCTGAGATAACCATTGCGACCACCTCAGCTTACTCAGGCTGTCCGGCTTGCGAGGCCAGGGAACTGTGGCCCTGATTCAGAGCCGGACGCTCTGACAGAGCGCTATTTTTTTTTAGAACGGCCTCCGGGCCGCTTGCATAGCTGTGGGTGACCACCCACAGCTATAGTAAGCGACCAGGAAGATGGTTGCGATGGTCAAGACCATTGCAACCATCTGGCTTGCGACGAGACCCTTGTGGTAGGGTCTCGTTGCCGCAAGCCCCAGAGAGATTTCGGCTCTAACAGAGCCGAAATCTCTCCCACTGACATCACTCGTTATCAGTGGGGCCACCCCCAAACGGAGGCGTTCACATGGGAACGCCTCCGTTTGGGCAGCCACCCCTCCGGCCCACCCACCAAAGGGGGCGTGCTGTCACTCAACATCGACAGCACGCCCCCTTTGGTACGAGACCCGGAGCGATGGAGTGCCCATCGCTAACCGGGTCTCGCGCATGCGCACTGGCCCACCATCAACCCGGTTGCGAGCACACAGCGCTCGCGACCGGGTCAGAATCAGGCCCTGTGTCCGTGGACACAGATCCTGGCCTTGCTACTCCCAAAAAATGGGAAAGATATGCCCCCCCACGCCGCCCCGCCCCTAAATGCCTCTGCCTGTCATTCATGTAGAGGCATACAGGGGCCTGCGTACGACCATGCAGGACCCATTCTGCACATGTGCAGCATTGCAAATACATGCAATACTGAATCAGGCCCACTGAGCAAAAATAATAATTTTGATGATCTGCCATTACCTCTTCTCCCTTTTGTTTTATTCCTTTCATTTATATACCTAAAAAAAAAGTTTTGCCCCCTTTACCTATCGGCCATTTTCTCTTCAGCTTTTGCCTTTGCTCATCTGATTACCTTCTTAGCCTCCTTATGTCTAACAAGATACAACTCTTTGGGCCAAATGTAATAGGGTGTCTGTTTTGATAAATTGCGAGTTTGGTGCTAAACTCGCAATTTTTCACAACTCTCCAATGTAATAGGGTGTCTGTTCACTAAAACTCGCATTTTTCAGAGTTACTAAAACTCCCCATTCTCAAACTCGCATCCAGATGTTTTCACATTGAAAACAATCAACTCGCCCAATGTAATAGAGTGTCTGTTTCAGACTCGCAAAAAAAAGATAACCAAAAGTGCCCAAATAATAGACCTGCTTCAGGCTAGTGAGTACATCCTGAGCAGGTCAGATTAACACAGAAACATGCACATATCCATGAGATATGTACATGTTTCTGTGTGTACTTATGTAAAATGTTTTTAAATGAAAACAAAATGACGTGCACCCCCTCCCCAAAAGCATAACCAGCCCCGGGCTTTATAAAGCCTGTTCTGGTTCTAAAAATACAGGGGCCAAAATGCGTAGGGGGCCCCTGTATATTAAGAACCAGCACAGGGTTTTAATAATACAACATGTCGCGACATTGTATCATTGATGTAACCACAAGATTAACCTCAATTAATCTTGTGGCTACGATGTAGCGGTTCCCACCATAGACTTCAATGGGGATTTCTCACCATAGAAGTCTATGGGAGACACAGGCTGGCCGCATTCAGCTAATCAGGGAGCTACTCCGGCGGAGATGCTCCCTGATTGGCTGGCGGCCCCTTCACTGACGGGGCACATGTGTGCCCCGGTCATTTACGCGGAGCAAAGGTATGTGTACACACATACCTTTGCTCAGTCCGGCATGGATTGGGTTTTTTGCGTTTTTTTATTTTAACCCCTGGTTTGCCTACTTGAAGAAGTGGACGCGATCTACGCATAGGAGAGGTGAGTATGTTTTTTTTTTTTCAGGTACACCCCTATGGATTACTTCGGATACTAGGTGAGTATGTGTGAGTGTGAGTGTGCATGTATGTTTTTTTTTTATTTTACTTTCACGGTGTATGTTTGTTTATTTACGTATTTCTTTAGTTGTGGAACTACAAGTGCCAGCGGGCCCGTAATGCCCCGCATGCTGGTATTTGTGGTTCTCCAAATACCAGCATGCAGGGAAGGCTTGCTGGTACTTGTGGTTCTACAACTAAAGACAAAATGCAAACTTTATTTTTACACTTTACACTATCAACCCGGCACCCACCGCCCTAGGGAGCCGGGGATAGCCCCGGGCTATCAGTCTAGGCCTGGGGTGCCCTGGAGAGGGGTACCCCTTTATTGGGGGGGTACCCAACTCCCCAGGGATCCCCTGCCTGGACTGACTAGCGGTCAGGGATAATGCTTTGGCTGGGGAAACCGGTGAAAGGTTTTCCCTGGCTGTGGCATTAGAAAGAGTTCGGTGCTGGTTCTGGAATTTTCAGGGAACCCCTACTCGTTTTGTCCCCTGATTTTCCAGAACCAGGACCAGCTCAACAAAGCCCTGTGCTGATTCTTAATATACAGGGGCTCCCTACGCATTTTGGCTCCTGTATTTTTAGAACCAGAACAGGCTTTATAAAGCCCGGGGCTGTTTATGCTTTTGGGGAGGGGGTGCTTTTTTTTTTTTTTTTACACACACACAGAAGCCATCACAGATCTCACTGATCTGTGATGGCTTCTCTAAAACTCGCACCTTTTAATGCTACTCGCATTAAAAGGTGTCAGTTTACATAGTTCTACACTCACAAATGCAGTAGCCTCGAGCTGAAAAGTTTGCAGGCTATTGAATTTGCGAGTTTCAGTACAAACTCGCACTTTTTAAAAGTGCGAGAAAGTGCGAGTTTGTACTGTTACTAAAACAGACTACCTATTACATTTGTCCCTTTGTCTTCATTATTTTGCTAATATTTCCTTAGGGCCATTTCTTTGCATTCACAATATTTGCTAAATATTTTGGATTTTTAATGTCTTTAAACTTTTGAATTGTTTCCTGCTTAATAGTGCTGGGAAGCTGATAAAGTTTAACAAGATTAACCAATGATAAAATTAGAGATCTGCGGGTCTGGAGTTCGGAAATCTGAACACAACCAAATTAGGAGTAGCGCGTAGAACCGGGTAAAGATTCGGATTTGCTTTTG
The DNA here is from genome assembly GCA_031769625.1 of Taudactylus pleione. NCBI lineage: Eukaryota > Metazoa > Chordata > Amphibia > Anura > Myobatrachidae > Taudactylus > Taudactylus pleione. Next base: position 1,280,110 of record JAUIMM010000329.1, on the reverse strand, counting down.
TGAATCGGTTCAAACAGAGTCCCTGTTGGGATATTTTGCCAGTTCGAAACTTGGATTTAAAAACCAAACTCGGTTCAAGGATTTAGACATTTTAGTTGTTTTTATCGATTTTTGTTGATTATTATCTGAATCCACAACTAACGAAGATGAATCCAGATCCAAAACCAAAACCAAAACCAAAACACAGGGGTCCACAAACATCTCTAGTTATAATATACTTTACTAATATACTGTATGTCTTAAGCTATTTAACTTAAATACCTTGATAAGGCACATACAGTATCCTGTATTAACAATTAGATAAAATATCAGTGTTGTATCCACTGTATATATTTATTTCATTCTTAATTTGTAACTCCTTTATCACTCAGTCCAAGTGTTTGGATTGATTGTGGTGTGTTCCTCTGAGTTGGAATTATCTGTTTCCAAAAGAATGCCTTGTTCTGTATATACAAATCTCCAATGATACTTCTACAGCCTAAGGAGAGAACATTGGGAAAGGTGAACTGGCCAACATTTTATTGAATAAAAACAATTAACAACTGATTTTCCAGCTTTGATCTGTGCAATTGAAATATATATAGCTATTGAAAAAAATGTTCAATAAGCAGAGAAACAGCTGGTTGTTACTTCCTGTATGGGCAGGTAATAACTAGAGATGTGCAGGTCCGATTTTCAGAAAAATGCAAGCGCTAACTCGGGTTTTCCCACCTTGCTCAGATTCCAAATCAAGGCAAAACTTCATCATGCCTGCATTGGATTCTTGTGAGATTTGGAATCAATATAAATCCCTCCCGCTGTGTTTCGGGCACCATATCACATAGGACCGCCGGAGAGCTGTGTGCTAACGGTCTGTCCTGGGGAAATCGATTACTGCTGCAATGCTGAGTAAATCCTATATATCTGACAACTCTGGGCTGCAATATACTATAATGGAACTCTGGGCTGCAATATAATAAATGCAAGCAGTGACAAAAGATGCCAGTGGGTTGTGTATCAAGGGTTAATGCTCATTAGCACTGGTGTATCACAATAGATGCAACTTCCTGCACAATGCTTTGCTAACTGCCTATCTTGTATCTAGCTCAGTCAATATTAACACAAGTCCTGTCAAGCTCTAGTGTTAATATTGACTGAGCTGGATACAAGATAGGCAGTTAGCAAAGCATTGTGCAGGAAGTTGCATCTATTGTGATACACCAGTGCTAATGAGCATTAACCCTTGATACACAGCCCACTGGCATCTTTTGTCACTGCATGCATTTATTATATTGCAGCCCACAGTTCCATATGGGGCAGCATTAACCCTTGGTGCGTGCTGCACACAGGTGTTTTTTGTTGCTACTTAGCTGTATATATTGGTAAGAAATAAATAAGCGATATGGTGTGGATCATATGTACCCCACTGCGCTCACATAAATATATGCACTGTGACTCTGCAGTGTGAGTTGTCATTTGCAATAAAAGTTTTTTAAAAAAATACTTCTTTTTTTTGTACAACTTGTGTGTGCTGTAGGTCCCGCACTGCATTCTTTATAAATATAAGCACTGTGTGACTCTGCAACATGAGTTGTCATTAGTGGCAAAAACATTTTTAAAAAGTTGTTTTTCTGTATAATTTGTGTTGTTCATTGACATGGATCTCGATCAGTTAAGAGAAGAGCAAGAGCGGCAGCCAAATACTAGGGCTGCAGCTGCTGCCAACAGTCATGATGATAATAGCCCTTCAACATCATCTACTAAAGCTGATGCTCAAGGGCATAGAGGGTTTAAGACAGGACATCTGAAATCAAAATTATATTTTACATTACTAAAGAAAAAAATACCTCTAATAAAGGAAAAGTTTCCTGCAGAAAAACAAAATTGCCAACATGCCATACACCACACGTAGTTGCAAGGAAAGGCTAAAGCTGGCCACACACTAGACCAACTTTCATCCAACCAGCCAACTAGTTGATTGGTTGGAATGAAAATCTGGTAAGGTATGAAAGCAAATGACAACCAGCAATTTGCTCCCAAACGCTGGAAAATGGACCAAAACTGTTGTTTGAACAAATAGTTTAGTTCAAACATTTAACAAACTTGTCTAACGAACATTTTCATCTGTTTTCTGGCAATTAGGAGCAAATTGCTTATCATCATTTACTCCCATACGTTACCAGATTTTCATTCCAACCAATCAACAAGTTGGCTGGTTGGATGTAAGTTGGTATAGTGTGTGGCCAGCTTAAGACCTTGGCCTTTATTTGTGAGTGGTGGTTCTGCAACTGCTGTCAGTCAGGCATCTACTTCTGTTTGGATGATTATGCAAGAGCTTGAGTTTAGAAGAGGTGTGAAAAAATTAAAACAGGAAAATCAGTGCTGAAAAAAGCACTAAGGCAGAAAAACAAACTGTGTATTCAAGTATGTCACAGATCCCTGAGGAGAGTCTAAGGGTGTTCACGAGTGCTATGTGTGAGCCTGACCTTTCTGATACTGTACTCGTAGAGAAGGCTCCTTCCACCATTGCTTCACCCTCTGCAAATGTGGGGATGAGCAGCACAAGAAAAGATGGTCAAATAATAGATTTTGAGGATGATAGAGTGGAGGAAGTGTAACAGGAGAATGGGGGGGGATAGTTGTGTACTATCTGATACTAATGAGGATGTTGATGATGAGGATGTTATTTGTGTAAGTCAGCCACCAGTGGCAGCAGTTCTTGCTTGTGAAAAAAAGAAAGCCATTTTCTTGGCCTACGACTAGAAAATCCATCTATTGGGTGTGAAATTAATTTAACCAAAACCCTGACAACTTTTATGAAGGCATCTGTTCCATTTGTCAGCCCCAAATTAATGGAGCTAAGAACAATAACCATCTAGAAACCTCCTCCCTGTCATTGTCATTTGCAGTGAGTTCATGCAACTTATTTAACAAAATAAATTTATAAAATAATAATAGCAAGCAGTCCAGTATCAGCTACCATCAGTTTTGACCAGCACATGCAATATCCACCTACCCCTTAACATCAACCTCCTCATTAATGTTTGGAGGTAGTTTTTCCAAAAATTGTTTTGTGGGGTCCCAAACAGACCAAGGATTTCATCCACAAAAGTTACAGTCCCTGTGGGTTTGATAAACTGTGTATGTCCTTTTTAATATACACCATATGGGTTGGTGGTAGAACCCAAGGACAATTTCATCTTGCCCCACTTTTTTTTTCACTATGGACTGTATATTTCGGGGGCATTGGGGATGGTCTTTTTGGATAGATAAACTTTTTTTGGATTATTTGGCGGCTTGTGAACTAGATTTAGGATTAAAAACCTGGTATTATTATTATATTTGGAGTTTGCAACTATTTAATATTCTTGGCTTCTCTCGTGAGGATTCCTTGGCTATTAACATTGCATTCTTTTATAGCCTTAAATTTTATTTTCTTAATCAATCAATTATAATAAATTAATCAATGAATAAATCAATTGATCAATCCACTTTCATCCATTTTGGGTGCTAGTTTTTTATAGAATTTTTCACTTCCCGGATTTGTTTTTTTTATAGTAGTAATAAAATAATGATTAATTAATTAATTGATCAATTAAATCCATATCTTCCAAAACATACTCCACCTCAATTTCACCTTACTGCCCTTGGGTCTCTGATCTAGTTATTGATTAATGTAAATATTCTATAGCATTGTATAGTATATTAAACTGGCATCCTGTCTTCCATTGCAGTACCACTCTGTTTCCTAGATATGCCATGTTTAAAGTTCAATTGCAACATGTTTGTGCCGCACACTGCTGTCACTTACTGTAGCTTAGTCAGCCAGCTAACTCAGTGCAACCTTTTCACCTAAACTAGATGAAAGCAATATTGTGAGCTGTGAGGTGGTCAAAATTGACTGGAAATTACTGGAAATTAATGTCGGACATTTGGAAAGCAAAGAGAATAAGACTAATCGCAGTAATCACATAGACCATCTAAAATGTGCAAATATTGTCCAATAATCTAATCAGCAGCAAAAGCAATGCAAAAAAAAGTGATGTAAGTGCAGCACGCATTCGGAATTAATTATTAACTAATTCACTGTTAAAAGTTGTTTTAGTGCAGTTCCATGAGGAGCTTGAATTAGAAGTCAAATAAACTCCAATGTTAATAGCAGGAGTCCTGACAGTGTACATTGTCAGGCTCTAATGTAGTTTTCAGTCTCCTAAATAACGGACTTAAACAGGAAAGAATATGACTCGCTCATAGAGTTTTTTTGTATAGAAAGATGTGTGATATTCTACACTCCCAATGCCAGAGTACAGATCCCTCTTTCACATGTCCCATTCTGAGAAAATATTTGGTGGCGAGCATTAATTCAGAAGAATCTTTGTTCAATTATATGGTTGCCACCTAGCAACAGCTGGTGAGTATAGACAGCAAACCTTTTGATTACTGCCATGGGCATATCATTAATGGGTGTAAGATGTGTAGCACACAAGAGCCCACACAGCACACAGTATACCTATACATTATAATTACCTCTCCAGAGTCTGACGCCAGCTTTGCCGATGATGTGCACATGCACAGTAGAGAAATCATAGGAAACATGGCATGGGCACCATGTTCCCAGGGACCTGCTTATGTGCAGCTGACTCTGGTGCAATACTAAAATAATCTCAAGAGTAGAGGTTTTAATAGAATCGGTATGAAATACCGATGGACAGGATGCCGGCTGTCTGTATACTGACAGCGTCATCCCGATGGTTTAAATCCCGACAGAGGAATGGTTATTGTTTCCCCATCCCATTTACCCCCTAACCCTCCTTTCCTGCACCCTCATACTAACCTTCCCTACCCCACTCCCCAACCCTCCCGGTAAGTACCTAAACCTAACACTCCCCCCTTAGTGCCTAACTCCAACCCTTCACCCATAGTGCCTGAACCTAGCCCCCCCTGCCTAGAGCTTAACCCTAACCTCCCCCCTTCCACAGCCTAACCCTAAGACCCCCTGGCAGGGCCGGATTAAGGCATGTGGGGGCCCCAGGTCAACTTAGTTGTGGGGGCCCCCTTCAAGCCACACAAAGCCAAGCCTAGGCCCCCCACAACCACACAAAGCCACCACCCCCCTCCAAAGCTACATGAAGACTGGGCAAACACTCACACATACACATAAACAGTATACACACACTAGCACATACAGTATATACACATTAATACATACATACACAGTATGCACACTAACACATATGCACAATATCAAATACATACACACACACTAAAACAGTACACATACATACTTACACTTGATGCAGCAGCAGCTGCTGCTGGCCTGGTACAGGTTGCAAAAGGATCCAGGCACATCCTCAATTCACTAGGCTCCGCCCCCGGAATATGGAGGTGGGGCTTGTCATATTGGCCCCACCCCCAATGTGGCCAGTGGAGGGGAGGCATCAGTGGAGGGGTAAGGGTTATTCTCTAGTGCAGTGTTGGCTAACCTTGACACTCCAGCTGTTATGGAACTACATAACCCAGCATGCACTGCTACAGTTTTGCTATTAGGGCATGCTAAAACTGTGGCAGGGCATGCTGGGATATATAGTTCCACAACAGCTGGAGTGTCAAGGTTAGCCGACACTGCGCTAGTGTAAAGCTGGCCCCTCACCCCCTTGACAACTGATGCAGCAGCACTACATGTGCTGCTGCATGCAGTCTGTCGAACAGCCGTGGCTCCAGAGCCTCTACCTGGGAAAAGGAGCGCTGGACACCTGTTCTCGGCAGAGTCACATCGACCCTGTATGGGGCCCCTCTGTGTGTAGGGGCCCCGGGACGAATGCCTCTGTCACCCCCCTCTTAATCCGGCTCTGCCCCCTGCGGTGCCTAAACCTAACCCCCCCCTTCTCGGGCGATACTTACCTTTCCCCGGTCTCCTTATGATTGGGATGCCATCTGCCGGGATTCCAACGTCTGCTTCCCCAATCATGTCGGGATTCCGTCGCCAATGTTCTCTCGGCAATAAGAATTCCAGTACCGGGGTTCAGGCAGGTGGCATCCCGGTTGTCAGGATCTTAACCGCATCCCATTTTAATACTGGGCCTGATTCAGCAAGGATTGCAACTGCAATTACACACACAATTGGCTGATTGTTGTGTTCTGCACATGCGTATGCATCGCAGTGCACGTGCGCGAACCAGCCACTGCGATTAGGATGCGTTTGCAGAGACTACGCAGATCCATCACAGAGTGATTGACAGAAAGTACTGTTTGGGGGAGGTGATTGGGGGTGGTTGGCGAAATGCAGGCATGCAAGGGCATTTGCACGCTGTTGCAAGGGCATGCATAAATTAGGCACTGCGATGCCATATGCAGCCTGGGTTTTCACTGCATGCGATAAGGTTAGCCATTCCCGAGTAAGGTCAGAGCTTGTGTAAGTGCGTGTGAGGCTGCGATAGTTCTTTATGTTACCGATGGTTTTGCAGTCTTACAAAGTATTATGGATGTGTGTAAGGTAAGGTGGGCATCCTTATGTCGCGCTGCAATGGCATAGCAATCGCAGTGGATTAGCATAGCAATCGCAGAGAGACTGCATGCATAATCGCAGCCACGAACACATTTGCGATCAATACTGAGGGCCTGATTCAGCAAGAAACGCAACAGCAAATTCGCATGCACCCGGTCAATGTTTGCATCGCAGTGCGCATGTGCAAACCGGCCGCTGCGATCGGGAAGCAATGCAGGGAGCATGCAGTGTAAGCACACATTGATTGACAGGAAGTGACCGTTTAGGGGTGGTGACGGGGGGTGGTCAGTGAAACGCAGGCGTGCCAGTGTGTTTGAACACCATTACAAGGGCATGCATAATTAAGCCCCTGTGACAGAATACTCAGCCAGAGCTCTAGATGCGCACAGGAAGCAGCCCAAATCCTGAGTGAGGTCAGGTCAACCACTATTATGTTAATGAATTTGATGGTTCTCGATGTTACCGATGTTTTTGCTGTCTAGCGAGGTATTGCAGATGTGAGTAAAGGGAAGTGGGCAGCATTATGTAGTGGTGGGCGTCTGGATCTTGTCCTGTGGAGTCATTGCGATTGGGTTCATTAGCATATTTTCGCAGCGGCCGGGTGCGTGCTTATGCAGGCTTGCATTCTGAGCTGAATCAGGCCCTAAATCAGGCCCACTGTCAGAAACCCCTTTCTGCAGAACAGTAGAGCTGTCAGAGCTGTAGGCCCTACCCAGGAATATAGATGCATCTTAAGAGTAGCAAATTCTTAAAAAAATTTAAACTCAGTTTGGCTAAAGTTACAATCAGTTTGAGTCATTTTACTAGCATGTCCTTCTTGGAAAGATTGCAGAGAATATAAATGTAAGACTAAAAAATAAAAGCTTAGACAACTATGGTTGTCCCCTGTTATGGGTAAAAAGCACTTTCTATCTCTGTTATGTTTCTGTCTTACTAATAATATTGCCACAAAGTACCAGCAAAATGCCAGCAAGGTGGCAACTCTATTTGTAGCACAGGGATGGAATGGGATCAGATTTTCCCCAATTTAACTTAGTGCTCTAAGTATGACCTTGACAAAGATAAAGCAAGACTATGGCTATGGGCTTGTGGTATATTCCTGTGAATTTGGGCATATACTGTTTCGGTTACTTTGAGTATGAGGTTTGGTGTATATATTAACTAGAGATGTTCATGGATCTCTTCCCCCTCCCTGTTTTGGTTTTGGCAAAACCACCCTCAAATGTTTTGGTTCTGTTTCCATAACTTGGACCTGTTTTTGTTCCTTTAGAATTATTAACATTAATAACATTCATTTCCAGTCAATTCTGCTCACCTCACAGAACCTGAAATCACAGGGGAGGGACTTAAATGCAATCCAAAATAACGTAGATCCGATTTCTAGATCCGAGTTCCGAACTTGGCGAGAAGTGAGACTCAGTTTGACTCGGAACCCCAGAGTTCGGGTATGTTTGGTTTTCAGCAAAACTGAACCGCTCATCTTCAATATTAACACATAAGGTAAAGGGCTTGGTGATGTTCTTATTAAAAAAAAGTTATTGCACAGGGGATAATAAATAATTGTCATTTATGTTGCAGCAAAACCAATGGTAATGATGCTGCATCGGTTCAGCAGTGGAATAGAAATTGGTCCATTATAGAAGAGGAAGATCTGAATTGTCTCACCTTTTCTTGGTTGTCAGAAAAGTTCTGTTTAATCAGAAAATAGATTTTACTGCAGTATTAAGTCTCTGTTTCAGGCAGAAAGATTTCCGCATTTCAAGTCTACCCAGTTATGCACACACGCACATACACACTTGTACAAACCCACTTTAGCTCCCACTAGACAAAAGCAGAGAACACAGTGATAAGTACATGTATTTCAGGCTCATATAAGCAAAAGTAATTATTGGTATTGTGGTTTCCATCTGCTATATTTAAAAATAAAGAAAAACACTATATTCAGAGAGAAATTGATCCAAATTGCATTTTTCCCTCCCAGTATTCAAAGTGACTGTGTGACATGCTATTTTTTACATTATCATTAAAGTAATCTTCCACCTTTCTATTGATGCTTACTGTGTCAGAATGAGTCACGGTAGAGTTTTCAATATATGTTGACAAACCTTTAATGCCTAAGCAGATGTCGAAATGATTCATCTCGGGTGTGATGAGTTGACTTATATTCATTACCGGTGGATCTCTTGGAAAAGGTTAGTTCTGGCAGCAGCATTTGAAGGTGAAACTGAAGCAGGAGACATTGTCATGTGCTACTTAAACTGACAACTTGCTCGGAAGGAGCTCTTAGCATCTTTTAAGATTTGTCTCAGTTAGAAAGAAAGACATTACATAGGACTAAATTCTAGGAACAAGCAAAGTTGCCAAACTGTAGCGATTCAATTGAAAGAAGTTGCAAACCCCTGAGCCCTGGTGAAACAAATAAAAAACTTGATTTACAGTTCAACATACTGTTATGATATCCAATGCCTACTCCACGTGAAAAGTCTAGAACCAGGCTAGTGAGATTTTCTGCCAATAACAACCGACCGTTGTTCCCTTAGAACTGGGATAAATTCACCGGTACTTAGGCAGCCGCATGGACTTACAGCTCGAGGTAGTAGCAATTCACATGGAGGAGCAAAAGGATTCAATGGTGAGGGCAGCAATAGGAATGGGGACTAAATCATGGATAGTAGATATGAGTATAGATCCAGAACAGGAGATGGTACACTATCGATGCTGCAAGAAGCTGGTTCAAGATTCTGTTGGTAGTAAATGTGGTCTGGTTATAAGAGTAGAAAAAATTACTCGAGGCCTGTACTGAAGAATTTAGCAATTGATTCGGCTTTGAGAGCCATTGTTGTGACTTAGAGCTTGTGCTGAGGAGAGGAAAATATTTGAGTTGGCTTTGAGAGCTGATGGTGTGGCTTGGAGGAGATGCTGAAGAGTTTGACAATTGATTTGGCTTTGAGAGCTGAGGTTGTGGCTTAGAGTCCGTGCTGAAGAGTTTGACAATTGATTTAGCTTGGAGAGCCGATGTTGTGGCTTGAGCACTGAGCAAGGTACAATGTCCTGATAAATAGTACCTAGATTAGAGTATGAATGTACAAGTTAGTGTACAAATTAGCATCCAAAGTCTTTATAGACAGTAAGTAGGTTTGAGTACAAGTTTGTATACAAGTTTGTGTATAAATTAGCATCCAAAGTCTTAACGGACAATACATAAGCTTGAGTACAAGTTTGTGTACAGGTTAGGACAAATTAGCATCCAAAGTCCTGACAGATAAAACATAGATTTGAGTACAAGTTTGTGTACAGGTTTGTTTACAAATTAGCATCCAGTGACCTGCCGAGAATGCTGATTCGGCTTGGAGGGCCATCACTGCCAGTGTAGCTAGAAAGCTGTAGGAGGGATAAGGAAGCCGTAGAACAGTACGGGAGTTGATGGTGCGGCTAGGGAGCCATAGGTTAGGCCACAAGAGCCGGAGGCAGCTGGGAGACAAAACCGAGGAGATGGAGATCCTTCCAGCAGATTCAACAGGATTCTGCTCATGCCGCTGAGCCAAGAGAACCCACAGGAATGCTATAGTCAGTGAGGCGGCAAAGGTCCAGCATGTACAAATAGGAGGATCATCCAATCAGATTGTGCTATGGACAGTACATGACCTCCTGAGGCGTGCCAAGCATCTAGCACCTGTGCATTATGCACAGGTACATTCCCAGAGAGAGACAAGTCGTGACTGCAACTTGTAACACATACTTACCAAAATAACATAGTTTCATATCATCCTTATGATTATCTAGCTGATTTTCTAGTAGTTTAAGTAAAGGTATGATTTGACTCAGGCTGGCAGTGTCTGAACTCACTTCATTGGTTACAATTTCAATAGTTTCAGTAGCTTACATAAAACTGAACATATTCTCCACTATGCTGCAGTAATGTGGAAAATTGTACACCCTCTCCCTATGTCATGGTTTGATGTGTACATTTGGATGGATTTTTGCTGCTAATGTACCTCCAGGCACTGAAGCATATAAAGGGTGGAATTCTACGTTGTTACTACCTCTTGCTTCAGTTGGTGTCATAACATATAATACTTTTAATTAAGCTGCTGCAATCTTCTACAGGCAATTGCTGAAAGCCAAAAATGCCCAGAAATGTTATGGTCCTGCACGCACCTGTAATTTTTTTTAGAAATTCTGAACCACCAAGATTATTGTGTGCACAAAACATGGGATGTGTTCAGATTGACACAGTTGTAATGCTCATTCAATGTTACCTGTAGTATTAAAAATTACAAATACTTGATAAGAGTATTAGCGGGGTAAGCCATTTTGCTATCAAATCCCTGAGTTTTTTGCCCAGATTGCCACTGGTATGCCTTTTAGTGAAGCTAGTGATACAGAGAGTAGCCTGCCTGTGAATGAGCTGGTGTGTGTTAGATACTGCTGCTGCTAAAGGTGATACACCCAGTGGGTTGTCACAGTAATGTAATCCTTAGTTTGATCAGTACTGCTTGACCACATATCTGTAGTTAAGTGGATAGTCAGTACAATGGCATTTTTTAGGCAAAGAATAACATTTTGTTTAACATCCCGGTACAGCTGACGAAATGCTGATCTAGTAAAATAGAATCAAGATGGGATTTGGTAGCACTGCCACATGAACTCAACTAATCGACTAAAACTAAATGCGTCGATGGTGGATATTGGACTCAGATCTAATTCTAGCATATCTGGTTGACTAAGTACAGGGAAAAAATTGCGTAGGGTCTCCCTGTACTCAGTACAACCAGCTCAGGGCTATGGGAAGCAGGGCTGGTTCTTGAATTACAGGGAAAAATTTGCGTAGGGTCTCCCTGTATTTCTCAGAACCAGCCCAGGACCCTTTCTGATTCCACAGCCAGGGGAGCCCTATCACCGGGCCCCCCAGCTGCAGCATCAGCCCTGACCACTAGTCAGCCCAGGCCAGGGATCCCTGGGGAGTTGGAGACCCCTCCAATAAGGGGATCTCCCTCTCCAGGGCACCCCTAGCCTGGGCTGATAGCCCGGTGCTATCCCCGCCACCCCTGGGTGGTGGGTGGCGGGTTGATTGTGTGAGTGTTGTGTAAAAATAGATAAAAATAAACATTGTCTTTACAGTAGAACTGCAGGTCCCAGCAAGCCTCCCTAGCATGCTGGTACTTGGAGAACCACAAGTACCAGCATGCGGGGCATTAAGGGCCCACTGGTACCTGTAGTTCACCTGTGAAGAAAGGTTGAAAGAAACACACACACACACACCATACAAAGTATAAGTTTAATACATACATACATACACACTCAGACATACTCACCTATATTACCTTGAGTGGTTCCCTTGTCCAGTAGGTATCCATGGGTTAAAATAAGAAAATGAAAAAGCCAACCCTCGCACTAAGTAATAATCATTCTATCCAGAATGATTATTACTACCCGAATGAAGCGCTCAGACATGGCTTCATCTTTTGAAGCTGCGTGTCTGAGTGTTCATTGGCTGAGAGAGGTCAGGCCCCGCCTCTCAGCCAATGAACGGCTCTTCCATTCAACTCAATGGTGGGAACCGCAGAATAAACTTTAGTTACCCTCCGGCTTTCCATTGAGTTGAATGGAGGAGCCTTTCATTGGCTGAGAGGCAGGGCCTGACCTTTCTCAGCCAATGAACGCTCAGACACGCAGCTTCAAAGGCTGAAGCTTTAGAAAGATGACACAGACACCAACACAAATGTATATTTCTTCACACAGTACAATTACCAAGCTAATCAAATCAGGTGTATCATCAACAAGCACTAACACATCCCATTACAGGATGAATCCCTAGTGGACATTTTCCTACCAAAACACAAAGTTGTCTTTTGTAAAGCACCTGAAATCAGAGTGAAGCTGGTAAAAAAAACACATTTCTCCAACCAGCCAGATTCAAACCACGATGCAATCAAATGCACCATCAGGAGGATTTTACCACTGTGGGACATGCAAGGCATGTACAACTATAAGACAAAGAAGTACCAAACCAACACACTTAGGCACTTCTCTTCACAACACAAATACTGTTAGAATCAAAGACAGAATCACTTGCCACACTAAAGGGGTAGTATATGTGTTAAGGTACCCATCCGATTAAGTTGAGCAATTGAATGATAATGATCGTTCAATCGTTCATAAATCGTTTGCAAATTGTTTGCAAATATGTCTAAAATGACCAGCGATGCGCGTGCCTGCTAGTCATTTAGACATCATCTTGCAAACATGCTGGTCAAGCTGACGATAATGTCAGGTTGAGCGTGTTTGCAGATGATGGATGAGCCTGTACTGAATGACTGCGCGTTCAGTGTGGGCTCATCACAGACTAACAAACGACTGCACAATTACAATGTCATAATCATGCAGTCGTTTTCATGTCTGCTAGTGAATGGGCACCTTAAGAGTGCCCCAGCCCAAAACTATATGTTGATAGGACCATCAGACCACTGAAAACGCGGATCAGTGAACATATAAGAAACAGAAAGGATCAGAAGACCACCCAATTTTAGCACACTACAAAAAATACCATAACTGCGATCCCACATTACTAACATTTTTTGGAATCAAAGAAATCAAAGAGAAATGGAGAGGGAGGGCTACACCAAGCAGATCAATAAATAAGAACTTGGATGTATTATGACATTAGAGACTCTAGCACTGAAATATCTACATCTGGACAATGAAGTGAGAATCATTATCTGCAGATAGCTCAGGTTACAAAGAATAATTTAGAATGTTATTGACCCTCCAAGGATCCAATCATTTGTCTATCATTCATTGTACCACCTAATTTTATTCTACTACTATTATTAGTACATTTAATTCATTTTGATTTTATCCTATTTTTCGTTCAGATTCCCCCTTTGTTACTACATATTTTCTTTGCATTACTATCTTGTTAGGTCTATGTAATCTATATACAAAGTTCATGAAATTTCCATATGTATACTGTTACCACACCTAACATAGCATAGCCAGTGCATTCACCTTCTCCAAGATGGCTGATTAACCCCCTCTATGCCAGTTATATAACATATTTAATGGCCCACTCCTTATACGATATATTTAATGATCTTCTCACCGCAATCAACTATGTATCTATTAAATGATCCCCCCTAACCCCCAGCCCTTATATATTTATCCTTAATGATCCCCCTCACTCCCCACCATTATATATTTAATTAACCTCCCGGGCCCCCACCCTCTGCCATTTATATTTAATGACCCCCCTCACCCCCAGCCAAGCCATTATATATTTAATGATCCCCCTCACCCCCAGCCATTATATATTTATTGAACACCCTCACCAATTTATATTGAATGATCCCCCTCAACCCCAGCCATTTATATGGAACGAACCCCCTCACTTACCTCAGTACTTCCGGAGTCCCAGTCTTCCAGCTGTCCGGCTGCACCAGAGTCCAGCGTCCTGCTCTGCAACTCCTCGTTGCCTTCTCCATGATCCCAGTGGCTGTCACTGTAGTGCAGTTACGGCTCCAAGTCGTCGTCACCACCGGGGGAGCTGGAAGCAAGGAAGGAGGTCGGGTGCCACTGACAGAGACACTGCACTAAGGGGACGATTCTTCTAGTCCAGCCTCCACTGCTGGCAGCAGTGTGGGCTGGCCAGTGACGTCACTGGAGCCAGACTAAGATGCTGCAGGCAGCTATGGCTTGTGCAGGTCTAGCTGCACGGGGGGGTTTCGGGTGTAACAAACGCCCGCTGGGATAAGTAAAGTAGCCTCCGCCGGGTGTCAAGTGGCTTCTCTGAGAGGCAAGACCATGCCCTCTCTAGAAGGCAGCCTCAGTGGGCCGCCCGTCAGGGCCCAGTGCCCTTAGGTAATTGCCTAAAGCTGCTTAATGGAAGCGCTGGCCCTGCATATACTCCACACTCACCAACTACAAACAGGATGTAGTTAGATTACCAGCAGCCTGAAAGTCAGCCGTCGGAATCCCAACAATGGAAGATCGACTCAGGACTACAGATAGGCATTGAAATCCCAAAACCTACATTTAGCCCCATGCCGAAATACCAGCTGTTAGCCGCAGGGGGGAGGGTTAGGTTTAGGCATCCCCACCAGGGAGGGGGTTAGGCACCACTGGGGGGGGAGGTTAGGGTTAGGCACCCCCCAGGGAGGGTTAGGTTTAGGGTACGGGAAGGGGTGGTTAGGGTTAGACACCACCGGGGGATATTATGGTTGGGAACCCCAAAGGGAGGGCTAGGGTTAGGGAAGGTACAGGGGAGGGTTAGTGTAGTCACCTGATTCAGACCCATTCGCTAAGGAGCGATCGCTCACTGCTGGGCGATTGCTGCTCAGTGCGCATGCATATAATTCGCAGTGCACGTGCGTAAGCCAGTCTCAGCGATGGGGAATCGTGTGCTCATAGCACACAGACTGCCCGCTACTTTGAGTGACAGTGGGTGGTAACAGGGGTGTTGCGGATGCAGGCACGTCAGGCCGACAAAACGCTGTTTAAAGGGCGTGCATAATTAGCAAAGTAGCGTCAATGTACACATCACCTGCATGTATTACAGCCAGCACTGATTGTAGGGCTGCGAGCAGCTCTGTTGGCTCTCAATGTTACCGACCAATCCAACAATTCCAGGAGATGACGTGTGTTGCGAGGGGAAAGGGGGCATCTTTATACACTATGGAGCGCTCAGTGCCGCAGCTCGCTAAGAAATAGAGGGTGTCCTTACGCCACGCAGTGCGAGCGTGGAATTTATGTATCCAGACCCTTTTTGCCAGCGAGCGGCCGCATCTTGCGAGCAGGTCTGAATGAGCTCCTGTGTCTGGTGCTGCAGAAAATGAAATACTGTAGGCTCTGTTTCTGCACATTTCTTGTCTGAACGAATTTTGCAGTACAGTATATTGCTTGTCACTTGTGTATGGGGGCAGAGACAGTTTGATTTCAAGATTCTCTGTACAAAAATACTGTGCTGTGTCAGAGCTATACCCCAAGAAGACCACTTTTGAGTGTTTTCCTGTTATAAAAAAGAGTAGCAGAAATGTTTTTTTCCCTGTTGTCTAAAAAAAACCCTGCAGTATTTTCTAATTCAATTTACAAATATTATATATTTCTAGAAGTGTGTGTTTTTGAGATGCAATGTATATTATTGTTCTCAATGCATGTAGTGGTATTCCACTATAATCTGCACCCCAACAAATCATAAGTGTAAAAAAAAGTGTTTTTGTTGGTGTCAAATAAATTGTCCAGTCTTTTAATAAAACTGCATGGTAAAGGTAACAATCTCTCCTTTCCCTACTGTACCTCATTACTGTTCGTTCACTTGGTGTGGTGGCAATTAAGTTGAACAATAGCAGATTTACTCCTGTCATAATGTAAAAAATCAAAACAATCATGGATCAGTCAATAGAAGAGCAGGAACAACCCAATACTAGTGCTGCAGTTGCTGCCAGACATAGTACTTCAATATATACTAAAGAGGATCAAAGGAAAGGAAGCGGTAATAAAGGGCACCTCAAGTCTAAACAATATTGCCCAATCTTAAAACTAGGGATGTGCGCTGACCCCTGTGTTTTGGTTTTGGATCTGGATCTCCCCTGATTTTGGATCTGGATTGGTGTTGCCAAAACCTCATCTCGTTGTTTTGTTTTTTGGTTTTGGAACTGGATTTTTTCTTAAAAATCATCAAAACATCTAAAATCACATAAAATGGGCCTGTTTTTGTTCCTACAGTATTATTAACCTCAATAACATTTATTTTCACTCGTTTCCAGTCAATTTTGACCACCTCACAGCTCACTATATTGTTTTCATCCAGTTTAGACCCAAAATTTGCACCAAGCTAACTGGCTGACTAAGCTAAGCGGCAGCAGTGGGTGGCATAAACTTGGATCTGTAGAACTTGTCCACATATCCATTGTTAAATGTATACTCTGTAAAATGGCACTTTCTAGGGAATTGAGGACTTTGGGGAAAATTTACTAAATGGCAGATCTGAAATCCTGTAGGGATTGCAGCATTTTTTGGGCAGGATTGCATCCCGCTGATTTACTATACTCAAAACTACTGCAAAAACACAGAGAAACTACAATTTACAGACAAAAAACACCTCCCAATTTTCTCCATTAGAAGGACACAAACCACCAGATTTAAAAAAAAAAACATGCCACCAGAGAAAAAAAAAATTATTTACTCTGAAAGGCAATTTGTGTAAAATGCTGCAATTTCCTAGGCTCTGCGCAATAGTGCTGGTGGAGGGTGGGTTTCACATTTTTTTGTGTGCCAAAATTCCATAGGAATTCCAGTCCCATACTCAGCAGCCTATGACTGTTTAGTACTATGGCAGGGAGTCCCCCATTCTACATGCCTACCTGGTAAAGCCTAATGGCAGTTTTAATGGAGAATTCAGGGGGACCCATGCTTTTTGTCCTCCCAATTTTTACACCACCAGACTTGACTTAAAGGACCAGTTTCAGTTAAAGCTATTTGTGGAGGGACTGAATGCCATTTTTTTTTTAACAAAATAATATAGAGGAGGCTGCATGTACTATCGATATCCATGCAACACTTCTATACAATTCCATTTCAACTTGGATTAATCATGGATTATATTTGGTAGGTCATAAGACCTTTAGTAAATACTATGGTTTTGAGATAGATACTGTACCATAGAAATAGTATCAAGTGCAGAACAGGTGGAGAACACCAAGCCTGCAAGGGTAAGAAGCGGTGAGCTGACGGGATCCAGGGAGGTAAGCCTCTACTTTGAAGGGGGTGCATGGCGACTGGTTCCCTGGAACCACAACTGTAACATCCCCTCCCCAGACAGCAGTTGTCCCATCTGGTGTACAGTGCCAGTGGTTGCCTGGTGGCTGAGAAGTACGGCTAGCACTTGTGCCTGGAGATAAGATACTCAGTCAAGAGAACCCCTTCTTTTCACTTCAGTTGCCATACTCCTTGCCCCGTGAAGATCACCCCGGGCAATGACATCAGCGCTCACCTACTGACTTAGACTAGTGGGATGCCACAGTCTTTTAACCCTTACACCCTCCTGGTAACCTTTCATTTACCCATCAGTTTTTACATTACATTGGGGCCTGATCCTAGCATTGTACCCCCGTTCATTGGGGAAAAAAAAATCTTATGACAAATAGCACTTGGTTGCCTATCTGTTGATTCATAGCATCCTTAAACCTTGGTTTTTACTGCATTAACCTATTGAGAAGTCATTGCATGCATATATATAATTTGTTTTGTGTACATACTGCCATATACTCTTTTTTGTATAGGTGGATTATCTATGTTGTTTTATTTTATTCCATTTTGAGCTTGACAGCATATACGCCAGTGTGGAATCATATGCACAATATATGTATGTAGAGACATATAGAGAAAAAATCCAAGTTCGGACGGAACATTAGTGAGCCCATTAAGTTCTCTTACCATACTTGAAAAATAGGCTTTACTATGAGCATATGTTGTAGAGTTTGCCTAGGATCACGATAAAAATAAAGGCAAACCGGATTAACACATATCTATATACAATGTCTTGTTACAAATGTCCTATCTGTGAACTTTCCAACAATTAAGAGATCTACACCTGTGATAGAAAGTATCAGTGTTAACAGCCTTCCGCTAGCAATACATTCTTTGACAATACTGATACATGTTATAAAGGAAAAAACGCGGATACTGCTGTAACTGATAAATATAGAACATTGATTGGGATAATACTTCAGGTTAGAGATCCATATTCCAAAGGACTTTTTGTAAGATAAGCAGTACTATAGAAGAAGAAGTAAAATATCACACAGCATTGTTATTTGATATCTATATAGATAAGGAGATCGAAATTGACCGGCAGCATCAGGAAGTGTCTTTTAATCACTTATTCCTTACTTTTTGTTCACATTCTTTATAAATTTTATTATTTCGCCACATAGCCATATCATATTTTAAAAAGATATACTAATAAAGATTATACATTTTTAATAATAATTCAGAAATCAAAATATAGATATACCTGGCCTATAATAGTGCACTGGGCATTGCATCTTGTTCTTTTCTTTTTCTGATATGGCAAATTACACTCTGATCATGCATCATTTAAGATGAACGCAGTATATACTTTTTCCTTAATTAAGGTTGGTAGAGTCAGCTATCCTATACAGCAGCTTGCTGATTATACTAATAACCATCTAGCTCAGTGCGCAGGTGCACTTGAACATATTTCTGTACTACTAAAGCTGACATGGTAGTGGCAGCAAGAGAATATAGATGGGATTACTAGACCTCAGAACAAAAAGACAAGATAGAGCAGACACTGCATTTGCAGGACTCACTGCCCATACTCCACCTAGGTACAATAGTGACACATTCTGCAATACACTTTTGCAGCTAGAAAAACTTATTACAAAAGAGACACAGTTATGGTGGGATACTCATACACTGAAATGGTACATAGAAAATAAGACCATACCTAAAGGCTTATGCAAAGAAAATACCCACCCACAATCAAGAAGACACAGACTTTGTGAAAGAGTGGAATGACATTCTCAGGGAATGTTCATACAAACACATTAAGCTACTCATAGACAGACAACTTCAAGCTCTGGATAAAGAGATCAAAACACTAGATCACCTATTAGACCCATACAAAAAAAGAGTTCATAACTTTATCAAACCTCAAGGCAAATAGAGCAATAAAAGGAGAAGAAAAACAGATTGAAAATAAGAAAAACAAAATATTGAGGGATACATTTGGGATTAATAAACCCCCATCCAAAACATACAAACAACAGAATTTAAAAAAAAACCAATTTTTTTAAAATTACAGTGCCACACACTACGGTACTGAATCACAAAATATACCAAATATACACCAAATATACACCCATATACCAAAGACTAAACCTCACATATCAGCAATATATGGCCAAATCACATAGCGCTAACAAGCTTAAAAGTCAATCAACACACCCACAGTCAGAACATTCATTTGAACTATCTACCTACAATTCAGAGTCAGAAGTATTTTTTTTAATACACAAATTAGAAGAAGACACACAATATGAACACCTAGCCAGACTGTCAATAGACAAATGTTGGGTAAATATTGACAGATCCACCACCTAGAGACGGATAAACCCAACACAGAAACCCATAAGGCAATTCCTCAACCATGTGCTTCCCAACCATTAGTTTTTTTTAGGGGAATACCTCCAACAAATAACAGAAACACCTACAGAAATGCACAACACAACCCCAAAGGCAGGCAAAAGGAAACTAGGGGCACAAGAAGGGGATGCAGGGGAGGAGAAACAAGCAAATAACAACACTGACCAAACCCACTCTACCAGGAAAAAGCATCTTCAACCTTAGTGATGCCCCATTATCAGATGACCACCACAGATTATTAGACAAAGGATTAAAGTTTGCACCAGTGAACAATATGAACAAATTCCAAACATACTTAGACCTACACAAGTTCATAAGAAAACTTACTTTAAAGAAATATTTTGCCACAACACCACCAGTGGAGATCAGGAATGAGACCATCACAAACCAAAATAAATTTACCAACTTAAACCCCAATCAAAATTCTACTCCAGCCATATGAAGGGCTCACACGTAGAGACATTCACAAGAATAGTAAAAAGAGACATTGAAAAAATTAAATGTAACATCAACAATCATAATAATCTGGCAAAAAAAGAAAGAACGACTTTACAAGAAAATCATTCCATTGTCATAAAGCCTGCAGACAAAGGTGGGGGGATCGTAGTCCTTAACAAGTCAGATTATATAGAAGAGGCAGAGAGATTATTAGAGGACCAGATAATATACAGGAAATTGAACCATGACCCCACCGCACAATTACAAAAAAACTAAATAGCCACTCACAGAAAGGAAATCACACAGGAGGACTCACTAGCCAGGAACATACATTTATACAAACACAACATCCCATAATCCCAGTTTTTTATTACTTGCTCAAGATACAAAAAAAAACATCCAAACCACCAGAAAGACAGATAATAACAGGCATAGGATCACTTACTTCTAATTTATCAGAATACCTAGATACATTACTACAACCTTATGTCTTCAAACTAACTGTCTATCATGGAGACACTACTCATATTCTCAATATTCTACAGAACATTCAGTGGGACAACCAACTATAGCTGGTCACTATAGACATTACAGACGTCACTACAGACTTTGGGTCTCATTCAGACCCGTTCGCGAGCACTGAGCGCTCGCAAGCGGGTCGATGTTTCCCAAATGCACATGCACACAACGGAGGCTCCTCCATCATGCACATGCGCGAGACCCTAATAACGATGGGGTAGCTGTCGTTATGGGTCTTGCACCAAAGGGGGCGTGCTGTTGATGGTGATTGACAGCACGCCCCCTTTGGTGGGCGTGCTGGGGGCGTGGCTGCCCAGACAGAGGCGTTCCCATGGGAACGCTTACCATCTGGGTCCGGCCCCACTGACATCACTAGTAATGTCAGTGGGAGTGATTTTGGCTCTGATAGAGCCAAAATCACTCCAGGGCTTGTGGCAATGAGACCCTACCACAAGGGTCTCATCGCAAGCCCGATGGTCACGATGGTCTTGACCATTGCGACCATCATCATGGACGCTCGCATAAGCCGTGGGTGGTAACCCACAGCTATGCGAGTGTTCAAGAGGCCGCCTCGTAAAAAAAAATAACACGCCCTGATTCAGAGCGGGCGCTCGTTCAGAGCGTCTGGCTCTGAATCAGGCCCTTATTCAGTCATCGATCATGAGCAAGGAATCAGTAGTATAAGATATTACTTAGAACAGGACATGTCGACCATGGAAACACATCAAGAGTTCATTCTTGACAGCATTAGTTTCATTTTGAAACATAACTATGTTTGGTTTAATGACCAATTCTTCCTTTGAACCATGGGTACTGCAATGGATATAAGATTTGCCCCAAGCTATGCCAACTTATTTATGAGTTGGTGGGAAGACCATAACATCTGGTGTGATTATGAGCTTGGTGAAAATCTCGTACTCAAAGAGATACATCGATGATGTATTCTTCATTTGGCGGGGAGAGGAAAACACCTTGACAGATTTCATATCGATCATTAACAACAATATGAATCATCTACATTTCACCACCAGCTTTAGTAAAATGAAGGTCGAGTTTCTGGATTTAAACATATTTATAGAAGAGGGCAAGATGCATACAAGCACATTCAGAGAGACAGTAGATGATAATAGTTATGTCTTATCTACAAGCTGGCACCATCCCAGCTGGCTCAGAACAATCCCCAAATGACAATTCTTAAGACTCAGGTGGAATTGTTTGAAACCAGATGACTATAGAACACAAGGGCAAGATTTAGTGACACAATTTCTAGAGAAAAAATATGAAAAAACATTGGTAGAACAAGGGTTTGAGGAGATAGAGTGCCACATATGAAATTATCTACAAAGCTATAAGGAGAAAGATCATGACATGGAGATACTATACATAACACAATACTCCAAGCAGGCGAGAGAGATACAACACATTCTGAGAAGACGATGGCCTATAGTACTTGAGGACGAACTATTAGCAGATCATTTGCCACCCAAACCTAAAATGGTCTACTGTACAGAATAGCACCAATCAGAGACAGAAAATAGTGCATAACCACATTCCCCCTAAAAAATAAAAACAAACAACTATTGACAATACAAATTCAAATATAGGAATCTACCACTGTGGTACTTACCTAGGTTTTGTCAACACCGGATATCAGAGCACCAAACTCACCACTTCTTTTAGATCCAGCAATACAAGGAAGGCATACGAAATAAAAGACAGGATAACATGCAATAGTAAAGGAGTTGTCTACATGTTAAAATGTGAGTGCCACAAACAATACATAGGTAGAACTATAACAAATTATTGAACTGCGCTTGTAGGGAATGTATATATAGTAAAACACTTGTTAGAATATGGTAGCACCTGTCTGAATGAAGGACAAGGCTTCTCCTATAAAAATAATTTCACAATTTTTTACATAAAATACATACACGCTTTACAATGATTCACAACACTAAAAACATGTAATACACAAATTGGCTCTGTAGCGCCCAGTTGCTATGCTGATCAAATATATTTGTTTAGTGTATTTGTTTCACGCTAATATATGAGAAAGTGTCCAAAACTGACAGTCAATTGTTTAGTTCTTAGTGGATATGTGTCTCTCTCTCCACCAATGATTTGTGCACAATAAGTGCTTGCACAGCCTGTATCAAAGTGTCCTTACCCTTTTGCATATAATTCAGCCTTAGTTGCCACAGATGGTATTGGTAAATAGCTGTTAATCCTCTGTGTCTGTAACTCTGGAATACTACCACGGTCCTGTCTCGGCACACTGATATATTAGGTCCGTATTTCACGGAGACCAGGGTACAGATGATGCAGCGGCCGCTTGCTAGTACCCGGTCATTCCCTCCATGGATGTATGTTTGTCCAGTCTGCAGGGCTCACTTCAATAGCCAAAGTAACAGGCTTGGGTGGGTTGGATATCTTCCTCTAATCCAGCGATAATAACCCTTTAGTCGACTAGCTTTGCTCCACGTTGTGAGCTTTTTCAAGGTCTTGTTCAGGAGAAATGGAATTCAGTAATTTGGACATTACCTCAACTAGTTTGTTAAAACCCAATGCTTTGACTGAGGATATTAGTAGAGATGTGCAGTTTGATTTTCCTGAAAACCGAGCACACATGAACTTCAGGGTTCTGAGTCAAATCGAGTCCCAGCTCTGATCACTTTGTGGCTCTGAGTAGAACAGAGTCCCGGCTTTGCAATCCAGTATGGAAGAATAATGGCTCTGGTGTCTCAGTTCCTGTGGCCATTCAGCTCAACCGTAGGTTTACTCTGGAGGCCGATATAATGAAAAGATCTGCAAACAATGCTGCTTCTTTGTACACAGATTCTTGGATTTGTAAAGTTATAGGTGGGCATCTCAATACATTTTTCAGCATCAGCAAGATTTGCATATTTTTATGCAGTCACTGCATACACAGACACAGCAGCATTAGTATAAAACTCTTAATTAAGCCTACAGTGAGGTTGTGGGATCTGATCAGTCTCCTATAGGTGGTATGCCCACCCACAGACACGGAGGCTACCAAACTCCACGGTGTTCCAGAATCATTGCATGACAGGATGGGCATCGCTGCTGGGAGTCTGCTGGTTGTGGATCGTTCGGTTAGCACGTGGTGAGCCAAATGGGACAGAGGTGAGGCTGAGAATATGTATGTATTGTTTATACACTAGATTTACAAAGATAATGCAGAGCCAATGAGGTGAGTGATACTAAGGTAATGCTGTAGGGCAGTTAGGTAAGTACACTTAAGTGTACTTACACTTTAAGACTAGTAGAGACTGAAAAAGTAATACTGCTGCAAGTAGTAATCTGGGATGCTACTGTTCTGTAGATTTAATCATGTTTCCCAAGAGTAAAGCAGCTTAATGCTTTAGCTACTTGTAGCTACCACCACACTTGTGGAAAACATTTTTCAGGGAGATTTTCAATGCAAGGTCAAACTTTTCTTTGCTGATTGCCTTTAGCTATCTGATACTGACCCTCCCAGAGCAATATCCAACTGTAAGTAGTTATACATATTTTTTATATTTATGTGCAGACTTGAACAGCTATTAAACCCTTTTGCCAAGGATTGCCACCCATCTAGGATTTCTCCATACAGTGCCATCTGGAAATCAGCAGCACTCTCCATAGTCCAGAGGTTGCCTAACCCAGGCAAGTGGTGTTCGGGAAGGCAGGTGGGATTGGGCAGGACAGCAGCAATGTCATTGGAGATGTAGCAGTAGAGAGGGCTTGTCTGTGGTGATGCAATAACAGTCTGCACTGTAAAGGAGGGGGAGATAGCTTCTACTGGATACCTTAACACAGAGGCACTGTGCAGGGGCAAATACACAGCACTCAGTAAGTATGTTCACCACTCTCTCTATGCAGGTTAACCAGGCATCTGACCATCATTCTGGCTTCAGGTCGTGCCACGTGTCCTGAGCAGAGATCATGGCTTGCCTCTCTAGACTTATTAATTGATGTCCACAGTCAACCTGGATATAATAATAATAATAATAATAATAATAATAATAATAATAATCTGTACCTGCTGCATTGACTAATGCCATGGTTTTTATATATATATATATAATTTTGTATAATTCTGTAAATATATACATCATACAGTAAATTTATTTTTATTAATATTTTGAAACTCCTTTGAAACTCCTTTAAAACTCAGTCCAATTGTAGTAACATATATCCAAATGCATGTTTTTCTGCTAGCAATATTTATATTGCAGGCAGGATATATATAGGGGTAGTTGTTTGATTTATATATTTTTTTTGAAACTTGTATTTTTGTATGTATTTTTTAAGATTACTACTACATTGTTGTGGGTATAATTGTTGTTTCATTATATGGTGCGTTGCTGCTGCATTGGATGTACATTGTTTCAGCGTGGCTATCCGATAGGATTGCACCCTGTTGCCATGGTGATCTGATGCTAGCACCAACCGCCACATCATATTTGTTTACATTTGATGGGGGCCGGGTTGTCACGTCCGGCTAGACGGAACACTGCGGCTGACTGGTGGTGGGGAACTGCAGTAGTTCCATCGTGCCCGGTACGTCACTTCCGGTCAGACGGAACTCTGTGGCTTACCATGTGTACCATGGGGAGGCTGCACAGGTTCCGTAGTCCGAGGGCAGACGTCCAGTCGGCCATGAGGTGACAGGCGGCAGGTGTGCACGCAGGTGAGTGTATTCACCATTAGGGTGCTTGGTATTTAATGGCCTTTGCTGCCATAGTTGGTATAACTGACCCTTGGTGAAGGTGGCAACATCGAAACAGCTGTTGGGCTGGGAGCTATCATTATGCCAGAAATTTAATTAGCATAAGTATCAAAATGCTATTGAACATTATAGAATGTAGCTAAATGCCTTTTTTCTATTGAAATAAATGAGCTGACTTTTTTTTGCTACAAACCTGGTGTGCTGGTTTATGCTAATTGTCTCTTTGGAATATTTTGAAACTCCTTTAAAACTCAGTCCAATTGTTTGGAATGATTGTGGTCTGTTCCTCTGAGTTGGAATTATTTGTTTCCAAAAGAACAACTTGTTCTGTATATACAAGCCTCCAATGATACTTCTATGGCCTAAGGCAAGAACATTGGGAATGGTGAACTGGTCAACTTTTTAATGAATAAAAACAATTAACAATTGATTTTCCAGCTTTGATCTGTTCAAATCAAATGTGTCCATAGACATAGCTATTACAAAAAAGTGTAATGAGCAGATAAACAGCTGCTTGTTGCTTTCTGTATGGGCAGGTTATCACTAACACAACTTTTGTAGACAAATAGGAGACCAAGAAGAAATCTGATTAATTGCAATAATCACATAGACCACAGGTTCTCAAACTTGGGGCTTGATTCAGACCCGCTCGCAAGCAGGTTGATGGTGCCCCAGTAGCCCGGTAGTGAGTGAGAACTTCATTTGCTCCGGGGTTCACAGCAAAACGGGGCGGCTGTCGATGTTGATCGACGGCTCGCTCCATTTTGTGGTCAGGTAGGGGGTGGTTGAACAAACGGAGGCGTTCCCGAAGGAATGCCTGTCATTTGTGGGCGGCCCTCGTGATGTCAGTAGTGGACTTCTGGCTACAGGGGCTGGCTGGCAACTTTTAGCCTGGGGGGCAAATGCATGCAGGCGGCCCTGGCAGAGGAGTAGCATGTAGCCAGGGTGCCCGAAAGAACGTGCGTGCTACGGCGCCCCCCCTAAGGAGAGGATACCCTTATGCAGGCCTCGAGTAGTGTCCCCAGTAGTGATCCCCCCTATGCAGTGCCCCTTGTGCTCAAAGTAGTTAAGCCCCTTATATAGTGCCCCCAGTAGTGGTAACCCTTATGCAGTGCCCCTTAAATAGTGGCCCCAGTTGTAGTCTTCCCCCTATGCAGTACCCCCACTATTGCCCTTTATATAGAGCCCCCAGTGGTAGTCCCCTCCCCCCTATGTAGTGCCCCTAGTAGTAGTCCCCTCCCCCCTATGCAATGCCCCTAGTAGTAGTCCCCTTGTAGTGCCCCTAGTAGTAGTCCCCCCAGCAGTAGTAGTCCCCCCTTGGTAGTGCCCCCAGTAGTAGTAGTCCCCCCGTGTAGTGCCCCCAGTTGTAGTAGTCCCCCCCCTTGTAGCACCCCCAGTAGTAGTAGTCCCCCCCTTTGTAGTGCCCCCAGTAGTGGTCTCCTCCTTATAGTGCCAGACCCCCCCAGTAGACACACATAATATGAAGAAAAAAAAACACTTACCTGACACCCGCTCCTGCTCCTGGTCCCGCCGCTGAGATCAGCTCCTCCATCCGCCGCTTTGCATTATGGGAGTGACGCGTCACTCCCATTACCCACTGCGGGAGCCGGAAGATGTCCAGCTCTGGAAGTGGGAGCAGCAGCCGATGAGAGTCTGTCTGACTCTCATCAGCTGCTAAAGCAAACACACAGCTGCAAACACACAGACTGCCCGCGGCCCGCATGATGCTGCGGCCTAGGGGGCACATGGCACCCTGCCACCCGGCCACTGTCCGGCTCTATTAGAGCTGGAAGTCCTAACCTAGGGTCTCCTCTCAATGCTGATGGTCGCGATAATCGTGAACATCTCCTGCCCGCTCGCACTAGCTGTGGGTGGGCACCCACAGCTTAGCGAGCGGACAGGAAAAAAAATAAAAAATACTCCCCGCCCTGATTCAGAGCGTGTGCTCGCAAATAGCGAGTGCCTCTGAATCAGGCCCTTGGTCTTCAGGACCCCAAACGGTGCATTTTTTCCAGGTCTACTCACAGAATCGTAAGAGAAATAATTAGCTCCACCTATGGAACTTTTAAAATGTGTCAGTGAGTAATGAATACACCTGTGCACCTGCTGGGTGACCTGGAAAATGTGAACTGTGTGGCGTCCTGAGGACCGACTTTGAGAACCATTGACGTAGACCATCTAAAATATTCAAATATTGTACAATCTACTAATATGTAGTGAAAATAAAAAGTCCTTACAAATTATTAGCACAAGTAATGCAAAATAGCGATGTTAATGCAGCACGCAAAAACAATTCATACTGTATATTATTCTTTAATTCACCGATTTATAATACTAATAACCTGTTTTGGTGCAGTTTGCTGAGGGGCTTGAAATAGAAGGCAAAAAATCCCTAATGAGTACTGAAATGCTATGTTTTTAGTGTCTATGTAGCTTTCTGTACTCAAAATCATAAAATTTTTTAAGATTTATTAAATAATTAATCCAACACTCCCAATGCCAGTGTGTAGATCTGAAAATTTTCTGTGATGAGCAGAGATTCAGAGAAATATTTTTTTTCACTAAAGTAACAGTCCTAGGGGTAAATTTACTAAGAATCGAGTTTGGTCGAGTTTTTTTTTTTTCAACTTCTTTCTCCCCCGAGTAGCAAGTTTTGAAGGAGATTACTCACGTGTTATTGCAATGTCTTCTCTCTGCCTAACTCTCCCATACAAGCAGCCTGAACATATCAGTGAGATATGTTAAGGCTGCTTGGGTTAAACCTGTACACAAAAGGGTTAAATGTAAAAAGAAAAATTATGTAGGGTCCCTCCCTAAAAGACATAAGCAGCCCTGGACTGCTCAGCCAGTCCTGGTTCCTAAAATTACTGGGAAAAATTAGTAGGGTTACCCGTAAGTTAGGAACCAGCACCTGGCTGCAGGGCCAGTCCTGGTTTTAAATATAGGGGGAAAAAAATGCGTATGTCCCCATATATTTAATATCAGCACTGGACCCAAACCGACCAGGGTGTAATGCCACAGCCAGGAGACCCTATCTCCAGGTCTCCACGGCCAAAGCATTAACACCCTAAGTCAGTCAGCCCAAGCTGGGGATATCAGTGGAGGTGGGAACACCCCCAAGAAGGGGTTCCCCCTCTCCCGAAACCCCAGGCTTAGTCTGAAGCCCGGGGCTCTACCCCCACACCCATGGGCTGTTGGTACGGGGGTAATAATGTGTGAAATAGTTCAAAACTATTGTATTTTACAGTGGAACTACAGGTGCAAACATGCCTGCCCTTTGGCACTTGTGAAACTAAAATAGTCAAAAAACACAATGCACACACACCGTCTAAAGTAAAACTTTATTACATTCACCTACCTCACTCACACATACTTACATGCTGCCAGATGTTCATGTCCATTTATCCTGTAGAACCCATTTGGAGTACCTGAAAAAAAAAACAATACTCACCTTCTTCCTGGCGTCGGTCTCCGTAGCATCCCCAGGTTTTGGCAAAAAAAACGCACCCCAATCCAGATACTTACTTTAGCGGTGTATGTGTGTGACCAAATACACCGCTAACTGGCTCCTGACTGATCAGTGTGAACGGTCAGGAACCGGCAGCCAATTAGCGGCCACTAACTGTAGAGCGGCCGCTGATTGGCTCCGGCTCCTTACTCACTGAAGAACCTATGTGGGAACTGCCAGAAGCTGGAGCCAATCAGCGGCTACTCTACAGTTAGTAGACGCTGATTGGCTACCGGATCCTCACAGTTCACACTGATCAGTCAGGAGCTGGGTAGCAGTGTATGTGGTCACACACATACACTGCTAATGTAAATACCTGTAAATAGTCTAAAAAGGGTTAATTAAAAAAAAATGAGATAGGCCCCCCCAAAAGACATAACCAGCCCTGGACTGCTCAACCAGTCCTGGTTCCTAAAATTATGGAGAAAAAAATGTGTAGCATTCCCCCATAATTTAGGAACCAGCAACTGGCTGCAGGGCCTGTGCTGGTTTTAAATATAGGGGGAAAGAAATGCATAGGGGTCCCCCTATATTAACCAGCACCGGACCCAAATCGACTGGGGTTTAATGCCACAGCCAGGAGACCCTATCACTGGGTCTCCAGGGCCAAAGCATCTACACCCCAAGCCGGTCAGCCCAAGCCAGGGATCTCAGGGGTGGTGGTGACATACTCGCATGACCGGTGAAGCACGAACCATGTGCCCATTGTTGCAGTTTTACATGGAGCTCAGGTGCTACAAGTATTTGGATCTGTATCGGGTGGCGTTTTTTTTTTTTTCCAAGATTCCTAGATGCTACGGAGATCAGCGCGAGGATGGAGGTGAGTATAGGATCTTTATTCCGGGTACTCCCATTGGATTCTACTAGAGAAGGGGACCGACCAGCTGGCAGCAGATAAGTATGTGTGAGTTTGGTAGTACTGTAGGTATGTAATACGGTTTTACTTTAAACAGTGTGTATGTACTGTGTTTTTTTAACTATTTATTTTACAGTGGGGGTAAGGGTGCCAGCCGCATGCTGGCACTTGTAGTTCCACAAGTGCAAAAGGTCAGGCATGCTGGCACCTGTAGTTCCACTGTAAAACACAATAGTTTTGAACTACTTTCCACATTGTTAGCCCCATACCCATAGCCCAGGGGTGCAGGGAAAAGCTCCAGGCTTCAGACTAAGCCAGGGTTTTTGGGAGAGGGGGACCCCCTTCTTGGGGGTGTCCCCACCACCCCTGAGATCCCTGGCTTGGGCCGACCGGCTTGGGGTGTAAATGCTTTGGCCCTGGAGACCCAGTGATAGGGTCTCCTGGCTGTGGCATTAAACCTCGGTCGAATTGGGTCCAGTGCTGGTTAATATAGGGGGACCCCTATGCATTTCTTTCCCCCCTATATTTAAAACCAGCACTGCAGCCAGGTGCTGATTCCTAAATTATGGGGGAATGCTACACATTTTTTTCCCCATAACTTTAGGAACCAGGACTGGAGGAGCAGTCCATGGCTGGTTATGTCTTTTGGGGGGGCTCTATATAATTTTTTTTTAATTAACCCTTATTAGACTATTTACAGGGCAGAAACATACATGGATCACACTGATCTGTGCATGTTTCTGCAAAATTGCAGCTCACAGGCAGGTGAATTGATTTCACAAATTTTTACAGGAGTATTGTCCATTTTCATGAGAGTTTAGACAATCTCCTTGGTAAATTCCCAAACCCCATCTTCACTAGTAAAAAGTTACTCGAGTTTGGCCGATGGTGAAGTGAAGAGAGTTTGCTAACTCTCCAGAATTTTCCTGTAGCAAAGATGATTTATCTCCCAAGTTTATCATTAGTAAATTAGCGAGTGGAAAAAAATGTCCAAACTCTCCAGAAAATGTTAACTCGACCAACCTCGAATCTTAGTAAATATACCCCCCATACTTCTTTTGTTCTTCAGTGGGATTATTGACACCTAGCAACAGCTGGTGGGTATAGGCAGCAAGCTGTCACAACTCACAGATAGGTAGTGGATGCTAGCTTGTATTTCGGGATTAGACCTCGTACTGAGGCGTGGAGTCTAATGTGCTGGTGGTATTCACCAGGGACCCCCGCAGGGAGAATTGGACTTAGCTGCATCTGACACGCAGGTCATGGCCCTCAGACTTGGTTCCCTAATACAGGTGCTGGAGTACTCTGGATGCAGTGGTGTATGAAGGAGGCGTATAAACATGGTTGACAAGCTGGGCCAGAACCAGACGGACAATATGATACCAGAAATCAGACAAATCAAGGTCAGGAACAAAGCCAAGGTCAGAACTGGTATAAAAATAGCAGGGACAAGACAGAATCGGGTCACGGACAAGCCAAAGTCAGGAACGAGCAGGACAATCACGTATACAATGTAGTAAGGTTGGGAGCCTATACTCTGGCACCAGAGTGTCCTCAGGAACCTCCTTATATAAGAGGAGGCTAGAGTTTGGTGCCCAAGTGACATCACCCCCTGGCTCTTTGAGAGTATTACTAAGCGCCCCATGTGGCCCTATGGGAGCCGCAGCCATTCACTGGAAGGAGAGGAAACAAGCCACCAACAAGATCACACACATATTGTCTGAGGTAGCTGCAGAGCAAGGGGCTGGATGTTGAAGCAGTGGGCACTAGGAACCACCTGCCACTGCCCCATGGACCACAAGCATGGCCAAACTTGGTAGGTAGATGACAGGAGCTGGCATGCCATGACATTACCCCCTGCTCTAGGGGTGGGCACCGAACACCAAACAAATAACTTGTTAGGGAACCTCTGGTGGAACTTCCATAGAAGTTGGGATGCATGAATATCCAAGGCCTTAACCCAACAGTGTTTTTCATGATCATACTCTTTACAGTCCACCAGGAATTGGACTGTACCTCGAGTCCAAAATCTGCTTCACCTCGTACTCCTCCTGATGATCTACTGGAATATTTGAAGGAGGGTCACAGGGCCTTGAAAATTGATTCAGAACCAGTAGTTTTGAGAGGGAGATGTGGAAGAAATCCAGCATCAGAATCTAAAGTGTGCCTGGGAGCTTAAAGGCCACCAGGTTGATCACTTGGAGAATATGGAATAGCCCAATGAATCTGGGGGCAAACTTCATTGTAGGCACCTTCAGTCACAGATGTTTGGTTGATAGCCAAACTCTTCCTTCTCCTGTCCGCAAACACCTTATACCTCGAAGATGCCCTGCACAATTTCTCCTTTACCTCTCTCCAGATAAACCGTACCATGGACGACTGGAAGTGATACCGACTCTAAGGGCTTGCAGTTCTAGTAACACAGAGTGCAAACCATACTGGATAAAGAATGGAGAGTGGCTCACTATCTCATGGAACAGATTGTTGTGAGCGAATTCAGCCCATGGCAGCAAGGAGACCCAATCATCCTGATTGGCCGACACATACATTCAATACATTTTTCCAAACTCTGATTCACCCACTCCATCTGACCATTACTCTGGGGATGGTAGGCTGTTGAAAAGCTCAAGTTAACCCCAAAACATTTACACAATGTTTTCCAGAATTTGGAGGTAAATTGCACCCCATGGTCTGACACGATGTCATTAGGGAACCAGTGCAACTTGAAGATCTACCTTATAAAAGCCTCTGCTAGCTTTGGAGCTGTAGGTAGACCTTTTAATGGAACAAAGTGAGCGGCCTTGGAAAATCCAGATGGTATTGAAACCTTGGCAGAATTGCAGATTGGTGACAAAGTCCATAGGTATTAGGGTCCAAGGATGGTTGGGCACTGATAATGGATGTAGGGGACCTAAGGGCGAGTGAGGTGGGAATTTGTGTTGAGCGCAGGTAGAAAAGGCTGCCACAAAGTCCTTAATATCTTGATGGAGTGTTGGCCACCAATACCCCCTAAGAATTAGCTCCAGGGGCTTTTTATGCCCCTGTTGCAGTTTTACATGGAGCTCAGGTGCTACAAATGTCTTCTCATTAGGAACTTGAACCTTGGTGGTTACTGCTACAAAGCAAGTCTAAATCAGGATGGGCTTATCCTCCTGAACTTAATCCTCCTCAGCAAAACTGAATATCTGGGATAATGCATCAGCTTTACTGTTTTTGCTTCATGCTGGTAGGTGATCGTCAAATTGAAGGGTCAAAGAACCGCAACCATCTGGATTGACAATAATTCAGACAGTGAGCGGTCCTGAGGTAGATAAGGTTCTTGTGGTCAGTGTAAACTGACACAGGGAATTTTGCCCCTTCCAGCAGGTATTGCCATTCCTATAGGGTTAGCTTGATGGCTAACAATTCTTTATCCCTGATGGCATCGTTGTTCTCCAAAGCTGAAATCTTACTTGAAAAGAAACCGCAAGAATACCACTTTCCCTCCTTATCTTTCTGTGAATGCACTGTGCCAACCCTGACCATAGAGGCGTCCACCTCCAGAAAGAAGGGCTGGTCACAATCAGGTTACCTCAGGATGGGAGCAGAAAAGAAACACTGCTTAAATTGGTCGAATGCTTCTTCTGCCTCAGGAGGCCACACTCGGGTGTCTTGGCCCTTCTTGGTGAGAGCAGTGATGGGTGCTGTATAGTTCCTGATGAACTGCCTGTAAAAGTTACAGGAGCTCAGGAAACACTGTATTGCGTTTAACCTCACCAGACAGGGCCAATTTACAATGGCAGAAAGGTTCTTGGGATCCATTTGGAGACTAGAGCCTAAAATAATGTAACCCAGGAATGCCAGCTCCTTTTGCTCGAAGGAGCACTTGCAGAAAAACTGGTTATCCCGAAGTCATGACAGCACTTCGTATACATGCTTACGATAAGTCGCTATGTCCTTAGAGAAGATCAAAATGTTGTCCAGATACACTACGTAGTACTTTTATAATGATCTCAAAAGATTTTATTCGCTGAGGTATTGCAGATTAGAATGTGGGCTAATCTGCAAGCTATATATGATACAGATCTGAAACCACAAAGCTGTACACACACTCACCTTGCAGCAATGTTCTCCTTCTGCAGTCAGAATGTTTAAACTCTAATCTCCATATATACCTATACCTTACTAGTATATGGTACCCAAACCCCCCTGCCCCGGGTTGCCCACTCTCACACTCCACCTTGACACACCCCTCCCCTGCTCCCATACTTACCCTGTTCAGACAGCATGTCCTCCTCTTCTTTGGAAGCCAGCTAGTGTCTGTTCCATTTTCCTCGCAGTGGAAGCCACTGGGGTGCGTGCCCAGGTTTCCACTGCACATGCATTGAGGAACCAGGACATATCTTCTGAAATTATTATAGAGATAACAATCTAAAAGGAATGAATGAAACTATTAATATTGTTACTGACACAAGTTCATGACAGTCAGAAATCTATTTATCGCACAATTAAATGCTACACCACCTGTCTATATAGAGTGTATACAGTAGAAATTAAAAACCTAACACTGTCTCTTTTTCTTTGTAACTATAAATATAAAACTATTGAACCATGTCACATAATTAGAGATGTGTGGTTCGATTTCCATGGAAACCAAACGCACACAAACTTAGAGGTTCCGAGTCTAACCAAGCGGGGGCTCGGGTCCGCCCGCTGGGTTTGGATCTCAAAACAAGGCAAAATATAATATTCCCAGTGCCAGATCTTGCTTGTTTTGGATTGCATATAAAAGCCCATCCCTCATGATCAGGCACCATGTCACACAGGAGATCCAAGGGAAAGGTTGTGGGATTAACTGTGCTTTGTGTTACTTTTATTGTTAACTAACTTAGAGGTACTGTGTCATTTTAGGACTGTGGGCTGCAACACTCAGAGGCACTAAACACCATTAGAAGGAGTGGACTGGTTGGATTGAAGATGGAGTACTGCAAAGGCAGGGCACTGTGTCATTTAAAAATGTTATTAGGAGCATCATGTTTATCCTAAAGGGGTAATGTGTGGACACTGTCATTTAAAAAACAGAAACACCATTTAGGAGCACTGTTTAACTTAAAGGAGCACTGTATCATTAAACAAAATAGAGCATTGTGATCTGTGGGCTGAAGCACTGTGTTTAAAAATAACATTTAGTAGATGCCACCATTACTAGATCTAGAGCTAGTAGTGCTAGAGCTGTGATTCGCAATGTGTTAACACTTGTGTGTTTTCAGGAACTGTTATCAAAAATTTAAAAATAGATTATTATCATATCACCCTTATACTAGGAGTGCTGTGAGGCATTGTGTTTTGTGTTCAGGCACTGGTATCAGAAATTAAAATGATAAAACTTGTGTGTTAAAAAACATAATGTCATTAGGGTTCCACCCTTATAGTAGGAGTGCTGTGAGTCGATATGGATCCGTTGATAGAAGAGCAGGAGCAGCAACCCAGTAATAGTGCTGTGGCTGCTGCCAGCAGTCATGATAGTACTTCAGCACCTGAAATCTTAGCAATATTTCACAATGTTACAGAAAACATCACCTCTAATAATAAAGGGTTTAAAAAATTGCACAAAATACAAACAAATTTATATGGATCAATTCCATAATTCAATAGGTATGAATAGTATAGAAATATACACAAGTAACAAACAGTCACCACGCAGGATAACAAGTGGAGCAGGCAAGAGTCTACAGAAGTGGATTGGCTGATGCAGGAGGATCACACTCGTTGAACTATGCCTTACAGGTAAGGACCAGACATTCCATATACACTTTACACTAGTGGGATGCCACTAGCTTTTAGAGGAATCAACAATATACAGTACTCTGTAGACGAAACTATTCATTCAGCCCGATTTATAGCTCTGAGAATATCTGTAAACTAGAATTTAGCAACTTTGCCTTATACCAACTATTAGAGAGATTATAAATCTCCATGGAGTAGCACATTTTGGTTACTTAACCCCTACAGAGACATGTAAATATATCTTTATTTCTGCTTTGATTTGGACTTTAGAACTAAAGCTTTTATCTTTATACCGATTTATATCCTTTTTCTCTCTCTGGGGATTGAAATACATTTATTAAATTTATTGTATATGGTTGTTAAGAAACAAGACAGTTAGGGGTCTATTCAACATCACTTCATTTTTACAAAAGCATATGTATAAATTGTATAAATTAAGTGTCAGGGTAATTCATCATTTATGTAACACAGGAGATATCACTGATATCTTCTGGTTACAATTGTCCCCCGATAATTTCCACATTCCCCATAGTATAGTATGGGGATGTGGAAATTATGTTCCAAAAAAGTTCTATTTTCAGGAACTTCACAGTGATACTGTACACCATTTTGAGATGGCATACAGCACCCGATGCAGCAGAGGGATCTGAAAAGATCCTTCACAGCGGTGTACTCTTACCTGAATCTGCTCATTCCCAGCTCCCCAAGTTCTCCTCCTGTGAGTCGGTGACAAGGGAGAGGGCACAGCAGCGAGGGACCTGCACGGGGATGCAGGTCTGAGCGGGGGGGCACAAGTCTCTGGCGGAGGCAGCTTTGTGGAGAACAAGGGGGGGCCTGAGCATTGACACCAGTGGGGTTTTCACTGGGCTGGCAGATAGGCAGGGGGGGGGGGTTTACAGTCTCTCGCGGCGACATACTGTAAAAACTGAAGACCGACTGGAAGAGCAGGAGAGAAGTCTCTTACTTCAAAAAAACTGACAGTAGAAATAGCAGTTCTTCAGAAGTGATTGTTTAGATCAGGAGGCATGATGTATACTTACCGTTGATGTCGGGATTCTGTATGTTCCAGGTTGCAGCATCAGCCGCCAGGTATTTCATATTCAACCCGTTTTAATAGTTACTAATAGCATGACAGAAAGCATGTGAAAACCAGGCTTGAAAATAAATGATTCTTCATCAATCTACCTAAAATATTTTCACATGCTTATAATATTTAAGTACACAGAGAGAGAGAGAAATAAACTACCGAAAACTTCTCTAGAAATTATTTTAAAATTGTATTAATGAAATCATGAAA
Source organism: Taudactylus pleione (assembly GCA_031769625.1). NCBI lineage: Eukaryota > Metazoa > Chordata > Amphibia > Anura > Myobatrachidae > Taudactylus > Taudactylus pleione. The sequence goes on along the minus strand of JAUIMM010000329.1, from coordinate 1,243,346 downwards.
AATTGCTTCAGCGTGGCATAAATCATAAAATATGGCCAGATACACATAAAGAACATCTTGAGAATTAAAGGCTGTCTCCCACTCATCTTGCTGCTGAATCTCTATCAGATTATTAGAATCCCCTAAATCAATTTTAGAATAAGTGGTAGCTCCATTTTTTGACAATTTTAATGTTTTTTTTTTATATTTCTCTATAATACTGTATGTACAAAGACAAAACACCACATCTATTTTTGAAACAAAGACAATCCCTGCACCAGCAGGTAATATGGAAGGCATAATGATTCTCTTTTATAATTTTTCTTCATTCCTCTAAACATAGGTACTCACTATGAGAAGTTTGAAAAAGTAGTTAAATCAATACAACAGTCAAAATTGCTTTGAAAGCAAGTTATCAGTAGACTTTACAAAAAAACTCTCTGTAGGACTAGGTAATTTTTATTTCATATACACTGTTAGCAACACATAAAGACAAATGAACTTGCTGCTTATGGCTATTATTATTCTATTGGACAATGTTCTTCAAAGTCCAATCATTAACTAATTTATGGTTATACTCTACAACCAAAAGCACTCCAAAACCACTGGAAAGGAGGAGAAATTCCATTGATATGAAGGCTGCTGATGGCAAGGATCTCTATGGTATTTATTAACAATACCATGCCGGACTTGCCATTGGGCACTTCTGGCAAATGCCAGAAGGGCCGTTGGTCAAGTGGGCTGGTCTTGCCGTCCGTTTGGATGCTACAGTATACAAAATGTCTTTCCCAAAATGGCCACCGCCAGAGAGAAGACATTTATTTCACATTAAGAAAAGTAATGATACTAGAGGTCCTGCTAGTCCTCTAGTGTCCACTGGCCATCTTCTGCCAGCAGACACTAGAGGAAAAGAGGGACCTCTAGTAACAGCTACTGTCTGACATGTCCCTGCCTGCTGTGTGTGAAGGGAAGATCTGGAAGTGCCGAAGAGGAGCAGCAGCACTACTACAGGAGCAAGAGGAGACCCAATGCCACAGCTGCATCTCCTGGAACCTGAAGAGGAGAGGAGATGGGGTACTACCAAACACTATCAGGTAAGTGTGTGCACCTTATTTACTTACTTATATGTATAATCACTGTATCTCCCCCTCAGTGTCCCAGCCTTTACCCTCTTTGTAACTGCACCTCAGTGTTCCTTCTCTCACCCTCCCTGAAACTTCCCCTCAGTGTCCCTGTCCTCACCCTCCCTGTAACTCAGTGTCCCAGCCCTCACCTTTCCTGTATATTCCCCAAAGGTGTCCCTGCCCTCACCCTCACTATAACTACCTTTAGTGTCCCATCATCACCCTCCCTTTAATCCCCAGTGTTCCAGCCCCCACCCTCCCTGTAACCCCCATCAGTGTCCCAGCCCTCACACTCACTGTAACTCCCCTCAGTGGCCCTGCCCTCACCTTTCCTGTATCTCCCCCTCAGTGCCCTCATCTTCAGTATCCCCATCATCACCCTCCCTTTAACCCCCATTTAGTGTCCCAGCCCCCACCCTCCCTGTAATTCCCAATCAGTGTCCTAGTCCCCACCCTCCCTGTATCTCCCCCTCAATGTCCCCGTCCTCACCCTCCTTGTAACTCCCTTAAGTGTCCCCGTCCTCACCCTCCCTTTAACTTCCAATCAGGGCACCACTGTCGGTTGTAATGAGACAATGGTGCACTACTGTGTGGCATAATTTGGATTGGGGGTACTATTGTGTGGTCACGCCCCTTCCCAGCGAGCCAACACCTGTTTTTTTGTGCTTGCCTTCTATTATGAGGAGCAGCACCAATGCTCTTTATGTACACAGGTCCACCAAAATGAGTAGTAACAGCTCTGCATTGGTGTGCACAGATGTGTCCTTATCTGTGTTCAGCATCCCCTGCCCTAAAAAAACCTACAGTGATCACTATCTAATCCTCTTCAACTGCTAAACTAGTGCTTAGTCAATGATTTACACCAATGTTTTGCCAGCTTTACCTAACCGAACCAACCAAATACCAAGGTCTAAATATAAAGTGGTAAGAGTTTTCTCTCACATTTTCTAAACTCAGCCAATGTATTAAAGTCACAGAACATGCAAACTTGCATGTTTTTCAGACTCAAACAACTCTCAAGATTTAGGGGTCTATTTATTAAGCAGTGTTAGGAGACCAAGTGAAATGAGATATGGTACCAGCCAATCAACTCCTCACTGTCATGTCACAGGCTGTGTTTGTAAAATGACAGTTGGAAGCTGATTGGCTGGTACATTATCTTATTTCACTTTGGGGCATATGTATCAAAGCTTGATGTGAGATAAAATATTGAGATATATATCACCAACCAATCAGCTTCTAACTTACATTTTGCAGGCTGTGTTGGAAAAAATTATAGTTTGGAGCTGATTGGTTGGTGATACATATTTCACAATTTTTTCTCACATCAAGCTTTGTTACATATGCCCCTAAGTTTGAGAGTTTTACTGCTAAACTCTCACATTTTCTAAACTCTCACCCTATTACATTTGACCCCAAATGTCTGACCATGGCACATCTTTAAATCCCTTGCAGGATGTGCACTGTTGTGTGTACAGAGAATAATGTGCACTTTTATGTAGTTTTAATATTAATTATATATGTAAGAGCATAGACTAAGCATTGGGAAGAGTTAGGAATAGCAAGGGGAGGAGTCTGTGACAGGAACCAGATGCTGACACCAAGGGGTCAATCCTATTAGGTATGATGTGCCGTTGCAACAGCGTGTAAATGCTGCCAACAACACCGCAGCTTGCACCCTTCACTACCCAAATCAGGATTCGCATAATTTTGCTCAGAGCCTTATGGGTCTGCAAGCAATATTAGACGAATCCGGGCTGCCACAACGTGCGGCCACTGCAGCGATGACTCACGCCGGCGAGATCATCACGGCTAATAGGATTGACCCCCAAGATGGGCCTGTGTGCTTTAAAATGCAAGGGCCTATTTTTAGTCCCAGTTCGGACCTGAACAATACCATCAGATTATGAACCAAAGGAAAACACCAATTCCAAGAATGATCCTCTAGAACCACGGTAATCATGTTTTTCCCCTATTGCAGCCATAAACAGCAATAAGGAAAGACTGGAATTTGGAAGCAAAGTAATAAACTTATACCATGGTCTGTGCAACTGAGGAAAGGGATCTGCATTAATCTAGATGTAACTCTGACAGTAGCAGTATCCATAGATAAGTTAAAGCCAAAAACACAGAGACCATACATGCAAAATTTAATCTCACGATTGCCCAGAATCTTAGCCACTGCAAGAGGACAGGTGACCACAATTTAAAGCAGGCCTGGCCAAACTGTGTCTCTCCAGATGGTGTAAAACTACAAGTCCCAGCATGCTTTACCAGCTGATGGTGAGAGGGTATACTGGGACTTGTAGTTTCACAACAGCTGTAGAACCACAGGTTAGCAAGCACACATCCAGTCACTTGGAAGTGTCCTTGGAATCCTGACAGGCCAGCAGGGAGAAAGCAATGAACGTTGCAAGGGGCACCTGCATCAGATGTGAATCACATTGATTTAATGGGCATATGTCTAAGTGGAAATTGTTACCCATATGACATAACTGAATAAAGAGACATAGGATATGAATATTCCAAAAATGTGCCAAATAACTACATAAGTCAGTGTCCTTAAGTGATAGAGGCACTATATATGGGTTGGAACATGATAAAGGGCCACTGATTAAACTAGTTTTGTGGCAATTCTAAAATCCTCTTTACTAGTGGCATGGATCAGGAGTTGAGTAAATGTGTCTACATTTACTCTTTATATTACAGTAGCTAGTAACATCATTGAGGCACTTCATGGACAAATATGTGGAGTATGAGCAGGGTCGGACTGGCCCACGGGTACAGGGGAAATCCCCGGTGGGCCCTACTGCCTGAGGGCCCCACCCCCTCCTCTAGGGGTGAAGCAGGGTCATAGATGAACTTGGGTGCTTGATTTGTTTCTATGGAAACTACATTAAGGTTAGCCCTCCTACCAAACAAAGTGGGTGGTGCTGACACACCTAAGTCTCTTCTTTTATAGCATTTCATCTCTAATGGTTGGCCAGGTCCATCTGTTGTGGCTAGCCACACCCTCTTTTGGTGGCTGGCCACACCCCTTAAGCTTGGGCCCCTACCATTGCATTCCCTGGTGGGCCCTTCATGCCCCAGTCCGACACGGAGTATGAGTTACAATATGAGTTACAGCTTCTCAGTGAACGAACAGGCGGCATTTTCAGTTTCAGCCAACTAACAGTACAACATAAACTTGGACTCTCATATGCTACGATTTGAGGTGAATGGTTTTATATAACAATATGGCCTTTGTGATACACAGTTAGTATACAGTACCTGGGAAAAAGTGCATTATGATGATTTTATTGTGGGGTTATGTAGAAATAACATTTTCAGGTAGAAACAAAAACACACAGAAACTGGTGCTGGATCTCCACACAGTTGGTATTAATAAAGTACAACTACGACTGCTGCTTCAAATTCAAGATAGGTTATACCTGCCTATCAGAAAATAGCTAGGTAGAAGCTTAGTGAAATGAAATAAAGGGGTGGAGAGGGTCCACTCTCAGATGTGTTACTTGCTTTGATTAGGAAAAAGCAATTTACAGACCTCAGACTTTAAATGAATTTTGCATCAGCTTAGAACTGGTGGCCTTTGGGTCATGCTCTAGGCGGCTCCACTACGCACAACCTGCACCCTGAATTCACCTATATGGATCAATGCAGAGGACCTCCTCCCTAATGTATGTGCCCGTGGTGACATTTTTCAGGTTCTCTCTTCAGAAAGATGACGCAGCTTAATGAAAACAAAGATTTAGGCACTTTGCCAGAGCCTTTGATATCTTCTGCTCTTTTTTATTTGCTCCAACAAAACTTTCTAACAATACAATGCCCAATACAATGCCCATACTTGCCTGAGGGGTTTACATCCATTGTTTTCTTAGGAGTTTGTACACAGCGAGTGTTCTGTGCTGACACATCTTTGGGCTATAAATATGAATAGTGCAAAATGTTACTCTCACAACACCTCAAGATGAAGATCATTATTGTGCTCATTATAGCAACCCTGGCTACTGGCAGCTGGGCAGTAGGAGAATGCTCAAAAGATCGATGCACTCTCTACAACGCGCTCAAAAACGCTAAAATAGGGGATGACGTTCTGTCAAATCGTAAGTATATTATCTACTTTTCATTTCTATCTGTCTTTCAAACATTTATTTTTATTGTGCTCATATTTTTTCGGCATCTTTATTATGGTGTCCTTTCTGCAATGTCCCAGTATGTGACATCTCCTGCTTGCTCCCATTTATTATCTAACAACTAGTGTAAAAATCTGTGCCCTTGCTTTCTCTCTCTCTCTGCAGTAATGTGCATAGCTGATTATTCCAGTGGGTTTAACGTTCTTTTTAAGAAAAATCCTCAGTATTCCGGCATCTTCCAGATCAATGAACAGGATTGGTGTCAAGGCGAAAAATGCGGAAACAAGAACCTTTGCAATATGCCATGTGCACGTAAGCATATATCTCAGTATTCTGAATTCAAATACTGGGTCACAAATCTACTGCCAGCCAAGCTATCATTTGAAGTTCACATTGTAGCATGTTCCTTTAGCTTAGCAAGTATGTTACAGAGCTTGACGCAACTTAAATGCATCGAGTCGAGAGTCACAATTAGCGCCATTCAAGGTAACATCTAGCAAATCTTAGCAAACTGTGCAGGCGCAATAGCGAACATCTTTTTTTATCTCCTGGCAATTCTGACCTCAACTGTTTTTATCCAAATGGTAGTTTTACCAAAGCTACTAAAAATGAAAAGTGGTGGTGTTGTCTATAGCAACCAATTAGATTCTGTCTATTAATTTCTAGGATGTAACAGAGAAATGAATCTGTTTGGTTGCTATAGGTAACACCTCCACTGTTCATTGTTAGAAGCTTTAGTAAATCTTCCCCAAAATGGGAAATAGGTGTTTCTGGAAATCAACTGAGTGACAACTGGGAGGAAACACAAGAGAGCATTGTCTTGTGGGAGAGTCACAGGAGTGTTGTGGGTGTGAGTTGTGTCCTAGTATGCCAAGGGGCACCTACTGTCTTTCAGATGATCTCTTTCACCCAGCATGGAGTAGGTGTAAGGTTCAATACTAATGATGATGGCTGAGCTAGCGGACAGAAAACATCGGGCAACTCATGTAGTTGTATTAGCATTCCTGTAGCAAGATATCCGCATTCCTAATGCTGCTGCTTATGGAGCCGCATGTGACAGCACCAAGCCCAATTTGTGCATTTTCAAGTGCATTTTAAACCTAGATATTGGGAGCAAATTGCTCCAATTTTATATCAGTCCATAACTGTATAAAAGGCATGCATAGTACTTAGAAAACAAGTAGGATTTAAGTGGGGATAATCTAGATGAAAAATTATAGCCTGAGGACTATCATAAACACAAGATCTTGATTGGTGCCGTCCCTCCCTTAGATTTTGACACATATAATTTGTTAATATATATACATATCACACATGTAATATACATACAAGTGTGATATTGCATATGTGGCACTGAATGGTTTTCTTTACTACAATCTTTTAGATAATATTTATTTACTAGATTAGAGACACCCATAAACACCACCAGTAATAGTTAATATAAAGTGCCTTTTGAAAGTTAAAAATGTTTATGTTATTTAAATAAAAGCAACCAAAATATTAAATCCCATTAAAAATTATGTCTCAATAATCAAATGTTTCCGTTCTAGCAAAAATGTTATGGTAATAAATGAACATATGGAGATTTATTATATTTTTTCTTTTCTCTAGAGTTACAGGATTCAAACCTAACAGATGATATACAATGTGCTCTGAAAATCTACAAAACCCAAGGACTGAAGGCTTGGTATGTTTGCTATAGGTTTTACAAAGTGTTGAAAACAAGATTTCATCTAGTAGAAGTCTTATTCTGTAACTATCCTCTCATGTATTGCTCCTAGCAGTGTAGTAAGTCTGGAGTTGGCCAGAAAAGAAGAATGTGCTTGACAGCATCAGTTTTCTAGTGCTCCCAAATATATATTACATTAATTCTTATCAAATTGGGCACAGAAAAGAAGAGGATAACATGGGGGAAAGTAACTGGGGTGGACCAAGGCCCAGGGGACAGGATCACAGTGCATATAGAAAAAACAACTAACACAGCAGACATTGGTATTTGGCATGCACATTCTGGAAGCTTGAACATACATAAAACAATAACTTCATCACAGTGACTAGAGTGAGGAGAATCTAAAAGCCCATATCAACTACTTGAGCTCACTTAGAGAAACCGGTCTGATGTTCTCGATATTCACTACATCCAAACCATCTCATGAGAAGAAATTAGGCTGTAGGAGAGTATTTACAATCTGAAATGTCTCTGTATCTTACCCTCGATTGTCCTCAAACTAGGCACAGAAGCAGTCCTACATAGCTGGGCAATGGCCGCTTTGGTGGCTACAAGGATACGGCCCATAATGTGCCTATTAATTTGGCCCCCTAAAATATTCACCAAATAATAGTGCCTCCACAAGATCATTTTTCCACCTTATTCAATACAGAATGATTGCCTACATAATAAATGTATAGTTCCTCCTTATCTTCTGAATTTATGGCATTTGGGTGAAACTGGCAGCAGTATGATCATTTCTAAATGCATGAGATTCAACCAACAAACTAGTGAATAGAAAAATCCAGTGAGTTGGATGTCAAAACTTCTGGCAATGTTCTGCAATTACCAACTGTCTCACAAACTGCCCATTAGAAAATTTCCCCTTTAAACTGTACCTGATTCACAGCATTAGAGCATAGGAGGCAGCTGTCTGTCTTACAATACTTATTCTGTATATGGTACAAACTGTGTTGTATAATAATATTGCAGTTAAAATTTATAAATAATTTTTTTGTCTAGTATATTGTATGCAGGGACAATCTCAGGTTTTAAAGATGTGACTTTGGAATGTTTTATTGCTGAAAATTGCCATAATTTTCATTACTTGAACATTTAAATAGTACAATTGTTATTATTCCGCATATTAGTGTAGTTCTTCATATCTGTTCTAGAATATAGAATTTACAGCTTTATAAGGCCAGTAGTACAGTCGTATTTCCAAGTTCAGTAATGTGTCACAAATGGGGACTGCAGTGTACTAACTCGGCCCACATGGTCCCTTTTGAGATATGTTTGTATTTACCTACAGCAGCATATTGTAAATAAATATTATTTTACCATGTTGCTAACTATATTGGTGTATATTATGTTCCCATTCCATATATACAATCACCAAATTACTGTAATAGTGAAAATGTAATAAGATGTAATAAGTAAAAAAGTAAAAAAAATCTTATTTGTGAAACTTATTCCAGGTGAGTACATACATATAAGTAACAATAATTGGCTACTTAGAAACAGAAACATAATAAGAAAGGGCAGAGTTATCTATTTCTCATGACTATCAAATTGTCCCTATTTTTGATTAGCTGTTTATATCTGCATCATCTGCATGTACAAGCTCATCATTTATCTCCTAGAAGTGCTTCTACTACATGTTAATCACTAGGTTTAGCACAAAACGTTGTTCTCCCCAAACGGTGCAAGACGACAGTTGATATCCACTAAGTAAGGTGTTACAGTAAGTAGCTGAAGCGCAACCTGGATGGATTATTGTTTGATCTAATTTGTTTTTCTTTCTCTTTCCCAAAGGGGTGTCTGGGTACCCAATTGTCAGAATAAAGATCTCAGACCATATTTACAAGGATGTTAGATGAACCCACTGAGTGAAAACTGACAAAGAGATTCTGATTCGACTAAAATAAAATTATACAGTATTTCTTGTCTATGTATCACCAAAACTGCTTTAATTTTCACCTTCTTATTCCATCTGTGAATCACCTAATCTATTAAACATTATGCAGCATTGATATTTGTTTTTTGCCTGTTTTTTTTACTAGTTTACACAACATTGAGTTTTAAAAGCATTACATACATATTACAGATCAGAACCATGATTTATAGCTGCACTTCTGTAGTAAGACTGTAACCAACTCATGCAGATTATAATATGAGTATTTAGGAGAATAGTTTGAAACTATTATGACACCTTTAATAAAAAAAAACAAAAAACACTTCCTATCTCTGTTATGTTTTTGGATTACCGGTATTAATAAAATGTGGACAAAGGGCCTGATTCAGCAAGGATCGCAATTGTGATCGCACAAGAGAAGAGAAAGAAAAAGAAGATGAACATATTGAAACCGAACAAACTGTATTTAGGAAAAAAAAAATCTATTTTTAACCCTATACATGTGAGAGGTAGTATGATCGATTGCTTCACTAAATCTGTTTTAGATGATTTAAAAAGTTAAATAACTCTAAACAAAAGAAACAACTTGGAAATTTAACCAAGAAAGAGAAACAGGCCATAAAAGATTTAAAAGAGGACAAATATATTGTCATTAAACTCTGCGACAAGGGAGGAGCAGTGGCAATTCTAGACAAACAATATTATATAAAGGAAATTGAAGATCAGCTTAATAAAGACAATACATATCAGAAATTAAAAACTAATCCAACTACTAGAATTAAAAACAACTTTGAAAAATTCTTAAAGAAGTTCCTGGATAAAGGAACCATAAATAAAAATTAATATGAATATCTTAATATTGCGAATGCTAAAACCCCAGGGATTTACACTTTACCTAAGGTGCATAAAGATCCAACTGCTCCTCCGGGAAGACCAATTATCGTAGGAACAGGAAGTCTGATGACTAATTTGTCAGAAATGATTGATTTTTACCTTCAACCATTGGTACAAAAAAGTAAATCTTATTTGAGAGACACACTAGATACCATTAAGAAATTGGAAGATGTAGAGATCTATGAAGATATGTATTTGGCAACAGCCGATGTAGCATCTCTCTACACCTGTATCATCCATACGGATGGAATAGAAGCTGTTAGATGGCATCTATCTCAAACTGAAATGTCAGTAGATAAGATTGATTTTATTTTAGAAGGTATTGAATTTATATTAAGCAATAATTACTTCTTTTTTGAGGGAAGCTACTACCTTCAACGGGTAGGGACTGCTATGTGTACCAAGTTCGCACCTGCCTATGCCAACCTATTTATGTCTCATTGGGAGCATGATGCGGTATGGGGGGTAGGCGTGGACTTGGTATCCTGTATTAGATTTATTGATGATATTATGTTTATATGGAAGGGGAGTGAAGTAGAAGTAAATCTTTTTGTGAAAAATTAAATCAGAATGAGAAAAACATTAAGTTAGATTTTGACATCAGCAAGACACATGTCAAATTCTTAGATCTCACAATTTATCTAAAAGACAAAATAATCCACACTAAAGGTTACATTAAGCCCACCGACTCTAATAGCTATATCCCCCAGACCAGGATTCATCACCCTAACTGGCTAAAAGGGATTCCAAAGGGTCAATTTCTGTGTTTAAAAAGAAATTGTAGTGAAGAAGAACACCTCAAAACACAGTTAACAACTATGAGCAATAGATTCATCAAAAAAGGTTATAAATTAGAATCCATTAAAGAAGTAGAGAAGGAAGTTCTAGTAATGAATAGAGAGAGTATTATAGAAAAAAATGGAAATAAAAAAACATGAAAAAAATATTGAATGGGCATTCATAACAGGTTTCAGTTCTGATTACAGAAATATGGAAAAAATTATTAAAAAACATTGGGGGATTTTATTAAGAGATCCAGTATTGAGAGACACTATTCCATCTAAACCTATGTTTATTTACTGTAAAGCACCCAATTTAAAAAGATACTTTGGTAAGAAATGCGCTCCCGAATACAACGTTGAATCCTATACGCACAAAAGGATTCTACAGATGTAGGGATTGTGTGACATGAAGCACTATTCCCTCATCAGTAAGTAAGATCATAAATTTACAGTAAAAGGAAGAGAGTATAAAATAGATGGATTCATTACTTGCCACACAACGAACGTCATATACATTGTTGAATGTAAATGTGGCCTTTGCTACATAGTACGAACATCAAGAGCATTAAAAACAAGACTCTCAGAACATCTCCATAACATTAGAAAACATTTAGATACACGCACACTTTATCCAATAATTTTAAAACCACCCATAAATGCTCAAACAAAAATTTAGTGAAATTTATCGGTATACAGAATATAAAAAGTAACTGGAAAGACAGGGATCTAGAAGGAAACCTTGTTAGGGCAGAGATGAGGTGGATTTTTAAACTTGATACATTGATACCTGGGGGCCTTAACGCTGATTTTGAGTTAAAATGGTTTTTACAATGATATTTTAAGATTTTTTATTAATATGAATTTATATATGATTTTTATGTGACTATGTTTTAGGATGATATGGAATGCCATTATGGTTCAGTATGGTATCTTATAGTTTTATTGACTTTTATTATGAATTATATCCACAGATCATTGGTGTCAGTTAAATGGCATAGATAATATAAGTTTGCACTTCATTGTTATGAAGCGCTGGTCTAAGTTTCCGGCTTGCGTGCCACCTGTGTGAAGTGCACACCGGATTCAAGCTTCCACTTTCTATCCTAAGCATCAAGCTTGCATTCCACTTGTGTGGAGCGCATGCCGGAAGTTCCGGGATGTGACGTACTTCCGACAAGCCAAGTGTAACACTGGGGCTTCCTTACAGCCCTCATGCACCAGACTACCATTTTCGGAGCTGACGAGGAGACCTGTAAGGGAAGCTACGTGTTCATTGGATATAGGTATAGTGTAACAAAAACTTTTTATAATTTAGCTAATGTCACTTCCAGTCCAGATCATGTGACCGGACTTTTAGATTGCCTTAGGTATATAAGACATGAGAGATGCACTTCTTAGGAGACCTTGAGAAAGATTAGATATTGAAACGCATTGGTCAGAGGAGTTATTGTGCATCATTTGGAGATAATTCGGATTGTGGATATTACCTTTCCATTAAAGTTCTAGGTGTGTTTTCTTAGAGACTCGTCCAGACTGTCTTTGGGATCATACACCTCTAAACAACTGTGCCTGGATGTTTTTGTGAATTTTCCCCTATTCTGGATTCTCCCTCTACAAGATTGAAAGATTGTATTTTATATATTTTGTGATTTTTTTTTATAAATTTATTAAATAAATACTGAGAATTATCCAGCCAGTAATTATTTTTGGATGTGATTGGAAGAACTGGACCAAAGAAACCTTGATGTGTTTGAGCTACATTTATTTGAACTTTTGAAGTGAGTTTGGTACGTGATTTTCCTGAAGAAAAAAAATTATACCATTATATGATTTACCCCACTCTGTTTTATATGAGTAGGGTGCATGTAGACTCTATTTATTCTATGTTGTGCTACATAGATTATTAAGAATCTGTTTAAGAAAGAAACCGTTACATGTTTTGAACCAAACTAGAAGTGAGTATGGTACATTATTGCACTTTGTAAATTAATAAGATAAAGATCCATTCCTCATAGAACTGTCTCTATAAAGAAATTATATCTGTAGGATTAGCTGAAAAACAATTCTAAACATATGTGCCCTTTTTCTCTTCTCGTTTTATACATTGGGTCTTTGCATAAGTATACTATAAGTAATAGGAAGCGCTCCTGAAACACTATCTACTATTTGTTTTATGCAATGGATTACTGTCTACGTCCATAATCACAGTGCAGCACAGGCGCAATGCAGTGCATAAACATGCGCCGTACGCAACAATTGGCCATCTGAGCACGCGGTCGCAATTGCGATCCATGCTGAATCAGGCCCAAAGTGCTATTCTTAGTGGCCATGCCAGCAAACTATCAATGAGGTGACAACTCTACTTGTAACACAGGACTGTGATGCAATCAGATTTTCCCCTGTTTAACTTAGTCTTCCAAGTACGTCCTTGACATGGATAAAGCAAGACAGTGGCTAGGGTTTTGCAGTTTATCCCAGTGAATTTGTACATATACAGTACTGATTATTGTAAAGGACTTTGAGTTTGAGGCTTGATGTGTATATTAACATAATACAAAAAGTTATTCCATAGGTCATAATAAATAATTGTCACTTTTGTTTGCACAAAAACAATGGTAATGATGGCTCATCAGTTCCGCACCACCTGGGTAATTTTTATTTGAAATTAATTACCCATTAAAGTGGAAAAAAAGTGAAAAATAGGTAAAGTCTATTACAGAATAAGATAATCTGCATTGATTTAAATGTCTTTGTTGACAGAAGAGTTCTGTTTAATCAGGAGATCAATTATACTACAAGAAAGAAAATGGTTTCCCCCCAGCACACTGCAAAAAACAGCAGAAAAACTTGAATACTACATGATAATAGAAATTGTTGCATACATTTGAAAATATATTGCTAAGCGCCAGGCCAGTGTCAAGGCTACTCTAAACTGGCGTCCCTAACGCTACATGATAATAGCACCCATCCTGGGTCATATAATTGCATACTGTTGTACTACATGATAATAGCACATATAGAAATATATATAAGAAGAGAGCCAACTCACCTAGGATGTACCCCAGAAACCTCCAAAGAGCACTACAGGAACCAGCACACCCTCCTAATGCTGGTCCCATCTATGTCTCTCAGAACAGAAATACAAAATAGTGGTTGCTCATATCAACTTAATGGTATTTCACAGGTGCTTGTAAGAGGAGGGGTTTACTCTGAACTACAAGGGAAAAAAAGAAAAAAAGGTTTCCCCCCAGCACACTGCAAAAAACCATGAACACTGCATAATTATAGAAATTCAGAGGTATTTGTTGCATACATTTGTAGATATAACAAACACTACTGTGCTGTGTAATGTAAATTGGTACTATTCTGTAGCCATGCTTCTTCCCAATGAAGCCACCCCACTATATTTTTTGTCTCTATTTTGAACAGGAGGGGGGGAGCCAATTCTTTTTATGGCACAAGCCACCAAAATGTCTTGTTGCTGCTCTGTATGTACACACCAGCATATGCCCTTAGTCAACGAGCAGCCCAATGGGGCTGTTTATTCAGCAGTAATGTAAAGTGTAGAGCCGTCCTCACAGTTATGCTTATACAGACTCTTATGCATGGGGCAGAGCTTGAGTAGACTATACAGGTCACCAGCCGGCTACTGCATCAGGGTAGCAGTGCAGTACAAAAGTGGCAATAGCACCTCAGGCAAGATGGATGTGCAGCAATCAAGAAATCCATTTCCCACTGTGGAACTCTAACAGAGTTATAAGATGGTGCCACACATGTACAGAAGTATGGATGGTGGCCATCTTGGTTAGGGATTGGAAACCTCCCTGTAGGAACCTAAACATGGAGTATTCACAATAGCACTCTCAAACGTTAACACCCTTCTCACTACAAGCTTCTTCATGTTACAAAAACATTTACTTAAAGCTTGCACATAACATCCAGTAAAAAATTGAGTTTTAGACAAGCAAGAAAACATCAACATTTCAAGTGGTTCTAGTCCAGTCTTCTTGGTAGAGACATCAGTACTGACTGAGTGGACCACATCAGCAGTTACACAAACGCTGTTACTCTTATGGTTGTCAATGTCAATTGAAATTCAATTAAAATTATTCAAAGACTCTTTGCCTATGTTGGACTTCCACTCACATAAGTCAGCTCTTGACTCTGGTTTCTGGATGTGTTCAGTGAACACAATATTTGCTAATCCCTCATCATATTTTCTAGGTGGCTTTCCATTATTAGGTCTTGCAGAAGTTTTTATCTGTGGTTGAATGTCCACGCTGACAGCTTCTCGTTCAGATATATCTACAGCTGCTAGCATATCCAGTGGCATATATTTGTTCAACATTTCAGATTCCTGCTCTTCTTTGATTTGTGCTGTTTCTTTAAATATGACATCTCTTGGCTTGACAAGCTTTCTTGTACTTGGATTCCACAGTCTGTAGCATTTCTTTAATGGCAATAGCCAAGCATGATGCACTTCATAGACCTTGAATCAGGCTTGAGTCTTATTTCCTTTGGTATGTGTTCATAGGCCGTACTGCCAAAAGTTCTGAGATGCTCTACATTTTGTTTTCTTGCTGACCATACTTAAATAGGTGTTTTATCTTTTAGGCAACTTTGGGAGATTGATCTTTCAGCTAAACTGCTGTGGACATGGCTTCTGGGCAAAATTATTTGTCTAGCCTTGCAGCCTTCAACATGCATCTGTCTTTCTCCACTAGTGTTCAGTTTGCTCACACACTTACACTGGTTTTGTTCTGGAGTTTACGCAAGAGTCAATTTATGTTCAATTAAAATTTTCTTTAGGAAGAATTCCACATCTTTGTTTAGATATTCAACACCGGTATTAGTTTTCAGTGTTTTGCATCTGTGACCTGTCTGATTCTCTACAAGTCTCTTGTAGTCTGAAATTTCTTCACTACTTCAGAGTTCTCTTTGATGAAATTTATTTGTATAATTCTTGTGAAATTTATCAATGCATTTTATGAAGTAGCTGTATCTACTTACTGATCTGACTGTATTTGTTAACCCTAGTGCTGCTTCAGCTCTGCTTGCTGACATTGGAAATTGCTTTCCTGTTATACAGCTTTAACATGTTTTTTTTTCACCGACATTGCTGTGACCATTCCATTCAGTAACGTTGAATACTGTCATATCCAAGGTGACAAAATATTTTGTGCCAGAGTTATATAGACTGTGACACAGTTGTCATCATCACATAACAGTACTGTGTATCATGGATGTATATTTGATGGCACTGAGTACCTTTTGCTGTTACGCTCCCTTTTCTATTCCACACAATGCATTTCCCTCAAATTAAATTAACTCTATCTCTTCTTTGCTCTGATAACTATAAGATTAGTTCCCATTTCTGGCACATTATGCATGTCTTGGATTTTTGTGACTCTTATTTCAGTCACAATTTTTAAGCAAGTTGTAATTGTTCCAACTTTTTTGCTGTAAGCACTTCACTCTCAACTCCTTTGATTGTGATAGTACCACATGTGACTATTATAGTGAACCACTCCTCATTGCAGCCAAAATGTCATGTAGCACCTGTATCGATATATTATCAAAGTTTTTTGTGGCTATCTGTGACACTCAGCACAAACTCATCTTTACTGTTTTCAATCTTTTCCTACCCTGGTAGACTTGATTGGAACTATCCCCCCCATGTTCTCTCATGTATATCTTCGTCATCTCGCAAAGGAGGAATATCTTTTTGGTACTCTCTTATATTGTCGACAGGAGAACCGGATAAGACACAACAAATTTTTAAATGGGAACAACATCTGGATATATGTTTAGACTCGTATGTATGGTCCCAACTATTTTTAAAATGTCTACATGTATTTCACATATTGAAATGTATATGAAAACTGTTCTACCATATTTACTGGACTCCTGACAGGTTGCAAAAAATATGGCCTTCTCAATCTAAATTGTGTTGGTGTGCACGTGGCCAAGTTGGAGAGCTTTTACATGTTTTTTGGCATTGCCCAGTTATAAGCCCCCTTTGGTTGGAGGTGTAGGATTTAATCTTGAAGGTTACCAGCCTACGGCTGACCCTATCCCCCTCTACTGCTCTCTTACATATATTCCATGATGACGTCCCCGTTCAACATAGATATTTTATTAGGCATGTTTTTATTGCTACTAGAGCAGCTATTGCTCAGTTTTGGAAGCAGGATAAACCCCCACCCCTTCTGTTGATTAAGTCCAAGCTTAATTATAGTTTTTTGATGGAGACTCTAAACTGCCCTTATTCTTCTTCTGCCACCCCAATTATAAAGTGGTTAGCTGGCATCAGTTTATAGCGGAGGGCCCATGCCTTCCAGTTAATGCACATTGATACTCTATTTCTTTTTTTGTATGTTTTGAACTGTCTGACAGGTTAAAAGTATTATCTACCAATTGTGTATGTTATATACTGATTTGGGTCTTTTTATTGTTTTAAACTACTGTTTTGAAGTGCCTATTGCCTGTACCCCCTAACCCCCCCCCTGTGTTTTCTCCCCCTCTCTTTTTCTGTATCCCTTTATTTTTGGGGGGAAAAAGAAAGAAAACCTCAATAAAAATGAATGTTTAAAAAAATAAAATAACATGTAGTAGATGCTGCCATTACTAGATCTAGAGCTAGTAGTGCTAGAGCTGTGATTCGCAATGTGTTAACACTTGTGTGTTTTCAGGAACTGTTATCAAAAATTAAAAAGTATAACATTATTATCATATCACCCTTATACTAGGAGTGCTGTGAGGCATTGTGTTTTGTGTTCAGACACTGTTATCAGAAATTAAAATGATAAAACTTCTGTGTTAAAAAATATAATGTCATTAGGGTGCCACCTGTATAATAGGAGCGCTGCGAGTCGATATGGATCAGTCTATAGAAGAGCAGGAGCAGCAACCCAGTACTAGTGCTGTGGCTGCTGCCAGCAGCCATGATAGTACTTCAACATCTACTAAAGGTGGTCCAGGGGAAATAAACTTAAGAAAGGGCACCTGATATCTTAGCAATATTTCACAATGTTAATGAAAACATCACCTCTAATAATGATAAAGGGTTTAAAAAATTGCACAAAATACAAACACATCTATATGGATCAATCCCCTAATTCAATAGGTTTGAATAGTAGAGGAATATACACAAGTAGCAAACAGTCTAAACACAGGATAACAAGTAGAGCAGGCAAGAGTCTACAGGAGTGGATCGGCTGACGCAGGAGGATCACACTCATGGAACTATGCCAACTATTACAGGTAAGGACCAGACATTCCATATACACTTTACACTAGTGGGATCCCACTAGCTTTTAGAGGAATCAACAATATACAGTACTCTGTAGACGAAACTATTCATTCAGCCCGATTTATATCTCTGACAATATCTGTAAACTAGAATTTAGCAACTTTGCCTTATACCAACTGTTAGAGAGATTATACATCTCCTTGGAGTAGCACATTTGTGTTACTTAACCCCTACAGAGACATGTAAATATATCTATATTTCTGCTTGATTTGGACTTTAGAGCTAAAGCTTTTATCTTCATACCGATTTATATCCTTTTTTCTCTCTGGGAATTGAAATACAGTTATTAATTTTATTGTATATGATTGCCAAGAAACAAGACAGTTAGGGGTCTATTCATCATCACTTAATTTCTACAAAAGCATATGTACTGTATAAATTAAGTGTCAGGGTAATTAATCATTTATGTAACACAGATCTCTTCTGGATACAATTGTCCCCCGATAATTAACACAGTCCCCATAGTACAGTATGGGGATGTGGAAATTATGTAATTCATCAAGTTCCAAAAAAGTTTTTTTTTCGGAAATTAACATTTTGAGATGGCGTACAGCACCCGATGCAGCAGAGGGATCTGAAAAGATCCTTCACTGCGGTGTACTCTTACCTGAATCTGCTCCCTCCTGGCTCCCCAAGCTCTTCTCCTGTGAGCCGGTGCCAAGGGAGAGGGCACGGAAGCGAGGGACCTGCACGGGGATGCAGGTCTGAGCGGGGGGAAAGCACAAGTCTCTGGTGGTGGCAGCTTTGAGGAGAACAAGGGGGAGTCTGAGCACTGACACCAGCGAGGTTTTCGTCGGGCAGGCAGATAGGTGTGGGGGTCACAGTCTCTTGCGGCGGCAGGCATTAAAATCTGAAGACAGACTGGAAGAGCAGGAGAGAAGTCTCTCACTTCCAAAAAACTGACTTAGTAGAAATAGCAGAAGTGATTGTTTAGAGCACGAGGCATGATGAATTCCTCCCAAACGTTGTTTGAACTCGTAGAGAGTTCAAACCATAATTATTACAAGTGATAATTATGTTTTGATGAATAGATCCCTTAATGTATTGTTACTTCACTGAAGTATCACAATATTTTAAAACAATAGAACAAATTAAAAAATAAATATAACAATAAAAGGAAAAGAGAGATTAAAAATGAGGTTCTCTCACACCTACCACCAACAACTTCAGTAAAGCAGTGAGTAAAATCCATCAAACAAGTCTCACATTCCTCAAAAGTCAGAATTCCTATGGGTCTAACAGATACATACATAAGAAGAGCTATAAGTAAAAACATGGAATTAGGTTACAGGTGGGCATAATTATCAAGTCCTTCAGCCCCAGAAATCATGCGGAAATTACCAACAAATTAAGTAACAAAGCTAATTGTTAAGAATCAAAACACACCACAGTCCCCATACACTGTATGGGCACATTGCAGTTGTGCTATTTATCAAGCTACTAATACTAAAAGTTTTAGTGGAATGTAGTCAATATACCGGCAGACGGGATGCCGGCCATCGATATACAGATGCCAAAATCCCGCCGCCCTGCAAGATGTAGATACACACTATCCCAAATATGGATAGCCATGGGAAGGGGGGGTTAGATTTAAGGACCCGCTGGGGGTGGGGAAATTAGGGTCAGGCACCACCCAGGGAGGGTTATGTTTAGGCTGTGTGGAGTGGTAGTTAGGATTAGGCACCACAGGGGGAGGTTAGGGTTAGGCACCCCCTGGGAGGATTAAGTTTAGGGTGTGGGAAGGGGGGGTTAGATTTAAGGACCCGTGGGGGGGGGGAATTAGGGTCAGGCACCACCCAGGGAGGGTTATGTTTAGGATGCGTGGAGTGGTAGTTAGGATTAGGCACCACAGGGGGAGGTTAGGGTTAGGCACCCCCTGGGAGGGTTAGGTTTAGGGTGTGGGAAGGGGGGGTTAGGGCTAGGCACCACCGTGGCCGGTTAGGGACCCACCTGGAAGATTAGGGCTAGGCACTACTAAGGGAGGTTTAGGGTTCGGGGGGAGGGGTAGGGATAGTATCCTTACCGTTGCTGTCGGAATTCTGTATGTTCCAGCTTGCAGCATCAGCCGCCAGGTATTTCATATTCAACCCGTTTTAATAGTTACTAATAGCATGACAGAAAGCATGTGAAAACCAGGCTTGAAAATAAATGATTCTTCATCAATCTACCTAAAACATTTTCACATGCTTATAATATGTAAGTACACAGTGAGAGAGAGAAATAAACTACCGAAAACTTCTCTAGAAATTATTTTAAAATTGTATTAATGAAATCATGAAAAACTGCTTCAGCGTGGCATAAACCAAAATATATGGCCAGATACACATAAAGACCATCCTGAGAATTAAAGGCTGTCTCCCACTCATCTTGCTGCTGAATCTCTATCAGATTATAAGAATCCTCTAAATCAATTTTAGAATAAGTGGTAGCTCCATTTTTTGACAATTTTAAAGGTTTTTTTTTTATATTTCTCTATAATACTGTATGTACAAAGACAAAACACCACATCTATTTTTGAAACAAAGACAATCCCTACACCAGCAGATAATATGGAAGGCATAATGATTCTCTTTTATAATTTTTCTTCATTCCTCAAAACATAGGTACTCACTATGGGGAGGTTTGAAAAAGTAATTAAGTCAATACAACAGTCAAAATTGCTTTGAAAGTAATTTATCAGCAAACTTTACTTTTTATTTCATATACCCTGTTAGCAACACATACAGACAAATGAAGTCACTGCTTATGGCTATAATTATTCTATTGGACAATGTTCTTCAAATTCCAGTCATTAACTAATTTATGGATATACTGTGCAACCAAGAGTATTCCAAAACCACTGGAAAGAAGGGGAAATACTAGGGTAAAAGAAAATTCCATCGACATGAAGGCTGCTGAAGGCAAGGATCTCTATGGTATCTATTAAAAATACCATCAGATTATGAACCAATGGTAAACACCAATTCCAAGAATGAGCCTCTAGAACCACAGTAATCATGTTTTTCCCCTATAGCTGCTATAAACAGCAATAAGGAAAGACTGGAATTTGGAAGTATACTAATTAATGTATATCATGGTCTGTGCAACTTAGGAAAAGGATCTGCATTAATCTAGATGTAACAATGACAGTAGCAGTATCCATGGATAAGTTAAACACTGGCAATAAATCTGCAATGCCAAAAACAGAGATCAGACATGCAAAAATTAATATCACATGATTGCCCAGAATCTTAGCCATTGCAAGAGGACAGGTGACCACAATTTAAAGCAGGCCTGGCCAACCTGTGGCTCTCCAGATGTAGTAAAACTAGAAGTCCCAGCATACTTTACCAGCTGATGGTGAGAGGGTATACTGGGACTTGTAGTTTCACAACAGCTGTAGAACCACAGCTTAGCAAGCACACACCCAGTCACTTGGAAGTGTTCTTGGAATCCTGACAGGCCAGTAGGGAGAAAGCAATGAACGTTGCAAGGGGCACCTGCATCAGATGTGAGTCACATTGATTTAATGGGCATATGTCTAAGTGGAAATTGTTACCCATATGACATAACTGAATAAAGAGACATAGGATATGAATATTCCAAAAATGTGCCAAATGACTACATAAGTCAGTGTCCTTAAGTGATAGAGGCACTGTATATGGGTTGGAACATGGTAAAGGGCCACTGATTAAACTAGTTTTGTGGCAATTCTAAAATCCTCTTTACTAGTGGCATGGATCTGGAGTTGAGCAAATGTGTCTACATTTCCTCTTTATATTACAGTAGCTAGTCACATCATTGAGGCACTTCATGGACAAATATGTGGAGTATGAGTTACAATATGTGTTACAGCTTCTCAGTGAACGAACAGGCTGCATTTTCAGTTTCAGCCAACTGACAGTACAAAATAAACTTGGACTCTCTATATGCTACGATTTGAGGTGAATGGTTTTATATAACAATATGGCCTTTGTGATAGTATACAGTAACTGGGAAAAAGTGCATTATGATGTTTTTATTGTGGGGTTATATAGAAATAAAATTTTCAGGTAGAAACAAAAACACACAGAATCTGGTGCTGGATCTCCACACAGCTGGTATTAATAAAGTACAAATCCGACTGCTGCTTCAAATTCAAGATAGGTTATACCTGCGTATCAGAAAATAGCTAGGTAGAAGCTTAGTGAAATGAAATAAAGGGGTGGAGAGGGTCCACTCTCGGATGTGTTATTTGCTTTGATTAGGAAAAAGCAATTTACAGTCCTCAAACTTGAAATTAATTTTGCATCAGCTTAGAACTGGTGGCCTTTGGGTCATGCTCTAGGCGGCTCCACTACGCACACCCTGCACCCTGAATTCACCTATATGGATCAATGCAGAGGACCCCCTCCCTAATGTAATGTGCCCGTGGTGACATTTTTCAGGTTCTCTCTTCAGAAAGATGACGCAGCTTAATGAAAACAAAGATTTAGGTACTTTGCCAGAGCCTTTCCTATCTTCTGCTCTTTTTTATTTGCTCCAACAAAACTTTCTAACAATACAATGCCCAATACAATGCCCATACTTGCCTGAGGGGTTTACATCCATTGTTTTCTTAGGAGTTTGTACACAGTGAGTGTTCTGTGCTGACACATCTTTGGGCTATAATTATGAATAGTGCAAAATGTTACTCTCACAACACCTCAAGATGAAGATCATTATTGTGCTCATTATAGCAACCCTGGCTACTGGCAGCTGGGCAGTAGCACAATGCTCAAAAGATCGATGCACTCTCTACAACGCGCTCAAAAACGCTAAAATAGGGGATGACGTTCTGTCAAATCGTAAGTATATTATCTACTTTTCATTTCTATCTGTCTTTCAAACATTTATTTTTATTGTGCTCATATTTTTTCAGCATCTTTATTATGGTGTCCTTTCTGCAATGTCCCAGTATGTGACATCTCCTGCTTGCTCCCATTATCTAACAACTAGTGTAAAAATCTGTGCCCTTGTTTTCTCTCTCTCTCTCTGCAGTAATGTGCATAGCTGATTATTCCAGTGGGTTTAACGTTCTTTTTAAGAAAAATCCTCAGTATTCCGGCATCTTCCAGATCAATGAACAGGATTGGTGTCAAGGCGAAAAATGCGGAAACAAGAACCTTTGCAATATGCCATGTGCACGTAAGCATATATCTCAGTATTCTGAATTCAAATACTGGGTCACAAATCTACTGCCAGCCAAGCTATCATCTGAAGTTCACATTGTAGCATGTCCCTTTAGCTTAGCAAGTATGTTACAGAGCTTAGCAAGTATGTTACAGAGCTTGACGCAACTTAAAATGCATCGAGCCCTGAGTCACACATAGCGCCATTCAAGGTAAAATCTAGCAGATCTTAAAAAACTGTGCAGGCGCAATAGGGAAAATCTTTTCGTATCTCCTTGCAATTCTGACCTCAACTGTTTTATCCAAATGGTATTTTTACTAAAGCTATTAAAAGTGAAAAGTGGTGGTGTTGTCTTAGATTCTATCTATTAATTTCTAGGATGTAACAGAGAAATTAATCTGTTTGGTTGCTATAGGTAACACCTCCACTATTCATTGTTAGAAGCTTTAGTAAATCTTCCCTAAAATGGGAAATAGGTGTTTCTGGAAATCAACTGGGTGACAACTGGGAGGAAACACAAAAGAAAATTGTCTTGTGGGAGAGTCACAGGAGTGTTGTGGGTGTGAGTTGTGTCCTAGTATGTCAAAAGAGCGCCTACTGTACTTCAGATTATCTCTTTCACCCAGCATGGAGTAGGTGTAAGGTTCAATACTAATGATGATGGCTGAGCTAGCGGACAGAAAACATTGGGCAACTTATGTAGTTGTATTAGCATTCCTGTAGCAAGATATCCGCATTCCTAATGCTGCTGCTTATGGAGCCGCATGTGACAGCACCAAGCCCAATTTGTGCATTTTCAAGTGCATTTTAAACCTAGATATTAGGAGTAAAAATTGCTTTACTTTTATATCAGTCCCTAAATGTATAAAAGGCATGCATAGTACTTAGAAAACAAGTAGGATTTAAGTGGGGATAATCTAGATGAAAAATTATAGCCTGAGGACTATCATAAACACAAGATCTTGATTAGTGCCGTCCCTCCCTTAGATTTTGTCATATATAATTTGTTAATATATGCATATCACACATGTAATATACATACAAGTGTGATATTGCATATGTGGCACTGAAGGTTTTTCTTTATTACAATCTTTTAGATAATATTTATTTACTAGATTAGAGATACCTCTAAACAGCACCAGTAATAGTTAATATAAAGTGCCTTTTAAAAGTTAAAAATATTTATGTCATTTAAATAAAAGCATCCAAACTATTAAATCCCATTAAAAATTATGTCTCAATAATCTAATTTTTCCGTTCTAGCAAAATGTTATGGTAATAAATGAACATATGGAGATTTATTATATTTTTTCTGTTCTCTAGAGTTACAGGATTCAAACCTAACAGATGATATACAATGTGCTCTGAAAATCTACAATACCCAAGGACCGAAGGCTTGGTATGTTTGCTATAGGTTTTACAAAGTGTTGAAAACAAGATTTCATCTAGTAGACTGCTTGTTCTTAATTTATCAATAACCTCATCACAGTGACTAGAGTGAGGAGAATCTAAAAATCCCATATCAACTACTTGAGATTGCTTAGAGAAACCGGTCTGATGTTTCCGATATTCAATACATCCAAACCAACTCATGAGAAGAAATTAGGCTGTAGAAGAGTATTTACAATCTGAAATGTCTCTGTATCTTACCCTCGATTGTCCTCAAACTAGGCATACAAGCAGTCCTCCATAGCTGGGCAATGGCCGCTTTGGTGGCTACAAGGATATCGCCCATAATGTGCCTATTAATTTGGCCCCCTAAAATATTCATCAAATAATATTGCCTCCACAAGATAATTTTTCCACCTTATTCAAAACAGAATGATTGCCTACATAATAAATGTGTAGTTCCTCCTCATCTTCTGAATTTATGGAATTTGGGTGAAACTGCCAGCAGTATGATAATTTCTAAATGCATGAGATTCAACCAACAAACTAGTGAATAGAAAAATCCAGTGAGTTGGAGGTCAAAACTTCTGGCAATGTTCTGCAATTACCAATCGTCTCACAAACCGCCCGTTAGAAAATTTCCCCTTTAAACTGTACCTAATTCACAGCATTAGAGCAAAGGAGGCAGCTGTCTGTCTTACAATACTTATTCTGTATATGGTACAAACTGTGTTGTATAATAATATTGCAGTTAAAATGTATACATTAATTTTTTGTCTAGTATATTGTATGCAGGGACAATCTCAGGTCTAAAGATTTGACTTTGGAATGTTTTGTTGCTGAAAATTGCCATAATTTTCATTACCTGAACATTTAAATAGTACAATTGTTATTATTCCGCATATTAGTGTAGTACTTCATATCTGTTCTAGAATATAGAATTTACAGCTTATTAAGGCCAGTAGTACAGTAGTATTTCAAAGTTCAGTAATGTGTCACAAATGGAGACTGCAGTGCACTAAGTCGGCCCCCTTTTGGGATATGTTTGTATTTACCTACAGCAGCATATTGTAAATAAATATTATTTTACCATGTTGCTAACTATATTGGTGTATATCATGTTCCCATTCCTTATATACAATCTCCAAATTGAATAAACTAAAATGTTTATTGTATGATAAATTCATGATACTAGATCAGGGGTCAGGGAACTTTTTTACCTTTTACCCCAAAAATATATTTAGATACGCCGACATTACCCCCCTTGATTTGAAAGGAAAGAAATCATATAGTAGTGCCCCATATAATGCCCCTGTAGTAGTGCCCCCATATAATGCCCCTGTAGTAGTGCCCCCATATAATGCCCCTGTAGTAGTGCCCCCATAGTTATGCCCCTGTAGTAGTGCACCCATATAATGCCCCTGTAGTAGTGCCCCCATATAATATTCCTGTAGTAGTGCCCCCATATAGTGCCCCTGTAGTAGTGCCCCCATAGTTATGCCCCTATAGTAGTGCACCCATATAATGCCCCTGTAGTAGTGCCCCCATATAATATTCCTGTAGTAGTGCCCCCATATAGTGCCCCTGTAGTAGTGCCCCCATATAATGCCCCTGTAGTGCCGCTTGTACAAAATAAATAAAAAAAAAAACACTTACCTTAATCCCCACTACTGCATCCACCGCTGTCCTGTCCGCCCGGCTGCTCCTCAGAACTATGGGAGAGATGTCATGATGTCTCTCCCATAGTGCGCATGGAGAGAGCCGGAAGCTGGAGTTCAGAAGAGAGCTCCAGCCTCCAGCTAACATGGCGCTGAAGGGAAGGAGCCGGGCGCCCGCTGGTAATAACATCTCAGCGGGCGTCCGGCTTAGAGACTCCCTGCGGCACAGCCGGGCATGCATATGAATCATTCTATTTTATAGAATAATTCATATGCATGCCCTGCTGTCCGTCCATTACCCCCAGGAATTTTATTTTTATCCCATGTGGGGTAATTTACCTCTGTTCCCCGACCAATGTACTAGATCATAACTAGAAGGTATTGTACGTATACTGTTTTGTTACACTCTTCTAAAGAAATGGAAGCATTAATTAGAAAGCGCTTTAAAACCATAGAGGAAATAGGTCAGTATCAGGACTGTTTCTGTGCCTTGTCAATGCAAGCCTCAGATATGAAGTCCCGCTTATCAACAGCAAATTAAGCTTACTGTAATAGTGGAAATTTAATAAGATGTAAAAAATTAAAGCTCCAACAAAATCTTGTTTGTGAAACTTATTCCAGGTGAGTACATACATATAAGTAAAAATAATTGGCTACTTAGAAACAGAAACATAATAAGAAAGGGCAGAGTATCTATTTCTCATGACTATCAAATTGTCCCTATTTTTGATCAGATGTTTATATCTGCATCATCTGCATGTACAAGCTCATCATTTGTACAAGCTCATCATTTATCTCCTAGAAGTGCTTCTACTACATGTTAATCACTAGGTTTAGCACAAAACGTTGTTCTCCCCAAACGGTGCAAGACGACAGTTGATATCCACTAAGTAAGGTGTTACAGTAAGTAGCTGAAGCGCAACCTGGATGGATTATTGTTTGATCTAATTTGTTTTTCTTTCTCTTTCCCAAAGGGGTGACTGGGCACCCAATTGTCAGAATAAAGATCTCAGACCATATTTACAAGGATGTTAGATGAACCCCTCTGAGTGAAAACTGACAAAGTGATTCTGATTCTACTAAAATAAAATTATACAGTATTTCTTGTCTCTGTATCACCAAAACTGCTTTAATTTTCACCTTCTTATTCCATCTGTGAATCACCTAATCTATTAAACATTATGCAGCATTGATATTTGTTATTTGTCTGTTTTTTTTTACTAGTTTACACAACATTGGGATTTAAAAGCATTACATACATATTACAGATCAGAACCATGATTTATAGCTGCACTTCTGTAGTAAGACTGTAACCTACTCATGCAGATTATAATATGAGTATTAAGGAGAATAGTTTGAAACTATTGTTGACACCTTTTATAAAAAAAAAAAACACTTCTTATCTCTGTTATGTTTTTGGATTATTAATAAAATGTGGACAAAGGGCCTGATTCAGCAAGGATCGCAATTGCGATCGCAGTTGCGTAATCGCACGCAATGCAGCTGCAAAAATATTCTAATGTCTGCCAATGTTCAGCCAGCATAGACGCCCACATAGAGACGCCCACCACTGCCTTCTCACATCCATAATACCTCGCAGTCCTGCATATACTTTGGTAACATCGAGTAACATCTGACCCTTGGCAGAATTACAGCAGGTCTGACCTGTCTCAGAAATTGCAAGTCTCATCGCACACAGTGAGTACTCAGGCTGCATAGGCAATCGCAGTGGCTAATTTATGCACACCCATGCAACGGACAGGCACGTCTGTGTTTCTGCAAACACTCCCCCGTCACCACTCCCAAACGCTCACGGTCTGTCACTCACTCTGCAATGGATTACTGTCTACTTCCGTAATCGCAGTGCAGGCGCAATGCAGTGCATAAACATGCGCCGTACACAACAATCGGCCAATCTGAGTACGCGGTTGCAATTGCGATCCATGCTGAATCAGGCCCAAGGTGCTATTCTTAGTGGCCATGCCAGCAAACTATCAATGAGGTGACAACTCTACTTGTAACATGGGACTGTGATGCAATCAGATTTTCCATTCTTTAACTTAGTGTTCCAAATATATCCTTGACATGGATAAAGCAAGACTGTGGCTAGGGTTTTGCAGTTTATCCCAGTGAATTTGTGCATATACAGTACTGATTATTGTAAAGTACTTTGAGTTTGAGGCTTGATGTGTATATTAACATAATACAAAAAGTTATTTCATAGGTCATAATAAATAATTGTCACTTTTGTTTGCACAAAAATAATGGTAATGATGACTCATCAGTTCCGCACCACCTGGGTAATTTTTATTTGAAACTAATTACCCATTAAAGTGGAAAAAACTGAAATATATGTAAAATGTCTATTACAGAATAAAAGAATCTGCATTGTTTAAAATGTCTTTGTTGGCAGAAGAGTTCTGTTTAATCAGGAGATCAATTATACTACAAGAAAAAGAAAAAAGAGAAAATGGTTTCCCCCAGCACACTGCAAAAAACCAGCAGAAAAACTTGAATACTACAGGATAATAGAAATTGTTGCATACATTTGCATATATATGGTTAAGCGCCAGGCCAGCGTCAAGGCTCCTCTTTACTGGCGTCCCTAATGCTACATGATAATAGCACTCATTCGGGGTCATATAATTGCATACTGTGCTACATGATAACAGCACATACATAAATATATATAAGCTGGCAGCCAACTCACCTAGGAGGTACCCCAGAAACCTCCAAATAGCACTACAGGAACCAGCACACCCTCCTACTGCTGGTCCTATCCATGTCTCTCAGAACAGAAATACAAAATAGTGGTTGCTCATATGAACTTAATGGTATTTCACAGGTGCTTGTAAGAGGAAGGGTTTATTCTGAACTACAAGGGAAAAAAAAGAAAAAAAGGTTTCCCCCCAGCACACTGCAAAAAACCAGCAGAAAAACATGAATACTACATAATAATAGAAATTCAAAGGTATTTGTTGCATACATTTGCAAATATAACAAACACTTTTGAACAGTATATTGTTTGTCTCTATTTTGAACAGGAGGGGGGGGGGGGTTGGGGCACCAATTCTTTTTATGGCACAGGGCTCCAAAATGTCTTGTTACTGCTCTGTATGTACACACCAGCATATGCCCTTAGTCAACGAGCAGCCCAATGGGGCTGTTTATTCAGCAGTAATGAAAAGTGTAGAGCCGTCCGCACAGTTATGCTTATACAGACTCTTATGCATGGGGCAGAGCTTGAGTAGACTATACAGGTCCCCAGCCGGCTACTCCATCAGGGTAGCAGTGCAGTGAACAAGTGGCAATACAACATCAGGCAAGATGGATGTGCAGCAATCAAAACATCCATTTCCCACTGTGGAACTCTAACAGAGTTATAAGATGGGGCCACACATTTACAGAAGTATGGTTGGTGGCCATCTTGGTTAGGGATTGGAATATAAACAAAAAATATATTACATTAGGCACAATAGAATTACTCCTCAATCATTGTTCTTTGAATAGATTAATTCAGGAAGTTGAACAACAGGCAAACAGATTCACGGTAAATCAGTGACAAATTTGTAAAATGCTAGGCAATAGCATCATCTTTCAGTTTCAATGTGCAAGATTATAAATCCACAAAATCATCAGTATGGTTTACCAACCCAAAAATGGGCAGAAAGTTTTATAATCGCAGATAATGACTACACATATATCTCATCTCACTAGTCTATGTACATCTCTTAGTGGCAATTTGAAACCAAATAGTTACACAATGTTATTCTTTTAACGGTACTCTTGTACCCATAACTAATGTGATAAGACACCCTACATAAAAGCAGTCTCCTATTTCTTAATGGTGTGTAAGGTCTCAAGTACGCTGCATAACCTAAATGTCTGCAGTAAGATAAGATTGTCTTGAACTGAGCTGCTAATGATTTCTACTTTCCAATCATTTGTCACTCAGACAGTGAATTATGGATGAGAGGATCATAGACAGGTGTTTCCAGGACAAGAAGTATAGAAAAAAGGAGAGACACCTCTGCTGTTTGTATAAGAAGTCAACCTCTAGAGTCCCCTGATGCTATAGTATTGCAGGGTAACATCAGGGGACCAGATGAGAGGGTGTCTTCTTGAAATACCTGATTGTTCAGTAGAAGTGCCTAAGTGTGCAGTCCTGTTCGTCCAACCAGGTACTGCAGCAGAGGTGTCTTTCCTTTTTTCTATCCATCTTGTCCACGGGATTACAATATACTTACAAAGGGCTTTTAGTGATAGCAAGTACATCACCCTGCTGCTCAGCTGTCCTAATGGAGCTCCAGGAGGATGTGGCTAGTCTGCATCCTGGCTGTCCCAAAGGTCCAGTTCAAAGCCCTAAGAAGGAGAAAAGAAAGATCATTAACATGTATAAGTATTCACGCTGTCAACTCTGCTCCTGGGAAAAGAAAGAAGACAGATACTAGACTTAGAAAAGTTATACTTACCAAATGTTTTAATTTTCTTATACTCCTTAAAGTTAAGGCATTTGAATATGCAGGTGCAACAGCAAATGATTAATCTGCTAAATAAAAACTTTACAAGTAATACTATAATAACCAAACATATAACTTATTTAAAAAGTGTTTCAACTTAACAAAATTACCTGCAAAACATGTAACACTTATCTAAAACTGTAGAAACACTGTGTAATACTTTAACTGTTCCAGTAGAGAGGACCAAACTTGAATTATTTATGATTCAAGGATGATGTTCTATGAAAATACAATAAAAATATTGTGTAAAAAAACTTTTTATAAATTAGGTTTAACATGGATTAATAAATGTCCTAAAAACTTATATTCAAAAAAGGCAGCTATGAGATCACGCCAAGAGCTTTGGCCAAGGCCAGCATCATCAGCCACTGCAGGGGACAGGTCAGAATAAAGACACTGATCAATGGATCAATCTCGGCCTCCAAACGGTTTGCAATACATATATTGTGTAAAATTGTATAAGCAATAATGATATTGCAAACCTTGGTTGGCAAATTCAGCAACACACTCCCTGACCTGCCAAGACAGGGAAAGCAGGTTTTAAGAAGACCAAAGGAGCGTTCAATCATTCCCCTGGTCCTATTGTGAGCTGCCTGAAACCTGTGTTCTGCAGAGGTGTCAGGATTAGCCAGTGGAGTTAGTAGCCAGGGGAAACTTCCATATCCTTGATCGCCTAAACGAAAATAATCTTAAAAAAAAAAAATAATAATTTAATTATTTACTTACCAATCAGCCATCCATGAGGCATCTGTTGATCTTGAAACTTCTCATAGAGGCTAGCTTGATGCAATACAAAGGAATCATGAGAAAATTCTGGCATGCCAGCAAACACCTGCATGAAGCGTATGTTTGAATCACGAACCATTTGTACAATTAGTGAATGGAAAGATTTTAGATTTCGAAAAATTTCTTCCATTCAGCGGGGGGCTATGAGGGCAACATGGGTGCAAACTTTTACACCCAAAACATTAGGGATTCACTCCACAACAAAAAAGACCACTTTCACAGCATTCCATTCATGTTCTGTCTAAGGAAAATGTACAAGCTCAGAAGCATGTTTTCACATTGCCAGAAGGACCTGTGACAGACAGCGAGAAAAAGTGGCTTGTGAAAAGCCAGCAATTATTGCCAGGGTAGGTTAGAATGTTCCCGATGCCAAAAAATGAAGTGTGGCTAGCAGTTTTGCCAAGCCTGGAACAGCTCTGTTCATAGGAACACGCGGTTCAAGATCCTTCTTCAGCAGATCATACAGCTGGTAAATGGCAGCAGAGGAGAATCCCAACAACTGTCTTTGCCTATGCCTATATAGACGTGGCCTTGGGATTCAAGCATGACCCGAGGAGGATGGAGTACTTTCTGGTGCACCTGCAGAAACACCCACATTCACAGCTGATTCATCCGGAGTGGCTGCAATACTAGTCTGCGCTCTGAACTGCAGCCTACTCGCTTGAACACATGCTACAAACATGAATTCCCACACTTGAGCCAGAAAGCGCTCCATTTTTAAAAAGGGGGAATTTTACAAAGATAAAATTAATAAATCCAAATATAAGGATACTATCCGAGTCACGTGCCTTCTTCCTTCTTCTCCAGAGTCAGGTGCCTACTTCCTTGACAGGTATAAATTCTCTCTTCTGCTTCTGCTGCTGAGAAGAGTATAAAAAAATTACATGCTGGTATATTTATAACAAGCCAATAGATTGTTAAAAAAAAACATCTAATCAACACCTTTTAAAACAAATATTGCATGGTATAACTTAATTGCTTGCAGTTTTAGCAACTTCATGGCAAAAATCGCCTTTTAAGCGAATGATATACACCATTCTGGAATTGAATAGCAATGCTCTACTTTCGCAATTGGATAGATTGGTCTTTTAGGCGAATTGCACTTTTCACATAATTCGCTAGGTCAATTGAATTAGGCGAATCGTTATTCGCTGGTGAAAATTACGACAAAGTCCAATTCGCCTGCCATTCGCACCTAACTGAATTCCCCTCAAAGTGTTAAGTTCTTGGAAGTGGAGGATCCAGAGGTAAGGCTGCAGCACAGTCCAATATTCAAATAGGGGAGTCACACCAACTGCCACCCCAAATGCTGTCAATCATCACTGGCAGTTGATATAGCTCCCCTATCTGAATATTGGACTGTGCTGCAGCCACACCTCTGGAGCCCCCACTTATCCCAGACAATAAGCTTACAGTTCCGCAGCACTGGGGTCATATTGCTTTGTCACCAAACCAACTAGGTCGAGAGGAAATATTTTACTCATTTTCAGCCCCTTAGAAGGCAAATTTTTTCAAAAAATCCTTGCTTAGTGGCTGCTTAGGTCATGTTTCTAGGTCCAGGGGTTTGGGCTGGGCATTGATGAGTCAGTTAAACAGGACACTGCACAGGGGGAGGAAACCTTTTACCCCTTTTCACCCCCTTAGAAGTTGAATTACAAAAATCTTTGCTTATCGGGTGCTTAAGACATGGAAGGAATATACTTCCCAGATTTCATGTTTCTAGGTTAGGGGGTTGGGCTGGGCGTTGATGAGTCAGTGAGTCAGGGCATTTGTTTTTATATATTAAGATTAGTATAATACAGGCTCAGAGATCCAGGGCTGGTTATAGATTTGGAAGGACCCCATGCATTTTTTAAATTAACTATTTCACTGCTACTAGCAGCATCTAAACTAGCGGGTTTGTAGAAGTGTGTTAGTATTATATTTTCTACTAGGCTTCTACTTTTAATCTATTAGTTCTTGATTAATAAAAACATTTTATAGGGTCATATAGTTTATTAAACTGCGATCATGCCTTCCACTGCTGTGCCACTATGTTTCATAGAAGGGCTATATTATTTTTATCTGCCATGTGTTTGTGCCACTGCATTGTCGCTTAGTTTAGCTAGCCAGCTCTCTGCAGCCTTTGCCCAATATTGGTGAAAAAAATATTTTGAGCTGTGAGGTGGTCAAAATTGACTGGAAATTAATGCTATTGATGTTCATAATACTGTAGGAACCAAATTACATGATTTTAGCTGTTTTTATACATTTTTAAAGAAATACAGATTTCAAAACAATGATTTAGAACCAAAACCAAAATATGAAGTCAGCGCACATCTCTAGTTAAAATATCAGCAATAATTCATTTGCAGTTAATATGTGGATATTGCTTCATAAACCAGCTCGGCAATCAATCCTGTCAGACTTGGCAACTTAACAATGGGCCTCATTCAGATGTGGACGCAAATGCCATTGCAGCTGTGAACTCTTAGGGATACGCAATTGCAAAAATATGCTAATGACCCACTAGTTGTCCAGTGCTTAGAGACCCCACTGAAAGCATTTCATATCCGCTGCTCATGCACAAAACCAGAAACATCGAATGAGATCAGTCAGCCATCAGTCCTCTGAGTAAGTCTAAGCTGTTAGATACAGCGGGTCTCCAGATATGCAAAGGGCTCTCCTGCTGCGAGCAAGAACACTGTGGCTAATTTATGGATGCCCAGAAACCAGTGTTTAAATGGTCAGATGCATCTCTGTTTTTCTAACCACCCCCATTACCTCCCCCAAATGCTGACTACCTGTCACTCACTTTGTGATTGACTCATCTGTGTGAGCATAATAACAATTCAATCGCTGCGTATGCGCAATGCAGCTTATAATATGCGCAAGGTTAACACATACTCAATCTGCGTATATATCAGCTTTGCATCCACATCTGAATGAGGCCCAATATCAATTGATTCTTGTTCTAATGGCACATTTTTTTAGCTAAACAAAATATTATATGTCTTTTGTTTAGGTGTTAATATTAGCTCAGAAATTCAAAACTGATATTTTGCTCTATTGTTATTATGCAATAGTAGCCTTCCGTAAGCTACATATTTATTGACACAAATGTTCTGGATCACGCTGGCCATACACTCTGCAATTATCGGGACGATCCGCCCGATATCGGCGGATCGCCGCGATAATTGCATCGTGTATGCGGGCGACCGAGGGTTAAATATTGCTCGGTCGAGCATGCTGGATTGTCCAGCATGCCCGTCCAATGCGATATTTACCCGGGAAGCTGTCGGCCGCATCGGGCAGTGTATGCCCAGCGCGGCCGACAGACAGACATTTCCTGTGTTCCTTCCTACGAAAGGAACAGGGAAATGTCTCCTCCCCCGGGGGTGGAGCGGGGATGTCGGGCTATACACTGTGAGATTTCTCTCACAGTGTATGCCGGCGACATCTGCGGCTGGCAGGCAGCCAGATAAAATGTCTGTCGGTCTGACAGACATTTTATCTGGCAGTGTATGCCCAGCATAATGTTTGAATAAACCAAATATTTCTTATGTGCACTGCAATACGGACACATTGTAATTAACTACATGTATTCAAAGGTTACATTATATAAAGATTTTGTAACATCTATATCCAATACAGTAATCTTCCAGCAACTGGTGCTACAGGCAGTGCTTTCATAACTAGCACATTCAGAGTAGTGCTACCTTGCAGAGGGGAAGCAGTCGGGAAGCCGACTGACGTAATCCCCACCGCCGGCTTCCCGACTGTCTAATCCCGGCAAGTGTCTAATGACAGGTCTCAAAATCCAGATACCTGTCATTAGACCTACGCTGGGAGCCCGACACCCGGCTTACGGACCAAAGGTAAGCCGGGCGCGGACAGCTGCAGGGGGGCGGGTTAGGTTAGGGGCTCCCGGGGGGACTTAGGGTTAGGCACCCCCTCCG
Organism: Taudactylus pleione; assembly: GCA_031769625.1. Lineage (NCBI taxonomy): Eukaryota > Metazoa > Chordata > Amphibia > Anura > Myobatrachidae > Taudactylus > Taudactylus pleione. The sequence goes on along the minus strand of JAUIMM010000329.1, from coordinate 1,208,078 downwards.
GGAGGTAAGGGTTAGGCTAGGGCAATGGGGGGTTAGGGTTAGGCACCTCCGGGGGGAGGCTAGGGTTAGGCACCCCCCCGGGAGACAGGGTTAGACTGCAGGGATGGGGGGGTTAGATTTAGCCACTTAGAGGGGGGTTAGGGTTAGGCACTTGGGGAAGAGGTTAGGGTTAGGCACCCCTAAGGGAGGGTTAGGGTTAGGGGGGGAGGAGGTTAGGTTAGTAAATAGAAAATATAGTTACCTGTCGTGATCTTCACTGCCGGGCTTCCGCTGTCTGCCGCCGGTAAATCATATCGATCCCCTTGCATACCGATATTGTTCTCTACTAATCTGATGAGACTACCTAGCTATATGCAGAGCTTTCTCATATATATGAATTTATATGAACACAACATATAAACCACCACTCTGTATTACTATCACTGTTATACTGTACATACACGCTGAATTGTATCATGCCATTTGTCTCTACATGTTATTATATAGAGTGTTTTATTTTGGATTAGCAGGATCTGTATGAATGCACCAAATAGAGAGAATTTCCCCAGTGTTCAAAATTATTGTGACTCTAGGATGTATATCTGGTCCTCTTCCATATTAATATATTAATGGGCACATATATACTGTAAAAGTATATTGAGTTAGAATACTACTTAATTATATAGTTGTCCACAATCTATAAATGGCTAATCATCTTGAAATAGTATGTTTATGTGAACTTATTGTAATATTATACCATTGTCTAGTGCTCAGTAAATAATTCATGTCCATTTAAAATGCTAGTCTTTACCAAGGTAGTCTTAATTTTATGTAAGGATTCTCATAATCCACCCATTTTACTTGGTAATTTTTACAGACTTTGTCATTTCAAATGTAAACAAACACATATTAAATTCTAAAAGAAGACAAAACACAGGTATATGGTTGAAGATTAACTTACAGTATGTTTAATTTCCCCCGTGTTCTTGTTTTGGCAAAACCACCCTCAAGTGTTTTGGTTCAGATTTGGTGTTTGGTTTCGGATATCTTTAAAATTGATAAAGACAGCTAAAATCATGTCATTTGGACATTTTTACACTTCTGAATTTACAACTGACCCAGGTTGGGACTCGGGGCTTGATTCAGAGCCGGACACTCTGACCTGAGCGCTCGCTCTGAATCAGGGCCCTCCTACCTAAAAATGGAGCGGCCTCTTGGACGCTCGCATAGCTGTGGGTTACCACCCACAGCTTATGTGAGCGTCCATGATGATGGTCGCGATGGTCAAGACCATCGTGACCATCGGGCTTGCGACGAGACCCAACGGTAGGGTCTCGGTGACCGCAAGCCCTGGAGTGATTTTGGCTCTATCAGAGCCAAAATCACTCCCACTGACAGCACTAGTGATGTCAGTGGGGCCGGACCCAGACGGTAGGCATTCCCATGGGAACGCCTCCGTCTGGCAGCCACGACCCCGGCACACCCACCAAAGGGGGCGTGCTGTCAGTCACCATCGACAGCACGCCCCCTTTGGTGCGAGACCCGGAGCGACAGCTTGGCTGTCGCTATGCGGGTCTCGCGCATGCACACGACGGAGCTCCCTCCATCGTGCTCATGCGCATTAGGGCACCATCGACCCGCTTGCGAGCATCCTATGCTCACGAGCAGGTCTGAATTAGGCCCTCGGTTCTTCTCAGAACCCCAGAAGTGTTCTGAGCTGGGACTCCTTTTGACTCAGAACCCCAAAGTTCAGGTGTATTAGTTTTTTAATGAAAACTGAGCAAAACATCTAATTCTAAGTTCTGAGGTCTAGCAATGGTGGTAAATATGAGATCTAGCTATCTTTATAAAGAGGAATGACATCCAACACCAATTAACAAATGCCTGCACACTTGAACAGAATAATATAAGTGAAAAGATAAACAGAACAATGTGGGTCTGGATAAAAGATTATCGGCAGAAGCAGTCCTAATGCAGTATACCTCAAGAATTGAACACCTACAGTGGCAGTTAAAGGTAAAACACCATTGGAGGCATGATCCAGTCAAAAACCAAACACCAGTCACCTACATGTTTTTTGGGTGCAAAGTATATGCCAATATCCCTAAGATGAAGAGACACAAACTAGTCCATCACATGTATTATGTTTCAATATTGTCAAGAAAGTAAAAGACACAGATGGTGGGACAGTGTCAACCAAAAACTCATAAAGTGGAGAGACATATCCTTCCATGAGAGACCTTCGATTAAGGACAAGCTAGATGTTATAACACTTCAAAATCTTGTGATGCTAGATATACCAACAGCTGGAAACGTGCCAGCAATTGAGACTACAGACATAAGTGATGAATCACAGAGCAGGAGTCCAATGAGGAGCAACAAAGTCAAACTACCTAAAAGATACAGCAAGGAATTTGCCAACTTTGGGCCTGATTCAGAGCCGTTCGCTATTTGTGGTCGTTCGTTCAAAAACAAGGGGTGGCTATTCAAATGATCCGTTCGCAAATTGCAGTCTGTTCCCACCTCTAAGTCTGAACGAGCGAGCAAAACATACGCTCGTTTATTTGATAAAAACGCCCCCTGGCCGCACGCACCATACGTCATGTCCGCTATTTATTAGATTAATCGAGTACATCGTATGAACTGCTCGCTATTCTTGTGGTTGGTGTTTTCAACCGCTATTTTGCGAGCAGTTCTGAGTTAAAAAAAACAAGTGACGTGGTCAATGACGCTGCTGTATTAATTATGCACTCCCTTAAAACGCCCGTTTTGACCTTTAAGCACGCCTGCGTTCGGATCTCCACTCCCCGTTTTCAAGCACCTTCCCCTGTTACCACCCACATACGCCTCATTCTGTCACTCAAAATAGCAGGCCCTCGCTATATTGCGTACCAACGATTTTCGGCCGCACTGACTGGTTCGCGCATGCGTTCTAAAAACCGTATGCATGCGCAGATGTGCGAACATCGCTCGGAACGAGCGTACTGCCGCTAGCGAGTGGCTCTGAATGAGGGCCTTTGTCTTCTGTGAACCTCAAACTATACAATAAGCAAAGGAAAGCAGCAACTGGGAAGAATGGAAATCATACAATGTTTAGAATTGTCTGCACTTGCTATATTAATTATACAATGTTACACCATCACCCAGGATATACATCAGATGAAGATAGAATTATCTATTCTCTGATTATCAGGGGGCTGTTCCCTAGAACAAAATATATTATCACTAGATTTAAAAATATAAGAATCCCTCTGATCTAATGTTCATGGCTATTCAGAATATAAATAGGAACTGGAGAGGAGGAGATATTGTAACCAGCTTAAAGAAAAATGAAACAAAGTGGATCTTTGAATTAAGGACCTTACGACCTCAAGGCCTGAACATCAATATTGTTGGTGTTATTATATTTTATGAATCTTTTTTCCTCTTGAATTTTTGCATTTTATAAAGTTTTTTAAAAATGTTTAGACATATTTTATTCACATATATTCACATATATATTTTTCCCAAGTGGCACTAGATCACAGCGCACGGGCAGGAAGGTGCAATGGCAAACAGTCGCTCTATCTGCATGAAATTGCATTAGCTTCAGTCTCTGAATCAGGCCCATAAAGACATCCACTGCTGCTTTCTCACAACTGTCCACTGTTGTTTTTTTGTGTAAACATCAGTACCATCAACACATATCGACCACTCATGCAGAAATTACACAAGGTCTGACCTGCTGCAGACACTGCAAGTCTCTACGCACGCAGTGGGCTCTCAAACTGCATATGCAATCACAGTGGAAAATTTATGCACGCCCAAGCAACGGCATTCAGACAGCCACGCCTGCGTTTTTCCTACCACTCCTGTCACCACCCCCAAAGGCTCACAGTCTGTCACTCACTCTGCGATGGATTCCTCTGTGCATCTGTAATCACAGCGCACACCCAGTGTAGCTTATACACATTTGCAATGGCTAACATTCGCTCGATCTGCGTTTGTAGTTGCATTTGTGATCACTGCTGAATCAGGCCCTAAGAACACTGTCAAAACTATTTTTATAAACTCTATAATTAACAAGGAGCATAAATGAGGTTCTTAGCTCATATTTGAACACAATTGTTAGTGTAAACCTCATCAGATGAGTCTCTAACATTGCTAATACTAACACATTATTTCAATTCACTGTATTCAAGAGCTTGCCATAATAGTGCCCTCTAATCTGTTGACAGCAGTGCGGGATCTGAGAAGATTCAAAGGGCAGATGGTGCCAGTACCAATTGTACTTTATATATAGAAATAAAGATGAAAGGGGGGGCTTGGACTCAGGGGAGTCTTAAAAGAGGAGGGGGCCTGTGTGCACTCCTTGTGCGGGGCCCCCTCTTCTCTCCCCGGTGGCCGGCAGCCGACTGATGCGGCCAGAGCCGGATTAACAATGGGGCGGGTGGAGCTTCAGCTCCAGGCCCTCCCATAACAACAGGCCCACAGCATCTGTTGTGCTGCTGTACACAGGAATTGTTTTTCCTGCTACAGCAGCCTGCCAGTGGCTGTCTGATGCCCCGCCCCCTGAACGAGGCCCCGCCCCTATACACGGTTTATTTATATATATATATTAAAAGAGATCACTAACCTAATGAGCCAGCCCCAGCTTAATTATGCTCTTCTGGTGGCTGGCCCCTCCCCATGTACCAGCGTCCAACTCTGCAAGAGCTCCTCCAGCCTAGAAAAAAGCTGCAGCTTCCGGTTGGAGGAGCTGTGCTGTGGATGTCAGGAGGGATGGGGGGAGCTGTGCTGTGCCTGTGGACATCACTCAAGGGATTCCGCGCTGTGTGGAAGTTACAGGAGGCCTGTGGGCATCGGGACTGGAGCTGCTGCTGCTCTATTAGGTCAGTCACTGTCTTTGCTTGCCGGGTGTACACACGCAGGTCAGTGGTGCAGCCCCATGACCTGCAATATGCTGCACACCAGATCTGTCACGTGCTGGCCCCTAACTGCTCCCTATGTCCCTGACTGCTCCCTATGTGCCTGACATACCTCTGACTGCTCTCTATGTGCCTGACATACCTCTGACTGCTCCCTATGTGCCTGACACACATCTGACTGCTCCCTATGTGCCTGACACACATCTGACTGCTCCCTATGTGCCTGACACATCTCTGATTGCTCCCTATGTGCCTGACACACCTCTGACTGCTCCCTATTTGCCTAACACACCTCTGCCTGCTCCCTATGCCCCTGACATACCTCTGACTGCTCCCTATGCCCCTGACATACTTCTGACTGCTCCCGACATACCTCTGACTGCTCCCTATGCCCCTGACATACCTCTGACTGCTCCCTATGTGCCTGACACACCTCTGACTGCTCCCTATGCCCCTGACTGTTCCCTATGTCCCTGACGTACCTCTGACTGCTCCCTATGCCCCTGACTGCTTCCTATGTCTCAGGGGCACTGTCTAACCCAGTGTTTCCCACCATTACTGACCCCCCCACTGTGCCCATATCACTGCCCCCCCCACCCCACCTAGAATCCCCTCAGCCAGTCCAGTCACAGCGATCCCCCTTCATTCAGCCCATTGTTCCCCCTACCATCCTTTTCTCACTGTCCCCTTTCCATCCTGCCCAGTGCCCCCCATCCAGCCCGGTGTCCCTCACCCTCCCCCTGACCTAGTGTCTCCCCCCTTCCCTCCCCTAACCAGCCCACTGCCCCATCTGACTACCCCTCAGAAAGAACCCCAAGCCAGTCCAGCCTAGTGTCCCCCCTCCCACCACCATCTCACTGCCCCCTCCCATCCAGCCCAGTGACCCTGTATATTTAACCCTCTGCCTCTCCCCCATCACCCTTTTATATCACCCACTGCCTCTCCCTGTCACCTTTTTCCTGTCACCCACTGCCTCTCTGTCTCCCACTATTTCTCCCAATCACCCTCTCCGTCACCCACTGCCTCCCCCGTCACCTTCGCCCTGTCACCCACTGCTTCTCCCCATCACCCTCTCCGTCACCCACTGCCTCCCCCGTCACATTCGCCCTGTCACCCACTGCTTCTCCCCATCACTTTCTTGTTAGCCACTGCCTCTCCCTGACTCCTGTTCCTGTCACCCTCTGCCTCTCCCCGTCACCCTTTTCTGTCACCCTCTGCCTCTCCCCGTCACCCTTTTCTATCACTCTCTGCCTCTCTGCCCCCGACTGTCTATCCCTGTCACCTATCTCTCCCGTCACCCTCTCCCTGTCACCCACTGCCTCTCCCCATCACCCACTGCCTACCTCTGGTATCACCCACTGCCTCCCCATCACCCTTTCCCAGGCATCACCCACTGCCTTTCCAACGATGGCGTGGCTCATGGATACGGCATTCAATTTGAGACCACGACTCTTGTTGCAAGGCCACACCCACTTTTACATGAACACAATTCCCCCTGCTCCTTCCCCTGTCATGGTGACCCCCTGTCATTTTGTTCTGGATCTGCCCCGGCCCACACCACACAACACTGGTCACACGCACCATATCACTAGTCACACTCCCGTGGCACTGGTCACGCCACCTGCATTAGCACACAGTAGGCCCTTCAGAAATATCAGCTCCAGGCCCATGAAGACCTTAATCTGGCACTGGATGCAGCTGGCCAGCCATCGGAGCATTAGTAGACTCTGGGCACTAGAGTGTGCCCCGAGTTTACTGCACATGCGCAGAACGCCAGAAAAATGGCGACAGCCATTTTCCGGTGTTCTGAGCAGCGCTGACACCCAACGCGGGGCCAGGGACAGGTAGGTTTAAACGAATATGGGTGCAGGGTGTGCGGTGCGGGGCCCCCCTGGGCCCGGGGATCCGTGTGCCCCACACACACTGCACCCATTATAGATACGCCACTGCTTGGATTGTACACCCAGGGCTGGCTCGACCATTACTCAGATTATGCAGGCATTTAGGGTGCCAGCCAGAAGAGGGCGCCATACTCACAGAGCCCCCAGATCAGCAACACCCGCCATGCTCCCTGCACTGAGCAGCAATTAAAGCCCCTCGCCTGCCCTGCCTCCAGCCTACTCTGGAGTGTGGTGAGTAGGAGGGGAGAAGCACCTGAGAGATGTGCTGCTTACCTGATGTTAGCAGGTCGGTCGGCCCCTGTGCATACTCTAATCTGCTTCAAAGTTCACACTGCTGTGACAGCTTTAGCATCTTTTCCATAGTTGCATCTGCGATGCTATGCTAATGCAAGCCAAAGCCTTTCCTCTGATGTACAATGGTGTATCAGAATGCGCAAGGACTGGGGCACCCACTTTGTGAATCTAATCAGATGTAGCAATCCTGCATAGTGCATCTATAGATTCTACCATTGGACACACCATCAAAACTAGGTGCAGATTCTGATTCTCCTTCAGACTCTGGCCTCCAATTTACCAGTGATGCAATACATCTGCGACACTCCCATATCAAGACCATAAGACAGTGCATCTCTGTACATCTGAATAAGCCCCTTCCAGTCATCACCTAGGAATGCCCACTGCATTCCCAATACATTTCTGAGACTGTGCGTCTCAATTGTTACTTCAACTCTGTGCATACATACTGTGGAACGCATGCGCTGTGCGACTTTTCAGCTACTTGTGCAATTGAAAAATATTGGCAATTGGCGTGAAGAGGTGCTACCCTGTGGAGACTTGTACTGCCATGCAGGATAAGAAAATCGAAATGCAGGTACAAACTCTAAGCACTAAGGACACTGATTGTCAAAATATTGGTATATTATTGAGACTAATCCTGTTCTAGCTCCAAGGTGTGCTTCTAAGCTTTAAATTTACTACTATATAACATTAAAGATTTTGGGCCTGATTCAGCACTGCATGCTAGATGGTCGGGAATCTGCGCAGGCGCCTGACCCGTACTGCCCATGTCAGGGGCTGGCTGGCAACTTTCAGCCTGGGGGGCAACACAAGCAAGAGGCCCTGGTGTTGTTAACCCCAACTAGAGGTTGCACGTAAAACACAATAGCCCTCACAGGAAAAAAATAAAACACACTGTCGCCTACAGGAAAAGCAAATCAAATGCAATGGCCCTCACAGGACAAAAAGAAAACACATATTTATTGCCCATGCCGCCCTACAAAATTCTGACTTCAGACTCACACAGCAGAACTACTAGTTGCCGCCACTTCAACTTGCAGGCGCTGAAGAGCGGAATAGAGGGAGGAGCTGAGGTGAATTCTCAGCAAAATGATGAACTGACACTTCACACCAGTTGAGTTGTGGTAGGACTGGAGAAACTGTTAAATAGGTGCAATGTAAAAGGATGTTTGTAATTAGGACTGGACTGCAATAAAATAATAAAAGTTTTTACCTAGGGTGGGAAAGCAGAGCTGACAAATGGCTGAACAGAATTCTCTGGATTTCTGCACTGCTGTTCAGAGATAGACAGAGAGTGTATGTGGCAGTGCTAATTCAGTTAGCTACAGCAGCAACGTTTCCCCTTTCAGCACAGGGTGCTACTGACTGCAATTTCTCCCAATTATCTCTGCAGTGCAGACTTTGAGGAGCAGGGCATTTAAAATGGAGTTAAGTGTTGTAGGGCAAAAAAAAAATGTCAGATGCATGCCTACCTGAGAAATAATTTGCAGCAAGTTGGGCTCTTCAGGCAATCTGTGACCCATAACAATGGCATCCACTGTAGTGTTGCGGCTCTTCTCAGCTCCAACTGCCCATATCCTTGCCAGTCAGCCTGACCTATCAGCTCCGCTGGCTGACTGACACAGTCCGGCTCCCTCAGCTCCTCCTGCCCCCATGATAGTTAGTCAGACCGACCTCTTAGCCCCGCCGGTGGACTCAGCTGACACAGTTCAGCCACCTCAGCTCCAAGTGCCGCTATCCCTAGAGTGAGTTAGTCAGTACAGCCGCCGCAAGGATTACTGTATGCTGATTGCTGACAGTGTAGGGACAGACTGCGCGGGACATTTGGGAAGTGGAATGGAAGAGGAGGTGTCTTGCTCCCTCACCTCGCCCCATGGCGCCCAGCCCCAGGCTCTGGCGGCCGGAAGACATGCACAGAATGCTGCCGGCTGATTATTACAGGGGCTTCAATGAAATCAGTGCGGCAGGCGGCCACGTTGATTATCTTTTATACACAAACTGAGTGGCCGGGGAACATCCTCTGCATGTCTCCCGGCCGCCATAAGTGTATTTGTAAAAGCATATTAGGCAACTGATGGCCCAATAACACTAAAACAATAACGGCACCCTGCAACCCGGCCCAGCCCGCCCCTGGCCCATGTTCAGTATGGGTCATGCATGTTCGCACACAGACTGTCAGTGATTGACAGTCTGCTGCCGTTTGTGGGTGGGAGGGGGCGGCAACGGCCTCCGTTTCCCGAAATGGAGGAGTGTTGCCATTTTTGGGCCAGGATCTCCGTCTTTCCTAGCCTCTTTCTCTCATCTGCGCCGGCGGTTGGCTCGTCCCCATGGATCACTTAGCCGGCCGATGTTCTCGCAGATTATCCAATGCTGCTTTGTACAACGCAGCTGGAATAAGTAATGCCTCCTGCTGCTTTACCATAATTGCAAGGGCAGAATTGCAAAGCTGCTTGCTTGCTGCTTTGCAATTTCGTCCTAATTTGAATCTTGCACTAAGTGCGCGCAATTCCAATGTTCATATAGTTGAGCAATTATTTGCTATTGCGTATGCACAAAATAATCTGGAAACCCTTATGGCACATGCATTACCCCGAGTGCACGTACAAATGCACTGTTGTACATGGGACTACTGGTATCAGAACTGTCAAGGGAAAGAGAAGCACATGAGGGTAGAGGGTCCTGCTTGTGAAAGCTTACATTCTAAAGGGGAGGGGCCGACAGACAGGAGTAACACAGATGGGGTAGGCAGTGAGGAAAGCACATGGAGCAATGGATTAGGATGAGAGTGTCACGGCTGCCGACACTTGAGACTCCTGGAAGGAGTCAGGCCTACTGGGTACTATAAACTGTGGTGGTTTTAGGAATTACCTTTTCATGAAATCTCAGTAACAGGGAATAAAAGTAAATAGAATTTATTCACAGGCAGAATCTTATAGCAACGTTTCACATAAAGTCTCAACAACACAGAAGTTCAGATAGGCAGTAATCAATATAGGAGTAAACCCCTATATGTAAATAAAGTCTCTGATACAAATGTGATAGGGAACCCCGAGTCCAATATGAGGCAAGACATTAGGATGGTATAATGGACCTTACTAGGGTTGAACCCTGTAGCGTGGTGAAAATCCGGAACAGGGTTGAGCCCTGCAATGTAGTGAAGATCCGGAACAGGGTTGAGCCCTGAGACGTGGTGAAAATCCGGAATAAGGTTAAGCCCTGTGATGTACTAAAGGTCGGAGCAGGATTGAGCCCTGTGATGCAGTGAAAATCCATGACAGGGTTGAGCCCTGCAATGCAGTGAAGATCTGGAGCAGGGTTGAGCCCTGTGATGTAGTGAAGATCCGGAGCCGGGTTGAGCACTGCAGCGTGACGAGCATCTGGAGTGAGGTTGAGCCCCGCGATGTAGAGAGGGTCCAGAGCATTGTTGACCACTGTGGCGTGATGGGGATCTGGAGCGGGGTTGAGCACCGCGATGCACTAAGGGTCCGGCGACGATAACTGTAATGGTGCAGTTGACAGCTTTAGTAAAGGTGAGTTCAATGTCCTCGGAAGTAGAAGACAACAGGCAGAGTAAATAATCCAGCAGGAGATGCAACCACAGCAATGGAGCAGAATATCAATACTTAGGCAATGGCAATGCTGAGCTCTGTAGTGCAGCTGGTAACCAGTATCAGAAGTTTAACCGGAACACGGGCAGAGATATAGCAAAGTCCACAGCAAACCACAGGCACAGCAGGGATCTGGCAGGAGTCCAAGAAAGACCTGAAAGTGATGTTGCACAGACACTGAGACACAGTTAGTAACAGGCTTTATACTAGAGGTCTGTGATCCATAGGAAGTTCAGGACATGTGACCCAAATGGTTTCAGGTTTGAAATAATAAGCAATCAGAAATCCCACAACCTGACAACACCTTTGAGACAGATGATCATTTTAACTCTCTGTCCCCTCTATGTGGAGAACGCCGGCAACCAGGATAGCTCCTCCAATGACCACAATGGAACTTTGGCAAATGGAGTTTATCTTTACATACTGAAATAGTTACAGTCCTGACAGAGAGCTGGAAAGCTTTGATGAAGTAGTGGGGCTTGAGATCCCATTAGAAGATTTGTCGAGAAGTGGAGAGTTCCAGAGGTACGGAGCAGCACACACAGCAGGTGCATCCAACTCTGAATCAGGCCCATTAGTAGCAGAAATATTGGCTCTAACTGGCCTTCTCTCTAAGCATTTGCCTTCAAATGTACAGGATGTGGTAACGGTCCATATATGATAAATGGGAACTCTTTTGTGTAACCAAATAATGGTGTTACACATAAGTTATGGCACAGACTGACCTGTCAGAGCAAATATATCAATTATTTAATCTTGTGTCCATGTAACCATGTTATTATGAGTAGTATGGTGACAGCAGATAGCAGTAGAAGAGTAAAGCTGTCATATATACTGTATGCATAGCAGAATGTGCATAGTGCAGTAGTCCTTCAGATAAGAGGTTAAATCCAGGTACATATGTATTGGCCAAGATACTGACGGGTGCTGGTGGCAGTTAGTCTACACATGGTATGCTTAAACAGATTTATTATAATCTGGTAGAACAGTAAATAACAAATGACACAGGGATATCACTGTTGTAACAACAGTAGGAATTATGTGTTAAATATAGTACCCTGGAATTTAGGGTAATCCTGGGCATTCTAGTGCTCCTGGCAGGAACTGGGTGATGGCACCGGCAGATAGTATCCCTGATATCCTACTATGCACAGGTGGTGGTAAAGGGCACTTGTGGTTATGTTTGGGCATGAAAGGGCTCTAGCTGTGGTGAGTCTCAGAGTCTGTCCTGATGGACACAATGAGCTAAAGACCTATGGAGTCATCGTGCATCTGCTGCAGCACATGTCAGAGGTCAGACCCCTTCTGACTGAGCTTGGTGAGTTGTAGTGACCACCAGCTCAGTGTAACTAACAGAGTGCTGGAGGAAGGCAGAGCAGGAGCCCACTCCTTCCAACCCCCCCAACCCCACACACACACACACACACACAATCAAGACATCTATTCATCACAGGACACATTACGAACATCACATTTGACATATATTCAACATTTTGAATAAGTTCCAGTCCACATTTTTGTAAGGGAAAAATGTAAGTACAAGAAATGAAATATTTACTGAACATTTCACTGGAAACAAATTGCACTGAGCAAAGTATTCTTCATCATAGCCCTGATAAAGTGAAATTCAGTAGTAATATAGATGGCCCTCTCTGAACTAAATATATTTAAATCCCATTTATTCCCACAAGCCAGAAAAGTAACTGTAGGTTTTCATCCACTTCTTCCCTTTACAGTTGGATACACAATACTTGATATTTTCATGCTTCTTAGGCCTTTGTTTTAGAAATCTGGATAAATAGTAGACTTCCATTACTTTAAATCACAGGTTGGCCTTGGATCATGAAGTCTTTTAGGTATACAGGAAACAAGTCCAGCAAACTCCTCACTAAATCTTTTAGGTGGTTTCCCCTTGTTGCTCCTCATATATCTCCTGTTCCCTGGATGGTAGTTTACTTTAGTAATTTCACTCTTGTTAGACATGCTTTCTGGTGTAGTCTGTTAGGAAACTCCTACACTATTACATAAGCCCCTAGTGTCCCTCTATGGAGGGTCTTCTGCCTATAACAACCACCCACTGTTCTCTTAGTGTTAGACGCACACACACGTTACTTAGGCGGCTACCAAGTCTTGTACTTCTGAACAGTAGGAGCTTATGCAACAGACAGGAGATCACTAGATAATAACTGGAGTAGTAGAATATAAAGCACAGTAATTTGGCAAGGACACAGTTAACTGAAGTACTGACAACAACCACTATTTTTTTCCAGTATACTGGAACAGGTAGGAGCCAGGGTATAATATGATGACAGAGGATATGGACATCGTATAGAGTAATGCAAATTTTGAACTGCAGCACCGTACTTAAACACAGGTGGAATGCAAGTAATAGTACACTCAGATCTGCATCACAGGTGTTAATGCAGTTGCAATGGTGAAACACAGCCACTTCATTATTGCAGCAGCAGCATAGCTCAGTAACCCAATATAGAAATGCAATTGTATAATAAAAGAGACTCCAGTAAGGCACAGGTGGATTGCTCAGCAGAAAATGAATGTACAGGTCCCACAGCAGTATACTAAGGAATATATATCAGCAGGGTTAATGCACAGTAGTGAAACACTTAGCTGAGTAAATCTTTCAGGAAGACAGCTAGGATATCAGGAACAGTAACCAAGAACAGGGACCAAATGACAAGGCTCCAAGAAGAACTATCACTGGTTGAAAGTGTAGGGCTGGCTGTAACTTAACAGAAGGGACCAATGAGAGCAAGTCCTGCAGAAAGCCTCTTTGATGAGTAAATGGATTGCAGCTGTGAGCTACACACACAGAGACTGAATGGATTGCACCTATGAGTTGCACTGACACAGCCAGTGTCCCAGCTGCCTAGCAGCAGCCAGGGCTGGAATCATAGGCATAAAGCAGCATCCCAGTCACCTAATATGGCTGGGACCTGCACCCAAGATGATACGCTGGATCATAACATGGGCATATTCTAAGACACAGGTCCCTGTGGCTGTGCGACATCCCTGTTAAGACTAACTGAAGTTGTCTTATCAAACACATGGCACAGGGCACTGCAGGGCAGAGTGCGCTGTTTAGGCCTGTCAATTTTCCTGTTTATTATCAATCTCACTTGTAGCTTCCTCTTTTTTTATCCCCAGCATCTCCTAGCACCCTATCTCTTCCCTGGACCTTCCCCATGAGGCCATGGCCCTTTTTCAGGTGCACTATCTTATGTCCCTATTTAAAAAATGCAGGGAGGGGCACCATTGCTCTCTCTGGCACAGGGCACCAAAAAGTCTAGTTACGGCTCTAGTATAAGTCTATTGTTATGTCGATTTTTACCTGTTCACGCTTTTTATCTGTATATGCTTCCAATAGTGTACTGATGTATTGTGCGTGTAACTCAGGAGTTGGTGCTGGTGGTGGTTATTCCACACATGGTATGCTTAACCAGTTCTTAGATTTATTGCAATCTGGTAGAATAGGGTCTGTGCTGGCTACTGCCGTGTCATGGACTACGCTATCCCCCTTTCCCTCTGGGACATAGACAACTCACCTGAGTGGCCATGTGAGTAGTCCATATCTCAGAGGTAGTGGTGTATGTGGTTGTCCATGACCCAGCGGAGATGTGGCACCCTCTGTACCAGCGTCTTCCCACACCTATGATCACAGGTGTAACAATGGTAGGCAATCTGTTTGGAATATAGAATCCAGGAACATAAAGTAATGCTGGGCATTGTAGTGCGTCAGAAATTAGCTGGGTAAATGCACCGCAAGATGGTAGCCCTAGTATCCCACCAAGTGTTGATGGTGGATTAGGGTACTTGCATTTATGTTTTGGTGCTGAAATAGCTCTAGCTGTGATGAGAGTCTCAGAGTCTGTCCTGTGGTCGTGGACGCAATGTAGTAAAGACCCATGGAAAGCACACCCTTTGCAACAGGATCAGCAGGGGAAGTACCACTGCTACTTCTATAGTAGTGTTAGGGATGGCAGGGACAGCTGCTTTTTGGAGCAGCTGTCTCCACAGCCAAACAATACAGAATTTCTCCAGTGGTTGAGTATCGACCGCCACAGCACAATTAGAAACGTAATTATCAAGGGCCACCTGGCCCCTGTTGATGAATAGCCCCTCATGCCGTAATTTATAACTAAAGGTCATCACCTCAAATCACATTTGTTGTAATTGAAAAATCAGTTAAGTCCCATGTTAGAGTGTGCTACCACTGACCATCAATTCAGTATACCATTTGAGGCAAAAGAGAAGACAAAGGAAGTATCATTAGCACTGCAGACAGGACCTTTAGTATTCAGTTAAAATTAATAAGATTTATTAATTTTAAGTAAATGTTTGTATTTAAAAAAAGTCCCCCATAGTAATAAAAAATATAGAAAGTCAGATTAATAATGGTACTGATGGGACTGCAGCCCCAGGCCTCCTTCTCAATATAGGAACATCAGCCTTCAGCTGTGACCCCACTCTTACATATAACCTGCTCTCTAATAAAGCGGAGATGTTGAAAGTTGAGCAGGAGCTGCTGGCTTCCATGTCATGTGACCTCCTCTGCACACTACAGGGGGGACAGATGACTTACACAGCACATCAAATACGAAAGAGCTTTGTGCTATCCCTCCTTACTCTGTGGGGCCCCGTGAGTCTGTAAAGGTGAATATCAGCATTTCAGTGAATGAGAAATATGTGGACAGTGCTAAGTTGGGGCATGTGTGGAGTGCCAGTTTGTTACGGTGAGGAGGGAGTGCCAAGTGGGGGGATGTGTAGAGTGCCAGCTTATGGGGGCATGGGAGCAGTGCAAGTGGCATATGTGGATATTTGAGTGGCATAGAGAAAGATTGAGTGCATCTGTAACCTTTCCTAAATTTGCGGACTGTGGAAGGGGTGGGGCTTATATGGAAGTGGTCAGGGCTCATTTTGTCCTGATTTAGCCTTTATATATTTTGAGGGAGATGTACAGTATCAAACCAATCAGCTTCTAGCTATCATTTATCTAGCACAGTCTATAAAATCACAGTTAGAAGCTGATAGGTTGTTCATAGCAACCAATCATTTATCTCTCTCGAAGGTTTGATACTGTACATT
Source organism: Taudactylus pleione (assembly GCA_031769625.1). Taxonomy (NCBI): domain Eukaryota; kingdom Metazoa; phylum Chordata; class Amphibia; order Anura; family Myobatrachidae; genus Taudactylus; species Taudactylus pleione. The sequence continues at coordinate 1,192,283 of JAUIMM010000329.1, read as the reverse complement.
TCCTCCTTTCAGAGTTATGTGAAAATCAGGTTGGGAGGTTTTATAGGCATGTAGGTTGGTCTGAGTGGCATGTGGGGAAGTGTCTGGGGTATGTTGGATGGTGTCAGTGGCATATGGGACATGTAAGGTGGTCTACGTGGAATGTAAAGAGATATGAGAGGTGGTTTAAGTCACATTCAAGATGTTCTATTGCATCTGAGGAGGTGTGGGATTTTCTTTGTAAGTCAGAGTGGCTTTCCGCAAGGTCTGAGTGGCATGTGGGAAATATGAGTTGCATGTGACAATCTTTTTTTTAAAGATCTTAGTGGCATATGGAGAGGAGTTGGGGTCATGTGGGGTGGTCTGAGTGGCATGTAGAGTGGGTGTGTGATATTCCAGGAAGTCTTAGTGGCTTATGGAGAGGGCATGAAGGGAACATTTGGGAAGGGCTGGGCGCCATTCTTAGATTTCTTGGAGGAATGTGTGGATATCTGTGTGGCATTCCAGGAGGTATAAGTTACATGATTACAGTTGTGGGTCATGGGAAAAATGTCTGTGACATGTGGGGAACATGTGAGGAGGTCTGAGTGGCATTTGGTGAGGTCTGTGGCACAATGGTAGTTGTGGCTCACATTTTGGGCTCAATGGCATGTGGGGAGGTATTGGGGCATTTGGGGAATTCTAAGTAGCATGTGAAAATATGTAAGACAGTCTGAGTGGCATGGGGATGTGGGTTACATGTATGGCATATGTGTAGAGTAGTCTATAAGTACATGTGGTATATGTTGGCTTGTGGAAGCATGTTATGGCACGTGGGCATCTAAGTGATAGAATTAGGCTCAGCCTACATGTAGGGACATGGTCCCACTTCCATGTGGGATATATTTCCCATATTTCAATTTCCTTACATTCTGCATGAACTATAGAAAATGTGGAAGGGAGGTGTAGGTGATTAGAGGGACGCACTACCTATGCCCTCTATGGCATTGTCCACACCTACATATCACTGTACACACGCTCACCCCACTGGCAGCACATCCACCGCTTCTCACGGTTGATAAATTTCAGTCCAGGCCATTGTGTCCCTTATCGTGCTAGAAATTAGAAAAAGTGATTAAAAACCATTCACTGTGCAGAAACCACTACTATAATGTTACTTGAGTCTGCATTGGCTAATAATGTATACATTATTTCACTTTAAGTAGTGATACAATGCCATTTGGGTAGGCAGTCTTCATATCTCGCTCCTCCCTAGTGCTTAATAGCGTCTAGTGTTATGAAAATTACTCCCTCTAGTGGCAGAATAAAACAAGAGCATCTACTATTCCAAATAACAGTTAAGCTGAGTAATTTAGAAAATAACTTGCTTGCACAAAGGTATGTCCCTGGTTTTATTGTGTGACCATCACATGTTGTCCATAACAATGAGGTTCTCAGGATCAAAGATCACTTGAAATTCTGTGGCAGAGCAACAAAGTTTTGATTCTATAAAACTTCAATAAGCTCTCTAAGATTTACAATAATTATTCACATACATGGTATTCTAACACTGTGGCCCCATGGGTGGAACAGCAGGACAGTGCCCAAAAAGAAGGACAGTCCTGCTGAAATCGGGACGGTTTGGATGTATTATTCATAATCACGCTAGCACTTCATCAATATTACCCTTCGTGCTATGTCCGTTACAGGTACCTACAGATGTACTGTACCAGTTGTGTCCCCCTGTGTCAGTGTCAGGAAACTAAAAGTGACTGCTTGAATTTGTGCTTACAGTTTGATTTCCATGGCAATAATGTAGCAGCGGTAGGATTGCAGTCAGTATGTGTGACTGCCCTAACATCAGGGATGATGTGACAGAACAGAAGGTAGCACCACTGTTCAGCATTTATTACTGGGGGCAGGATATACTAACGGCAAAATGTGGTCACAACTTCTAAAACTGCTGTTTGCGATGGCCGCACGTGCACATGACTCCCGGGTCATAAACTCGGAAGTCCTCATATCACAGTGAACAGCTCTTTTCGGAAGTGTTGTCCTTTGCTAATGGGGGGAACCCCAGTAGAGGTTCCCCCCATTAGTGTCCCCAGTAGAGGTCCCCTCCATTAGTGCCCCAGTATAAGTGCCCCAGTATAGGTCCCCACCATTAGTGCTCCCAGTATAAGTGCCCCAGTATAGGTCCCCTCCATTAGTGCCCCCAGTATAAGTGCCCCCAATATAAGTGCCCCCAGTATAGGTCCCCTCCATTAGTGCCCCCAGTATAAGTGCCCCAAGTATAGGTCCCCTCCATTAGTGCCCCCAGTTTAGGTCCCCTCCATTAGTGCCCCCAGTATAGGTCCCCTCCATTAGTCCCTCCAGTATAAGTGCCCCCAGTATAGGTCCCCTCCATTAGTGCCCCCAGTGTAAGTCTCCTCCATGAGTGCCCCATTAGTGTCCCCAGTATAAGTGCCCCAGTATAAGTTCCCCATTAGTGCCCCCAGTATAAGTGCCCCCATTAGTACCCCAGTACAAGTGCCCCCAGTATACATGCCCCCAGTATAAGTTCCCCATTAGTGCCCCCAGTATAAGTGCCCGCAGTATAGAAACCCGCCCCTGACAAATACACACTGAAAATAAAACAATACATAAAAGAAAAATACTTACATGAATCCATGCTCTGGCTCCCGCCGCCGTCCGCACATCAGTCCTCCTGTGCTGGCGCGCTCTGCATTATGGGAGAGATGTCATGATGTCTACACTTCTTAAACACATTGGGAGTGATCTTGCCACAGTGTCCAATTGTGCACTGTAGTATGCTACAGGTCTACTAGCGTCACCATGTTTTTGTGTGAGGACGCCTGCTGCGCAGCCATCAGCTTCTGTACAATATAACTCAAAAGGTTTTTCATAATCTGGTATTCACAATGCAGGTGCTTTTGTCAGACTGTCCTTAAGGTTAAGTAAAGCCTGCTCTGTTTCCTCAGTGTGTGTGACACGGTCGGGTTTTGAGGTTGACATCAATTCCTTCAATGGTAATGCCAAAATAGAAAAACCTGGGATCCAAATTCTGCAGTATCCACACATGCCCAAGAAGGTACGCATTTGCTGTTGGTTTTGTGGCAGTGTCACGGTCTGTATGGCCTGTATTCTGTCAGTCGTCAAATGTCTTAGCCCCTGGGTTATACAGTGTTCCAAGTATTTAACCTTAGTCTGGCATGGCTGTAATTTGTCCTTTGCAACCTTGTGTCCTGTTTGTGAGAGATGAAGTAACAACAGTATAGTATCATTTAAACATGACATAAATGAATCAGAGCACAACAATAAATCATCTACATATTGAATTAGAACAGATCCATTGCTTGGTTGAAAAGATTGCAAACAGTCATGTAAGTCCTGAGAGAAAATACTGGGGCTATCTATGAAACCCTGGGGCAATCGTGTCCATGTATATTGTACCCCCCTGTAGGTGAATGCAAAGAGATATTGACAGTCAGGGTGCAGAGGGACAGAGAAGAAGGCAGAACATAGGTCAATGACAGTGAAGTGGGTTGCAGATGGTGGAATTTGCATGAGGATGACAGCTGGATTGGGCACTACGGGGAATTGGCTCTCAACTACTTTGTTTACACCCCTAAGGTCCTGTACTAATCTATAGCCCCTCTCCCCAGCCTTCTTCACTGGAAAAATGGGACTATTGGCTGGGCTAGCTGTACGAATTAAAATCCCCTGTTGTAACAACCTCTCAATTATTGGATAAACTCCTAACTCTACCTCTGGTTTTAACAGTTACTGAGAGATTTTTGGAGCTTGCCTACCACTTTTTAAATTTACCATTACAGGAGATGCATTTGCCATCAATCCAGTGTCCTGTCCATCCTTGGTCCAAATTGAACCCGGTATTTGAGATCACATCACTTTTACTTGGGATGAGCTTTGTTCTAAAACAGTAGAGTGAAGCATTAACCTGTGTGGAGTGTCCAATATATCCCTTACCTCATGCACAACCTTCTCTGGGATATCTAGGAATATACCATCAGGGGTACAGTAAATGACACATCCCATTTTACACAACAAATCCCAGCAGGTTAGTAGGAGCCGCCGCTGCCAGGAGAAAGGAATGCTTGGTTTGCAGTGGCCCAATAGTAACCTCTGCAGATTTGGTTAGAGGATAATGCTACACTCTCCCCGTTACTCCCATTGCTGGTACTGTCTTGTTAGTAATCTGCAAATTAGATGGAGAATTTAACATGGATCTGGTCGCCCCTGTGTCTACAAGAAAAGTATGTTTAGTACCAGATATATCAACTGTCATTGAAGGTTCTTCCCTAGTATTCTCAGTTAACCTGACTGGCTGTAGACTACAGGTATGACCTGACCCCTAGCGTTGACTATCACTCTCTAGCAAAGCATTCACTGCCACTATGTGAGCAGGTGATTGTTAGACGTTTCCTGAATTATGTGGGTGTCCTCTCTATGTGTAATTTGGTGTTCCTTTCACTTTACAGAACCTACTTATGTGTCCTACTTTATCACAATTATAACACCTTCGGGGTTGGTATGTGTTTTGTGGCTGTGCGGGTTGATATGTGTTGAGATCTTTTAATTGTGCTGGGAAATATGTGTTTTGCAGCTGTGTATATGAACCCTCTAAAGTCTGAATGCTCACAGCCATTAACCTTTCGCTTTGTGTCTCTTTCTTCCTGACTATGTTCTTATCATGGTCTATTGCTGACTCTCTAAGAGCATCTACAGTAATTCCTCTCCAGTTAGGCTGATAGGTCTGCACCTTGATTTTTAGAGGGTCTTTGAGCCCATCCATGAGTACCATTGCAGCTACCTCCCTGTGGTTTATATCATCCTTTATATTCTCTATCCCAGTGTACTGAGATATCGTCTGCAGTGCCCTGGGGAAATAGTCTGCTGCAGATTCACTATCTTTTTGTTTGATAGTGAAGATCTTGCTCAAGTTAACTATCACTGGAAAATATACGGCCAATTGTGTGACTATACGTTGAATGTTAGCCTGATTATCCTTGTCAGTTAAGGGTACATCTTCATCCAATACACAATCCGTGATAAACTTTTTCACGTTGGTATTGGGAGGGAGACATGCCCTTAACACCACTCGCCAATCTTTATTAGTTGGCTCATGGGCATTACCTAAGTCCTTAATAAATTTCTGACACTTAGCTAACTCTTTTCTAGGATCGGGAAAGTCTGACATTATGGAATGTAACTCTGCTCTCGTCCATGGACAATGCATTGTTACAGCCCGCATGGGAACTAAACCTTCTCTGTCCGGTTTCCTATGGGGAATAGTTATTGTACAGACTGGATGTATACCTGCCACACTAAGTTCAGGGTTAACTACGGGGCTTATGGTTTCGGTACTCTGGAGGTTCAGTTTCTTACTGCAACGCACTCCACTACCCTCGGCAATCTCCTCTTCTGCTACAACTGGGGGGGTCACTTCCTTTACTTGTTTCTGTAGTGCCTCTAACAGATTAACAGTATGTGAAATGGCTGATATTACTGTGGGTCCATCATCTTCTACATACACATTTTCTTTATAGTTGCTTAGTACAGGGTACAAATTACTTGTTACATTTTTATTATTTTTGGCATTGGCTGTGCCTTCACCTTCAACCACATAGGGCAGTGGAGGTGTGCATGCGCGATCCCCTTTACCTTTGGTAGCGCTACCTTGCGGTGCATGCGCGCTCCCATGCGGCGCGTACACGACGCTGTTTTGCATCGCATGCACACTCCCTTGCGTCGCATGCGTGACGCTATTTTGCATCATGCACATGCTCCCTTGCGTAGCTTGCATGACGCTGTTTTGCGTTGCGTGCACACCACTCAACCATGTGTTCCCCTTGTGCTGCCACAACTTTAAGCAGTCATTGTATTTTACTCGTTTCTTCAGTGATTAGACTAAACATATGCTATTTTTTACATTATTTAGTACATCCAAATCGAAACTGCCAATTTTAGGGAAAGATTTTTTAAATCCTTTGATCATCTTGACATATTCATCACAGTACACAGTAGCATACGCACCATACTTCGTATACATTATGTACCTTGCCGACCCTTCCATGAGCAGCACATCGTTGACCGTTACTAGTGTTTGCTTAGCCCCCATTCTGGAAAATTCTTAGCAACTTCTCACTAGAGGATTTTGAATGGTGAACGATTTCTAAGAGCTACTTTGCTTTGTGTAGTTTCCCGCGGAAGAACTGGTTAAACTGGCTACAGACACTACATACAAAATGTTAACATGCTAACCAATAACTCTCTTTAACTTGCGGACGCATGATTCGATCTCCTTGCTGATAGAACCGGAGATCTGCAAATGAACAGTGATTTAATATAATACCAAACATGACATGTCTACTATGTTCTAAACCTTAGATCTTATTTACGCACACATTACATCATAATTAGTTGTTAAAAAGACCTTTAATAACTCTCTTTATTAACTTATTGTAAATAGGAACCATTATATACATATGCGTTTGCATATGTGCATCAGTGCATTGATGTAGGAAATGTTCGTATGTATGTGAGGACACACGTGGGCATCTATGTGTATGCATGTGGTTACACATATGAGCGTCTATGTGTAAGCATATAAGTCTATTGTGTGTGCATTATGTGATTCAGTGTGTGTGTGTGTGGTGGGTTCGCAGTTGTCCGCATTGGATTGTGCTGATGCAAAGTAGCGTCTGATTTACCATTTATCAGACAATAGACGACTAGATCATCAGATAATAACTGCAAATGATCATACTCAATTATTTGACTTCGACAGCCCCTAAGAGCGATAAAAGATCAGTCGACCAAATAATGTTCATGATAAGTAATACCGATGGTAGGAATTTTAACTTACTAAATAATTGCCCAAATGGCTGAAGATCTATAGACAGGAGTTGTCGTAAGCCAGGTAGCAACACCCACCTATGATTCCTATGTGACTGATGACACTGCCCGTTTCACCACCACCATGTTTCAGACTAATATATGGAAGAAAAGAGATACATGGCATAACCATTATAAGTGCCAGAGGTTACCCTAAGTTCCCTATTGTATATGTAAATATTGAATTAAAATGACGTGTCCCAGTAGTTGAATATACAGTACATTTGTTGAGTTACAGTAGCTACCACAGCCGCAGGTAGTGAAGCATTTTGCGTAGTACCACCTATGCATGTAGAGGAAGCATACAAGCATACTTTATGACTTACTGGGAAGTACACATCTGGGTGAAAACAGGCAAGTTTAATGTAACCAATTACCTGGGCCCAGGCTTGCTAGAGGGACCTGGGGCCGCCCCCCCACTTCCTCTTATCTCACAGCAGCCCAGCACACGTTGAGCAGCAGCCGCAGAAGTCTCCTATGCCTGTGGGTGGTAGCGAAAAGTATTATTTAAATTATTTTTTTTTAGCCTAGTGGCGCATGGCACTGCCTCCTCCGATTAGGTCACGCCCCCCGTGCCCGGCTTGGCTCTTGACGCCCCTAGGAATATTACTGGGAGGCCATTACTACAGCCTTAGGATAATACTGACAAGTGTATAGAGGAAGTTCAAGGAAGCTTTATATGGCCCGATATGTATCTACCAATGGGTATATTCTTGTTATGCGGTAATATAGCTTTTTCTAACGCTAAAAGCACTGTTATCTCTCTTATAAATCATGAATTAAGGGAGGTTAGAGCATGGATGTTAGATAACCTGTAGCTGTAGCTCAAAACTGGAAGTAGGTATGAACACTTCAAAAGGATGCGTTGTTTCAATGTTTCAAGCAATTATGACCCTATTTAAATTAAAATCAAACAGTTGTAGGATATAAAAGAAAGTATGCATCAATATAAGGACTGGGATACTTTTGGTTGAATAGGACAAGTTCTTGTTAGTGTAGTATTCATGTATTCATGTAAACCATCTATGTAAAGCGGGGGTCTAATAGTAATTGCCTTGATATAAGTCAGTGTTACTGTAAGTATCTACCAGCCATGGTGCACTGCTTTAAGAAAATCTGTACTCCAGCTAGAAAGCCCACAACACAGCTTATGATTGTAAAGCCGTATATATATATCCCAGTAGCACAGAAATGAGTGAATCATCGATTCCAGGATGTTATACATAGACCTACTTCTTTTCCCCTGTTTCTGCTTATCATTTACACGCACACCACTGCTAAAAATCTGCATCAAGCTATGGGCCTCAATCCAATGAAGGAGTGAAGATTCTCCTTGCTGTCACTACTCTATATTTTCCTCTATACTCTGACAGGGATGGTGCACCCCACACCATTACCAATGGTCCAGGGCTTGTGAGACGCAGTCAGAGTAAGTACTATATCCCAACACACACTAATTACCTTTTCCTATCTCACTAAGCATTTAGAAGTATCTTGTTATAGGAGGATCAAGTGTTAATTATTAATTAACTAAAGGGTGGACTGTGGAGTTAAACCAAAATACTTCTGTATTGTCTCATTGTACATTTCTGTGTTCATATTAAAATTTCTAATGTTTAATTTTTGCAGTGACCAAGAGACTTTAAAAAGGGTTAAATGCTGAAGACGTTTAATTAGTGTTTATTGCTGGACTATGATCAGGCCTGGGCATATGAAAATGTGTAATGGAAAGAAGTACACTTTATCATCTAAGACTTTGATCATATCACTATAATCAAGATGGACCATGGACCCTTTTGATTAAGACTATATGAACAATACTGAACTCTTGTTTTCCCCTAAAAGTAATTGCTCCACACTTCTCCAGGTACTTTTCCATGGACTTGAAATATTTGTCCTCTCCCAAGTATGCCCTCACATCCATTCCCAGCCCGTCACTCTCTATCATTATCAGTGGCGTAAGTTCATCCCAGACGCCCATGGGCAAGTTATAATTTGGTGCCCCCCGTCACAGCTGCAGACACTGTAATGTAGTAATTTGCATGCAGACAGGCTATAGACAGACGAAGGCAGCAGCTGATGGTCTGACATGGAGCTCTCCACTAGTGTATGGTGGCTTCTCAGGTGCCAGGAAAGGGTGCCATGTATTGAGCGGCCTTGACAGTACACTCCGGGTACATAGTTACAGCCCTAAGTGGAGTGAATATGTTGTGGATAATGGAGGAGGTGCCCCTTTAGAGCTGGAACCCGGCGGCAGGCTCCTCCATTATTTCCCATAGTTCTGCCACTGGCCATTATGTTCCACAAATCATGTCTCTGTATAGTGTTGTAATGATATACACCTTTTTATTAATGATCTGCTAATGTTGTATATAAATTGTATTGGATATTGCCCTGATGGCAAGAATTCTCATTGATTTCTCACTGTATATGGTCCATGTCAGTGCGCACAAAATAATGGCGGGAACTTTTTAATCTATCTTTGCTTTTACCACAGAAACATAATTAACTTAACATTGACCAAAGGCTGCAGCAAACTGACTGGCTAAACTACAAAATAACATGAACGCCCCAGTAAAGTACAGTAAAACTGTTACTTGATACAAAAGAAAACATCCTGGAAATGTATAGCAATATACACTGCCTGTCAAACACACACAATCTTGGCAAAGCCTATAATGAAAAGTGGTGAAAAGTGGTGCATGATGGAATTGTCCTTGGGCCCTCCCATCCACTCTTGTTGTATATTAGAAAGGTCATGCACAGTTTAAAAAATCAAGCACTTCAGCAACAAGGACTGCCACTTTTGTGGCTGAAGCACTTGGTTTGTTTGGGTCCCCACAAAACAAGCTAACAATAGGTTTAAGGCAGCTAACAATGTGGTTAATCATCTCTACAGTTTGATCATCTCTACAGTTAAAACACGTTATTATCATTGTCATCCTCACCTTCATCACTGTTGTTAACATCATCATAACACTATATTAGCTCATCCCCACTGGAATCCACTATTACAGAAGTCTCTGTACATTGTTGTAATTGGCTGCAAAGTTCTTCCTTATAAAATTTGTAGTCCATTTTTATGAACATCAGTTTTTCCACATTTTTAGAAAGTAGCCTCCTACACTGATAGCTCTCAAGGTTCTCGGCTGTGCTAAACACACTTTTCAAGTAAATAATCCTCCTCTATTTTTTGAAGCTCACTGTATCAAATTGAGTCACAGTAGAGGTGTCAATAATTTGGGGCAATTCTTTTAAGCCTGACCAGATGTCATAATGGTGCTTCACTCTGGTGCGCTGAGTTGACTCATCCTCCTCACCAGTGGGTCTCTTGTAAACGGTCAGTTTTTTCCTGGCAGCAGCATTTTCTGGAAAAACTGAAGGAGGAGACATCATTCTGTCATCTTTGTGAGAATTGTTTTGGGGTGCAGATTAAGGGTGGGACACCACTGCACACATCATTGCTTACACTGGAAGGATAACACATTTTATTTTGCACTAATGAATTTTACCAAAAAAAACCCCAAAACACTGGCAATTGTTTGCACACACTTGGAGGAATAGGTCTTTGTGAGAATTGTTTTGGGGTGCAGATTAAGGGTGGGAAACCACCGCACACAGAACAGCATAATTTTTTAATTCAATTAGAAAAGACTGCAGTTTTTTTTTTAGGCTAAACGGACAAATATATATATATTTTGCTATTTCTTGTTTCTATAACTGAGAAAAAAATCAAAACAAAGAGGTCTTCTTGGGGTGCAGCAGCCTTAAACACAGTAGAGTACTTTTGGGACAGATAACAAATAAGTATACAGTACTGCAGAAAAAAAAGGTGCAGGATCACTTTGAGAAACAAACAAACAAAAAAAAATTAACAGCAACATAGACAATATCTAGCCTATTTGTTTGCATTTCAAACACACATACTGTACACTGAAAAGTGACAATGATGCCTGCAGTCACACTTCCTAGGCACCTACTCCTGTCTCCAGATCCAAGTCCGAAACCTAAACCTAACTCCTCCTAACCTAATGCCTGATGGCTTGCAAAAGCTGTTTTTTAATATAGTGTCTCACTGCCCACAGTCCCACACCTTGGGCTTCATTCAGAGGCGGCCATACGGTCTATGACCGCACGGCCGCCTCAATGTTTGTCCAGTGCGCATGCGCACGAGGGAGCCGGCTCCTTCGTGCGCATGCGTGAGACCCGCTACGACCGACAGCGCCGGTCATATCGGGTCTCTTTCCAAAGGGGGTGAGCTGTCAATGTTGATTGACAGCTCACCCCGTTTGGAAGGCGGGCCGGGTGGGTGGCAGCCCAAATGGAGGCGTTCCCATGGGAACGCCTGCCGTTTGGGGGAGGCCCCACTGACATCACTAGTGATGTCAGTGGAGAGCTTCCGGCTCTGACAGAGCCAGAAGCTCTCCGGGGCTTACGACAAGTGAGACCCTACCCTAGGGTCTCGTTGTAAGCCCCGATGGTCGTGATGGACTATGACCATCGCGACCATCACCCTAGCGGTCGTTAGAGCTGTGGGTGTAAACCCACAGCCTAACGGCCGAAACAGAGGCGGCCGGTCAGGATGCAAGCGGCTGCCCAGTTTCTGAGCGACCGCTTGCATCCTCCGACCGCCTCTGAATGAGGGCCTTTCTCCTTCCACCCTTCTGTATGAAATGGCACCCGATCGTGTGGGAGGGACTTTTATATGCCATCCAAAATATGTGAAATTAGATGCCGGGAAGATAACGTTTTGCCTTCTTTTGGGATATGAGATTGTCGCGAAGACTATAGCCAGGACTCGGAATCCCTTGAACCCCAAAGTTCGGGTTCGGTTCCAGGAACCCGCACATCTCTAATGCAGAGTAGCAATAACTGATATATATGCAACTGTTTGAGTCCTGATTTATTGTGGGATGAGCTACTGTTTTATATGGATTGCTTATTGTGTTAATCACAACACATGTTTCGCCAGAGCTTATCAAAAAAGAATATCTTAAGGAATAACTAATAAAAGTTATTAGCAATATATAATGAAAGAAAATGTAAATCATGTGCTCCAAACAATGAATGCTGCACAAAACCCACAACAATTGATCACCAAACACCCCACATGGAATCATAAAACAAATTAACAAGATTAAGGCACAAACTTCTAGGAAATAGGTATAATATAGTTCCAGTCTCTAACTTGAAGAATAGTGTACAGCCTTGAATTTATAGGACAAATGCTTCTCCTTCGTTAATCTTCTGTGATAAAGTTTCTTAATATAATCCACTATATGCAGTTTTTGCCTGGTTTCTTTAAACTCCCAGTACATATACTCCACATGGATAGGGAGGGTTGTAATGCACACCCAGCCAGGATTTCAGCAGGTGCTCCAAGTACCTTCCTGGAATAGGGATCAGCAACAAAGACGCTCCTGATGTACAGTCCTTGGTCCAGATGGATAATAAGCTGGTCTAACCTTCATCGACGCTTTTGAACTCCTTCAGAGTCTTTATAATACACATATATATAATACACTTTGAAAGAGACTCTAAAGTAATTGAAACGCATTAAGCTATGATACTGCAAACTCCTCAATTGCAGTTTGCAGTGTCATAGCTTTGCCCACTTGTGGCACGTTATATTAGATGCTCCGGAAGAGCTCAGGGGTCTATTTATCAAGCAGTGAAAAGCGTGGAGACATGGACCAGCTCCTACCTATTATTTTATAGACTGTACTTGATAAATGCTACTTCAAAGCTGATTGGTTGCTATAGGCAACTTCTCCACTGGTCCTCTTCTCCACACTTTTCACTGCTTGATAAATAGACCCCTTAGACAATGCCTAATGTCAAGGAAGGACTGCCAGGGAAGAGCTCTAGCGGCCGTGGAAGAGACCAGAAGACGGCGGGATCAAGCCAGAAGATGGCGGGTGTGGCTACTGAGGACCCGGTGGTTGTGGCAGAACCTTGAGAACATTTTGTTATTTTATTTTTCACTGGGTGAAGGTTGGGAATGAAAAGAAAGTGGGGCTGAGGACCACCTATGACTGCAGCTGTGTGTAAAATAACTCACCGACCCCCCACCTGAAATATCTTTAGCTAAAAAAGAATAAAAAACACAATATCTACATGATTGCATGATGCATATAATGTGTCAGTATTAAGAATGAGGTTCACTGTGCCGTGGTAGATGGGCATGCATTTATTGGCCAAACATGCTAAGAAACCTTATTTATACTCCATAAAAATGTTATAGTTTATTATAACTATATTGATTATTAGGATTCTTAGTGCTTAGAGCAGTGTTGGCTAACCTTGACACTCCAGCTGTTATGGAACTACATAACCCAGCATGCACTGCTACAGTTTTGCTATTAGTGCATGCTAAAACTGTAGCAATTTTAGTTCCACAACAGCTGGAGTGTCAAGGTTAGCCAACACTGGCTTAGAGTGTGCATCTGCATTTTCTTTTCATCTGCATAGCACTATAAGTCTCAGCATGGCAGCACCTCTTATGTTTAAAATTAGGGTGTGCAGTCTAAACCCCCGCTCCCCTATTACCTATAATTTGAGATAGATTTAAGTATGACCACCGTATAGATTTTCTTACTGGACTAATAAGGAAGGTGTGAAGGTTGTAGAGGAATTGTTACTTATGTTGGTAGAAATTCACTTTGTTAATAAACCTAGATTATGCCAAATAAATTTTAAATCAATGTAATATTTTCTGGAAATCCCCTTCAGACCAGACAGTTTCTGTCAAATTAACACAGTTCCGTTCTAGGAAATATTTATAAAGATTATTTTATCTGTTTTAATCTTGAACATAAAGTTAATACAGATAAACTTTTTGCTTGGTTGTTTGTTGATGGCAAATATAACTTTTACAATTCCAGTTTTCCTGCAACCCGTAATTGATTGAAAATATTTTCAAAATATTCCTGTCATTAGATCAACTAGACTGGAGTGTTATTGATAACACTGCTGAGTTCATGTTTACTATGTGGCATTGTGTCAGCAGAGCTTCTGGCTATAAATATGGAAAGTTTCTATAACCCGCACAACATTCTCAGGATGAAGATTATTGCTGTTCTCCTGCTGGCTGCCCTTGCCACTGAAAGCTTGGCAATAGAACGGTGCTCCTTAGTGAGAGCGCTAAGAAACAGCGATGTCATTGGTATTAAGCGTTACAAACTTGAAGATTGTAAGTATTTCTTCTACTTTTCAAATCCTTTTTTTTTTAAATATCAGTTTTTGTTTATCTGTGATTGCACAATTTCTTACTGTACTTTCTAATTAGAGATGTGTGGTTTGGTTTTGCTGAAAACCGTACACACCCAAATTTGGGGGTTTTGAGTCAAATCTAGTCCCGGCTCTTATCCCTTTTCAGGTTCTGAGTAGAACTGAGGGCCTGATTCAGACCCAGTCGCAAGCGCTGAGTGCTCGCAACCGGGTCGATGTTTGCCCACTGGGCATGCGCAGGACGGAGCCGGCTAGCGATGGGTGCTCCGTTGCTCTGGGTCTCGCACCAAAGGGAGCGAGCTGTCGATGGTGATTGACAGCTCACCCCGTTTGGTAGGTGGGCAAGGGGGGTGGCTGGCCAAACGGAGGCGTTCCCGAAGGAACGCCTGCCATTTGGGGCGGCCCCACTGACATCACTAGTGATGTCAGTGGGAGAGCTTCCGGCTTTATTAGAGCCAGAAGCTCTCTGGGGCTTGCGGCCATGAGACCCTACCACAAGGGTCTTGTCGCAAGCCTGATGGTCGCGATGGTCTTGACCATTGCGACCATCAACCTGGCCGCTCACAATAGTTGTGGGTGGTCACCCACAGCTATGCGAGCGGCCAGGAGGCCGAACAAAAAACAAAAAAACCGCCCTGATTCAGAGCGAGCGCTCGTTCAGAGCGTCCGTTTCTGAAACAGGCCCTGAGTCCCAGCTTAGGTCTGCTGTAAATTTGGAACTTTCATTCAAAAACCAAATCTCTGGTTTTGGATTACAAATGACATGATTTTAGCGGTTTTTCATCAACTTTAGAGAAATCCAAAACACTTGAGGGTGGTTTTGGCAAAATCATAACATTTGAGGGGGTCCATGAGGGTGTGGTATGAAAGATTGACAATGTAAAGCTTGTCAGTCAATAAGTCGATGCCAAATGGTCAATGGGGACAAAAGGTCAACAGGTACAAAAGGTAGACTGACAAAAGGTCAACAGTGCAGAAGGTTAACAAGTACAAAAGGTTGACAGATTGAAATGGTTGACACACATACTGTATTATCAACACAAAAATAGACATTTTTTTTTGTAATTTAACCGTAATTATCCCCCTAGTGCCTATCCCTAACTCTCACCTTAGTGCCTAAACCTAACCCTAACCCTCCCCCTAGTGCCTAGCCGACCCCTCCAGCAGCCTAACCCTTACCCTAAAAATGTTGAAAAGCCATTCAAAAATGTGTTTTGTCGACCATTTGAACCTGCCGGCCTTCTGCACTGTCGACCTTTTGTCCCTGTCGACCTATTGCAGTCAACATCTGGTGTCAACCTATTGACTGTTGACCTTTACATTGTCAATCTTCTAACAGGATACCGGTCAGTGCACATCTCTATTTCTAATACGTTTTCTCTATATATCAGATCAGCCATTACACTTTACATACAATGTTATGTTTCTCCTGCAGATGTGTGCATGGTTCATCATGCCAGTTACTATGATCACACCCTGAATAGAAGTCCTAGTGAGTATGGCATTTTCCAGATTAACAGCTACTGGTGGTGTAATGACGGTTTCACCTACGGACGCAAAATCTATGTGGAGTATCTTGTAGAGGTAATATATGTAATGGCAAAATGACCAGTTAGCAAATTATAGGGCAGCTGGTGACCAGCTCATTCCTTTATATGCTAACTATTATGGGCTGAATTCATTTATATAATAAAACATATTTAATGGTAACTAATGAGTAAGTTAATGCTACAGGAAAGTAAAACAGTAGAATGGGAGCAAATCTTTATTTTCTAGATGATATATTAGTTAGTTTCCCTTCAGGATGATTTTCACCTTCATTTAGTATTACTGTAATGTATTGGTATGCACATTTCCTCTTGCAAGATTTAAATACATTGCATTATCTCTTTGGTTCTTCACCAAAAACAATTAATGTATATAGGACCTGATTAAGGATTCTGGCCGCTCTAGGCTAATGTATTTGCAGCAACCTCCCCTAAGCACCAATGTCTAGGGAAGGGTTTTCATGTCATGCCCATACTAGTTACATACCCACAGAGCTACTTAATTTCCTGTGGTACCTGAATCCAGACACCTTTTCCCTCTGCTTCAACCACTTTTCATGTTATGCGTCTTAACTCTTAACCCCCAAATCATGTGGGATTCCTTCATTTGCGCCATGGACAGAGCTCCAGTTATAAAATGTTTACCGAGAGTTGGTAAACATTTTTTCCCTACTTCATCCTTCTCTACTCTCCTGCTTCCTCCTCCTCCATCCAACCCTATCTTCCTGCTTTCTCTTCCATCTTTTTCTATCCTTTCCCTTCTCCATTCTACGCCTCTTCATTTTGCAATTCTTCATACTTCATTATTCTCCTCCCTCTTTTGTTTTTCTCCTGGTCCTTTGCCCTTCTTCATAACTATCCATAAAACATATTTATTCCTAACTGATCCACCTTACCTATATGGTGATGTCTGTGAAACAGGGAACCTCTGAAGAAATTGATCCTCCCTGTGTAGACAGTGTCTTCAGTCGGTACTCATGTAGTAGATCAAGTGGTCCTGAAGTTGCCTGTTTGTGTGGGATTGAAACCAATGTCATCATCAAACAACATAGGTTCAACCAGACTCATGACATCTCCTGCGTTGTGCCCCCCGTATCTCTCCCACCACCCGTATTTCCAGGCTCCTGCCTCCTGTCACTCCAACCCCCTGTCTATACAGGCTGATGTACCATGTCTTTCTAGCCTCATGCCCCATATCACTCCAGTCTCTTGCCTCATCAATAGTCATCCCCCTCCCCCGGTCCCCTCCAACTTACATTGTTCTTGTACAGCCTGCGTGCTCCTCTTCATCAGCGGTGCAGTGTGGAGGAAAGAGAAAGACATGGTAGTAAGTCACACATGAGCAGAAGGCTTATGTCAGGGGTCACATCTCTGTGGAGAGCCACTGGGTCCTAGTGCCTAGTGGCCGGCAGTTATCTAAGAGATGGCAGGGTGACGCGACTGTGCCCAAAGGCCGAGGCGCCCCAGGCAATAGACCTGCCAGCCCACCCATTGAGCTGCCCCTGCTGTGGATAGAAATGTAGCTATTGTATTGTTCACAGATTAGTTGTTTTGTGTACAAGTAAGACTATGTTACATAAAAATAGTGGAGAAAACAGAGAAGACAGAAAGACAAAACAATGAAGTTAATCAAAGTTGCAGGAGGGCATGTATAAAAACTACATTCAAACTTGTCTTAAACTGTAACTACATGTAAATATACCATAGAGTCCAGTAATGAGTATTAAAAAAAAGTAAATGTTGATGCTATTATGTTATGTGTGTTTTGGAGTGTGCTGGTCCATAATATATCTGAAAAAGAAAAAATGCACCTGGACACTGTTTAGAAAAAAAATATTTATTTGAATATGTAAAAACTAAATAATAAAATTATATATATTGAAACAAAATGATTTATACAGAAAGAGTCTGGGAGAACCACCACTGAAACTCCCTATAATTGCTAAGATAATTATACCAATGCTGTATGTGACTCGTTTTTATGAGAGGCTGTTGCTTCACCCACACTATACAGCCCCTCTCGAAGTGCGCCTTTCTCGCTCAAAATGTGCATCTTATTTACGTAAATAAAACTGGAAGTGACAATACTACTTTGCTAGATTACACTGATCAATGTTATGTGCAACATTTGTATATCTCTGTGCGAATGAGTCTGAATCTGTATACGAAGTGGTGCGATGCAGCAACCGAGGCTTTTTCCCACGTCATGCTTCGTTGTGCTTCATCTGTGATTATGGATGTAAGTAAAACGAATTCCTGTGCAGTTAAAGTTGCAGCCTAGTGTCTTTAGTACACCTTGAGGGGTATTTTGCTGGGTGTTTAAACAAACGCTATGCTACACCTCTCTATATGAGAATACATCTGTACCTGTTCTGGGCTGGAAAAAATTTCACTGTTAGCACTTAGCAGTGCTAGGAGACAGAGTGAAAAGTGATAAGAAAGTGATAAGGTGCCAGCCAATCAGCTCCCAACTGTCATCTCACAGGTTGTGTTTGAAAAATTACAGTTGGGAGCTGATTGGCTGACACCTTATCACTTTCTTATCACTTTTCACTCTGTCTCCTAACACTGCTTAGTAAATAGACCCCTTTATTTGTTGCACTGACAAACTGTGTAAAAGTAGGAGTTATGCAAAAGGAATACAAAATAGATAGAATAGGTAGGCAGCCTGTGGGTCCTATGGAACTATACATCCCATCAAAGATGCTGACAGGGGATGCTGGGATGCATTATAGCAACAACAAGAGCAACATATGTTACCCAAGAGTAATCAAACATAACACTATAATGGGAACATTTGTGTATTTTCTTACCTTACTAGGAAACAATCACTTACTATTCTGTATGCAAGCAGTCTATGTGCCTTGATATAGTTACAGTAAATGTAAGAATTTAAAGTCCAGAACAGGTCAGATAATAAAAGATACACTTTAATATGTTGTTCCTTTCATAGCTTTACTCAACACCAACCTCTCAGATGATATATGATGCCTTAAAAGAATTGTGAGAGATCCTAATGGACTTGACGCTTGGTATGTAGTAAGCAGACAATTATTTAGCAAAAAGTTCTGTTCTAGAGCTTTAGAAGTGTATAATAAAGGTACTTTTAATCAATCTGATAAAGTCACTATTAACATAGAACAATACTGTATGTGTCTCGAATACCCTGCATGGTGTTCATAGGAAAACTCCTTGGTATAATTTAGCTGTGTGACCCATTATATTGTCTGTAATTGGGTGGTGATCTCTTCTCACCTGCTTAATATGCTAAGTATTTATCTGTTTGCTGTGTTACTTCATGCTGCTACCCTTATGTCACACATTGATAACGCATCTCTGTACAGATAATGTGCATCACCTTCTCGGTCCAAATCCCACTTGTGAAAATGTTATTGGCCGCCACTGGTATAAACTGTCACCTGAAGACTGTCACTATTAAATAGTTCTGATGCTAGAGACCTGCCCATAGGATAATATCCCATGCTTACTGGTTTCTTGCTTCCTACCCCTCCCACATGTCAATCTCCCAAAACCACAGAGAGCTGTTAGTCCTGGTGATTATAAATAATGACAAAAAATATCACACACATTGCATGGCTGGAGCAGGTATAAATCTTACCTGCGTTTTACTACAGAAACTATTTGTAAAGTAAGAGAGTGGGACTGATACCAGATAGTTTATACATCTGTATATGAACAGAAAATAGTCATCACTACATAAAAAAAGTTGTCTTAATTGTCTTTACACCCATCTGAATTAAAGCAAATCATTATATTCAGTAACACAGGTCTTTTTTACCTGAGAGATTAAATTAATTTGAATATGTATTAAAGGGAGAAAATCATTAGGATAAACAATGTAAGTATACATAGACAATTGTAAATCCAGCTATGGTAAGGTCCCTTGGAGAGCCGTAACTAGACATTTTGGTGCCCTGTGCGAGAAAGAGCATCGGTGCCCCCAAAAAATATATATATGGCTGATACGATTAAGGATATTGCTCTCCCCACCCCCACCCTGTCTCTCTCAGATCTTGCAGTTGTCACCTAGTCAGTAAATTAAAAATACCTACTCTGGCAAGGGGCAAGGATATGGGATCATTAGTGTACCTCATCCTTTAGAAACATTAGAAAAATGTATATTTATATATAGGACCAAATAACCGGCAAACCAAACTATGCCCTCACTCATAAAGTGTACACAGAAGACCATATGTGCGGCACTCAAGGTTAAATAACTCAGACAAATAGCAGAATTGTCAATGTTTCAGTGCAGCTATTCGGCACTCTCTTCAGACAGTGCTGAAGTGCTGAAGACAGCTGCACTGAAACGTTGACAAAGTATTCTGCTATTCACCTACATTATATATATATATATATATATATATATATATATATATATATATAGAGAGAGAGAGAGAGAGAGAGAGAGAGAAAGTGAAACTGATAAAAGAGCGACCAATGTGCTAATAAATACTTTGATAAAGTGCAAAATAAATCAATAAATAATGTGCAAATATGCAAGACTGAAAATATGTGCAAATAAACACAAATAAATGTGGTAGCGAATTATTATAAAGTGCATATAATTTTGTATAAATGACAAATATAATAAGATAAAAAAGGGGTAATTTATTACAAATAACAGCTGACCCTAATATATAGGGCAGTACAATACAATTAAAAAGTGGAAAAAAGCACATATAAAAAACAATAAAAGGGGTAGGGATAAGGAATAAGAGCTTATCTGGATCGCAATTAGGTAAGTTCATGTAAGGCTGGAACCAGGAGTCTCCAACGCGTTTCGTCCGTAAGGTGGACTTCTTCAAGGGATGTCAATGAATGAGGCGTATGTGGGTGGTAACAGGGGAAGGTGCTTGAAAATGGGGAGTGGAGATCCAAACGCAGGCGTGCTTAAAGGTCAAACGGGCATTTTTTGGGTGTGCATAATTAATACAGCAGCGTCATTGAGCACGTCACTGGGCTATTTTATAGCCAGAACTGCTCGCAAAATTGTGGTAGCAAAAACCAACCCCAAGAATAGCGAGCAGTTCATACCCTGGTCGATGTACTCAATTAATCTAATAAATAGCGGACATGACGTAGGATGCGAGCGGCCAGGGGGCGTAGTTTCCCAAAAAACGTCCGCAAGTTTTGTATGCTCGTTCAGACCTAGAGGCGTGAACAGACCGCACACAGCGAACGGTTCATTTGAATAGCCACCCCTATTTTCTTGACGAACGAGCGAGTTCAAATAGCGTCCGGCTCTGAATCAGGCCCCTAGTTTTCTCCTTCCTCCATCTGGAAGACACTTCTTGACCATATGGATGTACAAAATTTGCCCCTATGGGAGGATATGTTAATCCTTGGCAGAACACAATACTTTCCATCCAAAAGAAACATACCCAAATGCAAAGTCATAACATTTAAAAAAATTGTTGAATGTATCAACCGAGGACTATGTAGTTGCTCTACATAACTAAATAATGTGGTACACAAAAGATACTTAATAAAATCTAACTTTTATTACATATTATTAATATTCACAAATAATGTTAAAACTTGTGATATATATGATAAAGAGTGAGAAAATGTGTATCAAAGGTAAAAAATGTGATTTATACTTTGTAGGCACAGAGGCGGAGGGTGCAAGCGGTCGCTCAGAAATTGGGCGGCCGCTTGCATCCTGACCGCCCTCCTCTGTTTCGGTCGTTAGGCTGTGGGTTTACACCCACAGCTCTAACGACCGCTAGGGTGATGGTCGCGATGGTCAGTGACCATCGCGACCACTGGGGCTTACGACGAGACCCTAGGGTAGGGTCTCACTTGTCGTAAGCCCCGGAGAGCTGTACCTGAGGCATCTGTCTGCAATATAAACTGCTTTTTAAAGTAAGGAGCCTGCAAAACAGGTTCTGCACACAAGGAGCGCCTTAAATCCTTCCATGCAGCTTCTGGTGCTCTAAACCACAGTATCTTGTCTGTGGACTGTTTTTTAAGAAACTCAGTTAATGGTGCTGCCCGAGTGGCAAAATCACAAAGGAATCTGCGGTAGTAACCCACTAGGCCAAGGAATGTCCTGAGCTGGGATTTACATTTGGGTTTAGGCCATGTGAGGACCACCTCCACCTTACTGGGCTGAGGTTTTACCTGCCCTCTGCCTACAATATATCCCAAATATTTTACCTGCACCATTCCAATGGCACACTTCTCAGGATTAGCAGTAAACCCATGTGCCTGTAAAGATTGCAACACTGCTTCTACTCTTGGTAGGTGTGACTCCCAAAAGATGACTATGTCATCTAGATACTCAGCTGCATATTCCTTGTTAGCAGGGCCGACGAGAGCCGTGCCGGGCCCAGATAGCAGGGTGTGTGGCCTAATCACAGGAGGCGTGGCCATGTCCCCTTAGAGAAATAAAGAAAAAGAATATAATATTTCAGCGCTGCTGCACGCTAGGGTGGGGGGCGCTGTGTGCCCCTCAGCCCGGTGCACAGCCAATGGGGGGCACAATCAGCATGATCGCTCCCCCCATAGGCATAGGAGACTGCTCCAGCTGCTGCTTTAGCAGCCATGAGCAGTCTCCCAGTGCAGCCCAGCACACAGCAGCGTGTGCCGGGCTGCTGTGACTTAAAAGGGAGGGGGAGCGGACCAGGGCCCCTGCAGCAAGCCTGGGCCAAGGCACTTTGTACCCGCTGCCCCCCCCTCTTGGCGCCCCTGCTTGTGAGGTCACAGCAACCTGTTCATAGCCCTCTGGAAGGTTGCCGGAGCCCCATGCAGACCAAACGGCAGCATTTTATACTTAAACAAACCTTCTGGGGTAGAGAAGGAGGTTTTGGCCTTAGCAGCCTCAGTTAAAGGAATCTGCTAATAAACTTTTATCAAATCTATTGTGGTGAGATACTGACTGTTTGCTAAATTCTCCACCAGCTCGTCCACCCGGGGCATCGGATAGGAATCAAACTGTGACACTTTATTTAATTTGCAAAAATCATTGCAGAATCTTAAAGCACCTGAAGGTTTAGGCGCTAAAACTATGGGATTATTGCATTTGCTATTTGATTCCTCTATGACCCCTAGGCGCAGTATTTCCTCTACTTTCCATTTAATCGCTGCCCGCTTTGCCTCGGGTTTACGGTATGGACTCTGTTTTATTACCACACCGGGAGGAGTAACTTTATCTTGCTGTATCATTTGTTTTTTTCCCGGAATGGCAGAGAACACATATTGGTGCTGTGCTACTAAACTCACCACCTCCTGTTTCTGACGGGGATTAAGGTAACTTCAATGGGTACCTGACATTCTGGGGTTTTCTTGGCAACCAAAGAGGGCTGACCAGCACTCCCTTTCCAGGGTTTTAACAGGTTTACATAGTAGATTTGCACTTCTTTCCTCCTACCATCCTGTCGAACCTTATAATTAACAGGTCCCGCTGCCTCTATAACTTCATAAGGGCCTCACCACTGGGCATACATCTTGCATTCAGTAGTGGGTACCAGAACCAGTACCTTGTCTCATGGTTTAAAAGACCGATTAGCCGTGGTCACATCATATCGATGTTTTTGCCGCTGTTGTGCCCTATCCATGTGCTCATTCACAAGTGGTGCAATTTCTCTTAAATGGTCATACAGATGGGTCACAAACTGAACGATGTTAGGCTCTTGGAATGACTGTTGTCCCCACCCTTCTTTCAACAGATCTAAAATCCCTCTAGGTTGCCTCCCATAGAGGAGTTCAAAGGGACAAACTCCTGTAGAGGATTGGGGCACTTCTCGCATTGCAAACAATAAACAGGGTAGGAGTAAATCCCAATCTCGCTTTTCCTCAGACACCGCCCTTTTTATCATTTGTTTAAGGGTCTGGTTAAAGCGTTCAACAAGCCCATCTGTTTGCGGGTGGTAAACTGAGGTAGTAATCCTATCCACCTTTAACAGTCGGCACATATCTTTCATTCGTTTATAGACAAATGGGGTACCTTGGTCCCTTAAGACCTCCATTGGTATTCCCATGCGGGTATATAGCATCAACAACTCCCGGGTAATTTAGATTTGTATTTACATAACGGGATGGCCTCCGGGTACCTTGTGGCATAATCTACCACCACTAATATGTATTGATGCCCACGAACAGATTTTTCCACCGGCCCTATCAGATCTATACCAGTTCTCTCAAAAGGTACAAAAATTACTGGGAGGGGAACCAAGGGTGCCCTAAACCCTGGCCGGGGTGCTGTCTTCTGACACACTGAACATTCCTGACAATACCTTTTTACTGCTGCATGAATGCCGGGCCAAAATAATCTTAACTGAATACGCTGGAGAGTTTTCTCGTCCCCCAAATGGCCACTCCACAGGTGTGTATGAGCAGCTCTTAACACCAACTGCTCGTGTTTCTGGGGAACCAACAATTGGTCTACTCTTTCACCCTGCAAATAAGTTACACAATATAACAAATAATTTTTTAATGCAAGGTATGGTACACCGTCTGCTGGTAAAGCCGTGATTACTCTACCATTAATCTCTACAACATTTTTAAATGCATTTATCAAGTTCCCATCATTCTGTTGATCCTGGCCAAAGTCCTGCAAGGACACTTCCTTGCCAATGGGAACCCACTGTGTCTCGGTCTCACTCCACTTCGGTTGCTCACTGGTAAAACTTTGGGAAACAGCAGAGCTTGGCTCCTGGGACACCTCTGATGTGGATCTTCTGCTGTCATCATGCCACTTAACCACCTCTTGCAACAACGGAAAGTCCCGACCGTGGATCAATGGGTAAGGTGGCCTGGTGGCTACTGCGGCTATCACCTTCAGGGATTGCCCTTTGATCACTATTGGGAAATTTGGAAGTGCACTTGGGGACATTCTTCTACATTCCCATGTACACATATAAACTTTACCGGGGGTAGCACCTGATCAACCCCAGGTGGAACCAGGTTGGCAGAGATGATGGTTAATTCGCTGCCAGTATCCACTAAGGCCCAAATCTCCTGGCCTTCCACTCGCACCATCAAACAAAACAAGGTGGTTTGCACCAAGGAAGTGCTTCCAGCAGCCATGCTGACCACTGGTTGAATTGTTTTTCCAGCACTACAGTCTATCGGCTTGCCCTGTTTTGGGCAGTGCTGGCGCAAATGACTGGGCTTGCCGCAGTCAAAACACACAACTGGAGTTGGGTTGTTTGCTTTAATGACTGGGACCTGTGTTCTAGGCTTGGGTACTAGCTGGAATCCCTGTTTGGCTTTGTTTAACTTCCCAAGAGTCAGGTACTGTTCAATCACCACCACTAATTCCTCAAACGTTTGAGGATCAGCCTGTAGGGCCCACTGTTGCACCACACAATCTAGTACCCACACAGCATGGTCTAAAGCCACCATCTCTACTATATGCTGAGCAGAGTTCTTATCCGGCTGCAACCAAGCCTGGCTAATTTGGCCAGCTGGACCCTTGGAGCTTCAGACTGGTTTAGCCACCATTCCTTAAACTTCTGAGCTTTGCTAGGTCGTCATTCCAACTTTGCCTAATATGCAGATAGGAGTTTGCCTCAGTCACGTTTAATTCAACATATGCTCTCTGAGGTTCCCCTGTGAGACAGGGAGCAAGTCTGGCAGCCCACTCCTCCTCAGGCCATTTTAAATGTGCAGCAGTATGCTCAAAGGTGCACAGAAAAGCTTCAATGTCATCAGTTGGAGTGAGCTTCTTTAACACCTCTCGCTCCTGCCCACCTTTCCTTATTTCAGTTAACTCTGCATGTAATAAGTGTATTTGAGTTTATTGTCCTTGAATCAAAGTTTGCTGTCCTTGCACCTGCACTTGTAATCCTGCTGCTAGAGCTTGTTGCTCTTGCATCTGTGCTTGATACTCTTAGGAGGCTTTATAAATTCTCTTTTGGAAGGCAGATTCCCAATAATCTATATCGCTGACTTCTCTTAAAACTGCACCACATTCCCTGGCCATGCACCCATACACAGGAATTAAGCAGTTGTTATATTGTGCACAATTTTCATGTACACAAACATATTATCACTGTGAACAACTGCTGATTTATGGCTAGCCTGTCACACTCACCCACCCAGCTGCTAATAAAGCGACTTACTCACCAAGCCACTGCACAGTGGGTAGTGTCCTGCAAAGCATCTTACTGCTGCTGTGGGTTGATATGGTTGCTGTATCTGGGCTGTTGCTGCGTAGCAGTATCCAGCAAGAGTCCCTGTTCTGGTGCCAAATGTGATAATAATCACATAGACTGGGTAAAATCCATCAGTAGCTTTTATTGCTCACCACAGACAGGTACACAGGATATGGCAGTTTCACAGGCAAGATGTCATAAAAAGTCTTCCAATACAGCAATATTTCTTCAGTGGACTCGCAGGACCAGGAACCCTAACACTAGTCACCCCCAGGTCTATAAGCTGGGTGACTATTTCACTATCAGGCTCAGTTTCCCCAGTGTCTCTGAAGTTCTTAAGCCAGCTTCTCACAGGTGTCTGTAATCAGCTGTCTTTCCAGGCACTGATTGAGCTAACACCTGAACTGGACATTTACACAATACTCATGCCTTTGCTATGCCAAACCTGGGAGATCTGGATGTTCCACATTTACTTCATGTGGAATTATGCTGACCCTGTCACACTACATAAACCCTATTACTTTGAAACATCTTTTAACATTATGTCAAGTAAATGATGCAATAGAGAGATCTAGTTTAAACTTTCAAATATGAAGGAGTATTTCATAAGAAAGTTGTACCAAATTATACAGAGTCCTGAAAATTGTAATGTTTTTTTTGTGTTAGAAACCTTGTTCCTTAATGGCAAACTGCAAAAACTGGAAAGCCGGAGTGAATCAGCTAAAGAAAAGAGATGCAAAGCAAAGAGTGTTATAAAGGAGCTGGAAAATACTTGAAAAGCTTAAAGTGGTTTCAATTCAAAAAGAGGGGCTGTGATAAATGCTTGGTGTATTGACTCAAGAGCTACCAGTCACATAACAAATTATACAAATTACTTTATTCAATTAGATCAAAGTAATTCAGAAAGAATAACCACAGCTATTGGTCATTATATAGTCTCAGAAGGAAAAGGAGAAGGTCATATTTATTGTCCAGTCTCTCCAACATATTGATATACTGGAGTTGTGGTCACAATAGGTGTTAGGCAGAATGTGAAAGTGACTGTTAGGCCACACAGAGAGTCCTTAACCAGGATGCTGTGTTTATTGATATCAACAGGGTAACAGGTAACAGTGGTATCACAACTGTATCAGTAGTAAGCAGAACAGTGGTATTGTAGTGTTTACCAGCAGTACTTGGGTGTCTCACCTCAGGAGCAAAGTACTGTACATCCACACAGCACTGTGACACTTTTCACAGTCAAGATGGTGCAAGCTGCAAATGAGCAGTAACCTAGTGGTGACATCATCAGGTCATATCTCCCGCTGACTCTGGGTCCTAGTACCCAGCATCTATAGAAGAGAGAGGAAACAGTACTGGAGTATAGTGCTTTCTAACACAACATTTACCAGAAAGATATTTATAAAGAATGTCTTATATGTGCCTAATCTTGAAACCAATCTTTTGCCTGTGAAAAAGCTTACCAAGCAAGTACATATTGTGACATTTAAAGGTGATAAATACATTATTACAAATAGTAGCCACATACTTGCTGAAGAAAAAAAAAACACAAGTCAACTGTATCAGTTAAATTGTAATGAAACTGTAAAGTAGTTGAATATTAACTGCATTTATGTATGGCACTGCCATCTAGGGCACAGATGTCCAGAAGCCTTAAGAATACTAACCCAAGAACAACATGAAAATGCTATAAAGATTCATCCCTGCACCCAAGTAATGATATGTGTAAGATGTTTAAAAGGGAAAATTACAAATTTTTTTTTTCCAAAACCTAGTAACAGCAGAGCTAAGAAGTGTCTAGACCTAAAAATGTGATCCCAGAAAAAAAGTTAACAACACTTTACCTGCTGCAGAGTAAGGATGACGTCTCAGAAAAACATGAAGCATATCTTGAGAACAAGTTTGGACATTTTCCTAGAACATTATGTGCATTTAATGGGTCAGAATACAAGTGGCAAGACACAAACCATTCTGAAAAGATAGAGGGTTTTAATAAGGTACAGGAGGGAAGCATTCTTCAAAGGAAGAAATGTACAAGACCACGAAGACATGCACTGAAACTGGAGGGAGGTAGGCTCAGAGGAAATTTGAGGGAAAATTACTTCACAGAGAGGTAGTGGATAAGTGGAATAGTCTCCCATCAGATGTGGTTGGAGCTATCACGGTGGAACAATTTAAACATGCTTGGGATAGGCATAAGAATATCCTTAAGACAGACGTAAGGAGCAAATAGGGTTGAAGTTGCCAAAAGGATACATGAAAAGGGGAAGACTAGATGGGCCAAGTGGTTCTTATCTGCCATCAAATTCTAAGTTTCTATGATGAACTGGACATTCAGAAAAACTGGACAGAACATGCTCTTTGATGCAGATATGTCAGCAATTTACTGGGGAGAAGCAATCATGACAGCCTGCTATCTTCAAAATTGTTTATTGGGAACAGCAATTGAAAAGGCTCCATATGAACTATGTAATGGAAAGAAATCTGACCTATAATATATATAAATATTTGGAGAAAAGCTCAAAGTGAGAAACTCATGCAAAGGAGGGAGTGCTTGTAGGCTACAGTGATGCACAAAAGGGTTACAGAATTCTGCATCAAGAAACAAACCAGGTGACAATAAACAGAAGTGTTATTGATGAAAACTCAGTGTATCCAGGGGCGTATTTATAAAGGGTCCAGGGTTCAGGCGGGGCCCACACTGCACACCCTGCTCCCATTTTATACTTACCTCTCCGGAGTCTCATGTCGGTGCTGATGTCTGCGCTGTAAAAAATGGCTGGAAAATTCCTGCTGCGGCCATTTTCCAATCATTTGCGCATGCGCTGTACTGGAAATATGGCCACCGTGGCCATTTTCCCAGTGACCTGCGCATGCGTTATAGACTCTGGGAACACTCTAGTGCCCAGAGTCTATAAGTGTGGTGCTGGCCGCGCACAGCACAGTGTACTGCTGGCCACCGGACGGAGAGAAGGGGGCTCCCTCCTCTCTAGAAAGGCCCTTGAGTGTATCCATGATTTCATGAAACTACACAAGCAGAACAGCTTGCAGAAGAAGTTAAAAAATCTCCACCAGAGGAAGAGAAAAATTAAGGTAAAGTTACTATGTATGATCACCTTTGACTCAGGAGATGTACTAGATGGAACAAGAGTATGCCACCAAAGCGGTTTTCTTATCTTGCATGGAGAGCACTGCACCCTGTGCCAGGGTCCTGGAAAGAGATGTAGAAACTGCCTACCCATTAAAAGGAAAGATGGATTAAAGCTGCTGAAGAAGAGATGGGATCTCTCAAACAGCTGGGATCTTACAGGAAAATATGCAATTGGATGTAAATGGATTTTTAAGAAAAGGACTAAGAACATCTTGTTTCCAAATGACAAAACTTGTTCTATGGTCTTAAGCAATCGGCAAGAACATAGAATAGTAAAATTAGCAAAGCTTTATTGCAACAAGATTTCACAAGAAGTAAAGCTGATCCTTGACTATACTCAAAGTTTGAAAAGGGGAAATGGATGTATCTGCTCTTATCTGTGGATGACTTGAGTATTGCCCATGAAGAAGACGAAGAGATCACAAAACTAATTGAAGTTCTAAACTCACACTTTAATACTATATACCTGAGAGAGGTGACATATTACCTAGGAATCCACATACAGCTTGAAGAAGTTGGAAGTTTTGTACTTAATCAGTCTTCTAAAATTGGTACAATTCTCAATAAGGGGTCTATTGACTAAGCAGTGTTAAGAGACAGAGTGAAAAGTGATAAGAAAGTGATAAGGTGCCAGCCAATCAGCTCCCAACTGTCATCTCACAGACTGTGTTTGAAAAATGGCAGTTGGGAGCTGATTGGCTGGCACCTTATCACTTTCTTATCACTATTCACTCTGTTTCCTAACACTGCTTAGTAAATAGACCCCTAAGTTTGGAATGTCAGAAGCAAAAGATGCGACAACATCAATTGATGCATTATATCTAAAATTATAAGATGATCTCTTACAAAGTAATGAACAGAACAGACAAGAGGTCCAGTAAAAAGCAAATGTCAGTTGCTTTATCATCAACAGAAGCAGAGTACATTTCTGCATACCTATGCCAGTCAAGTTGTTTGGCTAGGTCAGCTACTACAGGATTTTTGAATCAGTAGCTCAACCGACAGTATTGTTTGAGAATAATCAAGGATGTATAAATCTTGCAAACAGTGAAAAGATATATGCTAGAGCCAAACATGTTGATGCGAAACATCATTACTTTTATGATCTAGTGGAGGAAAATGTGATTCTGGTTACATACAGTACCATGAGACTGAAAATGTTTTGGCAGATGTTTTGACAAAGCCAATTCCATGGCCAGAGTATGATGACATTAGATCCAAGATGGGACTGGGTTGAGAAGCATTTGTTAAGTAGGGGTGTTAGACATGTGTCAATTAGATATTGCAACCACTGTTCTCAACTGTGTTTAATATACATGCAGATGTCATCAGTGTTCAGCGGCTGATAAATTTAGATAAAAAAGGAAAGTGGCTAGGGAGTGTGTTCTTCTAGATTGCACATACCTCCAAACTAGTAGTGGAGATTGGGACCTTTGCGTGTGTTGAAGGCACAAGCCCCGAAAAAGGATTGTTGCCATTCTCGTGAGCCATGTCCCCTATTTTCATCACAATGGGGGCATGCCCAGTGCTCAAGGTGCTGCAGGGTATGCCCCACAGTCCCTCTATCTGGTGAATAGATGCTGAGCGCATGCACACAGCATATACGCAGAACAGCAGGTGAGAGGGGGCCTACCAGCCACTACCACCGTAGGACTCTTTGGCGTATGGGTGGGATGGCAGGACAGTGCCCAACAAGAGGGAGAATGTCATGCTAAAATCGGGAGGTATGGACTTCATTACAGAAGAAAGTGTTTCTTCTTTCCTTTCCTCTATGTTGAAAGCAGCGTGTTAAACTTGCAGCATGTGTTTGATCCTGTTTGTACAGAAAGAGTTCCTGCTAGATTATACTTTTGTTGCTCTTGTATAGCGTATCTGCTAACATAGCATGACAATGCATCTGTGTGAATAAAGTTATTTGAAAAAATATGCACATGCAAATTTAGAGTTGGAAGCAAAGCAAAAAAAAAGCCAGGAGTGACATAGCACCTGGCAAACCATGTTGCAGTGCAAGGGGTAAAATAAATTTGTTTTCCTTGCATACAGGATAAAATACAGTACCAGTGATCACACTGAGCAAAAAACATTGTGGTTCCCGGGGACCACTCACTTTAAAACATTGATGACCTACTCCACGGTTTCTGGTTCCCATCTAACATTATGGGGGGTGAAGGCAGGCCACAGTTGGGACAGTGCTGGGGGGCAAGAAGGGGGTTAATTGCAGGCAGTAGAGAGGGTAGGGAGGGGTAAGGGTAGATAGCAGCTGTGGCAGTACTGGAGGCAAAGAGGGGGTTAGCAGCAGGCAGTGCTGGGGGTAGAGAATAGGATAAGGGTACATAGCAGCTATGGCAGTACTGGGGGGCAAGAAGGGGGTTAGGGGCAGGCAATAATGGTAGCAGTGTGTGGGTAGGGAGGGGGTCAGGATAGCAGCTGGGGCAGTACTGGTGATAGGGAGGGGGGCAAGGGTTGATAGCAGTTGGGTGTAGCACTCCAGCTCCCTGCTGTACAGGGCAGTGTCCACCTCCTTGGCCTCCTGCATGGACAGCCACAGGTGGACTTCAAGTCGCAGATGGCATCCCTTGTATATCCATGTTACCTTGCTTACTTCTGAATGACGTCCCATAGACTACGGTGAGAGGCTGTCATGCTCTAAAGTATTTGGCCTTCACATGATGGAAGGAGAAACACAAATGCCGGCAGCCAGACAGAGCAGGAACTTGAAGCTGCGGGACAGATTGGAGCAGAATGGCAGAGTGGACTAGTCACGTGCACCAGACCCTGGTGCTGTCGCCGGTGGCTGGAGGTTAGCGCAAGTCTAGTGCTGAGTGGCAGGCGCACTGGAATGGTTCTCGAGCCGGACCTGCATGACCAGACACTGCAGGGCCGGTTACATGCAACCATGAGTCACACATAGGCTCACAGAGCTGGCTCACTGGTGAGAGGCAGAAGTCCCTGCAATCACCAGCGGCAGCCCACGATAATATCCTAGCGCAGTGGTTCCCACATTTTTTGAATCACGGCGCCCTAAAGCATTGTTTTCACCCCTAAGCCAAAAGTTTGTCATTGAAAAATTCAGAAAAAAATTTAGTGAAGTAGTAAAGTGAAGTAAATTGTGCTTACCTGTCACCCTTATGTTCAGTTATGTGGTGGTGGACAGGTTTGCGCTTCAGTTTGTCCACATATTTACATTACATTGACCATGAATAATTTGAATTGGTGCTGTACCACCAACCTGAGGCACCCCTGCAAGTGTCTCGAGCAACCCCAGGGTGTCACGGCACACAGTTTGGGAACCACTGTCCTAGCGGCTGCTGGGGTGTAGGAGGCAGTGGGGTGTGGTCGGCAGGGCTTGGGTGGCGATTGGACGAGGAGAAGCTGAAGGATGTGATTTGTTGGGGAGATGTTGATGACTGTTATTGGCTGCTGCAGCACCCGCAGGTCAGTGACTCACAGAGCGTTTCTGTGGGACCCGCTCATTTTAAAAAACTGAGCCCCTCACTTCCTGTAGTGCATAAAAACATGCATGTGCATGTATTTTGCGATCACCAAGTACATTGCCACTTTTGCCTGTAACCCACAAAG
Organism: Taudactylus pleione; assembly: GCA_031769625.1. Taxonomy (NCBI): domain Eukaryota; kingdom Metazoa; phylum Chordata; class Amphibia; order Anura; family Myobatrachidae; genus Taudactylus; species Taudactylus pleione. The sequence goes on along the minus strand of JAUIMM010000329.1, from coordinate 1,159,776 downwards.
TTATTACACAGCAATTACAATTTCAGTTTGGATACACTACTCCTAAATCAAGCCTGTCTGCATGGTTTTTGCTCACAATTCAGCCCTATAATGTTGCTTTGCATCAGGCACAGTAAATCCTACACTTCATACAACATGTCCTTGCATTAAGAGCAGAAGTTACCTATACATGAAATAATTGGCTCTGTGAAATGATTTTGCTCTACAGAAGAGACCTCTAGTGGCTATAAAAAATACTGTATTATTACTCACATGAGATAGATCTATTGCAGTGATAACATCCTAATAGTTTCTCTGGTAGTCATGTGTTTAAATAGATTTATTTTGTGTTTGAAGTTCACTTGGTGTTCTTATGATTGGGGTTCCATTTAAAGACAATTGTAAGGTTAGGTCCAAATGCAAGGGGAGTATATCTTATGTTTTAGTATGAAAAAGTTAGTGTTAATAAACTTTTGCTGATTTCTAAGAATTTGCAATTGAATTTTGACATTAACAGAATAAATATAGCTCCTCGTTCTCCACTACTTTTTAGATTTACTTACAACTTTTAGTTGTTTGGTCTTCGATACTACTTCTTGATGTAAATGATAGGCATACTGTCTATTTTCATTGATTAAATATTCTGGCTAGCCTCTAATAAGAAAACTATCCAGCATATTTTTAAGGATATTGAATTAGAACCTCTATACACTACTGCCTATACCTTCTAATATCCTGCCTATACCTTCTAATATCCTGCCTATAAACCTCTAAGGATGACGCTATTTTGGGTACGCATTCATATAGTAAATAAAGACTCCAGACCTTGAACCTGTGGTTCCAAAGCACAAAGTGATATTTCAAGTAAAAGTACAGTCAGTTACATGCTATGATCTAAGTACAATTTAGCGCAAAGAATTATACAGACCAAAGTACAGTTATACATACGCAGCACTCTGGACCAGATGTAGGCATCAGCAAGAAACCCCCCGTCAATCAGCATTCAGCAAGAAGACTCAGACTGGGGTCACAACACACACGTTTATACTCTCACAGAAACAGACAACACAATAGAGAGGCTTGTCGCTGATGCCATTGGTTCCCAAGGAGGATGCATCTGTTGCAGAGCATTTAACAGGTTGATTCAAATAGACACAGTCCAGCCTCTAACAACTGGTTGTCTCTGGTTTCCTGCCTCACGCACATCCTAACAGTTGGTCATATAATGTACATTTCGGTGCTTTAAGTCACTGCGGTCCATAAGTTGAGAATGCATGTTGCGATCTTCACACCAATGATACCGGGAAGCTGTGGAGAGGGTGCAGATCAGTATAATACCAAGCACAGCATACTTATCATGTATTAAATCTGAGCTACTAAATAACCTTTATTTCACAGCAATTATAATAAATGAACAAACTTGAATCTTATACTTTAAAGCTTATGAGACCTTTTATGTGAATATGTACTGTGTAAGTATTTGGGGTTTGATATAAAAATGCTAGTTAACTTGGGGCAGATGCATGCGCATGAAGCTAATAAACAGCGTTTTCATACAGGATTTTATGCATTTGTTAATATGCGACTAGTTAACAGCGCAATTCTGCATATTTATGTGTGTATGAGAAATGGTGTAAGATGCAATTGCATGATGCTAATAGTAACATTGCCATATGTACTTAAGTGTGAGTTTAGCTAAAATGGCGCTGGGCGGCCATTCGCAAAATGGCATTTTGCAATCTGATTTACAAGATGGCGTCTTGCGGCCAGTCGCAAGATGGCGTTGTTACGACCTAATTTTAAGCTGGTCTTGTCTCAGCCAATTATCCAGCTTCGACATTTTTGACTTGTAGATGAAAATCCACATCTTTGGTGCAACTGCATCAGAGACGTTGAATCTGTTTTTTGGGATTTTTTTTTAAGCCATGGTCTTTAACTGGCCACTTATATAGTATAAATAATTATTTGTTCCTTCTTGTTTCACAAAATTGGAGCATATTATTTCATTGTCCATGATGTAGAAGGCTACATCCAAAAAGTTAATTGTTTTGATCTCAAAAGTGTGGGTGAAATGTAAATTAAGTGGATTGGTGTTTAAATAATTAACAAATTCCATTGCCAAGTCAGACCTACCTCCCAAGTAATAAATAAGTAATTAATAAAAAGGCCAGAGGACCAGGTTATATCTATATAGGCTGCTCCAAATTATAAAACCTTGTTTCATGCCTTATGACATTATGAGTCCTCCCAGAGCAAAAACGTGGTAGTTGGTGAAGTATAGAAAACACCTATCAGCTCAGTAAAGTACACACTAGTGAGACAATACATCAGAGAGGCCTTGCGAGCATTAAAGCTGAGGAGCATATTAGAGTGAATTAAAGGAGAGAGATAAAAAGATGTAACAACTGCAGCTATAGCCATTCTTATGCCTTTTACAAAATGATGACCTGCCACAAAGCCCAACTGGTGTTCCATTAGTAACATAGGAAGTAAGCTCTGTAAACAATTCGCCATCATCCATCAATTTTTTAAAATTAGGAAGTATTACAGAATAGTAAGGAGTTAACTGAGTATATTTTACCCGGCCTCAAAATCAAAGTAGTATAGGCATAATTGGGTCAGATATGCAGGTTGCAATCTATGAATGGTATGGTATATAGTGTCAAAAGCCAAAGTAAGCAGTTTATGGTTACCAGGATACCAGTAGTGCCACAGATACAAATATAAATGTTTCTATACTTTAACCATTTACTACACCAAATCCTACTCTAAGGTGTGTTGGGAATGTCCAGTGTTCTTCAGCATAGGGATGGGAGAAAGCATTTTTTATTGCACCCAATTTCCTTAGGGAATTCAGCCTGATGTTGACCAGGCAAGGGCTGACTGATATTTTGTTTAGAAGAACATACTTTTCATCCCTGCAGAATTGCTATTACCAGACAAGTCTATGAGCATTAGTGGTGGTAGCACTCTTGGCAGTAGTGGGCAGGTACATGCAGTTTATTTTTTACTATTATTATTATTAACACTAGAAAGGTATGTGTGATGATCAGGGCTCGAACACCCACAACAGATGTAATTCCTGAAAGGTGAAAATTCAGGTGTTTTCGCTGCTCTATGGGCGTATTTATTAAATCTGAATTTTTAATGACATGATAATTACACTCACAAAAGCAGTAATAAAAATGCACTTGCATTTACCATTCTGTAGCTGCGGGACAGAGCTTTAAAAAAAAGCTCTGTACTAGTGAATGGCTATCTATTTTCTTCAAGGTGAGGACCCAGTGAGCATAATGCTCAGTCATTGGCCTGTGCATGCATCAACAGGGGCTGATGGGGAGGGATCCAGATGATCCCTCTCCAAAATGAATTGTAAAAGAGTAGCCCAGAAACTACTATAGATTAACAACCTATGAAGATGTCGCTAGCTGCCTAGGCCAAGCTGCTTGTTATATCTGGCAGTTTAGCAGTCCACATAGAAAACTATGAGGGCTGCTTTTGAGGTTGGAAAAATGAGGGACAGTGGCAGATATCAGAGATATGTGCTGTGGTCCCTCCTAGGGATACTTACCTTTAGGCAGCGATGACTCAATATAATTTTCATAAATATGCCCCTATGTGCCATAATTAAATTAACACACCCTCACTGTACATTCCTGCCCCTTGCCTCTCATGTTCCACACCTCTTTAAGGGTACACAGTAGAAACTTTAAGATGCACCATAGCCTGCATAGAGATATATACTTAAGTATGCACAGTACAGAAATTCATATTTTTCACACAACTTCCAACTCTCAGTGCTGTCAAGGGAGAGACATTATTGGAGTTTTCTGTGACTCTTCAAGTCTTCCGTAAATCATGAAATAATTCCTACCTTAACCTACCTTGTAAACCAAGATCTCTTAATACATTGAGGGGTTTCCAACACTTAGGACTGAGAAGGTGTGACAGTATGGCAGCAGGAAACAAGATGGATGCTTTCATTAAATCATGATTTTCCGCAAGATAGAGGTTGAAATGGGAGCAGAAGCAATCTCAGAATTTTTTAAATCTTAAAACTTTGTTAGTACCATAGCCTCTGATTATCATGCCAATCATTTCTGGAAGCAATACTATTTATTTAAATACTTTTTAGCTCCTGCTTTTCCTTTGCAGAAAGCCCATTGTTAATGTTACTGCACGAATCATTAGCTTCTTTACTAGTTTAGAAGCACGGTTCTAACAAACATAACCTGAGATAGTTGAAAGATATTTCAATGAATATCATTTTGTTCCCAATATACAAAAACAGAGAAATCTCTACGTATTTAATTAAATACATGAATGTTACATTATATAGAGACAGCAGATCTATAGAGATGATAGTTTAAAAAAATAAAAGATATCTACATTGTGTTTTTTCTCAGAGTACACTAATCCCATAATGCAATGGGCCTGGTTCTCTGTAATCTGTCAGACTGGAATGTGTTCTACTCCCTGTGTCCCAGATAAGAACTGGAATGTGGCAAAGGAGAAACGTAAGAACAAAAGGTGAGTTTTAGATTATTATTTTTTTACTGCAGCTCTCTTTGAGCAATGTTACAAATATATATGTATTTATATATAATGTATATATATATTTTTTTTATATATATCTGTTCCTTAACCTAATTAAATCAGGAACATTATATAGAAGAGTGTAAACCAGTTTTGGTTAAAATAGTCTGCTTTGAATATCCTGTATGGGGGAAGGGGAGTGATTTATCTGGAAATTGCTTTTTTTTCTTCTTGAACTTCAAGCTCTGTTTAGTCTTTAAAGTAAAGCAGGGAAACCTGCCATTACTAGACTAGTTTTTAATGTCATTATTTTATATCACCACAGAAAGTATATTATGGAAAATATATTGGTATAACTTTACTTGTAAATGTTTGAAATAATTGCTACTGTTCGTTGTACTAGATAACATTGCTAAATGCATTGTATATGTCTGTCCTTATGTGCTGTTCAATATCAGGACTCATTCTACTATAATAGCTAATGTCTTCTGCTGCATAAAGTATCTATTTATCTATCTATCTATCTATCTATCTATCTATCTATCTATCTATTGCCATACCCATCCCAGTGGGTATATCCCAAATAATAATACGTAGATAGGGCTGCACTTAGAGCACAGAAAAAAAGAGGCAAACTAGTTGAACTTGTCTACCTCTTTTTCTATGCCTCGAGTGCTGCCCTATCTATCTATCTACATATAATATATATATATATATATATATATATATATATATATATATATATATATATATATTATATATATTATAGATGTGTGTGCTATTGTGCTTTTCTTTTATTGCAATCTTTCAATCCAGTTCGTCTAAAAACTGTAGGAATTTTAATCCTATTATTGATTTAAAGCTCTCTTTGACATGCAGAACATTTGATCTCTCCTTACGGTACATATTTTAGTACAAATCTTTCTTTAAATCATATTAGTTTTATAGTGTAAAAACAAAAAAAAGAGACTGCATTGATAACTATAACCAATAAAAATTGTGAGATGGAAGAAAATATATTAGTCAGGACTCAATTAAATAGCTATATAAAAAAAATAGCATTTACTCACATATAAAATATATATTAGAATATCTCAATAAAAGTGTTTTACACATCGACATAAATATAACAAATTGTCTTTATATTGCTTTGAATATATATGGTGGCTTAGATCAGTGCCCAATACCTTAATAATTATGAAACACTTATTTGCAGTCCTTTGTTTGGCTACTGAAATATGTCTGAGTCTGTGACACAGGGCTGCTCACAACCGGAGGTGACTGATGCATTTTGCCCATTCTGAAGGGGGGGTGGTTTAAAAATGGGTGAAATGCATCAGTCACCCCCAGTTGTGAGCACCCCTGAGTGTGACAGACTCAATTGATGACTTAGGATCCAGCGTTGTGAGCACCCCTGAGTGTGACAGACTCAATTGACAACTTATCTTATCTTCAGAAGTGCACAGATATCTTACCTGCCGAGTCCCGATCAGGCTCCCTGCATGGTCTAGAGCCATTCTCAGCCTGCAGGCACAGGAGTCAGGGGCAGTGTTGGTGCAACAAAGCCTGGCTCCAGATGTGGTGGGACTAATATTGGAAGCCAGACTCGCAATAGGACCGTGTAATTATCCGGATTACTCCCAGCACACTGAACCATGTATCTATAGTCATCCTTGCTTTACCAACTGTGACTTTTATTCCTTTAATTGAGCTGGGTCAATACCGGTATAGGGGACACATTTCAGTAGTCAAACAAAGGATTGCAAATAAGTGTTTCAGAATTATTTAGGTATTGGACACTGATCAGAGCTACCATATATATTTTATATGTAATTAAATGAAAATGTTTTTTACAAATCTATATAATGGAGCCCTGACTGATATATTTTCTGCCATCTCACAATATTTTTTGTTATAGTTATCAGCGCAGTCTTTTATTTTAGTTTTTATCAGGTTTTGTTTTCTTAAGTTGAGCGAGCAAAGCTCAATATTAAGATTCTGCAGCTTTAATGATTACATGAAAGCAGAAATGATCGGTTCGGATTCCTTGGAATTCGAACACACCTGAACATTGGGAATCCGAGTAGGTCTGAGTGGTGGTTCGGATCTTCCCACCTGACTCGGATTCCACTTCAAGGCACAATGTCACCCTTGCAATGCCGGTTTCTCGTGGATTTTGAATTCTATATAAGGCGTCAGAGATGGGACTCGGCACCATTTCCTTGCTAAGCATAGTGCTGTATGCTGCGCTTAACTCTGCTTTATATGCTGTGCTAGTAATGTGTAAGGGGGGTGCACGCTGCTGTGCTATACTCCGCTGTAAAGGCTGTGCTGCTTAGCTAATGTGTATATAGGGGGTGCGTGCTGCTGTGCTGTACTCTGCTGTATAGGTAATGTCCAGACTCCACACTCACAAGTGGCTGTGCTACTTAGTCAATGTGTATAGGGGGTGCAGACTGCTGTATGCTGTGCTATACTCTACTGTAAAGGTAGTGTCCACACTCACAAGTGGCTGTGCTGCTTACTCGATGTATATAGGGGGTGCACACTGCTGTATGCTGTGCTCTGCTGTATTGGCAGTGCTGTGTCCAGTAATGGTGCATACACACGATCAGATTTTTTCTTCAGATATGGATGATAACGATTTAAAAATCGTTCAGTCGTTCATATCTGATGGAAAATCGTTCATATCTGACATGCCTGAACGATGGACGATCAACGATGCGCGTTCCCGATGGTCAGATAACGATTTCTGATATCTGATGTGTTTGCAGTCAGACTTGGACGATTCCATTCATTTTAATGCAGTCAAAAATCGTTCAATCGTTCAAATCGTTCAAATCGTTCAAAACTTTGGTAAAATCGTTCAAATCGTTGAAATCGTTTAATCGTTCAATCGTTCATCTGACAAATCTGACAAGTCTGACAAATCTGACCGTGTGTACGCTCCATTAGACATTCACGTGCACTGCATATATAAGCCCTGTCACTCCACTCCATGCTGTTTGAATAGACCTACACCTGCGACATCAAAAATTTAATTAAATCATTGTATTGTTTGTACTGTTTGATGCTCTTTGTTTTGCTCACAAGCATATATAAGCCCTGTGGCTCCAGTCCACGCAGGAATACAGCTGCGCCATAAAAAAAAGATTAAATAATTGTATTGTTTGTACTGTTTGGTGCGCTTGAACCGAGCTGCAAGTTCATAAAAGAACTCTGTGTCCTAGATGTGCCATGTTTGAAGTTGAACTGCCACATGTTTGTGCCCCCACTGCTGTCGCTTAGCTTAGTCAGCCAACTAGCTCGTTGCAACCTTTTGGCCTAAACTGGATGAAAACAATGTAGTGAGCTGTGAGGTGGTCAAAATTGACTGGAAATTATTATTATTATAATTATTATCATGTATTTATATGGCGCCACAAATGTTCCGCACTGCCTTACAAAGTACATAAACAAGTTGTAGACAAGCGACTTACAGAACATTACAATACAGGACCAGGACATGGACAATATATATATTGCTACATTAGCGATCATAACACCCAGATAAGCAACAGAGCATAAGCAACCAAGTGTTAGGTGCCCTAGTGGTGAGTAAGAAGTAGATGAAACTAAAGTAGGGAGAAGCACAAGAGGGTAGAGGGACCTGCTCGTAATGAGTGGAAAGAAATGTTATTGAGGTTAATAATACTCTAGGAACAAAAAAAAGGCTCAAATTATGTAATTTTAACTTTTCTTGTCCATTTTTGGAAAAAAAAACAGGATCAAAACCAGTCACTGTGTTTTGGCAAAACCAAAACCAGATGGCGAAGTAGAACCAAAACCAGGAAAAATGGTCCGGCGCACATCTCTATATGAAAGTAACTTGTGATATTTTGAAAAGTAGCAGATTGAAGTTCTTCAAACTATTTATTAGCGCCATCTGGTTTTGGTTTTGCCAAAACAAAGTTATTCTAATTACACTAGTTGTACAGTGTACAAACAAGCTTCAGTTATGAAAAGGCCAAGGCACAGCACAATATTATCATTAGTAGAGCTGTGCACCTACAGTTTGCACAAGTGCACCTTGAGTTTTTCAATGTTCACCTAAGGTTTGCAGCCATACACATAAGTTTACAGACCATGATGGTGATCGTTTTGGACAAGTAGACATTTGCACTGGCTAATGAGAAAATTGGGTAAATACGGAATAGGTGTGGTGATATGCCTGGTTTTTCAGAATCAGTATTCAAACAAGTACAGAGGGTGACTTTTTATGGTTGCACAGCTATTTCCATTCTGCAAAAGAACTTGATTTTTGTACCTGACTGGCTTTGAGCTAATGGAAATTCACTCAACACTTCATGTCAGTTCAGCAGAGATAACAACTTTGCCCTATATAAAACAAAGCCTAAAACTCGCAAAAATATAATACTGTCACAATCAGTGGTGGCACTGGGGTTGGTGACACCCAGTGCAATCAGGAAACCCCCTGCATGAGCCAAAAGGGGGCATGGCCTACTGGCGCACCCTCTGTTTCATCACTCTGGGGGCGTGTCCAGCACTCCCGGGGATGCGTGGCTGCTTCCAGAGGCTCTCCCTTCTCCTCAGTGACTGGGAGCTGGCCAGTGCACTGTAATGTTAGCGTGCACCACATGGCTCCTTGTCACTGAGAAGGAGCCAGCTTTTTGGTGTCAAACCCTCAAGGGGTGACACCCAGAGCGGTACACACCTCCTGCTCCCCCATAGTGACCCCACTGGTCACGATGTCTCCTCCTTTGCAGGAGACAATTTTAAAAGTGATTGGTACTGCTCTTGTTTGCACCACTCGAATATGACTGATACCTTGGGGATGCAATTGGGAAACCGGCTGAAGTGATCCTGACAGCCGGCTTCCCGACTGCTTTATCCCGGAGTGGGTTAAATGACAGGCATCTATATCTAGAAGCCTGTCATTTTCCCGACGCCAGGGTACAGGCGCTCCGGCTTCCCGATCAAAGGGATCCTGGGCGCCGTGAGTGGACAGCCACGTTTAGGTTTAGCGCACCAGGGGGGGTTTTAGGTTTAGGCAGCCGGGAAGGGGGGGTTAGGGTTAGGCACTTACAGGGAGGATTAGGGTTAGGCACTTGGGGGGGAGGTTAGGGTTAGGCACCCCTAAGGAGGGTTAGGGTAGGTTAGTATATACTTAACTCAGAACGATCGGGATTTCCAGCGCTGTTGGGTTGCTGCTGCCGGGATCTGTCCATCTGTCGGGCTGCCGCTGCCGGGATTCGAACCGCCGGCCATGCGGCAGGCCTTATTTTATACCGATTCCATTACTTGTACAGAAATGGTTGCTATCAGCGTGTGTAAATGTAAAGCAAAATTTGTGTCACTAATACATCACAAGCTTTCTTACATGTAAACACACAAAACAACTGTCAGCTATTTTAATTATAAAACACATACTGTAAATATGTTTTGCAGGGATGCCAGCACTTCTGCATTTCCTATCCCCTCTGTTGTTGATATGTTTAGTGTCCTTTTCAAACTATTATGTATTTGAAGTCATCATTTTCTAGAACACTGAACCTTAGTTATATTGCAGCACTAGGGAAGAAGAGACAGGTAATAGAAATGTCTCATACGAATGGTATAAGGTTGAAGTAAAATGTTATTCACGCCCCTTTGTAAAAGCCTGTTAATGATTTAGGAAAAGACAAACGTAGGCAGAAATGTTTACCCACTTATGTATCAGTGTAAGGCCTACACGGAAGTAATTATCAATAAAACTGAGCTTCGATGTCTAAATCTAGGTAAGGAAAATTTAATGAAACATAAAATCCTTCAATTTGAGCAGTGGGATTAAGTGTGAGAGTAAATTTGCTAGATGGGAATATAAAGGGAGACTATTTAATTTTATATGGCATAAGAACAGATATTTTCTTATAAAAGAGTTAAAATGTAAAACGTGAAAGACATTGTGTGTGTATTTCTCATATTACCACAGTATAATAAACATGTACAGTATGTAGCGAATGTGATTTCTTGTTGGTAGATACAACTTTACAGCTCTGCCAGGAAAGTGCTAAACTATTATTACTCTATTATGATTTTAATTATTATGATGATTTTAATTTTATTACAACCACCTAATTTGTGAGATTACAGTATATTGAAAGATATAATTGCTGTCAACATAATTGTTGTTGTTGTGTATTATATCTAACTGCAATTCGGTATCAGTGATTGTTCCCTCACAACCATCTACTACTAACAATCAGCATTTGGCACGGAGATTAGTGCATTTTGTTCTTCATGTTTGACATTTTCATGCAGGCTTCGTGCTACTTTCTCTAACCTGTATTCTCTATAGGAGAATTACATTGGTTCTGCAGCAAGAATAATGTTATGAATGTTGTGTTTGACTTGGACAAACTTAATGATTACATTGATTTTCATGGTATGTATTTCAGCAGTTTGCTGACAAACTGCTTTCATGTTGATGCTTGAATGTGTGCGGCCGCCAGTATCACATACTGATTCCCAAATGGAATACTGTAATAAAAATATACTTACTTTTGTTTACTTGTCAATAAAGTCGGAACTCTCAGATGTAAACAAATCTGAGGAAGTAATATTTTAGCGTGCTGTCAGTTTAGGGCAACATTGGTATCAAAAACAGTATATGTGGTTGCACCACCAGACAAACATGAATATTCATATTATAATGTATTAAAGAGCAAGGGCCCTCATTCAGAGCCGCTCGTTAACAGCAGTATGCTCGTTGCGTTCCGATGTTGAGAAACCGCGCATGCGTCGGTGTAACACTGCGCATGTGCGTGTGGCATATTGCAAGCTTTTTTTGTCTCGTTCGTCAAATTGCGTACAGGAAGTGACATGTCAAATGTGATTGACAGAACAGGGCATTTTTGGGCGTTGACGGGAGTAGATGGAAAAATGCAGGCGTGGCGAGGCGTTTTTTTGGCGTACATACATTATCTGATGCGAACGTCAAATGTGTTCGTACCAAGTCATACGTCACTGGATGATCCTCTTTCCGTTCAAACTGCTCGCACAGCTTGGGGTCTGGATTACTCGACCACATTGGCGATGGTCTTCTCCTCCGTCCCGGCCCTCCACGATGTTTCATCGATTAATCACGGCTTGTCAGAAAATCAATCAGTTTTGAATTGAAAACCAGCTTGTAATGTGTTTTGAAAACATTTTTTTTGGTTAGCACAAAACCGTACGCAGGTGGAAATCATAGCTGCTAATTTCAGGATTACACAATCAATTAGCGTACATTTGTAGGTATGTTTTTTTTTGTTTGTATTTGGTTTTTGTGCTATTGTAACAATAATGTCATCATGTTTGTGTGTATTTTTCCATTTTGCTTTTGTCTGGAGAATTTGCATCCTTATGTAAATTTTAAAGTGTTCCTTAAAGAGCCCTTTTGTTTTTTTTTCGTTTTAATCTTTTGGGAGGTCGTTTTTGCCTTGTGGGCCAGGATTAACTGTAAACCATTTCTAAAATAATGTCAGAATACAATGTCGAACATTTTTTCAAAATTTATTGGAAACTAAAAACATTTTCTGGCCCATTTTTGGCCCAAACTTTTTTGGCAGTGTTATTCCAATAAAAATTATAATTTGTGCAAACATAAAAGGTATGGAAACTTAAAACAAAAAATTAAAAACAATTCACAAGAAAGGAGAGGGAAGTTTTGGCCAGAAAGGAATATGGGGCAAGCACAGAAGGAGTGTGGGAATAGCAGCCAGTGCTGTCAACGTTTTTTCCCCCGTTTGGCTGGGGGAGGGTGGGCGCCAGACCGGGTCCGGGATGTCATCGGGCTGGCCTGTCCAGAGGCAGATGTTGTGGCCTCTGGACTAGGCACAGGGCTAGACACATTTGGAGGATTGGCTGATGTTGTGCCAGAGGTGGAGGATCCTGATGTTCCGGCAGGAAGGGAGGTCGGCTCCACCATGTTCTGGCGAACGAGCTGCTCCAGGGCATTGGCGATGCGGATGTTGGCCCTGGTATTTTCCGCCAGGGCCTGACCAATGGTCACGTTGGCCGCAGCATTTTGCTCCAGGGCCTCAGCCACCCATACCAGACTGGCGTCCATCCTCTGCAGAATCTCCGTATGGAAATCCGATTTAAAATTGAGTTCTGTGAGGAGTGCCACTGCCTGCGAGGGGGATTGCCCTGGACTGGCTTCTGCAGGGTCCTCAGCCGGATGTACTGGTTCCTCCCCTGCAGAAATTCTGCGGCCAAGGCTCCCCTCTGGAGCAGACTCATCCGCCTGTGTCTCTGTTTGAAAAATGAGAAAAGAGTCACATTAGAATCTACATATTGGCACAATAACATTTCAGAGTTGGTTACATCACAATATTTACCTGGGACAACATGAGGAGCCGCAAAGTCTGGCATGTCCGTATCCATGTTGGACACGCCAAACACCTCCACAGCCTGCACACACCCCTGTGCCAGCTCTTCTAAATCATTCAACTCCAATGACACAGGGGTGGGACCCCACCTGTCCCCCTTGCATGCCTAGCCCTGTCCGCCATTTTTTGTTTCAGGCGATATTTGAAGTCTTGCCATCTGTGGGTAAAAAAGTAACCATTATTCTGGTTTTTTTTTTAGTTTTGGTTTTAGGGGGGTAAAGTTTTTACTTACCGCCGTTTGACATCCCGGGCTAGACGGACATAATCACCCACCCTATTGACAGCACTGGCTACCTCCTCCCACATTCTCCACTTCTGGCTTGCACCCATATTCCTGTCTGCCTGTGGCAGGATGTCCACACACTTCTGAACCAAAACCTCCATCTCCTTTCTTGTGAATTGTGGCTGCCTTTTCTTTTTCCCTGCTTTGGCCAGAATACTGGGCCCAGCAGCCTCTTCCATGTCATCCTCCTCACCTATTTGTTTAAACGTTGAGAAATTTAAGCTTGCAAACTTTCACTATATTATGTTTCAAAATAATCCTTGTTTGGAAATGCATGAAATACTTACCGCCTGACTCTTGGCCATTGTTTCCCTGGTCTGTAGCCATTTCTTACCTCCAAACAAGAAATACACCAGAACGTTTTTTTTCGGTCGTGACGTATTTATACATGCGTCCTTATTTTTCGTCCGCATCATTGATTGTGCGTTCCTATGATCCCTCCTTAATTTGTGCGGGAAAATAAACACTATTTATGGCTTGGGGCGTCTCGAGTCGAGGTGGCGGGTGTTGGTTGTTGGAGGTTACGTTAGTCGGAGTGGATTGTTGGTGGGATTTGTATTTGGCGTTGTTTGGAGTTGTTTTTGGTTTGTCTTTTTGGAGTTTTTATTTACGTTCGCTTTTTTTGGTGTGGTTGTTTTATTTGTCGTGTTATTTTTTGGTAAGTTTTTGGCCATCTTACTTTTGTTCACTTTGTGTCTCCTTCTTTTTTTAAAATTTGGGTCGTTAATTTTTAACAAAATCTCCTTTGTTAGGTTTCTTTTGGCTCTGCCCCAACGACCTTTTTATCCGGTGACTTATATATCCTCTATTGGTAAGTTTTTTTTTTCACTTGTTTATTAAATGTTCATGTTTTTTTTAACGCAACTTTGTTTGACCTTACACTTTTAACCTTTGTTTTTGTGATTCCGAAATGTATGAACTAATTAGCGCTTTTTTATCTGCTTATTTTTTGTCTTGTATTTGCGAACTAATTAGCGCTTTTTTATCTGCTTATTTTTTGTCTTGTGTTTGCGAACTAATTAGCGCTTTTTTATCTGCTTTTTTTTTTACTTGTATTTGCGAACTAATTAGTGCTTTTTTATCTGCTTATTTTTTGTCTTTTATTTGCGAACTAATTAGCGCTTTTTTATCTGCTTATTTTTTGTCTTTTATTTGCGAACTAATTAGCGCTTTTTTATCTGCTTATTTTTTGTCTTGTATTTGCGAACTAATTAGCGCTTTTTTATCTGCTTATTTTTTGTCTTGTATTTGCGAACTAATTAGCGCTTTTTTATCTGCTTATTTTTTTACTTGAAATTGGTTGTGATTTCCCTTTAGCAAATTTTTTTTAATTTTGGGCCCAAATTGTGGTAGTCTGTGCACTGTCGTTTTGCTCTTTGCCCAAATGTGTGTTTCTCCCCTTTTATGTTTTGTCTTGCACCCAATTTAGATTCCTAAATGGCCACCCTAAATTGTTGCATTGTTTGTTTGTTATTATTTATAGGTTGGGAAAATCATGACAATACCCCGGCATGTAAGCATCATTGGATTGTGTCGTCAAGCTAAGTAATTTTTCAATTATTTTTGGCCAAAAAAACGTTACATTCAATTCTTGCCATTTCAGGTTGATCTTGGTCGGATTGTTCTGGCCATGCTCCCGGAAGCCGACCAACCTCAATCTCGTCCCAGGCATAGGCATCGTAGGCGTGCAAGGCCCCAGATATATCGAACATGTGTCACCCTTTTTGGAATGCCCAATGATGAGGTGTTAAGACGCAACCGTCTTCCACCCCAAATCATCATAGACACTCTCTCATTAATAGAGAGTGATCATGAGCGGCAAATTGACAGTCCTACAGCAATACCACTACTTACGCAATTTATGGCGGTGTTACATTTCTGTGCCTCAGGATCGTTTCAAACAACGGTGGGAATAGTGGTGGGAATCTCCCAATCCTCCTTTTCCCGGATCCTGAGGGCAGTGATGGAGGCCCTTTTCAAGCACCTCCATCATTTTATTCAAATGCCTTTGGATATGGGTGCCCTTAGTGTGGCCAAGGCCAATTTTTACCAAATAGCTGGCTTCCCACACATCATAGGGGTTGTGGATGGTACTCACATACCACTTCAGCCTCCAGCATGGCTGGAGGCCATTTTTCGCAACCGCAAACACTATCACTCCCTGAATGTAATGGTGGTATGTGATGCCTCCCTCCAGATCCTGTCCCTGAATGCAAAATTACCAGGAAGTGCACATGACTCATTCTTCATCCGGCAATCAGGGATATGGCAAAAATTAAACAACCTACAAGATGGTGATGCGTGGCTTCTGGGTAAGTGGAGACCTTTAGTACATAACAATGTTAAGCTTGATACAGTGATCCTGGTGTTGTCACTTCTTTTTCACAGGAGACAGTGGCTACCCTAGCACGCCCTGGCTGCTCACTCCTAATTTGGCTCCCACACCAGGGCCACAAAGTAATTATAATTCCGCACTTACAGCAACCAGGCAAGTGGTGGAGCGCTGCATCAGCCTTTTAAAAGGCCGATTCAGATGCCTCCACCGCTCTGGTGGCGAGCTCATGTATTTGCCGGATATGGTTTCAAAAATTGTGGTCCTGTGTGGGATATTTCACAACATTGCCATAAGGAGTGGTGTCCCAATGCAGCCAGAGGATGCCTTGCCAAAGGATGGCCCCCCCGAGGTTGGTCGGAGGTCAGTATGTGGGGGGGCCATACGCGATGATGTGGTGGCCAGATATTTTAGGTAATTATTGGCACAAAAGAAGTTCTTTGACACAATGTGGTAAGGATTTTTGGAGACCATCTAATTAATTTGTTTTTTGTTTCCCATCTTCTGTTTGATTTCATAATCTTTGGTACTCAAACGATGACTACTTCCTGCTACCCAAAACAAACCTTCATGGGGACACATTGGATATATATTCTGGAACCAATATTGAAACGCAACATTTGTGGAATCATGTTGGCATGCTCATTCGTCAACCAGTTCTTGATTTTTCTTTACTTTTTTCATATGGTGTTTGATGGGTTGTATTTTTTGTTATCACTGTGTGTATTGTTTGTGAGCCAACACTTTGGTTTTTTAGTTATGTTTTGAATAAATTTTTTGAGAGTGTAATTTTGCAAATTTTATTGACCATTGCAAGCAAGTGTAACCAGGTTCACCCACGTTAAAATTGCTTAAGGGTTAATCCTGTAATGTCGCAATTTGATCTAAATTTAAATATGCTTTCTGGGTCAAAACCAACACCAAAAGGTATTATGTACAATCAGTAGGCTTTGTAATCTCGGGCTAAGCAGGTTGCGCCCCAAATTGGAACATGTAAAATGTAGTAATATAAAAATTGTAACACGCCAAAAAAGCCCAAGCAGATTGTTACTGTTAACTGTTTCATGTGCCCGTTTCCTAAAAATCACACAATCTTAGTGACATTAATTGCAAATACTTGCTGGAAGAGTCTACTTATGTCAGTGTAAACAATCTAAGATTTGGAGACAAGGAATGAGACAGAACGCTAAGTTAAATTTTTTTATTGCAAAAAATATTTTTAAATGAAAATAAAAAATTATGGACGCAGGATCCCAGACATACGGTCAAGGACCACCAGCAGGCCGATCACGTGGCCCCGCATCACTTGGACGCACCCGGCTAGGTCTGCCAAACGCCACTGGTCCTCTGTGGTTAGAAAAGTGTGGGGCTTAATACATAATTAATGAAACCCACAGAAAAAACAAGCCAAACAAAGGTATCCAAAAATGACAATATTGTGACCAAAAGCACATTTAATCCAAAAAACCAAAGGACACAAAAATGGACACCCCAAAAATTGCACAAAAAACAAAAAAATGTTGCCATGTGGGATATGTGTATGGGGAAATCAGCAGTAAAAGGTAAAGACAAACAGAGATCTACCCAAACGTCTGACAAACCAAAAAAAGTAAAAGGCACAGACACAGGATTAGATCCAAACATTTTAAAACACAAAAAAGGATAAAAGGGAAACATACCGTTCAAAATAACGCCTGGCCCAGAACCAACTCCCTCGTCCTCCTCGGAGGTGGCAACATTCCCCAACGAGGTGGGAGGGGTGATTTCGGATTCAGGGGAGGGGGTAGTTATGAGAGGGGTGGTTGGAGGGGAGGAGGGAATTGGGATGGAGGGGAAGGAGCCCAGACGGATGTGCCACAGGGTCTGTGCAGGCAGGGGAGGAGGGGGAATTTCGGGTATTTTGGGGTGAGGATGTTTGGCTGGGGGTTGGGGAGAGGGGCCGAGAGCGACGTCTTTGACGGCGATGACGCCGTAGTCTTCGCTCTGCCCCTAAATGATGGAAAACAAATTGTGGTTATTTTAGAACATCACCTTGTTAAACACTAATTTTTTACGCCCAAAATATGTAAACATGCCCATGCAGATATGAGTACAAAGAATAAATAGGCCATACATGAAAACATGCCCATGCAGATATGAGTACAAAGAATAAAAAGGCCATACATGAAAACATGCCCATGCAGATATGAGTACAAAGAATAAATAGGCCATACATGAAAACATGCACATGCAGATATGAGTACAAAGAATAAATAGGCCATACATGAAAACATGCACATGCAGATATGAGTACAAAGAATAAATAGGCCATACATGAAAACATGCCCATGCAGATATGAGTACAAAGAATAAATAGGCCATACATGAAAACATGCCCATGCAGATATGAGTACAAAGAATAAATAGGCCATACATGAAAACATGCCCATGCAGATATGAGTACAAAGAATAAATAGGCCATACATGAAAACATGCCCATGCAGATATGAGTACAAAGAATAAATAGGCCATACATGAAAACATGCCCATGCAGATATGAGTACAAAGAATAAATAGGCCATACATGAAAACATGCACATGCAGATATGAGTACAAAGAATAAATAGGCCATACATGAAAACATGCACATGCAGTTAGGGCCACAAAGATAAACATGAAAACCACAGTCAAAAAAACTTACTTTCCGCTATCTGCATGCGAAAGCATGCCAGCAAGCGGGGCGTCCGCCGTTGCAGGTCGGACCACCTGCGCTCCAGCTGGCCGATCTGGCGGCATGAGCCAAAGGAACGCAGGCGGCCACGTACCTCCGCATATGCGGAACGCTTTTCCCTATTGGTGATGGGGGGAGGCTGGCTGGTGATCCGCCTGTCCATGACCTCGGTTAACACCATCAGCTCGCGCCTGGTGAATGCCGAGGCTCTCATGATGGCAATGGTGTATTTTAAGAAAAACAATTTTAATAAAGACCCGAAAAAAATTTGGATTGGCTAATGTATTTGGGTAATTAACAGGACAAATTCTATTGGTTAGTGTATGAGTAATGTGTTTGACAGGGCCACAAATCTATTGCGAGTTATGATAGGCTTGATGCAGTGACATGCGTAAGCTAATTTAAATAAAGAAATGAACCCAGTAAAATATGCGTGGTTAAAAACAAAGAAAAAAATTGGATAATTGCCTCAAACATGTATTTTGACAAATAAAAGCGAATGTTTAAGCCGTACGTATTCTGCTGGTAAACACAAACACGGACAAGAGTAAAGTTTATTGCATTTCCCAAAAAAATAAAAAATTGACGAGCAATTAAGATAATTGATATATTGATTGGCATGATACGATTGAGGGAGGTAGGCAGAATAAAGGAGCAGGTAATCGGAATCTGACAGGCCCACTTCCGGGTTGGACTTGTGCGTGCGTTCCCTGCAAGCCACATTGGGGATGTACGCTCGCTATTTGGCACGCTCGTTAGTTAGAGGAGGGGTTGGTAGAGTTTGGGGAGGAAGTTTAGCTGCGTTCGAAATTACGAGCAAGCGCTTGAATTAACATATTTCTGTACGTACGCCGAACGTACGAACGGCCACTTGCGTCCGGGTCTGAATGAGGGCCAATATTCCTATTTTCAAAACAATAAAAGGAAATGTGTGTCACTATTTATTACAGTTTTACAGTCTCAGCTGTTACTGAATCAGAGCTGCCACTGATTTCTCTCACAGTGGACAGTACCACACTGATATTCATAATAGAAAACAAAATCATACAGGTATGGGATTTACTTTCCAGAATAAATTCAGATTAATTTTTTAATTGCAACTTGGTCCATGCTTTTGGGATTATCTTTGTGATTGTATTGTTATGAGTGATGTAATAATATTTAAAATGTTCTATGTGATGTCATCCATGATAACATTAACAATGTCATTTGTCTTGAGTTTTTATCAATTACCTGGTTTAAAAAGCCCTTGTATGTTGGGTCAGTTAAGCAGTTTTTTTTAGATTATCAATCTATCAATCTATCAATCTATCTATCTATCTATCTATCTATCTATCTATCTATCTATCTATCTATCTATCTATCTATCTATCTATCTACCCAAACTAGCAAACGTGATCCGGTCATTGCACAATATATGTTAAATTGTCATTGAAAGAAACTGTTTTTTGCCAGGCCATTTGTATGCAAATATGACTTTACCATATGCACGTGTGCAACTCTCCCAGTAAGTGTATAAATAGTTAAATTAATTTATTCAAAGAGGTATGTATGAGATTCCAGAGGGGAGGTCAAAGGGGCAAGTGTGGGAAACATGATTTAATCATCACTGCTCCCCACCCCACCCCACCCCCCTGTAGTGTGCATTGGGGCCACAATATGATGTTGTAACTTGCATGAAAAGGCTCCACCCACTTTTGCACAAAGACCGAGGTAAATCACATCATTGTCTATTTATCAAGCAGTGAAAAGTTTGGAGAAATGGACCAGTGGAGAAGTTGATTGGTCAGACATGCTTTGTAATCTGCATATTTACATTTTTCTGTTTAGTGTTTTTGAGTGCACCAGTCCATAAAGTACAGTGAGGGCGTAAGGAGAATAGTGCAGAGAAGGGGTAAGGAGAGTATGAAGCTGCCACCTAGGAAAGAGCTTAGAACATAAAACAGCTGGACTTGGAAGACCAGTTGGGCTACTTTACAAGTTCTTTCCCAGGCAAAATGGGTTTTGGCAGAACATGATAGGGCAAAAGTCACTATGCAATTTAAAAATACAATTATAATACAATTATAAAATCCAATTGTAAATCGCAACGGAATATGCTGCGCTATATAAGAAACTGTTAATAAATAAATTAGATTCCAGAATCTGGTGAAAAGATTTTTAATATTTTTGTGTGGAAAATCAACATCATCTGAAGAATAACAGATCAGTAAGGAGTTAATAGCACAGATTTGTGTGTGCAGTCGCCAACTGTTCCTTATAACCAGGTAGAGTTCTATATATTAAAGAGTTGTCCCTTTTGTATGGAGTGTTAGTGGAAATGAGGCTGGAGATGTGGGAGGAGAAGAGTTGTTTAGGGCTTTGTAAGCAAGTTACCAATTGGGGATTACAAATACATGCATTTCAAAGGTCAGCGATTGTCCAGCAACAGAGAACAACAGAACTTTGTGTGCACTTAAGAGTAAATACTGAATAGTTTTGAGGTCTTTGCTAAATCTGCAGAGTAATAATCAGAGTTGCTATTACTGTATATTCATGTTTTACAAAGGTTAATGTGTGTTTTAAATTATAGTATATTGAGACAAGTGAGAATTTTTTTCTAGTTAATGCTAAAGCTAAGATACAAAAGCCCAACTATTGGAACAAGTTATTGCCCATTGCCTATTCACTACTGTATTGCTAACTAATTGCTATATATTCCTATTTGTGCTCCAATCTCCTATCATACTGTATGTATGGAGATCATTATTTTCATACAGTGACCTGCCCCGGCATAGACAAATGCAGGGGGGGTTTCTGATTGCCTGATAACCCCCCTCCCCAGCCCGCACCATGACCACAATAGAAATAGTAATATAATTTTTTTTTACTAGTTCTGCAGTTCTTCTCAGTATCACAAATAAAATAATTAGCAACACCTGTGGATCTTTTAACACGTATCAGCCAGCAATAAATAATTTGAGCACCAACTATGAAATCTGGAAAATATGCACTGTTAGGGGAGCAATATGGTTAATTATTAATACTGTATAATAATAATAATAATACACTATCCAGTGCATAAGGAGCCCAATATGTACAAATATGTCCAGGGCAGTGCTAGGTTCTTCTGTTCCCCCAGACTTGCTCCAATGATCTGGAATGGTGCCCACATCTAAACTAAAAACATTCAGCTCAGGCAGGATGGGTTTGATGCCACACCTAATGGATTACTGTGATCGCTGGTCCTGTGTATGCTGGAATTATGACACAATTAGTTCGTATGACGCATATTAAAGCTGGATAAGTGCTAATTATGCCCTCTTCATGGGCTGGCCACACTCACTCTAAAACTAAGCATTTGGAAACCCCCCTCTAGAAATCCTGCGTTTGCCACTGCCTGAATGAATCTATGTCCTCCTACCCTCTTTAATAAATCGACTTATTCTATTTAGAAGACATAAAGGACTGGCACTGACAGTTGTCACCCAGGTGGCGCACAGAGATATAATAACTTTTTGAGATTTTACACATACTAGTGACCTTCCCCAGCTTCGCATGGGAGCAATTTTGAATTTATGGCAATAGTCTTTTTAAACCGAGGTCATAAGATTGCCTTGTAGATGATACTAGTCGATTTTCCACTTCACGTCAACACCAAAAGATTTAGTTTTGACATGACATGCAAAAGGGCCACGTAAAGTTGTCAATGAGCAAAGCAGTCTCCACTTACTGTAGGTCAACTCCAGCCATGTTAAGTGTCTGTCCCTGTACTTTATTTATTGTCATGCCAAAGAAGACTCTTACTGGGAATTGGACTTATTTGAAATTAAAGCATAATTTTTTTCACAAAACTGAAATGGAAACTGTAAAAAAAAGGGAAAAACTGAAATTTTGCATCAGTAAACAGGACTTGCACACATTGGCCCGGATTCAGAGCCGCACGCTGCTGGCGGCCACTCGCAGGGAATGTGGGCGTATGTTTTTTTGTTTTTTTTCTCCGGCCGCTTGCAAAGCTGTGGGAGACCACTCACAGTTTGTGCGAGCGGTCAGGAGACAATCACAACCATCGGCCTTGCGACAGGACCCTACGAGTGGACTTACTGCTCTAATAGAGCAGGAAGTCCACTACTGAAGTCAGTAGTGATGTCAGTCAGCCCTCCTACAAATGCCAGGCGTTCCTAAGGGAACGCCTGTGTTTGTCCAGCCACCCCCCCTACACTTCCACAAAACGGGTCGAGCTGTCAATCAACATCGACAGCCGCCCCGTAGCGACTGAACTTCAGTCACTCAGCAGGGCTCGCGCACGCCGGATGCGGCGCTTGTGCAGTTAGCAACCATCGGGCCGCTTGCAAGCGCACAGCGCTTGCGAGCGGATCTGAATCAGGCCCATTGTTCAAGAGAAACAGGATTATATGTATCAATATCTACATGGTATAAAATAAATTAAATCAATGAGATATAATATTATATACAGCGGGTAAAATTAGTATTGAACATGTCAACATTTTTCTCAGTAAATATATTTGTAATGGGGCTATTGTAATGACATTTTCACCAAATGTCAGCAACAACCCATGCAATCCACACATGCAAAGAAATCAAACCATAGATGTCCATAAATTAAGTTATGTGTAAAGTGAAATGACACAGGGGATAAAGTATTGTGGATTGCATGGGTTGTTGCTGACATGTGATGAAAATTTCATTACAATAGCCCCATTACAAATATATTTACTTATTTTATCCACTGTGTGTATGTATGTATGTATATATATATATATATAAACACACACATATATACATTATACACACAGAATTATGGTAATCGATAATTCCTTTTCTTTGAGGTCCATAGGGTCCACAGGATCTACATTGGGTATGTAGTTGGATCACATTCAATGCACCAAACAGCAAAGCTTTGGAGCACCCAACATGCACTGGTCCTCCTCCCTATATACCCCACCCCCAGCCACAGGCATTCAGTTTGTAACCAAACCTTATGGCAAGAGACATAGAGTGGAGAAGGAAGAAAAATTGCACAAGAAACACTCAATCATGCAAAGAGGGAATCTGTGAAATAAAGGCTTAAAGAACAGATCCTAACTGAGGCCAGGTGCGTCAGGGTGGGCGCCCTGTGGACCCTATGGACCTTGAAGAAAAGGAATTATCAAAGTTATGTTTTGCCATAATTCTGTATTTCTTCTTCGGGTTCCATAGGGTCCACAGGATCTACCTTGGGGATGTCCTAAAGCAGTTCCCTTATGGGTGGGGATGCTCCTGCACAGAGAGGAGAATCCTCCGCCCAAAGGAAGCATCCTAGGAGGCAAACGTATCAAATGAATAGAATTTGATAAACGTATTCACGGAAGACCAAGTGACTGCCTTACAAAGCTGTTCAGCTGAGGCACCATGTCTTACCGCCCACAATGGTCCAACTGACCAAGTGGAATGTGCTGTCACTCTGTTAGGAACAGGGAGAGCAGCCTAAGTATAGACTTGCAAATTTGTCATACGAAGCCAGCGAGTCAACGTCTTTTTGATTGCTGACCAGCCTCTTTTGTGAAATCCGTATACCACAAAAAGAGACGCAGATTTCCTGATGGAGCTGGTACGGTCCACGTAAACACTGGTACTACAATTTCCTAATTTATGTGAAAACGGGAAACCACCTTAAGGAGGTAGCCTGCCTTGGTACGGCGGACAGCTCTATCTTGATGATAAATCAGATATGGCGAGTGACATGACAATGCTGCCACATCAGAAACAATGCCAGCTGGCGAGTAGAAAAATTGTTTTTGCTGTCAGTCATCTCAAGTCCACCCTATCCAAGAGTTCAAAGGGATGCGCCTGCAGTGCCCTGAGAACCAAAGACAAATACCATAGTGCCTTCGGTGGGAGAAATGGAGGTTGCAGCAGAAGAACCCCTTGAAAGAATGTTCTAACATCCGGCAGAGGGGCAATCTTACGCTGAAACCAAATGTCAAGCAGAAACTTGGACTCTCAAGGTAGCCAGGCGAAGACCTAAATCTAATCCTGCCTGCAAAAATGCAAGTACTTTAGTTACCTTGAACACCTTAGGATCATATTTTCTATGGGAGCACCACAGAAAAAATGAGTGCCAACTTCTGTGAAAGATGCGAGCAGAAGCAGGCTTCCTTGCTCTCAGCATCGTCTGAATTACAGAAGCAGAGAAATCCCTGTCGTCTAATCCTGGTCCAAACAGCACCTTGCCTGTAAAAGGCAAAAAACTCCAGAGCCTTTTAAGACCCTGGAACTGCCTTCCAGTTTGTTAGCCAAAGGGTTCTTCGGGCTGCCACTGAGTTAGCCCAAACCCTAGAAGCGAGGATGCCTGCGTCAATCCCTGCTTCCCACAAATACATAGCCGCTTCCTGCATCTGGCCGAGAAGAGACTGTTGCTCTTTTATTGGATCTACTATAGTCTCCTCCAGAGACCTTGTCCAATCCTTCATAGCCTTAGCCACCCAGGCTACAGCCGTAGCTGGTCTGGTAATGGCCCCTAATAGTGGAAAGATTGATTTCAAATGATTATCAAGCTTCCTATCCGTAACCCCCTTTAAAGAGGATGCTGCAGGAATATTCAATGTAGCGCTCCTGATTAATCTAGTCACATGAGCATCTACCATTGAGGAAACCTCCCATTTACTACACTCCCTTGGTGCAAATGGGTACCGAGAGGTTACATTCCTAGTGGCATGAAAATGCTTACAAGGGGTATCCCATGCTTCAGACATGAGATTTGTCAATTGCCCCGAGTCAGGGAAAGAATTCTTCTAGATGTCAGCACAACCTCCTCTTCCTCTATATTGAGGACAGATCTCACCGCTCTTACTAGAGAGGGAACATCCACAAGGGATTGATGGTCTTCTTTTACTGAGATCGACCCAGAACTGTGATATTCATTATCTGATGAAAAGGATGAGTCAGACCTGTGAGGCAAGACATGAAGAGAACCTCTTTTGTGCCCCTGCTATCTTATTACAACTGGTCTATCCACCTGCGGAGAGGCTGACGATGGTAATATACTCTGGCTAGTGTAAGCAGCCGCATTAACCCAAAAGGGATTCATGGGGGGCAAACACATTGGATGATGTACATGCTGTGAGTACTCCATAGCATGAGGCACTACAGCAGCTGGAGCCCGTATATCCAAGGCTTTACCTATCAGATAGGACAAAACCTCAGGTGTCCAGGATGACTCTGGTGCTGGTGCAGGTGTACCAGATATATACAATAACTGTTTAAAACAGTTTTTACAGATCCCATTCAGGTTATCATCCTGGTTAGACAGGTGTGCCGCACAGGACTTAGAGGATATACTGTAAGCACTGGAGGGCTCCAATCCTCACCTTCAGACATGAAACAAATGTATGAATGGCAAGGTATACAATATTAATGCAATGTGACTTATCAATGAAACACCCCACACACCTGCAGAGGGATGAGGAGAAACACAGTGATAGTTGTACCTGACAGTTTAGAAAACAAAGGCAGTGTACACACAGCATCTAGCATACAGTCACACACAATGCATAAATACGCACAATTGCTACAGCAATATGGACTCTGGATCAACTGACCAGCCCCCTGAGGAGTGATGGTAGGATATAGAGGGCCTGATTCAGACCTGCTCGCGAGCGCATAGCGATCCCAGCGAAAAAGTGGGAGGCACATATTGAAACTGTTGTAATTCCTACACCGTTCACCCGATTTGGATGTAATTACCCTCAAATTAAATCTGAAAGTCTGCAGTTAAAGCACATCTTGTTTGTTTCATTTCAAAGCCATTGTGGTGGTGAATAGAGGCCAAACTCTGAAAATTCTGTCAATGTCCCAATATTTATGCACCTGACTGTATATAGGCCAGTTGTATTTTCCACAGGTAAATGTAGTGAGCAGCAAACCACAGTTCAGTAAATAGTCTGCCTAACGTGTTTCCCTGTGTACCATAGCTCAGTCTAAGAAATAATTGAAGAAGTTACACTCTATTTATTGATTGAGGCTTGCTGAAAGGGCATCGGTATGAATCACTATTTACTGAGCTGTGGTTTGCTGCTCACTACATTTACCTGTGGAAAATACAACTGGCCTTTGGAAACCTATTTATTTTGTAAGGATATATCTCCATGTCTCACAGAAGTTCCACTCCATTTATTGATTGAGGCTTGCTGAAGAAGTTACCTCTATAGGGATTGCTTGTAGCTGCAGGGACATCATCCACCCCTGGTAACTCATCTACCTTCTTATGGTTTTATAATTGGACTACAACATGGCTGGCTGAAAAAGCTACCCATAAGGTACTGCATGGAGGTGCAGTCTCAGCTGTGGGATACCATCTACACCTAACTTTTCTGTGTCCACTACAAAAACCGGGGTAAAAACTAAAGCTAGCCCATCTGGTTCTATCCCATAGAAGAGCTACTTTAGCACAAATTGCTGAAAACTTTAATGCTGGCTATGATAGAAAGGTGTCAGACCCAAACTGGTCACAGTGCCCATGCTGGCCCCTATCCACCACCGAAAGCACCTACAATGGGCACATAAATGTGAGAACCATGGAGCAATGGGGAAATAGGGAAATCCAAGCGCTTAAAGAGCACACTGCTATTTAAAACATATGCCTGCAGCGGTAAGTAACAAAAAGGGGAAAATTGCAACCCCACACAGAAATTATAGAAGGAAATACCGCGCTGGTAACCAGATATATATAAATGTAACCAAGGAGCAATGGAAGAAGGTAGCCTGGTCTGATGAATCATGTTTTCTTTTACATCCTGTGGATGGCCGGATGCGTGTGCATCGTTTACCTGGGAAAGAGATTGCAACAGGATGCACTATGGGAAGATAATTCAGTGGAGGCAGTGTGAACTCTGGGCAATGTTCTGCTGGGGAACCTTGAGTCTGGCATTGATGTGGATGTTACTTTGAAACGTACCACCTAATTAAACATTGTTGCAAACCAAGTACACCCCTTCATGGCAACGCTATTCTCTGATTTAAATGGCCTCTATCAGGAGAATAATGTGCTCTGCCACACTGCAAATATTATTCAGGAGTAGTTTGAGAAACTTAACAAAGAGTTCAAGGTGTTTACTTGGCCTCCAAATTCCCCAGTTCTCGATTTGTTTGAGAATCTGTGGAATGTGCTGGAAAAACAAAACCTTACAGAATCTGCTGCTAATGTCTTGGTGCTAGATACCACAGAACACATTCAGAGGTCTTCAGGAGTCCATGCTTTGATGGGTCACAGCTGTTTTGGTGGCACAAGGGGGACCAACACAATATTATGCAGGTGGTTTTAATGCTATATGCATGTTAATTTGTCACATATAAATTACCAAGGTATGAGGCACAAAGTGGATGCAGCCTTGTGCATCAGTGATGCAATTATTTCTCTTGAGTATTGGTTAAGTCCACCAAATAGACTTTCCACATGAGTGACGCCTAAATGGCTTCCAGTGTGTCCGATTTGTTTGCAGCCTATGGAGGTGCGAGCAGATGTTAGTCTAATTGTCCTTATAAGCCCACCGTGTGTAGCAAATTTATAAATGAAAACTTGAATTAAGAAATATCCTTACCAAATGTATTAAAATATTCACAATTATTCATTGATCCTAGAAACAATTTAACCATTTATGTTTGTTCATTAATGTTTCAGATGATTTTGCTTCAGTTCACGTGACTGGCCTGCTCACCCAGTAAAGAAATGGAGACTGTGGTAATTGTGGCTATTGGTGTCTTGGCCACCATTTTCCTGGCTTCCTTTGTGGCTCTGGTTGTGGTATGCAGGCAGAGGTACTGCCGGACAAAAAATCTTCTGACACACTACAACAACAAGTGAGCATATGGGAATTAAGTGGTGAAGAAAAATCATAAGCATATTGCTGTTTTGTCCTAAACTTAGCAATTGTAATTTGTAAAACCAGGTACACAATAGTACTGTTAGGCCTGAAAAGCTATTTCCTATTTGGACCTATGTTGTTAGTCAAAGATGAAACAAACATGTCCAGGGTTGCCTACTCTCCCTCATCCTGCGGGAGACTCACAGACGACTACAGAGTCTCCTGCTGCCCGGGAAGTTACATAAAAGTCCTAGATACCCCACTGCCCCATCGGCCATCACTATTCCAGACAGCGCCTGCACTAGTCCAGATGCGATGGGGGTGGTATGCAGACGTTACCCGGACATTCTGGATTCCCCACTGTCCCTTCGTGAATGTTAGGGGGGTGGGGCATGGACCAGCTGATGTCCTAGTACACATTGTCCAGGGGTCCTCACGAGTAAGCTATTGACATGTGGCCCCGCCCCCACAAGTTGCAGCATCGTTGTGCACAGATGAAAGGAGCAGCGGTGCTGCCAGAGTGACCCAGGGGCAGAGCTGTGAAGCACATATCAGGGGTGTCAGATGGAGCTTCACTGCAAGGGAAATGGCTCAGTACTATATTCCCGCTGCCATTGCCGCCCCCGGTAAGCAGGTGTAAAGCATGCCTCAACAGATACATCTTATTAAGCACTTAAATAAGGTACAAGTAGCATATAAGGTACTGTTATTCAGGTGAAGTAGAAGTGTTCTAAGTACTAGCTCAGGCAGCATTAGTAGTTAGCAGCTTACCCTGGCCATTGGCTGTCTGTAAGCAGAAAGTGATGACTAGACCCACAAGGAGAAGAGCCACAGGTCTCTGCATTCTGTGGAAGTCTCCCATCTCTGGGCCTGATTCAGAGCCGGACGGTCTGACAAGGGCGCTCGCTCTGAATCAGGGCCCTCCTACCTAAAATTGGAGCGGCCTCCTGGCCGCTCGCATTGCTGTGGGTGACCACCCACAGCTTATGCGAGCGGCCAAAAAGATGGTTGCGATGGTCAAGACCATCACGACCATCGGGCTTGCGACAAGACCCTGTGGTAGGGTCTCGCTGCCGCAAGCCCAGGAGTGCTTTTGGCTCTATCAGAGCCAAAAGCACTCCCACTGACATCACTAGTGATGTCAGTGGGGCCGGCCCCAGACGGTAGGCGTTCCCATGGGAACGCCTCCCTCTGGGCAGCAACGCCCCCGGCACGCCCACCAAAGGGGGCGTGCTGTCACTCACCATCGACAGCACGCCCCCTTTGGTGCGAGACCCATAGCGACGGCTTGGCCATCGCTATGCGGGTCTCGCGCATGCGCACTTGGGCACCATCGACCCGTTTGCGAGCGATCAGCGCTCGCGAGCGGGTCTGAATCAGGCCCTCTGTCTCATAAAGAGAGTGGACCAGGCTGGAAATAGTGAGCTGGCCCAAGTGTCATAAATGTTAATTCCCCCTTAAGTAGCCAAGTGGATGCATTTTATTATTATACTGTACTTTGTAGGCTGTTGTAGGCTGCCTTGTTAATTGGAGGCTGCTTTTCTGGTGCCACATCAAGCAGTATGGTCCAGCGATAAGTAATTTTCCAGATTAACATTTATTAATACCATAATTGTAGAATTGATTGTATAATAAATCCTGATTGACGGAAAAAATTATTTGGTATTGACCACGTGGGATTTGCAACTTGTGGGATTTTGTGTCTCCCATCCCGGTCTTTCTGTGCTCTAAAGTTCTCCTATTTCCCATATTTCACTTGAAGGGACCCTGGACTCCGATTATTCTCCATGTGGCTGCACCTTACCAAGAATCCCTAGAAGTGGAGTGCAGCTGATCTTATTTGTCTATGAAAGTTTGCTAATTCTGCCTACATTTGGCAGTATGCTGCACTTATTACTATAGTTTTCACCTGCCACTGCAGAACACACCCCTGAGTCACTATAAATACACCCACAGGTGGAGCTAGACACACCCTTTGGGTGTAACATGACTCGCCCCCTCAATGGTACACTCTCCTACCAACTATAATCTCCCTGAAACTAGTTTTCAAAAGTAGGCAAGTATGAGGTCAACTGGTAGCCCCTCCTTTCGCACTTCCTCCCACCATATTCTCCCTCTGTCCCCCTTCACTGACACTTTCTGCTCCTCTCTTTCCATCTCTCTAGCTCTCATGCCACTATCTCCCCTCACGCTCTCTGTCTCTCACATTGCTCCAGTACTGCTTCTACACAAGAGGTTTGCCATACTTCACTATTAAGAGTCCCTTTGTTTGTATGGATAAAGACTTGGGTTAACCAAGTGTAATACCAGTGTAAACAGATGCCAGTACACAGGGCTATAAATGTCTACTATCATATTTTCCTAATGGTGGTAAAAGTAAAGAGACCAACTTGCACTAAACAAAATAATTACAAGGAAAACCCAAAGACATTCATCTGTACTCCCTTACTGACCGCTCCACACCCCTCACACCCACTCCAAACCTCATCCAATTACTGCTTGTTTCTTTGTACATCTATATAGCTGACCTGGAATTTACAAGAAGCGGACTGAAAATGTTATAAACTATATGGATACTAAATAATGAATACAACTATTATGATTATACTTTATGTTATGATTATACATCATGTTACAGGACTGTGATACCAATAGAAACCACATTGGCCCACTGACTACCCTAACTTAGCTTACTTCTTTCTAGACCGCAAGGTTTGCTGCTTTTGTGATCACAGCAGATAATTAGGGCTCTTATTGAGACTAAACAGGAAATATTGAGATATGATTTGTCAAGTCTCACTTCTTTATACAAGCATATCAGTCCTCCTTATAACACTCAACTCCACACCAGTGGCTGCTCCAGAGGTGGGGCTGCAGCACAATCCAAAATTCAAATAGGGGAGCAACACCAACTGCCAGTGATTCCTGGCCAGCAATGTATGGCAGCGTTTGGGGTTGCAGTTGGCGTGGCTCCCCTATTTGAATTTGGACTGCGCTACAGCCACCACTGCCCAGCACCACTGACCACCTACCACTCCCAGATCAACCTCCTTCTTGCATGCATTTCTTTCTAGACAATAAGCCATCACGGGCAGGTCCCTTTTCCTTCATTCTCTCTTTCCAATTCAATAGTGCACATCTGTTTCCCTGGCTCTATTTTCCCCACTGGTATCTCTTGTCAGCCATTTAGTTGGTTCAGGTTCATTTAGTGGTGTTTGCTCTCTACTCATCCTTGTGTAACCCATCATTATTTGCTTCTGCAGGGCATAACGAGTCTCTCTATCCTAGCCTTTCCACAATCTGGTTTTTATGGTTATCCTTTGCATTTATGTAAAATTTATGTAATTGTCTTCTTATCATTGTAAAGTGCTAAGGACACTTTGTGGCACCCTATAAATAAAATATAATATAATATAATAATAATAATAATAATAATAATAATAATCACTATGATGAAGTATTGTGCCAACCCTACATTGCAGACTTTTAAGTGCTACATTTATAAAGATTCAAGTTTGGTCGAGATTGCAATCTCTGGTGAGTTTTGGCATTTTTTTTCAACTCGCAACTTTACTAAAGACAAACTTGGGTGATATTTCGCTCTTTTCACTGAAAAACTCGGGTGAGATTGCAAACTCAAATAAACTCACCATCAGCCAAACTCAGAAGTTCTTTTCATGAAAAAGATACAACTCAGGAATTTACTAATAAACGAGATTACAAACTTGGGTGTAATTGTAGCAAACTCGCAGCTAAATTGAAGTTTCCTCTATCCTCCATACCCACAGCCCAGGTGTGCGGGGAAGAGTCCCGGCTTCAGAATAAGCTTGGGGTGCTCAGGAGAGAAGGGACCCCTTTTATTGGGGGGGATCCCCACCTCCTGTGAGATCCATGGCTTGAACTGACTGGCTTGATAATGCTTTTGGCTGGGGTGATAGAGGGGTAGGGTCCCCTGGCCGTGCATTACACCCCGGCCGGATTTGAGTCCGGTGCTAGGTTTAAAAATAGGGCGACCCCTACGCAATTTTTTCCCCCTAATTTTAAAACCAGGAAAGGCTCAGCAGCCCAGTGCTGTTTCCTAAAATACAGGACAACCCTACTTATTTTGAAGAACCAGGACTGGCTGAGCAGTCCGGGACTGGTTAAGCTTTTTTGGGAGGACCCCACATAATTATTTTTTAAAATTAACCCTTTTTTACAGGTACAACACACAAGCAGCCTTCACAGATCTCACTGATATGTACAGGCTGCTTGTATGGGAGAGTTTTGCTAAGAAAATACACTGCAAACTTGCGTGAGAAATTTCATTACAAACTTGCAACTCGGTCTCAGCTAAACTCACTTCTTAGTAAATTTGAGAGATTTTCAGAAGCCTAAAATCACCCGAGTTTCCATGTTGCAAATAGAGTTTAAAAAAACAACTAACTCGAATCTAGTACATTTACCCCTTAGAATATAGAACTAAAGTAAGCTAAAATAGGAGTATCTAATCTAATTTTTTATATATATATAATTCATTTTTTATTAAAGGCCAACAGTGGACTTAATTGGAGCAATGGAAACTCAATCAGAACCATCAGACCTTGAGCTTGATGATGTTGTCATTACAAACCCACAAATCGAGGCGATTTTGGAAGACGAAGACTGGATTGAAGATGCATCGTAAGTTTATATATTTGTTATATGTCAGATGACTGGAATCAGATGACAGAGGCCTAACCCAGATGTAAAGTGATCACATTAAAGATCAGTACATTTTTTACACATCACAGGGGAGGGATCCTGTCAGAGCCCTGCATGTGATTTTTGGTTTATTACTACAATACTAATACAAGTTGAGTCTCCCATATCCAAAATCCTTGGGACCAGGGGTATTTTGGATATCTGAAAATATTCCAAATTTTGGAATATTTACAGACCATAACTAAGGGGTCTGGTTACTAAGCAGTGTTAAGAGACAGAGTGAAAAGTGGTAAATCTGTCATAAGGTGCCAGCCAATCAGCTCCCAACTGCCATCTCACAGGCTGTGTTTGAAAAATGACAGTTGGGAGCTGATTGGCTGGCACCTTATCACAGACATCACTTTTCACTCTGTCTCATAACACTGCTTAGTAACTAGACCCCTCTATATCTTGGGAATGGGACCCAAATCTATATACAGAATGCTATGTTTTATATACACCTTATACACAAAGCTTGAAGGTAATTTTATACAATGTTTTCAATAATTTTGTGGTTCAAACAAAGTTTGTGCACATACATGAAATTAATTTATGTTTCATATACACCCTATACACACAGCCTGAAGGTAATTTTATACAATAGTTTTAATAATTTTGCACCTTAAACAAATTTTATGACCATTGAACCATCAAAAAGCATAGATTTCACTATCTCAATCATGCTAAAAAGATTCCGTATTTCAGAATATTCCGTATTTTGGAATATTTAGATATGGGAGACTCAACCTGTAAATAGTGTGCAGGGTGAATATATACTTTGCACCATATAAGACAGTTGGTTTTAAAAGCTGTACTCCAAGAAACATGAACATGGATGTTCATACTTAGCAGATAGATGTTCCTGGTCAAATTTGAAAATGTTGTCAAATGTTAAAATGTTGGCAATTGTATAAAAGATGTTTTTAGTTCTCTATATTGCCAAATTTTGTGTGTTGATGTCAGCATACAGCATTCTCACAAGGAAAAGAACATGACAATGCCCTATGTAACTTATTGCACTAACAAATCCCATTATGTAAGGATTAGGTACTGTTACAGGGAATTGGAGAGACATGCAGACAAACAACTGTCATTAGAGGAGTGGCACTCACAGACACGCTCTACATAAAAAAATTACAAATTAAGAGGAGTAGAACTCCACATAAAGAATTATGGATTAATAGCCCCTCAAAATAGTTGATGCTTAATGTTGGTGATGTCATGTACCCTTACTCTTTTTGACACTTATACGACAATGTTATTAAGCAGTTGACCCATCAGACTGTCCATAATTCTTTGGACCCCAGATTCTTTCATCTTTACATTGTGAATAGGAGATGATGAAAGATGGTCAAATTAACGATCAGCTACACTCATTGATATTTGTTAATATTAAACTCACACTCTTCTATTAATAAGCCATGCATGTGTTATTACACTGCGGCTAATTAAGAGTTGGAAACAAACATAAAAAAGTGTAACTATGTACCTGGACAAACCACGAAGCAGTGCAAGGGTTGCATGCAGGGTAAATTCTGGCTGCTTTTGCATGTAGTCCACAAATGCTGGACAGCTTTATTTTTACCCTGTTATTTAGAGTTCACAAGTGATCTCTAAACTGTAAGGGCCTGCAATGCCAATATATGCGCAAATGGCTGATGCTTTTCAACTAAGTTCTTAAAAAGTCACACAGCACCTGAGTCCCACAGTGTGTACGCACAGAGGTGCAGTTGAGATTTAAATGCACAGTATCAAAAATGTATTGGAAATGTGCAGTGCATTTCTGAGCAGTGACTAGAAGGTGGCTATTCAGATGTACAAAGGTCTGTCTTAGGTATTTTATGTGGGTATTGAAGAGGTGTCGCTAAACTGGCTGAGAATTTAGGGCCTGATTCAGATATGTGCGCTAAAGCATTTGCAGCTGCGTTCCCGCCTTCAGCTGCTGTGTGAAAATATGCTAATTCTGTAGCCGGTTGGAAATGTAAATATATTGAAACGCCCACCGGGACCATAGCACATACCCAGCCACCATTGCAGATCTCTTGATTATCGGCCATCTGAGTAGCCATATGGTCGCGCAGAATGGGCGCCTGAACCACTTTATCTAAGACATGCCCCCAAAACACGCCTGTGTTTTTACTGCAACCTCTGTAACCGCCCCAAACGGTCCCTGGAATGTCAATCACTTTGCTAAGATATCCTCACTGCGAGCAGCACCTTGGCTCGTGCAAAGTGCTACCGTGACTCATGCGCAGTCTGCTGATAATCGATCAACTGCATAAATATCAGCATTGTGTACATATCTGAATAAGGTCCTCAAGCACTTAATTGCTCACACTGGGGGCCATCTTGATCTTCACCTAGCGTGGGGCTGGTGCAAGTTTTAATGATGCGACTGATAGTTACGTCTAAAGACGCTCAAAGTGGGCGTCTCAGTCTTTTCAGATTCAAACGCACGCTTGTACACCAGGGGAAGAACATTAGCATAAATTCTCAGATACGGTCGCAGTATCACGTGACTGTGGATCAGCCCCTAATTCTCTCTGCACACATTAAATCTGCCCCATCTGCAGCGTAACATAGTTTTGTCAAGGTGCAAATAGCTTCCTTTTTTGCTTTGCTCCCAACTATGAATCAGACAGAGGAACCAATACCCATGGTGTGTTTCTATAGTATGATATATAATTTAATATAGTTCATCACACTGTGATTGATAAATCAGGTGTATACACAATAAATCACCTTTACTATCCTAAGCAAAGAATGTATATAATTATATGTTTGCAAAATAATCGCTTTAGAATAATTTTACATTTATTTTCATATTTTCATAGTGGTCTCGTGTCCCACTGCATCTCAATCCTAAAGGTATGTATATTAGGGATGTAGTAAAACAGTATATTAGAATGTTTACAGGTATTTCAGGTACAAATAATATGAAACAATATGAAATGAAAATTGTTACAATATGCAGGGGTGGAAAGAAAGAAATCTGGAGCTTGAGGTGAAAAGAACGTGTGAGCCTAAAGCTGCATAATTACACACACACAACAATTTTGTAAATTAACGATTTTAGTAAACGATTTTCGTTAATTTTTTCAAGGGAAAAATGAACGAAAATCGTTTACTAAAATCGTTCATTTGCTAAATGTAATGAACGATTTTTTTGAACTACAAACGATTTTTGCATATTCCCTTACTGAAAATCGTTGAGTTGGTCAGTCTGACTGAACTACAAACGTGAACGCACATGAATGATAATCTTTCATCGTTTTAACTTAGAAAGTGACCGATTTTTTCAACGATTGAACGATAAACGATATCGTTAAAAGAATCGTTGTGTGTGTATGCACCTTTAATGATCACTCCCACGTCCCTAAATATCTACGCTACCTCTCCAAGGAAAAGAAAGGCCTATCAAAAAATAAGAAAATATTAAATTAACTTTCATATATAGGCAGCAGAGAAAATTATTGCTTTGTTAAAAAACAATTTGCTACTTGAGTAACAAGGTGTTTTTTTAAATCATTTATTAAACAGTAGTTATGGATTACTAAAATGATTGTTAAAATAGCCATTGCCACATTTTGTTTTCCCAGGAGTGGATACTGCACACGCCCAGTTTGCTTATTGTCAAACCGGGCTATTGTGTGCATTTCCACTGTGGCTTCTGTTTTTTAGAGGCCATTACTATGAGTATAGAGAAATAAATACTGTAGCACTATAAAAGTGGTGATGAGCAGGGTTAGTGTAGGGTTGCTATATTTCAAAATAAAAAAAAGGGACACATTCGTGGGGATTCCACCGGCGTAGTCAACCTACACAGCAACCTATTACATAAACTCCATAATATGGGAATTAATTTGCTCAGAAGGCAAAATACGGGCTGTACATAGAATTTGGTCATGTTTGGATATTTAAAGCACATTATTATTTCCTTTTCATTAAAAAAAAGTGTTTACTGACCAAAAATGTTTTTTAAAAACTCACATGATGATGTAGATGATGATCTTCGCTCACTTTCATTTTGGTTTTAAGACTTATTATCCGCTTTGATAGGTGTAAAAAAAACTGGTTGCCTTCCCAGAAGTTAAAGAAGCCAGAGCTGCAAGATTATGTTTCTTTGATGTAATATGGGCCGTAATGTCAGACCTACCACCATGGCCAACTGAAAACACAGCACTACACATTGAGCATAACAGTCTCATTGTCGTTCATTTTAAATTTCTTAATAAAAGGAAAGTCAGTACATAATTTATTAATTAACTGACATTTTCTTTTTCACTGTAGCATTCTTAAATAAATATAGATTAGAACTATGGGCCTGATTCAGCATGGATTGCAACTGCAACCGCGTCCGCAGATCGGCCGATGGTGTGCGCATGCGCAGTGACAGCATTGTGATCGCACTGCGATCACGCATGTACATATAAAGGCATCACAGAGTGAGAGACGGGATGTCAGCGTTTGGAGGTGGTGATGGGGGAGAGGTCGGAGAAATGCAGGCGTGCCTGTCCGTTGGAACACCGTTGCATGGGCGTGCATAAATTAGCCACTGCGACATCATACGCAGCTTGAGTACTCACTGCGTGCGACGAGACTTGCAATTTCAGAGACAGGTCAGACCTGCTGTAATTCTGCATGAGGAGCCGATGTTACTCAGGGGTCTATTTACTAAGCAGTGTTAGGAGACAGAGTGAAAAGTGATAAGGTGCCAGCCAATCAGCTCCCAACTGTCATCTCACAGGCTGTGTTTGAAAAATGACAGTTGGGAGCTGATTGGCTGGCACCTTATCACTGTCTTATCACTTTTCACTCTGTGTCCTAACACTGCTTAGTAAATAGACCCCTCAATGTTACCGATGTGTAGGCAGAAGTGTGAGGTATTAAGGATGTGAGAAAGTGGCAGTCGGCATCTTTATGCTGCCTGAGCGGTTGCAAACATTAGCATATTTTCGCAGCAGAACTGCATGCGATTATGCAGCCGCATTACAATATCAATCAATGTTGTCTCAGGCCCTATGAGCTTAAAGGCAAAATTAATATAAATGAGACTGGCCCTCATTCAGAGCCGTACGCTCTGAGCAGAGCGTACGCTCTGAATGAGGGCCGCCCTCCATAAAAATGGAGCGTCCTCCTGGACGCTCGTATAGCTGTGGGTCACCACCCACAGCCTATACGAGCGTGCATTTTGATGGCCGCGATGGTCGTGACCATCGCGACCATCAAAACTGCGAGCCGGAGCCTGCGGTTGAGGTTTTCAACCGCAAGCTCCGGAGTGATTTTGGCTCTATCAGAGCAAAAATCACTCCCACTGACATCACTAGTGATGTCAGTGGGCCGGTTTCTGACTGGAGGCGTTCCCGTGTGAACGCCCCCGTCAGGGAAGCACGCCCCCGGCACGCCCACCAAAGGGGGCGTGCTGTCAGTCAACATCGACAGCACGCCCCCTTGGAAGAGACACTACGAGCGAAGGAAAATCCTTCGCTCGTCGCGTCTGGCGCATGCGCACGACGGAGCTCCCTCCGTCGTGCGCATGCTCAGTGCATAACATCGACCCACTTGAGAGCGGACAGCCGCTCGCGAGTGGGTCTGAATCAGGCCCACAGTCTGAGTCAAAAGGCCCAAGACCAAGTATAAATGCTAAAGTGTATGTATATTAGGGGTGAGCGGGTTCGGATTTCTGAAATCCGAACCCCCCCGAGCCCCCCCGATCCGAGTCCGATCCGAGTCAGGCTCGACTTTTCCCGCCTGACTCCGATCTGAAATCGAGGCAAAACGTCATCATCCCGCCTTCCGAGTCTCGCGGGTTTTGGATCCTATATAAGGTACCCGCGTCGGCGCCATTTTCTCACTCGGCTGTGGACAGTGAAGAGGGAGGGTGGGAGTTAGGGCTGGCTGGGCTGTGTAGTGTAGTGTAGTGTAGTGCTGCTGTTGTCCACTACTTCAAAGTCCATAGGGGCTGGCTGTGTTGTGCTGTGCTGCTGTTGTTAATAGGGGCTGTGTCCACTACTTCAAAGTCCATAGGGGCTGGCTGGACTGTGTTGTGCAGTCAGTTCTCCATAGGGGCTGTGTCCACTCCAAAGTCCTGTGCAGTGTCCCAGTCCTAAAGGGGTGCTGTAGTGTTGTCCAGGGGGTGCTCTGTCCATCAGGGGTGCTCCCCCCAAGTGCTAAAAAAATAATATATTTTCTGTGTTTGTGAATTGTGTGCGCAGTAGCCGCACGTGCATCAACAAAGTAGTGCCAAGCGTGCGCCTGTGTCATAAGTAAAGGGCCGGCTGGCTTGACCATTAAAGGGTGCTGTAACCCCCAAAGTACACTCCAGTCCAAACTAAAAAAAAAATTATTTTCTGTGTTTGTGAATTGTGTGCGCAGTAGCCGCACGTGCATCACCAAAGTAGTGCCAAGCGTGCGCCTGTGTCATAAGTAAAGGGCCGGCTGGCTTGACCGTTAAAGGGTGCTGTAACCCCCAAAGTACACTCCAGTCCAAACTAAAAAAAAAATTATTTTCTGTGTTTGTGAATTGTGTGCGCAGTAGCCGCACGTGCATCAACAAAGGAGCAGCGCCAAGCGTGCGCCTGTGTCCCATAAATAAAGAGCCGGCTGGCTCATTTCTTAAAGGCTGGTATAACCCACAAAGTGCACTACTCTCCAGCAAAAATAAAAAAATATTTTCTGTGTTTAGCCGCACGTATATATCAAATGGATATAACATAAATGGAGGACCAAACTTTCTCCGATAAAAATAAAATAGAGAAAGATCAAGAACCACTTCCTCCTAGTGCTGAAGCTGCTGCCACTAGTCATGACATAGACGATAACATGCCATCAACGTCGTTTGCCAAGGCCGATGCCCAATGTCATAATAGAGGGCACATACAATCCCAAATGACAAAGTTCAGGAAAATGACCTTGAAAAAAACATTTAAATCAGCTGAAGAGAAACATAAACTTGCCAATATGCCATTTACGAGACGGAGTGGCAAGGAACGGCTAAGGTCGATCCCTAGTATGTTCATGACTAGTGGTTCAGCTTCACATGACGATGGAAGCCCTCCTCCCACTAAAAAAATCAAAAGAGTTAAGCTGGCAAAAGCACAGCGAAGAACTGTGCTTTCTAAGAAGATATCACAAATCCCCAAGGAGAGTCCAAGTGTGGTGGTGGTTGCGATGCCTGACCTTCCCAGCACTGGACGGGAAGAGGTGGCTCTTTCCACCATTTGCACGCCCCCTGCAAGTGCTGAAAGGAGCACCCACAGTCCACTTGCTGATATGCAAATTGAAGATGTCACTGTTGAAGTACAACAGGATGAGGATACTGGTGTAGCTGGCGCTGAGGAGGAAGTTGGCGAGGAGGATTCTGATGGTGATGTGGTTTGTTTAAATCAGGCTCCGGGGGAGACAGTTGTTGTCCGTGGGATGAAAAAGCCCATCACGGTCATGCCTGGGCAGAAGACCAAACATTCCACCTCTTTGGTCTGGCAATATTTCTATCCAAATCCGGACAACAACTGTCTTTCCATATGTACCTTATGTAAAGGTGGAATAAGTAGGAGTAGGGACGTTAACCACCTAGGAACATCCTCCCTTATACGGCACCTGCAGCGCATTCATAATAAGTTACTGTCAAGTTCAGAAACCGTAAGCAGTCCAGGGACACCTAAATCCCGTTGTCCTGTTGTATCCAAGCGCCTGCAAACCACACCGTCAACTCCCTCCTCGTCAATTTCCTCCTTAGTCAGGATCGGAAGTAGTCCTGCAGGCCATGTCACTGGCATGACTGACTCTCCTATGCGGGATTCCTCCGGAGGATCCTGCATTGCTACGCCTCCTGCTGCCGCTGCTGCTGTTGCTGCTGCTGGGAGTCGTTCATCATCCCAGAGAGGAAGTAGGAACACCACTACTTTTACTAAACAATTGACCCTCCAACAGTCCTTAGCGAGGAGGATGAAGTACGACAGCAGTCATCCTGAAGCAAAACGTATAACTGAGGCCTTGACTGCTATGTTGGTGTTAGACGTGCATCCGGTATCCGCCATTAGTGCAGTGGGATTTAGACAATTGCTGGAGGTAGTGTGTCCCCGGTTCCAAATCACGTCTAGATTCCACTTCACTAGGCAGGCGATACCGAGACGGTACAGAAACGTCAGAAAAAGTGTCCTCAGTGTCTTGAAAAATGCCGTTGTACCCAATGTCCACTTAACCACGGACATGTGGACAAGTGGAACAGAGCAGACTAAGGACTATATGACTGTGACAGCCCACTGGGTAGATGTATCACCTTACGCAGCAACAGCAGCAGCATCACCAGTCGCAGCATCTCAGAAACGCCAGCTCGTTCCTAGGCAGGCTACGCTGTGTATCACCGGTTTCAGTAAGAGGCACACCGCCGACAACCTCTTAGAGAAACTGAGGGAAATCATCGCCCAGTGGCTTACTCCACTTAGACTCTCCTGGGGATTTGTGATATCTGACAACGCCACCAATATTGTGCGGGCATTACATCTGGGCAAATTCCAGCACATCCCATGTTTTGCTCACACAATAAACTTGGTGGTGCAGAATTTTCTGAAAAGCGACAGGGGCATGCAGGAGACGCTTTGGGTGGCCCGAAAAATTTCAGGCCACTTTCGCCATTCAGCGACTGCGTGCCGAAGACTGGAGCACCAGCAAACACTCTTGAACCTGCCCCGCCATCACCTGAAGCAAGAGGTTGTGACGCGGTGGAACTCAACCCTCTATATGCTTCAGAGGATGGAGGAGCAGCAAACGGCCATTCAAGCCTATACATCCACCTATGACATAGGCAAAAGAGGGGGTATGCACCTGACTCAAGTGCAGTGGAGAATGATTTCCATGTTGTGCAAGGTTCTCCAGCCTTTCGAACTTGCCACACGTGAAGTCAGTTCAGACACTGCCAGCTTGAGTCAGGTCATTCCCCTCATCAGGCTTTTGCAGAAGCAGCTGGAGAAAGTGAAGGAGTTGCTAAGACGGAGCGATTCCGCTCAGCATGTGGGACTTGTGGATGAAGCCCTTCTTTCGCTTTGCCAGGATTCCAGGGTGGTCAATCTGTTGAAATCAGACCACTACATTTTGGCCACCGTGCTCGATCCTAGGTTTAAAGCCTATGTGGTGTCTCTCTTTCCGGCCGACACAAGCCTGCAGAGGTGCAAAGACCTGCTGGTGAACACACTGTCAGCTGAAGTGGAACATGACATGTCAACAGCTCCTTCTTCATTTTCTCCCGCAACTGGGGCTGCCAGGAAAAAACTTAGGTATCCTAAGCAACCCGCTGGCGGTGATGCAGGGCAGGCAGGACCAAGTTTGGACATCTGGTCCGGACTGAAGGACCTGGCAACAATTTCTGACATGTCTACTGTCACTGCATATGATACTGTCACCATTGACAGAATGGTGGAGGATTACATCGGTGACAGCATCCAAGTAGGCATGTCAGACAGTCCATACCTGTACTGGCAGGAAAAAGAGGCAATTTGGAGGCCCCTGTACAAACTGGCTCTATTTTACCTGAGTTGCCCCCCCTCCAGTGTGTACTCCGAAAGAGTGTTTAGTGCAGCCGGGAACCTTGTCAGCGAAAGGTGTAGGAGGTTGCTTCCACAGAATGTGGAGAAGATGATGTTCATCAAAATTATTTATCAGCTCTTCCAGGGAGACCAGCCTCCAGAACGTACAGAGGGACCTGTGGTGGTGGATTCAAGTGGGGACGAGTTAATACTTTGTGAGGATGAGGATGTACACACTGAAGAGGGTGAGGAATCGGTGGATGAGGAGGATGAGGATGACATCTTGCCTCCGTAGAGCCAGTTTGTGCAGGGACACATTAATTGCCAGCTTGTTTTGTGGGGGCCCAAACGAACCAATCATTTCAGCCACAGTTGTGTGGCAGACCCTGGCGCTGAAATGATTGGTTTGTTAAAGTGTGCATGTCCTGTTTATACAACATAAGGGTGGGTGGCAGGGCCCAAGGACAATTCCATCTTGCACCTCTTTTTTGTCTTTGCATTATGTACAGTTTGGGGCCTAGTTTTTCAAACTGCCATCCTGTCTGCCACTGCAGTATCACGCCTAGATGGGTTACGTGTTTGTGCCACCCACTCGTGTCGCTTAGCATAGTCATCCAGCTACCTCGGTGCAACCTTTTGGACATAAAAACACTATTGTGAGGTGTGAGGTGTTCAGAATAGACTGGAAATGAGTGGAAATTAAGGTTATTGAGGTTAATAATAGCATAGGAGCAGAAAAACCTACAAATTCTGTGATTTTAGCTGTTTTTATGCTTTTTTTCAAAAAAATACAGATCCAAAACACAAAACCCAGAACCCCAAAACACGGAAGGGTGGTTTTGGCAAAAACCAATCCAGATCCAAAACACGAAGAAAGATCCAGATCCAAAACCAAAACACGAAAAGTGGCCGGTGCACACCCCTAATGTATATATATATTTTTTGTTTTTTGTTTTATCCCTTACTGCATGGTAATAGTGTATTTTAAATTTGCAAGTAAATGGAATCTTTTGCCGATTTGCACAATAATTACTAAAATACAATAACTTAAAACACAAAAAAATGATTTTTATTTTTTATCCCTTATATTGCTGGGTCAGATTTGTTAGAAAAAAAAAAAAAGGACATTTAAAATAGAGAATCGGAGGCAAACAGACTATATAATATATGGTATTCAGCATAGTCCGTGTTGTTTGTAAATTGACAGTGACACTGTCACAGCCTGGTGCACAGCAGCCTCAGCAATCAGTCTATATATGCTCTCTCTCTCTCTCTTTATCTATCTATGGCTGCTCTCTAAATATCATGGTCTCAGGGCCTGATTCAGAGCCGGACGCTATTTGCGGACGGTCATTCAGGAAAAGAGGGTGGCTATTCAAATGAACCGTTCGCTCTTTGCGGTCTGTTGACGCCTCCATGTCTGAACGAGCGAACAAAACTTGCGGTCGTTTTTTGGATAACTACGCCCCCTGGCCGCTCGCATCCTACGTCATGTCTGCTATTTATTAGATTAATCGAGTACATCGACCAGCGTATGAACTGCTCGCTATTCTTGTGGTTGGTTTTTCCTACCACAATCTTCCGAGCAGTTCTGACTATAAAATAACCCAGTGACGTGGTCAATGACGCTGCTGTATTAATTATGCACACCCATAAAAAACCCGTTTTGACCTTTAAGCACTCCTGCGTTCTGATCTCCACTCCCCGTTTTCAAGCACCTTCCCCTGTTACCACCCACATACGCCTCCTCCTGTCACTCAAAATAGCAGGCATTCGCTATTTAGCGAACAAACGATTTTCGGCCGCACTGACTGGTTCGCGCATGCGTATTAAAATCCGTACGCATGCGCAGTTGGGCAAACATCGCTCGGAACGAACGAGCGGCCGCTTAGGAGCGGCTCTGAATCAGGCCCTCAGGCTGGATCTTATCTAGGGAGGAGTGATCCTTCCAGACCAATGCAAATCTAGACTGCAGTGGATGGGCAGAATAGATAGGTGGCAGCCAGAGAACACCTCCAGGCTCCACGTCACTACTCACTAGGCTTCTCTTCCACCCTCCAACCAGGCTCCACCAGCTTCGGACTCTTCCGCCCTGGTCCCTCTGGCTGCCCCTCCAGTAACCAGGACATTTGTGCATCCCAAACGGCAGTCATCAGGATGCCGGGACT
Organism: Taudactylus pleione; assembly: GCA_031769625.1. Taxonomy (NCBI): domain Eukaryota; kingdom Metazoa; phylum Chordata; class Amphibia; order Anura; family Myobatrachidae; genus Taudactylus; species Taudactylus pleione. Next base: position 1,115,269 of record JAUIMM010000329.1, on the reverse strand, counting down.
GCAGGCTACAAACCAGTACTATCCTGGGAAAACAGGGGTGTATAGCATCCCTAGGTTAGTGGCACCAGGGAAACATAGCAGTGTCTAAAGAATCTGATATATTTAACCAGTTTTGTTATGCACATAGATGGAGTAAAAGGAGTTATATGGCGAAATAGGAGGTTTTACTAGGAGAGGTTATGTGGAGTTTTAGGAGCAGTTACAGGGAGAGGATTTATGGAGTAATATCGAGAGTTTATATACAGTGAGAGTTTATCTGGAGTATTAGGAGGAGTTATAGAGAGGTAATATAGGGCCTAATTCAGTAAGGATCGCAACTGAAAAGCTCCATGTAGCAGTTTTGCAATTGCGATCCTTGCTATAATACAGCAGGAGGTGTATGACACCCATTGGAGGTTGCAGGCTGGGATCACCATCATGACCATCGATTGTCGTGATGGTGGACTGCACCAGGCAGCCGAACAGCTGAGTAAGCCTCGGCTTCCTCAGGCTGGCCGGTTTGCGAGCCCAGGCAGGGCCGGATTAAGGTCTGTGGGGGCCCCTGGGCAACAAACTTGTGGGGGCCCCTTATGCAATGTCCTCAGTAGCAGTGCCCCCAGTAATGGTCCCCCCTATGCAGTGCACACTGTAGTAATGCCCCTTATATAATGCCCCCAGTAGTGTCCCCAGACCCAGTAGTGGTCCCCCCCTATGCAGTGCCCACAGTAATGGTCCCCCATATGCAGTGCCCACTGTAGTAATGCCCTTATGCAGTTCCCCCAGAAGTGGTCCCCCTATGCAGTACCCCTTATATAATGACCCCATTGACCTCTGTAGCGGCCCCTCCCCTATGCAGTGTCCCCTGTAGCTGCCCCCCCACCATGCAGTGACCTCTATAGCGGCCCCTTCCCCTATGCAGTGACCTCTGTAGCAGCCCCCTCCCCTATGCAGTGTCCCCTGTAGCTGCCCCCTCCCCTATGCAGGGTCCCCTGTAGCTGCCCCCTCCCCTATTCAGTGTCCCCTGTAGCTGCCCCCTCCCCTATGCACACACAAACAAAACAAAACAAAAATCACCACTTACCTGAATTCCCATTCCTCACGCAGACGGCGCTGCCCGCTCCGAGTCCCGGCTCTTCCACTGCACTATGGGAGAGACGTCAGCGTCATGACGTTTCTCCCATTATCAGCAGATGCGGGGGGAGCCGGAAGTCGGAGCTCATGAGTGAACTCCGGCTGGCTCCCTCCGTTGTGCAGCAGCCAATGAGAGTCTGACTCTCATCGGCTGCTGTAACATACACACAGCTGCCGCCGGCGGCTGTGTGTATGTCACTGTGTAGTGTAGACTGCGCTCACTGCGCGGTCTACACTACACTAGCGGAGGGGTCACTAGTGGCGGGTGCAGACAGCGCACCGCTGCTTGTGGGGGCCCCTCCGGGTGTGGGGGCCCAGGGATGACCGCCCCTGTCGCCCCTCCCTTAATCCGGCCCTGTGCCCAGGACACTGCATTGATCAACGCAGATCCTGGGCTAGCTACTCCCGGAAAACAGGGAGTACACACTCCCATTTCCAGGAACGGCAGGCTCCCCCGCACTGCTCCTTAAATGCCTTTGCCTGTCAATCAGGCAGAGACATTCAAGGGTTTGCGTGCAACTACGCAGGACCCATTCTGCACACTCACAGAATGGGTCCTGCGTACGCCCAGATTCCTGATAATCGGGAATCTACTGTACGATCAGCAGTGAACTTGCGTTCCCTGCTGAATCAGGCCCATAGTGCAATAAAAGGAAGGCGTTATAGGCAGAGGTTATATGGAATGTCACCAAGCTCTGAGTGCTTGTAGACTTGTCTTGCAAATCCATGATGACTTCTAATATCTATAATAATTTACACTATGGTTGTGCAGTATTTATACAATACTGATATTCCCAATGAATAAGTAATAAGATTACAACTCACTAAACAAATATTTTCAGGAGTACATAGATATACAAGTATTAGATAAGTGAGGCTTTGTTTTCCTGAAAAACAACACGCTCGAAATTTGGGATTCCGAGTAGAAAAGAGTCCATGCTCAGGTACGTTTGGAACTCAGGGTTTTGGATTGCATGTAAACAGGTCCAAATTACATGATTTTAGCTGTTTTTATTAATTTTAAATAAATCCAAAACTAAATACAAACCAAAACACTTGAGGTTGGTTTTGTCAAAACCAAAACACGCGGGTCCGCGCATATCTCTAACAAGTATTATTTGTGTATTATAAGCTTATATTTGTTTGATTTTTTTTATAGATATGTCATACATTGACAGAAAAGTTGGTCGCTATGACTATGGGATCAGGGGCTAAAATGAAATCTTCCTCAAGTCTCAGTGACATCATAATTGTTGCAAAGAGAATCAGTCCAAGGTGAGAACCATTTTTGTTACACTGATACTATAATACAAAATTTTTTCAAGTACATTTTATTTTAGGGGTCCCCACTTTCCGAGGAATTACAGCTCTGGGCTGACCAGTTTGGGGTTAGTTAATGATATGGCAGGGGGACCCCATGCTATGTCTCCCCCTGCTATAGCCAGGTTCAGCCTGGTGCTAGTTAATGGGAAATAGGGGGAACACCAAAACCAAATCAGGCTGAGAAGTCCAATGCTGGTTTTTGATTGGGGGGGGGGGGGCACCACATGAATATTTTTACATTTTAACCCTTTTTTTTACATTCAAACCTAACAAAGCCTGCACAGATCGTAGTAATTTGTGCAGTGCTTCTCCCAAACTCACCTGCCTCAAGCAGGTCAATTGTTTGGGCGGGTTTGCTGTCGTTTTACGGTCGTGTTTTGGTTGGTTTTATAACCAACCATTAGTAAATCAGTGGATCCTATTCTGGTCTATATTTAATAATCATTTGTTGGTCTGATGTTCTAAAGTAATCTAAAGTCGAGGTTTTGGTCAGTCTTCCGTCGGTTTTGATTTTAGTTAATGGTCAGTTTGCAAAACAATCGGTGAATTTCCAAAACCCAAAATCGACATTTAGTGAATACACATGAGTGGCCGTATGAGGAATTAAATGTGATTTGTGCTGTAGGACTCTTTCTCAAGAGTTTACCACCAGAGTACCCGCTGACAACCCATTTGCTTTATTTGTACCCCCAAAATTTGCAAAGCAATACATAAATATAATTGCTATGCCTGTAGATAAAAAATGTAGGCAGTCATATATTAAAAAGCAATAAATGTGATATAAACAAAATATTTAATAAATAATAGAATGAATTGAACATATATACTTCAAACATTAAAATTTTTGAAAAATTAAAAATTGACAATAAGGGGTCAATTTACTAAAGAGAGAGTTTTTAGAAGTGGGTTTTAAAAGAGATGTTGCCCATAGCAAACAATCAGATTCTACTTAACATTTAACTAGCACCTTCTAGAAGATAAAAGCTAAAATCTGATTGGTTGCTATGGGCAACATCTCTTTTAAAACTCACTTCTAAAAACTCTCACTTTAATAAATTTACCCCTAAAACTATAACCACATATATGGGTATATATTTTTTTTAATTTTGGTATAAGGGTCCTACTTTGATGTCTTAGGGGCCTACTCATCATTACATAATTATCACTAGTGATAATTATGTTTTAAACTCGCTGCTAGTTTAAAAAGTCTTTTGGAGGCATTCATCATGCCTCATTAACAAAAGTATCACTTCCGAAAAGCTGCTTTTTTGCAGAGTCAGCTTTTCGGAATTGTGATACTTTTCCCTTTAATCTATGCTGTCTTCGCTCCCAGAGGGCTGCCTCTGCCCCGTGTTTCCCCTCTCTCAGCCCACAGCCTCTGCCTTCCTCCCCTTCCCCAGTGTCTCCTCTCCCTGAGCTCCCCTGCCCTCAGCCTGTCCACGTTTTTTCCCCTCTCCTAGCGCACACTTCCTTCCCATGTCTCCCCTCTCACTGGCTGGGTCTCCCCCTAACTACCTGGACCTCCTCCTCACTTCTCCTCTCTCATTGGCCACCTCTCCTCCCCGCATCTCCTCTCACTGCCACAACCTCCTATCCAGGTCTCCACTCTCAGGGCCCGGACCACCTGCACATGTCTCATCTCTCACTGCCCCAACCTCCTCCCTGTGTCTCCCCACTCCTCCTGTGTCTGCCTGCTTTGTGTCAGCAGTCAGCCCCGGAGGAAGGTAAGATAGCCTGCAGGTGGTGGTGAGGGGAGGAGGGAGGAAGGAAGATGTAGCATACAGCCGCCGAAGTCAGTGGGGATAGAGCAGGAAGGGATCGGAAAAGATCCCTCCCTGCACTTGTGAATGCTTTTGGGGGTCTATACGCCATCTGAGAGTGGCATACAATTACACAGTAAAGTTAAATTTTTTTTCAGTTACCACATTTCCATATTATAGTATGGGGACTGTTGAAATTAACGGGAGAATTGTAAACAGGAGATATCTGTGAATGGGTCTGACATTTATACAAAATGTTAATTTTCACCTGTTTTTGTATAAGTTAAGTGATGATGAATAGACCTCTAAATATAACTTGGATGTTCTGCCACACCCCGCCATTACAAAAACAATTTCAGGTACCCCTGAATGTCACAGTAAGTACCCCTGGGGTAATAGTATCCCAGGTTGAGATCAACTGCTCAAGAAAGTGATGCTGATTTACTGGAGATGTGTGCTTCAGTACAAGGCATGTGTGTTTTATTATAGAGAGTGTGTTCTTCATTACGGACATGTGTGTTGCATTCAGAAGTGTGTGTTTCATTACAAGGAGTATGCGCTTCATTACAGGGTAACTGTTCCCAAGGATGTTTGCGCATTACAAAAGATGTCTGACATATTGCGTGAACCTGGTGGAGAGAGTTAGAGGTGGTTGTTTAAGATGCTAGAAAAGAGTAATGCAGCATATTTAATGCTTCACCTATGGTAAAACATCTCACATTTTTTATACTGATGTGTCCACATACATCTATCCTCCACAAGTCGCATTACATGTAACACGTAACCAGTGCAACTCGGTGGCGCCGAGCGTCTCTTTATCAAAGAGTATCTGTCATATTTTCTGGACAGATTGTTTCATATATACTGTATATACTGTCCAGACAGTGGGGAATTCACGTACTAGCTATTGTAGCAGTTCTTTTTATACCCTCCTCGTTCTGTCTGACACCTCCAGGGCTGCCAAGAGAAATTCTGGGCCCGGGTACTGCAACATCCTGTGGGACCACATCATGTATGGCTGCACCCATTTGTGAGTGGGTCTAGCATGTGAGATGCACCCACTCACAGGAGCATGGCATAGCACCCAGCAGCTGGGACTAAAGTAATCACTACTGTATTAGGATGGCAGGACAGTCTCATAATAGCTGCATTTCTTGTCAGGCTGTATATAGATGCTAAAATGTAACACACAAATTAAAGTGCTTCTACTTTACTTTGTACATCTCTCATGTAAATAACACAAACAATCTATTTTCTATCATAGAGATAGATGTATGAAGGACTTAATTTTTAAATAACATCAGGTCATCTTATACACACACATTCCGCAGCACATATCCTAACCCACTGCTCCATGCTCCTTCCTCACTATCTACCCCTCTGTGTCGCCCCTGTCTGTCCTTCCCCTTTAGAATGTAAGCTCTCACGAGCAGGGCCCTCATCCTTCATGTGCTTCTCCTCCCCCTACTTATAGTATCATTTACTCCTAACTCCCCACAATGGCACCTAACACCTTGTTGCTCATGTACTGCTGCTTGTGTTTTGCAGCTGAGTTTATAACCTTGTCCTGCATTGTTTTGTATTACTATTAACTGTTTTTCTTGTGTGCTCATTTATGTACTGTGTAAGGCGCTGCGGAACCTTTGTGGCGCCATATAAATAAAGGATAATAATAATAATAATAATACAATATAACCAGACAAGTCTGCATATACTTCTTAATAAAAAGTAGTTTTAATTATTGTATATTGTTACATTGTTACTTGTCATGCATATTATATAAAGAACTATTTCTAAATATACATTTGGTGTCTTGATCTTGATTTTTGCCATGTCCAGTCATAGTTAATTATTTATTAGCGCAACACCTATATCTTTTGAATGTCATCGGTATGTATGTAATGAGTGGCTGGATGCATCGCATGCAAAATGCGATGATTGATGCATCCCGCCCTAGGACAGTTAGTACTGAATTATAAACTTGCCTGGTTTTATATTTCATAAGATTGTCCCTTTAAATTCAGTTGCTGATACCGCTGGAGATGCCGCAGCTTTTGAAAAGTGACTGCTTGGTAAATTTAGCCTTAGCTGTCTATGTAACCCAAGGTATCTGTAGAAAATATTTCTCATTTCATACTAGAATGTTCCATCCAGGAAGAGGGTAAAAAATGTACTTAAAGAAATTTACAACAACATGCGACATTGTGCTGAACAATTATCATAAAAATCATCGCCAGGCTCTGAAGATGATCTGAAACTCAAAATCATTCTCTGTAATCAATGTAGATAGCAAATGATCCCAATATTATAATAATTGTGACACGGATAACAACAAAAGTGCCCATACACGGTGAGATACAGCAGCCGATCCGACGGATTGGTACAATTTGGCTGCTCTATCGTACCGTGTATGGGCATGATATTGGACAGAGCGCGCACCCGTGGGGTCGTTCATCACACCCCCATATCTTACTGCAGGTTCAGTCAATCAGGGGATGCAATGTGCGATCCCATGTAGCACTATACGGGTGGGAAAGAGGGGAGCCTGCATATCGGATGGGTGGTCGCGTGATCATACCGTGTGTGGGGACCGCCCATTGTGTCGGGCGTCAGATCCCCCATCATGTCAGAAGGTGCATATCGCACAGTGTATGGCCAGCTTAAGTGAACCTGCCTGTCTGTATTACCTCTCTAGCTGCTCTGTGTCGGATTCATCACTCTGCCAACTACAGTACTTTACTGGTTCCCCATCCACCAAAGAGTACAATTCAAACTCCTTACCTTCACATATAAAGCCATTAATTACACCACTCCCCCTACATCTTGAACATAATTTAATGTCTGTCCACACTTCCTCCTGCCCTGTCTGCTCATCCACTGACTGCCATCTCACTCCAAGGAACTGCTTCAATTAGCCACGAGTTAGCTAAAAATGGCTTAACCCATGTTAAAAACCCGCAGCCTCAATTGTTTGCTATTCAATTATAGGTCTGCGTTAGCACGGATCTCAGAGTTAACGTGGATTTTTGTTCGCAGCTTCAGATTGAAAAGTATGGAAAAATACTTATTTTAAAGGCATAAAGGTCTGAACAAAGTGCAGTACCCATGGGGGGGAGGGTTCAGGATGATTTCCCCTTCATCATGTACCTTACATGGGTCGCACACTGCAGAAATAACACGTGGCATCCACTTCTTGCTGTTTCTAATTGAATTGCACAGGAATTGAGAATACGTTTCATGAAAAGATCCTGTGAAAAGCGCACCTCCTCTCACTTCTGCATCCAAGATTTCTCCCACGCTGTCCCACTACCTCACCCTATCAGGGTCTCTTCCAGTATCCACACCTGTTCCAACAGAAACCTTGATCCTGTGTGTTTGCCCACTTGCTGGGTACAAGATCATCGACTGGTTATTTACTTCCTACTCCTCCCACCACAAAGTGCATTTTAATTACTTGCTTTCATTACCCACAATTTGTGGTTCTAACCTTCCCTTATTTTCTCCATTAACTCCACCCAGCGTTTCACTGTATCATTTTCTTATGCTATATATTGATGTTAAATTGGATTGTTAAACCTTGTATGGCACTGCGGATACTTTGTGGCACATATAAATAAAGGAAATGTCTACTGTATAGGGTTGCACTCAAAATCTGATTCTCAGTGAAACCTTTCAGTGTTAATTTCTTATTACATTAAGCTTTTAGGTCTTTCATCTTCAGCTTAAACTGAACAGTAAAGATTATTTACCATGGGAAAAAAGTGTAGTCTGTCATCCACGCAGCTTTTGTGGCATTTGCGCATATGTACCTGACATATGCGGGGAAGACAGAATTTTACATCTTTGGATGAAATTGAGCTGAGCAGGGCGTAAACTATATGCACTTGTATGTCTGGTAATATATATAATAACATTCTTAGTAATATGGCCATTATATATTGGCTGCATTGTGAAACACACAGAAAGCTGTATAATGCCACTCACAGCAATAATCAATAAATTGTGACTAAGTTGGTCATGTGAACTGAAAAATCCAAGGCTCTATGTGGAGGGATGGGTGGAGTCTTTAAAGCAAATATATATACTATACTAATATATATATACACACATATACAGTCAGGTCCATAAATATTGGGACACTGACAGAATTTTCATATTGTGTCCTCTATTCACCACCACAATGACTTTGAAATTAAACAAACAAGATGTGCTTTAACTGCAGACTTTCAGATTTAATTTGAGGGTAATTACATCCAAATCATGTGAACGGTGTAGGAATTACAACAGTTTGTATATGTGCCTCCCACTTTTTAAGGGGCCAAAAGTAATGGGACAAACTAAACAATCCTAAATCTAACTTTCACTTTTTAATACTTTGTTGCACATTCTTTGCAGGCAATTACAGCCTGAAGTCTGGAAAGCATAGACATCACCAGACGCTGGGTTTCATCCCTGGTGATGCTCTGCCAGGCCTCTACTGCAAATGTCTTCAGTTCCTGCTTGTTCTTGGGGCATTTTCCCTTCAGTTTTGTCTTCATCAAGTGAAATGCATGCTCAGTTGGAATCAGGTCAGGGGATTGACTTGGCCATTGCATAACATTCCACTTTTTAGCCTTAAAAAACTCTTTGGTTGCTTTTGCAGTATGCTTCGGGTCATTGTCCATCTGCACTGTGAAGCACTGTCCAATGAGTTCTGAAGCATTTGACTGAATATGAGCATATAATATTGCCCGAAACACTTCAGAATTCATTAATAAATACAAGGGAACCAGTTCAATTGGCAGCCATACATGCCCACGCCATGACACTACCACCAACATGCTTCATTGATGAGGTGGTATGTTTTGGATCATGAGCAGTTCCTTTCCTTCTCTTCCCATCAAGTTGATCTTTGTTTCATCTGTCAATAGGATGTTGTTCCAGAACTGTAATGGCTTTTTTAGATGTTGTTTGGCAAACTCTAATCTGGTCTTCCTGTTTTGTGGCTCACCAATGGTTTGCATCTTGTGGTGAACCCTCTATATTCACTCTTGTGAAGTCTTCTCATGATTGTTGACTTTGACACATATACATCTACCTCCTGGAGAGTGTTCTTGATTTGTCCAACTGTTGTGAAGGGGTTTTTCTTCACCAGGGAAATAATTCTTTTGTCATCCACCACAGTTGTTTTCTGTGGTCTTCCGGGTCTTTTGGTGTTGCTGAGCTCTCCGGTGCGTTTTTTCTTTTTAAGAATGTTCCAAACAGTTGATTTGGCCACACCTAATGTTTTTGCAATCTCTCTGATGGGTTTGTTTTGATTTTTCAGCCTAATGATGGCTTGCTTCACTGATAGTGACAGCTCTTTGGATCTCATATTGAGAGTCGACAGCAACTGATTCCAAATGCAAATGTCACACCTAGAATCAACTCCAGACCTTTTACCTGCTTAATTGATAATAAAATAACGAGGGAATAGCCCACACCTGTCCATGAAATAGCTTTTGAGTTGATAGTCCCATTACTTTTGCCCCCTTAAAAAGTGGGAGGCACATATTGAAACTGTTGTAATTCCTTCACCGTTCACCCGGTTTGGATGTAATTACCCTCAAATTAAATCTGAAAGTCTGCAGTTAAAGCACATCTTGTTTGTTTCATTTCAAAACCATTGTGGTGGTGAATAGAGGCCAAAATCTGAAAATTCTGTCAATGTCCCAATATTTATGGACCTGACTGTATATACACACACACACTCTATATATATATATATATATATATATATATATATATATACATACACACACACACACACACAGTATATATATACATACATAAACACACCCACACACATACTGCACATACTACCTCAAACTCAAAGCAGCGTCATAACATATTACTCTCCACACAAATATGCAGCTGCAGCAGCAAGCGCCCAGTGCCCAAAGTCAATTGTAGTGTACAAACAGAAGTGGTGACTGGGACTTTACCTGCTCAGCCGACTTTGGTGGGCACAGTGGAGTGTCATCTGCGCTGTTCCTTTCCCTCTGTCACTTCAGAGGCCTGGAATCTGCATCCGTCAATGTTACCAGCTAAGCCCCCGCCCTGCCCCCCCAAATGCAGCATGTCAATCATGCTGCAGCTTGGGACGGTCTGTGAGCTTAATCACACAATCCATTCTGCACATATGCAGAACGGGTCCGGCGCAGGTGCAGAGCCCAAACCATCGGAGATGTACGTTCATCATATAAACGTACATCTCTGAATGAAACCCAGAGTATGTACATTACCATGGTCAGTTCTTAGGGCCTGATTCATTACGGATCGCTATTGCAATCACAGCTGTAATTAAACGCGCAGTACAGCTGCGAAAATATGCTCATGTTTGAAACTGCTCTGCCAGCATAGAGATGCCCACTACCGCTTTCTCACATCCGTAAGACCTCTCAGTCCTGTGTATACATTGGTAACATTAGACCCTCATGCACAATTACAGCAACTCTGACTGGTCTCAGAAATGACAATGCTCATCGCATGCAGAGAGTACTCAAGATGCGTTTGCAGGGCTGCCATCAGGGGTGGACTGCCGGGACTAGAGTCCCGGGCCCGGACTCTCGGGGGGCCCGCCCGCTACTACCACCCCACTGCAGCACACTTGAAGTGAATGACTGCCTGCACGCTCCTATTACCTCGATAGTGAGTGATGACAGGCCAGGCCGGGGGGCGCTCCTAACAGCTAGCCGCCCACTACTACCGCCCGCCAGTACACACTAGAAGTGACTCGTCGTCAGTCACTTCTCACTTAACGCCGCAGGGCCGCCCACTATCTCCGTCTTGCTCCTAAGCCGCAATAAAGTTTTGTGAGCCGACGGGGCGTGACGTCATGGCGTCACGCCGCGCCACTGAATGAGAAAGGACACGCAGTGTTTGGTGTGAGGACTAAGGAGCCGGAGCAGACAGAACAGGCAAGTGTATGATTCATCTTTATTATTGCAGCATGTCATTTGTTGCAGATGTGGGAAGTGGGACTGGCTAGGGGGCTGCTTTGTGCTTTGATTACTTTCTCCCAGCCAGTAAGGGGAAGGGGGGGGGGCTTGAGTGGGTGCTGGGGGCCCTGCCTATTTTATTAGACCCCGGCCCCACAATTCCTGATGGCAGCCCTGTGCATAGGCCATCGCAGTGGCTAACTTATGCATGCCCAGGAAATGGAGTTCAAACGGACAGGCAGGCCTGTGTTTCTCCGACTACTTCTTCATCACCACCTCCAAACGCTGATGTCCTATTAATCACTCTGATCAGGGGCATTTCTAGAGAGGAGGGGGCGCGTGTGCAGTCTCCTCCTCTCTGTCCGGCAGCGCACTGAGCTGTGCACAGCCAGCACCGGAGTTATAGACTCTGGGCACTAAGGTGCGCCCAGAGTCTATAGAGTATGAGCAGGTCACCGGGAAAATGGAGGCGGCCATTTTCCAGTCGTCTTTACAGCATTGGACCCCCGCGCTGACGTGGGACTCTGGAGAGGTAAGTAACACTATGGGTGCAGGGTGTGCTATGCGGGGCACACCCTGCACCCATTATAGATACGCCCCTGACTCCGATGGCTTTCTGTCTGCAAGTGCGATCTCAGGGCCTGATTCAGAGCCGGACGCTATTTGCGGACGGTCTTCCAAAATGGGGGCCAGCTATTTAAATTGAGCGCTCGCTCTTTGCGGTTTGTTGACACCCCTATGTCTGAGCGAGCAAACGAAAAATGCGCTCGCTATTTTGTAAAGACGCCCCTTTGCCATTCGCAACACACGTCATCTCCGGTATTTATTAGATTAATCGAGTACATCGAAAGGCATCTGAACTGCTCGCAGTGCTTGTGGTAGGTTTTTCTTACCGCTATCACTGCGAGCAGTTCAGGCTAAAAGACAACCAAGTGACATGGTCGATGACGCTCCTTTACTAATTATGCACTCCCATTAAACGCCTTTTTGACCGTTTGGCACGCCTGCATTCGGATCTCCACTCCCCCGTTTTCAAGCACCTTCCCCTGTTACTACCCACAAACTGTACATTCTGTCAATCACATTAGCAGCCCCTCGCTGTTTTGCAAGCGCAGAATTTCCGACCACAGTGACTGGTTTGCGCATGCACAGTTGTGCGAACATCGCTCAGAGCGAACGAGCGGCTCTGAATCCGGCCCTCAGTGCTATCTCATCCTGGCCTGTGCACTGCAATGCATACGCATGTGCAGTACGCACCATCAGCCGATCTTCCTACGCTGTTGCAATTGCGATCCGTGAAGAATCAAGCCCTTAGATCCAAACTATAGGTGTACCTACAGTATGTAGTCAAAAGGTGGATAAATAGGTGTGGTAATAGAATATTCCTGTGGTATTATTCGGATTTCATAAATTATACTATATTATTCTCATCAGGCATCATAAAATCTATTCACATCGCTCATGTGTCGATCAATGTCTACATAGCAACTGATGGTCTCCAATTTCGGTGGTATAGGTTTGAATGGCCTAGTGGTTCAATTACATAATTCAAGCATACCTACATAGCTGGGGAATCTTATAGAATTATGAAGTCAAATATTAAAGAATAAAACAACCTATGTCTCTTTTACCTACATTTAGAGTTGATGATGTGGTGCGTTCCATGTATCCTCCACTAGACCCGAAACTACTTGATGCAAGGTATGTATGACAGCTGGCTTATATTAAATTGTATTTGACAGAAAATCTGCCAAGCTTCTAGCTGTTGCCCAATGTTAACAAAAGCTGAAAACACACAAATAATTATATAGCAAAGACATTCTCCAATCTCCTTCCATGACAAATTTATGAATAAAGCTAAATCATGATGTTTTGGAAAATATGACACATTTTTTGAAAGGGGCGCTTGTAAGTTAGGAGATTGTACTTTACTGACAAGTTTAAACATTTACCTAGAGAACCTTTTCAGATTTTTGCCATTCCAAACCAAGGTGCAATTTCACTTTGGGAGGCATCGCTCCAGAGTGGAAAATAGGGGGTTGGGTACGAGATGCCAGTTCTCAGGATCCCGGTGGTGAGAATCCCGACTGCAGCATCCTGATAGGGTTAGAATAGCAAAACCTGCTGGTAAGTACCCTTACCCCTTCCCCTAAACCTAACCCTCGGCGCCGGAATTCTGAGCACCAGCATCCTGACCACCGGGATGTGACTTACATCCCAAAATGGGAGTGCAGTGTGAAATGCATTGGTTAAATCAGAGGTTCCCAAACTCGGTCCTCAAAGCACCCTAACAGTTCGGGATATTTATACACACACACGGGTTAAAGTGGGCCAGAACTGCTTTCCATCAGTTCTATATGAAGATGAAACCAGTTCCACCTCCTCCGGCCCACCTCAGTCTGGCGCCGCAGGGAGGCTCCATTTGCCGGGTGCCCGCTGAGATTTTGTCACCAGCGGGCACCCAGCGCCTTCCCCACAGTGGTAGCGGCAGCCGAAGCTCACTCCTGAGCACTGTGCACTATGGGAGAGATGTTATGATGTCTCTCCCATAATTCAGAGGAACAGCCTTGTGGACTGGATGGCAGCGGACACAGGAGTGGGGCTTAAAATAAATATTGTGGGGTTTTTTTGTGTGTGTGTGTGTGCGCGGCATTACTATTGGGAACATTACCACCGGGGGCATTACTACAGAAGACATTTCTATTGGGGGTATTACTACAGGAGGCATTGCTCAAGGGGATTTTACCACTGGGGCATTACTTCTACAGGGGGCACCACTACTGTGCACTCTGCATTTGGGGCACCACTACTGGGGGAACTGCATAAGGGGCACTACTGGTGTGGGCATTTTGTGTAAGGGGCAATACCACTGTGGGCAGTATGTGTATTAGGGACACTACTACTGTGGGCATTGTGTATAAGGGGCACTGCTGTGTGTCATAACATGAATAAGGGACACTACTATGTGGTGTAATGTGAATAAGATTGTGCTACTGTGTGGCATAATCTGAATGGGAATACTATTGTGTGTCCTCGCCCTTTTCTTTTGAGTCTGCACCCCTTTTTTCGGTGCATGCTGTCCCTTTATTTAAGAAGCGCTGAGGGTGGTGGTGGGGGGGGTGAATACCACCACTTCTCTATGACCACTTTAAGCACTGGGTGTGTGTATATAAATATATATATATATATATATGATAGATATCTATGTATATTTATTTATATGCTATATAAACTGCTGGAAATAAATAATGCAATGTACAGTAGCCATTTCAGCTCAAACATGCACACCTTGCTCCTACTTACCTGAAAATATTTGAGAATTTATTGCAAATGTTCTAACTTTAGAGTTGATTGGGCAAACAGAATTTAGAACCACTATTCACAACTTCTCATAATGTAATAATAAACTACAGTATACTGGGAGTCTTAGCTAAAAGGAAAAATACATTAACAAATATTATATTAATATTTCCAGAACCACTGCTCTTCTTCTGTCTGTAAGCCATCTTGTATTGGTTACAAAAAATGCATGTCACTTAGCCGTTGGGATGGACTGGATAGATCAATCTCTGTCAGCTGCTGAAGAACACATGCAAGTCCTTAGAGAAGCTGCTTTGGCCACTGAACCAGAACGAGTGCACCCAGGAGCAGACAACTTTCTGCAGGAGCAGTCTACAATTTAAAAGCAAGAGGATGGATATTTAAAAGAATATCAATTAAACGTTTTGTGTAATCTGAAACAATATTTTATCTTCCATTATGCATTTCTGATTGCTACAGTGAAGGAAATATTTGGTCAGCTTTGTGCTCAATCAGAATGAAAGTTCTCAGTGTAATTTTGGGCCTGTCCATTATCCATCTGCCCAATCCCATAGATTGTATGGTGTGAGAGTATCCATCACCTACACACATTGCTTGCTCTCGTTTTACATAACCTGTAATATCACTGAAGCATATTTTGTAATGTCACTAATTGCTTGTACCTTTACAGGATCAATATTTGTTCAATCACCCAAATGGCATAATATGCCACAGCCACACTGAGACTGAAATTATTTATAGTCTGCCTTCACTTGAGCAACTCCCTACTTTTCCCATTGTATTAGCATTTTTATTTTGTTTCTCTGTCTATATATAATGTTTGTGTCATTTCCCAACCCTGTCTCCCTTACTTCATGGTTTAATAATTTTTCTGTGTTTTTCTCAATGCTTACACTCATTGTTATTACATGTAAACTTTTTCACTTATGTACATTTTGTAGCGCTATAAGTTAAATATTTCTGTAATAGTCTGTTGAGATTTCATTATTGACATTTTAAGCAGCAATAGAGTGAAGCCATCGGATGCAATATCAAAACTTGCACCAGCCCCATGCTATGTGCAGAATTGCCATCAGAGTATGGCCTTTAATGTAAATGATTAAGAGTCTGAGGTTGCAACACACCCGTGACACTCCCATAACTCGCCCATAAGATTGTATATTGCCATGCATCTGAATATCCCACCTCCCAGTCACCACACAGGAACTCCCAATATATTTCCAAGACCATGCACCTTGGTTCGTACACAGTGTGCTTGCGCTGTGTGAGTTTTTAGCAACTTAGACACATGTGCATTTGAAAAAACCATCAGGCCCTAAGCGATCTTAGATAATATATCTAGCTATATTCCAATAAGTTTCATATTAGTTTTTCAGTTGCCTTAAGCAAACTTAATGGTGTCAAGTTAAATATTTGTATGGCTGATTTTAGCCAAAAGGATCTCCAGCCCCCTCCATGCCAACGCCACACCATGCCATTACATATTGCCTGTGCAATTTTATACATATACAGGTTGAGTCTCCCATATCCAAATATTCAGAAATACGGAATATTCCGAAATACGGAATATTTTCAGCATGACTGAGATAATGAAACCTTTGATTTTTGATGGTTTAATGTACATAAACTTTGTCTAAGGCACAAATTATTAAAAAGATTGTATAAAATAACCTTCAGGCTGTGTGTATAAGGTGTATATGAAACATAAGTGAATTTCATGTATGTACACAAACTTTTTTTGATGCACAAAATTCTAAAAAATATTGTCTAAAATGACCTGCAGGCTGTGTGTATAAGGTGTATATAACACATAAATGCATTCTGTGTGTATATTTGGGTCCCATTTCCAAGACATTTCATTATAATATGCAATTATTCCAAAATACGGAATATTCCGATATCCAAAATACACCTGGTCCCAAGCATTTTGGATATGGGAGACTCAACCTGTAATGCAAATTATATACCAACTGAGATAAACCGTCATCCCACAAACCATGACCAATCCATAGAGTTCCTATTTGGCTGAGGATGGGAGTGTTGTGACTACTGACAAATGTTTGCCGTTTATCTTATTGGTCTTATTATGCCTTTAATCCAGCTATAGAATCATCAGAATAAAAAATGTTAAACAGAATCATAATTTCAGGTACTTCTATACATTGCGGGCCTGATTCAGCAAGGATCGCAGTTGCCAATACGTACACAATCGACCGATTGTTGCGTTCTGCGCATGCGCAAACTGGCCACTGTGATTGCAGTGACTAAGCAGACCCACTGCAGAGTGATTGACAGGTAGTGGCGTTTGTAGGTGTTGACTGGAGGGGGGCTTTGCATGGGCATGCATAAATTATCCACTGCGATGCCCTACGCTTGTGCAAGTGTGCTTGAGGCTGCGATGGTACGTGATTGTACCAATGGTTTTGCGGTCTTGCTAAACATTACGGATGTGTGTAAGGTAAAATGGGCGTTCTTGTGTAGTGCTGCGGTGGCATTGCGATTGCAATAAATTAGCCTACTATTGCAGTTGAACTGCGTGTGTAATCGCTATTGCATTCGCAGTTGTGATCCATAATAATTTGGGCCTTGTGTGAAAAAGAGAGCTTTGTCAAATCTTATAATTCCAACGAGAGAGACAATTTCCTACTGTAGACAGAGGCACTGAGAGGGGGGAGAGCGTGCATTAATTACCCAGGCTGGGGCTGCTGGAGGGGTCCGGGATCACCCCCCCTCTTAAATCACAACAGCCCAGCACACGCCTCCCCAACGAGCAGTGCCGCTACAATTAGGTCACTCCCCTTCACCTGGCCAGCCTCTCCACACCCCTGCCTGAAGGGCAGTCGAGTTCAACTGTCCGCAATCTGAAATGATTGCTGTGTACAGAAAATATGTGAAACGGAATCTGTATGTAAAGCCGGCTGACAGGATGCCTCCTATCAAAATACCGACAGTAGCATCCTGATGGTTGGCATCCCGAAAGCAGTCAGGTAAGTATACTTACCCTTCTCCTCCCAACCCTCCCTTCTTGTAGCCTAACCCTAACCCTCCCCGTTAGTGCCTAAACCTAACCACCCCCCCCCCCCCCCACACCCAGTGATGCCTAAACCTAACCCACCCACCTAGGGGTGCCCAACCCCAACCCACCCAAAACCTAATGCTAACCCGGCTATGCTATTTAAACCTAGCCCCCCCCCTCCCCGCAACTAACACTAAGTGCGCCCCAGACTTACCTCTTTTGGTCTTGCTGCCCTTCTGTGTTCCAGCATCGGGATTACGACCCATGTTGGAGCTAGAGCCCGGCGACATCGTGGCCATCGGTCTCATAACTACATCCCATGTGAAATACAGTATGTCATTCTGTCACCTTTGTTTCTCCATACTTACTAACAATGCAAATTTAGGGAGAACGGAAACCATTTGAGAGCACTTCGTCCTGAATCTTGGAAAGTTGGGAGGTATATCTAGCTCACCACGGTGAGCAGATACTGGGACTGGAAGAGTAATGTTGTAATTGTAACAGACATTGTGCGGGGCATCTTGTAAACTCGCTACGATGTTTCAATAAATCGTTACATTATTTCAACCAAGTGCTGCTCCTATTTATCTCTATTGAGCGATGTGAAACTGTGTGTGTGTGTATATATATATATATATATATATATATATATATATAGATAGCACTCCTCTCCAAATAACGAGACATCACTCAGACATAGATTTATGCCTGAGTGATGACTCAGTATTTGGAGTAAAGTGCCGCTATTCCTGTATATATTCTAGTTCATCACCGGTAATTCAGCGGGCACCCCTCATAGTTTGCCTCTTTGTACCACAACGAGTGCAGTTATTGGAATATATATATATATATATATATATATATATACACACATATACACACCCTCTAGCATAGTATGTTACTTTAAATGTACCAAGCAGTGCTGTAAAAATCTATAAAATGAAAGTACCAGAGCTAGAAATAGAACAGAATATCTGTATGTATCTTTGAATCCAGGATAATTAACAAATTACAATCATATATAAGAAGGGCTATGAAAGTAATCAGATAAAAAAATGGGATAGGAATAGTGTTTAACAACCTATTAGAAAGCGAACATATTCCAGCTAATAAAAAGTTAGGAATGGACTATCGTGACTTTCCGACTACTAGGAAAACAATTGGAGACACAAGGAGGAAAGAATACTCTTGCGGGGACATCGTTGAATTAAACATGTAAAAATTTTACTTTTGTTTAGAACAAATATAAGAGAAATACCTAAGTAAAGATTCAGAGCTACAAAAAAGGGTGCAAAAAAAAAAAGACATGCAGCAAAACATCACAAATAATGGTAGCATGCAATCCACAATTGCAAATAAATCTAAAGTATCCCAATAGATGATATTTGCCAGGAATTGGTAAATAAGTGCTAGACCTGGGATTGCACGGTAAGATTACATAATGAAATAAGAAACACAGTAACCTTGCGAAAAAATACATTTAAGTACTATTTTCACCTGTATGAAAATGACCTTATTCTTGCACGACAAATCTTTGAGATATCTCAGCGATTCTCAAACTCGGGCCTTAGGAATCCACACAGGTCACCCAGCAGATGCACAGGTGTATTCATTACTCACTGACACATTTTAAAAGATCCACAGGTTCAGCTTATTATTTCACATGTGATTCTGTGAGGAGACCTGAGGACAAAGTTTAAGAACCTGTGTGATATGTGCAGGGGCGTCTTTAGAGAGGAGGGGGCCAGTGTGCATCCCCCGTCAAGGGCCCCCTCCTCTCACCCCGGTGTCCGGCAGCCGACTGACCAGCCACCGGTGAATCAGTAGACTCTAGGCCAGAGGTTCCCAAACCTCAAGGCACCCCAACAGTTCAGGTATTAGAGATATCCATAGTTGAGCACAGGTGGTTAAATCAAATTGACTGAGGTACTAATAAGTCACCTGTGGTTAACCATGGATATCTCCAAAACCTGAACTGTTTGGGAACCTCTGCTCTAGGCACTAGAGTGTGCCCAGAGTCTACTGCGCATGCGCAGATCGCCGGGGAAATGGCACAGCCACCATTTTTCGGTGGTTTCCTCACAACGCATGCGTATATAACGCTAGAAAAATGGCCACGGCTGCCATTTTCCGGCGTTTTCAGCAGCACTGAGAGACCCGACCCGGGACCTCGGAGAGGTAAATTTTAGATAATATGGGTGCAGGGTGTGCGGTGAGGGCCCCCCTGAACCGGAGTGGCCCTGGTGCACCGCACACCCTGCACCCATTATAGATACACCACTGGATATAGGATAGGATGTACTGTAATCAGCGAAAAAAAGTAACCTTTCATAAGGCAATCAAATTGATTCATACGAGTGTCCCAGGAACTGCTACAAATAGAACCCAAATAGCTTTACAACAATTGTATCACATCCTATATGCATCTAGCAGGATAATATGAATTATCGCCTGTATGTGACACAAACTGGCCATACACCTGCGTGACCAGCATCAGATCAGATTCACCATCCGACTCCCCGGAGCTTCAGGGCAGTCCCGGCGGCATTTTTGTTGTCTTTCTTAGCATACGATCTGTCGTATGATCGATCGTGTACCTCACGCGCTTATCAGGGAAAGTGTCAATGAAATGACTTGAATGGCCGCACGATGCATCGCAAGCACAAAATAAATGGTACGATCTGCACACGATACGATGGAACATATGTGCTGCACATCTGATCATACGATCCGTTTTAGGAGCTGCGGGAACACGCATCGAATTGTATCTTACTCCAAAAATACACGATTTCCACAGGATCCTTCGTAAGACTCGCCGAAAATCGGGCAATCGGCCCGAAACCGTGCAGGTGTATGGCCAGCGATAGTTACACTGCTAACCACTCAGAAGTGCAAATAATAATATTATGGTAAAATATATTGCACAATATGAATCAAAATACAAACCTCGGGTCTGATTCAGTTGTAAGCAATGCCAATGGTTCACAGATGAGCGATTATCGGTAATCTGTTCATGCGTAGTCACACTGTGCATACAGCAAGGTACATTAATAAAGTTGCATGCTGCAACTCTTTATTTGCAAAGTGATTAGCATTCAGTTAGCGTTTGGGGGAGGTAACTTGGAGTGGCGGCAAAACAGCAAAAAAGTGTCTAGACCATTATTGGGGCGTGTCTCAGGCTGTGACTGATCCCATATGTGTAAAACATGATGCCGGCATCAGTTCCCACTTTCATTCTGCATGACCATAGACTTACTGAGGGCTGCGAAAATCGAATGGTCTATGACAGATGCTACATCTAGGTTCGCAGTTGCTTGGATCTGTAATGTCACCTGTGGGCGTCTCAATAGAAATCTCAGCATCTGCAACATATGCATATCTTCGCACATCCACTGCATACACATTTGCAGCAGCAGCAGCATGAGCGTATAACTCAGAATCAGGCCTAATGTGTAAACAATGACGATAATTACCATGTATTGTCATAATTTGCATATATCACATCAATTAATCGCAAAATACACATATTTTGACTCAAAATACACTGCTTGCTATTCCAGACATCATATAGAATATGTAAAGAAAAGTAGCAGTGTGGAAAATATTCTAGATATAGGTACTGAGCTTCTACTGTCTCTCATGCGCTCGTTGGCAGTGAATGGGGGATGAAATCACTTGTTGCACCTATATCAAATAGATGTATAAGGTAAAGTCTGCATCTGCTGTCAGCCAGGCTGAATTGATCCTAAATCAAAAGAGATTACCCCGTTGAGTATTGATGAGCGGGGCCGTAACTACGGGTGTGAAACCAGTACTTCCGCACAGAGTGTATGGCGGCACCGATGCTGCCCCACAGTTGCTATATCCTGATAGCAGGGCACCAGGTACAGCACTTTGTAGCCAGTGTCACCACTGCAGCGCCGCAAGAGGGTCCGTTGTAAGCTCCAGAAATGCAGCCTGTACAGCACCTGGAGCATTCTGAGGATGCTCCAGCGGTGCTGCATTACTTACCGTGACTGGTGGCCCCGCCCACTCAGCATGATGTCATCAGAAAACAGAGGTGTGCACCTAGGGCTCCCCCAGGAGCGTCTGATGCATGTTTCCCTGCCATTGGTTTGTTCAGTTGGTGTAGTGGACTTTGTAACACCAGTTATCACTCTGCATCGAAAGGGAGAAACAAAACAGAAACAGGTCCTCAGAGAAAGTAAACAATGACCATCACCCTTAAAAATTAGACTGATAGAAGACAAGGAAGACAGGAGGTAAACAAAAGCTACAAAATAACTCTCCACTAAAACCAGCGTGTACATCAAGCAATATTTACATTTATCTGATCAAACTTTATCTAAATCGATGTATCACTCCTTAATAAATTATCATTTGAAACCACTGCTAAAACAAATAGTTTCCACCTCTTCATGGAAACAGGGATGAATTGGGCCACCAAGCGCACGGGGCAGTTCTGGCTGTTTGTATTCTAGTGCAAGGTTTCTTAACTGGAGGTACGCCCAATAAGATGAGGAGGATCTTGCTCCTGTGACAGTCTCCCAATCCAAGCATGGCAGATAGTTCATCAAATCAGGATGCAGTACAGTTCTAAGAGCAGGAGGTGGAAATAGGCTGCATTTGGTGCCCTTCTGTGCACAAATTGCCAGTATCATTGCCATGCACAGCAGAACCCTGGCTCCAGCAGCCAAGCTGCTATCAGACCAGAGCAGAGCAGAGCGATTGAGTGCTGGTGTGATACAAAGACTGGGTGCCTGGCTCTGCAGAAGATAAGCAGTATATTCCTGATGGGGCATCAGGCTCAGGGTGTGATGAAAATTAGGTGGACTGGGATAAGGTATTGCTGTACTTGTGCTGTCATGTCATGTTCTTATCATGCATGGACAATGGATACTTCAGTGTTCACTGTATTATGTTCTGTAACCCGGAATGTGCTGCACATTTGGTCCCATCAGTTCTTCATGCATGGAAAATAATAAAACTACGCAACAAAATTCTCAGCATCTGGCATGTGAATTTGTGATATCGCCTAATTTAGGGATACTGAATTCAGTGGTAAAAATCTGATTTTCTTTATCACGTCACATTTATTAGATACAGACAAACAATAGCAGTAATAACTATATCTGAAAAAAGATGTGAAAATTTCAATTAATCTTTATAGAATTGAATATTCTTATCGTATTCATTTATAAAATACTAATAAAAATACATAATTGCTTAAAAACTTCAAACTCAACTTCAGAAACTCTTAAGCCAAATTAATTGTATTGTAAGTTAATAAAAGATAAATTGTAAAGTCACTTTACATTTTATCATTATTAACAAGTAGACTGTTTGTATGGTGTCTCATTGGTCTCTAAAAAGGAACCAGCAGCAGTCTCCCATCATTGCAGGGTCCCAGGTCCTTGGTAACGATGCTCCATTGTGGTGTGGGGAAAACGTACCCCTGTTCATCACTTACATTACCAAGGTTGTCAGGTAAAAAGTCTAGATGGAAATGTAAAAAGTGATTTTTAATTGACATTCTACAATTCATATTCTTGTAGTTGTCCAAAAGTTCATTCACAATGGAAACTTAGTTGGCCTCTTTTCTCTTCCATAAGAATCCACGCACAACAGCCTTGAAGGAGTACAAAGCAGCAGACTCAATGTCAATTTAGTGTTAAATATTTAATCCGTAAGCAGTTTCCTTATTTAGGGGGTCAACAAATATGCCCTTTTTTTTTTAGCTTTGCTTCGCTTAACTATGAAAACTTATAACAGATAACAAAGTCTGGCCTTCTTCATCCAGAGCTTTCACAAAACTCTTCATTAGGCCCAACTTAATGTGAAGCGGAGGTAAAATTATTTTATGCGGCTCATCCAATGGAGTGTACTTGATGTTTTTTTTCTCCAGCAACATAAGTTTCTCTCTCTGGCCACTTTTATGACATAGTGATTTTTAGTGCCTCTGCTGTCCCATAAACACAGTAACAGCTGTACTTGGTGAGTCCACCTTGCAAACCTAACAGCATTGCAACTACCTTTAAGCCAGAACAAAGATGCCATTCATGATCCTTATGAAAGTATGACTGTTGCTGTAGGGAATCAAGCATAAGTTTCATTCATGTCCACTGCAGAAGTCAGAGGTACTGTAGGGAGTTTGTTCCCATTATGGAGTAACATTGCTCTCAGACTACTCTTTATATTGATTCCTCAAAGTGTTCACTCACTAGTATAGTGGTGAATACCCAACTCACTCATTAAACCATTAAATCAGAACATACACATTGAATTTTTCTTTTCAGAGACTGTGGCCAAAGAAGTTTCTTGTTCTAAAACTTGAAATTATTGTACCTTGAGCCAAAAGATTCCACTGCTGCAGCCTAGAACCCAAAAGTTAGGCTTGTTTTGACAGTTTCAAGTCACAGACCAAATCAATTAATTCTTCCTGTTTTATGATGTGCAGTGATTTTTGGGGTGACACTCTGCTGTGATTTCTGTATCTTCTGACTCTTTCCTCTGATGTCCCCGATTCACTGGTACAAACACAAGGTACAGGAACAGGCTGCCCTTCCCCATAAGGCATAGGATTTAGTGGTGGGCAGTCTTATATTATAAAGAGAAAACATTTTATCTGTGTTCAAAAAACTTCAGGGAGGCGGTGATGCATTGTTTAAGTTAAGTAAGAAGTCAGTAGGTAAAAGGGCCACCATGTTAATATCAGCACTGTGAGTCGACATGGATCACGACAATCAATCGACAGGAGCAGCAACCAAGTACTAGCACTGCAGCTGCAAGTCATGATACTAGTCCTTCAACATCTACTAAAGCCGGTGCTTAAGGGCATAGAGCAGGGGTCTTCAAACTTGGCCCTCCAGATGCTGTGGAACTACACATCCCAGCATGCACTGCACATAGTTTTAGCATGCTGTTATATCAAAAAGGTGGCAGTGCTTGCTGGGATGTGTAGTTCCACAGCAGCTGGAGGGCCAAGTTTGAAGACCCCTGGCATAGAGGGATAAGGCTAGGCTTCTGAAAACAAAACAATGTTATATTGCTGCAAAGAACATCACTTGTAATAAAGGTAAAGTTTCCTGCAGAAAAACAAAATTGCTAACAAGCCATGGCAAGAAAGGCTCAGGCCTTTGCCTTTATTTGTGAGTGGTGGTTATGCAACTGCTGTCAATAGGGCATCTTCTGTCTCACATGACAATGCAAGACCTTCTCATAGAGTCTAGAAGAGGTGTCAAAATTAAAAAACAGGAATATTAGCGCTGACAAAAAAAAAAGCTAATGATGAGGATGTTGTTTGTGTGAGACACTAGTGGAAGCAGTACTTGCCCGTGATAAGGCAGCTATTGTCATGCCTGGACATACAACCAAAAAATCCACCTCTGATGTGTGGGATTATTTTTACCCAAATCCTAACAAGTGTTGTCAAGCAATCTGTAGCGTTTGTAAAGCCAAAGTAATTAGAGGTAGGGACTTTATCCATCTAGGAACCTCCTCCCTGTTACCTCATTTGCTGCGCATTCTTGAAAGGTTTTTGGCAAAATCTGAAAATTCAGCTAAAGCATGAGGGCTGATTGAAAAGTAATACGACTGATTTTTTTTATTCAGAATCAAATGACTGAACATTTCTCTTTTTTAAAAGTAGCGTCCTTCACAATCAATTTTTTTGCAGTGTTTCAACAACGATTCAAAGAAGTGCAGTAGACTGTTTTGTGACATCACTTTTAGTGTAGCAGCTGTGGCATTTTTTACTTCATCAGTTGGGAACTTTCCACGCAGTTTTTTTTTCAGGGTGGGAATGTCCAGAAATCACAGGGTGCTATAGAAATCACCGGGCTATATGTAGTGCTGTCCCATTCATTTCAGTAAGTGCTGCCAATGCAACAGCAGTAACTTTGGTTGGGCATGGTCTTAGAGCAAAAACCACTGTTGCTTCAACAAATGTGGTCTTTTCTCTCTCATGTCTCATGGCTCCATGCAAATGGATTTTCAGGAGGTTTGCATAGTGGTCACCATTGTCTGTCCATGGAGAACGCAGTGCTACTGTGAGCATCAAAGAACAACAAAAGCAAAACTTTACATGCTGAAGGAATCACACAGAATTTATTGGATGGAGGACATTTCACATGTCTCCGAATCATAATGACTGATCCACAATTCGTCACACGTCACAATCTGTGTCAGGAAATCTGGTATCCTCTCCAACATTCGAATGGAGTTCTTGCACAATTCAACTCGTCGTCGCACCTGATCTGCTGTGAGATTTCTGGGTACCCACATGGCGCACACGTGATGCATTTTCAGTTCCTTTGTCACAATATGCTGAACCTGTTCGAATGAGATGCCAAGTGATCCCGAAAATTTGCGTAAAGTTAACCTGTCATTTTGCAACATCTCAGCAGTTTTGGCAACGTTGACATCTTTAACCGCGGTGGATGGTCTCCCAGAACATGCTTCAAACATGCGCGTATTACCGTCTTTGAAGTGCTTCCACCATCTCTGACGCAATCTCAGACACGTCTTCCTCATCAGTCATGAGGAAACTTATGAAGATCTTCCACTAACTGTGACCAAAGAACGAACATTACGGCAGTCCAACCGCAGGCTCAGTCACATCAATGTATGAGATTCACAATAACCAGCATAGCGTTGCTACATCTACCTATGGGACAGAAAAACAGAGGCAGTCTCATTACTTTCTAATCATCCCTCATAACAAGCAGTTCAGCATCAGCTAGCTCCCATCCAGGATTCTCCTTAAAGATCTGCATGGATAATAAGAGTTATGGTAAACTTACCTAGATAACACCTTTTCTTCAAGGTCCATAGGATCCACAGGGATACCATGGAGATATTATGGTTGGAGATTAGGCACCAAACAGTTAAAGTTTTAGCTCCCAGGATGCCTTGGGTCCTCCTCCATCTATACCTCCACCCCTAGCCATAGGACTTCAGTTTAGTTAACAAGCCTCAAGGCAGGAGAAGGAAGAGCAATCGTACAACAGAAACACACACACACACAAAATGAGGGAATCTGTGCCCGAAAGAAAAAATTTACCCATGCAGCCATGTGGGTCAGGGTAGGTGCCCTGTGGACCTCGAAGAAAAGGAGTTATCTAGGCAAGTCTACCATAACTCTTAATTTCTTCTTCAGGGTCTATAGGGATCCACAGGGATACCATGGGGATGTCCTACAGCAGTTTACTTAGGGTGGAGTACGCTCCTGAGCAGAAAGGAAAACTAGTCATCCAAAGGAAACATCCTGAGAGGCAAAATTATCAAAGGCATAGAGCTTAAGAAAAGAGTGGACAGAAGACCACGTGGCTGCCTTGCACAATTGTTCAGCAGAGGCACAACTGAATGCCCACAATGGCCCTACAGACCGAGTAGAATGTTCTGTCACTGTGCATGGGACAGGGAGATCAGCCTGTGTGTACACCTGAGAGATAGTCATGCACAGCCATCTTGCCAGTGTCTGCTCATTAGATGGCCATCCTCATTTGTGAAAACCATAAAATACAAAAAAAGCATCTGATTTTCTAACAGAGTCTGTATGCTCTACATATAGGAAGAGCACGAACTACATCCAGGGAGGCTACACCTACAGAAAGAAATTTCTTCATTCACATGAAAACGGGACACTACTTTAGGAAGGTAACCCTCCCTAGTACAAAGAACAGCTTTATCCTTCCTGGTGAAATATCAAAAATGGGGAGTGACAAAGGAAGCACTGCCAAATCAGAGAATCTGCATGCAGAAGAGATAGCAAGGAGAAAAGGTGTCTTTGTTGTCAACCATTTAAAATCTACAGAGTCCAAAGGTTGAAATGGGGGAGCTCGTAGTCCCTTAAGAACAAATGACAAATCCCATGATGCTACCGGAGGAACAAAAAGGAGGCTGAACTCGCAGAACTCCCTTAATTTTTTTAAAAAATATCTGGTAATGAGGCAATCTTTCTCTGGATACAGACTGACAGTGCAGAAACCTGCACTTTCAAAGTGGCCAGACAGAGACCATGGTCACAACCAGCCATGATAAAAGCCAGTATCCTGGAAATCCTGAACAACTTAGGATCATACCTTCTGTGGGCACACCACTGGCCAAAAGAATGCCAAACCCTGCAATAGATGAGGGCAGAGGCAGGCTTACGGGTCCTAATTGTCTGAATTACAGAACTGTAAAAACCTTTTGCTCTTAAGATGGAAGATTCAAGAGCCACGCTCTCAAAGCCAGACTAGGTAAGTCCGGATAGTGGCAGGGACCCTGCGTTAGAGGAAGAGGATACGGACTGTCTATTGGCAGATTCTGTATGTTGGTGAACCAGTGATGTCTGGGCCAAGCCGGAGCTACCAGTATTACTGTTCCGCCTTCCTGCTTGAATTTACTGAGAATTGGGAATTTGGAGAAAAGAGATACTCCAGCTTGAAGTCCCATCTTACTGCCAGTGCACCCACAAAGGCTGCTGATGAGTCTCTGGACCTGGACCCGTACCTGGGGACCTTGTGGTTGTGACGTTATGCCATGAGATCTATTTCTGGCAGACCCCATTTGTTTACCAGAAGCTGAAACACTCCAGGATGGAGAGACCACTCTCCGGCATGCATTTCCTGGCGATTTAGGAAGTCTGCTTCCCAGTTGAGTACTCCCGGTATGAATATTACAGATATGTCTAGAAGATGACGTTCTGCTACCTCTTTCATGGCTGCATAACTTCTTGTGCCTCCCTGATGATTGAGGTAGGCCACTTCTGTCACAGTGTCGGACTGTATCTAGACCGGCTTGCCCTGGAGCAGGTCCGGTGCCCTGATAAGTGCTTAGTATACTGTTCGCAGTTCTAGAATGTTTATTGGCAGATTATTTTCCTGATTTGTCAATCTTCCCTGAAAGGAGTGATGACCTGTCACTGCTCCCCCATCCACAAGTACCCAATCTGGAATACAGGGAGCTGTAGATAGGCCAAAGGCTAGAGCCTGAAATTGGTAATGCTGCTGAAGGACAGCAACCGTAAAAATTGCTGGTGGGATGGAATAATAGGAATATGCAGATATGCATCCTGATTGTCCAAGGAAACCATGTAATCCCCCGGGTCCATTGCCATACTTGGGTACATGGATAAACCTGTTGAGGGTTTTCAGATTTAGTATAAGGTGATAAGCCCCATTCGGTTTCTGAACCATAAATAGATTGGAATAATAACCCCTTCTCTGTTGCGATACAGGAACCGGGACTATTACCCCCCACCTGCAGCAGAAGAAGAAGGGCTTGACCACATCTGATGGGAAATATGTGCAAAAAAATTTCTGGGGAGGATGCCTCTTGAAAGTGAGGGCATACCCCTGATAGTCCACTTCTCGGACCCAGGCATCTGTTGTTTGATGTCAACAATCCGTAAACTGAAAAAGTCAGCCTCCCACTCTGGGATCCCCCAGGAGGAGGTCCGCGCCATCAGGCAGAGGGTTTGTTATCCGGCTTAGAAGCTGGACGTCTTGCCGGCATAGACCTCTTAGTTTGTCGCCTTGATATTTTGCAAAAACCGGACGTCTTAGAGGAAGGCTGTTCCCTTGCTCTTCCCTAAGAACCAAAAGACTGAAAAGAGACAAGTCTAGACTTTATAGTTGCCGTAGATGGCAGACCTGCTAACTTTAAAGCCGCCAGAGTAGCTATTTTATTCAACTCTGCTCCAAATAGTACTTTTCCAAAGGAAGGTAAAACCTCTAGCGCCCTTTTTGATCCTGTATCAGCTTTCCAGGATCTTAACCAAAGGGCCCTGCGTGCCACTATTGAAGCTACTGCTGCTTTAGAAGCTAAAATTCCAGCATCTACAGCAGCTTCTCCTAGATAGGAAGCTGCTTCCCGTATATGAGCGATATACATCATCTGTTCTCTGGTAGCATTTGGTAAAGAATTTTCCAGTGCTCCCCATCCATTCAACTGCTTTGGCTAACCAGGCTCCAGCCATAGCTGAACGAGTAACCGCTCCAGATGATAAAAATAATTTTAGGAGACGCCTCAATCTTTTTATCCGTGGAATCTTTCAGGGAAGATGCCGACAGAATAGGCAATGTAGCATTTTTTTATTAAATGCATTATATGAGCATCCACAGTAGGAGGTACCTCCCGCTTAGCACATACAGAAGCCAGGAAAGGATACAATGATGTTATTCTCTTATTCACATAAAATAGTTTGTCAGGGTTACCCCGTGCCTCATCCATAAGCTTAATGAGCTGTTCAGATTCAGGGAACTCAGTTTTGACCACCTTCCAATGGTGTTTAAACACTGGAGCCTTTTTACTATGAGCTGTTTCATCATCCTGAATGTCTAGGATTAATTTAACCACCCTCAGTAAAGAAGGAACATTCACTGTGGACGCATGGTTGTCCTCCCATGAGCAAGACCCTGGACAGGAAATATGCGCATCATCTGAATCCACTGATGATGCATCTGTATCCATATGTTGAGCAGACTGATAAAAAGCTAACTTGCGCTTAGGCACCTTAGTAACGACTGTCTGCTATCAACATTAGACGGTGCCAAACTCTGACTAGAATGGCCATAAACATCCTTGCAGGAAGAATGCATAGGAGGTGCAAACATAGCATGATGTGGACACCCCATCCAAGGAGGCATAGTGGGAGCAGCCATACGGATCCACCAATTGCTTTATTACCTGGGACAAAGAGGATACCCAAAAAGGCTCTTGTCCAGGGACAGGTAAACTGAACTGGTTTGGTGGCTCTTTAAGACAGACAACACAAAAACCATCCTTAATGTCCTGAGGGGACAAATAAGCCTTACATGATTTACATGAAACCAGCACAGAGGGCTCCTCTTCCTGTATACCTTTATCTTTTGACATGTTCAAAATAAAGGCAATAATCGCAATGTTATGCGACAGCCTTCACAAAATCATAATGAATGTGACGTACTCAGAAAACGACCTCCACCCCCAAAGGGAAGGAGAGAAAAAAGAGTGATAGTTATAATTGACAGACAGAAATAAAAGACACAAGCTGTATACACACACAACGATTTTGTTACCAATAATTCTATGAACGATTTTCTGTCAGATTATCTATCAGATTATCTGTCAGATTTTTTAAACTACAAACGATTTTTGTAACTTCCCTTAATGAAAATCGTTCAGTTGGTCAGCCAGAATGAACTACAAATGGGAACGCGCATGAACGATAATCGTTCCATGCTATAACTCAGAAACTGAACGATTTATTCAACGATTGAACAATAACAATGTCGTTATAGGTAAATTGTTCAAAAAAATTGTTACGTGTGTATGCACCTAGTGTCAATACAGCAGCTAGCAGTCACATAAAATGCGTATGTAATAAAATTACAATCGACTGTCCGCTCGCAAGTGGGTCGATGGTGCGCGAGACGCGATGAGCGAAGGACTTTCCTTCGCTCGTTGTGTCTGATCAAAGGGGGCGTGCTGTCGATGTTGATTGATAGCACGCCCCCTTTGGTGGGCGTGCCGGGGGCGTGATTCCCAGACGGGGGCGTTCCCAAGGGAACGCCTACCGTCAGAAGCCGGCCCCACTAGTGATGTCAGTGGGAGTGATTTTGGCTCTGATAGAGCCAAAATCACTCCGGGCCTTGCGGTTGAGAAACTCAACCGCAGGCTTCGG
The DNA here is from genome assembly GCA_031769625.1 of Taudactylus pleione. Lineage (NCBI taxonomy): Eukaryota > Metazoa > Chordata > Amphibia > Anura > Myobatrachidae > Taudactylus > Taudactylus pleione. The sequence goes on along the minus strand of JAUIMM010000329.1, from coordinate 1,084,132 downwards.
CTCGCAGTGGCGATGGTCGCGATGGTCAAGACCATCGCGACCATCAACCTGCACGCTCGTATATGCTGTGGGTGGTGACCCACAGCTATACGAGCGTCCAGGAGGACGCTCCATAACTATGGAGGTGGGCCTTGATTCAGAGCGAGCGCTCTGGTCAGAGCGTCCGGCTCTGAATCAGGGCCTATATACCTTAATCAAGGGAGAGGTATACAGGGAGACTGACTCAAACCCTCCTTAGACCAACAGCTACAGGTCACAGTGAGCGTGGACTGTGAGTGTCTCAAATACACGCGGAAGGTTCATAGGGACTGCGTCTGGGTCGGAGCTGCCAGGGGAGCGCCTACCTACCCTATGCTGCCACTGGCTGGTGGCAGAAGTGTCTGCTGCCGATCCCTGGCGTCAGACGATAAGGCCCTGGTGGTGTAGTTAGGAAGCGGACAATCCCGGGCCCTAACAGCAGCGGCTTCTGGTGCGTGTGACACCAGAAGCAAGGACTGCCACTAGACGAGAAAAATTAGCGGTTGAAAGATTACGACATCGTAATCGCTCATTAATCGTGCAGTAAAATGCCATCGACGACTACCGATGCACACTCCCGCTGGTTGTTGTCAGCATATGTCATCGCCTGAACATGCAGGCCAAGCTGTCGATATTGACAGGTTGTGCATGTTCAGGGATGAGGGAGGGTGCCTGCACTGAATGATATATCGTTCAGTGTGGGCACATTATCCACTGCCACAGGATGAGGAACAATTACACGGTTACAATGTTGTAATCATACAGTCGTTCCACTCTTGTGTAGTGGATACACACCTTTAGGAGTACAAAAGCAGTCAAATTGATCTTTTTACGAGAAGGCCAAAAAAGGCTTATGTAAGGATGAATTTAAAACTTTTCTGTTATGTGATGGAATATCCTCATGGCTGTAACTATAGATAAAACAAGACAACCTCTTAAAATCATGAGCATCCCTATGCATTTCATAAATAGTCAAATATCAGATATAAAAATATTTGTCTAAGGCCATTGAACAAGGGCAATTGGAGGAAAGGGATATTTAGAAAAATTATCTATTCGATGTTTTGCGAGCCAGAGTCCCCATTGCTTTTTACAAGAAGTTGTGAGTTATATATACACAAGGGCTGATTGAAAAGTAATGACTGTTTTTTTTCTTCAGAATCAGATGACTCCACAGGATCTAAACATTTTTCTTTTTCAAAGTAGAGTCCTTCACATTCAGTACATTTTTTGCAGCGTTTCAATTCAAATCAAAGATGTGCAGTAGACTGTTTTGTGGCATCACTTTGTGTTGCAGCTGTGGCATTTTTTTCAGGGTTGGGATTGCCCAGAAATCACATGATGCCAAGTCCGGGCCATATGAAGAATGTTCCAGTGCTGTCCCATTAATTTCAGTCAGTGCTGCCAATGCAACAGCAGCAACATATGGTCGGGCATAACCGCTGTTTCTTCAGCAAATGTCGTCTTTTCTTCCTCGTGGCTCAATGCAAATGGGTTTTCAGGACGTTTGCATAGTAGTCACCATTGTCTGTCCACTGGGAACCCAGTGCTACCATGAGCATAAAGAACAGCAGAAGCATAACTTTACACGCCAAAAGGAATCACACAGAATTTATTGGATGGAGGCCATTTCACGTGTTTCCGGATCATAATGACCGATCCACAATTCATCACATGTCACAATCTGTCAGGAAATTGGGTATCCTCTCCACTACCCCTATATATGAGATACATTTTTTGAAGATAAATCAGGTATATCGACATTTTGGTTTGTTACAAAAACCTTTTTCAAGATCCATCAACAGCACATCAATACAGCAACTCAGCAAGCATGATAGTCATCTCCATTAACAGCAACCACCATACATCAGGAATCCACCCGTATATATAAGTCAGCAGTACTTATCCTAATTGCGCAGTGCAAACAAGGTCAATGCATCAAAACTACCCCTCATACAACAGTTAACATATTAATCACTACCAGCATTGTCACTTACCAAGCCAAATCAGACAATATGACCATTAGCAGCCCTTCATCAACTTCATGTGCCCCCAATGATGGTTAATGGGCTTGGGAGGTTTTTCCAGATATTGTTATGGGGCCTTCTACTACCTTTTTTGCTTAGTCAATTTGGCAGGTATCTATTAAATCGTTCATCGTTCAAATTTATCTGCTAATGGATAGGCCCCTTTAGCATATGTTTGGAGAATTGCAACAATGCCATCACTGAATCCGAATCTGCGTAGCGATACAATGTTAAGTGAAACCAGGAGACCAGGCAAAAAGCCTTCTTGGCATCAAGAGATAAAATCGCATTAAGGCCTTGGTCCACTGTTGGTCTAAGCCAGTGAGTTGCAGAGAGCTCTGTGTATATTAACCGTAAAGAGAGTCTACCCCCAGATCAAACCTGTTTGGTCCTCATAGATAAGGTAAAACTAGTTTTAATCTGTCCACCAGAATGTCAATAATTTTATAGTCAGTACTTAAGACGGATATTGGTCTATAAGATCCCAAACATGTCAGATCTTTTCCCGGTTTTGAGAGAACTTTGACAATTGCTGAGTAAAATATGCAGGAAGTAATTTAGTGAGAATATAATTCTAAGTGAAGGTGAGGTTGTCTACAATTCTGGCAGACCGTAGTTTGCAATAATTTCCACTGAGGCCATCAGTATCAGGAGACTTACCGGGTTTTAGTACCTTAATAACATTCTGCACTTCAAGTTTACTGATTGGGGCAATTAAAGAGGCAGCCAAGTTAAAGAGCCCGCGCACTACATCGGTGACAAGAAGGTCCCATAGAATAAGCCTGGAAGAGTCAAAGGAAGGCATCTGCCATCTCCAAGGAGGCACCGGAGGGATAAATGGAGGCTTTACGTGCAGGACACCCTGCAGAAAAGTCTGTATATCAGGCAATCTGCCACTGGAAGAGAATGTACTTTTAATGAGGAAAGGTAGAGTCCCAAATCCAGTCCAGCCTGTAAGACAGGACTCGTGACAGATGGAAGGATCTGGAGTTGAAGCCTGGGGCCGAACACCATTCAAGGTATGTCCTCCAAACTCTGATAAATGGCTGACTGCGAGTACCCCTTAGCTTTCAGGATGCATGTCTCAAGAACCACTCCGTCAAAGTGAGACAGCCTAGGTCCGAATGGAAGCATTGTTCCTGAGACAAAAGATCCGGCTTGAGAGGAAGGTGCAGCAGAGGATCGATTGAGAGACCTAGAAGATCCATGTACCAAGCTCTGCGCGGCCAATCCAGTGCCACAAGGATGTTTCCGCCTTCCAACTTCAATTTTCAGAGAACCCAAGGAATCATCGAAATTGGAGGGAAGATATACATGAGTGGGAAGGTCCACCGAACCATCAGGGTGTCCACCAGAAGTGCTCCCGGATTCCTGCCTGGAGCACAAGCAGTATTTAGACTTTGGAGGTTGTGACAAGATGCCATCATGTCGATGTCTGGAAGACCCCAGCAGATTACCAGGAGCTGGGACATCCCCATGTGCAGCTGTAGAACACCAGACAAATCACCATCGAGGTCCTGAACCTGAGGAGAAAGCACTTAGGCACAGGTTAGGCAAAGCAAGAACATCCACCTCCCCGGATGCTCTTAGAAGACAAGTTAATGCAAATCCAAGAATGTCCCTACAGATAAAAGTTATCCAAACAGAGGTGTGCAATTAAGTGGTAGTGCACTGAATGTTAAAGTGCCACAAATAAAGTGGGGCTATGCAGACAAGTGATGTCTATGTGAATGCCAAAAAACTATCCAACCTCAACAGGGTGGAAGCTAAATATAGAACCTGACTAGCTGGAGTGAGCTATACAGGAGCCTGTGCTTCTCTTTACAAAGTGTTGAGGTAGGCAATGTGCTAAAATGGCTGCCCAGCCTCTCAGTGAGGGAGAAGAGTAAACCCAGTGGCGGGGAGCCTGCTAGAGGGAACATGTCAAAAAGGTGGGGGAGGAGCCAACAGGGATAGCCTAACTCCCCAGTCTGGCATCAACCCCAGGATAATGATCACTACTTACAGTAGTGCCATTACCATAAAAATGCCCTGGTGGTCTAGTAGGGGGTGCAGAGACAACCTGAGTCCCAAAAGCCAGCCCCGGTAGTGGTCTCCCTGACAGACGGTGACAGCTGTGAAGTGTGTGGCTCCCTGCAAGCTGTGTGCTGAAGCCTGGCCGAGGTTACTGACCCAGTCGCCAGTGCTGTAGCACCCAGAGCATGGGATTGTTGAAGTGACAGTAAGGGCGCCCCCATCACTGAATCACTGTCTGCTAAAGTAAATGTAAAATAAAGCAAAAACTGTTAAGAAACTGCTTAAAAACAGCTTCTGTAAAAACAGCACCTACTCCATAAGGCACCAAACTGAAAATGGCTGCCTGTGGCTTGGGGCGGGGCATAGGGGAAGGAGCCTGGACTGCTGGTGCCCAGATTAAAACTCATCAGCCTATACCCATGGTTTAGCTGGTCTCCCCCATGGATGAGAAGAGAAATAAACAGAACATTGAGCAGAAACAGAAATGACCATGTGAAAAGAGGGTGTGAAGGGAGGGAGAGAGAGTAAATAGGGAAGAGAGTCAGAGGTGTGTATAAAATGCAACATAATTGAAAAGTACAGAAAACTTCTGTAACATATGGCTAACAAAAACCTCTGTTTGGCACAGATTGGAGAGTACCAAATCGCATTCCCACCATCAGAATTCCTCAGGTAGCAACAGAAATGTCTCAGGGCGTCAAACATACATCAGGAACAGTGGAAAATTGTCCAGCATAAGTAAAGATATAGAATAATCATGACTAAGAAGAAACAGAGGCTTTGTATGCTCTGGGACATGCAGGGTTCAGCCCACAGCCGAGGATAAAGCGGACGTATCAGTTGGAGCATTAGAGTCCTGTAACTATCAGGTATGCTGCAGCATCTGTGACAGTAGAGAAATCAGCATACAGTATGAGGAGTCATATGTTGAGGCATGCCGGAAATAGGAGAGCAAATTTACGGCCTTGTCGGATGAGAGACTGCCAAATGGGGGTGAACTCTTTGCGGGGTTTGGTGACCTCCGCAGATTAGACTTGAAAAATATATATTTTATGTCCTTCCCAGATATGATTACAATGTTTTCGTGAAGCTGCCCAAAGTATTTCCTTATATAACTAAGACATCAAAATATCACCACCTGCAGTCAAGAGTATTCCTCGGGGGTTGAAGTCTGTACGCCCCTATAATCATAACCTGGCAATCATCAAACATTGAGGATGTCAGGGAGAGTAGGAGCATAAGACTTTAAATGACCTATTTTCTAGGTCATCAAACTTATTTAATAGCTGTAGGTGATTTATGAAGCTTATAACTAGTCTTCAGATCGGTAACCTCTTGAAAAGTATTCCCTATAATATGTTCGGTGGCTGTGACACATTGGGAGAGTTGCTGCATTTGACCTTTCAGGTCAGAGTTTGAGTAAAGACTTTCCCTCCTTTATAGCTTTCACCACCTCCCCTCATATGTTATAAAAGCATCAGCAGTACAAGTGTCAGACCTGGGGCTAGATGCTGGTATGCCTGCCTTTAGTGAGGAAGATGCTGTTGACATCTTGGATTCCGTCTGGAGGTGGTTTCTATGAGACACCCCCACCATATAAGGAAGCATGTGGTATGTGTAGCACAGCATTCGTGGAAGCTGATAAAAGACCATGAAGAGAGGGCAGGCTGGGTCAGTAATGGAACTGCAGCTGGGAGCGGCTCAGTACACGCTAGCTAGAAGCAGAAGTATCTTCTGCTCTTTTAAGAAACAAATTGGATACACGTATCCGCACTTATGTGCCACCTAAATGTAAATCTGAGAACTGTTGGATAAATTACATTCAATATAGTAATTTAAAGAGGCCTCAAACTTGGAATTACAATTAGCATATTGTAAAAGGAATTTGTTAAAAAGCCAATTACAGTGTTTCAGTGAGGGTTGCAGGAGAGTGTGAGATAGACAGGAGTGTGATCCGACCACTTAACTTGTCCTATAGTAACATCTGGTACAAGGTGAAGGTGACTGACTCAAGAATAGATAGGCAATCCTAGAGTAAACCAGGTGGGGGTGGGAAAAGAAGGTGTAGTCTTTGTCTGTAGGATGGGTTTATCTCCAAGTGTTGGCCAGCTTGTGTTCGTGTAGGGTATTCCTATACGCCTATATTCCCTACCAGGTCGACGCCGGGCTATTTTAGAAGTATCACCGATCAAAAATCCAATTTAAGTCACCTCTAACCACCACAACACCCTACAACAAAGCCTCAGACCTCTCTAGCACAGAGGAAATTAATGCAGAATGCCCTAGTTTAGGAGTGTGCAGGTTAACTAGGGAGAAACATTGGTTACGATTTACATTTAAACAAAAGGCCTCTCCCATCTACAAACTAATGTGTGGAAACTTCAGTAATAGGCAAATATCTAGCAAAAACAAAAAGATAGCCCCACCTAGATCTTCCCAGCAGAATGGTCACTACAAAAGACATGGGGATAGTAATAGGTAGCGAGGGGAAATTGCCATATTTAAAATAGCTTTGTACAAAAATATTTTTTTCAGCCCAGAAAAACCAGGAGCATCTTGGATCTTTTTCAGGGATGTTCTGCCTTTAGCATTTATAGTAACAATTCTCAGGGTCTTTAACACCAGACATGAAGAAACATGAAAAAGCTATACGGAGACTCTCACTAAGAAACTCATGCGAGACCGATGACCAAAAAAAGCCATACGAGTAGTGGGAACAGGGAGGGATTGAGTAAACCATGATAATGGGAACATTGAGGAGGGAAATAGGAGTAAAGCACAAAATCACAGAAATAAATTGCATAAAAACAACATATCCCGGAAAATGAGTTGCACAGTGTAAAGCTACAGTGACCACCCATAAAGCAAACTAATTGTGAAATAGGCCAATGCTAAAAAATATATAGGCTAGGGCCCATCAATATACATAAAAGATAGGGCAAATGGAGTAGAGTAGTACTTGTCGCAACTTAATAGATAAAACACAGAAACAAACAATAATGCAACAAGTTAGTACCAGACAAAGAAATTCTAACATAATAGACAAATGAAATGCAACACGAAGTCTGTATTGTGAATGGAAGTAGGAACAGTCTCACCAAAATTGATCTCGGGAAATGTTCAGGTAGCGTCAGGTGAGCCTGGGTTGGACTGACGTCTCAATTTCCATTTTAAACTGGGAGCACGAAGACAGGGTTATGCAGCTGTGGAGAGGGAGAGGAGCATGACGTGACAAAGTGCTGACCATTCCAGAAGCACCAAAGGTTGTACGCCCAGGGAAGAGTAAAAAGGCATCGAGATCCGACAGTGTGTGTAGGGATATAACTTTAAAATGATGAGAACCTTGCAGGCTAAACACAAAACCCCAACAGTATTTCAAGTTGAGTTTACAGAGGATGTCTGTAGAAGGCTTCAGGGCCCTCAAGTATTCTAACGTGTACCAGGACAGTAAACAATAAGTAGGTGTGTTAATGGTTGGCGCTTAATTGTGCCCTACAGGGGATCAAATAAACCTTAATTATTCACAAGGTGAATGGGATGTAACAATTCGGTTTATTGCATAATAGACAAACATACAAAAACATAAAAGTACATATATCCAATGCAGGAGTATGGTTCCATAAATCAACCTCCTCACCAGAATTTGGTGATGCGGTGGGCTGGTGCTAAATAATTAGCATGAGGTCCCGGGCTCAGCAGCTCGGCACCACCGCAGGAAGCTTTACAGGTCAAAGGTAGGCTGAATTCACTGGACTCCCTCTGCTTCACATGTAGAAATTGCTGCAAGGAGTTTCAGATCTTGAGGATCCTTTTTAATACTGATCGGGGAAACTTGGGATCCACTTTTTAATACTGATCGGGTCCTGGAGGACGCGCTGGAGCTGTGCGTACCTCAGTAGCCAGTCAGCGTGCAGAGGCGTCCTCAGCCATTCACCACAGGGCGCCATGCCTCCAGCCATTCACCACGCGCCACAGTTCCTCCTAGCCAATCACAGTGCAGCAGCTCCCCCCAGCCAATCGCCATGCAGCGGCATCCCCCCAGCCATTCACAAGGCGCGCCCCCACCCAACCAATCGCTGTGCAGCAGCTCCCCCCAGGCAATCGCCATTCACGAGGTGCAACCCCCCCCCCACCAAAGGCTGTGCAGCGTCTCCAAGCCAATCACCACGCGGCACTTCCCCCAGTCAATCGCCGTGCAGTAGCGTCCCCGCAACCATTCACCACGTGGCAAAGTCACCCCCAGCCAAATCGCTGTGCAGCGGGTCCCCCACCAGAAGTCCGTGGGCGATTTGGCTGCAGTTGGATTGTCGTTGGTGCCGGGACACTCCAGCAGCCGGCACTCCTCCAGCCAGCTGAGCTCTCTGTATGCAGGTGGCAGGCAGCGCATGGGGCAGAAGGGAGCTGCAGGCGGACAACAGTGACCCAGCCAAGGGTTCCCAGCAGAAGCAAGAGGTAACCACTACCCCAAGTTTGAGCTACCCTAACCCTCTCCCTACCCAAGTATTGCCTGCCCTAGCTGTCATCTACCCTACCCCAGATGCTATTTACACTTTTCCCCCTTCCTACCTTCAGTTCTGCCTGCCCCTAACCCCCTCCTTGCCCTCCCCTGTACTACTCCAGCTATCTACCCTTGCCCCCAGCACTGCCTGCCCCTCGCTGACTTTTTTCGCTCAGCGCAAAAAAAAATAATATATATATATATATATACACATATACATACACACACACTCCAACAGGATCCGACACTCACTTGTATAGATGTAGCTTCACCCCGTTGCCAGCACGAGTCCAACCCAAACCCACATTATTTGCTTGAAATATAATAAATATATATATATATATACACACACATACATACATACACCTCCAAAGGCCGGCACTCACTTGTAAATCACATGTGTACTTGCCTTGGTGCCCTCCCCGGGTGCTGGCAGCTCCCCGATAGTATAGACCAAAGGTAGAACAGGCGGCACTCACAGGACTCCAAAAAGACGTTTTAAGACTGTTTTTATTCCTGGAATTTTAAAACGTCTTTTTGGAGTCCTGTGAGTGCCGCCTGTTCTACCTTTGGTATATATATATATATATATATATAATCAAATAATGCGGCACTCAGGAGGATTCAATATTGCAAGACTTACCACAGGAGTAAAATCCATCTTGCAACATTGAATCCTCCGATTTAAGCCATTCGCTCCTCCAGCACTCTGTTATCACACGGCATGGGGTCCTCATGGGGTCAGTCCGGCGGTTAGAATCCCGACAGCGACTGCTGATCGTCCCTAAGGTAAGTATAGACTAACCTAATTCCCCCCTCCTAACCCTACTTAGGGGTGCCTAAGCCTAACCTTCCCCCAGTGCCTAACCCTAATCCCCCCTCTAAGTGCCTAAACCAAACCCCCCGTTCCCCGCCACCTAAACCCAAGTCCCCCGGGGGGTGCTTAACCCGGGAGCCTTAAACCTTACCTCTTCCCCCCCCCCACGGCTGTCCGTGCCCGACATCACTTCGATCAGTAAAATGACAGACGTATAGATTTAGACGCCTGGCACTTAACCCTCGCCAGGATACAGCAGCCGGGAAGCCGGCTGTCGGGGTTAGGTCCGCCGGCTTCCTGACTGCATACTGTATTCACAGCCTTTGCCGTGAAGCTCAAAATTGAGCTGAGGTGCATCCTGTTTCCACTGATTATCCTTGAGATGTTCCTACAGCTTAATTGGAGTCTACCTGTGGTAAATTCAGTTGTTTGGACATGATTTTGTAAGGCCCCACACTTCAGTGCATATCAGAGCACAAACCAAGCATGAAGTCCAAGGAATTGTCTGTAGACCTCCGAGATAGGATTGTCTCGAGGCACAAATCTGGGGAAGGGTACAGAAATAACGAGATATGGTATACCTTTGTTATCTGTTTCTACGAGATCCATAGGGTTGACCTTGGGGTATAGCTGGATCTGGATCCACGGGCACCACGCAGTTAAAGCTTTGATGCTCCCAGTATGCACTGGGTCCATCCTCCTATATACCTCGCCCCAGCCACCTCAGTTGATAAGTAGCCAAGGCCGGAGGAGATAAAAACAGAGCGAAGGAAGACTGGAACACACGAGAACCATACTCACGGAAAGGGAGACGGGAAATCGGTGACCAGCCACATAGCCCATTTGAAGCCAGGTGCGTCAGAGCGGGCGCCCTGTGGACCCTATGGACCTCGCAGAAGCAGAGATAACAAAGGTAAGTTCTTACCATACCTCCCGTTTTATACTTCAGGTTCCATAGGGGGTCCACAGGGTTGACCGTGGCGATGTCCCAAAGCAGTTCAACTAAGGGCGGGGACGCTCCTGTGCTGAAAGGAGAATCCGGCCCCCGAAGGATGCATCCTGAGAGGCGAACATGTCAAACTTATAGAATCGTAGAAAAGTCTGTATGGAAGATCAAGTGGTCGCCTTACAAGCTGAGGCGCCACGGCCAGCAGCCCACTAGGGACCCACAGACCGAGTGGAATGAGCCTTAACAGAGGCTGGAATAGTTAACCCCGCCTGGGAATAAGCCTCACAAATAACTAAACGAAGCCAATGGGCCAAAGATTGCTTGTTGGCAGGCCAACCCCTCTTATGAAAACCAAAGAGGACAAACAAAGAATCAGATCTGCGAACGGAACTAGTGCAATCAATATAAACATTCTACGCTGGAACCATACAGAAAGTGCGGATATATGAACTTTCAATGAAGCGAGGCGTAAACCCAAGTCCAAACCAGACTGAAGAAACGCCAAGAATACTAGAAACCCGAAACACTTGAGGATCGTAGTTCCTGGACTCACACCACTGAAAAAAAGTATGCCACACCCTGTGGTAGATCCTGGCGGAAGCTGACTTATGTGCCTGTAGCATTGTGCCGATGACTGAGCTGGAAAAGCCCCGGGCTCTCAAGACTGATGTCTCAAGAGTCACGCCGTCAGACGACCCAGATCCGGGTGTAGGCAGGGCCCTTGAGACAACAGGTCCCGATGTTGAGGCAGAAGAAACGGAACGTCGATGGATAGACTCCAAAGATCGGAGTACCAGGGATGTCTGGGCCAAGCTAGTGCTACCAGCAGAAGCGTGCCGCTGTCTTGTTTTAATTTCCGAAGGACCCGAGGCAGCAAGGCTATCTGAGGGAAGAGATATGCTAGTTGAAATGTCCATTTCACTGACAGCATGTCCACTAGGCTTGCGCCGGCGTCTCTTGTCCTGTACCCACACACTGGCAATTTGTAATTTTGACGGGAAGCCATGAGGTCCAGCTCCGGCAGTCCACACTTCTCCACAAGCAGTTGAAAGACCTCTTTATGAAGGGACATTCCCCGGTATGTACGTCGTGACGGCTGAGGAAGTCCGCTTCCCAATTCAGATCTCCTGGAATGAAGACCGCCGAGATGGCAGGAAGGTGGCACTCCGCCCAGGACAGCATGTGTGACACCTCCGACATAGCTGATCGACTGCGAGTTCCTCCTTGACTGTTAATGTACACCATTGTGGTGGCGTTGTCGGACTTAACTTGTACTGCTCTTCCGTGAAGAGCGTGACCGGACAACTGGAAGGACCTGTACATGGCCCGAAGTTCAAGAATATTGATGGGAAGAACCGCTTCTTCCGCTCTCCAACGTCCCTGAAGTGAAAGGGGACCCGACACCGCCCCCCAACCCCGAAGACTGGCATCCATTGTGAGAAGGACCCAGTCCGGGATCCAAAAGGGTTGGCCCTTGGTGAGATGAGTTGTCTGAAGCCACAAGGTCAATGATAGGCGCACCTCCAGAGGCAATACAAGCATTTGCATCCTGATTCGGTGAGGCAACCCGTTTCAGTTGGATAGAATCAGCCCCTGCAGGGGCCTGGAATGGAATTGGGCATACTCCACCATGGACTCTAGAACTTTCATTGCCGAGTGCACTGACACCTGGGAACTCTTTAGACAACTGCTCACTCGTAGTGAGGCAACCTTTTCCGGAGTCAGGAAGATCCTTTGCTGACGGGAGTTCTAGAAGGGCTCCCAAATGAACCATCCTCTGTGATGGAATGAGGACTTCTTCCAGTTTACTAGCCACCCGTGCGCTTGGAGACAAGCGATCGTCAGGTGCAGATGTTGTAAAGGACCTCCGGAGAGCCGCCCAGCAATAGGTTGTCTAGATACGGCAGAAGCCGTATACCTTGGCTGCGCAGATGTGCCGCCATGACAGCCATCACTTTTGTGAACACCCTCGGAGCCGTGGAAAGACCAAAGGGTAGAGCCTGGAACTGGTAGTGTAGATGTTGTATAGCAAACCTCAGATACTGCTGATGTGAAGGGGCTATAGGAACAAGGAGGTAGGCGTCCTGAATATCCAGGGAGACCATATAATCCCCCGGTTCCATAGCCAGATTGATGGAATGCAAAGTTTCCATCCTGACCGTAGGCACTTTGAGGTACTTGTTCTATGATTTCAGGTTGAGAATGGGCCAATGAGACCCATTGGGTTTCGGAACCAGAAATCGAGAAGAGTAGTAACCCGTCCCGCGTTGAGATGGCGGAACGGGAACAACTACCCCTGCTTTCAGCAAGGACTCTATGGCTTCCTGAATCAACCATGCCTTGGTCTTGTCTAGGGAAATGCTTGTGCAGAAGAAATGCTGAGGGGGTCTGTACTGGAAGGACAGGGCATACCCCTGGGAGACCACTTCTTGTACCTAAGCATCCGTGGTTGTATTGCACCAGCATTGGGCGAAGCAAAGAAGTCGGCCACCCACTTTGGGATCCCCCAGAGAGAGGCCCGTCCCATCAGGCTGAAGGCTTATCTTCGGGTTTGGAAGCCGGACATCTAATGCTCCAGGTTTGCTTTTTGTGTTTAGGCGCAGTCTTGTTTGACGACTGTCTTGGGAAAAATTGACCCTTGGACTTACCCAGAGTCCGAAAGGACCGAAAGGCTGATGTCTGAGCTTTAGAAGGTGCAGCAGCTGATGGAAAAAATGCCGACTTAGACTTTGCTAAGGTATCCACAATTTTGTCAAGGTCAGGCCCGAACAAAATTTCCCCATTAAAGGGTAAGGCCTCTAAGCCTTTCTTGGAAACCGCTTCCGCCCTCCAAGACCAAAGCCACAAAGACCTGCGAGCAGAGACAGCTGCCGCAGACATCCTAGAAGTGAGGAGACTAGCATCTAAAGACGCTTCCCCAATATAGGAAGCTGCATCCCTCATTTGTCCAATTAAAGCTCTCTGAACTTCCGGAGCTTCATCAGGAAGAGTATCCTCTAGTACATTGGCCCAACTCTCAATGGCTTTAGCCACCCAAGAGATGGCCATGGACGGACGGGCCACCGTCCCTGAGAATAAATGGACTTTAAACAAGTCTCCACTTTCCTGTCCGTGGGGTCCTTTAAGGACGAAATAGACGGCATTGGTAAGGTAGCACTTTTGATTAGGCGAGTGACGTGAGAATCCACCGCCGGTGGAGTTTCCCACTTTTTGCAATGACTAGCAGGAAACGGATAACTACTGCTAAACGTTTCTGCGGCTGAAACCTCTTACTAGGTGACTGCCAGGCCTCCGCCGTATGATCAGTCAGTTGGTCAGATAAAAGGAAAAACAGCCGACGTCATCTTTGCCTGTTTAAAGTTGGGATATTTGGACTTAGGGGCCGGAGCATCATCCTCCATATCCAAAATGGACCGCACCACCCGCACTAACACTGGGACATTAATGGTAGACTTCATCTCCACTTCCGGAGCATCTGAATCCTCATGCAACTCGCCCTCATCAGAGTCTGATAACTGCACAGACTGGGATGACAGAACAGTGCGTTGACGCCTTGTGAGGCTTGTCACTACGCAACATGGATTGAAAAGCCGAAGAGGAGGCCACCAAACTCTGTACAAAATTGGAGAACACATCGACCCACGGGGGATTAGCTGGCAGGAGACCTTGAAAAGGGATGACGGACTGCTGCCTCATAGGAGACTGCACATACATAGGGAACCCCGCATATGGATGAACTGTCCGAGGCCCAGGGGGGAGACTGCAACAATTGCGGTACACCCGGAGAAGGGATGGCGGGTTGTGGTAACCCCCTATGGGGAGGGAGGTCGGAACCGCCAGACGGTCCGCGATGGAAACCAGCACTTGGGAGAACATCGCCCAAGGTGGATCCTGTCCCAAAGTGCATCAACAAAGTATTCAGTAAAGGCTTTGAATACTTATGTACATGTTATTTCTTTTTTTTTTTTTTTTAAATTCAATTTGCAAAAATCTCGAAAAAACAACACACGTTGTCATTATGGGGTGTTGTGTGTAGAATTTTGGAATAAGGCTGTAACATAAAATGTGGAGAAAGTGAAGCGCTGTGAATACTTTCTGGATGCACTGTATAAAATATACACACACACTATATATATATATACACATACACACACACAGTCATGGGATATCTAGTATTGTGTAGGACCCCCTCTAGCTCAGCATCGATTCCACAAGTGGACGGAAGACCTCTGGAGAGATGTTGACCCATGCTGTCTGGATAGCTTCCCACATCACCTTGATTTTGTAGGTGCAGGATCTTGGGTGTAAATGGACCTCTCCACCACGTCCCATAAATGCTCAATTGAGTTCATGTTGGGCGAACGTGTCACCCACACCATTTTTCGGAACTCTCCAGAATGTTCCTTAAACCAATTCTGGACAATTGACTATTATCCTGTTGAATATTCCATCATGTTCAAACGGACCAGTGGACACAACCCACACCAGCCTGTACAGTGCCTTATTGACAAGTGGGGTCAATGGCCTAATGCGGTTTGCACCATACCTAAACCCTACCATCAGCATGACAACTGAAAGTCACTCATCGGACCACGCCAGATTTTACCAGTGCTCCAGGGCACAATTAGCAACATCACAAGCCCAGGTGAGGTGCAATGTCTGTCATAGCATCAACAGGGGCACTCCGATTGATCTACTGCTCCCATATCCAATTGAAGCTTGCAA
This sequence comes from Taudactylus pleione, assembly GCA_031769625.1. Lineage (NCBI taxonomy): Eukaryota > Metazoa > Chordata > Amphibia > Anura > Myobatrachidae > Taudactylus > Taudactylus pleione. Next base: position 1,069,082 of record JAUIMM010000329.1, on the reverse strand, counting down.
TACCTGCTGGATGTGTCCGAGACCTCCTTCATTGAATTTGGATGAGATTTGAGTGTCACTTCTGTTACCATGGACAACTCTGGCCAGACGCCGCTGGTCACAATCATTAAGCACTCGTGGTCAGCCACAGCGCTGTCCATAGTAGGTGGTAATGCCTTCCGTGAGTTATTCCCAGTACACGTGACACCGTAGATTGAGGAACGTTGATCGTCCGCACAACTTCGGAAATATACTGTCCAATCGGTCGGGGACCCACCATCATGCCCCATTCAAATGATAATTCACGTTGCCTATCCATTAACAGCCTCCTAGCCAGTGTTTAAACTGACTCAAGAGATGTCAGATTACAACTGATGCAGGTTATTGAACTGTGGTTTCTTTGGGGTGAGTGATACAATCCACACAAAAAGCTCAGTTAGAATCAACGATCAGACTAAGGTTAGCACTATGGTAAAACTATACATATATAATTTGGAACGTTTGTACATTCGGACAACCCCGCACCGTTTGGGATGAAACCAATGCGAGGTGATCCAGTTGGATCCTGGCCAGTTGTTAGGGGGTTAGGGTACCAGTCGGACCTCCCGTTGGTGTACACTGGAAAAAACTTTGACCAGGGGAGCCTGTTCTGGGCCTTCCACTGGATGGATTTGGATGAAAACTTCAGAGGGGTGGAAATTGGTCTGGGATGCCTAATGGAGTGGTTGGGTAATGGTTGGACCTCACGGCAGAGTGCTCCAGGTAGAACTCTGACATGGGGAGCCTGTTCTTGGCCTTCCACTGGATGGATTTGGATGACATCACATTAAAACATAACTTGAAGATTGTACTTCAGCTAGTTTAGCATATATCTAACACAGGTGTCCTACCAACAGGTAACAGTTTTTAGAAATCCTCCTTAAAAATTGTCAGTCGCACAGAGCATTTTTTTAAATGCTGTGCATTGCTTCCTTGTGTGAAACTCTGAAATGACAACATATACTATTTTTTAGCAAATGTCTGTAGCACTGTATAGGCAGAATCACAATAGTATAAACAAAGTAATCTAAAAACTTCAGACAGTATGGTGGTGGTGGTGATTATCAAGTGGAAATTAAAGCAACTAAGTTGAAGGAGAAGGCAAGGACAGACAGAAGGCTAATAGTGCATACACACAGTACAACCTGCACAACCAACAATATCACTGATAGATTTCCCTTCAACTTTCTGTAGTGCAGGGCAAATGATTTTAGGTGTACACACTCTGATATTTCAGTGAAGTCATCTCTTAACACACAAATCGTGTTGAAATCGTCCAAGTTGGCTGGCATGTATGGACGACCATAGATATCCATATCGTCCATTCGGGAACGCGCATCGCTGGTCGATGTCAGGTTGGGGACTGGAAAAAAGTTAACAATATCGTTATCGTTCATTAAAATCATACCATGTGTACACACCATTAGTTACTGGCTGAGTAGGAGTGCACGGGACCCCAGAATCGCGTCGGGTGAAAAACAAGAGGATGGAAGGCCCTGCTTGTAGGACCTTGCAGTCTAAGGGTATATGGGTAAAAGTGGAGAGAGAACAAAAGGAAAGGAGGTTAGTGTTAGAGGAGGGTGGTATGCTTTAATGAATAGGTGATTTCAGGGCATGTTTGAATCCCTGGAGGCTGGTAGATATTCTGAAGGGTGAGGGAGTGAGATCCTTAAAAGAAGAGCATCAGAGAAGTATTGGATGCAGAAGTGCGAGAAGGTAATCGGCAAGAATATATGCTTATCAAAGTTGTGAATGAGATGAGGTTAGATATGTAGGTTGGGGGGAGGGTTAGTTGTTTGAAAGTGAGGGGCTTAAGAATGTATTCTGTAGGGAAACAAGTGGAGAGGTTGAATCAGAGAGAAAAAAAAAAAGGAAGACTAGATGACCAGTAGCATTAAAAGATGGGTTGAAGGAAAAGGTAGGATAAAGTTTGACCAGAGAATAGGTTACAATAGTCTGAATGAAAGGTGACAAAGGCATGAATAAGATTGTGTTGCCTCACAGATGATTTTCGGGTGTGGAGGATGCATTTATGTTCAACGGGACATAAGGCCCTTTGTTTAAATATAAACACTTTAAACCTAAACAGTGTTACTTAGCATAGCTAGGAAGAAACCATGGTCGTTTTTAAGCTGAATAAAGATTCAACCTGCCACAAAGTTGGGGAGGTGACAAAACCAATACCGTATAAACTTGTATTATAAAATCTCCCTATACCATCAGAATTACCATCAGAGTGTAACCTATTGTTCTGTCAGACATTTCAAGCTTTATGTGCAAAAAGGAAATCCATTGCAGATGGACGTGCGCCTATGGATGTTAAGTTTTTCTTATATAAATATTAAATCAGAGCCTTTTAATGTTTTATTTAAAGTAGAACATCTAGATGAATGTAATTTCCAGAAAATTTTGGACAAACCTGCACTAAACTTACATAAAAAAAGAAAAAAAGTGTGTGTGTGTTGTCCTGACGTGTGTAACTGTTTTCAAACCTAAAAAAAACAAAAAGAAAAAACAACAACGTTACATGGTTCAGGCCATCAACTCTGAATTTGGACAGTCTTTGTATTTAATTTTTTGACATTTCCAAATTCAAATATAAAAAATAATTTGATATTTAGGAGATTTTTAAATATATAGTCCTTTCACTATCTGTGTACTTTTAATAGCAAGGTTTAGGTATCTGTACACAGGTTGTACTATATATTTAGTGACAGTTTATTTGTAGGGCAGTTGTAACTCCAGTTCGCTCTGTTTACTAAAGTCCAGTTTTTAAAATGGAGCAAGAAATATGCACTATCGACTTTCAAAAAAGATAAAAAAAAAAAAAAAAAAAAGGAGAATGGTTTTTGACTAACATTGTTGTCCTAAATGATCAATCATTTGTTGATTAATGAAATTAACATGGAAAAGATGATCAGGTAAACTTATAATTATGAATACTAAGAAGCATACATTGAGGGTGCTGGCATACAATTACTTTGATCACAGCCAGCACTAAAAAGTTACATAGTTTACTTATATAGAACATACATTATGAGAAAAAAAATTGAAACCACCAACATTAATGTAAACCTTTTATTTTAACTTAGGATCCACAAAATTGTCCCCCTTCCATCTCAAAAAATAAAAAAAAAAGTTCATGGATTCCCCCAAAACTATTTTTCTGTAAACGTGGAATCCTGTCAGCAGAAGATAAATCCATATTTATTTTTGTCCAAGTCAAAATTTAAAAAAAAAAAAAAAAAAACAAACAGACAAAAAAACAAAATGGTAATATATTGCTTGTCCATGCTGCTTTTCTAATCCAAGCTAAAAATCGATTTCAAAATATTCCTGGAATTTGGCGCATCCGGAGAACGTTTTGCACATTTCAAAACAGTAACTTCATCTATATATATATATATATTTTTATATTTCATATATATAAAAACAGGGCCGGTGAGATAAATTGCAGATATCTTGTATAGTTGCAAATTCTGATTATCTTAAAACACACATTGCATTGCTGTAGTGTATAAATAGACCATAAACAGTACATACAATATGAAATTACACAGGCAAATCATAATTGTAAAAGGCAATAATACTTCCAAGTTTATTTTTCAAAGTCTGTTTACTAATGAATACATGTTTAGTCCCAATGATTTGTTAAATGACAGTTTCCACAACAGATTGTTGCCAGAAAAAACAACTCCACAAAATAGAGACTATACTCAACACTAGTAACCAACATCAGTTTGAACCCAAGCCACCTAATTAACTATAAGTTGCTTTTGAAATGAACATCAACCTGCATAACTGTCATTCTTGCAGCAGCAATATTTAAAAAGGACAAACTTTTGCATCTTTACATTAAAATGGCTTTACACTGTGGCATTCTTTTCTCCTTTGTATACAACTGGAAATCAAGAACAATGATTTATAATGTGCATACTGTTGCATGGAGTTGAAAAAAAAAATAATTTTATTGCACATCCAACCCATATGTACACAGACATCTCACACACAAGAGAAAAAAAAATCACCATAATACTGATTTCAAAGCATGTACCCGTTTGAAATGGACAATGCATTCAGTGTACATGTTGTCTACACAGTGAAGCTAGCCATTTCGGGTTTTAATCATCTATTTGGAGCACATGGCTTAGTAACTCCCTAGGAACCATCAACCTCACAGAGGCACCAATGGGGTCACTGGTGCCTAGTGAATTGCTAAGTGGCATTATGTAGGCAATAGGTACACTTTAATACAGAACACACAAAGAATGAACTACATTAATATACTGAAACCCTCTGGATAAAAAATGTATCCAGCTCAATTAAAAATGTAACAATAAGGTGGAGGTGAAAGTTTCCAACTCACATTTAGGCCTCAATATCAGAAGCATTAATTTCCCCTCCAAAACATCAATAAAATCACATTAACATATCAAAGCACATGTGCAACCATGCTGCCTCTCCATTCTCTCAACTTTCCTTTACATTTAATGAAGCAAACCATCTAATTTATATTTAATTTAAAAGTGAACCAGTCACCTGCAGAGTGAATACAGACATTTAAGGACTAAACCAATCAGAATGTAGCCAATCAATTGACTAGAATGACATCACTAGTTCCTAGTGGAAGAATATTGATTGGCTCAGCCCATTAAACGAGATACACTTTACATCTAAAGGCAACCGTTGTTGCTGCAACTTTAGCCATATGTGCAACATGTCAATTTACAGCAAAATCCCACCTGTGTAAACAGCCCCACAGATCCCCCCCCTCCCCCCTAGCTAGTGTATAAACCAAAAAATGTGACCGACATGAGCAATAGCTCATGAAAACATGGGAAAGTTATTACTTACTTAGATAACACTTTGTTAAGAAACTTATGACTGACATGTTTTAAAAGGTCAAGCAAAAGTACTGCAAATGGGGAGCTTAACTTTGAAATGATTTGCTAATTTATTAATAAGCATTTTAGATATATTTTAGTTACACTCAAAATTAAAAAGCATTGTACCGTTTTCAATTTCACTCTTCAACTGGTTGTAATGCAATGGTAAAAAGGCCCATCTTACAAATAATGTAAGCAAAGACAAAACTAATCTTAAACATGGTAAATGTATCAAACCTTCTAAAGAGTGGAGAAGTTACCCAAAGCAATCAGCTAGCATATATTAAGCACATCGCAAAGTTTGCACTTACGCATTATCGTGCCTACATTACCCAATAGTGGGGACTTAAAAAAATAAAGGTACTGGGTCCTTCAGGACATGCTCTGAACGATTAACAGTGCTGACCTGAGTAGTTAATTACTCATTCACCGGCAGAGGAAGGTGAGGCGCCCCCTATCTCCCCTCAACCTCTGTTCCGCACAGGATCCGAGCAGCCTGCTGTGTGGCAGGGGGCTGTCAGAAGACTGCATTGGAGCTGCAGAGGAGGCAGAATGGGAGAATCATACCTGCCAGAGAAACCTGAAGTAGGTGGAGTTTGCTTGTGGGGAGGATGCGCTACGGACGGCTAGGGGAGAGGAATACACTATGAGATCTATGGGCAGAAAGACATGATTGGGGGGGGGGGGGGGGTAAATACAGAGTAAAACACATACAGGTTATGGATCAGGTATGGGGGAGGGGCGCAGTTCATATATACCCCCGTGTGTGTATAAATTGTGACCCTCTCTTGTACCAGACCCATAAGAAGCAGCGGCTATACATTATTTATGTCAAGGGCATGCAACCTGCTGTGGAAGTACTCCTGATTGATGTTATGTCAAAGGCGGTAATACAGTGGAGGCTGAGTATGGGTAGTATATGTGTGTGTAATGCCAGTGGGAGTAGAGCCGGGGTAGTATATTTATGTGTAATGCCAGTGGGAGTAGAGCCGGGGTAGTATATTTATGTGTAATGCCAGTGGGAGTAGAGCCAGGGTAGTATATTTATGTCTGTGTAGTGCAAGTAGGGATTGAGCCAGGGTAGTATATGCACTAAACACAAAACTGCTGTGTGACATAGCAGCTTTTAGTGGTATATCCGTATATTATATACCACAGTTCTAGAGCATCCTCCAAGCTTTGGCCCGTGTAATAATCACATTACGCACACAGCAACAACAACATGACTGTGCAACGTGCACAGGATCCTGACTGTCATCTACTAGCAGGATTTGAAGTGCATTATAAAGGGGCATGCAGAAAGGTTTGAAGGCATGTGAGGGTGATCTAAGGGACACGTGGAGACATCTGAAAGCATGTGGGGATCTGACGGGCATTTAAGGGATGTATGGGGTGATCTGATGCCATGTGGAGACATTTGGTTCTCACAGCATTTGAAGAGGTCTGAGGTGCATTTACAGGAAATGTGGAGAGGCCTTATGGCAAAAATAAATACATAGAATTCTATCTCGGCATGATCATTGCATTCTTAAAATGCTAACTAGAAGCAAATTGTTTGCTATGGGCAACTTCTCAAATTGTCCTTTTCTCCACTATGTAGGAGGTTTCATACATCTTCCACATGTTGCTGTATAGCAAACCAAAATCTATAAAGATTTTGGTTTCTTCTCCAAAATCCAATGTGTGATAATTAGTGATAAAATAGTCACAAAAAAGTAAGCACTCAAGTGTCCTTTCCCTCCATACAATGGAATAATTGGTCCTAAAAGATGGGGGGGGGGGGGGGGGGGTGCAGCATTTAGAAGACTGTTGTACAGTTTGTTCTTGGAGGTGCTGCTTCAAGAAAAGGAGTCAAACTGGTTTATAGGGTCAACTCAGAAAATGAAAGGAAAGTAAAATTGGTTGCTCTAGATACATCTTTTCTTCCGTTATCTGTAGAAGTGTTTATAAATGCCGAATTATATCTATAACGAAGTAGCAAGTACAGGAGAAATATGAGAGAAATACACATAGGTAAAAGAAAAAAAGTGAAGAATATGCACAAATCTGAGTACAAGGCAACAAAATCAGCTTTATAATACTTTGCCACTTATCTTTTACTTTGCAAAGTTTTACTAAGAAGTATTGCCAAGCAGCTGTAACTACTTTTATATAACAAAAGATGGAACATGCTGCTGACTAGAGGCATTATTCCACAAGGGGCTCAAGCGAATTGAGAGTGTCATATTTAGATATTTAGGAGCTTTATTTAGAATTCATGATAATTAATGGCTACACACATGCAATGTTTTTGTAGTCCCTTATTATTACACCATTTGCTAAGCAACTGCATCAAATTGAATCACCTTTATGTGCATTACTTGCTTAACATGTTTTTAATGTTATGGAAATTAAAAAACTAACCTAAAAGAAAAAGTGAATATCAATGAACCCTCTGGAACAGCATGGTACTTATTTGCATTAAGACTTATTGCCAGTAAAGGGTAGTATTTGAATATAAAACAATGCAATTTTTTTCTACATGTGTGTGGCACAAGGATTATCAGTCAACAGTTTATGCGCATGTCATCTACATTAATGAGTGAAGCAGTTTAACACATCCAAAAAAAAAAGTACAATGACAACTTGGCTATTGTATTCGCTTTTAGAACTGGAAATAGTCCACCAGGTTCCACTTTATCTCTATTTACAGAGAAACACAGTATGCATTCTGAAGTGGATGTATATGTATATTCTCATTTCTATGCGATTGAGCCAATGTGGTTTGCTTGTCAGAGACAACATAATGAATACTATGCTGTTTACTGGTATACAGGCCATATTCATTTTATAACATTCTAGACATATCTATAAAATAATTTGAACACAATGTTTTTTTTTATTATTTTGAACGATATTGCAAAATACATATGTTCCTGAATGCTGCATGAACAGTAAAAATATGAGGTATATCAAAGGAAAAAATAAAGAACACTGTACATACATAATCTGTCAAAAATCTTGATAGTAATTTAAGTTTGTTAATTTAAAGCTATTGCCGAGAATATTAAATATATAATGGAATACAGATTACAGGCATGAACTACTCTGACGATATGAAGTCATTAGGACAAGAGTGAAAAATAACAAGTTTCACTGTTCAATGGGAAATTTTCATATATTATGTGCCTTCAGCTCAAAATACCATGCCTGAGTCCGATCATTTTATCTTGCTTTTTTTTATGGTTTGACAATGGGCATTTATCTGTACTTAAAGATATTTGCAATAAAGATGAAAAATTACTGCTAGGCAGTTCTCTCTGAAATTATGTTTTGGCTACCCTGTTCCCCGTCCCTCCCCCCAACTAACTAATTTCAATTTAAAAATTAGGTACAAGCTGAACTATCACAACACTTTCATAATAATAAAAAAAAATTGAAGAAAAAAAATTGCATTGACAGGGCATAGATTACATAATTCTTATTACGATTGTGTAGAAACATTCTAATGGCAGTGTTATCAAAATAAAAAAACACCATGTTTTAAAAGACCTCAAATGCCTGGGCAAACTTACAGCCTCACCTGAAGCTTTGACTACTTGTCTTGACTCTTGTACTACCTGTTTCATTTACATCAGATAGCAAATTTGTGTACCCTGAGAATTCTGGATTTGAAGTCCTCAACCTATGATCCACACAACCATCAGTGCTAGTGTTATAAGATATTGGCACCCTGTTACCAGATTTAAATTGGGAACCAAATGCTTGTGCAAAGTTCTCTATCTGGCAAGTTACTTGTGGTCTGAGGTCCTTCCGCTGTTCTAAAGGACTGGCCAAATCCTGAGGTTGAAGGTGAAAACCTGAAGTGGACTCCAAGCTTTTTTGTTGATCTTTCTGCCCGTTCAATTCCTGAGATGAAATCTGGTAGCTAGAGGACGTATCTAAGGTTTTCTGTGACTCTATTTGTTCAGCCAACTCTTGTGAAGGAGTCAACTGCTGATGTGTCGCCTCCAGCGACAATGCAAATCCAGTTTGCGGGCTCACCACCATGCCAAAGTGTGACTTTGGGAAAGTGGACGGTAATACTGAAGTTACCGACTGACTGAACCCACACTCAAGAGGAGATGTAGTGTAAATTTGTTTGTCGGGAAAAAGAGAATGGTTTGCAAGAGATGAAGACAGGCTTACGAATTGTAAACTTGGCCCCAGTGGGAATGAAGTTGTATGGCTTGTTCTCTCCAAAGCTTGCTGAAGGTATTTCGAATACTCCTGAAACATATGGGCCTTATCATTTGGTGTAGACACAGAATCTGAACAGACATTTTCTTCTTGAACTAAATCACTGCCGTCTCCTGTTTGAAGCTCTACATGGTGTTCAGCAATGTTGAAAGATATATCAGGATGCCCAACCGATTTATGACTGTAGTGATCCAAGATGCTCTGAAGAATCTCATCAGGAATGACAGACTTGTCATGACAGTTTTTTATTTCAACATTCAGTGCCTGGGAATCTATAAGTGTTAGCGGGCTGTCCCCATCAACACTGGAAACCGCAGACTGAATCACAGACTGTTGTGCCACCATATGGCCTACATTCACAGCATAGGCATTGTTGTTGCCAGCAGCCTGTAAATATCTTCTTTTCTTTAGGAACTGCATTGCATCATCGTAATTGCTACTTGTAGAACATTTATTTCCTGAACTCTGAAGGAGATTCATGGTGTCTACATTGGTATGTCCCACCATATCAAGAGGGCCATTATTTTTGTTTGAAAGTTTATGAATAACCATGTTGGCAGACACAGACTCTAAGGAGAGGTCATTCTTTTCTGACTGTTTCCTGCTTACCTTCTTGAACACTAATTTTGGCATCTTTGTGTCCAAATCATCCATACCAGTTCCAGATATAACACTACCGGAAGATATATTTGGAACATCCACTGCATAAGCCTGAATGTCTAGACCAGCTGCCATATGTGCCTCATTTAATTTGTTGCCTTGCTTATGGTCCTTATGTGAGGAACCATTTCTGGACTTGCTTTTCTTGCGCCCAGAAAAATTGGAATTTCCCTGAGATAGGTCAAAGTTGCCAGATAAATTATCCATATTAGGATTTGATGACCCAGGCTCCAAGGCTCCTTTATTCATGGTTTCACCACATGTCCTTTTGTGCTTCAGCAACCTATCTGTTCTTGAGAAGTACTGTCAAAACACAAAACACCTTTATAAATTAACAGCGAGAAAGAAACAAAAAGTAAATAGTTAACCTGGACAGACCACCGTAAAAACTAAAGAAAACCATTTAGGGGTATTCTATCTTCCAGTCATTAACCTCTGAAAATGGACACTCAGGTTGAAAAGGGCCAAGGGGATTCAACTGAAAATGTTATTCATATCGGAATAGATTTACACTATGTTAGCAGCACTCTACTTAATTCATCAAGCTATGTTTCCAGATTTCACATTTTGCCAGTTTAATAATCCACCAAATATGCTAGCTTTTTCTATACCAGTGGAACATTTGATACTATCCTGAATGTAGATTCTACAAGCAAGTTCTTCAGAGTACATCGCTGTATGAAAGTTAACTTAGGTCTCACTCTACACTTCTCTAGCGACATGAACAGTACTTACATATTGATACTGTTATTTGGCTGTTCAGTGTTTCACTAACTATTGTTCAGATAAACTTCATTTTTTTCCCCCATGCTTCTAGGTATGTAAATTTTGTTGCAGACACTAAAGTATATCCAATGAACAGACCAGGGATAATTAGCGATCATATTAAAGGGAAACAAACTTTGCATTCTCAAGGTTCAGATCTTATTTTGGTCAGCCTGCACTAATTATATATCGCTGCTAGTACTCACAATAGGTCTCTAGGGAGGAATTATGCATCACAAATCTAAGCTTGTAGGCCAACTAAAACCAACTAACAAACTAAATAGAAACATACAAAAGAATGGAGACTATAGGCCCCCATACACCTACGCGATTTCTAGACGATCACACGATTTTCGACTCGACGTACATTCAGTCTTGTTGAAATCGTGCATTTTTTCATCCGATGCGCGCTCCTGTGGGTCCTTCAATCGTATCTTATGAACATATGTGCAGCACATATGTTCCCATCGTATCATGTTCAGAACTTGGCATTTTTTTTATCACGTGATCTATCCTGTGGCAATACAGTCATTTCAATGACTGTTTGTCCCTATTACCTAATGAGCGCGTGAGGCACAGGATCGATTGCGCGACTGATCCTGTGCAAAGAAAAAAAAAAAGTGCCGACGGAACTGCAGGGTAATCGGATGTAAAACGGATCGGAAGCTGATCGTGTAGGTGTATGGGCCCTATAACAATGACAAAAGCTCAGAAACTGTAATGAAAAGCAATGTGACTATTGTAAATGTATATTATCACAACAATTTACCAGAAGTTTGACAACACTTAAGTTTAAGTCTACTACTAAGGAGGGAATTTAATTGCCCACGATAATTTTTTGTGCGGTAAAAACGGAGGGTTGCGGTAAAAACGAAAGCTATTGAATTGCCCAGGAAAAAAATTGTGGTAAAGTCCTGTTTTTACCGCACAAAAAATTATCGTGGGCAATTAAATTCCCCCGATAATTTTTTGTGCGGTAAAAACAGGACTTTACCACAAAAAAAATATCCTGTTTTCGGGCAAAAACACATCCGCGATAAGTTCCCAAGTCCATGTTTTCGTGATCGCCGCCGCGATAAAAACGGCACTTATAGGGGTGTATTGTTTCACCTGCTCCCGTGCTGCGCTGTAGTGGATGAGGGAGTCTCCTCTCTGGGGGTACGATCACACTGATCGTCGCCACCCCCCCTCTGCGAATCTACCGCTGGCTGAGAAACTCAGAACCCCCCTCTTCAGCGTTACCGTTTGTGTTTCTAAAAGGGCCGTGGCCACGCCTCCAGCAATTGAATCACGCTCCCAAATATGGTCAAAGTATTCGGGGGTAATTGAATTAGCCCGGAGAATTAATTAACCGGCGTTAAAGTACTGCGGATAATTGAATTCCCCCTTGGTCTCTTAAGACCCAACAAGATGTAATGTACCTGCTGACAAGTATCACACTTGTATGGCTTTTCTCCACTGTGTGTTCTCTTGTGTCGCTCCATGTGGTACTTCTGGATGAACTTCATGTTGCACTGATCACAGTTAAAAGGTTTTTCTCCTAGAATATGAACAAAAAAATAAGTAAACTTAAATTCACCAGTACTACAAAGTGCATTACTACAAGATTTCTGATTACTTTATTATTTATAGGATATAATTTTAAGGACTATTAACTTAACCAAAATCTGCAACAATTTTTAGCATGTTTACAGGCAATGGTTATGAAGACTAATGGAGCATACACACGGTCAGATTTGTCAGATGAACGACTGAACGATTTTACCAAAGTTTTGAACGATTTTTGACTGCATTAAAATGAATGGAAACGTCCAAGTCTAACTGCAAACCCATCAGATGTCAGATATCGTTATCTGACAAACGGGAACACGCATCGTTGATCGTCCAGGCATGTCAGATATGAACGATTTTCCTTCAGATATGAACGACTGAACGATTTTTAAATCGTTATCGTTCATATCTGAAGGAAAAATCTGATCGTGTGTATGCACCATAAGCCGTAAAAAATTTTTTAATTTTTATAATGCCAAAGTGACAATGTGGCACACACAAGTACTGTAAGTGACTTGTTGGCCGACAACATGCTGCCTGTATTAGATCACCAAGCCTCGGCAAGAAAGCATCCCAGATCACATTAGATGGGTAGGGATTATTTGTGCCTAGAGCATTTACCATATACAGATATGTCCTTCCTCGTCTATCCTTCCTGCATTACGAGTTACATTACACATGGAGCATGAGAGTCGTCGGCTCCAGTGAGACTTGGCCGAGCCTCTTTTTCACAATGTGATGCAGATATGACGCACAATCAGACTTGGCTGATTAAAATTATATGCGGCTTATGTATGTTGTATGTGCGGCTGTCTGTAAAATCACAACGGACTGTGGTGTGGAATACAGCCACTGACACTGTAGCGTAGCAGTTCGTACACAAATACAGCTGCAGTCGTACACATAAAATACACATGCCACTTATCATTGTAATCAGCAAAGTCTGATTGTGCGTTTTATTCGCATCGTATTGCGAATAAGACATCTGCAGTGAAAAAGACACAAAAAGATGCTCGGCAGGAATAAACTCACAAGGGACTAAAGGTCTCATACAGACCCGCTCGCGAGCGCTGTACGCTCGCAAGCGGGGCGATGTTACCTAAATGTTCATGCGCACGACGGAGGCGTCTCCGTCGTGCGCATGCGCGAGACCCGGCGAGCGACAGGGAAGCCGGACGCTCTGACCAGAGAACGACCAGAGAACGCCCATGGGAACGCCTACCGTCTGGGTCCGACCCCACTGACATCACTAGTGATGTCAGAGGGAGTGCTTTTGGCTCTGATAGAGCCAAAAGCACTCCTGGGCTTGCGGCAGCGAGACCCTACCGCAGGGTCTCATCGCAAGCCCGATGGTCGTGATGGTCCTGACCATCGCGACCATCTTTTTGGCCGCTCGCATAAGCTGTGGGTGGTCACCCACAGCTATGCGAGCGGCCAGGATGCCCCTCCATTTTAAGCTAGGCTGGCCCTGATTCAGAGCGAGCACTCTGGTCAGAGCGTCCGGCTCTGAATCAGGCCCTAAGCGCGACTAGAAGGGCTGTTTAACACGACTGCAGCAACAACAATGAGGACACATCTTGGGTAAACAAAACAAACTACTGCCAGTAGGAAATGCATCATCTTTTTAACATGGCAGATGTCACCGGATCCACCAGAATGCCTAAAACACAACCATGCAATATTTTACATATGCTTGTCAAAGTCCAAATTGTAACTTTCAGTTACTGAGCCACTCTTTAAAATGTGCAGGACAAACCAAGAAAACATACAAAACAAGCATCTACATACCACTATGTATTTTTTCATGCCGCTGCAGCAAATATTTCTGAATGAAACTCATATTGCATTGACTGCACTGAAATGGTCTTTCACCTACAAAGAGAAAAACACAGCAGGCTGTGAAATGGACACAAAAGTAAACAAAATTCAGACAATGTCCTTAATTAACAAATGAAAGGGATGTTCGCAGGCCAAAGTATTAAGAGTTTAAGCTGCATACACACGATTTTGTTACCAGCGATTTTCTGAACAATTTTCTGTCAGATTTTTTTAAAGTGTAATGAACGATTTTTTTGAACTACAAACAATTTTTGCATATTCCCTTAATGAAAATCGTTGAGTTGACAAGTCTGACTGAACTACAAACGTGAACGCGCATAGCGATAATCGTTCATAGTTTTGACTCAGAAAGTGAACGATTTTGTTAAACGATATCCTTTAACAAAATCGTTCACTTTGAGTCAAAACTATGAACGATATCGTTTAACGATAATCGCTCAAAAAATCGTTGTGTGTATGCACTTAAGTATTAACAGTAAGTTATATGAGCATTCTTAATTTTTGATACTCTGATGCATAAGAAAAAAATAAAAATACACACACACACACACACACACACACACACACACACACACACATTAAAAATCTAAATTTTTATACAAGCTAATTCTCTGTTAAGACATTACAGCAGTGGTTCCCAAACTGGGTGCTGCGGCACTTGCAGGGGTGCCTTGGGTCAGTGGTCCAGTACCAAATAAAATTATTTTTAGTCAGTGTGATTGGCAGCCATTAGCACTGGTTTTGCCTATCAAAAAATGTTAAAGAAGCGCAGTTTTGTCAACCACCACATAACTGAGCCTAGGGTGACATATAAGCACAATTTACTTCATTTCATTTTTGCTGAATTTCTCACTTAGAAACTTTTGGCCCAAGGGTACTGTGGAAAAAATGCTGATACTCTAGGGCGCAGTTATTCGAAAAAGTTTATGAATCACTGTATTACAGTAAAAATCTTTTTATTCTATGTAGAATTGACTTTCGGAAATACGTTCACAGGTTTCCAAATGACCATTCAAGATGAACAAAAAAATAAATACTATGTTTTTCGTAGTTCAAGTCCATTAAACTTGGTCTTGACCATGTTATCTACACTAGTCAACTGTCAACAAATTACCGCTAATACTACTAGTTATTGTACAGAACGGTGAAAACAGTACACTAGACATTTCTGCAGAATGACCATGTATTCAAATAAAATAAAGTGTACATTTATGCATAAACTGTTACAAAAGGTACAACTACATAGATGGCAAACCTCTAGAGACAGGAATTTTGTCAATTTCACCAAATGACTGGACCTGTGATCAATATACCAAGGTACGATCCAGCTATTCTTTGCCACATAAGCCTGTTGATGTACATGGGCCAATTATGTCACTAGCCAACAATATCTTTTGTCTGCCAAATTCAATTGACCTTTGATCATATAAAGTTTTTTGTTGTGTGACATGAGAAATACATTGTTAAACTCAGTTCTCAAGGCACCCTAATATTCCAGGTTTAAAAGGATCCCCCATCCCTCCTTGGTGGGCTTCTACAAGTTTCAACTAAAATGTGTACAGGTCCAATCTCTCTAAGAGCAGAGAATAATCACAAGCATGACAGTGGTTGATAAGTGCCAACAGGGGTTTTCAAACCTTTCATAATACAGAAAAGCAGATTCCAGTACAAGCAACTTCAGATGAGAAAGCAAAGGTGTAACCTGCAAGTCTCCAGCTTCAATGCAGATAGATTTATCATAAAAATATACATACCTGTATGTATGAGCACATGCCTGCGAAGATGGTAGGAACTCCTAAAAGCGGCACTGCAGTGCTCACATATATGAGGCTTCTGATTTGGAGACAAATTAGCAGCTTCACCTTCACCACCTAATGACTGGAAAGAAAAATAAACAGTCAGTCCAGCTCTCAGAATACTGTAATCGTTCAGTAACGGAGAGATAAATAAAAAACACCACATCTATATCTAAACCTTACACATGCATAGATAATATTTAGATCTATTGCCAGTGCAACTTGGGCTCTAAGGCCTGGACCATGCAGTAATTTATATATAACTAGCAGCCGCACACCCAGATTATACTCTATTCCCCTTTCTGTAAGCATACTTTCACCATAATAAGATTTAAGAATTTCTGGTTCCTAATTTTTATCTCTCTAAACCAAATAAATTGATGGTGCAACAGTAACAGCATGGACCAATAAGAACCCACAATCATAATGTGGCTTGATTGGTCATTCCACTAACCAAATCCTACATGCCCAGCAACCATTTTAAAGTGGTGAAATGAAAACTCCTATGGTTACCTGGGAGTGCAGCTTTAAAGCACAAAGTATTATCAAGTTGAATTTATGTTCAACTAGAAATCACATGCGTCATCAACCCTAAAAATTGTAAAATACTCTGAACTTATTTTAAGTTGGCCTGTATTTATAAGGCAAATAACTAGTAAACCCAAATTGATTTATATCAAGAGCTACATTTTAAATTTGCAAATTCACGTAAAGTCTTGCCATGCTTAGCAGAACTGAAGCCTTTTAAAGGTGCGTATCCATCGTAACGTCGTTCCCCATCCCCTGCAGTGCCTACACTGAATGATTAGTCGTTCAGTGTAGGTACCCTCCATCATCTCCGAACATGGCCAATCTGTCGTTATCGGCAGATTGACCGGCAGGTTCGGGCGAAGATTGATGTCGGAAAGGACCAGCGGGAGCATGCATCGCTGGTCGTTTCCGACATTTTAGTGCCCGATTCATGCACGATGGACGACTGAACGATAACATTATTGTTCAGTCGTCCATTAATATCTGCTAGTGGATGTGTGCCTTTGGGAATATATTTTCTTGGGAAAGCACAAAAATTGGATTTTTGTATTCACCGTAAAATCCATCTGGGGGCCACTGCGAAATGGACTGTGGGTAGAGAGCTGACAGGAGTATAGGCACTAAAAAGTTAAGTGAAAAGCTCCGTCCCCTCTAACCACTCCCATTCTCCACCAGACCTTTATTTCTTCTTGTGCCTTGGAGTAAGGCCGGGTACACATCAGAATGAAGTGTATCCCAGCTGACCCGTAGCATGAAAGAAGAATATATCCAGTGTACGACAGCTCGATATACCCTTCCATTCCGCATTCACCTGCATGCCTTTGTCAGCCTGGTTGGCCCATCTGATGTGCAGCACAACAGATGGGATGACATCGCACGTGAACGAGCGAGGGTATACTGAGTGAAATGGACAATATTTTGTGCCCATCAGCTTCAAAACGATATATCATTTAATATATCACCTGATTAAAATCATGCTGTAGGCTGGGTTTACGTCAGTTGGGTTTTCGTTTCTTTTGCTTCCTTTTTTTTCCCAGCACCTCGATCCCTGTTTACAGGGCTCAGTTCGCCATCAAAAAGGGGCTTAGTCAGAGAGATGGGTGTAAGCTTTTCGCCTGCTACACTCCTAGCTCCTGAAGTGGGTCACCGATACACTACTCTTATGGCACACATCCACTAGCAGACAGGCAAACGTCTGCACGATTAAATCATTGTAACCGTGCAGACGTTTGTCAGTCTGTGATGTGCCTACACTGAACGAGCAGTTGTTCGGTGAAGGCACATCAATCATCTGCAAACATGTTGAACCTGACGTTATCGTCAGGTTGTACAACATATTTGTCTGATGATAGATGACTAAACGACCAGCGCGAGCGCGTATCACTGGTCGTTTTAGACATTTCTTAGACCCATCTTCCAGTGCTGCAGTGCGACTGGCTCTTCCCCCATCCCTCCTTGGTGGGCTTCTAGCAAAACGGAATGCTCCAATGCTATCTTCCTCAGAGCAACAGAGACAAGCTTAAAGTATTAGCAGCAGTCAGAGACCATTTCAGTGTGTTTGGGCACATCATAGCCTGCTATTGCCTGCACTTTACATAGTGTTTTGCTATTGACTACACCTTACATAGCGGTTATGTGATTTATATGTGGGAATTAGAAACAGTGATTTGTTAGTCTGTTAACCCTACTTCAGATTATAGGTAGCTTCAGGTTACCAGAGTAAAGTCTTACTTAGCATAGTTAGAATATTTATTGTGTATTATTCCTACACTACTCTTTCACAGCTTAGGCAGGTTCATTGCTTTCATTCATAAAAGATAGAACATTTTAAAATCTATAGATAATAGATGACTGTATGATTGCATCTGCACTATTTGGATAGAAATCAGGCAGAATTCATATTGCTTTGTTAGTTTCAGTCCCTATACCTTAAGTTGGCAGGACATTTAGGCAGTCTTTATGTCTTAGCTTATCTATTGTACATATTGATATTCTCTTAGCATTATAACAGGTTGGAAAAAAGGCTTCCAAAGCAAGGCTATTCTGCTGCACTATTCTGAATAGTCCAAATTTGGGACAAAATTAACAAGAGGTCACACAGAGCCAGGAGACCTTTGTACAGTCTGCGATATTGAGCCCATGGGCCAGCCTCCAGGGAAGGGGGGGGGGGGGGGGGGGGAAGCAGCGGATCAGTTGGCGATCCTGGAGAAACATGAAGCTTCAGTTCATATAAGTGGATTCTTCTGTAAAAAGTGGCTTCTCTACAGTCACGAAACTTAGCCTCGGCAGTTTCTGCCAGCAGATACATTTGGCTTAGATCTTGGAATGCTGACCCAGAGTCAAAATGTACATTAGCGGCTTTTCCCTTTGAATGGGGAATTTCTCTTTTACCCTGAACTTACTAAGATTAGAATACAGGCTACTGGAGGATAAAGCTCTCATCTCCCAGTCCCAACACTTAAAGCGAGAACTCCTCGGTTTCGGCTCCTTTTGCCTTCTTGGCAGGGGCAGATCCCAGGCCTTTAGATGCATGTCCAGTTACTTCCGCAGGGGAGCCTTCAGCAGCAGATTCTTGACAACAGAACTCCAAGCTGGCTGAGAGACTGCATGATGTTCAAGGAGCCCGCTTACTCAGGTTCTGGGATGTTTGGCTCAAATCCGTTACAGATCTCTGGGTGAACAGCATTTTGTCCGGTAGATAAATTCCTTTACACCAGCAATGGCTTGCGTTTTACTCAAACCTCTTGCTGGTAAATAAGCCGGACGGGTCCTTCTATCCGCTCCTGAACTTGAAGCAGCTGAATCACGATCTCCTTTTAGCAAAATTCAAGATGGCGTCTCTGTGCTCTGTCATCAGTGGAAGGAGGGGAATTTCTAGCATCCATAGACAAAATATACTTCTCTTCATACTCCAATCTGGTCATGCCCCGCATGATTTCCTTTTTGAGAAAGAGAGGAATCGCCATTATTCCTTATTTAAACGACCTTCTAAAAAAAGGCTTCATCAGAATTCTTGCTACTCCAGCATCTACAGGAAGTGGTGGACACCTTGGAGGTTCACAGTTGGATCCTGAATCACTCAAAAGTCAAACCTCATTCCGTCACAGTGAATGGTTTTCTTGGGCCTCTTTTTTGACACTGGCAGAAAGTTTCCTTCTTCCGTAAAAGATTCATGTCTTTGGTGAGGTCACTTTTACAGACCCATCACGTTTCTGTTCTCCGATGCATGCAACTTCTGGGAAAAATGGTAGTGAAGTGGTTCCATTTTCCAGATTTCATGCCCAGACTCTACATTTTACACAATTAGTCCAGGACGGGTTCCAGTCTGGACAGACAACTCTTCAGACTGTCCCATCAGATGCTCCATCACTTGCGGTGCGGTCACTGTACGCTTACATCTTCAGGGTCTTTTGTCCGACAAAATCCACCCTCATCATTAATGTCCTGGAGTTGAGGGCAGTCAGAAATGCCCTGGTCCAAACTCAGCAGTTATTAAGGGAAGGTCTGTTCAGATACAATGGTAAAACACCAGTGCTGCGGAACAAGGAGTCATCATGCAATGACGGATGCGTCTCACATTCTAGTTTGTGCAAAACTCTGGGTTTCTGCCATCTCAGCAATCCACATTCCTGGGGTAGATATCAGGGAGGTGGACTTCCCCAGTCTCCACACCCGTCCATCTTGGGGAATGGAAATTACATCAGGAGGTATTTCTAATGATTGCAGATAGTGGGTTATGCCTGGACTAGATCTTGTGACCTCTCAATTGAACAAAAAGGGTCAGGTTTCTGCTCAAGTCTGTTCTTTTGCAGAATATTTGGCCACCATTCAGGAGGCACAAGCCTTCATTCAGGGTGTAATTCGAATTTACCTACATACATAGCACCTACTCCTCCGTGGGATTTGAATTTGGTATTGGAAGACCTTCAAACCTCTTGAGACCGTTGAGTTACAGTAACTTATGTTGAAGGCATTTTAATTTCTGGCCATTGCGTCCGCTAGACAAGTCTCCGAAATGGCTGCCTTGTCTTATAAGTCACCCTTCATTATTTTTCTTTCCGACAGGGTGGTCTTTTGGATGAAGCCTTCCTTTCTACCACAAGGGGTTTTCAAATTCCATTTAAACCAAGAGATCTTGTTCTCCTGGCTTGTCTGGGGGCATCCTTGTCCTCCAGACCTACATCCTTAGGCAGTACATCCTCAATTTTGACATACGGATTCAATTTTGGTCCTTGTCGATAGCACAAAGTGAGGAAGGCTGGCATCCAAGCGTTCCATTGCTAGATGGATTACCACTACCATACCACAGACTTACCACTCTTCTGATAAGCCGGGTCCAGCTTCACACTGGGCTCATTCTACTTGTGCAGTTGGGGATTCTCGGGAGGTTCGCCACGGTGCCTCGGTGGAACAACTGTGCAGAGCGGCGACCTGGTCATCTGTGCATGCATCTACCAAATTACACCGGTCCCATACCTTTGGTTACTGTGACACTAGTTTTGGACGCAAGGTTTTAAGTATGGTTTTGACAGATAGCGCCGGACTTAGAGCAATGGCACTTCTGCGCACATACGTCTGAAAAAGTGGAGTGTCTTTATGACACATCCCCTTTTCGTCACTCTTGGGGGCGTGTCCGGCACTTACGGACATGCCAGGCAGCCAAGCGCCGCGGTCACTGAATGGATGCCGGGGCATGTGCCCGGCATCCATTCACCAGCGGTGACCACTGCTGTGCCGGTTTCCCCACCCGCGGGACACTACGGCCCGCGGGTGGAGGACAGAAACCACAGGCTGTTTCAGCGGGGTGCCGCGCTGGAGGGCAGGGTGCTTTCTGCCCTTCAGAAATAGGGCAGGGCACGGCAACCCGCTGAAACTGCCTAATGGGAACGCTACTTTTAGTGCCTATACTCCTGTGCCAGCTCTCTATCAGCAGTCAATACCGCAGATTGAATGCAAGAGGAAACAAAAAATGCAGGATTGAATGTTACTATGTTAAACATCACATGCAAATAATAAAGCAACTCTTTCACAAAAGTTGTGTGGCACTTTAATTGCATACACCTAACAAAATATAAAGGCAGCTTGCGCTAGTAATCAAAGATGTAAAGGTGCAGTAGCCCATACAAGACATTGTTTTTGTTTTAAGGGATCAATCCAATTAGGTGTGAATTGAGAGTTTGTATCATGAAACTCAGACGTCGCACGAATGCACGCTCTCTAGAACTCTCCAATCCAATTAAAAATGCCTATTCGGGGTACTCGCAGCAGAGGTTTGCGAATTGACTGCCAAATGAGATGAGAGAAGTGCATGAAAAAGTGGGAGACCATCCTGGACCCCCCAAAATTGATAATTTTGTTAGCAAGACCGTATAGAAGGCTGTTTGTGGGCATTAGGAATGTACTCTAGGTGTTTAAAATGATTCTTCCCCATGGGACACTGCGGTCCGCAGGTGGGGACACCACCCAACACCCCTGGTAGGCTGCTGCAGCAGGGCGCAGCTCTCTGCTAAAACAGCCTAGTGGCAACACTACTTATGTGGTCCCCTGAAATGCAGAGTAAAAGCATGCCCCTTTGAGGGCACCTTGAAAAATTGTACACACACTATTTATTCAATTTAAAAAATATTGCAATTAAATTTGGGGTGCCTAAATTAACAAAAAGTTAATTTTGGGGTAATTTGAGGATTTTTTTTTTTTAACAAAAAACATGTAATTATTGGACAAATTAAGATAATCGGAAACTTCCAATTGCCCGATTAGTCATTAGGGGGGGGGGGGGGGGGGGGCCAAGGGGTACAGCAAAGGTCCCAACATTTTAGCTTTAAAAAAATTTTCCTTTCCATCTCTCACCCTAAGGGAGTTGCAAATGGAACAATGTGAATTCAATCTCACTGGTTCAATGCGATTTGCTAATTGGATTGCAAAATTAATTCGCTGTGAGAATTCAAAGAGAAAATAGCAACTCGCACCTCGCAATTCACACCTATTTGGATTAACCCTAAAGTCTTTTAGTCAATAAAAGTAAGTTTGCTATGAGTTTCTACACATGTGAAGTTTAAGCAATGTACACCCTGGCATTTGCAAACCATTTACTGCAGGTTAAATCACATTACATAAAAGCATATGTAAAAATGCCTCAACTGTATCCCATTGAATTAACAGAGGATTCCTAGGGCCGAATTCAATTAGCCACACTAAAATTTGTTGTTACCGCGCGTTAAATTAACGCACATATTGCCTGGTAATTTTCCTTAACGCGTGCATGTGCGCTCCCGCTTAACACGCAATTCAATTGGAAAAGGCTTATTCTGCTGTTCGCGCAGTAAGTCTTGCTGGTAATATCCGTGTTAAGTGTGGGTGAAATGGGTAACTCAGCTTGTACCCCCCCCTCCCCCACCCCCCCAATAAAAAGTATTTGGGGTTTTTAAAATAAGTAAAAAATAACAAAAAGCAAGTGTTTTCTGCAAACTAAATGCTCAAGATAAATTTGAGGTGCATAAAAATGCCTGAGTAGATATGTCATTATAAGCCCCTTTTAAAAATGTGTTAAAAAAAAAAAAAAAAACACACATGTAACCCCTACCTGCAAGCTTAAACCCACTTGTCCCATTCATACGGCATCTCCCATATACCTATCCTACATCTTATAGCCCATTATTCTGCATTTTGCAGAATTTTACGGCAACAATTACATCATTATTGGTCAAATTAAGCCAATTAAAAACTTTTAAAAGCCTAATCAATCATTAGGGAAGGTGTGCCAATGGTTCTGAACCAAGCCCTACATTTGTACCCTAATTTCCTTAATTTTTCACCAGCTCAGAGGATTGCGGAAAAAAAAGTTGCATTAAAACATATGGAGAATTAATACATGTTAACTTGTGAACTAATTGAATAGCTTAAAATTTGAGCCACCCATAGAAAGTCACATTTACAGGCGTAAATGTGTTATCAAGGCTAACTGAATTTGACCCTAAGTTTTTTTATTATGTTGTCCTGCATCATAAGCCCTAAGGTGGAATTCAATTAGCAGCAGTAATTTACCAGGAGCTAATTGACCCCCCCCCCCACCCCGATGCAATCCAAACAGCCCCGAAGCACAGTCGCACTTAAAGGGGTTTATTTTCTCGGGACCTCAGAAGTCTCCGAAAAAAATCCCCGATAATTTTCGCTGATCGGGCAGTGAAAACACACAGGTTCATGAACTTATCATGGATTCTATGGGAGCTTTCATTTGACTTAAGAGCTCAGTGAATTGAATAGCTCTGAGAACTCCTTCCCGGGGATATTCAGCATCGTCCTGAATTGAATCACCCTCAATGGCTCGATTCAATTCAGCACAATGCTGAATAGCCCCGGGAGGGAGCTCCCAGAGCTATTCAATTCACTGTGCTGCTTGGTCCGACAAAAGTGCCTGCCGCACGGCTGTTTGCCTGCTTAGTGCGGCACTTTAGTCGGAGAATGACAGTTTTCGCGACTAAACACCCATGTTAAGTCGCCAAAACCATCATTCTCCAACTTAACTGACAACTGTTAAACCAAACAGCACGGTGAATTGAATAGCTCCGTCCTGGGGCTATTCAGCATCGCGCTATATTTAATCGAGCCCAATGTGTTTTCACCCAAAAACAGACAATTGTGTGTTAAAAAAAAACCCAAATCTTTAATAGAATTGCACAAAGGTAAAAAATGCGTTAAAGACCAGTTTATGTCCAAAAATTATCGGGGCTAATTGAATTCCAGCCTAAAAATTAACAAGGAGCATAAAATGCACTTCATGTGAAGACTCAAATACTGGCCCCTCATTTTTTACAGTGACTTACAGCATCAAACTCCATACACTATGCCTTCATTACAGTTCTGCAATCAAGACACTATTCTATAACCAGCATTTCAGTCTTAGGGCTGAATTCAATTAGCTGTGGTAAACTCTTGCTATTCAACTATAAAAGTCTTATCCAGGCAGTTGCACGGTAATACTGACTGGCAATACCCACATTAAAGGGCAGTATTCAATTGTTTTCGCATTCCGGATCTCCAGTGAAAAGTCACGGGGCGCTATTAAATTGATGCCCGTTATCACATTGATTGCGCCCATAGTGGTTGGGTTTAGCCACGTAAAATGGCTACCTCCAACCAAAGTGCTGGGCACGATCGCTGTCTGGGCGACCAAACAGGCCACTTTTCTCCCATTTCAGCTTGCACCCCCCTGGGGCTGCGAGCTGAAAAGGGTGCGCCGGCAGCTGATCGCACCCGACAGGAGCAACAATTGAATAGCTCCTGTCAGGCGGGTAAGGGTAACAACTGAATATCACCCTAAGTATGGGAAAAAAAATTTTGGTTTAAACAAGTTTTTTGCATTAATGTTTTAATGAAAAAAATTCTATCCGGCTTATTACATTAATAATGTGAAACATTGCTATGTATTAGACACCTTGATCAACCATGTTTTCATGCTTTCTACAGCATTAAAACATACAGGGCGGAATTCAATTGTATTCGCGGGCCGCATCTCCCGTCTAAAGTGACGGGAGTTCGCGGGCCGCTATACAATTGTCCAAGATGTTCGCGCTGATCGCGCCCAGAGAGGTCGGGTTTAGCCACGTAAAGCAGCTAAACTTGACCAAAGTGCTGGGCGCGATCGCGAAAAGTGATGTTTGGGCGCCCAAACATGTCACTTTTCGCACATTTCAGCTCTCATCCCCCAGGGGCTGCGAGCTGAAATGTAGCGCTGGCAGCTCATCGTGCCCGACAGGAGCAAGAATTGAATAGCTCCATCGGGCGCGATAGCGGCTATAAAGAATTGAAATCCGCCCATAGTGTCTACACACTAGACGATAAATTGAACGATAACAATACCACTATCGTTCATTGCATTTAATATTGTCCAGTGTGAATGCAAGACATCGTTAAAGATGCGCGCTCCCGCGGATCGTTAACAAGGTCTTTTATCGCCCGTACTTGCAGGGCAAACCGACGATAAAGTCAGGTTCCGCAAGTTCGGGGATGAGGGAAGGTGCAGTCACTGATATCGTTCAGTGTGTATGGTCAACGACATTGAGCCCGGCAGTGCAGGGGAAACAGAACGATATCGCTCATGGAGAATATTGTTAAGTATGTATGAGCCTTTACATGAGCAATTCAAAGTTATTAGGATTTATTAATCAGATTCTACTTATTTATCTAGCACCTTCCATAAAATAGCTAGAAGCTGATTGGTTGCTGTGGGCAACAACCCCACTTCTAAAAACATATACCCCTTAGTCTTTCCTCCTTCCATCCATCTCAGTAGGACTGAAGGTTTTGAATTGAAATAAACATGAAGGAGATTAAACCATGAGGTGTTTCTATGTGTACTGCATCTTTAATGTGTGAAGATTGAGAACATTGTGGTTTTTTTTTCTGTCCTATAGAATTGTTAGGATAGGGGTTTGTGGAATCTTAGCTAATGCTAGGCAGATTTAGTACCTCTCTGACCTGGTTCACCCTCCCTATTTCTTGGTTGTGTGTGAATTTTCTGTATTGGTTCAGATCACTCAAATGAAAACCAAGATCAACAAGCATGTGGAATATCACCAGGGGATTCTCTTATAATTGGCTTATAGGTCACAGCATAATAATAAAAAAATGGAAAAAAAAACACATTCGGTTTGAAACATGGTTTAAACTAGCATACCCTGATTTGAAATGTTTTAGGAATGGGCCCAAATCTAAGCACAGAATGCATTTATGATTCATATACACCTTATACACACTGCCTGAAGGTAATTTTATACAATACTTTCAATCATTTTGTGCATCAAACAAAGTTTGTGTACCTACATGAAATTCATGTATGTTTCATATACACATTATACATACAGCCTATAAGTCATTTTATACTTTATTTTTAATAATTTGTGCCTTAAACAAAGTTTGTGTACATTGAATCATCAAAAATCAAAGATTTCACTGTCTCAGTCATGCTAAAAATATTCCGTATTTTGAAATATTTGTATATGGGAGACTCCACCTGTATTGGCCAAATTAATTACTTATAAGTGGCAATTTTATCATTAGGGTGTGTACCAGGGGTTCTGAACAAGGTCCCAACATTTTTACCTTAGAAAACAGATTTTCCTCTACTTTTCACCTGGTCAGGAAGTGATAAAAAATGTGTCAATTCCTATGGAGGGTTAATACGCGCATCCAACTAAATATTGCGGCAAATTGAATTTGGGCTTTAACACACATACATATAAGGTTGTCAACTTGCCTAAACTATTTCAGCTTTGTGGTGGTCTCGGAAGATTGTGGACTTTGTAGCCACCAACCTCCCCACCCCAAACGTGTGGGTCTTGTGTACTGTTGCCCCATCCAAGAAACTGATGTATTGAAAGGATATAAGGGGACAGTGGATCATATCAAATGCATTCAGCTTAGAAAACTTTGCTTGCCTCAAATTAGTGACAAGAACCTAACTATACATTCCCTTCCGGAAGCACACCATTTGAGAAGTTTACACGTAATCATTGTATCATTGGATGTGAATGGTAATTTTTCAATACAACTGCTTACGCCAGTGTGTTACAATGTCTGAGAATTTCTAGTCTGCCTTAGGGGCTGTCTCATCAGTTCAATATCCTAAGGATTCAAAATGTTAGGTGAGGCAGAGATGAATGTGGGGCCTGGTAGTAAGCATGCTGAATATGGAATTTAAAAAATAAATAAATTTGTTCACTTAACTTTTAAGCAGGGGCGTATCTACCCATTGGCCAGGATGGCACTCGCCAGGGGCGCCGGCCAATGGGGGGGCGCTATCCGGGGGTGCCATCCGTGGCCAGTGGGTAGAATCAAGACAGGGTCGCCTGTGGCTCGGCGGCTCCTCAGTACAGCAGCAGAGATGAGGCACACATGACGTAATGACGTCATGCGCGCCTTGTTCAAAAAAAAAAAAACCTTTATTTATTCTATGTACCAGGCAGCCGCTGGCAAGTGATGGCAGCTGCACGGACCTTGACATCTAGGAACTTCCTAAATGTCCAGGTCCGGGCAGCCACCATTGTTTGCTGGCTGCTGCCTGGTAGGTACATAGAATAAATAAAGCTTTTTTTTTTTGTTGATCAAGGAGCGCATGACTTCATTACGTCATGTGTGCCTCATCTCTGCTGCTGTACTGAGGAGCCGCAGGCTGAAGAAGTCGGTAAGAATTTGTAGGCTGCGGAGAACTGGTGGCTGGATGGTTGGGGCCAGGGACTGGATGCGGGGGGAGGGGCCAGGGACTGGATGCGGGGACTGGATGTGAGGGGGGTGGGGCCAGGGACTGGATGCGGTGGGGGGGCAGGGACTGGAGCCCAGTATTACAGGAAGGCTAACGGCTGGGGAGACAGTAGGGTGATGGCTGGGCAGACAGAAGTGGGATGGTGGGACTGGGGAGACAGGATGGGGATCCTGAGGAGACAAAAAAGGGGCTGTCTGAAGAAACAGAAGGGGGTGCTGGCTGATAAAACATGGGGGTTGGCTGGGGATACAGAAGGAGGGCTGACTGTAGAGAGTTTATAAGTAGAGTAATTATTCAGAAAATATGGGGGGGAGGGGGGCACCAGTCCAATACTTTGCCAGGGGCGCTCGGACCCCTAGATACACCCCTGCTTGTAAGTACTCTAAACAATATAGCACAGTGGCTATAATGGTTATTTAAATTGATAAATTCTTCATTCAATTCAGGATACATACATTGTATAGATTATGTTAATAAATATAAAATATAGCCAGAAGTATAAAGTTAGTATGCATTTAAGTCCATGAGAGAGAGAGACTGTCTTAACTACACTCGCAGCAATTTTCATCTATTTGGGAAACTCCTCTATCAGCATTTACTTTGCACCTGTACAAGTCTGTGAGCATTGGAAAGAAGAAGGAACAAAGTATATACAGAGTGTAACTATAGCCTTTAATCATGTAATTGTCTCAATAGTGCCAGTAATGCATAGCATAATATCCACAACTTTGGATGTTTTCTGATTCCAGCTATGGAAACTTACTGAAAGGTTTGGCTATTTGTGGAGACATTATTAAATGGATGAGAAAACTTTTATTTTATTTTTTTTTTGAAGTGCCATAAATTACTTAAAGTACACACCATTAAAGTACTACAGGGGGTAGAGATATCTGGAAAATTTGACCCAATTTGGGCAAGCTGGATGTGCATTCAACAATACACAGAAAGGATTAGAAATGAGTCAGGAGGAGTGGATGATTTTAATTTACTGCTAACCTTTACACTCGGCAACTTGAACTGTATCAGAGGAACGGAGGTGTAAACATTGAAGGGCAATTGCAGCTTGAGTCTGCAGATATATGGCTTCACATGCGGCGCCCTGCCCTCCTTCTGGAGGGCAAAAAGCACCCTGTCCTCACAGCCTGCGGGTCCCGTCTTCACCCGCGGGACGCAGTGTCCCGCGG
The DNA here is from genome assembly GCA_031769625.1 of Taudactylus pleione. Taxonomy (NCBI): domain Eukaryota; kingdom Metazoa; phylum Chordata; class Amphibia; order Anura; family Myobatrachidae; genus Taudactylus; species Taudactylus pleione. The sequence goes on along the minus strand of JAUIMM010000329.1, from coordinate 1,040,374 downwards.
GTAAAGAAATGTGCGGTGACCCGGTCACCGCCGGAGAATAGACGCCGGGCACATGCGCCCGGCATCTATTCTCCCTTTCTGCAGCGCTTGGGGGCTGGCCGGCGTATCCGTAAGTGCCGGGCACGCCCCCAAGTGCGACGAAAAGGGGACGCGTCTTATAGACACGCCCCCTTGTCATGACCACGCCCCCTTTTCGGGCGCACGCACAAGGTTGCCCTCTCTAGCTCCGGCGCCCTGCCTGCCGCCGGAGCTAGAGTGAACACATATACATATATATATATATATCTCCTCATACAAATTTATTTAGTGGTTTGTCTTCATTGGGAACAATAGGCGTTTCTCCTCAGATCCTCAGCTTTTATTCCTTAGTTTTTGCTGCTAATCATTTATATATAATATCTGCACATTCACCTATTTAAGCACCTAGTTGTAAGGTTACAATATGTAATGTCAACTTAAGGGTCTACTTCTAACGCAGTGATAAATAATAACTGTTCATCGTTCCAATGAAAAAAGGAATAGTCAGTTTCTGACAATTTATAAACAGAAATCGATGACTTCTTATAGTGTTCATTCTAGGTCCGATGTGGGGCAGGGCGCTGGACCATAAAAAGGGCACTCTTGCACGCGGAAGGCGTGGTCACAAGAGAAAGGGACATATCCTTAAGTTACCCCCTTTTTTCCTCACTCTTGGGGGCGTGCCCAGCACTTAACAGACACGTTGGGCTGCCCCCAATTTCTCCGGCATCTATTGACCAGCGATGAGCACTGCACAGCAATTTTTCTCCCCCAAGGGACACTGCAATCCGCAGGTGGGGACAGCACCCGGCACCCCTGGCAGGCTGTTGCAGCAGGGCGCCGCAACAAGGGTAGGGCGCAGCTCCCTGCTAAAACAGCCTAGCGGCAACACTACTACTTGTGTGGTCCCTTGAAATGCAGAGTCAATCATGTCTCCATAGTATGTTATGTGGACTGTGATGTGTGCATTTTATAAAGCTGTAATAAGGTAGGCTTATGACAGTTTTTGACAAACATACCATCTCAGGATGGCATAGTACATACATATACAACCTACATGTACATTACGGTAAACAGGGTGAATTAACTGCTTATGCACTGCCAGTATGGAGATGTGAGGAAATATTACTGTACATGCATAATATACTTTTAAAATGTCACTTCCAGGAAACCTTTCGCCAAAGCATTACACAACTGGCAGGGGCTTTCAGGTTGAGGCATGTTTTCAGATTCATAGAAGGGCTTGAAATTGCAGCAGTAACTGTTGGTACAATTGCGGCAAGCAGCAGTAGAAATTGTCAATTATCGATGCATTCTGGAGAGCCTATTTAAATAAATAGGATCCTGAATTACTGACACTGATCATGAAGCTGTTCTAATTATATGGTACTGTAACTTACACAATGATAATAGTGCTCATAGGTAGTGACTGAATTGATTTTCTTTAGGCACGCTAATTAATGGGCGACCAATGTAGCAATTTAACTGTTTTAGGCGCCCATTATCACACCAAATTAGACCGGGTTTAGCACTGTAAAAAGGCTAAACCAGTCTAAAGTCCAGGTTAGGGCAGTCAAACAGCAGTCTGGGTGTCCAAACCACAGACTTATCACATATTTCTGTCTATCACCTCAGAAGAGTGCGAGAAGAAATGCAGACACTGGTGGCTCTTATGCCTGAACGGAGCAACAATTTATTTGCTCTGTCGGGCGCACATTAATCAAAGCTGCCAGCAAAAACAATTAAATCGCCTCCATACACTGAAGTGCAAAAAGTCATGGGATAGATGCCTTGTATTGTATAGGACCCCCTCTAGCCTGGCGAAGTGGAGCAACTCAACGCAGCATCGATTCCACAAGTGGACTGAAGATCTCTGGAGAGATGTTGACCTATGCCGTCTGGATAGCTTCACACAGCTCCATGATATTTGAAGGTGCAAGATCTTGCATGCGAATGGGCCTCTCTACCACGTCCCATAAATTCCCCGATTAGTTTCATGTCGGGTGAACGTGGTGGCCACACCTTTCGCCGGGACAGATGACACTGAATTATCCTGCTGGAATATTCCATCGTCAATTCCATTAAAAGCTGCTAATGGTCATCAAGCACTGCAATGTAGCGATTACCGAGTCAATGCGTGTTCAAACGGACCAGCGGATCCAACCCATGTCACGTGAAGACACCCATTACTATTATGGAACCACCAACAGCCTGCATGGTGCCTTGTTGATAACTGGGGCCCATGGCCCCATGGGGTCTGCACAACACCTGAACCCTACCATCAGCACAAAACAACTGGAACTTATCGTACCACGCCACATTTTGACAGTCCTCCAGGGTCAAATTAGCGACTTCACAAGCAAATGTGAGGAGCTGTCCAGTGTCGTAGTGTTAACAGGGGGCACTCTAGTGGATCTCCTGCTCCCATATCCCATGCAAACTAAGGCATGCTGCACTGATTTGCTGGATATGCGTCTGGTACCTGCTGCACTGAATGTGGATGCGACTTGAGCCAGTGTCGATAGTCTGTTACCACAGACCATTCTGGCCTGATGCCGCTGGTCACAATCATTAAGCACCTGTGGGCGGCCACTGCACTGTCCACAGTGGGTGGTAATGCCTTCCATGAGGGATTCCTGGTAAACACGTGAAACCGCAGTTCGAGGAATGACCGCACAACTTCAAAAAAGTCACATCCGAAGGGCACCCACTATCATGCCACGTTTGAATAATTCACATCGCCCTTGCCATGAGCAGCTTTAGTCTGTGTTCAAAACGACTCACAATATGTCAGTTTACAAATGATGCAGGTGTAGGCATTTCCAATATGTCACAGTAGTGTGACACTACCTTTACATACTGCTATTACATTTATACTAAAGCTAGCATTTACTATAGCCACCCCCAATTAACCCCATTTTTTTTTTTAGGAAGATTTATATTCAGAAAATAGTTGCATACCTAGTACAATGCTGTTAAAATTCTTTCCCTGGTTGCTAGGGACTATGTTAGATAAACTTGGCTGACAACAGTCCTTTTGCAAAGTTGTAGATTAATACTAATAGTGGTAGTACCATTAATAGATGTACAATGCTTTAACTAGATGTATAACGCTTAATTACATTTAAATTGGCCTTTTTCCAGCACAGAATGGCAACCAAGGAAAACATTTAATCAATTACAGGGAGCAGATGTGTGGTCTAAACTAGCCAGTGTTATAATTCCGATATAAATGTGATTTTAGAAGCCCTTACACAGGGTAATAATACAGCTGTCTTGCCATTCACCTGCATCACTGTCAAATGACATACAAATGTGGCTAAATGGAAACATCCAGCGACAATGTAATGACTGGGCACCATTACTGTGGTTGGATGTTTATTACATTTAGCGCCTGTTCTGATGTCTGACAGATACTGACAAGATGTTGAATATTGGTAGCCTTGTCTTTTCCCTGTTCTTTGGAACAATTAATGTCTCATTAACAAGAATTACTTTGTTAAATCTGTGGGCGGAATTCAATTGATTCCAGCCCCTATCGCGCCCGACGGCACTATTCAATTCTTGCTCCTGTCGGGCGCGATCAGCTGCCAGCGCTACATTTCAGCTCGCAGCCCCAGGGGGATGAGAGCTGAAATGTGCGAAAAGTGACCTGTTTGGGCGTCCAAACATCACTTTTCGCGGTCGCGCCCAGCACTTTGGTCGGTTTAGCTGCTTTACGCGGCTAAACCTGACCTCTATGGGCGCGATCAGCGCGAAAAACGGCAGCAATTGAATAGCGGCCCGCGATCTCCTGTCACTTTAGACGGGAGATCCGGACCGCGTACTTAATTGAATTCCGCCCTTTGTTTGTTGCCCCTTTTTTTTTTTCTAAAGGGAAAATGGACAAGTATTTTCATGTTTTTAAATATTTTCCTGCTGCTGGTTACCTGTTGGTACTTATAAGAGTAAGCAAATAAAAAATAAATATATATATTTATTTTTTCCTTATACAGGCAGCCTATTAGATGCGTATTGGCACCTTCACCTTCAGTAGCTAATTACAATTTACAGCTAACCTTTATTAGACTAATTACAAGAAGTATTGAATACACATATGCAAACCTTATCAGACAGCAAAGTACTTTAGGCTAAAGAAAAAGAAAGCCATTCCAGAACTAAAGACCACTTGAGAATATAAGGGGCAACATAATGTTAAAATACCCAAATGCTTCAGAAGTAAATTTAGAAGCCCACACGAGCACAATAAGGCTCTTACTTTAGAAGAGTCAGTCCGCCTGCGTTTGGATTTTGATTCCTGAGCTTCTGAGCTTGGACGCCTGGTCTTCTTCATGGATGGACTCTGTTTTGGAACGCAGCCATTTTTTTCGGTTCTTATTAACAGCTGTGAGAAGATATGTTTAGGATTAGGCTTAAAATACTGATGGAGCCATTAGCACTCGTAATCTAAGGTATAGTGAATAATTTAGTCTAGCTACAGTGGTGCTTGAAAGTTTGTGAACCCTTCAGAACTTTCTATATTTCTGCTGAAGTTTGGCCTAAAACTACCTCAGATTTTCACACAAGTCCAAAGTAAATAAAGAGAACCAAATCAAACAAATGAGACTACCTAGAGAAAGGGCACTTCTGCGCGCACCCAAAAAAGTGGTCGTGACCAAGGAAAAGGGGGTGTGTCTATGACGCGTCCCCTTTTCACAACTCTTGGGGGCGTGCCCGGCACTTACGGACATGGCAGGCAGCCCCAAGCTCTGCGGTCACTGAATGGATGCCAGACGCATGCGCCCGGCATCCATTCACAGGCGGTGACCGCTGCACAGCAGTTTTTTCCACCCGTGGGAGTGGACAGAACCCGCAGGCTGTTTCAGCGGGGCGCTGTGTTGGAGAACAGGGGTGCTTCCTGCCCTTCAGAAATAGGCAGGGCGCGGCGCCCCGCTGAAACGCTATATCATGCCACGATCAAAGGAGAGTTTCTGAGGATCTCAGAAGAAGAGTTGTTGATCACATCAGACTGGAAAAGGTTACAAAACCATCTCCGAAGAGTTTGGACTCCACCAATCAATAGTCAGACACATTGTGTACAAATGGAGGAAATGCCAGACCATTATTTCCTTCCCCAGGATTGGTCGACCAACAAAGACCATGCCAAGAGCAAGGTGTCCAATAGTTTGCAAGGTCACAAAGTAACCCAATATAATCTCTAAGCAACTGAAGGCCTTTCTCACATTACCTAATGTTAATGAGTCCACCATCAGGAGAACACTAAACAACAATCATGTGCATGGCAGGATTGCAAGGAGAAAACCACGATTCTCAAAAAAAGAACATTGCTGCCCATCTGCAGTTTGCTAGAGATCACCTGGACAAGCCAAAAGACTATTGGAACAATATTTTGTGGACAGGGGAGTCCAAAATAGAGCTTTTTGGTTTAAATGAGAAGAGTTATGTTTGGAGAAAGGAGAACACTGCATTCCAGCATAAAAACCTCATACCATCTGTGACACACAGTGTGGTGGTGGTGGTGGTATCATGGTTTGCACCTGTTTTGCTGCATCCAGGACGACTTGCATGTGTGATATTGTGCTAATTTTGTAATTGAGGAAAATGATCCATCTAATTTTTTTTGTTTAATTTGTTTCTTTTGATCTACTTTTAGGACTTGTGTGAAAATCTGTGGTAGTTTTAGGCCAAATGTCAGCAGAAATATAGAAAATTCTGAAGGATTCACAAACTTTCAAGCACCAATGTATATGTAGGAAGACTATATAAATTATGTTAAACTAGTTAACTGTAAAGTTCTAAATTTATAATTTTAGCAACAATATTTAAAACAAAAACCATTGCTTTCTTCAAAATTTGATTAGATTTGTTTAAAAAAGGTAGACTGTATGTAGTATGTTTACAAAATAAACTATAGGGCAATTCAATTGTTTTTTCGCACTGTAAAGCGGCTAAACCCATCATAAGTCCTGGTAAGTGCCCAAACCTAGAACATTTAGTTAATTTCTGTGCACCACCTCAGGAGGGTACGAGCAGAAACTAGTGCGCCCGAGATATCTGCGCCCGATTGAAGCAACAATTGAATTGCTCAGTTGGACACCCATTACTCAGAGCTCTGGGTGAAAACAATTGAATTCCCCCCAATGTGACCATTTGACTGTGAGAAAGCTTGTACAATAGCTAGTTTCTCAACATTTGGTACATATATTCCAAGGATACCTACAATTCAAATAAAGAATGTATAGGTCTCTTAAACTGAACGTAAAATAAAGAGTAAGAATATACATAGAAAAAGGAGGAGATCAAGTACTGATTAAACATTTAAATGCAGAGACGTTTTAGACAACATATTTTAGGGATAGTCAAAATATATGTAAAGATAAAAGGGGTTATATGGTTAACTTATATACACATGTAATCCCTTTGCTTTTTCGCTTGTCACATTCAAACATTAATACAAGTAAGCAGGACTCAAATATACCTTATTTTTCAGACAGACTATGAATTTCTAGAAAATAGCATTGAAGTAGCTTTTATATTTCTTCCTCACATGGCTAAAAGGTGCCTACACAGGGGGATTTTTTACACGATTTGCCCGATTTCGACAAATTGTGACGACAAATCGTGTAAAATATGCCCAAATTGTGAGTTCCTACTCTAGATCACGATGCGCGTCCCCGCTCGTCCTACATCGCATATTCAGATCTGCAGTGCTGTAGGGCAGATTTGCCAATCTGGGATACAATGCACTGGATGCACGATAGATGTTAAGTCAGATTGGATATTTTTTACTCCAAATCGTGACCACGACTGCCGGGGAGCTGCCTGGGGAGAGTTCAGGGGAAATCGTGCTTCAGGTCAGATTGTGAGCACATCGCTATGTGTGTAGGTACCTTAATGCTGGCCATACACGGTAAGATTTTCTGTCCAACCATCCAACTAGTTGGTTGGTTGGAATGAAAATCTGGTAAGGTATGGGAGCAAATGATCAGCAATTTGCTCCTAAATGCCATAAAATAGATTAAAATGGTCGTTCAGACAAGTTTGTTAAATGTTTGCTCTAAACAATTTGTTCAAACAACAGTTTTTGTCCATTTTCCACCGTTTGGGAGCAAAATGCTGATTGTCATTTGCTTTCATACCTTACCAGATTTTCATTCCAACCAACCAACTAGTTGGATGGTTGGACAGAAAACCTTACTGTGTATAGCCAGCATAAGACTCTGAAAAATGCACTTTTGCTCATTTTGGGTAATCACTTAACTAATAATTTTTCCAAAAATTTTCCCAAAATTGTTGATTTTTTTTTCCAATCAAACTAAGTAAATAATGATTCAGTATAATTGTAACAAATAAGCAATTTGTTAATAAAATGTATATATATATATTTTTTTTTTTTTACATTTTTCTTCTTGCTATAAAACAGGACTGTGAAGAGGAGAAGCCAGCAGGCAAGTTTGGGCATTCCTAAGGAACCACAGGGCTGAGCTCGGCGGCTGCCGGTGGATTACCTTCCAGCAGTGTGCCTTTGTGACACGGTTGCATCAGTTGCTACATTGGCAGGGGATAGCTAGGCTTGGTGTTGTATTTAATGGATAATGCAAGAAAGTGAATTACAGTCAAATGTGTATTTTTATTTTTTCGAACCACCAAAAAGAAATGACTTCTGGTTCTTGCTTCGGCATTAAGCCACATTTCAAAAACAGTAAAAATCAGGATTATAGACATAAATTTCATAAAATCTGCACTTGAAATTGAAAATGTATTTTTTCTATTCTCTTGTTTAATATGTTTAAATGAAAACACAAAATGTGTAGGACAATATGGCAGCACAACTAAGCATACAATATTGAAAAACAGACAACCTACCACATGAAATGAGGGAGCCCTGTGTTTACTGATGCTTGGACAATAATGGAGCATTAGAACACCCCTATCTCTGTATTTCCTAATGCTTTCTGGTGAACAGACAAAAATGAAAGAGGCACATTGTTTGAGCATCACCCAAAGTGTGTAACTGCCAGGATGGACACGATTGCGCACATTGGGGGCGTTTCAATGCAGTGCGATGTTGAATAGCACCAGGAATGAGTTCCCGGAGCTATTCAATTGTCCCCAATGCGTTCTGTACTTAAGTCGGTAGATGCAGGTTATGGCTTCTAATGCCAGGAGTTTAGTAGCAGTAACCTGCATTCCCCAAATCAGGAGGGTGCAAGCAGAAATCCTCTAGTCAGGGTTAACAGCACGGCCAATTAAATAGCTCTGTGAACTCGTTCCCGGCACTATTCGACATCGCACGGATTTGAATCGCCCCCATCAAGTGCCATCCTCCATCTGTACTAGCATTTCTGCAGAGCAGGTTGAAATTGCCTGATCACCAGCAGAGATATATTAGCCAATTTCAAAAAAAGGAATCACTGCACTCCTAGGGATGTAGGTAATTACTAAAGTTCAGGTTTTTAGAAGTGGAGATGTTGCCCATACCACTCAATCATATTCTACTTAAAATTTATCTAGCACCTTTTAGAAGATAAAAGCTAGAATCTGATTGGTTGCTATGGGCAACATCTCTACTTCTAACAACCTGCAGCTTAGTAAATGTACCCCCTAGACTCAGTGGGTGCAATTCAATTACCTCCAGTAACTCCCGTCTAAACTGCATGCAAGCTATTAAATTGTTTTGCACGACCAGCACTGATGTTACACCGATTGCGGAATTTGTTTGCAAGTGCCGGGTGCTTCGTAACTGCAGCACTGAACACGGGAGAAGCTGCTTACATGGCTAATCTCATGCATGCTCATGAAAGAAAGGGGCTGGTTATGTATATAATTAAATTGCTTACAATTTAGATTGGAGCAACAGGAGACAGACAATTGAATTGCCCCCAGTATGTATCAAAATATGTGAAAATGTATGGTAGCAATATAAATCTGCAATACTATCTATGGATTATTATCCCAACGTGCCCCCTCTTCCCATCTAGAGTTGCAATCTTTCCTGGAGCAGTGCCAATACTGTAATACAGAACCAGAAAATCATTAAGGGTCATCTCTCAATTTCAGACCATGCTTGTTCCTCCAATTCACTCTTCCAAAATTTTCAGCAGAAGCTATGGTAGGAACAGAAAGCTAGGAAAAGGGGACACGTTAGGAAAATATTTTATTGGATGTTAATGTGGCTTAAAACAATCATATGGCATACTCCACAAGACCTCTGAAGGTGCCGTGTGGTGTCTGGAAACAAGACGTTAGCAGCAGATCCTTTAAGTACTATAATAGCATCCCCGATAGGCTGTTCCAGCGTGGCACCCCGCTGAAACAGCCTGCGGGTTCTGTCTCGACCCGTGGATCGCAGTGTCCCGTGGAGGGTCAAAACAGCCGCACAGCAGTCACCGCTGGTGAATGGATCACATTGAGCGCAGCTCTTGGGGGCTGCCCGGCATGTCCATAAGTGCCGGGCACACCCCCAGTAGTGATGAAAAGGGGAAGCGTCATAAAGACACGCCCCCTTTTCAGACGCGCAGAAGTGCCCTATCTCTAGGTTCTGCGCCCTGCCTGCTGCCGGACCTAGAGTGAACACTACTATAAATTGCGAGGTGAGGCATCCATGGCTCGGACATGATTTTCCAGCACATCCAACAGATGCTTAATTGAATTGAGCTCTGTGGAATCTGGAGTCAACACCTTGAACTCTGTCATGTTCCTCAAATCATTCCTGAAACATTTTTGAGTGTGGCAGTGCACATTATCCTGCTGAAAGAGGCCACTGCCATCAGGGAATACCATTGCCATGGAGGAGCCTATTTTGTCTGCAACAATATTTAGGTAGGTCGCACATGTCAAAGTAACATTTACATGAATGCCAGGACCAAAGGGTTCTTAGCAGAACATTGCATAGAGCATCACACCGCCTCTCTTCCCCCCAGGTAAATAAAGCACACACACCCGGCCGTCCACATGAAGTAAAAGAAAACGTGACTCACCAGACATGGCTACCTTCTAACATTGCTCCATGGTAAAGTCATGACACTCACATGCCCATTGCAGGAGTTTTCAGCGGTGGACAGGGGTCGGCATGGGCACTGACGTGTATTGGGCTCTGTAGCCTCATACCTAACAAGCTACGATGCACTGCGTGTTGACAACTTTCTATCGTAGCCAGCATTAAAATATTTCAGAAATCTGTGCTACAGCAGCTCTCCTTTGGGACAGGACCAGACAAGCTAGCCTTTTGACCCACAGGTGCATCAAGGAGCCCTGCTGCCAGATCACTGGGCCTGATTCAGACCAGCTCGCGAGCGGGTCGATGGTGCCCTAGTGCGCATGCCAAGCCGTCGCTATGGGTCTCGCACCAAAGGGGGCGTGCTGTCGATGGTGAGTGACAGCACGCCCCTTTGGTGGGCGTGCCGGGGGCATTGCTGCCCAGATGGAGGCGTAACCATGGGTCCGGCCCCACTGACATCACTAGTGATGTCAGTGGGAGTACTTTTGGCTCTGATAGAGCCAAAAGCACTCCTGGGCTTGCGGCAGCGAGACCCTACCGCAGGGTCTCGTCGCAAGCCCGATGGTTGCGATGGTCAACCATCTTTTTGGCCGCTTGCATAAGCTGTGGGTTGTCACCCACAGCTATGCGAGCGGCCAGGAGGCCGCTCCAATAATAGGTAGGACGGCCCTGATTCAGAGCGAGCGCTCTTGTCAGAGCGTCCGACTCTGAATCAGGCCCACTGTTCTCCTGGACAATTTTTGGTAGGTACTAGCTACTGAACAATGGGAGCACCCCACAAGACCTGCTGTTTTGGAGATGCTCTCACCCAGTCGTCCAGCAATCAAAGTAGCTCAGATCCTTACGCTTACCTATTTCCCCTGCTTCCAACACATCAACTTCAAGTACTGACTGTTCACTTGCTACCTAATATATCCCACCCCATTGTAACAAGATAATCAAAGCTATTCACGTAAGGTATCAGTAGTTTTAAAGTTTTAATGTTACAGCTGATCGCACAGACACAGTCTTCAGGGAGATATAAGGATACACGTAATGTGTAGCACAGATACAGCAGACTTTTTTGTCATCCTCGTGTCTGTGCTACACATGAAATACATCTCCATGAAGACTATGTATATAGTGCACCAAAATGTCTGGATCACTATGATGTATTGAATTTCCTCCCAGTCCTACGTGACAATATAATTCATAATTGAAGTCCTGTAGCGCCATCCCTTTCCTTTTGCCTATGTGTAGACGTATTCAGTGTGTAAAGCCTGGACACCCGGACCACTTGAGAGGGGGGAGGGGGGGGGGGGGGGAGCAGATTCAATTCAGTGCGATGTGATCAACGCTGTGAAGCAGTTCCTGGAGCTATTCAATTGACCTATCACGCCCTGCCCTTAGTCGGGAGACAGTGGTGAACGCGCCTTAAGCCAGTTGTTAAACCGCATTCGCCAATTAAAGTGCCAGCCGCGATGCGGTCATCGCTGTGCTAAGCCGGGAGAAACCGCATCATGGCTGGCACTTAGGATTTCTGCTCGTACCTCTAGTCAGATTTAACAGTGCAGTCAATTGAATAGCTCTGGGAACTCCTATCTTGCGCTACTCACATCACGATGAACTGAATCGCCTCCATGGAGTGCTAAAAAATACCAAATTGTATTTGCCCGTGTTCCGTAGAACCAGCAGGATCTCGTGTCCCACGAATCAACAGATTATCCATTCTGACTAAGCTAGCTCTTTCAGGTTTGTCAAAGTCACTCCCCATGTGAACTCCACACATATATACTAATATATATATAAAAATATATATATATATATATATATATATATATATATATATACACACACACATATATATATACATATACACACATATATATATATATATACACATACACACACACATATACACACACACAGTGTTCGCAAATACGCGCTATTTTACCCGTTTTTAAGGGCTGGGGACTCACTTTTATAAGAGTCGGGTCCCCGGGGACACGCTATGCCGCTGTCAATCCCCGTCAGGCTGTCAGGGATTGGCCGCGGCACAGCGCGTCTCCGGAGACGACCCAGTCGCCCTGTACACATAGCTAAAAGCACAGTTGTCAATCAAATAGGCGCCGGTCGTTAGCCAATTGGAGCTCGCAGACCGGCAGCCAATCAGCAGCGGCTGCCGATCCGCGGGCTCCGATTTGCTCACGCGCGGCGCCAGTTTGTATGACAGCTGCTCTGAGTGGCATAGGCTGGTGCGGCTGCCTGTTGATGCGGGACGGGGGGCAAAAAGTAAGGAGAAATGTGCCCGCCCCCCGGCATGAGGACTGGTCCCGGAGGCCCCCCCCGCCCTGCGGGAGGACTGGTCCCGGAGGCCCCCCCTGTCCTGCGTGAGGACTGGTCCCGGAGGCCCCCCACCGCCCTGCGTGAGGACTGGTCCCGGAGGCCCCCCCCGCCCTGCGTGAGGACTGGTCCCGGAGGCCCCCCCCGCCCTGCGTGAGGACTGGTCCCAGGGGCCCCCCCGCCCTGCGTGAGGACTGCGCCTGGTCCGGCCCCCCCCTGCGTGAGGACTGTAGTGGAGAAGGTGGGTTGTTAGTGGTGCTGGCAGTAGTGGGCGAAGTCCCATGACTTGTCCCCATTGATGTGCAGCCTCTGCTTCCTATAAATGGGCTCTTTGAATATATATCATCATTCCGATGGGACCCAGAAAAGGTCAGGTAGGACCCCAATTTAGTAAAGTGAGGGGTCCCAGGGACCCAAATTTTTTTTGGCTCAACGCAATCACTGTGTGTGTATAATATATGTGTATATATATATATATATATATATATATATATATATATATATATATATATATGTGGTGTGTCAGGTGCATAAATATTGGGACATTGACAGAATTTTCATATTTTGGCCTTTATTCACCACCACAAGGGCTTTGAAATGAAACAAACAAGATGTGCTTTAACTGCAGACTTTCAGATTTAATTTGAGGGTAATTACATCCAAATCAGGTGAACGGTGTAGGAATTACAACGGTTTCTATATGTGCCTCCCACTTTTTAAGGGCCCAAAAAGGAATGGGACAAACTAAACAATCCTAAATCTAACTTTCACTTTTTAATACTTTGTTGCAAATCCTTTGAAGGCAATTACAGCCTGAAGTGTGGAACGCATAGACATCACCAGACGCTGGGTTTCATCCCTGGTGATGCCCTGCCAGGCCTCTACTGCAAATGTCTTCAGTTCCTGCTTGTTCTTGGGGCATTTTCCCTTCAATTTTGTCTTCATCAAGTGAAATGCATGCTCAATCGGATTCAGGTCAGGGGATTGACTTGGCCATTGCATAACATTCCACTTTTTAGCCTTAAAAAAACTCTTTGGTTGCTTTTGCAGTATGCTTCGGGTCATAGTCCATCTGCACTGTGAAGCGCCGTCCAATGAGTTCTGAAGCATTTGACTGAATATGAGCATATAATATTGCCCAAAACACTTCAGAATTCATTCTGCTGCTTTTGTCAGCAGTCACATCATCACTAAATACAAGGGAACCAGTTCTATTGGCAGCCATACATGCCCACACCATGACACTACCACCACCATGCTTCACTGATGAGGTGGTATGTTTTGGATCATGAGCAGTTCCTTTCCTTCTCCATACTCTTCTCTTCCCATCACTCTGGTACAAGTTGATCTTTGTCTCATCTGTCCATAGGATGTTGTTCCAGAACTGTAATGGCTTTTTTAGGTGTTGTTTGGCAAACTCTAATCTGGTCTTCCTGTTTTTGTGGCTCACCAATGGTTTACATCTTGTGGTGAACCCTCTATATTCACTCTTGTGAAGTCTTCTCTTGATTGTTGACTTTGACACATATACACCTACCTCCTGGAGAGTGTTCTTGATTTGGCCAACTGTTGTGAAGGGGTTTTTCTTCACCAGGGAAATAATTCTTCTGTCATCCACCACAGTTGTTTTCCGTGGTCTTCCTGGTCTTTTGGTGTTGCTGAGCTCTCCGGTGCGTTCTTTCATTTTAAGAATGTTCCAGTTGATTTGGCCACACCTAATGTTTTTGCAATCTCTCTGATGGGTTTGTTTTGATTTTTCAGCCTAATGATGACTTGCTTCACTGATAGTGACAGCACTTTGGATCTCATATTGAGAGTCGACAGCAACTGATTCCAAATGCAAATGTCACACCTAGAATCAACTCCAGACCTTTTACCTGCTTAATTGATAATGAAATAACAAGGGAATAGCTCACACCTGTCCATGAAATAGCTTTTGAGTTGATAGTCCCATTACTTTTGGCCCCTTAAAAAGTGGGAGGCACATATAGAAACCGTTGCAATTCCTACACCGTTCACCTGATTTGGATGTAATTACCCTCAAATTAAATCTGAAAGTCTGCAGTTAAAGCTAGGCTGTTTTAGCGGGGCGCGGCGCCCTGCCCTCCTTATGGAGGGCAAAAAGCTCCCTGCCCTCACAGCCTGCGGGTGCCGTTCTCACTCGCGGGACGCAGTGTTCCGCGGGTGGAGAAGCATGCGGTGACCCGGTCACCGCCGGAGAATAGACGCCGGGCGCATGCGCCCGGCATCTATTCTCCCTTTCTGCAGCACTTGGGAGCTGCCCGGCATGTCCGTAAGCGCCGGGCACGCCCCCAAGTATGACGAAAAGGGGACGCGTCTTATAGACAGGACCCCTTTTCGGGCGCGCGCGCAAGGTTGCCCTCTCTAGCTCCGGCGCCCTGCCTGCCGCCAGAGCTAGAGTGAATATATATATATATATACACACACACACACATACATATATATATATGCACACACACACACACATACATACACACACATACTGAAAAATAATGAGAGGTGCGCCTAATAGTGTAGTATTTAATATAATTGAACTTGTGCTCAAAATAAGTAATGTGCGTACCAAAAATAGAACAATTAAAGGCTTATCTGATGTCCAGGTGGTACTTGCAATGGTCAGATTAACCCGAACCGACAACACTTCCAAGGGGTAATCTTTTCTGTAGTAACCCTTTAAATTTGGGCTTTAGAATTTTTTGCCCATAGAAAAAGTAATATGGTGTAGTAATTTTTAAGCAAAGAAATAGCAATAGTGGACATACAAATATCTGCGTACCAGATGGTGCATAAATTAATGCATGTAAAAGTGTTTTTGGGTCAAACAATTCGGCTTCAAACCCCACCAGAAATGGAGAGAATCTCCATAAATAATTGCTTTAATTAGACCAAATACGAAACACACAGAGTAAACACTTAATAAAATAGTAAAACGCTCATCTTAGTATAGCAGATAAAAGTCCACTTTAGGGGTTAGGGAGAACCAGACCCAACGCGGTTCGTCCTTTAGGACTTCCTCAGGGGTGATACCAAGGTCCTTGAGTACCTCTTTATATACCCTTTACTAAGGGTATGCCTAAAAATTAGGCCAGATTAGCAAACAGCGCCATCCGCGCATGCGCACTGCGTGGCGGCCATCTTACTGACGTCATGTGACCGCTTCATCGGTAATTTGGGACTGAATAAACAAACAAGAGGGTTGTCTACACACTGCTTAACAAGGCAGGTGTGTATATAACTAATACTGCGGTGACTAAGGCAGATTCCCCTCTGAGTCCAGGGTATATGCCTTCATTGTGTGATACTAGAACTGGAAGTGCGAACTCGCACTTCCGGATACATCGCCATCTTGCTGGAGGGCGGAAGTAGCCGCAGCCGTCTTGTCAAGGGCGGCTGTAGGCTGATCACACGTGGGCCATCTTTTTGCTGGAGGGCGGAAGTGACCGCTACCATCTTGTGTTGGGCAGCTGTAAACTAGACACACGGCGGCCATCTTTTTGGTGGTGTCAGTACCTAGCAGCGGCAAAAGATTGTCGTCCACCATTTTGTATGTGACAACAGCAATTTAAATCGCCGGCAGCCATCTTTTAGGTATACATAACAAGCAGACATCCATAAATACAGCCATTATATCAAATATAGGTTACCTTTCTACACTTAATACACGACAAGGAGCTTTTATATTAAACGTAGATAACAAGGTATGTAGTCTACTAAAAACATATTATATATAAAACAGTAACCTAGCAACAGGACATTGAGATTGCAAAAAAAGGGGGGGTGGGTTAATCCAGTAGATACATAATTTTAATATTATAAAAAAATATATAAATAGATACTAATACATGCATAAATTATATACATAAACATTTTTGGGTATAAATAAAATTAAAACTAGCGATCTCAAGGCAGCAACAGAAATTCAAACAGGCAAATTACTAATGGAGCTAAAAAATTATAAAAAGACTAAAATATTAACATGAAAGTTAATTAAGAAAAGGAGCCATTTCATAATTTTCGTTCAAACCATTAGGTATAATGGTATTTAGCTCAAATATCCAGAACATCTCTCTGAGAGGGCATGATTCTATTCAATGCGATGTAAATAGCGCCGAGAGATAGCTCCCGGAGCTATTCAATTCATCGCGATGTTAGGCCGCGGAAGGCTCGTTCTCGCGCCTTAAACAGGGTGTTTGGGTGCGATAACGGGCATTCCCCGACCTAACTTCCCGGCGCGAGGCTGTTTTCCAGGCGCGAAGGGCAGAAAACAGCCTCGCGTCGGGACTTTTGTCGGATTTCTGCTCTCATCCCCAGAGGGATGAGAGAAGAAATCATTAGTCGGACTTGGCAGCAAGGTGTATTGAATAGCTCCGGGAGCTCACTCCCGGCGCTATTTACATTGCGTTGAATAGAATCGTGCCCAGAGAGTTTTATTGCCAGATCACCTCCTCTTGGTCCTAAATTCACTAGCTCTATACCTTTGAAAGTAAGGAACTCTGGATTTGACCCATGAAGCAATCTCTTGTGTTTTTACCCAAAAGATTGCTGCCGGCGATTAAATTGCTGTTGTCACATACAAAATGGTGGACGACAATCTTCTGTACGCACATTACCTATTTTGAGCACAAGTTCATTTATTTTAAATATTACACTATTAGGCGCACCTCATTATTTTTTAGCACTTTGTTCCCCGTTTGCTACACGGATTATTGAGAAATTGCAGCCACTTGTTATTTGAAGGAAGTGTTCTTCACGACGTATCATCACTATTATATATTATTTGACTTTATCTACACAAGGAACTTGAAATTTGTGCCACACACACACATATATTAGTTCCTTTGTCAAAGTCACAAATTGTTCGCGGCTTGGACCAATATTTTTAAAATGGTAATAGAAATTAATGTTAATGTTAGCATTCATTCCTATAGCCATTTTAAAAACGCTTCACTGAATATATACCACTACGTATGGAGTACGAATGTCACAGAATGGCTATTCAGTAATGAAATACATGTATGTTTTATGAAATCGTCTGTCAGGTAAAAAAAACAAAATATGATGAAGAATGCTTCCAAGCACTATGGTGTTTCAATATGAAACGTATACATAAGTATAAATTATTTAACCCCTTTACCCTAGAATAAAAAGCATACTAGAATTCACTAACACCTGCTGTAACGAGATCCAAAATCAGTGACTGTATACAAAAAAGGGAAAACTTTTTACAAGAGGACAAAATACAAGATTTTGGCTTCGCTTTTAACAAAATGGCCTTAGGCTACATTGCAACTTGAGAATCTGTAAGCAGCACAGTGGGAGACTACCAACTGATTTAAATCCAATTGAAACAGATTTATTGATTGAACAGTGCTTTAGAGATTTACAATGGCTGGTTTTGGTCATTGTTCAAATCTCTGGTTAATATACTTAATTTTAAAACTTATATTAGCAAAGTTCAAAAAGGTAATTGTCCATTTCTGTCTCATGCAAATGTTTGAACAATATATATATTTTATAAGGAGCATACATTACAACACAAATCTTGCTCTTTGACTTATTCTGTTACACAAGTGTGTTCCTACTGCCTACTTATTAATAATTTACCAAGCTATATAAGCAAATATGGATAAACCACTGAGATGTACACATTCAATGTTGTATAATATATACATTAAATGTGTAAACCTTAATGCTCTTAAAAAGGGAGCAGTCCCATAAAAATATATTGCTAACAAAATGATTCTGGTAACACATTTGTTTGCGATAAGACTAATGCTGGGTACACAATGACGATGTCGGCCTGATACGTAGTTTCCAGCCAAATAGGAACGACATATTGGCCGGATCGTCCAGAGTCTACGGACTACCTGCGTGCTCCAGCGGTGACGAGAGATAGTGTGTGGTTGGCTGTGCTGCACAGCCAACAAGACCATATCGTATTCGGTGCCGTTGCATGTAATGAAGGAGAGAACGAGGGATTGTTTCGTCCTTCATTACATCGCTCAATGTGTACCTGCGGTACAACATGTCGGCCCGTTGAACCGACATATCATCCAGGTACACATTGTTAAGTTTGTACCCAGCTTTAGGGGTTAATGTAACACTGCCGCCATCATCATCATTCCATGTTGCGACTGATATTTTTATTTTTAATTAAATTATCCCACTATGTACTTAACTAACTCGCAGGAACAGCGATAGTGTTAACCGCTGTTCCCGAGTGTTAATATCCTGGCATATTTGTGGAGTCTTTAACAATACACAAAGAGGTAAATTTACTAAAGCCCATAGCAACCAATCAGATTCTAGCCATTATCTTCTAGAAGGTGCTAGTTAAATGTTTAGTAGAATCTGATTGGTTGCTATGGGCAACATCTCCACTTCTAACAACTAATTTTAGTAAATATACCCCAGAGTCAGACGTGGTAGCCGGACTGAGGCTAAGAGTTGTCTCCATGGGAGTAAAGAGGTTTTTGGCATCAGATGATAGCATAAACCTATGAGGCCCCAGATGATAGCATAAACCTATGAGGCCTAACTTCGAAAAGAGTTTGGTACATAGGGGTCAGACCGTAGTCCCCATTGATAATAAATGTACCCTGCAGTTTTGCAGATTTCTGTTAAATATCCTGCATTAGGCTGCTAGCACATAGCAACAATTCATAACATTATGCAGAACCTGCCGTTTCAACATAATTTTATGAAATCCATGCTTGGTCCCTTGGAACTATGCAGGATTATTTTGCCACCATTTCAAAGGAAAAATGTGTCTAGAAGTTTCACATACATGTTTATTATAAATGTTTCACTTAACTTATGGATAACAGATCCACTGTCTGGGATAGCCTAATTCTGCACCATACTGGCATTTAATAGTCTGAGAAATATGGCTTGCTTGGATGAGGCAGTTTGCACATACATTTTAAATGAGTAGTGATTAGTAGCCATACACTATGATAGAATGTACATATTACATATAGGAGTCCATATTTTATTCAAGAAAAGAGCTATGGTCATTGTTTTTTTAAATAAAGTTTTTACTATTTTCATAGAAATGGCTAAATAAGCACCATACATTTTATGTCCAGAGGAGAATTGCTCATGAAATTCCCCAGTGATGTCTAAGGCTCCATTCTCATGAATATTGGTTAATCTTGCAAAATGGCTCTCTCAAAGAGGTCACTAGTTGCAGGGAATCAATTCACAAGGAATCTCATGAATATAGATTCAAACTACAAAATGGCTGCTTCCAATATGTTGAGATGGCAGAAACACTTTAAACACAATGATAAAACAGAAGAGCATGATGCTGACAGTTAATTTTGGAAAATGACCCAAGAATACAAGTATATATCCATACCACATAAGACATTGTGCTCGATTCAATTCAACGCGAATTGAACAGCGCCGGGAGAGAGATCCCAGAGCAATTAAATTCTGTGCGCAGTTAACCCCCGACTAAGGATTTCTTCTCACACCCCTCCTGGGGTGCGAGGAGAAATCCGGCAAAACTCCTGGCACGATGCTGTTTTCTGCCCTTAACGCCGTGGAAACAGCATCGGCCCGGGCAGTTTAGTCGGAGAATGCCGGTTGTCACAACTAAACACCATGTTTAAGGCACGAGACAAGGCATTCTCTGACAAAACAGCGAGCCGAGTTGAATAGCTCCGGTAGCTCCCTCCCGGCGCTATTCCATTTGCGTTGAGTCGAGCCCATTGAATTTGTCCGTTTTTAACCGACTGCAAGGTCTTTAGCTCTTACCAACAATTTATGTTCAGAAAGTCATTCTGCAATGTGCTAAACGGGTCTTATAGCAGAGGTTCCCAAACACAGTCCTCAAGACTCCACAACAGTTCAGGTTTTTTTTTCTAATGAAGTATTGAAATTTCTAATACATACAGAAGTAGCTATTGCATTTTAGGTTCAGTGGTCCTTTAACCTAACATCCCACTAATAAACATCCTGAATTTCAAACCAGGTTTATTTTTTTCCCAATTCACATTTTTTACCAGGGGGCATGGCAGACTTGATTAGTGGAGTTCTCAGGTTGAAGAGGTGGCACGATTGGATGTGTGAACTTGTATTGCATTCTATAGCTCAAAACCAATCACATGCTCCCACTCTTAAGCTGGGTACACGGTAGTGACTAAATCCCCTTCACGGAGGGGACCCTGACATCATCAGGCAGTGCCCGGAGTCATTCCCTACCATACAAGTGGGCAGAGAGGGAACATAACCTTGTGGCGAGCGTAGTGAGCCACCGAGCTCGAAGCGTGGCAAGCGTAGCGAGCCCGCGAGGGGACAATTTTGTTCTTTAAGTGGGGACAACTTACTTTTTTAGCTGGCCTTAATAGGCATGAACTGCACTTTCCCCCTCACTCACATCACTTCCAAGTCCCTAGCATGAAGGGGAAATAAGCTCTACACTGGGTACAATCTGGGCGATATAGTGTTCAGTCGATCGAATGGCTGATATATCATGAGCACGTCCCCTGGATATGTCTGAACTACGTTGCTCAGACACATCACATTGGCTGTGCAGCAGAGCAAATGGACCACATATCTGCATATAAAATCGGTGAATCTGCTGGTGTGTAAGAGAAACCTGCCGATCGCTCATACATATGCTGCAGAAACCAGGCAGCGAGTGACAGCGCAACTGGGCTGGTAAATTTAAGTGTACACAGCATTAGTTGACAACGATTTCAGTGCCTCCCGGACACTTAAAAACAAAATATATATTTTTCATATGTAGATGAAGTAACAGACAAACTGAAATCCATATATGTTATCTACAAATAGCTCATCAGTAACATGATTCCTATTAAAGAGCAAGGTTACAAATAATTCAATACAATGAAGAAGTGATTGAGTCTATACAAATTGATATGACCAATAAATTAAAGGCAAACAGATGTCTAGTAAGAAATGTTAAAATCGGTGTGGGCTACAAATGCATTATATGTAGGAATAATTTGGGAGGGTTTTCGCTAACACAGCAGCATGGGATGAATGTTCCTGCACTAGTCTGGGAGGGTGAGAACAAAGGATGAATAAAGACAAACAGAACTTTGGACAATGATTTTCCCAGCCATAATACAGACTCAGGAGAGTAACATTTGCTTTGGTATCTGCTGCTGCAAGATAGGACAACAAAGCCCAGCAATAAAAAATACACACACATAATCCCCCCCTGTGCAGGTGTAAATGTTACCATCAGACGGATGTGCTATTGTCCCGCCTGAGGAGGGGAACCTACAATGTCTGCTCACTCAACTCCCTCCATTTTGTGTTTACAAACAGCCAGTGGCCAGCATGTACTCACCTCCCCCCGCCATGTTGTGCCCGGGGAGGATGCTGCAGCGCTGCCGCTGCCATAGCTCACCTCTCTGTTCAGGCCCAGCTCTGGGATGAGTCCCGGGCTTCCCACCGTCACCTCCACGATCTCGGCCTGTCTCTCCCCGTAGTAGTGGTACTGCTCGTGCTCGCCGATCTTCTCCTGCTTGATCCCCGTCAGGCTCTGCAGGAAGTCCGCCGGGTGAGGAGGGGAGCCCGGCTCCTTCTTCAGGATCATGTTTTCCGGCCCCGGTAGCATCGGAGGCGGCGGGGGCAGCAGGTCTGAGCCCAGGCGGGCGAAGGTGGTGACCGGCGGGAGGTGGCTGAACATGAGCATGCCGGGGGGGAACGTGGGCTCCATTGTGCGCCCCGGAACCCCCGTGAAGGTGAAAGCGAAGAGATGAGAGCGGGGGCTGCTGAGGTAACGGGCCGGGCCGCTACCCTGTATCGGGGGAAGCAGCCGACTAGGTCTTCATACGCTCGCACATCCTCACAGTATCGCCTCTCCACCTTCCACCGACCCCGCCACCGATCGACGGGGGCCCTCGGTGGGAAACAATACCGTCATTGACCGCCGGCCTACTAAGAAACACGACGCCCGAAAGGTCCACAATAGAAGCTGTTGAAGATTCAGTCTGCGCAGGCGCGTAGACCAGAAAGCCTTTCACTGCGCATGCGCGATCCACTACGGCGGCGGCTACGCATGTCCTCTGCTCCTTTGTGCATGTTACGTATGCGCGCCCAGACATTTCCCTGCGACCTGCTTCTGCGCATGCCAGTGATTTAGAAGATCTTGTCATTAGTGTGCGCATGCGGCTTGGGTGATGCGGTGACTATTTTTTTTTTTTTTTTTATTGCTTAACATGTAGGAAACTAGATTGTAGAATGCAGGGTGATTGTGGTGTTACCGGAGACAATAACTTTCCAGCTATCATTTTGGCAGTGTAGTATAAAAAGAAGGGAATTGCCTGACTGCTTTGGACGACACCACAGTATTCATGTGCATTCGTTTTCATAAATGACCCCCAAAAGGTCTTTGTGTTTGCATTGTGGAGCATTTCTAAGAATGTTGAACAGAGCATATGTGCAAAAATATAGCAGTTCATATGCCATACGTTTATAAAATCTGCGCTGATTGATAATATATCAAATTTGCCTCACTTATGCTGGCCATACACTCTGCAATTATCGGGACGATCCGCCCGATATCGGCGGATCGCCGCGATAATTGCAGCGTGTATGCGGGCGACCGAGGGTTAAATATTGCTCGGTCCGGCATGCTGGATTGTCCAGCATGCCCGTCCGATGCGATATTTACCCGGGAAACTGTCGGCCGCATCGGGCAGTGTATGCCCAGCGCGGCCGACAGACATTTCCTGTGTTCCTTCCTACGGAAGGAACAGGGAAATGTCTCCTCCCCCGGGGGCGGAGCGCGGATGTCGGGCTATACACTGTGAGATTTCTCTCACAGTGTATGCCGGCGACATCTGCGGCTGGCAGGCAGCCAGATAAAATGTCTGTCGGTCTGACAGACATTTTATCTGGCAGTGTATGCCCAGCATTAGCGTGTGGGACAAGTGCTATAATTGCAACCAGTATTTCTTACTTAGCGTGTGGGACAAGTGCTATAATAGCAACCGATATTTCTGTTCCAAGCACTACTTGCTTTTTGCAAATGATGTGCAGTGGTCCTGCAAACGCTTCCTATTTATTGCATTTAAAGAACAATCAGAAGGTGTAACAATATTTCTACTTC
Source organism: Taudactylus pleione (assembly GCA_031769625.1). Classification (NCBI taxonomy): domain Eukaryota; kingdom Metazoa; phylum Chordata; class Amphibia; order Anura; family Myobatrachidae; genus Taudactylus; species Taudactylus pleione. The sequence continues at coordinate 1,016,921 of JAUIMM010000329.1, read as the reverse complement.
AGGGTCCATAGGGTATCCACAGGATACCTTGGGGCATAGTTGCCGACATTCAGCTCCCTCCTTCCGGGGTGCATATCCGCACGATCGCATCATCGTGGCTCCGCCCCCTGCTTCACAGTGCCTTTATTTTCAGCATTGTGAAGCAGGGAGCGGAGCCACGATGACTTGATTTAGCGCGAATAGCGTCATCGGGCCCCCCGCTGCGGGGGGTTTCTAGCTGTAGTCGGGGGGGTCAGGCAGAAGCCGGGAGGCTTGCCTGCCTTTCTGGGGGATCAGGAGCAGCACCCGATATTTGGGAGGCTCCCGACCAAACCGGGAGGGTAGGCAAGCCTGCCTTGGGGTATAGGCGATGGCAGTAGTCATCGGGCACCACAGAGTTAAAGTTTTCAGCCTCCCAGGATGCACTGGGTCCCCTCCTATACCCCGCCCCTGAGCCAAGGCACAGCTAGCGGTGACCCCGGATTACCTGGACTGTGGCCGGATTCAAGGGGGTCAGGTAAGCAGAGGGTCCCACGGAGGGGAGCCGCCGATACACAGTCCTAGGTCCTCAGGCAGGGGGCTCCCTGGGGACAGGCTGCGTGTGGAGCCAGGTATTAACCTGTGCTTCCAGACCACCAGGGACAGCGGGCTGCAGCTGAGCGGTAAAGCTCCAGCATCCCAGGGCTTAATGGCATGCCAGGAGAGCGCGCCTTCACTGTCTCACAGCCGGCGCCTCCCCGCTGCACAGTGCCTCTCCATAGCGGGCTGTGTCAGCACTCTTCCCCCGGGCACGCCTCACCTTAGCTCCTCGGCGTCCATTTTCTGAGTGGTGTGCAAACGCTGCTGGACGCTGGATACAGGTGGCATCGTGGTCCGGGTCCCCCGCATACCTCCTACGATAAGGTCAGAGTATGCAGCACTGTTTCCTACCAGGCTCTGTGTCTGTGTAGTTGATCATAGTGATGGTAGTGCAGGGATTTATTTCTGCATTGCATGTGTCTTAATGCTAGCGCTGTCTGCCTGTACTTTCACTTCTGACTGTCAGCCATTTTACTATCCCTGTTCTTCCTCTGCTAAAGCCCTTGCGGTGCGGTGTTGCAGGGTGTTTATTACCTCACAGTGAAAGTATTTTCTGTGAGGGGAGTCACATACACTCCGTTTACACTCATCATGTCTGAGAGTGAACGTGATTTTCCTCTTCTGATTAAGTGTACCACATGTAATGTACCATTAGCGGATGGTGATGGGAACACTGAGGGATTATGTAGGGCATGTTATCTTATATCACACCCAATTTCTGTCACTGCGCATGTGCAGGAACCGCCCTGGGCTTGTTTTGCTAAGGCACTTACAACCCTTGTGGGCCAACTGCTGACGCCCCCTGCGTTTCCCCAGATGGGGTTATCGCAGCAGTCGGTAGTGTCACATATGCAGGGGTTCCCCAGGCAGTTGATGGTACCCCAGTGTCTCCTGTTTTCACCCCCCCCTCTCTCCCAGATCTCACAGGAGCCTGTGTGGGTGAATTCATTGTCCAATACGTTACAGCACCTGATGGACGTTTTACAGGGGGAGTCTTCATTACGGACTCCTAAGCGGCCTTTAGTGTCTCAGACGGTTCAGTTTGATGAGGATGAAGTCACGTCTGATGGTGAGATTTTTGACTTTTTGGACCAAGAGCCCCTTCATACTAAGGAGGCGGAGTCAAAGTCTAAAGTCTATATACCTGGCCTTATACGGGCAGTCCGTGCGGCTTTGGTTATTGAGGATGAGGATCCTCCCGTGGCCAAATCCAAATATGCCTTCTTTAAGGATATTAAGGGTGATGCCACTGTATTTCCTCTATTTGGTCAGTTGGTGGATCATTTAGAGGAGGCGTGGAAAAATCCGGGTAAACGGTTCCAGCCTCAATAACGCTTGGCCTTTGCATACCCTTTTGCAGATAATTACTTTTCTAAGTGGGAAACCCCTCCTCAGGTAGATTGTCATGTCACACGCCTAGTAAGGAGTGCTACATTGCCCATGTGTCCAGACCGGCTATGGCTGTGTGCTGGGTGGCCAGAGCCATGGAGCGCTGGGCTGATAGCTTGGAGGCGTCTCTGGACACTGACTCTTCTGCTGAGCAAGCAGAGTTAGTGGGCAATCTCAGAGACTCAGCCACATTAATGAGGCAGCCTTAGATATAGATCTCACTTTCAGAATCTCGGCAGCAGTGGCGGCTCGCAGCGCCCTATGGATGAGCTCTTGGAAAACGGACACATATTCCAATAAGGGATTGGAATGCTTGCCTTTTAATGGACAGGTCCTGCTTGGCCCTGATCTGGACAAAATTGTGGCCACTCTGGCAGCAGCTAAGACTGCATGTCTGCCATAGTCTACAGTCCCATCAGGGTCTGGTACTTCATCCTGTCGGCCCTATAGGGCCCAGGGTAAGTCCAAAGTAAAGTCCTTTCCGAGACAGTCAGGGGCCAAGAAATCTGCCAAGCAGAAGAAGCAGGCTTGGAGTACAAGAAGTCCTGCCCCCAAGTCGGATGCTGAGCCTTCAGTCTTACGAGACGGGCCTCCCTTGACCCCAGAGTGGGAGGCCGCCTTCTTCGGTTCGCCCAGTGCTCGTACCTGCCTACCAAGGACAGTTGGGTACACGAGGTGGTCTCAGGGGTATGCCCTCCTACCGGCGCAGGCCCCCCAGCAGGTTTTTCACCACAGGCATTCCGTCAGATCAGAACAAAGCCCTGGAACTACAGAAAGTTTTGCACTCTATGCTCCAGGCTGGAGTTATAATGCCTGTTCCATTCTCCCAGAGGGGCATGGGTTTCTATTCCAATCTTTTTCTGGTACAGAAACCCAATGGGTCTTACCGACCCATTGTCAACCTCAAATCCCTCAACAAGTCCTTGAGGCTTCCTCAGTTCAGGATGGAGACTCTGCATTTCATTATTTTGGTGATGGAGCCTGGGCATTTCATGGTGTCGTTGGACATTCAGGACACGCCTATCTGCATGTCCCCATTATCTTAACACACCAGCAATTCCTCAGGTTTGCAGTACTCGACCAACATTTTCAGTTCCAGGCACTGCCCTATGGTCTGGCAACAGCGCCTCGAGTCTTTACCAAAGTCAGGGAGATAATGGCAGCCCACCTGCGAATGCAGGGGGTCCGCTTGTTACCTTATCTGGACGACCTTCTGTTGTTAGCAGGGTCTCCAGAGGTCCTCCAGCTCCATCTGCAACTGACAATCTCTGTGTTGCAGAATCACGGCTGGTTAATAAACTGGAAGAAATCCACCCTGGTTTCCTCGCAGAGGATGCTCCATCTCGGGGCCCTGTTGGACTCTCCACAACAGAGGATCTTTATGATGGAGGAAAAGATCTCTGCATTACAGGCAAGGGTACGCAGTTGTCTTCAGAGCCGCCGAGTGTCTATTTACTCAGTGATGAGGTTACTGGGCTCCATGGTGTCACTGTTCGACATGGTGGAATATGCCCAGTTTCACTCCAGACCTCTGCAGAAGTTGATCCTCTCCAGATGGAATGGGTTGCCCCATCGGATAAAGACACAGACCTTGGTGCTTTCTCCGGAGGTACGTCTGTCTCTGGCCTGGTGGTTGCGGACGACTCACCTGAACAGGGGACGTCCCTTTTGGGTGGAAAACTGGGTCCTTCTGATGACGGACGCCAGTCTCCGAGGCTGGGGAGCAGTGACGGGTACACACTTGTTCCAAGGCTGGTGGACCCTGGCAGAATCTGCACTTCCAATAAACATCTTGGATTCAAAGCTCTCCAGCAAGCAAAACATGTTCTCCACAGAAAATCCATGCAGGTACAGTCAGACAACGCCACCACAGTGGCTTACATAAAGCGCCAAGAAGGAACCCGAAGTCTGGCGGCGCTGACAGAGGTATCCCACAACCTGACTTGGGCGGAGGGCAATCTCTGCCATCTCGGCGGTGTTGATCCTGGGAGTCCTCAACTGGGAAGCAGACTTTCTCAGCCGTCAAGACGTGCATCCAGGAGAATGGTCTTTTAACCAGGAGGTGTTTCAACTCCTGGTGGACAAGTGGGACCTTCCAGAGATAGACCCCATGGCCTCCCGACATAACAAGCTGTCTGTGTACGGGTCAAGAACAAGAGACATGGAGGCCTTTCTGGTGGATGCTCTGTCGGTCCGGTGGACATTCCCTCTGTTCTCCCTTCTTCCTCGAGTGGTTCGAAAATTCAAGCAAGAAGGTGACACACTCCTGCTGATAGCTCCAGAGTGGCCCAGATGTCACTGGTACTCAGATCTTCGGAGTCTCTCTGTAGACACTCCGATGTGTTGCCTCAACTTATGGACCTGCTGTCACAGGGTCCTTGTCATTACCAGGACCTGAGTCATCTGTCTTTGACGGCATGGCTGTTGAGACAGCCCTCTTAAGGTCAACGGGTTTTTCCGGCTCTGAAGTTAACACCATGCTCAGAGCTCGGAAGCCTGCGTCTGCAAGATTTTAACACCGAGTATGGCATACTTTCTTTGAATGGTGTCACCCTAGAGGCTATGATCCTCAGGTGTTCCGGATATGCAGGGTGTTGGCTTTCCTACAGGCGTGCTTAGATCACAGTCTTCTCCTTGCTTCTCTGAAGGTGCAGGTTTCTGCCCTGTCAGGTGGTTTCAGCGTAGGATTGCTAATCTTCCTGATGTCCGTAACTTTCTGCAAATTGTACTTCGTATTCAGGCTCCCTTTTTCCACCAGTGGCTCCTTGGGATCTTGCTGTGGTCCTGAGGGCTCTCCAAGGACCACCATTTGAACCACTGGGCTCAGTGGATTTGAAATGGCTTACAGCTAAGACTGCATTTCTTCTGGCCATTTCTTTGGCCAAAAGGGTCTCAGACTTGGGGGCTCTCTCATGTTGGCCTCCCTTTCTCATTTTTCATAGAGACAGGGCGGTGCTTTGCACTCGCCCTAGTTTCCTCCCTAAGGTGGTATCTAGTTTCCACATTAACGAGGAAATCATAGTGCCAGCCTTTATTTCTCCAGACCTCTCGGTTGGTGAAGCCAATTTGGATGTGGTACGGGCTCTAGGGGTTTATGTTGACAGTACCAATTCATTTAGGAAGTCAGACTCCTTGTTTGTCCTCTATGGCTTGGGTTGGCCTGCCACTAAGCAAACTTTGGCAGGATGGATTTGCATGGTAATTCCTGAGGCTTATATTCGTGAAGGCCTTCTTTTTCCATCCTCTGTTAGGGCTCATTTCACTAGGTCGTGGGCAGCTCGACGTGGTGCCTCTGCTGTTCAGCTTTGCAAGGCTGCCATGTGGTCTTCTGTCCATACTTTTGTGTGGTATTATGCATTTGACACCTTCGCCTTTTAGGATGCTTCCTTCAGGTGGCGGATTCTCCTTTCAGCACAGGAGCGTCCCCACCATTAAAGGATACTGCTTTGGGACATCCTCAAAGTATCCTGTGGATACCCTATGGACCCTGAAGTAGAAAATATGAGATATGGTAAGAACTTACCCTTGTTATCTCTATTTCTAAGAAGTCCATAGGGTTCCACAGGACTCCCGCCCTGTCGTACCTGTACTGCAGTTGGGCTTTGCTCTAGTCACCGTTTTTTCCGTCTCCTTCTGGTGAGAATGTGATTCTTGTGTGTTCCAGGGCTTTCTTCTCTCTCTTTCTTCTCCTCCTCCGACCTATGGCTTGGTACGTAACTGATTTGCCTTGGCTCAGGGGCGGGGTATAGGAGGGGACCCAGTGCATCCTGGGAGGCTTAAAACTTTAACTCTGTGGTGCCCGATGACTGCCGCCATCGCCTATACCCCAAGGTATCCTGTGGAACCCTATGGACTTCGTAGAAATAGAGATAACAAGGGTAAGTTCTTACCATATCTCCTATTTTAAAAAAATATATTGGCTGCTTGACTAAGCACAATTTTTGCAAATAATTTATACGCCAATTCCACCAAAATCCTGGGTCTGACCTGGGATTTGGAACAGGCTTCCAAACCCGGACAGACCCCTTTCACACCACTGTACCGACCCGTTCACACTGCACCCGAGCATAGTGGAACTCTTCTGGATCTCCACATGATGTAAACGGGACCCAGGTTGTCCAACCCGGATTACCCTTTTACACTGCTCCTTAACTTATTTTTTTGGAACCCTTTTCCACTGCCGCGACCTGGGTAGACCTGGCAATAACCCGGGTTATTGCAGCAGTGGAAAAGGGGTTATAATTGGCATAATAGACTAATAAAGACTAATAAATGCTATCATTGGGTCTCTGCAGGCTGTATTCACAACAATTTATTGTGATCTAGAAAAAGCAAAACTAAAACAACATATAAAATGTATTCTAGTGTGTGTACTTAAATATTAGGCAACTTAGACTATAAGCTGTAATGGGGCAGGGACTGATGCAAATGAAAATGATTCCTTTTAGAGCACTGCATTATTAGTGGCACTATATAAATAAATAACAATGTTTTATTGTTACTGAAATGCTTTCTGAAAGAGATAACACATAATAAGTATTACTAAATGATAAATGGCTGTGTCAGGGACCGCCGTGATGACTCTTCCCAGATACGACAATCTGAGAGTCGCCACCGTGACCTTATACCCAGGCTTGAACTGGGGATTCGGGGATTTCCCCGGTGGGCCCCGGTGTTTAATAGCCACGCCCTCTTTTGCGAGTGGGCGTGGTCTAGACCAGGTCGCATGCAGAGTTTATTTTATAGCAGGCTGTTTAGGGGACTGACTCGGCTGCTGATCGCTGACCCCCCCTTCCCTGCACTGGGCTGTCTCACATCACCTGCAGCGGCATTCCGCGCTGTTCACTACTTTGTTTATAGTCTTGCCTGCAGAGTCCCGTCTGGTGTAAGCTGCTGCCCCTCCCCCAGGACCATCCACAAATGAGGTAGGTTTGTCTCTTCTAGACACGCCCGCCTCTCCTCTCTCTGCACGGACTCCTGTGGCTGTGGCTTCCTCCTCCCTGCACAGCACTCTGACATTACAGAGAGTGTGAGGCTGGCTGGAGGCTGCTTTATATAGTAGTGTGCAGCATGGATTGCTTCATGTCTCCTTGCACTTGCAGCAAATGTCTCTCTCCAGTCACCTGCCATGAGAATGGCTTCAGGTAACATAGGACAATAAAAAAAAAGTTAATAAGTGCAACACCCCAAACCCCCACCTCAATCCACTACACATGTCCATTTTCTCTGCATCCCAATCCTTGGAATCCTCCTCATCTCTGGAATGTAACAGACCCTCTTGTCTTGTAACCCTCTCCCTGTCAGCCTCCTATTCCATGTACAGTATAGATTTTATTCCTGCTAAAAAATAGATTAAATATACTAGGTATGTATATAGAATATACACTATATATGTATGTATACTATGTATGTGTATACTATGTATATGTATGCATGTGTATGTGTATACTAATTATATGTATGTATATATATTAGGGATGTGCAGGCTCGGATAGGTTCGAGTTTGCACGTGGAGTTCGGATTTTTCCCTCCAAAAAAACGGAACTCAGAACGAGGCAAAACGTCATCTTACATGGACGAACATCATCATTCCTGGTCTTTTGTCCAGGAATGATGATGTTCGTCCATGTAAGATGACGTTTTGCCTCGTTCTGAGTTCCGTTTTTTTGGAGGGGAAAATCCGAACTCCACGTGCAAACTCGAACCTATCCGAGCCTGCACATCCCTAATATATATGTATGTATAGGTATGCTATGTGTTTGTATGTATGTGTATGCTATGTATAAGTACAGTATGTATGCATGTCTGTGTATACAATGTATATGTATGTATTATATATGTACAGTATGTGTGTGCATGCATGTTTGAATGTTATGTATGTATGCATGTCTATGTATACAATGTATATGTATACTATATATGTATTCTATGTATAGTTAATTGTGTATGCATGCTATGCATATATACATGTGTTCTATGTACATGATTGTTTATGTACAGAGGGTCTGATTCAGAGCCGGACGCTATTTGCGGACGGTCGTTCTGATAAAGGGGGTGGCTATTTAAATGAACCGTTTGCTCTTTGCGGTCTGTTGACGCCTCTATGTCTGAACGATCGAACAAAACATGCGGTCGTTATTTGGAAAAATACGCCCCCTGGCCGCTCGCATCCTACGTCATGTCCGCTATTTAATAGATTAATCGAGTACATCGAAAGGCGAATGAACTGCTCGCTATTCTTGTGGTTGGTTTTTCCTACCGCTATCTTACGAGCAGTTCTGACTATAAAATAACCAAGTGACGTGGTCAATGACGCTGCTGTATTAATTATGCACACCCTTAAAACGCCCGTTTTGACCTTTAAGCACGCCTGCGTTCTGATCTCCACTCCCCGTTTTCAAGCACCTTCCCCTGTTACCAACCACATACGCCTTATTCTGTCACTCAAAATAGCAGGCATTCGCTATTTAGCGAACAAACGATTTTCGGCTGCACTGACTGGTTCGCACATGTGTATTACAATCCGTACGCATGCGCAGTTGTGCAAACATCGCTCGGAATGAACGAGCGGCCACTGACAAGCGGCTCTTAATGAAGCCCAGTATGTGTACACTATATATATATACATATATATATATATATATATATACACACACACTCAGCATATGTTTGTGTTGTGTGTGTGTGTTAACGCTGTATATTATATATAAGCAATAATTGGTGCCCCTTTTATTAGACTACTATAATAAAAGGGTCACCGATTATTTATACTTTTAGAAAGGGGGCACGGATTATTACTCATTTAATAAAACAGAGCACAGATTACTATAATAAAAGTGGGCACGGATTATTGGTATTATATTAAAAGTGTCATAGATTATTGGTATTATTTAATGGGGATGACCATACCTACAAAAGGCTGGTCATGGTCACGCCCCTTCAGTGGGCCTCTGTCATTGCATTCCCCTGTGGGCCCTTTATGCCCCAGTCCGACACTGCTTACACCAATACCTCAGCGTGTGTGGTTATTAACTCCGGTATCTGCCAGCAGCAGAAAACCAATTTTACACTTAAGCGCAAGGCAAGCTTCTGCTCTCACCTGTACACACATCTTATCAATATTTAAACGTAACGTAACATGCCAAACATGAGGCGTTTGGGTTATAAAAACAGATTCCAAGAACTAAAATTAGTTTAGTTTAATTCAAGAAATATCTTCAAAGCTTATGTACAAAACTTACAAGGGATATAAGGATGTTACAAAAAGTCACAAACACAGTTAATCACAATTTCAAGTAAACCAAAGAAAATAATAAAATGGGAGAAAACAGACCATTCAGATCACGACAGATAGAACAGCTTTGAGGCCTTCCCAATGATGAATTCAGGTGCCTGTGTCTTGTCAACAGCCTCAAGCAGAGAATCACATCCTCTGTCCAGTGAGCCTGTATTTTATCCCTGGGTGCCCAGCTATTTTCCCCCTCACCCCCCCATTGGGGGGGGGGAATACTAGCCCTCCCTGCAGAGAGTGGCTGATTGGCTTACCCAATCTGTTTGTAGTTGTGGGACAGCAAACTGATACCACTTATACAGGTCAAAGTAAGGTTCTTTTTTATGCCCAGCTGCACATCCTGACTCCAGGATCTATAGACCTGGCCTCCTGGGGCTATGAACATACCTAGTACTTTGTGTTCAATACCCACAACCACAGATTTTAACAGTTGACCAAGTTTTATAATGCTATGGGAAGGAAAGCCCTTCTAACATTCATCCCAGCTTCAAAGAACTACACTAAGGGTTTTGACACCTCGCATTAGACTTTAGCATGACATTATACAGATACACCTTCCTACAGAGAGACACATATATAAGAGATATGGTTAGAATTTACCTTTGTTATCTCTATTTCTACGAAGTCCATAGGGTTCCACAGGATACCTTGGGGTATTGGTGATGACGTCTCACCAGAAGGAGACAGAAAAACCGGTGAGCAGATCAAAGCCCATCTGCAGTACAGGTGCGACAGGGCGGGAGTCTTGTGGAACCCTATGGACTTCATAGAAATAAAGATAACAAAGGTAAGTTCTTACCATATCTCTTATTTTCTACATCAGGGTCCATAGGGTATCCACAGGATACCTTGGGGATGTCCCAAAGTAGTATCCTTTAAGGGTGATGATGCTCCTGTGCTGGAAGGAGAATCCGCCGCCCAAAGGAAGCATCCTGAGAGGCGAAGGTCTCAAATGCATATTACCTCACAAAGGTATGGACAGAAGACCATGTGGCTGCCTTGCACAGCTGAACTGCAGAGGCACCACGGCGATCTGCTCATGAAGGACCCACAGACCGAGTAGAGTGAGCTTTAAGAGAGGATGGTACAGACAGGCCCACATGAATGTAAGCCTCAGAAATCGCCATGCGAATCCATCCTGCCAAGGTTTTTTTAGTGGCAGGCCAACCCTTCTTATGGAAACCATAGAGGACCAACAGAGAGTACAATTTCCTAAATGAACTGGTACGGTCAACATAAATCCTAAGAGCCCGTACCACATCCAAGGAGGCCTTACCAGCAGATAGGTCTGGGGAATTAAAGGCCGGTACTATAATTTCCTAATTGATTTGGAAACTAGATACCACCTTAGGTAGGAACCCAGGGTGAGTGTGCAGCACTGCCCTGTCCCCATGAAAAATTAGGAATGGGAGCGACATGAAAGAGCCCCCAAATCCGACATTCTTCTGGCCGAGGCAATGGCCAGAAGAAATACAGTCTTAGCTGTGAGCCATTTTAAATCCACTGAGCCCAGTGGTTCAAATGGCGGTCCTTGGAGAGCCCTAAGGACCACAGCCAAGTCCCAAGGAGCCACATGCAGAACAAAGGGAGGCTGTATGCGAAGTACACCTTGCATAAAAGTGTGGACATCAGGAAGTGTAGCAATCCTACGCTGAAACCACACTGAGAGGTCAGAAACCTGCACCTTCAGTGAAGCAAGGCAAAGACCGTGAGCTAAGCCCGCTTGTAGGAAAGCCATAATCCTGGATGTCCTAAAAACCTGAGGATCATAGCCTCTAGGTCGACACCATTCAAAGAAAGTATGCCACACTCGGTGGTAAATTCTTGCAGAAGCCGGCTTCCGAGCTCTGAGCATGGTGTTAACAACAGAGCTGGAAAAATCCCTGGACCTCAAGAGGGCAGTCTCAACAGCCACGTCGTCAAAGACAGACGCCCCAGGTCCGGTTGATGGCAAGGACCTCGAGACAACAGGTCCGGACGTAGAGGCAACAGCATCAGAGCGTCTATGGATAGACTCCTCAGATCTGAGTACCAGTGCCGTCTGGGCCATGCTGGAGCTATCAGCAGGAGCGTGCCGCCTTGCTTGAATTTGCGAATCACTCAAAGAAGAAGGGAGAACGGAGGGAAGAGATACGCAAACTGGAAGGTCCAACAGAGCATCTACCAGAAGTGCCTCTGGTTCTCTTGTTCTTGACCCATACACAGGAAGCTTGTTGTGTCGGGAGGCCATGAGGTCTATCTCTGGAAGGCCCCACTTGTTCACCAGTAGCTGAAACACCTCCTAGTGAAGAGAGCACTCTCCTGGATGCACGTCTTGATGGCTGAGAAAGACAGCTTCCCAGTTGAGGACTCCCGGGATGAACACTGTCGAGATGGCAGGGAGATTGCCTTCCGCCCATGCTAGAATGCGGGACACCTCTGTCAGGGCTGCCTGACTGCGGGTTCCTCCCTGGCGGTTTATGTAAGCCACCATGGTGGCATTGTCCGACTGCACCTGCATGGGCTTTCCGTGGAGGACATGTCTTGCTTGTTGGAAAGCTTTGAATACTGCCCTTAGTTGTGCCTGTAATGCAAAGATCTTTTCCTTCGTCACAAAGATCCTCTGATGTTGGGAGTCCAACAGGGCTCCGAGATGGAGCATCCTCTGTGATGGCACCAGGGATGACTTCCAGTTTATCAGCCAGCCATGAGCCTCCAACACAGAGACTGTCAATTGCAGATGGCGCTGAAGGATCTCTGGAGACCATGCCAACAGCAGAAGGTCATCCAGATAGGGCAACAAGCAGACCCCCTGCATCCGCAGGTGGGCTGCCATGACTTTAGTAAACACTCGAGGCGCTGTGGCCAGACCAAAGGGCAGTGCCTGAAATTGGAAGTGTTGGTCTACTGCAAACCTGAGGAAACGCTGGTGTGCTGAGACAATGGGAATATGCAGGTAAGCATCCTGAATATCTAGCGACACCATAAAATCCCCCGGCTCCACCGCCAAAATAATGGAACGCAGGGTCTCCATCCTGAACCGAGGAACCCTCAAGAATTTGTTGAGTGATTTGAGGATGGGCCTGTAAGACCCATTGCGTTTCTGTATGAGAAAACGATTGGCGTAATACCCCGATCCTCTCTGGGACAACGGGACCAGCACTATAACTCCAGCCTGGAGCATAGAGTGGATCACCTTCCAGAATGACCTGGCCTTTTCTTGGTCTAACTGAAGGCCTGTGGTGAAAAACCGGCTGGGAGGCCTCCCCCGTGGGGGAGAGGGCGTGCCCCTGAGAGACCACTTCCCTAACCCAAGTGTCTACGGTTGTGAGACACCAGCACTGGGCGAACTGAAGAAGCCGGCCTCCCACTTTGGGGTCCCCCAAGGGGAGGCCCATCCCGTCAGGCTGAGGGCTTATCGTCCGACTTGGGAGTTGGAGGTCTTGTACTTAAAGGGCAAGCATTCCAATCCCTTTTTGGAATCTGCGTCTGCTTTCCAAGAACGCAACCAGAGGGTACGGCGCTCAGCCACTGCTGCTGAGGAGATTCTAGAAGTGAGGAACCCTATATCTAAGGCTGCCTCATTAATGTACGTAGCTGAGTCTCTGAGGTTACCCACTAACTCCACCTACTAGGTGATGAGTCAGCATCTAGAGACACCTCCAAGCTATCAGCCCAACGCTCCATGGCTCTGGAAACTCAGCACATGGCCATTGACAGTCTGGACGCCCATCCCCCACCCACCCCCCACCCACCCCCCGCAAGGGAATAAATCGATTTCAGGCATATTTCCGCCTTGCGATCCATAGCATCCTTTAAGGAGGGTATGGAGGGCATGGGCAATGTAGCACTCCTCACTAGGCGTGTGACATGAGAATCCACTTGTGGAGGGGTTTCCCATTTGGAAAAATAATTATCCGCAAAAGGGTATGCAAAAGCCAAATGTTTTTGAGGCTTCATTAGGAAGTGGGCAGAATGCGGGAGAAATGCCTACCCTTCCGGGGGTGCGGGGGTTTACCCAAAAAATCGCAAGCCTCCCGCAAAAACCCGGAGGGTAGGCATGTATGCCCTTGAGCTCACTGCACAACACTGGCACCAAGTACAACCCTGCCAAACATTTGGGTCAGTGGGCAATTTCCTCATGTACACAGATGAGCAAATTGCACTTATGTGAGTGCTAAGAATAGATGATGCACTGAATAACCAATGACAACACAAGAATGGGTTCTTGAACTTCTGGGTCAAACAATATTTTAACACATTTTCAGATGGTGGATATTATTTGAACAAGTTTTCTGCATTACCCTGTCAAATCCACCTTGATCTGGATGAATTATGATAACGTCATTCCAGCATACAGTATTCTGTCAATTTGATAAAAAAAATCATATTGTACAGGCAAATAATGGACACTTTCTGATAAGTATAGACTTATACCTTGATAACACAGCATATTATCAAGGCAGATATTACTTGATCACAGTAATTAAATTTGGGCACCTCTGAAATCCATTCCTTCCTTAACTTCAACATAGTCTAAGTGCGCCCACCACTCTCTTCTTCAATTGGCTGAACATCTCTCCTGTGAGATAGCGTGCACTACCTGACTTGCATGCACCGACCTGATGTACAGTGCTGTTAAGACACCTGGGAGTAAGTGAGTCAAATAGAAGAATTTGCCTCTCCAACGCTGTGCACCAAAGAAAGAAGGTAAGTGCGGGAGGTAGAGCTCCTAAGGAATTACTGTGGGGTGGGATAGATTAGACTTTCTATGTATTCCTCGGTGACGGGCTGGATTTAGGGAGGAGAAGAGTATTTAAATATTCATTGTTCTCATTTGTTAATGTAAAGGCAGTTTGATTGAAAAGAGGTTTCTGTGTTAACTTTGAGTGCTAGTTATTTATTGTCAGGGCTGTTTTTTAGGGGTGGGCCTGTTTATTAAATATGAACCACAGGACTTGTTGCAGGAATGGAAACCTAATTCTTAAAGCATCTGTGGTTTTGATTAAACTTCAGGGCTTGTTGAGGAGAAAAATATACACTCATTGTTAGGTTGCCCATGTTTTATGTATCCAATTTTTCCAAAGAGGGCCCCAATATTCCAGGACCATGACCATCACCAAATGAACTTAGGACTAGAAGGGCCGCAAGTAGTGACAGCTACAGAGCAGGTAGGAGAGAGCAGAACATTCTACTAACTGTCCTGAATCTGGTGGGGCAGTCTTACCTGCTTAATCAGGACTTTGGTCTGACTGCAAGGACAGTTAGAAGATCTGTCCTGCTTCATGCCATTCAGCTCATAAAGGCGGAACTGCATGTCTCCTACTGTATGCTTCTAATGGGGTGGCATGACAAAATTTTATTTGCTTTCGAAGTTCGATGGTCTGACACCCAAAGCAGGCTTGCCTACCCTCCCGATTTGGCCGGGAGCTTCCTGATTTTCGGGTGCCGCTCCCGGCCCCCCGGAAAGGCAGACAAGCCTCCCGGAAGTCTCCGACCCTCCCCACCTCCCCCCTGAAAAAAAACAGAAATACCCGCAGTGGGGGGCCCAGTGATGCGATTCGCGCAGAATCGCGTCATCGTGGCCCCGCCCCCTGCTTCACAATGCCGAATATTACGGCATTGTGAAGAGGGGGCGGAGGCACGATGATGCAATTGTGCGGCTCCGCCCCCAGTGTGACACAAAATGGTCACCCCGGCTCCGCCCCCAATGGCCGGCCCTGCCTCTCGCTATTAGCCGACAATCAGCTCCCTCCCGGAAGGCTGGAGCTGATTGTCGGCAAGTATGACCCAAAGTGAAATACATTGCCTTCCTCTGTCATAGATAATGAGACCTATTATACCTATCACATGTCCCTCTGATAATAGTACCCTGGATCCCAAAAGAACTAAATGTACTTCTGGATCTGAAAACTGTTTTGCTAGTCTAGAATATCTGGATTAGAAACTTAATAGACAATAAACCTTTTCCACCAAGCCCTTGCTGAGTTAAACAGCGTACACACCTGGCGATATTAATGTGCGATTGATCGATTACGACATTGTAATCGTTCAATCGCTCATTAATCATGCACTATAATGTCGGAAATGACCAGATATGCGTTATCCCGCTGGTCGTTTCCGACATCTATCATCACCTGAACATGCAGGTCAATCTGCTGATAACGACAAATAGCCATGTTCAAGGATGAGGGAGGGTGCCTACACTCAACAACATATCGTTCAGTGTAGGCACTACAGGTGATCAGGAATGACTGTACTGTACGATGTCGTAATCGTACTGTGTTTCCTAATCACCAAGTGTGTATGCTGCTTTAGGCACAAAAAATAAGCTCTTAAAAGCTGCAAGAAAAAATTGCATATTTACATTCACATGTTGAGTTCAGGCCATCTGCAGATGCAATTGCATACCAGTATAAACATATACCACTTTCACACCTAAACTTTAACCTGGGTTATTGCCAGGTTTGGTGTGAAACGGTCTACCCGGGTTATGTTATCCGACAATCTGACCCTGGTAGCTACCAGGGTTGAACCTGACACTGACTGGGGTAACAATTCAGTGTGAAAGGCGCAACCTGGTGTTAAAGGCGCGACCCGGGTGATGCCTAAAATGAGGTGATTGGCGGCTTTGGATCAGCTGTTTATAACCTCATCTTTGTGAGCCTGAAAAACATCCATTTATAATGACATGCACAAGTTTTGCGGTGGTGACACGGGTTCAGTGTGAATGGGTCTACTCGGGAATAACCCAGTCCAAGGTGCAGTGTGAAAGGGGTTTGATATGGGTTGGAATCATGTTTAAAAACCTGGGTTGGACCTGGCATTTTGATGTGACGGGGTATTACAAATATGGCATAAGTGTAACATGTATTTGTACTAGCCCTCAGGCACCTTTCATAAGTGTGCTCTGATGCTCTGGAATAAATAGATTAATGTTTTTACAGCTAAGCTTGGACTCAATATCCTTCTACAAAAATAAATTTCTCCAGCATCGATTAAACATTGTAAAGGCATTATCACATAGCAATTGCAGGCCACCATACCCCTGGCTTGGAAAAAATAATTATGGAAAATATAACACCAAATTCTTGATAGTGAATCCCTATTTCTCAGACTTATTCTGTGTTAATTACATGATACAGCTGTCTGCCTCACTGGTAACTCTGGGGAGCTGTGACTGGTCAGAGGTCTTTCTTATACAGATATACAGTATGTAAATAAAATCTCCCAGGGTTAAAAACTAGGAACAGGTGCAAAGAGTATGCCAAGTGGGCGAGCTGGTGCAGTGCCTGGGAGATTAGCAGGCTATGAAGAAGAGCACAGTAGTCTACTACAGTTCTGTGACGGTAAACTTGAAAGTCAGTCATTGCTCATTGTGGAGAGGCTAGCATAAATGGGCATTCCATAGATGTAAAGAAGGAAGAGTTGATAAACTCTTTAGGGTTGACTTATGTATTAGGAGAGTGTATGAAGCTAGGCGGCTTGACGAAGCTCCTACTCTTGCAGTTTAATAGTAGTGTAGGTAAGAGGCAGAATGTACAGCAGGCTGCTGAGCTGAATTTTGTCCTGTAATATTAAGGCAAACTGCAACAGGACTAATTGAGAGATGAGCTGGAAAGCACATACTGCACATACTGGTTCAGAAATCACTGGGGCACCAGAAGATTTTTATGTGACTCTTAGCAAATACAGTATAGGGCCTGATTTACAGTTTGCATACAACTCATGGTTACCTACTCTCCCGATTCAACCAGGAGCCTCCCGAAATTTGAGTGGCGCACCCAGCCCCCTCCCGGGTTGGCTGCTGCCCCCCCCCCGCTACCCAGCGCACACCCTAATTCGCTTCATTACAGCCCCGCCCCCTGCCTTAAAATACCATCACGCCCTTGCACTGCCCACTTATGCCATTCAACACATGGTACAACTCATGGTTGCCTACTCTCCCGATTCAGCCAGGAGCCTCCCGAAACTCGGGTGGTGCTCCCAGCCCCCTACAAGAGCAGGCAACTCTCCCGGGTTGGCTGCTGCCCCCCCCCACTACCCCGCACGCACCCTAATTTGCTTCATTGTTGCCCCCTGCTTTAAAATACCATCACGCCCTCGCACTGCCCACTTATGCCACCGCCATTCCGTCTGCTGCACTGACCTAGCTGCCCCCTCCTGGAGGGGACAGCCAGAAAGTCGGTAAGTATGATACAACTGTGATGTTTCAAGATCTGTGCATGCGCAGGATCTGTACTGCACATGTGCAGTTCTGTTTCTGCAAGCCCGCTCACAGTGCCCAGATGCTGCAGCCCGATTGACAGGTTATGACTGTATGGGACGGAGCAGCATCAGGCAGCATCCCAGGTGGATGCATCAGATTTTTATGCACTTTTGGCACCAAATAAAAAATTGGTATTACTGGACACTATTATCAAAGCCATTTGAACAGGTGTGTCCTGCTACATCTTTGCTTCATACGCAGAAAATCGCACCATGGTGCAAACGCATGGTGCGCCATAGCGTGGCATAGTGTATGCTGCCGCTGGTAATCTCACGGCATGATGCGTGCACACTGCCTCTGTTAATACTGCATCTACTTTTTTTAAATTGGCCATAGGGTCTTCATACAATAATTCATAAACATTATGATCATTAAGTTGTCAACCTATAATATCTGCCTGGGGATCATTGGTCAAGCCAGCCAGCCCTTTACTTATGACACAGGCGCACGCTTGGCGCTACTTTGTTGATGCACGTGCGGCTACAGCGCACACAATTCACAAACACAATTTTTTTTTTTTTTGGAGTGAAATTTGGGGTTACAGCACCCTTTAATGGACAAGCCAGCCGGCCCTTTACTTATGGGACACAGGTGCACGCTTGGCGCTGCTCCTTTGTTGATGCACGTGCAGCCACAGTGCACACAATTCACAAACACAGAAAAAATATTTCTTTTTTTTGCACTTGGGGGGAGCAGCCCTGATTCACAGAGCACCGGCTGGACAACACTACAGCACCCCTTTAGGACTGGGACACTGCCATATGGACAACTGACTGCACAACACAGTCCAGCCAGCCCCTTTGGACTTTGGAGGAGTGGATACAGCCCCTATGGACAACAGCAGCACAACACAGCCAGCCGCTATGGACTTTGGAAGAGTAGACACATCCCCTATGGACAACAGCAGCACAACACAGCCAGCCCCTATGGACTTTGGAGGAGTGGACACAGCAGCAGCACAGCACAACACTATACTACACTACACAGCCCAGCCAGCCCTAACTCTCACCCTCCCTCTTCACTCTCCACAGCCGAGTGAGAAAATGGCGCCGACGCGGGTACCTTATATAGAATCCAAAACCCGCGAGACCCTGAAAACGGGATGATGACGTTTTGCCTCGATTTCAGATCCGAGTCAGGCGGGAAAAGTCGAGCCTGCCTCAGATCGGCCTCGGATCGGGGGGGTTCGGATTTCAGAAATCCGAACCCGCTCACCCCTAGTATAAATATATGTAAGAACAAAATATAGGTGACTCATATAAGTGCTTAAAACAAAAAAATGGAAAGGTCCAAACGTAAAATAATCCCACACAGAATCCGTTATCATAAATTCTTAATATTTCGTTTAGTTTTTATCCATACTGTGCTTTTGGTCTGTCAATAGGTTTGGTTGCAATGATGTTCCCCCAAATAATCCCATTTAGGAAGTAACACTCCCAAAGAGTATATAGAGTAGAAGAGGAGAATAATATAGCGTAAAACCTTTTATTTGATTTATACAATGCAAATGGTGCTACAATGCACTCGTACCAGATATGGTGTGAGACAAGCAGGGCCTCAATTCAAGCAGTGATAATGAAATAACAAGGGAATAGCCCACACCTGTCCATGAAATAGCTTTTGAGTTGACAGTCCCATTACTTTTGACCCCTTAAAAAGTAGGAGGCACATATAGAAACTGTTGTAATTCCTACACCGTTCACCTGATTTGGATGTAATTACCCTCAAATTAAATCTGAAAGTCTGCAGTTAAATCACATATTGTTTGTTTCATTTCAAAGCCATTCTGGTGGTGAATAGAGGCCAAAATCTGAAAATTCTGTCAATGTCCCAATATTTATGGACCTGACTGTATATATATATGTATATAGTCCAAATAGGTCCACACTCTCGTCTTCAATAATAAATTGCTGGGGTGACACATCCATATGGGATCACAATAATCCTCTTCATGCAAAAGTAGAAAGAAAGGGGGGGGTAGCACTCACCAGTCTTCTTAAAAACATCTCTTTATTGCATCTCAGTAAAAATGTTACAACATATCAAAATCCAACGTTCCGGTCCTGTGCATGGACCTTTGTCAAGGTATATATATATATATATATATATATATATATATACAATTTATTCAATTGCTATTAATTCACATTACTATTACGATTACAACACATTACCCTATCTATGCTATCAACTTCTAACTTATGTACCTATATTATATATAGATAGCTATAATTCATTTCTGCTGCAAATCCCCTGTTTCAACTAGTTAAACATCACTAAGGTTCACAGTTCAGTGCTGTCTAATTTAGTGCACTAAAAGTGCACTACTTGTTGCCCAGGTTGTCAAAAGCCTTTTTTTTCGTTGTCAGTGTACACTATTCTGAGCAGATCTCTTGCTGCTGAGAAACAATCTGTTATATTCTACAATTTTTCTTAGTGCGCTTCACTTTATGTTACTATTACAATCTCCTACTAAGGATTATGCCTGGCAACTGAATACAATTCATCTTGAAATAATAACAACTTGAATGGATTGTACTGTGTAACACTAAAGATTTAGATTATTTGTAGCTGTTTAATAGCAGTCTATCTTCACTACATGTGTTTCTCTCAGTCATCCCTTGGACTCCTAGCTATTTATTAGCTCCTGGGTGGGCCGATTTCCTGGAGAAACAGTGCTTTAATCTACCTCAAGGCTGTTATCCACAGTTTTTTCTTTCTTATGATTTCTGCAAGTAACAGGCAGTTGCCCTCTAATAAAGGTGTAACCTACAGTCTATAGGCTAGTCTTTGCTTCTGCTGTGACTCTCACGCTATCAGGCAGCAATATGTTCCTAATGGAGGCTCACAGTTAAATGTTGTACTGAGGCAGTACTGCTAATTAAAGCACTGGTGCTGTCTGTGTGAGACTGAGATTGGTGGGCGAATAAGTAGGTGGTGCATGTCTGGCTCTCTGTACCCTTGAGAGTCTCACATCCGGTACAACTGACTCGACCAGCCACTTATCTGCTTATCTGCTGCTCCATTCGTGCTGGACCTCCTGGTGATGCCGGGCACACCTCTGTCAGCCTGTCTCCACCAGATGGCAGAGGAAGCCTTTTGACTGCTCTACACTGCTCTCAGATGTGACCGCCACCTTTACCTCACACTCCGCCCATTACTGAGGGAGTTTGCTGCCGTTAATGGTAAGCATGGTCATTGCGGGGACCTGTCTACACTCAGCTGCCTCACGAACTGCAACTGCCAACTGCTGCTCCCTTCCAACTTACACCAGCCTGACACTCGTCATGTGACCTGCTCCTAACCTCAGCATCTGCAGAGGCTGCTGGGAATTGTCCACACAGTATTAGGCATAATACTTTGCATAGTGGGGTATTACATTTCATATATATATATATATATATATATATAATGTGATAAAATGTATGTTAAATTAATCTATATTTATAATTATATAAAATATAGCATATATGTATTATTATTGAATAATCCATCTGCAATAATTGGCACCCCTAGTAAAAATATTATATAAAGGATTTCTCTACATTAGGCTCATTATTCCAGAGATGGATTTTATGTCTACTCTAAGAGTTTTGGCAGCTTTGTTCTTAGAACTAAGTCATAACGGGATAATTGTGGAGACTAATGCAATATTTTCTTTATAGAAGAACCAAATGTTACTACCACAAACTCCTCTCCTTTCTCCTCTCAACCCCCTGAGCCTCCTCCTCCACTGCTGGCTACCTTTCCTCCTCTCCAGTATCTCTCCTATCGTCCATACACAGAACAAACAAACAGACAACAAACACAGAAACAGAGAACCTATACTAGCACTACATCCAAGCACACCACAAACACACTCACAACACTTACAAGACTTAAATATAAATTTGACACAAGACACACACCTCTAGTCAGATATTGCCGTAAAAGTCCTCCAAACACTATTAAAACCCATTAACCACCTCCAAACTCTCTCCAACCACCTTAATACATACTGACATCAGTTTTTGGCACTTTCCAGTGTTTCATAGAGGTTTGTGATGGCAGAATAGCATGTGTTAGGTAGAAACTAATAGAAAAGCTCCAAAAGTGTTGATCAGTTTGTGTTCGGTTTCCATTTGTTCATGGTCAATTTGCATCAGTTTCTCAACTGCAATATGACAGCGGATTCCATTGGAAACTAGTAATGGCTATCACTAGTGCATTATATATATATATATATATATATATTTATATATATTAGGGATGTGCGCTGGACCATTTTTGCTGGATTTGGATTTGGCTCTGATTCGTCGTCCAGTTTTCGATTTGGTTTGCCAAACCTGCCGTAACTGGCTTTAGATTTGGATTTTTTTACAAAACTTGCCACAAATTAATAAATAGTGGGTGGATAGAGTGCGCAATAACACTAAGATGCTGCTATTAAGGTGTAAACAAGAGTATACACCCAAATAATACTCCAAAATAATTAAACACAAAAGAAAATCTTTACACCAGTAGAACAGCACTCCCTAGTGGACACATTCACATAAAAAACAACAAAAATAAGATTCATCACCATGTGTGAAAAACAGATAAAAAAAAAAGATAAAAAACAGAATAATCACCAATAGGATAACAGTAATGTTGCAGATCCAGACAGAAATTGGGGATTTTGTTGGAATTCTTAATATATCCCTCCTGAATCTGAAAGAAAGTGTCTCCTCTTTCCTTTATACTTGCAGCATTTCCAGTGTAGGGAGAGAACACAAACAAAAGAAAAAATATATTGTGCAGACATCCTTTCAAAACTGTATGTTTAATAAAAGGTTGCACTTACAAACATAGAAGGTATAAGGCATATCAGTAAAACCCATCAGTGGCACACAGCAAAGGTCAGTGGTTTCTAGTAGCCAAGTTGCTCAGTAAACAGGGATTCCGGATAATCCTGTCCTTTAGGGCATACAACGATCACATCCCTCTGGTCACCTTGGGTCCCCATCGATAGTACCATCATAAGAGCCACAGCTTAACGCGTTTCTGACCTGAATGGTCCTTCTTCAGAAGCATGGCTCTTAAAGCATATAAAGTTCCTTTATATACCCTAACTAATACATCACATCTGCTACCTATTGCCGCTAATTGGCACATCCCGCTCCATGCGCATGCGCACATCTACACAAGACCTGGTGGTCACCTGATTCCTCCTCCTCTCAGTGCATTCCAACACATGGAAATTCCCCTATGCTTGAGTTCCAAATACCGGAACTTGATGGTGTTTGTGCTCCACAGTGGGTTTCCATTACAGTAATGGAGTTCATTGAAGAAAAAACAAATGGAAAAACCAGATCCTCGTAGAAAGTGATTAATTCACTTATGCTGTTATTTATGTATTTAGTCCTCAAAGTGGTTCCGGTTTAATACTTTAAAAAACAAGAATAAAACAATCAATATTAGTTAAAATGTGACATAGTACATAATTAATTCATAAACATGTGGTGCAATAGATAATTAAAATACAATGAAGTGCACACCTCTCAAGAGCACCACTACATTGTGTCAAAATTGCAGAATAAGGGCCTGATTCAGACCCACTCGCGAGCGGCTGTCCGCTCGCAAGTGGGTCGATGGTGTGCACTGTGCATGAGCACGACGGAGGGAGGCATGGCA
Source organism: Taudactylus pleione (assembly GCA_031769625.1). Classification (NCBI taxonomy): domain Eukaryota; kingdom Metazoa; phylum Chordata; class Amphibia; order Anura; family Myobatrachidae; genus Taudactylus; species Taudactylus pleione. Next base: position 993,783 of record JAUIMM010000329.1, on the reverse strand, counting down.
AATTTGGTGACACAGCTCGATTTAGGAAAGGTGTATATGGACACATGTAACATTTCTGGAGTGGCATGTGATAAACTTCCACAATGGGAAAGACACGATCCTTAGTTACAAATTCAGTAATTTTTCAATTCCCGGATTTCGCAGTCCTGCACATAAGGCAGCTCCCACACCGGTGGATCCCCTTTGTTCTCACACTTTGTCTTATCTCTTCCTCTATATTACTTTTCACAAGTTTGTCTCGAAGTGTGGGTGCTTTCCTATACACACAAATTGTATTCGCGGGTATTACATCTCCAATGACTGTATCCTGCTTTAAAAGATTCCAATTTTTTTCTAAAAATGTTTTCTATTTCTTTAAAAGCGACACTATACTGAGTTATGATTGCCCATTGGTACCTGTCATCGATATTTTGTTCCACTCTTTTTTATTTCAGGAAATCCCGTCTATCTATTTGGTTAATTTTATCTTTAGCTTTCTGTATAACTCCATTTTAATAGCCCTTCGAAAGGAAACGTTGTGATAATTCTTCCATTTGTTGTTTACATACTTCACTTTCAGTACAGTTTCTTTTAATTCGTGAATACTGACTGAGGGGAATACCATCAAGCCAATTTGCATGGTGTTGACTTGTCCGCTCTATGAATGCATTTGAATCTGTGGGCTTTCTGAAAGTCCTAGTGTTTACTTGTCCTTGTCTAATATAAATAGTTAAATCTATAAAGGAAACTTCCTCTAAACTACATAAAAACATCAAATTGATTGAAAAGATATTGATGTTTAAAACATTGCAGAAATTTGATAAGGAATTTGCATCTCATTGCCAAATAAAAAATACATCATCGATAAAACGCTTCCAGGACACCAGGTTCGCCACCATAAAGCCATTCGGCCATATGGTTAGGTCTTCCCAATACGCCATAAACATATTCGCGTAGCTTGGGGCGAACCTGGTTCCCATAACTGTGCCAACCATCTGCAAATAAAATGCACCAAACTCTTATCCCATCTGCGCAGCTGTATGTTCTGCTCAGACCTCAGTTGCATAGACTGCATGTGTGTATTCCAAATTGAATTCTGTGAATTAGCAGCTCCACCATTTTGTGATTGACTCTGTGAGAGTGCTGAATCTGCAGTTAACCACATGGTGTCATGGCATACCATATTTGTATTACGCAAGGAACATGTCCATTGAGGCGTCAGCCTTAATGATTGTATTTCATTGCTTTTTGGAGTTTGAGTGGCAGAAATTCAATAGGTTTTGTGACTTTTCAGATCATGTCTGAGCAACCTTAATGAGACATGTGAAATCGTAAGGTTTTTTTTGTCTATGAAATACTATATATGGTATACAACATCTGTTTGCAGCACTGGATTGCAGGTGCTACTAGTGTTGGTCAAAGAAACATAATATCTGGTTTCCAGTTTGTGTTGCACTGGATTGCAGTTAACTTGCTCGCTGGTGTGACAGACAAACAAACACACATACATACATGCATACATACAGTCTTTTATACAGTGAAAAAGATGCCTGCAGTCACCCTTCCCAGGCACCTACTCCATCTACCTACTACAGCTCTCCGTCCGACTCTTGATGGCATCCTAGTGGTGTTTTTAAACAATAACTACAGCCCACACCCTGTCCCTACACACTGCAGCGTGAAATATAACCTTTTAATAAGGGAGGGACTCTTATATGCAATATAAAACATGTGAGATCCAATATTTCTGGAAAAATAATGTTTTGCCTCATTTTAAGATCACAACTAGGCAGGAATACCTGAGCCAGGACGTGTTTCTACATGTAACCCCAAGTTTGGGTGTGTTCGGATTTACGGAATCGAACTGCTCATCTCTCTATATAAACGGAAGCTGCATGATCAGTTTTGTTTATGTTAAATCCACTTTCTCATTCTGTTCTTGAACAAAACAGAAATATAGTAGTATGATTGTCTTCCAATTAAGGATTGAGTAACATTTGGATTTTTTATTACTGTCACTTATTTTTACAATGAGATATACAGTAATTGTGTTATTTTTATATCAGACAAATAGGTTGTACTCTGTATAAACAATAGATTGACTATATCAATTGTGGACTGATTTATGAGACATCTATGAAGATGGGGTGTGACTAATATTTACTACTCAGCTGATTGATTTTATGTATGTATGAGGTCATTAAACCCTTATAATAATACTGTGAGACTAATTGGAATTTCAATAGTCTGATATACTGTATATTTACAGACAAGAGACAAACGTAAAAAGATAATTACAGCAGATTTTTGCATATTCTATTTCTACACATTTCTTTTAATTTACTGTTATTTATTATGCTCAGCTTTTAATCAAATACAAAAATAAAAAAACTGTATAGAGAAGAGACATACACAGATCTTTGAACGGTTTCTTGAATATTTAAATAAAGCTACATTTAATCTTGGCATCAAATTCATGCACTGCACCCATTCACCTCTCTTTTCCATCACTTCTCATAAATGACAACTATAAGCTGATCAGACATATTGTAAGTATGTATCTACAATGCTTCCTAACAAAATACTGGAGGTGCTGAACCAAATCCCTAACACCAATTAGGTCTTCACCCTACCACCAAGTCCAGGCTATTACAGACAAAAAGGCAGTGTTTTGTTTCAAAAATATGACTATATAATAACTTTATAGTTTTAGCATTAAAAATAATATAAATATATATATTTAATGTCTGGGTATTGTTTCGTATAGTATTAATCTAAAATTGTAAACAAAATAATAATAACATGTAAATTATCCACAATTGTTTAGCAAATATAAGACAGAAACATGTTGATTTGATTCCGAATAACTGTCTCTGGTGGGTGAACGTCATAAGAATCAATGGCTGTTGTCATGTCCCATGCATCAATTACCCCAACATTAAGTCCTTTGAAGATGTCCTTCACTAAAAGATATTGAATATCACTGAATCGCTCAACATCAGTATTAATTTCTCTGGTGTTTTCTGACTTTATGATGACTTTTGTATCTGGACTTCTCAAAAACAGATTTTCTATAGCTTTGTGTACATTGAGAAGTCTTCTGATAAACAGAGCAATAGGGAAGGGTCTGAAATGTTGTCCTAGAGCAATGACAATAACTGTGTTAGAGCCACCACCGAGCTGGTTGATTTGACTTGTGACATAGGAATCGTCTTTCATAGTGAAGTAGCTGTTAGTAACAAATGGGTGTCCATGCTTCTTCCACTGTATATAAATGTTATTTGTTAAATCTAAAGCTATGATGGTTTTGTGCCAGCCGATTCCATGAGAGTCAAAAAACTTCAGAGCTGCAAAAAAATAAAATAAAATACTGTGTATATATATATATATATATATATATACATTAAGCTTATCTTCTGTCTATTAGTCAATCTGGGTTTGTCAATCTGGGTTTGTCAAACCATTCTATTGTATAAAGAGACAAGTATATTGGTACCTCACTTGTCACCTACACATACAAGTTACAAATATTTTTACTAACTAGAGCAAGAGAAACCTGTTCTGCTAGAATTAATATTACATCTATTACCAAGAAAAAAAAACTTTGATTATGAAAAAATGAAAGTATAACAATAATATAGTAGTACATAAGCAACTTTTGTGATCCGTGATTTAAAGTTTAATAGAAGGTTTTATAAGGGATCTCATAGAATTTTGGGATAGTCAGATAGTAGATACCCTTCCATATTCTACCCACTTCCTAGTCTAATGGTCTGGACAGGTGGCATGATAACATGATTTTCAATAAATTGCGTCATCATATCTCCAACCTCTGTATGTGATGCAGCGATTTGCGGAATTGCAATGCAGGAAGCCCTTGATGCAATTTGCCAGCCCAAACAACACCCATCACAGTGGTCACTTTCATCCATTTTTTGCTGGGGGAGAGGAGAGTTGAGTGGGGAAGAGCAGTAATGAGTGGGAGAAAGAGGGGAACTCTGCAGCACAGCCATAGTACTTAGAATAGTACTTAGCAACCCGCTGAATGATGGGTCAAAAATACTAGTTTTTAAATATTGGCAAGTATGTTGGAAAGTATGTTTTAATCTTTTAATGGAATTTACCTGAACGAAAAGTCCATAAAATATTTTTAAATCTCTTAATCCTGTGATGGGTTTCAATTTAGTAGTCAAAATGTTGCTGTCTTCTGCTGCAAAGAGCTTAAATACAAATTCTATCTATATGTGAGCTGGACATTGCAGGTAAACATGTCATTGTCATTAAATGTGTTAGAAAAAATAATCTACCCCATGCTATCCACTATTCACTATTGTAAAGAGTGGCAAGAAACTACCATACTACTGTTGCCTGCCACATCAACAAACAGTTTATCTCTAGTGCTGAGACAGAATAATGCTTATTATTATTATTATTATTATTATTATTAATAATAATAATAATAATAATAATACAAATATTTTTAGAGTGTTTTTCTCCCAATAGGTCTCAATAATACATTTCCTATGACATTCCTGAACAGAAATGTTTTACAGTGCCTTTTATGAATCTTTGTAAGAACTGTCCTTTTGCAAATGTAACTGCAGATGGCGGTACAGTACTTAGCTTCTTCCAAGTTTTAATAAACTACATTTGCTTTGTTATAATCACCAAAAAGTTTATAGAATCTATTAAAAGTAACAGATTTGTGTAGCTGAAATATGGACAATAAACGTACGTACACTTCAGGACTTTTGGGAAGTATTCTGTCCACTGACGAAGTGTTGAATCCCCCATCAGATATATCATTTTTCCAGCTAGACATGTTTGAATGTGAGAAGAGGGTTCATCCGTAGATAAGTTGCAAAACAGAGAATACCAATGATTTTGTAGAAAATAGCCACTAGGAAAAGGCACAGACATCCCAGTCTGGCATTTTGGTCTCACTGTCATAGAAGTTTCTGTAATTCAGCAGGAGAAGAAAGTAAAAAAATAAATGAGGCTTTTTTTCTGAACAATGAATATACTGAATATATTGTATAAACTATTTGTAAGCAATATATTAATGTAATGAAATGGCATATATACAAGAGAGAATATTATCATGACTGTTATTAATAAATGTAAATGGTGAATTATTAATATAAACTTTAATTCATTACAAGCATCTCTACATCTGTTGTTTATAGTTTTAAAGATTAAAGGAAATTGATTCCAATAGTAATCCAAATGGAAATGACAAGCAATGCAAATAGATATAATTGCTATCATATAATGTAGCTGTTAATCTATTGAGTTAAGTAATAACATCTGGAGGGGTCAATACACAAGCAGCTGATCAGACCCAACTAGAAAGTTTTGCTAATAATAATCATTGCATATCATTGCATTAGCCCTCCAGTACAAGAGATGTGCCTACTAGAAGGCATACTTGTGGATGTGTCCACTTTAATTGTGTCAATTACATGAATACTTGCTTGCCCTCTCTGTTCTTCCTTGCAAGGAAAAAATGCATTTTCATCCCTACATTTTGTCATTATTATAGACTAATCAGCAATTATTTTAGAATGAATAATTAAAGAAATTAATATATAAACGTGGACATGATTACTCTCAAAGATATGTGTACCTTGTGCTTTTCTTTCTATGTGAAAGGGTACTAGTACTATGTAAAAAAAAGTACCATACTTGCCTAAACTTAAGGTCCTGTGGCCAGAGAAGTGTCTTCCTCGCTTTATACTTTAAGTAGCTGTAATGGATTAGTCCTGTGATACAAATTCCAGTCAGGACTGTTAAAATATACCAGTGATGATGGTAAAAAAGCTACCTGTTGCTGGGGGAAAAAGGTGTCTGAACTCAATGCACTATGTGTTACTATATAGGAGTGATGTGTGGTCAGGTGAGGCAGGTGAGGCAGAGCCTTTCCTGTCATACTTCTATATACACCAGAGTTTTCAGTATAAAAATGATAAGAAAAATATAAAGAACATATTATACATATCTTCTGTGTATTATTCTAATCATTTTTATATTAAAAAACTCTGGAGTAAAAAGTGTATGGCCGGTGAGGCACTGCCTCCCCTATCTACTTTTTCCACACATCCCTGATCAAAACTCACCAAATTTCCAACACTATATACTGCTGCACTTTTGTATAATGCCCACATGAACCCTCGGGTATATATATGTATCTGTAAATCAGGCTCTGATACTAGCCAGTGCCTCCCCAGCCATTTTCCTCACTGCACACCACAGCACTGATAAACCAGTGGCTAATGAACTGACATATAATTTGCTTTATGTCACTGCTGTAATGTTCATACAGGGATGCTGAGTAACATATAATTTAGACAGATATGATTATTGCACCACAAACAAATATAACCGGTGATTCCCCCAAGTGCATTTTAGGGAGAATAGAATCAAAACAGTTATTTCTTTAAGATTTTTGTAGGTCCCACAAAATGGTATCACCATGAACAGATGAATAAAGAAGGACTCAATGTGACATGCAAAACCAATATGGTACAAGGAAATTTGTTGCTGAGAGGAGCTGCAGATAACAATGATAAATATATAATATGTATTCAAGAGGAATTGTGGCTATCCAATTTTGATTTAATTTGAGAAAGCAGAGAAGAACAATTAAAGAAAGGAACAAATATAAGAGTCACATGGGGTGGACAAGGAGAGGGAAAGGTAAGTGCTGGAGGAACTGTGTTAAAGTGTGATGTCCATTGTTCACAAACAATTAGCCTGGAACAGCTGATATTGACAGATTATGTTCATTTAGAGTATTTAATTTTTTTAAGATGCCAATGAGAGAGAAAAACTTGTATCAAATTACATTTAGCCACTTCTGAGAGGTAAAAATGAAGAACCTCAGGTGCAAATTTACTTGCTCTTTTTGCTTTACTCACACCATAGAATCAGGCCCACAACGTCATCATTGGAGGATCTTGTGACCGGTAAAATTCATTTCTTGACATGAAAATAATTGAAGCAAAGGATCCCAGTGGCCTGTGAGCTCTGTCCATTAATAGATCAGCAGTGGAATAGACTATAATGATGTGGTAACAGATTGATGAGAAAATCTCAAATTGTTTCTGAGAAATCTGTTTTCTGCATCCTCTTGTTTTTTTTTTATAGATGCTATCCCAGAGTCTATAAAACTCAATTATTGACACACGACCATCAGTTCTAAAATCAAGAGCAGCAATCCCAAGATAAAATTCAGTAATTAATCTCAATTTTAAAAGTAGTTTAGATGCTATTTGCTTGAGTGTTGAGAGCTGCTTGAACTATAAGATGAAATTCCATGGAAGCAGCTTTTTTTTTTTAGAAATTTGGAGCTGTGAAAGTGGGCATGTGCTTTTTAAACTTGGAGGACATTGTAGGTGGTGTATTGATTATAAAGGCAGAAGGCAAGAAAACATTGAAGTATTCAAGATATCAGACTTCCTGATGAATAGTTGTATTGTAATTTTGAGAAGTGGTAACACAATAGCAAAAATCTCTCAATCACCATGATCAACTGTGTGGTGTAAAAAAATCCCAGATACAGTATATAATTGATGAGATGCAACTGCAATATCTTTATGTATCAACACAAGGTCAGCAATTGCTTAGACACAACTGTATTGTCTTGAAAGTTGCAAATAAGTGAGGGAAAACAACTGCAGCACTTAAATGTATCCACATGAGGGCAGCAATCTCTTAATTGCAAGAGTCAACTGCTTGGAATTGAACACTGCAGGAATATAAATGGGGAAAATAAACTGCAGTACCTGAATGTATCCACATGGGAGCAGCAGTTTCTAAATTTACAGATATATGAGAGATCAAGTTAAGGTAACCCTTAAAAAAAATTTATGAATTTTGAAGTAATGTAGAATGCTAGTTTGAGGTAAACACAGGATATAAATAAAAACTCCCAGGGATGTACAGTAGTTAATTTTATGAACAGGCAGAAAGAGTATGCCAGGTGAGGAGCAGGTGCGGTGCCAGGTATATAAGCAGGTTATGAAGAAGACTAGAGCACAGTAGTCTAGCACAGTTGTACGACAGAGAACTTGGAAGTCAGTCATTGTCCACTGTGCAGAGGTTTACATAAATGAGTACTCCATAGATGTAAAGAAGGCACAGTAGGCCAGGCTTTTTAAATGCAGCAGGTCTGAGTGGGGATATATATATATCTATATATATGTATATATATATATATATATATATAGCAGTGATGAATTTTGCTCTCGGCAGCTGATGGGTGCAGTGGTAATTCACTTCTACAGTCTGATAAGCTCTATAGCCCGCCTAATTTAGGAGAATGGATTGACATTGTAAATTCTTTGTGGGAGTTTGATCAGGATAGATTCTGATATTTATGCCATAATGTTCTTAAACTATCCTGAGTGAGGCTGGGATAATTATGTCACTCAAATTACGAACAACAGGTGTTTCCTATGCTGCTCTGTTTATTGGTTGCCTCTATGTATTCTTCTAAAAATGTTCTGACTCTTTATGTAGATAAAGCACTACCTACACAATAGATTTTAGCTCTGTACTTCTGGTTACAGAGTTCTAATTATAATAGCAATAGACAGCCTATGTTTACCCAGGCACAGGTACTGCAGTCTGTGTACTCTATTTTGTGAGGAGGGCTGCAAAGCATTGGCATAGCTAGGGTAGGACCATCAGGGCTCATGCCATGGTTGCTGTGGCCATGAAACAGGTCCACCTTAGTCAGTCTAGATAGTGCGGATGGCAGTGACTGCGGTCCGCACTACACAGTAACACATACATAGCTGCTAGCGCTGGGCGGCGATGTGTGTGTTTCAGCAGCCAATGAGAGTCAAGGAATGTATAAAGGGAAAGGGGGTCTGGGAAAACTTCTGCACTAGTATATAAATTATTTTTCATATGTCATATAAGCCCCAAATTGGAAATTTCTCAAATGTCATTAATCGTATGGTGGTTGGGGGTGCTGCCAAGGACAGTATTGAATTATCACAGCAATAGAAAAAGAAATGTCCTCTTTGTTTGCGCACTGGTAATAAATATAAAATATAACCTTTATTACTTGACTTTAAAATAGAATTACACCCCTGAACTGAAATATGAAAGTAAAAACATGTTGTGAAAATAAAAAATTATTAAATAATGTTGTTGTCGTAAAATCTCAATTTATGTTCATTTATCAGTTGGTCATACTTAAATCTACATAATTTACGTACGTCTGATTTAGACTCCAGTCATGGAGATATGGGCAATTACTTAAACCACTGTAAGTTTGTTGTATTTCAGGAAAACTGGTTATATTTCTTATGATACAATAGTATCTATTTAGTAACAGTATCCTGATTATAAACAGTGTTACATATCTAGGGGTCTATTTACTAGGGGTGAGCGGGTTCGGATTTCTGAAATCCGAACCCCCCCAAGCCCCCCCGATCTGAGGCCGATCCGAATCAGGCTCGACTTTTCCCGCCTGACTCGGATCTGAAATCGAGGCAAAACGTCATCATCCCGCCTTCCGGGTCTCGCGGGTTTTGGATCCTATATAAGGTACCCGCGTCGGCGCCATTTTCTCACTCGGCTGTGGACAGTCAAGAGGGAGGGTGGGAGTTAGGGCTGGCTGGGCTGTGTAGTGTAGTGTAGTGCAGAGTAGTGTTGTGCTGCGCTGTGCTGCTGTTGTCCATAGGGACTGTGTCCACTACTTCAAAGTCCATAGGGGCTGGCTGTTTTGTGCTGTGCTGCTGTTGTCCATAGGGGCTGTGTCCACTACTTCAAAGTCCATAGGGGCTGGCTGGACTGTGTTGTGCAGTCAGTTCTCCATAGGGGCTGTGTCCACTCCAAAGTCCTGTGCAGTGTCCCAGTCCTAAAGGGGTGCTGTAGTGTTGTCCAGGGGGTGCTCTGTCCATCAGGGGTGCTCCCCACAAGTGCTAAAAAAAAAATATTTTTTCTGTGTTTGTGAATTGTGTGCGCAGTAGCCGCTCGTGCATCAACAAAGTAGTGCCAAGCGTGCACCTGTGTCATAAGTAAAGGGCCGGCTGGCTTGTCCGTTAAAGGGTGCTGTAATCCCCAAAGTACACTCCAAACAAAATAAAAAAATATTTTCTGTGTTTGTGAATTGTGTGCGCAGAAGCTGCACGTGCATCAACAAAGTAGTGCCATGCGTGCGCCTGTGTCATAACTAAAGGGCCGGCTGGCTTGACCATTAAAGGGTGCTGTAACCCCCAAAGTACACTCCAAACAAAATAAAAAATATTTTCTGTGTTTGTGAATTGTGTGCACTGTGGCTGCACGTGCATCAACAAAGGATCAGCGCCAAGCGTGCTCCTTTGTCACAAGTAAAGGGCCGGCTGGCTTGACCGTTAAAGGGTGCTGTAACCCCCAAAGTACACTCCAAACAAAATAAAAAATATTTTCTGTGTTTGTGAATTGTGTGCACTGTGGCTGCACGTGTATCAACAAAGGAGCAGCGCCAAGTGTGTGCCTGTGTCCCATAAGTAAAGAGCCGGCTGGCTCATTTCTTAAAGGGTGGTGTAACCCACAAAGTGCACTACTCTCCAGCAAAAATAAAAAAATATTTTCTGTGTTTGTGTGCGCCTTAGCCGCACTTATATATCAAATCGATATAACATAAATGGAGGACCAAACTTTCTCCGATAAAAATAAAATAGGGAAAGATCAAGAACCACTTCCTCCTAGTGCTGAAGCTGCTGCCGCTAGTCATGACATAGAGGATAACATGCCATCAACGTCGTCTGCCAAGGCCGATGCCCAATGTCATAGTAGAGGCCACATACAATCCCAAATGACAAAGTTCAGGAAAATGACCTTAAAAAAACATTTAAATCATCTGAAGAGAAACGTAAACTTGCCAATATGCCATTTATGACACGGAGTGGCAAGGAACGGCTAAGGTCTTTCCCTATGACTAGTGTGTGTCATACTAGTATGACTAGTATGTTCATGACTAGTGGTTCAGCTTCACATGATGATGGAAGCCCTCCTCCCGCTAAAACAATCAAACGAGTTAAGCTGGCAAAAGCACAGCAAAGAACTGTGCATTCTAAGAAGATATCACAAATCCCCAAGGAGAGTCCAAGTGTGGTGGCGGTTGCAATGCCTGACCTTCCCAGCACTGGACCGGAAGAGGTGGCTCTTTCCACCATTTGCACGCCCCCTGCAAGTGCTGAAAGGAGCACCCACAGTCCACTTGCTGATATGCAAATTGAATATGTCACTGTTGAAGTACAACAGGATGAGGATACTGGTGTAGCTGGCGCTGAGGAGGAAGTTGGTGAGGAGGATTCTGATGATGATGTGGTTTGTTTAAATCAGGCTTCGGGGGAGACAGTTGTTGTCCGTGGGATGAAAAAGCCCATCACGGTCATGCCTGGGCAGAAGACAAAACATTCCACCTCTTTGGTCTGGCAATATTTCTATCCAAATCCGGACAACAACTGTCTTGCCATATGTACCATATGTAAAGGTGAAATAAGTAGGGGTAGGGACGTTAACCACCTAGGAACATCCTCCCTTATACGGCACCTGCAGCGCGTTCATTAAAAGTTACTGTCAAGTTCAGAAACTTTAGCTAAGACCGTAATGGTAACGCCGAAATATGTGACCGTACATATTCCTTCAGCAATTCACGAATATATGCATGCTTATGTCTTTCATTATTTTCATTGCAATTAAGAGTACATAGAAATGATTCAGAATATATATTAGTTGTAAGTTGCGGAGGACCGACATGTGTCGAATGGCCTCAGGCCTAGAGATGAGGTCTACCTTCTCTCTAAAGTAGGCAGGTGTGTGTCTGAAGCAACAGTTATTATTGTTTAATATTGTATAATCTAAAGGTATAAATGTAATTACAGAAATAGGTATAAATTAGAACTGATCAAAACCATTTCTTCTCTAGCAAGACAGCATAATGGGTTAGTTGAGTATGAACAGACTAGGAGACAGTAGGTCTCAGATCTGGCTAAACAAGGAGGGAGCTAATCAGGATAGCCTTGGCCTATATGCGGTCACCAGTATTTTGAGAACATAGAAAGGAGATTATAGGTTTTTGTTATGATTAAAATATATAATTAGTGAAATGTTTAGTGCGCATGAATATTGAATTAATTAATTAATATTCGTCATTTTAGAATATGTCAGTAGCAGAGAGGAAAAAGTATAAAAGATTGATCAAAAAGGGGAGGGGTCGTTCAGTCGGGTTGAGCAGGAGAGATCGCAGGTCGAGAGAGTCGCGGGGCGCTGGGCTGTAAGTATAAACAGGGCTGACTGTCACCTTGGGAGTCTATGCTAGGCATTGCAAATAATCATTTTGTTACGGTTGCTGAACTAATGTTTTTTTTTGGATTGTAAGTCTGCTTTGACAATAATACCATAATACATGTAGAATTGATTTGCTTTTGAAGTAAAGCATTGTCAATTATTTTAAAATTGGTATTGGTGTGAATTATTCCATTTCTTCTTATAATAAGTAAGGTTTAAAAATGATATCCAAAATACCTTGCGTTATCAGTAATCAGTCCAGGGACACCTAAATCCCGTTGTCCTGTTGTATCCAAGCGCCTGCAAACCACACCATCAACTCCCTCCTCGTCAATTTCCTCCTTAGTCAGGATCGGAAGTAGTCCTGCAGGCCAAGTCACTGGCATGACTGACTCTCCTATCCGGGATTCCTCCGGAGGATCCTGCATTGCTACGCCTCCTGCTGCTGCTGCTGCTGTTGCTGCTGCTGGAAGTCGTTAAAAATAAAATAGGGAAAGATCAAGAACCACTTCCTCCTAGTGCTGTTGCTGCTGCTTGGAGTTGTTCATCATCCCAGAGAGGAAGTAGGAACACCACTACTTTTACTAAACAATTGACCCTCCAACAGTCCTTAGCGAGGAGGATGAAGTACGACAGCAGTCATCCTGAAGCAAAATGTATAACTGAGGCCTTGACTGCTATGTTGGTGTTAGACGTGCGTCTGGTATTCACCATTAGTGCAGTGGGATTTAGACAATTGATGGAGGTAGTGTGTCCCCGGTTCCAAATCCCGTCTAGGTTCCACTTCACTAGGCAGGCGATACCGAGACTGTACAGAAACGTCAGAAAAAGTGTCCTCAGTATCCTGAAAAATGCCGTTGTACCCAATGTCAACTTAACCACGGACATGTAGACAAGTGGAACAGGGCATACTAAGGACTACATGACTGTTACAGCCCACTGGGTAGATGTATCACCTTATGCAGCAACAGCAGCAGCGTCACCAGTAGCAGCATCTCAGAAACGCCAGCTTGTTTCAAGACAGGCTATGCTGTGTATCACTGGTTTCAGTAAGAGGCACACCCTCTATATGCTTCAGAGGATGGAGGAGCAGCAAAAGGCCATTCAAGCCTATACATCCACCTATGACAGGCAAAGGAGGGAGTATGCACCTGACTCAAGCGCAGTGGAGAATGATTTCCGTGTTGTGCAAGGTTCTCCAGCCTTTCGAACTTGCCACACGTGAAGTCAGTTCAGACACTGCTAGCTTGAGTCAGGTCATTCCCCTCATCAGGCTTTTGCAGAAGCAGCTGGACAAAGTGAAGGAGGAGCTAAGACAGAGCGATTCCGCTCGGCATGTGGGACTTGTGGATGAAGCCCTTCATTTGCTTTGCCAGGATTCCAGGGTGGTCAATCTGTTGAAATCAGACCACTACATTTTGGCCACCGTGCTCGATCCTAGGTTTAAAGCCTATGTGGTGTCTCTCTTTCCAGCCGACACAAGCCTGCAGAGGTGCAAAGACCTGCTGGTGAAAACACTGTCAGCTGAAGTGGAACGTGACACGTCAACAGCTCCTTCTTCATTTTCTCCCGCAACTGGGGCTGCCAGGAAAAAACTTAAGTATCCTAAGCAAACCGCTGGCTGTGATGCAGGGCAGGCAGGACCAAGTTTGGACATCTAGTCCAGACTGAAGGACCTGGCAACAATTTCTGACATGTCTACTGTCACTACATATGATACTGTCACCATTGACAGAATGGTGGAGGATTACATCGGTGACAGCATCCAAGTAGGCATGTCAGACAGTCCATACCTGTACTGGCAGGAAAAAGAGGCAATTTGGAGGCCCCTGTACAAACTGGCTCTATTTTACCTGAGTTGCCCTCCCTCCATTGTGTACTCCGAAAGAGTTTTTAGTGCAGCCGGGAACATTGTCAGCGAAAGGCATAGGAGGTTGCTTCCACAAAATGTGGAGAAGATGATGTTCATAAAAATGAATTATCAACTCTTCCAGGGAGACCAGCCTCCAGAACGTACAGAGGGACCTGTGGTGGTGGATTCCAGTGGGGACGAGTTAATACTCTGTGAGGATGAGGATGTACACAACACTGAAGAGGGTGAGGAATCGGTGGATGAGGAGGATGAGGACGACATCTTGTCTCCGTAGAGCCAGTTTGTGCAGGGACAGATTAATTGCCAGCTTGTTTTGTGGCGGCCCAAATGAACCAATCATTTCAGCCACAGTTGTGTGGCAGACCCTGGCGTTAAAATTATTGCTTTGTTAAAATGTGCATGTCCTGTTTATACAACATAAGGGTGGGTGGGAGGGCCCAAGGACAATTACATCTTGCACCTCTTTTTTTTCTTTGCATTATGTACAGTTTAGGGCCTAGTTTTTCAAACTGCTATCCTGTCTGCCACTGCAGTATCACTCCTAGATGGGTCACGTGTTTGTGCCGCCCACTCGTGTCGCTTAGCATAGTCATCCAGCTACCTCGGTGCAAAACCAATCCAGATCCAAAATATGAAGAAAGATCCAAAACCAAAACACAAAACACGAAAAGTGGCCGGTGCACACCCCTACTATTTACTAAGCTGTGTTAGGAGACAGAGTGAAAAGTGATAAGAAAGTGATAAGGTGTCAGCTAATCAGCTCGCAACTATCATTTTTAAAACACAGCCTGTGAGATGACCTTTGGGAGCTGATTGGCAGGCACCTTATCACTTTCTTATCACTTTTCACTCTGTCTCCTAACACTGCTTCGTAAATAGACCCCCTAGTAAGACACAAAACAGTAAGACACAAAACAGTGTCTATGTGGGCATACTCAATACTACTAGATGTCACTGTTGTATTAGAAATCACTAATTTTCAGTTTCACTAATAAGTGTATCTGAGGAATAAACCTGTATTGTCATTGTGGTTCATACATACAACTCTTAGTGCAAAATATAAATCGATCAGAGGATGTATTAAACTGGTATATTTGTATTTTATACCCTTTAATACCAAGAGTGAGTATGGTGTGTATTTGCACACAGTGCTGCAATAATCTTATAAATTACTGATTGGTTACAATTAGTGATTGATAGGTTTTAGTGTGTTGGTGCCCGCATACTTCATCAAATACTGAGCACTACATCAGCTCAGAGACCATGGGTATAGTAATCTAAATGAGACCAATGGTTTAATAATTAAACCTAATACAATGATGTTAACATGAATGTATTGCAGATTATTATGTCTGCCAAAAGACTGCTCATTAGATTGGAAATGGAACTGAGTGAATTCGCTAATGGTATAGCTGGTATTCACTTCACATGTTACATCAGTACATTAACTCTGTATCAATCAGTCTGGGTAGCGCTGCTGTGTTGCAAATTGCATCAGTATATAGACCTTAGGTCTATAAATTTAGATTGCGCTTAGTGAATTTGCTAATGGTATAGCTGACTTTCACATCACATGTTACATCAGTACATGAACTCTGTATCAATCAGTCTGAGTAGCACTGCTATGTTGCAGATTACATCAATACATAGATCTTCTATCAATCAATTTGGACAACACTACTGCACAGACGAAGTTAGGTGAACCAATGCTGTAATTATATCATTTGAGAGAGACACACATAGCAACGGAGTAGTGTGTCTCCCACCTGCCGACATACGTTTCACTACAAAGGTTTTGTCAAGGCAACCCAAGATTGCCGTAGAGCAGGTTAATATTGATATTGGAGAACCTATCACAAAAGTCCCTCATAAACATGTGGTCTAACTGACCAATAGAGGGATCTCAGATAAGTGACCAATCGTCATCTATCATTACAGTCACGTGTATTGTATTGGATCCGAGCAATCACATTGTTTAGTCACAACAGAGAGAGAGAGGGATTTTAGAGTGACGATCTACGTCATGAGAACTTGTCAGATATTTGAAGTGATAAATATTTCAATAAGAATAAATGATCATGACCCATTCATTAAGTATATTATTTATAATGTTCAGCCATGCATTTATATGAATCCCTTGAGTACTATATAAATATACATATAGTATGTTCTAAAAAGTAATCAGATCATATAAAAAAAAATTGTATATATGATTGGAAAATATATATATAAATGAATGATTTGGTCTTGATTGCTATTAAATAATAATAAAATCACTAATCAATATTCCGTAGGAAAAATGATTAAACTGATAAGTAATATCTCACATATAATTTTTTTTTAAATATAGCCAAATTATATAGAAGAAAGGTAAGTATATATTAGTGAAGTAAATATAATAACTATGTGTAGTATGACGAAGGTTAAAAAAGAACCTATAATCACCAGTGTTAAAAATATATAATGATAAATAAATGTGACTCAGTGTTGAAGTGCCTAAATCAGTTAAAGACATGAAAGATATCTACCATGATACAGTGTCATGTTAATTATAATGCGTATTATGAATTATTCATAATTTTATTTAATAGCTGCAACGTGAAATATTCGAAAAGCAAGTGAAGTGTCAGTGAAAATATGTGTATACACAACCTTAAATTGCGTCGATTAGTGAGTTATACCATATTGATTTGTATAGAAAGAATCTACATAATTGTGTTAACCAACTAAATAAACATTATAATAGTGAAAATATGTATATACATTAATTAATTAATCAATGCATCTGCACAATTTCTAATTAGTGAACTGATATGTTATGGTGTATCAGTTAATTCGGTACAAGGATTTGATAGTATACTTGATATAGATAATCAAATTTCTGATTCAGGGTCTAAGAGGCACAAAAATTCTTATTTCCCAATTCAGAATTTGGGAAATGGATATACCTCTTCCAATATATTGAAATGGAAGGTTTTTCTATTATTTCAATAAATATTGTGTATAAGTATTCTAGAGCCTTTTGCTGCTAATCAGATTATTATAAAAATGGTAAAAAAAACAGTTGAATTCTTTAAGGCCTTTAGGATGTATGCTTTGCATCAAGAAGATCATCTTAGTTTAAAATTTTAAGAGTTCCCTATCTAAGTCCCCAACCCTCATACCGAGGTGAATGTGTTTCATGCCAAAAGCTCAAAAAACCTTTGGATTCCCCCCCATGGAATTGTAGAAAATGATTAGCCATGGAGGTAAGGGTTTTTAATTTGGATTTGTCACTTCTGGCATTCTTGGTACTATTAGCATGCTCTAGTATTCTGGTTTTTAAGGGTCTAATGGTTTTCCCGACATACTTATTGTCACATGGACATTTCAGAACATAAACAATTCCAGCAGTGTTACAATTAATATAATTGTTGATGTTCCACTTCTTACCGGAGTTATCATAATAAAATTTAGTCAGAGTCATATATTGACACGCTTTGCAGGATCCCTTGGTGGGATATATTGGTTTCCTGGAAGATGTTAAGTGGCTCTGGACTAGAAGATCTTTAAGATTCTTGGATCGCTTCCAACTAATGTGAACTTTTTTTGGAAGTATAGATGCCAAATCATGGTCTGTTAATAGAACCGGACAATGTTTCTGTAAGATGGCGTTGATGTCCCGTCATTTACTGTTGAAAGTACCCATGAACCTCACTGGTTCATCCTTCTTGCTTTTAATTTTTGTGATCAATTAGGCTTCCGTAGGGTAGGACTTGACATTGTGTCGGGCTCTTTTAATTAATCTCTTGCTGTACCCTCTTTGGGTTAATATGGTGCATAATTGGTTCTCTCTTTCCTGGTAAATATGTTTTTCAGGACAATTTCTTTTAGTTCTCAACATCTCACCTTTGGGTATACCTTTCATGGTGGCTGGCAGATAAGAGCTATTGAAATGTAGAATGCTATTGGTAGCAGTTGATTTTCTAAATATATCTGTGATGATGTGTCCATCATCAGTCATTTTGATGGTCAAGTCCAGAAAATTAACCAAAGATCAGCTGTCTTCTTCTGTGAGTTTTAAGTTTTGGCAGTTGTTGTTAAGTCTGTCTATAAAGTCCTCTAGGAGTTCCTTTTCACTGTCCCAAAGTATCAAGATGTCATCTATGTACCTTAAGTACATTAAAATATGGTACGTGAACTTTTCATAATTCTCCATGAAAACCTGTTCTCTCTCCCACCACCCCAGGTAGAGGTCAGCATAGGTAGGCGCACATGCTGTTCCCATAGCCATGCCTCCAACCTGGAGGTGGAAGTTGTCATTACATGTGAAGACATTTTTTGTTAATTCAAACTCTAAGAGTGAAAGTAGGAAGGATTTAAGTTCTTGATCCCTGCTCATATCAAGAAAATATTTAGCAGCCTCAATCCCTTTCTTGTGAAGTATACTAGTGTAGAGAATTTCTACATCATAGGTAGCCATGTACACAGAGTTACAATTAGGTCCTGGAGTTTTGTTAATACATCCATGGTATCTTTATCGTAAGCGGGTAAAGTAAAAATGTACTGTCTAAGATACTGATCGACAAAAATACTAGCTTTTACCGTTAAGCTACCTTTCCCAAATACAATTGGACAGCCAGATGGAATTAAGTAATTTTTGTGGATTTTAGAGGTACAGTGTCTGCACTTTTGGATTGTCCACCTTAAGAAACTCGTGATCTTTTTTAGATATAATTCCATCTGCCAGAGCTTGAGATATCAGATATTTATAACTCTTGAGATACTCTTGAGTGGGGTTGAATTTGAGTTTTTTATAACACTGAGTATCATTCAGTTGTTGCGCTAATTCATTGACATACATAGTTCTGGGCCATAGTATCACATTTCCTCCTTTATCAGAGGGTTTTATTATGGTATCATGCCATTTAGTAATCTGATGTAGTGCTAATCTCTCCCCATTTGTAAGATTATCCAAGGTGTTATAGTTGGTATATTCTGAAAACAGTTTATCAAAGTCCCTTGATACTAAGCCGACAAAGACTTTCACAGAGGGACATATTTTTGGGTCTAGAAAGAAGATTGATTTGGGCTTTATTGTTGATGGATCAAAAGGTCTTAAGTCCTGTATCTTCATGTTGATCTCTGCAGATTCAAGATCTTTCAGGATTTCAATCATACGTATGTCTTCTTAAGAAAATTCACTGTTAGTGAAATAATTAGTATTCAATGATAGTTGATCTTGTTTGTTACAAAATAATTTCTTTAGTAAGATCTTACGAGTAAAGAGCTGGAGATCTTTCTCACAATCAAATCTGTCAGGTGATTGCACTGGTGAGAAGGATAGGCCTTTGGATAATAAAGATACTTGGTCATTAGTAAGAGATCTGTCTGTTAGGTTAATAACCTTAAGACACCTTCCATTTGATTTTATTGTTTCCTGTATTTCCGTAGTTCTCTTGGTTCTTCTGGCCATCCTCTTATGTACCTCTTTCTTCTTCCATCTCCTCTTGTCCCTTCTGATCTTAAATGTCCTACTCCTAAACTGTTCCTGATCTTTTTGGGGGTATGTTCTAAAAAAGTCTTGCTCCTATCTGGGTATAGTATATGGGCAGAACTTTCACCCTCTGAGGAATCGATTTCTGAAGTGAAGTAATCGGTCAGATTGGTGGATCTATTACATTTGGCTGCTAAATAAATGTTACAGAGGGGGAGAGGTCCCTTTAAATGTGATACCTAGGATACCCATCTGGTATTTGCGTTCCACCGCGAGGTGGAACACACATTAACAGCACACATTTCCGGGTAATCAACCTTATAGAGCCGTGCATTCCATGATGTATGTGAATGAAACGCATGACAGGAAGTGAGAAAGCGAAGGTCCAGTGACATCCACTAGTGTGATTGGGATGGAATGCATGACTGTTCCCGAAGAGATGCCCGTCAGGCCTGCCAGGCTGAATTAGGAGTGGGTATCATGAAGTGTAAAACATTTCAACTATGTTGAAGCAGACTTATTATCCAGCAAGTTATATTAACCCCCACCGATCCACTTCCGGTTTTTGAGCCGGACCGGAAGTGCAGATAAGGGATTGTGAAAAAGTCAAATATTAAGTATGTAATATAGGAATAATGATTATGAAAACAGGATATGTACTTGTTTATTACAGTATATGTTTTGTGAATATGTGAATTTCCCATTATTAAATGTTTTTATGGAAAGGTAACTCCCCCAAACGGATCCACAAATGAGGGTTAAATAAAGCTTCCATGTAACCAGCCCAGTATACCTTGATAAAGGCACTTAGTAGCCAGAACACGTTGGTATTGCAGATTGCCAGAGGAGGACAGCCGATCCAGACGTGGACGTACTTGGTGGTTTACTGTTCCTGGGAGGTATCTTATATATGTCCCAAAAACTTGATTTGGTGTGATTTATACACCACACACTCTGGTACGCAGCCTCTCTTCTGGTTTTTAATATTTTGTCACAACATTAAATGGTTTCACACTATTATATACTCCTGTATTATTTATATAAACAAGTGTTTTGCAGAGGAGACAGAGGAAGTGTGTGAAGTTACCATCAGTTGGAAAATCTTTGATGACAAATAATGGACTTTTACTGGACTGAAGTGCACTACTACCTACTTTTAACTTGGTTAAAGTGAACTACAACTACAATATATTAGAAAGAGCACCATTTGCAGATGGAACCGTATTGTTGTGGATGAAGATTATATATTCTATCAATATATGACCCCAATGAGAGTTTCCGCTTAGCCTACATTTTCTACTTTATATTCTCGATAGGTGATTACAGGTTAGCACCCAGGTTTTAAGCAGCATCTTGATTGGTAGCGCAATAGTTGTTGTACTTGTTTTACAATGACATAGCAATTCATTAGCTTACTATAGTATCCCCTTTACTTTGCTTGATTAAGGAGTAAATTTAAAAGTTAATTTATGAATTTTCTATAAATGTCCTACTCCCACTGAACTAAATAGTAATAATAAAACACCTCAGTACAAAGTTTTGTTTATTTAGTTTTTAAGTTTAAAATGTATAAAATCATGACAAAGTTGTCTCAAATCTAAACAAAAAATAAATCTTGGAGCAATAAACACACACAAAATAATAATAATACTTTTGCAGATTGTGTTATTAATACCCCTTTTATACCAAAGTCCTGGGTCTGACCAGGATTTGGAACACGTTTCCAACCTGAATCAGACCCAGGACAGGCCCCCTTTACACCGCGGCATTCACAACGAAGCCAGGTCAGCACTGACCCGGCTCTTCCAGCGCAGCAGGTGAGCAGTGTTTCTTCCCCTCCCCCTTCTAGACCTTCTTACCTCACTCCAGAGTGGTCCAGAGGCAGGGAGGGCAGGTGGGGAGTGCTGCTCCATGCTGCTCGGGCCGGTGTTGGTTGCAGTGGATGCTTGGAGATGATGTAATCCTCAAGCGCCACTGAAGCTGGCCAATCAGGTGGCATGCAGCATGATCCAGGTCATTGTGACCAAGATCGTGCTGTTCACACTGCAGGGTGACACGGGAAAGACCCGTGGTCAACCCAGCAAAGTAACCGAGATGCATCCCTGGGTCCATGGACCCGGGTGGATCAATTTATACCAACAAAAATCCCAGGTTGATGCGCATTCACGGGCATCAACCTAGGATTTTCAGGTAAGTGTAAAAGGGATAAAAATGCAGTTCCCCAGATAATAATTCTGGATTACCTAAAATAAGCAAACTAACAAAAAAGTAATAAAAACCAAAGAAAATAATTAAAAAAATATATGATTATTTAATTAATTAAAAGCATCCACCTAGGTGGTAATGGGCACACAATAAAAATATAATATGCAACAAAGATTGATAAGGACTATGTATCAAACAGATGTCACTGCAGACAGCAACTGCTAGACAAAATAATGTCTCTTTCATCCTAAAATTGTATACAGTCAGATTTTTGTTAATAAGCTAGAATGTTAAATGTCCAGTAATGATATTGTAGTTTGTGCAATCACCAACTTCCCCAACCAAGGGGGAGTTGATGCCACCACCACTTCCTTTGCTATGGTGTTGGACTTGAGATTGGACGATGTGAGTTTATTTTGGATTTTATTTCTTTTATTTTATCTCACAATTAATTTTTGTTAAATTCACAGTTCTATCTACAGACACGTACTGCCATGGGCCGCAGGTTCACCCTAGCTTTGTCATCCTGTATATGGGCCTCTTTGAGGAATTGTACATTTGGGGGGCCCTTTGGGGTAAACCTGGGGCTTTATAGCAGATATATTGATGATCTTGTTATTATTTGGGAAGGGGGTTCTTAATTAATTTCTTCTTTTATGTCACACCTTAATTCTAATACCTTTGGGTTGCACTTCACTCACTCTTTTCACTCCACCCATATGAACTTTCTTGATATTGCTCTCTCACTCATGGACAATGTAATCTGTACAAGCACTTATAAAAAAAGAAATTGATTGTAATAGTTCAAGTTGCCATTGTTTGAAATGGATAAAACAATATTCCTAAAAGGACAGTATTTATGACTGAAACACAATTGCTTGGATACAGCCAACTTTTCTGAACAAGCTAGCAAACTTATGCTAGCCTTCAAAGAACAGGGTTACCCTTCATAATTGATCAATAAAGCATTTAGAGAAGTATCAATGGGTACATTAGACAGTGAGCAGACAGGGGAGTCTATTGAATCAGGTGACAATTTGACTACATAAAGTGGGGGCAGGTAAGGCGATAGGCAATCAAAGAGGATTTTCCTGTAAGTATCATTATTATCATCACAGATGTCCCTGTTTATTATTGTTACACCTCCACTGCAGATGTGTCAAAATTATGCAAACACCTTGTATTTATCTTTGGTACAGTGTCAATATTGTTGAAGTGGTTTTTAAATTGCACATCACAATCTCTATCTTTGTAGCATGGTTTTTATATGGGTCTATTTACAAATTTTGTTTTTTCTAGTTGTTTGTTTGATATGGTCAACTTACAAAATATTACTCATTATTACCAAACTGTTAGGATCTGCAGTTTCCAGCCTGAGGCATGTAATTAATTACTGCCTGTCTGTGTGCAAGATCAGGTGGACACTGATTGATTCTCCTGTCTGAACACAGCCCAGGTGCTCAATAATCTATCATTATGGAGACTTGCTCTGGTTGGGCTTTGTTTCTGTCATTCCGGTGGCACTGGTAGCAGCTCTGCATTCCAGGTGCGCAACTTAGCACACCGTCGCCAGTGTCATTTTGGCGGCACTGGTAGCATCGCTGCATTTCAGGTGTGCAATCTAGCACACTGTCACCAGTGTCATCCTGGCGGCATTGCTAGCTACTCTGGTTGCTACTCTGTGTTCCAGGTGCGCAATCTAGCACACCATCGCCAGTGTCATCCCG
The DNA here is from genome assembly GCA_031769625.1 of Taudactylus pleione. Lineage (NCBI taxonomy): Eukaryota > Metazoa > Chordata > Amphibia > Anura > Myobatrachidae > Taudactylus > Taudactylus pleione. Next base: position 970,235 of record JAUIMM010000329.1, on the reverse strand, counting down.
GAGACACTGGTAGCAACTCTGCATTCCAGGTGTGCAAATTAGCACACCATCGCCAGTGTCATCCTGACAGCACTGGTAGCAACTCTGCATTCCAGGTGTGCATATTAGCACACCATCGCCAGTGTCATCCTGACAGCACTGGTAGCAACTCTGCATTCCAGGTGCACTATTTAGCACACCATCACCAGTGTCATCTCGGCGGCACTGGTAGCATCGCCACGTTCTTGTTGCATACCTCAACTGATTCTCATCAGCCCAAAGGCTGCAATGGCAATGGTCCTGGGGACCCAGGTCTCTATCAGCCCTCAAGGCTGCTGCAACAGCCCAAAGGCTGCTTCACACCATTAGTCCCTTGGCCACGACTATAAAGGCCACAACCAGCCCTCAAGGCTGTTCCTAGAGCCCACAGGCTGCATCTCAACTCCAGGTCTCTGGCCATAATGAGCCAAAGCTTACCAGCCCTCAAGGCAGCCTCCACAGCCCAAAAAACTGTACCACCTCCGTAAGCCTCATGGCCACAATTAGTCCATGCAAAATCCACCCTCAAGACTGGCACTATATCTGACCAAACTACCATCCGTTTCTAACACAAACTTTGCACTGCTCTTTATCACAACAGCACTGGTCCATTTTTTTGTCCTTGACACATTTAGGGCTGCCTGTTTTGAAAGTTTTCATTAAAATTGTGCAAGATAAAATATTAAGCACTTAGGTGAAACAAATCAGCTCATGTAATGTACATGCTAAGAGATAGCTGATTGTTTGCTAATGGCAATTTGTTAAATGCTCTACTTCACCACTATTTACAGTACACTGCTTAAGGCCGCGTACACACCTATGGATAGATCTGTCCAATATGTCTTGTGGGAAGGAAAATCTGGTAATGTATTGGAGCAAATAACAATAGAAATTTGCTCCCAAACACTGGAAAACAGACCAGATTTTCCTTCCCACCAGACAGATTGGACAGATATACAGTATCTATAGGTGTGTACAAAGCCTTAGGCAATCTACTTGTTTTGAATGTTTGAGTAATGACTTTTTCAAAGAATATAGCATTGCCTTAAACCAATATTAAAGAATGTTGTTTTGTGAGTTTATCAAACACATTTTCAAACACATTATTGTAATGTTACTCAGCGGTGTCACTGACCTTCATGACACCCAGTGCTGCTGCAAGGAAATCTTCTTGTGTACTGGAGGCGCGCGTACAAAAGGTGCCCAACAGAGCCACCACGCCCCCTTGTGTGTGTCAGTCTTTGAGGTGTGACCGCTTCTTACGACCTCTGTTCTCGGCACACAGGGCTTACCCAGCACTCCGGCAGCTGCTTGGGCAGCTCCCAGCCTCTTCCCTGCCTTTCTCTGCATTATGGCTGCTCAGTAACACCATCCACCCGGGTGACACCAAAATAGCAGAGCAGTTATGCTATTTTGGTGTCACCCCCTTGAATGGTGTCACCCAGTGCCGGGCGCTCCCCTCACACTCTCCAGTGATGCCAATGATGTTTCTTGGTATAAATTGTGTAAATGTGTGAAACATCCATACCAACACAATATACCTTGACTAACTTTTATGTGTTTTAATAATTTTTTTAACACACTTCATAAAGGGAACCATAAAAAATAGGTAGTTGTGTGGACATGTGCAATTACAAAGTAAGTGTTATGCAAAAAACATACGTGTAATGTAAGTATGACATATATCTTTCTTCATTGTCTCAATACAGTACTATAAAATAGGTTTTAACTGCATCCAAATGTAAGATGTATGTACATTAATTTACTGTGTTTTGCAGTAAAATGCTCAAACATAAATCTTTGTTCTACTTTATACACATAAATGTTCCAAAATAAACTTGCAAAACAATAAACACTCAGGTTATCTCAATTCTGCAATGTAAACAACTTACATGTAAAATTCTTGCACATAACAATGTACCCATGTACGAATATGTACAATTGCACATATTTATTTTAAACATACATCATGACAATCAAAAAAGTTTGGTGCTTTTAGAAATTTAGAAATGTTGACCAACATAGATGTCATGAATTGTACTAAGGCAATTGTGTTTTCTGATTTAAAAAAAAAATTATTTCAGAGACTTCCCCAAGGTACACCCTTCCCACCATGGCGCGTGTGTGAGCCACCTCTTGTTGGGGTAGTTTGTCTGCGTGGTGTTGTAACAAGGGTATTTGTCTGGAATGTGCTGGCTCCTGAAGTACCAGCATTTGGGTCAGGTAATCGGACCAAGATTTGTGTGCCAAAATTTAAAAATGTACCATTAAGGTCATGAATTGCAGTATTTTGATTTTCTGTTAAGTGTAAAGATGTGTAATGAAACCGGTTATTTGCTTCATGATACCTGTTTTGTGATTCCTACATCATTAGTATAGGTGCGTACACACGCAGCGTTATTTTGGATGATGGAATGAGAACGATAATGACCAATGCACTCTCCCGCTGGTCGTTGGCCATTGCCGTTTATTGCCCGAACCTCTTGTATAACCTGACAATATTGTCAGGTTTGAGAAGATACAGTTGTGTTCCCGTACCAGTCACTCACTTATTTTATAGTTGTATAAGTGGTGTTATGGGGATAATCACCATTCTATTGTATAGGTAATTATTTATTGTACCTTCAGACGAATCCTGTTAGCAAAGTGATAAAATAAAACAAAAATTCTTAGTGAATGGCGCAAAAAGAAAAGCAGCCTATACAATGATTCAACACGTGAAATCTCACAAAATTTCAATACAAATAAATAAGCAAAATGGAATATGTGACTCAAAAGAAAGGCGCTGGTAAAAAATTATAATATATTGAATATTACGCTCCTGGAACAACACATGTATCCGTGATGGAAGTCAGGAAGATCCTTCTTTCTATATTCTCCAGTGTACATGAATATCATAAAAAACACAAAAAGACAAAAAAAGTATGTGTAGTACAGTTTTTTGTTACATAGTATATATATATTGTTCGTTGTAGAGAAGATAATTCGTTCAGTAGGGTGCAGGCATACCCCAACTCACACTCAATTGTGTATTTTCATATATCAAAAGGTTTCTTTGGTATCACCCCTGTGTAGAAAGGGCTATATAACCCAAAACCAGGAAGAGGGAAGAAGAAAGGTGGCGTACCCTACTCACTATAAGGATGTAGGGTTGAAACACATCAAGGTATCTTTAAAAAGCCTCCACAAACTAGGAGCGTACCCCACTCACGGTAGATATAGATGGCTTCGTATAGAGGTTTCTTTGTCATTTTTCTTAGTAGTTTATTTTCCATATATGGTGTCAAAGCTGGATAATTGGCAGAGACAGAATCTGTTTAAAATTAAATCTGCACTACGCCATTTTGCGAATGGCCGCAAGATGCCATTTTGTGATTGGGCGCAAGATGCCATTATGTGATTGAGCGCCCAGCGCCATTTTAGCAAATCTCACACATTATAAGTACATACGGCGATGCTATTATTTTGCGTTGTGCGATTCCCATGCAATAGAAAGATGTTAAAAGTCCTCATTATATAAATACAGTTACTAAAACATATTATATGATCAACCCTGCAAAACACGTACCACGGTGTACTCCACAAAACACATAGTCGCACAACACTAACTAGCATCTTTTCTTAATACCCCAATACCTACACTCTACACACTTACATAAAAAGGTTCCCTAGCATTAATGTTAATATTTAAGGTTTTATTCATTATCAGTAATGTTGGGAAATACAAGTTATTTGATATCTAAGGTTTAGTGCATGGTAAGCAGACCGTGTTTAGTGTCATTCTAAACCACTGTGTCTTTGCAGATTTCCGGTTCCATCAGGGAAGAAATCGCAACATGTGTCTGCAAGTTATGGATCATAGAGAGTTAGGGATTGAAATGTGTCCTGTAATGCAGCCAGTCTAATTTGTTATGCAGCGGGAAAATGGACACAAAGAGCTGTTGGAGGCTGGAATGTGACCATACGAATTGACCTATGAACTGTACTGTAACAGAAGAACCAGGAAGAAGAACCAATGGAATCATGGCAAACTGTTCTATTGTATTGCCTATCCCAGTAAGAGTATATATGCAGGTTCTCTGAAACTAGATGCTAGTCTTCTTGCTTTGCTATTGGCGGAGGTTTCATCTTTGATGCCGGGATCTGGATCCAGAGCGCGTGCGTATGTAACGACTGTACCTAGTGACTGTATGATTTATTTGCGTTAATTTTATTTAGATCACAGTGTGTAACCATCTGCTTTTATATTGAATAATAACTTTTTGTGCTTTGGAACCACAATCAAAGTCTGAAAGCAATTATTTCTTGTGCGACTCATAATGCTAAATTGCGACAATTTTAGAGTGTATAGATAGATAGGAATTGATAGTTGGGGGCTCACAGTGTGAAACCACACTACCGGTCATGCATTAACACTTGGTCAGTGATCTCTCAGCAAAAGGGTGGAGGCGCCATAGCAGGAAAGAACACATTGTGCCTTCAAATACCTACTACCACTTTGTTGCTGAGAGACCGCTACCCGTTATTGTGGGAGTTCAAGGACCGCTGATTAGAATCCAGGGACAAGGGAGGAAAAAGTTTGTTTTCCTGTGTTGATTTTCATGTTAAAATGGGAAGTCGCACAATAGCGTAAGGGTAATAATACATTTTGTGTAGTAGTCGCATGATTGTGTATGCGACTAGTCGCACAATAGCGTATACGTATTTCCTGTATTGCTGCCACATGTTTTAAACAAAGTCATTGAGATTGCATTGTGATATTGATAGATAGCATTGTTGTAAATATCTTGATCAGTATTGCCATAATCTGGGAAAACATTTATTTTTCTGCGCAGAAAAAGAGTATGTAACAGTAAACATTTGTTGGTAGGGGTAACATGTTCACTAGTTAAGGGTATTGTAGGACCCTTAAGTGCTAGGCGCCTGGTGTTGGCCTAGTGGCTCGGTAGTAGATACCGCAGTCTATACACATAAGCAGGTGTAGTTGTTGTCTTTGTTGTAGGTATCGGCTCTCAGTGTGATTGCAGTATTCAGTGATCAGTTAGGGTTATTTGGGTATTGTAATTGAACCGCACAGTTGTGGCAAATTGTGATTGTGAACTGAGCAGAGGGTGGACAGAATCACTGAAAAGGGTAGGTGTTATTGGAATTCCTAAATGCTAGCAGTGAAAGGTAGTCAAAAAGGGATTAGGTGCGTGGAAGCAGCCTGGTTATTCTTCCATAGGTGTGTGGGCGCATCCTGTTAATATCGTTCACAGGTAAGTGAAAGTAGCCCTGATGTTCTTTCACCAGTCTAAATCTCTATTGAAAAGTTAGCATTATTTTCCCAAAGATGGGAGGCAAACAAACAGTAGAGATGTTAGATGATGTGCTGTGTTGGAAGAGCCACTTGGATCGGCACGGCATATTATGCATACTAGGTACGGTGTTTATGCAATTAGGTACTGTGATGTATGGTTTAAAATGACGAGGAAGAGTGTTAAACTGTTTCCCAGAATTGGCAGCTTTGATAAAGGAGGTATTGAACAATGTCTGAGATAGCATCTGTATGGTGCACTCTCGAATGAAAAAGATAAAGTATAACGAGTGTTTAAAGTTGTGGCAGCACGAGAGGGATACGTGGCTTAAGGGTGTGCACACGACACAAACCAGCGTCGCGTGCACGATGCAGGAGAGTGCGCACACAGCGCTAAACTGCGGTGTGTGCACGCTGCAAAAGAGTGCACATGCACAGCAAGGTAGCGTTGTGGAAGGTATTGCCAGTGGTTCACGTGCACCACCACCACCATATGCCGATGGGGGTGGAGGTACAGTCAATGTAAAAACTCATAAAAATTTAACAAGTAACTAGTACCCTCTCCTGAGTAATCACAAAGAAAATGTTTCTGATGCGGATGATGAACCTGTTGTTATGTGTGACATTTCCCATGCTATACACATGTTAGATGCTCCATCACAACAAGCACGAGTGGTGGCCCCATCTTCATCAGTGATAGTACAGGAAGTGTTAACATCCACTGCACCCGTAGAGGAATTTGTTAACCCTATAAGTAGCAGTAATAGGCTAAATCCCCAGCCAGGTAACAAGGTCAAAGGTAACAGTGTGTCTGGTCTCCATCCCATCTGGACAATAACTGTTCCAAATGGGAATGTGGATGCGAAAGGTGTAGTGCCCACAAGGGAGGTAGCAATGCATTGTCCTTGGACAAGAGCTGAGCTAAATTCCATAATGAATGATTTCCTTGATCCTAAAAAGGAATTAACAAAATGCCAAAGATTTTTGAAAAATGTGGTTAATGTTCACGAGCCAACCAATAAAGATTGGCGAGTGGTGTTAAGGACTTGTCTTCCACACAATACCAATGTGAAAAAGTTTATCACAGATTGCGTATTGGATGGAGATGGTCCCTTAACAGACGAGGGTAACCAAGGTAACATTACCCGCATAATAACTCAATTGGGTGTATATTTTCCAGTAGTAGTTAACTGGAGTAAAATGTTCACCATAATACAAAAAGAGAGTGAATCTGCAGAGGATTACTGTACCCGACCTCTGCAGGCTATCATCCAGTACACTGGGATTGAAGATATTAAAGATAGAACTCATTACAGGGAAATGATCATCACGGTACTTATGGATGGTCTTAAAGACTATCTAAAGACTTGAGTCCAGACCTCACTACCTGGCTGGAGGGGAGTTACTGTAGACACACTCAGGGAATCCGCTATTGAGCATGATAAAAACATCCTCAAGAACAGAGAGACCCAGAGTGAGAAACTAATGGCTGTTAGTATTCAAGCTCTAGAAGGAATGAATGTAACACCACAGCCACCTGGCACACTTCACCTGCACAGCTACATGACCTCACCAATCCTGCACCACCACAAACACAGCCCTACCCCACCTATCACACACAGCCACAAGGGATGCAATTGGGAAACCGGCTGTCTTAATCCTGACAGCCGGCTTCCTGACTGCTTTATCCCAGCGAGGGTGAAATGCCCGGTGTCTAGATGTAGATGCCACTCATTTCCCCGATGCTGGGAGACTGGCGCCCAGCATCCCGATCAAAGGGATGCCGGGCACCGCGAACGGACAGCCGTGGGGGGGAGGGTTAGGTTTAGGGCACCCGGGGGGGACTTAGGGTTATGCACCCCCCCGGGAGGGTTAGTATTAGGCTAGTGGGAGGGAGGGTTAAGGTTAGGCACCCCTGGGGTTAGGCAGCAGACAAGGGGGGGTTAGGGTTAGGCACTTACAGGGGGGATTAGGTTTAGGCACTTGGATGGAAGGTTAAGGTTAGGCACCCCAAAGAAGGGTTAGGGCGTTAGGTTAGGTTAGTTTTTACTTACCTACGGACGATCGGGATTTCCAGCGCTGTCTAGCTTCCGCTGCCGGGATCTCTGCTTCTGTCAGCCTGCTGCTGCTGGGAATCGAACTGCCGGCCAGAGGGCCAGCGGTATTTCAAACCGATTCCTGCCACAAAACCCATAATATCCACAGCAACCATATTACCCTAAAAATCCCTATCCACAACCACAATCTTTCTCTACCACTCAACCCACACAGCAACCCTTTCACCCACCCCACTCACGAAGTAGCTTTAACTGCAACCAAGGGTGACATGTAAGTAGGAACTGTAAGGTGAAGAAGGTAGGACCCCCTAACCAGGGAGTACCTGGATATCCACATAAGGGATATACACAGAGTACAGGAAATTTCCAACAGTCACCAGCTCCAATTGTGGCCTTAAATGCTTTATTGGAGAGTGAGAGTCAACGCTAGGGGTCAGGTCATACCTGTAGTCTACAGATAGTCAGGTTAATGGGAAGTACTAGGGAAGAACCGGTGATGATGGTTGATGTAGCTGGTACTAAACATCTTTTTCTTGTAGACACAGGGGCGACCAGATCAGTAATAAAATCTCCATCTAATTTACAGGTGACCAGCGAGACAGTACCAGCAATGAGTGTAACGGGTAAAGTGCAGCATTATCCTATAACCAAATCCACAGAGGTTACTATCTGGCCATTGCATACCAGGCATTCTTTTCTTCTGACAGCAGTGGCTCCTACTAACCTACTGAGAAGGGATTTGTTATGTAAGATGGGATGTGTCATATATTGTACCCCTGATGGTATATTTCTAGATACCCCAGAGAGAGTTGCACACGAGGTGAGGGATATGTTGGACACTCCCCAAAGGATAATATATCACTACCGGTTCAGGTAAAAATCCATCTCAGGTAGATCAAATGTTATCCCAAATTCCAGATTCACTTTGGACCAAAGATGGACAGGACACTGGATTAATGGCAAATGTAGCTCCCGTAATGGTAAATCTAAAAAGCAGTAGGCAAGCTCTAAAAATTCCCCAGTACCCATAAAATAGGAGGTAGAGATAGGGGTTTATCACATAATTGAGCGATTATTACAGCAGGGAATTTTAGTCCATACAGCAAGTGTAGCCAACAGTCCCATCTTTCCGGTGAAGAAAAGTGGTGGGAGGGGTTACAGGCTGGTACAAGACCTTAGAGGGGTTAATAAGGTAGTAGAGAGACAATTTCCTGTAGTGCCGAATCCAGCTGTCATTCTTATGCAGATCCCACCAAATGCAACCCATTTCACTGTCATTGACCTCTGTTCTGCTTTCTTCTCTGTACCTCTTCATCCTGACTGTCAGTACCTATTCGCTTTTACATACAGGGGTGTACAATACACATGGACACGATTGCCCCAGGACTTCATAGACAGCCCCAGTATCTTCTCCCAGGCCTTACACGACTGTTTACAATCTTTTCAAACTACCAATGACTCTGTTCTAATACAATATGTGGACAATTTATTGATATGTTCTGATTCGTTTATGTCATGTTTAAATGATACTAAACTTTTATTGCTTCATCTCTCGCAAACAGGACACAAGGTTGCTAAGGACAAACTACAGCCATGCCAGTCCAGGGTTAAATACTTGGGACATTGCCTAACCCAGGGGTTATGACATCTGGACATCTGACAAATGACAGAATCCAAGCCATACAGACTATGACACTGCCGCAGAACCAACAGCAAATCTGTACCTTCTTGGGAATGTGTGGATACTGCAGAATGTGGATCCCAGGTTTTTCTATTTTGGCCTTGCCATTAGAGGACTTAGGCCCTCATTCAGAGGCGGTCGCAAGAAGCGATCGCTCTCTCTGAATGAGGGTGGCCGCTTCATTTTTTAAGTGCAGCCTCCTGGTCACTAGCTAAGCTGTGGGTTACCACCCACAGCTTAGCGACCGACCAGGGTGATGGTTGCAATGGTCAAGACCATCGCGGCTATCGGGTCTTGCAACGAGACCCTAAGGTTGGGTCTTGGCAACCGCAAGCCCCAGGGAGCTTCCTGCTCTGATCGAGCAGGAAGCTCCCCACTGACATCACTGCTGATGTCAGTGCGGCCACCCACAAAATGGCAGGTGTTTGCTTGGGAAGCCTCTGTTTGTGTAGCCACCCCCCCGCTCCGCCTACAAAATGGGGCCAGCTGTCGATCAACATCGACAGCCGCCCCTTTTGTAGTGAGCTCCGGAGCGAGAGAGTTTCTCTCTCGCTTCGGGGCTTGCGCATGTGCAGTTCGGCCGCTGCGCATGCGCAGGGCCTTAACATTGACCCGGTTGTGAGTGCTCAGTGCTTGTAAATGGTTCTGAATGAGATCCTTAGTCTCTTCCTCAAAGCCCGATCGTGTCATACACACAGAGGAATCAGAGCAGGCTTTCCTTAACCTTAAGGATAGTCTGACAAGAGCACCTGCATTGGGAATACCTGATCACGAAAAACCTTTTGATTTGTATTGTATGGAAGCTAATGGTTGTGCAGCGTGTCCTCACACAAAAACATGGTGATGCCAGTAGGCCCGTAGCATACTACAGTGCACAATTGGACACTGTGGCAAGATCACTCCCAATGTGTTTAAGAAGTGTAGTAGCAACTGCTCTATTGGTCAGTAAGAGTGAGGATGTGGTATTAGGCCATGATATGATTGTCTATACTCCCCATGCTGTATCTGCTTTGCTGAATTCTGCCCAAACCAGACATGTCTCCTCAGCTAGGTTCACAAAATGGGAAGTAGCCCTAATAGCACCTGCAAACATCACCATCAAAAGGTGCAGTACGTTAAACCCAGCAATGTATTTACCATATGTGCAACATGATGCATAAAGGGTGGAGAGAGGTGAGTCGCTGGTGAAAGGTGAGTTCTGCAGGTATATTGATGCACATGATTGTATGGAATAACTGAATCAGACCTTTACTGCAAGACCTGACATACGGGATACACCTTTAGAAAATATAGATGTGACATTTTCCACAGATTGGAGTTGTCATAGACAAACTGAAACTGGAGAATTATGTACAGGTTATGCTGTGGTAAATGACGAAGATGTCATAGAGGTCGAACCTTTAGGTCCACCACACTCGGCCCAAGTGGCGGAACTGGTGGCATTAAGGAGAGCATGTGAATTCGCGGAAGGTAAATCTGCTAATATCTACACTGACTCTAGGTACGCCTTTGGGGTAGTAAATGATTTTGGGGCTCTATGGCATCTGAGAAATTTTATGACAGCAGCAGGCACACCAATCTCACATTCCAGATATATAAAAGGACTACTGACAGCAATCCAATTGCCTAAGACAGTGGGGGTAATTAAGTGTAAAGCCCATACATGTGAGGATGACCCGGTATCACTGGGCAACAACAGGGCATATGAAGCTGCCAAATGGGCGGCAGGGTCAAAGTAAATGTGTCAATTAACCAAATGATGTTTCAAATGATTGACATGCTGAAATTAACTGAGATGCAAAATTTGTGTTCCATCCAGGAAAAGGCAGTCTGGAGGTCCAAGGGATATGGGCAAGAGTCTTCTGGACTCTGGAGAGATGGACAAGATAAGCCAGTGGCTCCCAAGGTGTACTACCCAAGCCTGGCTGAGGCAGCGCACGGTCTGACTCACTTGGGAAAGCAAGGTATGTGCAAATTGGTGAGAGCATACTGGTGTGCACTGGGTTTTGTCTTCTCAAGCGGAAAAGAGAGCAATGTCCTGTCTGACCTGCTTGAGGAAAAACATTGGGAAAATGATCCCTAACGAACCATCCCACATTCCTCGGACCGACGGACCTTTTCAGGTAATACAAATTGGTTTTATCCAATTACCACCTTGCAGGAATCTCAAGTATGTATTAGTGTGCACTGATGTGTTTTCTAATTGGGTTGAGGCATACCCAGCTGCCACTAATACTGCTGCGTTTACTGCTAAGAAAATTGTTCAGGAGTTTGTATGCAGATACGGTATCCCTAGAATGATCGAAAGTGATAGGGGTACTCATTTCACAGGTGATGTCTTCCAAAACATGTGTAAGTTGATGGATATTAATAGTAGACTTCACACCCCCTACCGACCTCAAGCCAGTGCCAAGAGGAGAGGATGAACGGTACTGTTATAAACAAATTAAGTAAAATCATGGCAAAAACTGGACTGGGTTGGCCAGAAGCATTACCACTTGTCCTCCACAGTATAAGGACAACTCCTAGACCCCCTCTCAATCAGTCCCCCTTTGAAATACTGTTTGTAGACAACCTAATTTGATTATAAGTCTGCAGGAAGATTTGAAAAGTAACAATGAGGTAATTATAAGGTATCTTATAACAGTGAGTAATCAGTTAAAACAGCAACAGCAGAAACTGAAATTGTTGTCACATGATATGCCTGACACAAACTGTCATGATGTTGAACCTGGAGAATTTGTTATGTTCAGAAATTTCTTGCATTCAGGTTGTTTGACAGTTCGGTGGGAAGGTCCATATCAGATGTTGCTGATGAGTACAACTTCAATGAAGGTGGCAGAGAGAGATACCTGGGTCCATTCCACTCACTGTAAGAAGGTCAACCAACCAGTGGAGAAACAAGGCAGAATTGAGGCAGATAAAATAGACCTGTCAATTGCGATTCTGTTCCGGGAAGGTTAAAGGTTACAGTGAGATACCTGAGCTAAAGAAATTTGTAGATCAGTGTTTTCAGCAATGGATTGGTCTGCTGTGGTTATCTTTGTGTTTTCTCCCAGAGTCCTCATTATCTGGGGTTGTTTCAGGATATCTGGTTTCTGTGACGGAGGACAGAGGATGAAGAGGGCAGTTGATGTTGATATCAATGGATTGGAGTTGGGAGAAGGAGTGCTAAACCAACCGGGGGAGTATCTGACCAAACCCAGTACAGTAATTGTTAAGAGATCTGCTATTGTGGAAACTCGGAGACTGTGTGAATGTCTATCGTCTGAGGATATTGTATGTGTGAGTTCTGTTGGTCCGTAGTCAATGAGAGATGCATCCAACAGTGCCAACCTAAGTATAACCAGTATTGGAGTGGGTATCCTTTAGAGGATTATCATACCATGGTGGGCAAAGTTTTAAACCAAACCTACTGTTGCGTGTGCTCTCACGTGCCCCAAGGACAGCATAATGTAGGATTAGTGCCATTTCCATTAAATATCTCTGAGATTTTAGAATTACAAAAAGGGAAGATACTGGATGGAAAATTTCTTAACACCAAACCACCCCATTTTAAACTCCACCAGTACCAGGTAGATAAAACACTTTTATGTTTAAACATCACCAACTCCAATGACCCAGAAAGTTGGGAGTTGACGGGGAATAACCAGACAATGACCTTCTCACTAAGAGCTGATCATGAGCCTATGAATTATGAACTGTTATGCACAATTAGAAAACACTTCCGGTATAAATATACACTAAGTAACACCAAAGAAATGGTTGGCAGAGTACCAGAAGGGTACTGTGCTAGGGTTATACAATCAGAAACGTGTATTAGCCACATGAGAGAACCTGAGATAGGATCATTTGTTAGGGAAATGTGTTGGATGATCATGATGCATTCTATTCCTTATGTTCTCCCCGATGATGTATATTTTATATGTGGAAGGAAAGTGTATAAGTGGCTCTCTCCGAGTTCTGAAGGTTTGTGTTATCTGGGAAGAGTACTTCCAGAGGTTATGACCCTTATACATGGTGAAATGCTTGGCATTCATAAAAACACACCATCACCATATCTTCACACACAGTATGAACATAGAGACAAAAGAAATATGATGCCTGGTGACGTACATAAAGCCACACAGTTAATTAGTGAAACAACTGGCTTTCAAGTTTTGGTAGCATTGGATGCCACCAGGATCGCTCAGGGTACACAAAATTTTAGATATATCTAAGATCTTGCTAAATTAATAGATAATATCACCGAGATGTATGATGACACATTTAGGTACACAGGTAAGGAGTTGCAGGCCTACAAGAAAGAACTGGTGCAACACAGATTAGTTTTAAATTATTTAACAGCTGTCACTGGAGGGTATTGCGTAACTTTGGCCACCCAATTTGGTGTAAAGTGTTGCATATACATTACAAATAATAAAAGTGACCCCAAGGAGGTGATAGACCGGAAGATGGATGAAATTCTGCAGCTGAAATGGGAATTTTGGAAGAACCATAATGCTTCAGTGGCTGAAGTAGAGGAGAAGGTAGAGGAATGGGTTTCATGGTTGAACCCAGTGAAATGGTTCTCAGGTCTAGGAGAGTGGGTCCAGAAAATGATTGCAAGCATAGGTAAACTCTTGATCCTCATATTGGTTGTCATCATAGTAATTGGCTTATGTGTCAGGTATGTTCCTACTGTGTTGAAATGTGGAAAATGTAAAGATAAGGTAAACCGAAAGAATGAAATTATGATGGTGGTCAGTAGTAACAGTATGAATACTGAGGTAAATGTAGGACTGCATTACAACCCTGAACTAGAAGGTACAATCATATGATGTATAAAATTTAGACATGCATGACATGTGTTATTAAAATGTTATTTTAAAACATCTTAAATAATGTAAGTTCCTATCCCCTTCAAGACTTCCTTTTTAGGATTGGTGCATCCCCACATCTTTCCCATGATCTCCCAAGATCCGCGGTGTGCATATAAGGGTAGTTTTATGTCCCCTCCTAGAGACACATTATTGATGGTTTAAGAACCACCTTGTGTCATCCCATAATATAACATGAAATAATATGTCATAGTGTAAGCCTAAATTAATTTTATGTGATAGCATGTTGTTTGCAATCAAAGGGTGGACTGTCAAAGCTGGATCATTGGCTGAGACAGAATCTGTTTAAAATTAAATCTGCATGATGCCATTTTGCGAATGGCCTAAAGATGCCATTTTGCAATTGGCCACCCAGCGCCATTTTAGCAAATCTCACACATTATAAGTACATACGGCGATGCTATTATTTTGCAACGTGCAATTCCCATCCAATAGAAAGATTTTAAAAGTCCTCATTATATAAATACAGACAGTTACTAAAACATATTATATGATCAACCCTGCAAAACACGTACCACGGTGAACTCCACAAAACACGTAGTCGCACAACGCTAACTAGCGTCTTTTCTTAATACCCCAATACTTACAGTCTACACACTTACATAAAAAGGTTCCCTAGCATTAAAGTTGATATTTAAGGTTTTATTAATTATCAGTAATGTTGGGAAATACTAGGGGTGTGCACCGGCCACTTTTCGTGTTTTGGTTTTGGATCTGGATCTTTCTTCGTGTTTTGGATCTGGATTGGTTTTGCCAATACCACCCTTCCGTGTTTTGGGTTCTGGGTTTTGTGTTTTGGATCTGTATTTTTTTTATTTTAAAAAAGCATAAAAACAGCTAAAATCACAGAATTTGTGGGTTTTTCTGCTCCTATGCTATTATTAACCTCAATAACCTTAATTTCCACTCATTTCCAGTCTATTCTGAACACCTCACACCTCACAATAGTGTTTTTATGTCCAAAAGGTTGCACCAAGGTAGCTGGATGACTATGCTAAGCGACATGAGTGGGTGGCACAAACACGTGGCCCATCTAGGAGTGGCACTGCAGTGGCAGACAGGATGGCAGTTTGAAAAACTAGGCCCCAAACTGTACATAATGCAAATGCAAAGAAAAAAAAGAGGTGCAAGATGGAATTGTCCTTGGGCCCTCCCACCCACCCTTATGTTGTATAAACAGGACATGCACACTTTAACAAAGCAATAATTTCAGCGCCAGGGTCTGCCACACAACTGTGGCTGAAATGATTGGTTCGTTTGGGCCCCCACAAAACAAGCTGGCAATTAATCTGTCCCTGCACAAACTGGCTCTACGGAGGCAAGATGTCGTCCTCATCCTCCTCATCCACCGATTCCTCACCCTCTTCAGTGTTGTGTACATCCTCATCCTCACAGAGTATTAATTCGTCCCCACTGGAATCCACCACCACAGGTCCCTCTGTACGTTCTGGAGGCTGGTCTCCCTGGAAGAGTTGATAATTCATTTTGATGAACATCATCTTCTCCACATTTTGTGGAAGCAACGTCCTACGCCTTTCGCTGACAAGGTTCCCGGCTGCACTAAACACTCTTTCGGAGTACACACTGGAGGGGGGGCAACTCAGGTAAAATAGAGCCAGTTTGTACAGGGGCCTCCAAATTGCCTCTTTTTCCTGCCAGTACAGGTATGGACTGTCTGACATGCCTACTTGGATGCTGTCACCAATGTAATCCTCCACCATTCTGTCAATGGTGACAGTATCATATGTAGTGACAGTAGACATGTCAGAAATTGTTGCCAGGTCCTTCAGTCCGGACCAGATGTCCAAACTTGGTCCTGCCTGCCCTGCATCACCACCAGCGGGTTGATTAGGATACTTACGTTTTTTCCTGGCAGCCCCAGTTGCTGGAGAAAATGAAGAAGGAGCTGTTGACGTGTCACGTTCCGCTTCAGCTGACAGTGTGTTCACCAGCAGGTCTTTGCACCTCTGCAGGCTTGTGTCGGCCGGAAAGAGAGACACCACATAGGCTTTAAACCTAGGATCGAGCACGGTGGCCAAAATGTAGTGGTCTGATTTCAACAGATTGACCACCCTGGAATCCTGGCAAAGCGAATGAAGGGCTTCCTCCACAAGTCCCACATGCCGAGCGGAATCGCTCCGTCTTAGCTCCTCCTTCACTTTCTCCAGCTGCTTCTGCAAAAGCCTGATGAGGGGAATGACCTGACTCAAGCTGGCAGTGTCTGAACTGACTTCACGTGTGGCAAGTTCGAAGGGCTGGAGAACCTTGCACAACATCATTCTCCACTGCGCTTGAGTCAGGTGCATACCCCTCCTTTGCCTATGTCATAGGTGGATGTATAGGCTTGTATGGCCTTTTGCTGCTCCTCCATCCTCTGAATTTTTCGGGCCACCCAAAGCGTCTCCTGCACGCCCCTGTCGCTTTTCAGAAAATTCTGCACCACCAAGTTTATTGTATGAGCAAAACATGGGACGTGCTGGAATTTGCCCAGATGTAATGCCCGCACAATATTGGTGGCGTTGCCAGATATCACAAATCCCCAGGAGAGTCTAAGTGGGGTAAGCCACTGGGCGATGATTTCCCTCAGTTTCTCTAAGAGGTTGTCGGTGGTGTGCCTCTTACTGAAACCGGTGATACACAGCGTAGCCTGCCTTGGAACGAGCTGGCGTTTCTGAGATGCTGCTACTGGTGACGCTGCTGCTGTTGCTGCGTAAGGTGATACATCTACCCAGTGGGCTGTCACAGTCATATAGTCCTTAGTCTGCCCTGTTCCACTTGTCCACATGTCCGTGGTTAAGTGGACATTGGGTACAACGGCATTTTTCAGGACACTGAGGACACTTTCTCTGATGTTTCTGTACAGTCTCGGTATCGCCTGCCTAGTGAAGTGGAATCTAGACGGGATTTGGAACTGGGGACACACTACCTCCATCAATTGTCTAAATCCCACTGCACTAATGGCGGATACCGGATGCACGTCTAACACCAACATAGCAGTCAAGGCCTCAGTTATACATTTTGCTTCAGGATGACTGCTGTCGTACTTCATCTTCCTCGCTAAGGACTGCTGGAGGGTCAATTGTTTAGTAAAAGTAGTGGTGTTCCTACTTCCTCTCTGGGATGATGAACGACTCCCATCAGCAGCAACAGCAGCAGCGGCAGCAGGAGGCGTAGCAATGCAGGATCCTCCGGAGGAATCCCGGATAGGAGAGTCAGTCATGCCAGTGACATAGCCTGCAGGACTACTTCCGATCCTGACTAAGGAGGAAATTGACGAGGAGGGAGTTGATGGTGTGGTTTGCAGGTGCTTGGATACAACAGGACAACGCGATTTAGATGTCCCTGGACTGCTTATGGTCTTAGCCAAAGTTTCTGAACTTGACAGTAACTTTTTATGAACGCGCTGCAGGTGCCGTATAAGGGAGGATGTTCCTAGGTGGTTAACATCCCTACCCCTACTTATTTCACCTTTACATATGGTACATATGGCAAGACAGTTGTTGTCCGGATTTGGATAGAAATATTGCCAGACCAAAGAGGTGGAATGTTTGGTCTTCTGCCCAGGCATGACCGTGATGGGCTTTTTCATCCCATGGACAACAACTGTCTCCCCCGAAGCCTGATTTAAACAAACCACATCACCATCAGAATCCTCCTCGCCAACTTCCTCCTCAGCGCAAGCTACACCAGTATCCTCATCCTGTTGTACTTCAACAGTGACATCTTCAATTTGCATATCAGCAAGTGGACTGTGGGTGCTCCTTTCAACACTTGCAGGGGGCGTGAAAATGGTGGAAAGAGCCACCTCTTCCTGTCCAGTGCTGGGAAGGTCAGGCATCGCAACCACCACCACACTTGGACTCTCCTTGGGGATTTGTGATATCTTCTTAGAACACACAGTTCTTTGCTGTGCTTTTGCCAGCTTAACTCGTTTGATTTTTTTTAGTGGGAGGAGGGCTTCCATCGTCATGTGAAGCTGAACCACTAGTCATGAACATAGGGAAAGACCTTAGCCATTCCTTGCCACTCCGTGTCGTAAATGGCATAATGGCAAGTTTACATTTCTCTTCAGATGATTTAAATGTTTTTTTCAAGGTCATTTTCCTGAACTTTGTCATTTGGGATTGTATGTGGCCTCTACTATGACATTGGGCATCGGCCTTGGCAGACGACGTTGATGGAATGTTATCGCCTATGTCATGACTAGTGGCAGCAGCTTGAGCACTAGGAGGAAGTGGTTCTTGATCTTTCCCTATTTTATTTTTATCGGAGAAAGTTTGATCCTCCATTTAAGCTATATTGATATATACGTGCGGCTAAGGCGCACACAAACACAGAAAATAATTTTTTATTTTTGTTGGAGACTAGTGCACTTTGTGGGTTACACCACCCTTTAAGAAATGAGCCAGCCGGCCCTTTACTTATGGGACACAGGCGCACGCTTGGCGCTGCTCCTTTGTTGATGCACGTGCAGCCACAGTGCACACAATTCACAAACACAGAATTTTTTTTTTAATTTTCTTTGGAGTGCCCTTTGGGGGTTACAGCACCCTTTAGCGGTCAATCCAGCCGGCCCTTTATTTATGGGACACAAGCCCATGCTTGGCACTACTTTGTTGATGCACGTGCGGCTACTGCGCACACAATTCACAAACACAAAAAAATATATTTTTTCATTTTGTTTGGAGTGCCCTTTGGGGTTTACAGCATCCTTTAATGGACAAGCCAGCTGGCCTTTTACTTATGGGACACAGGCGCACGCTTGGCGCTGCTCCTTCGTTGATGCACGTGCAGCCACAGTGCACACAATTCACAAACACAGAAAAAAAAATTATTTTGTTTGGAGTGCCCTTTGGGGGTTACAGCACCCTTTAGCGGTCAATCCAGTTGACCCTATATTTATGGGACACAGGCGCACGCTTGGCACTACTTTGTTGATGCATGTGCGGCTACTGTGCACACAATTCGCAAACACAAAAAAATATATTTTTTTATTTTGTTTGGAGTGCCCTTTGGGGGTTACAGCACCCTTTAACGGACAAGCCAGCCGGCCTTTTACTTATGGGACACAGGCGCACGCTTGGCGCTGCTCCTTCATTGATGCACGTGCAGGCACAGTGCACACAATTCACAAACACAGATAAAAAATTTTTATTTTGTTTGGAGTGCCCTTTGGGGGTTACAGCACCCTTTAGCGGTCAATCCAGCTGGCCCTTTATTTATGGGACACAGGCGCACGCTTGGCACTACTTTGTTGATGCACGTGCGGCTACTGCACACACAATTCACAAACACAAAAAAATATATTTTTTTATTTTGTTTGGAGTGCCCTTTGGAGGTTCCAGCACCCTTTAACGGACAAGCCAGCCGGCCTTTTACTTATGGGACACAGGCGCACGCTATTCATGGCTGAAGTGGAGAAAGATTTGTTCTTCTCCAACAATTAAGGAGCACAATACATAAAGGGATATGTTTGCTACATAGATGACATCTTCTTCTTGTGGAAGGGCAGAGAATTGTCTTTAAAAGAAATGATGGATTCTATAAATACCCAAGATGAAGCTATCAAATTCACATATCAATGTAGCTCAAAGACCATTCACTTTCTAGATGTTGAAGTCTCCTTAACGGAAACACAGGACTTTCGTACATCCATCTACAGCAAAGAAATAGATAGGAATACATTTATTACAAGCTGACAGCTACCATCCAGTAGCACTGAAACAGGGCCTCCCATTTTCTCAGTTTGTTTGTGGACTTAGGCCCTGATTCAGAGCCGGACGCAAGTCGCTGCTCGTTCGCTCCGAGCGATGTTTGCCCAACTGCGCATGCGTACGGATCATAATACGCATGCGCGAACCACTCAGTGCGGCCAAAATTCATGTGCTCGCAAAATAGCGAATGCCTGATAATTTGAGTGACAGAAAGAGGCGTATGTGGGTGGTAACAGGGGAAGGTGCTTGAAAACGGGGAGTGGAGATCCGATCGCAGGCGTGCTTAAAGGTCAAAATGGGCGTTTTATGGGTGTGCATATTTAAAACAGTAGCGTCATTGACCACGTCACTGGGTTATTTTAGAGCCAGAACTGCTCGCAAAATTGTGGTAGCAAACACCAGCCCCAAGAATAGCGAGCAGTTCATACCCTGGTCGATGTACTCGATTAATCTAATAAATAGCGGACATGACGTAGGATGCGAGCGGCCAGGGGGCGTATTCTTTAAAAAAACTAATGCAAGTTTTGTTCGCTCAATCAGACATAGAGGCGTGAACAGACTGCAAACAGCGAACGGTTTATTTGAATAGCCACCCCTTGTTTTAGAACGAACGACCGCAAATAGCGAGTGGCTCTGAATGAGGGCCTTAGGCCCTGATTCAGAGCCGCTCGTAAGCGGCCGCTCGTTCGTTCTGAGCGATGTTAGCCCAACTGCGCATGCGTACGGATCGTTATACGCATGCGCTAACCAGTCAGTGTGGCCGAAATTCATGTGCTCGCAAAATAGCGAATGCCTGCTATTTTGAGTGACAGAAAGAGGCGTATGTGGGTGGTAACAGGGGAAGGTGCTTGAAAATGGGGAGTGGAAATCAGAACGCAGGCGTGCTTAAAGGTCAAAACGGGCGTTTTATGGGTGTGCATAATTAAAACAGCAGCGTCATTGACCACGTCACTGGGTTATTTTATAGTCAGAACTGCTCGCAAAATTGTGGTAGCAAAAACCAACCCCAAGAATAGCGAGCAGTTCATACCCTTGTCGATGTACTCGATTAATCTAATAAATAGCGGACATGACGTAGGATGCGAGCGGCCAGGGGGCATATTTTTCCAAAAATCGAACGCAAGTTTTGCTCGCTCGTTCAGACATAGAGGCGTGAACAGACCGCAAACAGCGAACGGTTCATTTGAATAGCCACCCCTTGTTTTAGAACGAACGACCGCAAATAGCGAGTGGCTCTGAATGAGGGCCTTAGAATTTGTAGTGACCCGACAGTTGCCTTAAAACAAATGGATATAATGTTGTTGAAGTTCCTAGCCCGTGGATATCATCCATGCACATTGAAGGCTGCCAAGGAAAAAGTGCTGTCACTATCTAGGTCAGACTGTCTACAACCTAATTTGAAGAATAAGCAGTATAACATCATGCTGTGGACACAGGAATTTTCAGTGACCAACATGGATCTAATGGCTGAAGCTCATAAATTATTGCCCATTGTCACAACGGACCCTTAATTACCAGCATTTAAGGACACCAGAATCATGCCAGCTTATCGAAGTGGTCCGAACAACAGGGACAAAATTGTTCACAATGACATTTTAGCATTAAATCTAAGGGTCCATCACATTTCTTGACATGCAAACCTGGAAACTTTAGATGCTTGGGCTGTATTACATATAGCTCTTTAGAAATGGGAGATTCTTTTGTTCACAAACATTCGGGGAAGAGATTTACTATCAAATACCCTCTTACATGCACTAGCAGATATGTGATTTATTACATCAGATGCCCCTGTGGTCTGCATTATATTGGCAAGACCACCGGCCAATTTAAAGAATGTATAGCCCTCCACAGATAGGCCATACAGGCAGTGTTGGAGGGCAAAGAATCAGATCAGCCAGTCGCGAGACATTTTTGTGACTTAAAGCATGGCTTAGCTACCATTAGATACAAAATGATAGACCATGAGCCTGTACCACGTAAGGGTGTGGATCATAACAAGGCACTGTTAAGACGTGAGTCAAGGTGGATACACGTATTGAATATGGTGCAACCATTTGGCTTGAATGAAATGCTTTCCTTCTCCTGTTTTCTATAATTTAATATAGTTGGTTATTTGTGGCTAGTCCATATATAGATTCAGCCTATTTTCTATTTTTTTATATATTCTGTAACGTTGGAATCAGATTGTTTTTATTGTGTGTATTTAACATACTTTGACGACGTAGATTAGATTATCATGAAATTCTTGATTTTGAGTCAGCTTGTTTAGATCTTAATAAATCAGTCTGCATGATATCGCAAATTTTTGCTATTACCTGGTCTTTGTTATAACGCTATGTTTGTTGACAGATATTGTCATGGTGATGGGTCACATGCTCAGACCAGACCTCAAGACATGCTGGGATGTTGGTGCATTGGCGCCATTTGATGACATCACCAGGACTCCCCAGGGTCTGACTGATGTTGAAGTGCACAGGGTGTTATCATCTATAAAGGTATAAAGGCTTTATTCACTTTTTTATGTCTTGATAAAAGAGCAGCAGCTCTGAAACGCTGATACTGGAATGGTTGTCTCAGTGTATTTTTATTGATTTAAAAGCCCGAAGTGCCATCCAGCATGTAAGTGGATTATACAGTATATATATATATATATATATATATATATATATATTGTGGTAGAAGCACTGGATAAGTCTGGGATGGCATATATGTGTATCCCAGATTCCTATCATATGTGTCTTAAAACCCCAGGAAAAGTCTGTTATGCCAAACAGATCAGAAGTGCTGGCTTTTGGTAAAAGCCAGATAATGGGTTTTAGGGGTGTGGATGTGAGAAGAGAAGGGGGGGCTCCATACACAGACCATTCCAGGTGTTGGGCCTTTCAGGCTGAGAGTAGGCTGATTAGTAGTTGCACCTGGAAGTGGCTCAGCTGTGTTAGGTTTTGGTTGAGTGTCTCACATACCCTGGGGGAGAACAGACACTGAGGTTTGTTCAAAGACACTCTGTTATTTGGAAGTGATGTGCTGTGTTTGTGGTAAGGCAGTAGGCCCTGCCACTTGTAGAGAGGGAATTACCTGTCTAGTTAATGCCCAGATGGGCTAGGATTTATTTTTCTGTTTTGTTTATTTTGTTGTTTATATTGCACAATAAAACTGGTTTCCGACCAGCTTGCATGAAAACACTGGAAAGGTGTGCTGTTTCCTGGCTGCTGTGTGTAAGGAAGTGTCCATCTACCCCTGGAGAGGGACCCCCTACCCCAACTATATCACAATATATATATATATATATATATATATATATATATATATATATATATATAAACCACACACATATAAATGGGGCAGCAAAAACAATTGGTCTATTGTTAAATCTGATAGCGCTTTACCGTTATCTGACTTAGAAAATCATGCCATGTTATTCAAGGGGCCGCAATTTGCATGACCATCTAGTGAAGCAGACATTAGTGTGAAGAAACCTGTGAAGCACTTTTTACCTATACAGAAGCCAGGTTGCTTTAAATGTTAATTTGTGACTTGCCGTTACCTTATCCCAGGGAATAGTTTTAATCATCCACATTCTGGAAGAAAATATGATATTTTACATCATCTTACATGCAATAGTACGTTTGTAATATACCAGATTTTGTGTCCCTGTGGATTATGTTATATTGGTAAAACGCAATGCAAGTTCAAAGAAAGAATGGCTATGCACCACTCTAGTATTAGGGCAGCATTATTGAGCGGCACTAGTGAACAACCTGTAGCTCGCCATTTCGCCCTATTTAATCATAGTTTGGCGAGTTTGCGGTACCGCATGATTGACCATGGTCCCCCACCTATTAGAGAAGGGGACCGTAATCGCTTACTACTACAATGCGAAGCAAGGTGGATTCATCGCCTTAGTGTATTAGCACAAAGGGGACTGAATGAATCAGTTGCACTTTCATGTTTTTGATTGATGTTTCTATGATGGGTATTATCTATATTTTCTCTATGTGTCATAAATGTATTGCTAAAATGTATTGCTAATATGTATTGTTAATGAATATTGCATTGTGTCTTACTATTGGTTAAACTATTGGTTATTATTTTTATTTGTTGTATATACCTTTAATTGATTTGATTTGTTTTCTTTTCCAGCGCTGGTCATTTGTTTATCTGTTATCTTGGTGATGGCTTTTGTCTATGTCATGCGTCCGCATTTCTGAACGCAATGACGTCATTTTTAGTTGCCGCCGGATGGGTTGCCAGTCCCGGCTTTTTGGCGTGGCTTCACTTAGAGGTGGATGGTATATAAGGTAAGATGTATGCTTTTATATTTTATAATCCTGAAGATAGTACTAATGTACTGAAACGTTGATTTAAACTAGGGGTGAGCGGGTTCGGATTTCTGAAATCCGAACCCCCCCGAGCCACCCCGATCCGAGTCCGATCCGAGTCAGGCTCGACTTTTCCCGCCTGACTCGGATCTGAAATCGAGGCAAAACGTCATCATCCCGCCTTCCGAGTCTCGCGGGTTTTGGATCCTATATAAGGTACCCGCGTCGGCGCCATTTTCTCACTCGGCTGTGGACAGTGAAGAGGGAGGGTGGGAGTTAGGGCTGTGTAGTGTAGTGTAGTGTAGTGCTGCTGTTGTCCACTACTTCAAAGTCCATAGGGGCTGGCTGTGTTGTGCTGTGCTGCTGTTGTTAATAGGGGCTGTGTCCACTACTTCAAAGTCCATAGCAGCTGGCTGGACTGTGTTGTGCAGTCAGTTCTCCATAGGGGCTGTGTCCACTCCAAAGTCCTGTGCAGTGTCCCAGTCCTAAAGGGGTGCTGTAGTGTTGTCCAGGGGGTGCACTGTCCATCAGGGGTGCTCCCCCCAAGTGCTAAAAAAATAATATATTTTCTGTGTTTGTGAATTGTGTGCGCAGTAGCCGCACGTGCATCAACAAAGTAGTGCCAAGCGTGCGCCTGTGTCATAAGTAAAGGGCCGGCTGGCTTGACCGTTAAAGGGTGCTGTAACCCCCAAAGTACACTCCAGTCCAAACCAAAAAAATTATTATTTTCTGTGTTTGTGAATTGTGTGCGCAGTAGCCGCACGTGCATCAACCAAGTAGTGCCAAGCGTGCGCCTGTGTCATAAGTAAAGGGCCGGCTGGCTTGACCGTTAAAGGGTGCTGTAACCCCCGAAAGTACACTCCAGTCCAAACCAAAAAAAAAATTATTTTCTGTGTTTGTGAATTGTGTGCGTAGTAGCCGCACGTGCATCAACAAAGTAGTGCCAAGCGTGCGCCTGTGTCATAAGTATAGGGCCGGCTGGCTTGACCGTTAAAGGGTGCTGTAACCCCCAAAGTACACTCCAGTCCAAACCAAAAAAAAAATAATTTTCTGTGTTTGTGAATTTTGTGCGCAGTAGCCGCACGTGCATCAACAAAGTAGTGCCAAGCGTGCGCCTGTGTCATAAGTAAAGGGCCGGCTGGCTTGACCGTTAAAGGGTGCTGTAACCCCCAAAGTACACTCCAGTCCAAACCAAAAAAAAAATTATTTTCTGTGTTTGTGAATTGTGTGCGCAGTAGCCGCACGTGCATCAACAAAGTAGTGCCAAGCGTGTGCCTGTGTCATAAGTAAAGGGCCGGCTGGCTTGACCGTTAAAGGGTGCTGTAACCCCCAAAGTACACTCCAGTCCAAACCAAAAAAAAAATTATTTTCTGTGTTTGTGAATTGTGTGCGCAGTAGCCGCACGTGCATCAACAAAGTAGTGCCAAGCGTGTGCCTGTGTCATAAGTAAAGGGCCGGCTGGCTTGACCGTTAAGGGTGCTGTAACCCCCGAAAGTACACTCCAGTCCAAACCAAAAAAAAAATTATTTTCTGTGTTTGTGAATTGTGTGCGCAGTAGCCGCACGTGCATCAACAAAGTAGTGCCAAGCGTGCGCCTGTGTCATAAGTAAAGGGCCGGCTGGCTTGACCATTAAAGGGTGCTGTAACCCACAAAGTACACTCCAGTCCAAACCAAAAAAAAATTATTTTCTGTGTTTGTGAATTGTGTGCGCAGTAGCCGCACGTGCATCAACAAAGTAGTGCCAAGCGTGCGCCTGTGTCATAAGTAAAGGGCCGGCTGGCTTGACCGTTAAAGGGTGCTGTAACCCCCAAAGTACACTCCAGTCCAAACCAAAAAAAAAATAACTTTCTGTGTTTGTGAATTGTGTGCGCAGTAGCCGCACGTGCATCAACAAAGTAGTGCCAAGCGTGCGCCTGTGTCATAAGTAAAGGGCCGGCTGGCTTGACCGTTAAGGGTGCTGTAACCCCCGAAAGTACACTCCAGTCCAAACCAAAAAAAAAATTATTTTCTGTGTTTAGCCGCACGTATATATCAAATTGATATAACATAAATGGAGGACCAAACTTTCTCCGATAAAAATAAAATAGTGAAAGATCAAGAACCACTTCCTCCTAGTGCTGAAGCTGCTGCCACTAGTCATGACATAGACAATAACATGCCATCAACGTCGTCTGCCAAGGCCGATGAACAATGTCATAGTAGAGGGCACATACAATCCCAAATGGCAAAGTTCAGGAAAATGACCTTGAAAAAGACATTTAAATCAGCTGAAGAGAAACGTAAACTTGCCAATATGCCATTTACGACACGGAGTGGCAAGGAACGGCTAAGGTCAATCCCTAGTATGTTCATGACTAGTGGTTCAGCTTCACATGACGATGGAAGCCCTCCTCCCACTAAAAAAATCAAAAGAGTTAAGCTGGCAAAAGCACAGCGAAGAACTGTGCTTTCTAAGAAGATATCACAAATCCCCAAGGAGAGTCCAAGTGTGGTGGTGGTTGCGATGCCTGACCTTCCCAGCACTGGACGGGAAGAGGTGGCTCTTTCCACCATTTGCACACCCCCTGCAAGTGCTGAAAGGAGCACCCACAGTCCACTTGCTGATATGCAAATTGAAGATGTCACTGTTAAAGTACAACAGGATGAGGATACTGGTGTAGCTGGCGCTGAGGAGGAAGTTGGCGAGGAGGATTCTGATGGTGATGTGGTTTGTTTAAATCAGGCTCCGGGGGAGACAGTTGTTGTCCGTGGGATGAAAAAGCCCATCACGGTCATGCCTGGGCAGAAGACCAAACATTCCACCTCTTCGGTCTGGCAATATTTCTATCCAAATCCGGACAACAACTGTCTTGCCATATGTACCATATGTAAAGGTGAAATAAGTAGGGGTAGGGACGTCAACCACCTAGGAACATCCTCCCTTATACGGCACCTGCAGCGCGTTCATAAAAAGTTACTGTCAAGTTCAGAAACTTTGGCTAAGACCGTAAGCAGTCCAGGGACACCTAAATCCCGTTGTCCTGTTGTATCCAAGCGCCTGCAAACCACACCGTCAACTCCCTCCTCGTCAATTTCCTCCTTAGTCAGGATCGGAAGTAGTCCTGCAGGCCATGTCACTGGCATGACTGACTCTCCTATCCGGGATTCCTCCGGAGGATCCTGCATTGCTACGCCTACTGCTGCTGCTGCTGCTGCTGCTGTTGCTGCTGCTGGGAGTCGTTCATCATCCCAGAGAGGAAGTAGGAACACCACTACTTTTACTAAACAATTGACCCTCCAACAGTCCTTAGCGAGGAGGATGAAGTACGACAGCAGTCATCCTGAAGCAAAACGAATAACTGAGGCCTTGACTGCTATGTTGGTGTTAGACGTGCGTCCGGTATCCGCCATTAGTGCAGTGGGATTTAGACAATTGATGGAGGTAGTGTGTCCCCGGTTCCAAATCCCGTCTAGATTCCACTTCACTAGGCAGGCGATACCGAGACTGTACAGAAACGTCAGAAAAAGTGTCCTCAGTGTCCTGAAAAATGCCGTTGTACACAATGTCCACTTAACCACGGACATGTGGACAAGTGGAACAGGGCAGACTAAGGACTATATGACTGTGACAGCCCACTGGGTAGATGTATCACCTTACGCAGCAACAGCAGCAGCGTCATCAGTCGCAGCATCTCAGAAACGCCAGCTCGTTACAAGGCAGGCTACGCTGTGTATCACCGGTTTCAGTAAGAGGCACACCGCCGACAACCTCTTAGAGAAACTGAGGGAAATCATCGCCCAGTGGCTTACCCCACTTAGACTCTCCTGGGCATTTGTGATATCTGACAACGCCACCAATATTGTGCGGGCATTACATCTGGGCAAATTCCAGCACGTCCCATGTTTTGCTCACACAATAAACTTGGTGGTGCAGAATTTTCTGAAAAGCGACAGGGGCGTGTAGCAGACGCTTTGGGTGGCCCGAAAAATTTCTGGCCACTTTCGCCATTCAGCGACTGCGTGCCGAAGACTGGAGCTCCAGCAAACACTCTTGAACCTGCCCCGCCATCACCTGAAGCAAGAGGTTGTGACGCGGTGGAACTCAACCCTCTATATGCTTCAGAGGATGGAGGAGCAGGAAAAGGCCATACAAGCCTATACATCCACCTATGACATAGGCAAAGGAGGGGGTATGCACCTGACTCAAGCGCAGTGGAGAATGATTTCCTTGTTGTGCAAGGTTCTCCAGCCCTTCGAACTTGCCACACGTGAAGTCAGTTCAGACACTGCCAGCTTGAGTCAGGTCATTCCCCTCATCAGGCTTTTGCAGAAGCAGCTGGAGAAAGTGAAGGAGGAGCTAAGACGGAGCGATTCCGCTCGGCATGTGGGACTTGTGGATGAAGCCCTTCATTCGCTTTGCCAGGATTCCAGGGTGGTCAATCTGTTGAAATCAGACCACTACATTTTGGCCACCGTGCTCGATCCTAGGTTTAAAGCCTATGTGGTGTCTCTCTTTCCGGCCGACACAAGCCTGCAGAGGTGCAAAGACCTGCTGGTGAACACACTGTCAGCTGAAGCGGAACGTGACACGTCAACGGCTCCTTCTTCATTTTCTCCCGCAACTGGGGCTGCCAGGAAAAAACTTAGGTATCCTAAGCAACCCACTGGCAGTGATGCAGGGCAGGCAGGACCAAGTTTGGACATCTGGTCCGGACTGAAGGACCTGGCAACAATTTCTGACATGTCTACTGTCACTGCATATGATACTGTCACCATTGACAGAATGGTGGAGGATTACATCAGTGACAGCATCCAAGTAGGCATGTCAGACAGTCCATCCACTGGAATCGGTGGATGAGGAGGATGAGGATGACATCTTGCCTCCGTAGAGCCAGTTTGTGCAGGGACACATTAATTGCCAGCTTGTTTTGTGGGGGCCCAAACGAACCAATCATTTCAGCCACAGTTGTGTGGCAGACCCTGGCGCTGAAATGATTGGTTTGTTAAAGTGTGCATGTCCTGTTTATGCAACATAAGGGTGGGTGGGAGGGCCCAAGGACAATTACATCTTGCACCTCTTTTTTTTCTTTGCATTAT
The DNA here is from genome assembly GCA_031769625.1 of Taudactylus pleione. Lineage (NCBI taxonomy): Eukaryota > Metazoa > Chordata > Amphibia > Anura > Myobatrachidae > Taudactylus > Taudactylus pleione. The sequence continues at coordinate 941,193 of JAUIMM010000329.1, read as the reverse complement.
GTACAGTTTGGGGCCTAGTTTTTCTAACTGCCATCCTGTCTGCCACTGCAGTGTCACTCCTAGATGGGTCACGTGTTTGTGCCGCCCACTCGTGTCGCTTAGCATAGTCATCCAGCTACCTCGGTGCAACCTTTTGGACATAAAAACACTATTGTGAGGTGTGAGGTGTTCAGAATAGACTGGAAATGAGTGGAAATTAAGGTTATTGAGGTTAATAATAGCATAGGAGCAGAAAAACCTACAAATTCTGTGATTTTAGCTGTTTTTATGCTTTTTTTCAAAAAAATACAGATCCAAAACACAAAACCCAGAACCCAAAACACGGAAGGGAGGTTTTGGCAAAACCAATCCAGATCCAAAACACGAAGAAAGATCCAGATCCAAAACCAAAACACAAAACACGAAAAGTGGCCGGTGCACACCCCTAATTTAAACGCACCTGTTGTCTTGACTATTTATTATGGAGAGTGCCGCACCTTGGACTGTGTGTATATATATATATATATATATATATATATATATATATATATATATATTGTGATAGGATCACTGGTAAAGTGGTCTGTGGCAGGTACATTTGTCCCAGATTCCTGTCTTATGTGTTCTAAACCCCCAGTAGAAAGTCTGCAGTGTAGCAGGCTTGAGTCTCGGCTTTTTGAAAAGCCGGTTTGGGACCTGGGGGTTCTGGGTGAGAGGAGAGGGAGGGCTCCACCCACGGCCACTCCAGGTTTTGGTTCTCGCAGCCTGGTAACAGGCTTGTTAGGGTTTCCACCTGAGAGTGGCCAATATAAGCCTAGTGTGTTTAGGGCTGAGTGTCTCACCTGGGAGAGCAGACAGGGAGTTTGCTCAGAGACACTTGAAAACCTAACTGTGAGTTTTGTGCTGTGCCTTTGTTGCTGGTGAGGGCATTAGGCCCTGCCAGGTTCTGGTAGTGAGGGAACCACCTGTGAAGTTAGTGCCCCGACAGGGCTAGGAGTTATGTTTTGTTTCCTTTATGTTATTTCTGACATTGCACAATAAAGACTGGCGCCGACCAGCTTGTACTCGAATCCAGTCTGGCGTACTGTTTCCCAGCTGCTGTGTGTGTAAGGAAGGAGTCCTCTACCCAGGAGAGGGACCCCCTAACCTGACTGTGTCACAATATGGTGGAGAATGCAGGCACTCACACACACTGAAGTTGCAGCAAGAGGAAAACTTTCCGTTTAAAAATTAAAGGGACAGACACCCAATTTGTGAGTGTGGAAATAACGCTGTGTCCTTGGAGTCCCATAGAGGAGGCGTCAGCCCATGCTCAGAGAGGCAAGGTTCAGCTTCCATCCTACACCCCAGGACAAAATGGAGGACATAATTAAAGCCCCGCTCCAAGCTACAGCAGCTCAGCAGGAATCTACCAGAGCTCAGCAGGAATCTACCAGGGCTCTGCAGGAATCCACCAGGGTGCAACTGTCGGCCTTGGAGACAGCCCAGGGGCAACAACAGGTTGCCATCGAGGAAACCCGCCGGGCCTTAGCGGAAAACAGCCAGGCCATAAAAGAAGAGGTACAGCACCTGATCGCCCGGCCCAGAGATGTTGGTACTGGTCCTCCCACCACCACTCACTCCATACGAGCCAGTCACTTCCTCCAGAAGATGACTTCGGGCGATGATGTGGAGGCCTATCTCACCGCATTTGAAAGAACGGCCGAAAGGGAGAGTTGGCCTAAGGAGCAGTGGGCAAGTCTGGTGGCACCTTTTTTGTCTGGGGAGCCACAAAAGGCCTATTTTGACTTATGCCTGGCTGATGCCAAGGACTATAAAAAACTAAAACAGGAGATCCTAACTCGCTTGGGAGTCACTACCTTTGTTCGTGCCCAATGGGTCCACCGCTGGGAGTTCCATATGGACAAGCCTCCACGTTCACAGATGCATGACCTCGTCCATCTGTCCTCAAAATGGCTACAGCCCGAGACGCTGACGGGACCACAGATCGTGGAAAGGGTCATGATGGACCAGTACCTGCGATCATTACCTGCGACTCTGCGCAAGTGGGTGAGCCATGCAGACCCTAAGTCAGCAGACCAGTTGGTCGAGCTGGTGGAGAGGTACGTGGTGGCTGACGAGCTGATGAGTATGCCCCACCGAGCCCCGATGGCGCACCGGCGAACTCCCACAGACACTGGTAAGACTGTTCCAGGGGAGAAGGGTGCTGGGCGGTGGAATGTACCTAAGACTGAGGGTGTAGGACCTGGAGACAGGCCTGCCAGGCCAGGAAGGTTCTTGCCCCGTAAATGACTAGACATTAATATGACTCAGTGTTTCCAATGTGGTGGCTTCGGCCATATTGCCGCTAATTGTTCACGTACAACTGAACCTATACAATGTGATACTGCTCATGTCTACCGCAGGGGGTCTTTCTTTGCACAGCCTGTACGGCTGACCGGCAGGCTAAGACTGATAAGCACATGTGTGTACTCACTGTAGATGGCAACCGAGTAGAGGCACTGTTAGACTCTGGTAGCTTGGTGACACTTATAAAAGCTGAGCTGGTGAACCCCTTGAGGCGTAAGGGGAAAACTGTTGGTGTGACCTGCATACATGGGGATACTCGATATTATGTTACGGCCGAGGTGAACATCGAGACACCATGTGGCTCTGCTATAGTTTCTGTGGGTTTGGTGCATGGTCTGGTGTACGATGCAATATTGGGGAGAGACTTTGCTCACTTCTGGAAGTTGTGGGAAAGCCGTTTTGTTCCAGAGGTGAACAACCCCGATCCATTTGAGAAGGTTGTCGATGTAGTGGAGGAGGGAGTTTCTTCTGAGTCAGAGTTATTCCCTTTTTCTACTATGGTTGGCGAACTAGAGAATGCGGAGCGTGACGGTGGCCTCCCATTGAGGTGGGAAGTGTTGTTGGGCCAGGTGATCGTCTGCCTGATTTAGAGGTCAGAAGAGAGGTCTTTGCCATGGAGCAGTTGAATGACCCTACTTTGGTAAAAGCCAGGGAGAATGTAAAAGTAGTTGATGGTAAACCCGTAGACCCTGATAGTCCTTTGTCCTATCCCCACATGGCAATGTGTCAGGATTTGTTATATCAAGTGACTAAGAAGGGGGAAGATATTGTGGAACAACTAATAGCTCCCAAAGCCTACAGAAGAACAGTGCTGGATCTGGCCCATGGTCATATAACGGCAGGCCATCTAGGGGTAGAGAAAACCACTGAGCGAATAATGCAGAGGTTTTTCTGGCCCGGGCTTCATAAAGAGGTGTCTAACTTTTGCGCATCCTGCCCTGAGTGTCAGTATCATGCTCCCAGGCCACATTTTAAGGGTCCACTAGTTCCATTGCCTATTATAGAGGTGCTGTTTGAAAGAATAGCGATGGATTTGGTTGGACCCTTAATGAAGTCTGCCAGGGGACACCAGTATATTCTGGTCATAATGGATTATGCTACCAGGTACCCGGAAGCGATCCCGTTGCGCAATACGTCAACCAAGACCATTGCCAGAGAGCTAGTTCATGTCTTTAGCAGGCTGGGTATACCCAAGGAGATACTAACTGACCAGGGTACACCGTTTATGTCAAAAGTCATGAAAGAGTTATGCCGCCTCTTCAAAATTGAACAGTTAAGAACTTCGGTTTATCACCCCCAAACCGATGGGCTGGTCGAGAGGTTTAACAAGACGTTAAAACACATGCTTAGGAAAGTGGTCGACAAGGATGGTAGGGATTGGGATTACTTATTGCCGTATTTATTGTTGGCCATAACAGAGGTTCACCAGTCCTCCACCGGGTTTTCACCCTTCGACTTGTTGTATGGGAGACACCCAAGGGGTTTACTAGACATTGCCAAAGAGACTAGGGACGGCAAGGTATTTAACCACTCTTGACCTAACCAAAGGGTATTGGCAAGTACCGTGAACCGAGAGCGCCAAACAAAAGACAGCTTTTTCAGCGCCAGAGGGCTTGTTTCAGTAGAAGATGTTGCCCTTCGGGCTACATGGGGCACCTGCTACCTTCCAAAGAATGATGGACAGGATTCTAAGGCCCCATAGACAGTATGCGGCTGCTTATCTGGATGACGTGGTCGTTCATAGTCCTGATTGGCAGTCTCACTTACCCAGGGTACAAGCAGTGTTGGACTCCATCTATAAGGCAGGTTTGACAGCCAACCCAAAAAAGTGTTGTCTAGGCATGGAGGAAGTAAAATATCTGGGATACACCATTGGCAGAGGCCTGATAAAGCCTCAGCTCAATAAGGTTGATGCCATACAAAACTGGCCACGGCCTCTGAATAAGAAGCAGGTGAGAGCCTTCTTGGGAATTATGGGGTACTACAGGAGGTTTATACCCAACTTTGCCACCATGGCAGTCCCACTGACTGACCTGACCAAAGGCAAACAAAAAGTCATGGTAGAATGGAGTCCTGAGGCAGAAAAAGCTTTTCAGGAGTTGAAAGTAGCGTTGTGTTCCCAACCAGTCCTGATGACTCCTAATTTTGAAAGGGAATTCATAGTACAAACCGATGCATCAGAAGTAGGTATAGGAGCGGTCCTGTCCCAGAACAAGGAGGGTGAGGAACACCCTATTTTCTATCTTAGCAGAAAGTTGAATGTACATGAGAGAAACTATGCCACAGTGGAGAAGGAGGCGTTGGCCATAAAGTGGGCGTTAGAGGCTCTCAGGTACTACTTGGTTGGAAGAAAGTTCAAATTGATCACTGACCATGCCCCTTTGAAGTGGATGTCTGAAAATAAGGACAGTAATGCGAGAATTACAAGATGGTTCTTGGCATTACAAACTTTTAAATTTTCAGTGGAACACAGGCCAGGAAGCCAGCTGGCCAATGCTGACGCGTTGTCACGCATTCATTGTTTGGGGGCTTCAGTTGTTCCGCCCCACAGGTCGAAACAAAGTGGGGGGATATGTGATAGGATCACTGGTAAAGTGGTCTGTGGCAGTTACATTTGTCCCAGATTCCTGTCTTTTGTGTTTTAAACCCCCAGGAGAAAGTCTGCAGTGTAGCAGGCTTGAGTTTCGGCTTTTTGAAAAGCTGGTTTGGGACCTGGGGGTTGTGGGTGAGAGGAGAGGGAGGGCTCCACCCACGGCCACTCCAGGTTTTGGTTCTCGCAGCCTGGTAAGAGGCTTGTTAGGGTTTCCACCTGAGAGTGGCCAATATAAGCCTAGTGTGTTTAGGGCTGAGAGTCTCACCTGGGAGAGCAGACAGGGAGTTTGCTCAGAGACACTTGAAAACCTAACTGTGAGTGTTGTGCTGTGCCTTTGTTGCTGGTGAGGGCATTAGGCCCTGCCAGGTTCTGGTAGTGAGGGAACCACCTGTGAAGTTAGTGCCCCGACAGGGCTAGGAGTTATGTTTTGTTTCCTTTATGTTATTTCTGACGTTGCACAATAAAGACTGGCGCCGACCAGCTTGTACTCGAATCCAGTCTGGCGTACTGTTTCCCAGCTGCTGTGTGTGTAAGGAAGGAGTCCTCTACCCAGGAGAGGGACCCCCTAACCTGACTGTGTCACAATATATATATTTCCAAGAAGGAAATGCAGTTCCTGCTGTCCCAGGGAAAGGGGGGTTAGCCCGAAATGTCGGACTATTAAAGGACCGTTTTATATTACTAAGAAGTCTACTGAGTGCCGTCCTTCTTGGAAATATATGTGGGAGTGTGACCAACGCTCAGGAAAGGCACCTTAGCAATTACTCTCTACCCCGTTGGTGAGTGCGGGTCATTTTTGCTTTGTATATGTATATATATATATGTATGTGTGTGTATAAAGCCACACCTCTATGGAGCATCCCACTCTCATCATCAGTGGCAAAGAAGTTCATATATATCAGGAGCAGGACTATCCTTCCCTCACTCACCGGAGCTGAGGAAAAGAATCAAGACTGGGGTCTGGACACCAGTGATTGTGAAGCATTGCTGCAGAAGCTCCCGAACGGCTATCTGCAAAAGCAGCTGCAGCTGGTCGAGATGCCACAAGACAGTGATTGGCCACCAAACACAATTCCATCACCGAACCTGAATGCCGGGAACAGAGAGCTGAGTGGTCGATTCAGACCCGGGCGCTAAGCTGCACTCTCACACAGCCAAAAGGGGCCGGGTATGCAAATGCTGCGATTGCACTGTCTGGTGGAAGGATACCCTCTATGCCTTAGAGAGCGACGGCAGAGCGAATGCATGCCACTATAAAGACGCCCACCTTTCTCTCTTAGCACACGTCATCTCCAGGAACTGAGCGATTAATTGGTTACATCAAGATCCTACCCCACCGCAAGCACTGCGATCAGTGCTGTCTAAAATACAACCAAGTGACGTCTACAATGACGCTTCTTTGCTAATTATGCACACCCATAAAATGCCGTTTAGACGCTCAGACACGCCTGCGTTCGCACATCCACTCCCCCGTTCACAAGCACCTCCCCTTGTTACCACCCACAAACGGCACTATCTGTCACTCAAATTAGTGTCCAGTCTGTGTACTAGGAGCGCACAATTCCCGAGCGCAGTGAGTGACTCGCGCATCCGCATATTGATGCATACGCATGCGCAAACAGGCGATTATCAACCATAGCGTGCGTTCGCAGCTTAGCGTCCAGGTCTGAATCAGGCCCTGAGTCCTCTGTCTAGGCATGTACACCAGCTCCGATTGCGGGCAGCAGCTGCTGTCAGCTGGAAGTGTGGAGATGGAGACAATACAGTCTTCACTTCAGAAAAGAAAAACAAATCTGGTCCCAGAGGGAGGGGAGGGGGGCTACTCAGAAACTTCCCCTGCATGCGCCACTGAAATGTCAAATAGGTAAGTACCTGATTAACTACGGATTGCAACTGCAATTGCGGCTGCAATTACGCACGCAGTCTCATTGCGATGATATGCTAATCCATTGCAATCGCTATGCCGTCGCAGCACAACATAAGGACACCCACCTTACCTTACACACATCTGTAATGTTTACCAAGACTGTGCAACCAACATTAACTTCGAGTACAATCGAAGCCTCACGCACACTTGCACAAGCTCTGACCTTACTCAGAAATTGCTAACCTCATCGCACACTGCGTATGGCATCGTAGTGCCTAATTTACTCACAGCCCTGCAACAGAGTTCACACATCTCGGCACACCTATGTTTCGCCGACCACTTCCCAGTCACCTCCCACAAATGGCACTTCTGTCAATCACACTCTGCGATGGGTCTGTGTAGTCACAGTGTTTACAGTCCCGATCACAGTGGCTGGTTTGCGCACGCACACTGCGATGCATACGCATGCTCAGTACGCAACAATCGGCCGATTGCGTGCATAATCGCAGTTGCGATCCTTGCTGAGTCAGGCCCTACATTCCTTAAAAATATATATATGAACTAGTCCACAATACTTATAAGGTAATGGCATTCATGTACACTTTAAGTATAGTAATACAAGCGTTGGTTATAAAAAAAAATAAAGAAATAAAGCTAGATTAAAGTGCAGGACATGTGCCATTTGACTTGTAAGGAAAATAAGGTTTGAGGGTTAATTAAGACATTTCACAGTGAATGTGAATACAATTAGGAACTGATTCAGACCTGGTCGCTAGGATGTGATCGCTCGTTGCTGGCCGATACTTGCATTATGTGCATGCGTATGCATCACATTGCGCGTGCGCAAACCATTGCAACAGATCATGAGGCACTCGTTCGCTCAGCAAGAAACAGCCCAGTTGAATGAGTGACAGGAGAGGCCGTTTGTGGGTGGTAACAGGGGTAGACCACTGGAAACGGGGGAGTGGATGTCCGAAGGCAGGCGTGCCTGTGTGTTTCAACGCCGTTTCATGGGTGTGCATAATTAACAGGCACCTGCTTGTATTTCACACTGAAGGGATCGCAGTTCTTTCGGCCAGGTATAGTCAACCTCAAGCGCTGCGAGCACATCCGATGGTGCTCGATGTACCAATGTTTTCATGTACTTCCTGGAAATGACGTACGCAAGTGGGCATCTGCACACACAAGTGATCGCTCGTCAAGATAGTGGGCATGCTAATGCCTTGCCGTGCAATCGTCTGCCTTGCTGGGCATGCGCTGGATTTGCATACGATGGGAGCGAGCGGACGCATCTTGCGAGCGGCTCTGAATCAGGCCCTTAGTTCCATATGTTGTAATTAAATTGCTTGTTAAGGTGAGTCAAGTGTGCAGACTAGTATTTTCAAAGCATTGATCCTGAAGTTACTGTAATGATCGTATTTCATTCTCATTAAACCATCATACAATGCTAAAATATTAAGTACTTGCAATTCTATGTAATAAGAATGCATTGCACATGCATTAATACTTTAGACCTGAGAAATCCTTACTGACTGCAGTGTCAGTAAACTCACCTGTATGTTCACCTGTTTATATCCACCATTAATGTTTCCATGGAGCAGTGGAACACTAGTCATCATTAATACCCCATTCATACTGAAAATGAAAATCCCGGATAATTCACTTTAAACCTGGTAATTTGCTAAACAACCCGGGATTTTTCCCAATGTGAAAGGGTCATCCCGGAACTAAATTCCCAGGTCTCCGACCCTGCTTTTTTGGAGGGTCGTAGACCCGGGAATTAAGTCCCATATTGATCCTTTCACATAGGGAAAAAAACCCGGGTTGTTTAGCAAATTACCGGGTAAAAGGGAATTACCCGGGATTTTCATTTTCCTGTGTGAAAGGGGTATCAGACAGAAAATGGCAAAAAACCTGGCATGCAAAATGCAGGGAAAAAGCCGGGTTTTTTTCCTATTTTCTGTCTGAAAGTGGTATTAGGGGCATATACAATTGGGGGCGAGAATAGCAAAAATCTCACACCCACTGGGTTTTGCCTGCAGGTGCAGGATTATTGCTATTCAATTAGGAGCGGGGTTTTGATTTTTTGCGCACCTCCAGTGTATGACCAATTTTTTCTAAAATCCATAATTTTAGGAAAAATGGTCAGGAAATGCTCTAGGACCCCAGCAGCACCCCTCCTAATAACTAGTTAAGCAATTGGAAGTTTCCAATTAGCTTAATTAGTCAGTAATACTCACCTTCTGAAGAGCTATCTTCTCCCTCCAGCATCAGGACCCGGTCTCCTGCAGCAGCAGCAGTGTTAGTGTTTGTAAGTGTGTATGAAAGTGTGTGTGCATGAATGTGTGGGTGTGACCCCCGGTGTGTGTGTCACCAAGTGTAAGTATGTTCCCCGCAATGGGCATTGGGAGAACTACATCTACCAGCAGCCCTTGTGCCTCCCTGCAACCCCTTGAGCCTCCCAGCAGCCCCTGTGACTCCCAGCAGCCCCGTCCCCACTAAGAAGATGCAGGGGAGGCCACCAGGAGCCGTGGAGACCACCGGAGACACCCGGGCAGGTGTAATTTTTTTTTTTTTAAATCAGTGCGGGGTTTTCAGCTCTGAAAACCCCATGACCACTCTATTCAAATAGGATACTGTGCATATTGAGAGCACACATAACCCCGGTAAACCAAAATTGGGCGCGAGGGGCGCAATATTTTTTATATCGCTAAACCTCGCGCCCAATTAAATATGCCCCTTAGTGTCTTATCCTGCATTGCCTACTCAGGCAATACTACTACTACCTAATCAGGCAAAGGCTCACTGAGGCTTCCTGGCTGTGCTCTTTGTTCCATAAAAGATCGCAGGTGCGGTCTCTAAAACATCCTGCATAGCCCCCAAACACACCCACATTGACGCCCACCATTGCAACCAAAATTTGACTACACCCCAGTCACGACCAGACACTCCCATTTTTCACTATGATCTTTCTGTCTATGTGCAAGCATGCTGGTCTTGCATTTGCTTTCTCATACAGCCATTCGTTCTTCTGATGAAACCGCCGTGTCGTAGGGCGGAGAAACGCGTCATGTGACTTGTGGAATGCAGGTGGAACGCAAACCGGAAGCTACAAGCCTGATACCGGAAGTAGCAGAGCGCGGGGGAGCCAACGTGTCTCAGCGTGTCCCAGCAACTCACATACAGTCAGCGGTAAGGAGTGCCGTGAATCAGTAATAGAGGTCCCGCTGTCTGAGGATACAAGTACCTCTGGACCGCTTGGCTTACAGTGCTGGTACTATTGACACATTGTGTCCAACTCTGACTTATACAGTTTGCCAGCATCCTCCGAATTCCCTCCCCCTTGCATTGGGGTAGAGGGCAGCTTTATTCCTCAATATTAACATTACCGGATGGATGGTAATGTATGAAATATACAGCAGCAGAAATACCCTGCAATTTACATAATATAAGCTGCCTTTTATCATCTGCTATGCTCTGGCTGTACGTGACTATTGTTTTACATACTAACTGTCAGTGAATGGATAGCTATACTAACAACTACTAATACATATTTGCTGACCATTTCTGACTCTATACTCCGCTACCACAATCGGATTGAATTGATGTTTAACGATCTAAGGAAAAAGTTTTTGATATCTTCAGATTGATTCTAATATATATTGATGTTTTATATGTCGTATGCTATATATTGTTTTAAATAGATAGAGCTGGATCCGTGCTATAATTTGTGGCAATTTAGCATTACTAATCATTCCACCTGCGTTGGAAAGATTGGATTGATGCAATGTATAATTGATTGTTTTATGGAATAAATCTATTTTTTAAACCAGTAGCCAGTTATCAGCGCTCCCATTATATTTTTTTTATCATACAGCCATTCGCGCACACCTAGGCCTTTGCTCGCCTGGTCGAGCGTGTACAGTTTCAAAACATTGACTGGTTGCATGAAGCATTGACTATGCTTCTGGATCTGAATCAGGCCCTAAGTATTGATGTACCAAACCACTGAGATGTAAATGTCTGAAGTGTGATTATGATATTAAAGCATTTTCTTTTAGAACAGAAGGAATAAGAAATGCAAACCTCCTTACAGGTACAGTAATTTGATTTTAGAATTGAATATTAAGGTTCCAAAAGCATTAAACAGGCTACTATGCATGCAAGAAAAGTCCCCAAAAACCCTACTGCGTACACATGAATCCAAGTGTCCTATGCTGTTTCCAATTGCGTACGGCATTGCTAACGCTTGTGAAGGGGTTTGTGATCTTTGGGCATTGCAGGGAAAAATTGGGAGGTGAGCTAAGTGATTACAAAAAGAGGCCATTTCATGAGCGTGGTATAGGAGTGTCACAGGCGTGTCTGGGAATGCTGCTGTGTTACCAATCACAAATCCAATGCTTCTGAGGCCATATTTAGTTGGATTTGTGGAGAGTAGCTAGAATAGATCCTAGGCTACAGCAAATATCAATGGTGCACAATCTCCATTGTAACTGCACAGACATTGCAGCCTGAAAGTGGGCGTCTCACTGCTCATACACAGGGCCGGATTAACAATGGGGCGGATGTAGCTTCAGCTCCAGGCCCTCCAATAAAAACAGGCCCACAGCATCTGCTGTGCTGCTGTACACAGGAATTGTTTTTCCTGCTACAGCAGCCTGCCAGTGGCCGTCTGAAGCCCGCCCCTGAATGAGGCCCCGCCCCTATACACGGTTTATATATATATATATATATATATTAAAAGAGATCACTACCCTAATGAGCCGGCCCCAGCTTAATTATGCTCTTCTGGGTGGCTGGCCCCTCCCCATGTACTAGCGTCCAACTCTGCAAGAGCTCCTCCAACCTCGAAAAAAGCTGCAGCTTCCAGTTGGAGGAGCTGTGCTGTTGATGTCAGGAGGGATGGGGGAGCTGTGCTGTGCCTGTGGACATCACTCAAGGGATTCCGCGCTGTGTGGAAGTTACAGGAGGCCTGTGGGCATCGGGACTGGGGCTGCTGCTGCTCTATTAGGTCAGTCACTGTCTTTGCTTGCCGGGTGTACACACGCAGGTCAGTGGTGCAGCCCCATGACCTGCAATATGCTGCACACCAGATCTGTCACCTGCTGGCCCCTAACTGCTCCCTATGTCCCTGACTGCTCCCTATGTGCCTGACATACCTCTGACTGCTTCCTATGTGCTTGACATACCTCTGACTGCTCCCTATGTGCCTGACACACATCTGACTGCTCCCTATGTGCCTGACATACCTCTGACTGCTTCCTATGTGCTTGACATACCTCTGACTGCTCCCTATGTGCCTGACACACATCTGACTGCTCCCTATGTGCCTGACACACCTCTGACTGCTCCCTATGTGCCTGACACACCTCTGACTGCTCCCTATGTGCCTGACACACCTCTGACTGCTCCCTATTTGCCTGACACACCTCTGACTGCTCCCTATGCCCCTGACATACCTCTGACTGCTCCCTATGCCCCTGACATACCTCTGACTGCTCCCTATGCCCGACATACCTCTGACTGCTCCCTATGCCCCTGATATACCTCTGACTGCTCCCTATGCCCCTGACATACCTCTGACTGCTCCCTGTCTCTGACATACCTCTGACTGCTCCCTATGTCTCTGACATACCTCTGACTGCTCCCTATGTCCCTGACGTACCTCTGACTGCTCCCTATGTCCCTGACTACTCCCTATGCCACTGCCATACCTCAGACTGCTCCCTATGCCCCTGACATACCTCTGACTGCTGCCTATGTTCTTGACATACCTCTGACTGCTCCCTATGTCCCTGACGTACCTCTGACTGCTCCCTATGTCCCTGACATACCTGACTGCTCCCTATGTCCCTGACATATGTCTGACTGCTCCCTATGTCCCTGATGTACCTCTGACTGCTCCCTATGTCCCTGACGTACCTCTGACTGCTCCCTATGTCCCTGACTGCTCCCTGTGTCCCTGACGTACCTCTGACTGCTCCCTATGTCCCTGACTACCTCTGACTGCTCCCTATGCCCCTGACTGCTCCCTATGTCCCTGACGTACCTCTGACTGCTCCCTATGCCCCTGACTGCTCCCTATGTCCATGACGTACCTCTGACTGTTCCCTATGCCCCTGAGTGTTCCCTATGTCCCTGATGTACCTCTGACTGCTCCCTATGCCCCTGACATACCTCTGACTGCTCCCTATGCCCCTGACATGCCTCTGACTGCTCCCTATGTCCCTGACATACCTCTGACTGCTCCCTATGTCCCTGATGTACCTCTGACTGCTCCCTATGTCCCTGACGTACCTCTGACTGCTCCCTATGTCCCTGACATACCTCTGACTGCTCCCTATGTCCCTGACGTACCTCTGACTGCTCCCTATGTCCCTGACTGCTCCCTATGTCCCTGACGTACCTCTGACTGCTCCCTATGCCCCTGACTGCTCCCTATGTCCCTGACGTACCTCTGACTGCTCCCTATGCCCCTGACTGTTCCCTATGTCCCTGGCGTACCTCTGACTGCTCCCTATGCCGTGACTGCTCTCTATGTCCCTGATGTACCTCTGACTGTTCCCTATGTCCCTGACGTACCTCTGACTGCTCCCTATGCCCCTGACTGTTCCCTATGTCCCTGACGTACCTCTGACTGCTCCCTATGCCCCTGACTGTTCCCTATGTCCCTGATGTACCTCTGACTGCTCTCTATGCCCCTGACTGCTCCCTATGCCCCTGACTGCTTCCTATGTCTCAGGGGCACTGCACTGTCTAACCCAGTGTTTCCCACCATTACTGACCCCCCCATTGTGCCCATATCACTGCCCCCCACCCCACCTAGAATCCCCTCAGCCAGTCCAGTCACAGCGATCCCCCCTCATTCAGCCCATTGTTCCCCCTACCATCCTTTTCTCACTGCCCCCTTTCCATCCTGCCCAGTGCCCCCCATCCAGCCCGGTGTCCCTCACCCTCTCACTGACCCCCCATCCTAGTGTCTCCCCCCTTCCCTCCCCTAACCAGCCCACTGCCCCATCTAACTACCCCTCAGCAAGAACCCCAAGCCAGTCCAGCCTAGTGTCCCCCCTCCCACCACAATCTCACTGCCCCCTTCCCATCCAGCCCAGTGACCCTGTATATTTAACCCTCTGCCTCTCCCCCATCACCCTTTTATATCACCCAATGCCTCTCCCTGTCACCTTTTTCCTGTCACCCACTGCCTCTCTGTCTCCCACTATTTCATCCAATCACCCTCTCCGTCACCCACTGCCTCCCCTGTCACCTTTGCCCTGTCACCCACTGCTTCTCCCCATCACCCTCTCCGTCACCCACTGCCTCCCCCGTCACCTTCGCCCTGTCACCCACTGCTTCTCCCCATCACTTTCTTGTTAGCCACTGCCTCTCCCTGACTCCTGTTCCTGTCACCCTCTGCCTCTCCCCGTCACCCTTTTCTGTCACCCTCTGCCACTCCCCGTCACCCTTTTCTGTCACTCTCTGCCTCTCTGCCCCCGACTGTCTATCCCTGTCACCTATCTCTCCCATCACCCTCTCCCTGTCACCCACTGCCTCTCCCCATCACCCACTGCCTACCTCTAGTATCACCCACTGCCTCCCCGTCACCCTTTCCCAGGCATCACCCACTGCCTTTCCAACAATGGCGTGGCTCATGGATACGGCATTCAATTTGAGGCCACGACTCTTGTTGCAAGGCCACACCCACTTTTACATGAACACAATTCCCCCTGCTCCTTCCCCTGTCATGGCGACCCCCCTGTCATTTTGTTCTGGATCTGCCCTGGCCCACACCACACAACACTGGTCACACGCGCCATATCACTAGTCACACTCCCGTGGCACTGGTCACGCCACCTGCATTAGCACACAGTAGGCCCTTCAGAAATATCAGCTCCAGGCCCATAAAGACCTTAATCTGGCACTGCTCATACACTCCATCACTCCGTGGAACACAAAAGGAAGGCTAAGATTAGCATTTGCATATTCCCACAAGTGGTAATGTGAGAGTGGCTGCATTAACAACCATATCTGAGTTAGGCCCGGAGTCCTTACAAATTACATGCTGTAATAGGCAATCCTGCGAGGCCATGCCCCCTTTATTATAGGCCACACACCCTTTTGGGCAAGCATGGCTAAAGCCATGCGAGGGGCATTTACAGAGTGCACCGTGAATCTGTGATGCTGCAGCGATGAAGTGAGTGAGTGAGATACCCAAGGCGCTCTTTCACTCATTGTCGTTCCTCTGTGGCTGTCTAGTCAGCCACTGCCAGCCTGCAAGTGACAGTGCACTATGGCCCTGATTCAGAGCCGGACACTCTGACAGAGTGCTCGCTCTGAATCAGGGCCGGGCTATTTTTTTTTTAGAACGGCCTCCTGGCTGCTCACATAGCTGTGGGTGACCACCCACAGCTTTAGTGAGCGGCCAGGAAGATGGTCGCGATGGTCAAGACCATCACGACCATCAGACTTGCGACGAGACCCTTGTGGTAGGGTCTCGTTGCCACAAGCCCCAGAGAGATTTCGGCTCGAACAGAACCGAAATCTCTCCCACTGACATCACTCATGATGTCAGTGGGGCCGCCCCCAAACGGAGGCATTCACATGGGAATGCCTCCGTTTGGGCAGCCACTCCCCCGGCTCAACATCTACAGCACGCCCCCTTTGGTACGAGACCCGGAGCGACGGTTTGCCCGTCGCTATCCGGGTCTCGCGCATGCGCATAATGGAGCCCGCTCCATCGTGCGTATGCGTTCTGGGCTACCATCGACCTGGTTGCGAGCGCTCAGCGCTTGCGGTCGGGTCTGAATCAGGCCCTATGTTTGTTACCTGTGGCTCTGCCTTGTGAGAAAGAGCTAGACAGGCAGGTAGTCGACCGGTCTATAAACATCCCATCCCCAAGTCAAATTATTTTATTTATATAGATATCTATCTTTCTATCTATCTATCTATCTATCTATCTATCTATCTATCTATCTATCTATTGTGATAGGATCATTGGTAAAGTGGTCTGTGGCAGGTACATTTGTCCCAGATTCCTGTCTTATGTGTTTTAAACCCCCAGGAGAAAGTCTGCAGTGTAGCAGGCTTGAGTTTCGGCTTTTTGAAAAGCCGGTTTGGGACCTGGGGGTTGTGGGTGAGAGGAGAGGGAGGGCTCCACCCACGGCCACTCCAGGT
Organism: Taudactylus pleione; assembly: GCA_031769625.1. Taxonomy (NCBI): domain Eukaryota; kingdom Metazoa; phylum Chordata; class Amphibia; order Anura; family Myobatrachidae; genus Taudactylus; species Taudactylus pleione. The sequence continues at coordinate 925,234 of JAUIMM010000329.1, read as the reverse complement.
TTTGGCTCTCACAGCCTGGTAAGAGGCTTGTTAGGGTTTCCACCTGAGAGTGGCCAATATAAGCCTAGTGTGTTTAGGGCTGAGGGTCTCACCTGGGAGAGCAGACAGGGAGTTTGCTCAGAGACACTTGAAAACCTAACTGTGAGTGTTGTGCTGTGCCTTTGTTGCTGGTGAGGGCATTAGGCCCTGCCAGGTTCTGGTAGTGAGGGAACTACCTGTGAAGTTAGTGCCCGACAGGGCTAGGATTTATGTTTATGTTTTCTTTATATTTCTGACATTGTACAATAAAGACTGGCGCCGACCAGCTTGTACTTGCATCCAGACTGGTGTGCTGCTTCCCTGCTGCTGTGTGTGTGTGTAAGGAAGGAGTCCTCTACCCAGGAGAGGGACCCCCTTTCCTAACTGTGTCACAATATGGTGGAGAATGCGGGCTACCACACACTGAAGTTGCAGCAAGAGGAAAACTTTCCGTTTAAAAATTAAAGGGACAGACACCCAATTTGTGAGTGTGGAAATAACGCTGTGTCCTTGGAGTCCCATAGAGGAGGCGTCAGCCAATGCTCAGAGAGGCAAGGTTCAGCTTCCAACCTACACCCCAGGACAAAATGGAGGACATTATTAAGGCCTTGCTCCAAGCTACAGCAGCTCAGCAGGAGTAAGAGACTTCAACAGGTCGCCATTGAGGAAACCCGCCAGGCCTTAGCGGAAAACAGCCAGGCCATAAGAGAGGTGGTACAGCACCTGGTCGCCCGGCCCAGAGAGGTTACTACTGGTCCTCCCACCCCCACTCACTCCGTACGAGCCAGTCACTTCCTCCAAAAGATGACTTCGGGCGATGATGTGGAGGCCTATCTCACCGCGTTTGATAGAACGGCCGAAAGGGAGAGTTGGCCCAAGGAGCAGTGGGCAAGTCTGGTGGCACCTTTTTTGTCTGGGGAGCCACAAAAGGCCTATTTCGACTTATGCCTGGCTGATGCCAAGGACTATAAAAAACTAAAACAGGAGATCCTAACTCGCTTGGGAGTCACCACCTTTGTTCGTGCCCAATGGGTCCACCGCTGGGAGTTCCATAGGGACAAGCCTCCACGTTCACAGATGCATGACCTCATCCATCTGTCCTCAAAATGGCTACAGCCCGAGACGCTGACGGGACCACAGATCGTGGAAAGGGTCGTGATGGACCGGTACCTGCGATCATTACCTGTGACTCTGCGCAAGTGGGTGAGCCATGCAGACCCTAAGTCCGCGGACCTGTTGGTCGAGCTGGTGGAGAGGTACGTGGCGGCTGAGGAGCTGATGAGTATGCCCCACCGAGCCCCGATGGCGCACTGGCGAACTCCCACAGACACTGGTAAGACTGTTCCAGGGGAGAAGGGTGCTGGGCGGTGGAATGTACCTAAGACTGAGGGTGTAGAACCTGGAGACAGACCTGCCAGGCCAGGAAGGTTCTTGCCCCGTAAACGACTAGACATTAATATGACTCAGTGTTTCCGATGTGGTGGCTTCGGCCATATTGCCGCTAATTGTTCACTTACAACTGAACCTATGCAATGTGATACTGCTCATGTCTACCGCAGGGGGTCTTTCTTTGCACAGACAGCCTGTACAGCTGACCGGCAGGCTGAGACTGATAAGCACATGTGTGTACTCACTGTAGATGGCAACCGAGTAGAGGCACTGTTAGACTCTGGTAGCTTGGTGACACTTATAAAAGCTGAGCTGGTGAACCCCTTGAGGCATAAGGGGAAAACTGTTGGTGTGACCTGCATACATGGGGATACTCGATATTATGTTACGGCAGAGGTGAACATCGAGACACCATGTGGCTCTGCTATAGTTTCTGTGGGTTTGGTGCATGGTCTGGTGTACGATGCAATATTGGGGAGAGACTTTGCTCACTTCTGGAAGTTGTGGGAAAGCCGTTTTGTTCCAGAGGTGAACAACCCCGATCCATTTGAGAAGGTTGTCGATGTAGTGGAGGAGGGAGTTTCTTCTGAGTCAGAGTTATTCCCTTTTTCTACTATGGTTGGCGAACTAGAGAATGCGGAGCGTGACGGTGGCCCGCCAACTGATGTGCCTCCCATTGAGGTGGGAAGTGTTGTTGGGCCAGGTGATCGTCTGCCTGATTTAGAGGTCAGAAGAGAGGTCTTTGCCGTGGAGCAGTTGAATGACCCTACTTTGGTAAAAGCCAGAGAGAATGTAAAAGTAGTTGATGGTAAACCCGTAGACCCTGATAGTCCTTTGTCCTATCCCCACATGGCAATGTGTCAGGATTTGTTATATCAAGTGACTAAGAAGGGGGAAGATATTGTGGAACAACTAATAGTTCCCAAAGCCTACAGAAGAACAGTGTTGGATCTGGCCCATGGTCATATAACGGCAGGCCATCTAGGGGTAGAGAAAACCACTGAGCAAATAATGCAGAGGTTTTTCTGGCCCGGGCTTTATAAAGAGGTGTCTGACTTTTGCGCATCCTGCCCTGAGTGTCAGTATCATGCTCCCAGGCCACATTTTAAGGGTCCACTAGTTCCATTGCCTATTATAGAAGTGCCATTTGAAAGAATAGCGAAGGATTTGGTTGGACCCTTAATGAAGTCTGCCAGGGGACACCAGTATATTCTGGTCATAATGGATTATGCTACCAGGTACCCAGAAGCGATCCCGTTGCGCAATACGTCAACCAAGACCATTGCCAGAGAGCTAGTTCATGTCTTTAGCAGGCTGGGTATACCCAAGGAGATACTAACTGACCAGGGTACACCGTTTATGTCAAAAGTCATGAAAGAGTTATGTCGCCTGTTCAAAATTGAACAGTTAAGAACTTCAGTTTATCACCCCCAAACCGATGGGCTGGTCGAGAGGTTTAACAAGACGTTAAAACACATGCTTAGGAAAGTGGTCTACAAGGATGGTAGGGATTGGGATTACTTATTGCCGTATTTATTGTTGGCCATAAGAGAGGTTCCCCAGTCCTCCACCGGGTTTTCACCCTTCGACTTGTTGTATGGGAGACACCCAAGGGGGTTACTAGACATTGCCAAAGAGACATGGGAGGGGCAGTCTAGTCCTTACAAAACGGTGATTGAGTATGTTTCTCAAATGCAGGAGAGAATTGCTGCAGTAGTGCCGATAGTGAGAGAGCACCTGGAACAGGCTCAACAGGCACAGCAGAGGGTATACAACCGCAATGCCCGGTTACACAGCTTTGCTCCTGGGGACAGAGTGTTAGTGTTGGTTCCCACTGTGGAAAATAAACTTTTGGCTAAATGGCAAGGGCACTTTGAAATCTTAAAAAGAGTGGGACAGGTCAATTACAAAGTTTACCAGCCGGGGAAAAGAAAGCCGGGACAGATATACCATATAAATCTGTTAAAGCCCTGGAAAGATAGAACGGTACTGTCGGCCGTCCGAGCCCTTCCAGTAAATCCAGGGCCCTTAGTTCCCGAAGTGACAGTGGCAAAAACCCTGTCGGCAGTTCAACAACAAGAGGTCAAGGAGTTTCTGATCAGAAATAGGGTGCTGTTCTCTGACGTACCTGGGAAAACCTCGGTCATTAAACATGACATAATCACTGACCCAGGGGTTAAAGCTAATCTAAAGCCCTATAGATTACCAGAAGCACAAAGAGAATCAGTGTCGAAAGAAATTAAAAATATGCTAGAGTTAGGGCTTATTGAAGAATCACAGAGTGAATGGTCAAGTCCCATTGTGTTGATTCCAAAGCCCGACGGGAGTGTGCGTTTCTGCAATGACTTCCGAAAGTTGAACAGTGTTTCAAAATTCGATGCCTACCCGATGCCAAGAGTGGATGAACTGATTGAGAGACTAGGGACGGCAAGGTATTTAACCACTCTTGACCTAACCAAAGGGTATTGGCAAGTACCGTTAACCGAGAGCGCCAAACAAAAGACAGCTTTTTCAACGCCAGAGGGCTTGTTTCAGTACAAGATGTTGCCCTTCGGGCTACATGGGGCACCTGCTACCTTCCAAAGAATGATGGACAGGATTCTAAGGCCCCATAGACGGTATGCAGCTGCTTATCTGGATGACGTGGTCGTTCATAGTCCTGATTGGCAGTCTCACTTACCCAGGGTACAAGCAGTCTTGGACTCCATCTATAAGGCAGGTTTGACAGCCAACCCAAAAAAGTGTTGTCTAGGCATGGAGGAAGTAAAATATCTGGGATACACCATTGGCAGAGGCCTGATAAAGCCTCAGCTCAATAAGGTTGATGCCATACAAAACTGGCCACGGCCTCTGAATAAGAAGCAGGTGAGAGCCTTCTTGGGAATTATGGGGTACTACAGGAGGTTTATACCCAACTTTGCCACCATGGCAGTCCCACTGACTGACCTGACCAAAGGCAAACAAAAAGTCATGGTAGAATGGAGTCCTGAGGCAGAGAAAGCTTTTCAGGAGTTGAAAGTAGCGTTGTGTTCCCAACCAGTCCTGATGACTCCTAATTTTGAAAGGGAATTCATAGTACAAACCAATGCATCAGAAGTAGGTATAGGAGCGGTCCTGTCCCAGAACAAGGAGGGTGAGGAACACCCTATTTTCTATCTTAGCAGAAAGTTTAATGTACATGAGAGAAACTATGCCACAGTGGAGAAGGAGGCATTGGCCATAAAGTGGGCGTTAGAAGCTCTCAGGTACTACTTGGTTGGAAGAAAGTTCAAATTGATCACTGACCATGCCCCTCTGAAATGGATGTCTGAAAATAAGGACAGTAATGCGAGAATTACAAGATGGTTCTTGGCATTACAAACTTTTAAATTTTCAGTGGAACACAGGCCAGGAAGCCAGCTGGCCAATGCTGACGCGTTGTCACGCGTTCATTGTTTGGGGGCTTCAGTTGTTCCGCCCCACAGGTCGAAACAAAGGGGGGGATATGTGATAGGATCACTGGTAAAGTGGTCTGTGGCAGGTACATTTGTCCCAGATTCCTGTCTTTTGTGTTTTAAACCCCCAGGAGAAAGTCTGCAGTGTAGCAGGCTTGAGTTTCGGCTTTTTGAAAAGCCGGTTTGGGACCTGGGGGTTGTGGGTGAGAGGAGAGGGAGGGCTCCACCCACGGCCACTCCAGGTTTTGGTTCTCGCAGCCTGGTAAGAGGCTTGTTAGGGTTTCCACCTGAGAGTGGCCAATATAAGCCTAGTGTGTTTAGGGCTGAGGGTCTCACCTGGGAGAGCAGACAGGGAGTTTGCTCAGAGACACTTGAAAACCTAACTGTGAGTGTTGTGCTGTGCCTTTGTTGCTGGTGAGGGCATTAGGCCCTGCCAGGTTCTGGTAGTGAGGGAACTACCTTTGAAGTTAGTGGCCCGACAGGGATAGGATTTATGTTTATCTTTTCTCTATATTTCTGACATTGTACAATAAAGACTGGCGCCGACCAGCTTGTACTTGCATCCAGACTGGTGTGCTGCTTCCCTGCTGCTGTGTGTGTGTGTAAGGAGGGAGTCCTCTACCCAGGAGAGGGACCCCCTAACCTAACTGTGTCACACTATCTATATATATATATTGTATATATATATATATATATATATATTTGAAATACCACAGTTTACTACGTTTGCCTATAGCTAGATAAATGGAATAAGACATTGAAGTTCAAGGGGGACAATATGTGTATAATAAATATTATTATATGTATTGAGATATTTCTGTCGTAGTTATATAATATACTGTATTGTATCAGGTGCACTCTCCTTCAATACTCAAGTGTCCTGGTGCCGTCCTATAACTCCTACATAATAAAATCCTTAAACAGACGACACTCAATAATATAAAAGAAACACAAGGCAGGGTCAAATGAACCCAAACAGCCCCTCTCAGCGCATTTTTTGCCATAAATGCGTCTTATGCTAGGTACACACTAGACAACTTGCAAACCATGTGATGTCAACAATTTCCCTTTACCTCTTGGGCAAATGATCTAGTGCATACACACTGTGCAATCTAACAAATGGCCAAGCGATATATCGTGCGTTGTTTGGTCTTTTCGTCGTTAGCTATATAATGTTAAATATATCGCCTGGTCATTCAGTAGAGCAAACACACACTGCACGATCTGATGGGAATAGTTAACAATATTGACAGATCTTCCTGCATGTACAAAAGATCTGAAGATGCGACAGACGACGCCATGCATAGTGTGTGCACACACGATTTGAGCGATTTGTCGTTCCAATATGTCGGTGTCGGCCAAATCGTTCAAAATATCGTCTAGTGTGTACGGGCTTTAAGTTGCATTAGGACGCATCAGGAGACTGCTGATTAATATAAAAATGCAACACTGATTTGACACACTCAGTTGCACACAGATGTACAAGTGATGCATATCATATTAATCAGCGCAGTCCCCTGATGCATCCTAGTTGCATCGCATTTTCAGTGAAAAAGTTGCAAAAAAATGGCCAACGCCAACGGAGTTGCATGGGACCTGGCGCCTCACTTGCATCAGGTGCTGTATGGTGTATTGAGGCTAGATGTTTGTGGACACATATGTATATATATATATATATATATATATATATATAAAATATATATATATTATATATATATATATATTAGGGGTGTGCACCGGCTACTTTTCGTGTTTTGTGTTTTGGTTTTGGATCTGGATCTTTCTTCGTGTTTTGGATCTGGATTGGTTTTGCCAAAACCACCCTTCCGTGTTTTGGGTTCTGGGTTTTGTGTTTTGGATCTGTATTTTTTTGAAAAAAAGCATAAAAACAGCTAAAATCACAGAATTTGTAGGTTTTTCTGCTCCTATGCTATTATTAACCTCAATAACCTTAATTTACACTCATTTCCAGTCTATTCTGAACACCTCACACCTCACAATAGTGTTTTTATGTCCAAAAGGTTGCACCGAGGTAGCTGGATGACTATGCTAAGCGACACGAGTGGGCGGCACAAACACGTGACCCATCTAGGAGTGACACTGCAGTGGCAGACAGGATGGCAGTTTGAAAAACTAGGCCCCAAACAGTACATAATGCAAAGGAAAAAAAGAGGTGCAAGATGGAATTGTCCTTGGGCCCTCCCACCCACCCTTATGTTGTATAAACAGGACATGCACACTTTAACAAACCAATCATTTCAGCGCCAGGGTCTGCCACACAACTGTGGCTGAAATGATTGGTTCGTTTGGGCCCCCACAAAACAAGCTGGCAATTAATCTGTCCCTGCACAAACTGGCTCTACGGAGGCAAGATGTCATCCTCATCCTCCTCATCCACCGATTCCTCACCCTCTTCAGTGTGTACATCCTCATCCTCACAAAGTATTAACTCGTCCCCACTTGAATCCACCACCACAGGTCCCTATGTACGTTCTGGAGGCTGGTCTCCCTGGAAGAGCTGATAATTCATTTTGATGAACATCATCTTCTCCACATTCTGTGGAAGCAACCTCCTACGCCTTTCGCTGACAAGGTTCCCGGCTGCACTAAACACTCTTTCGGAGTACACACTGGAGGGGGGGCAACTCAGGTAAAATAGAGCCAGTTTGTACAGGGGCCTCCAAATTGCCTCTTTTTCCTGCCAGTACAGGTATGGACTGTCTGACATGCCTACTTGGATGCTGTCACCGATGTAATCCTCCACCATTCTGTCAATGGTGACAGTATCATCTGCAGTGACAGTAGACATGTCAGAAATTGTTGCCAGGTCCTTCAGTCCGGACCAGATGTCCAAACTTGGTCCTGCCTGCCCTGCATCACCGCCAGCGGGTTGCTTAGGATACCTAAGTTTTTTCCTGGCAGCCCCAGTTGCGGGAGAAAATGAAGAAGGAGCTGTTGACGTGTCACGTTCCGCTTCAGCTGACAGTGTTTTCACCAGCAGGTCTTTGCACCTCTGCAGGCTTGTGTCGGCCGGAAAGAGAGACACCACATAGGCTTTAAACCTAGGATCGAGCACGGTGGCCAAAATGTAGTGGTCTGATTTCAACAGATTGACCACCCTGGAATCCTGGCAAAGCAAATGAAGGGCTTCATCCACAAGTCCCACATGCCGAGCGGAATCGCTCCGTCTTAGCTCCTCCTTCACTTTCTCCAGCTGCTTCTGCAAAAGCCTGATGAGGGGAATGACCTGACTCAAGCTGGCAGTGTCTGAACTGACTTCACGTGTGGCAAGTTCGAAGGGCTGGAGAACCTTGCACAACACGGAAATCATTCTCCACTGCGCTTGAGTCAGGTGCATACCCCCTCCTTTGCCTATGTCATAGGTGGATGTATTGGCTTGAAAGGCCTTTTGCTGCTCCTCCATCCTCTGAAGCATATAGAGGGTTGAGTTCCACCGCGTCACAACCTCTTGCTTCAGGTGCTGGCGCTCCAGTCTTCGGCACGCAGTCGCTGAATGGCGAAAGTGGCCTGAAATTTTTCGGGCCACCCAAAGCGTCTCCTGCACGCCCCTGTCGCTTTTCAGAAAATTCTGCACCACCAAGTTTATTGTGTGAGCAAAACATGGGACGTGCTGGAATTTGCCCAGATGTAATGCCCGCACTATATTGGTGGCGTTGTCAGATATCACAAATCCCCAGGAGAGTCTAAGTGGGGTAAGCCACTGGGCGATGATTTCCCTCAGTTTCTCTAAGAGGTTGTCGGCGGTGTGCCTCTTACTGAAACCGGTGATACACAGCGTAGCCTGCCTTGGAACGAGCTGGCATTTCTGAGATGCTACGACTGGTGACGCTGCTGCTGTTGCTGCGTAAGGTGATACATCTACCCAGTGGGCTGTCACAGTCATATAGTCCTTAGTCTGCCCTGTTCTACTTGTCCACATGTCCGTGGTTAAGTGGACATTGGGTACAACGGTATTTTTCAGGACACTGAGGACACTTTTTCTGACGTTTCTGTACAGTCTCGGTATCGCCTGCCTAGTGAAGTGGAATCTAGACGGGATTTGGAACCGGGGACACACTACCTCCAGCAATTGTCTAAATCCCACTGCACTAATGGCGGATACCGGACGCACGTCTAACACCAACATAGCAGTCAAGGCCTCAGTTATACGTTTTGCTTCAGGATGACTGCTGTCTTACTTCATCCTCCTCGCTAAGGACTGTTGGAGGGTCAATTGTTTAGTAAAAGTAGTGGTGTTCCTACTTCCTCTCTGGGATGATGAATGACTCCCAGCAGCAGCAACAGCAGCAGCGGCAGCAGGAGGCGTAGCAATGCAGGATTCTCCGGAGGAATCCGGGATAGGAGAGTCAGTCATGCCAGTGACATGGCCTGCAGGACTACTTCCGATCCTGACTAAGGAGGAAATTGACGAGGAGGGAGTTGACGGTGTGGTTTGCAGGCGCTTGGATACAACAGGACAACGGGATCTAGGTGTCCCTGGACTGCTTACGGTCTTAGCCAAAGTTTCTGAACTTGACAGTAACTTATTATGAATGCGCTGCAGGTGCCGTATAAGGGAGGATGTTCCTAGGTGGTTAACGTCCCTACCCCTACTTATTCCACCTTTACATAAGGTACATATGGCAAGACAGTTGTTGTCCGGATTTGGATAGAAATATTGCCAGACCAAAGAGGTGGAATGTTTGGTCTTCTGCCCAGGCATGACCGTGATGGGCTTTTTCATCCCACGGACAACAACTGTCTCCCCCGGAGCCTGATTTAAACAAACCACATCACCATCAGAATCCTCCTCGCCAACTTCCTCCTCAGCGCCAGCTACACCAGTATCCTCATCCTGTTGTACTTCAACAGTGACATCTTCAATTTGCATATCAGCAAGTGGACTGTGGGTGCTCCTTTCAGCACTTGCAGGGGGCGTGCAAATGGTGGAAAGAGACACCTCTTCCCGTCCAGTGCTGGGAAGGTCAGGCATCGCTACCACCACCACACTTGGACTCTCCTTGGGGATTTGTGATATCTTCTTAGAAAGCACAGTTCTTCGCTGTGCTTTTGCCAGCTTAACTCATTTGATTTTTTTAGTGGGAGGAGGGCTTCCATCATCATGTGAAGCTGAACCACTAGTCATGAACATACTAGGGATCGACCTTAGCCGTTCCTTGCCACTCCGTGTCGTAAATGGCATATTGGCAAGTTTACGTTTCTCTTCAGCTGATTTAAATGTTTTTTTCAAGGTCATTTTCCTGAACTTTGTCATTTGGGATTGTATGTGCCCTCTATTATGACACTGGGCATCGGCCTTGGCAGACGACGTTGATGGCATGTTATCGTCTATGTCATGGCTAGTGGCAGCAGCTTCAGCACTAGGAGGAAGTGGTTCTTGATCTTTCTCTATTTTATTTTTATCGGAGAAAGTTTGGTCCTCCATTTATGTTATATCGATTTGATATATACGTGCGGCTAACACAGAAAATATTTCTTTATTTTTGCTGGAGAGTAGTGCACTTTGTGGGTTACACCAGCCTTTAAGAAATGAGCCAGCCGGCTCTTTACTTATGGGACACAGGCGCACGCTTGGCGCTGCTCCTTTGTTGATGCACGTGCGGCTACTGCGCACACAATTCACAAACACAGAAAATAATTTTTTTTTTGGTTTGGACTGGAGTGTACTTTGGGGGTTACAGCACCCTTTAATGGTCAAGCCAGCCGGCCCTTTACTTATGACACAGGCGCACGCTTGGGACTACTTTGTTGATGCACGTGCGGCTACTGCGCACACAATTCACAAACACACAAAAAATATTATTTTTTTGGTTTGAACTGGAGTGTACTTTGGGGGTTACAGCACCCTTTAATGGTCAAGCCAGCCGGCCCTTTACTTATGACACAGGTGCACGCTTGGCACTACTTTGTTGATGCACGTGCGGCTACTGCGCACACAATTCACAAACACAGAAAATATATATTTTTTTGGTTTGGACTGGAGTGTACTTTTGGGGGTTACAGCACCCTTTAAAGGTCAAGCCAGCTGGCCCTTTACTTATGACACAGGCGCACGCTTGGCACTACTTTGTTGATGCACGTGCGGCTACTGCGCACACAATTCACAAACACAGAAATATATATTTTTTTGGTTTGGACTGGAGTGTACTTTGGGGGTTACAGCACCCTTTAACGGTCAAGCCAGCCGGCCCTTTACTTATGACACAGGCGCATGCTTGGCACTACTTTGTTGATGCACGTGCGGCTACTGCGCACACAATTCACAAACACAGAAAATATATATTTTTTTGGTTTGGACTGGAGTGTACTTTGGGGGTTACAGCTCCCTTTAATGGTCAAGCCAGCCGGCCCTTTACTTATGACACAGGCGCACGCTTGGCACTACTTTGTTGATGCACGTGCGGCTACTGCGCACACAATTCACAAACACAGAAAATAATTTTTTTTTTGGTTTGGACTGGAGTGTACTTTCGGGGGTTACAGCACCCTTTAACGGTCAAGCCAGCCGGCCCTTTACTTATGACACAGGCGCACGCTTGGCACTACTTTGTTGATGCACGTGCGGCTACTGCGCACACAATTCACAAACACAGAAAATAATTTTTTTTTTGGTTTGGACTGGAGTGTACTTTGGGGGTTACAGCACCCTTTAATGGTCAAGCCAGCCGGCCCTTTACTTATGACTCAGGCGCACGCTTGGCACTACTTTGTTGATGCACGTGCGGCTACTGCGCACACAATTCACAGACACAGAAAATATATATTTTTTTGGTTTGGACTGGAGTGTACTTTGGGGGTTACAGCACCCTTTAACGGTCAAGCCAGCCGGCCCTTTACTTATGACACAGGCGCACGCTTGGCACTACTTTGTTGATGCACGTGCGGCTACTGCGCACACAATTCACAAACACAGAAAATATATATTTTTTTGGTTTGGACTGGAGTGTACTTTGGGGGTTACAGCACCCTTTAACGGTCAAGCCAGCCGGCCCTTTACTTATGACACAGGCGCACGCTTGGCACTACTTTGTTGATGCACGTGCGGCTACTGCGCACACAATTCACAAACACAGAAAATATATATTTTTTTGGTTTGGACTGGAGTGTACTTTGGGGGTTACAGCACCCTTTAACGGTCAAGCCAGGCGGCCCTTTACTTATGACACAGGCGCACGGCTTGGCACTACATTGTTGATGCACATGCGGCTACTGCGCACACAATTCACAAACACAGAAAATTATTTTTTTTTTGGTTTGGACTGGAGTGTACTTTGGGGGTTACAGCACCCTTTAACGGTCAAGCCAACCGGCCCTTTACTTATGACACAGGCGCACGCTTGGCACTATTTTGTTGATGCACGTGCGGCTACTGCGCACACAATTCACAAACACAGAAAATATATATTTTTTTGGTTTGGACTGGAGTGTACTTTGGGGGTTACAGCACCCTTTAACGGTCAAGCCAGCCGGCCCTTTAGTTATGACACAGGCGCACGCTTGGCACTTCTTTGTTGATGCACGTGCGGCTACTGCGCACACAATTCACAAACACAGAAAATATTTTTTTTTTTGGTTTGGACTGGAGTGTACTTTGGGGGTTACAGCACCCTTTAACGGTCAAGCCAGCCGGCCCTTTACTTATGACACAGGCGCACGCTTGGCACTACTTTGTTGATGCACGTGCGGCTACTGCGCACACAATTCACAAACACAGAAAATATATATTTTTTTGGTTTGGACTGGAGTGTACTTTGGGGGTTACAGCACCCTTTAACGGTCAAGCCAGCCGGCCCTTTACTTAAGACACAGGCGCATGCTTGGCACTACTTTGTTGATGCACGTGCGGCTACTGCGCACACAATTCACAAACACAGAAAATATATATTTTTTTGGTTTGGACTGGAGTGTACTTTGGGGGTTACAGCACCCTTTAATGGTCAAGCCAGCCGGCCCTTTACTTATGACACAGGCGCACGCTTGGCACTACTTTGTTGATGCACGTGCGGCTACTGCGCACACAATTCACAAACACAGAAAATAATTTTTTTTTTGGTTTGGACTGGAGTGTACTTTGGGGGTTACAGCACCCTTTAACGGTCAAGCCAGCCGGCCCTTTACTTATGACACAGGCGCACGCTTGGCACTACTTTGTTGATGCACGTGCGGGTACTGCGCACACAATTCACAAACACAGAAAATTATTTTTATTTTGGTTTGGACTGGAGTGTACTTTGGGGGTTACAGCACCCTTAATGGTCAAGCCAGCCTGCCCTTTACTTATGACACAGGCGAACGCTTGGCACTACTTTGTTGATGCACGTGCGGCTACTGCGCACACAATTCACAAACAGAAAATATATATTTTTTTGGTTTAGACTGGAGTGTACTTTGGGGGTTACAGCACCCTTTAACGGTCAAGCCAGCTGGCCCTTTACTTATGACACAGGCGCACGCTTGGCACTACTTTGTTGATGCACGTGCGGCTACTGCGCACACAATTCACAAACACCGAAAATATATATTTTTTTGGTTTGGACTGGAGTGTACTTTGGGGGTTACAGCACCCTTTAACGGTCAAGCCAGCCGGCCCTTTACTTATGACACAGGCGCACGCTTGGCACTACTTTGTTGATGCACGTGCAGATACTGCGCACACAATTCACAAACACAGAAAATAGATATTTTTTTGGTTTGGACTGGAGTGTACTTTTGGGGGTTACAGCACCCTTTAATGGTCAAGCCAGCCGGCCCTTTACTTATGACACAGGCGCACGCTTGGCACTACTTTGTTGTTGCACGTGCGGCTACTGCGCACACAATTCACAAACACAGAAAATAATTTTTTTTTTGGTTTGGACTGGAGTGTACTTTGGGGGTTACAGCACCCTTTAATGGTCAAGCCAGCCGGCCCTTTACTTATGACAAAGGCGCACGCTTGGCACTACTTTGTTGATGCACGTGCGGCAACTGCGCCCACAATTCACAGACACAGAAAATATATATTTTTTTGGTTTGGACTGGAGTGTACTTTGGGGGTTACAGCACCCTTTAACGGTCAAGCCAGCTGGCCCTTTACTTATGACACAGGCGCACGCTTGGCACTACTTTGTTGATGCACGTGCGGCTACTGCGCACACAATTCACAAACACAGAAAATATATATATTTTTGGTTTGGACTGGAGTGTACTTTGGGGGTTACAGCACCCTTTAACGGTCAAGCCAGCCGGCCCTTTACTTAAGACACAGGCGCACGCTTGGCACTACTTTGTTGATGCACGTGCTGCTACTGCGCACACAATTCACAAACACAGAAAATAATTTTTTTTTTGGTTTGGACTGGGGTGTACTTTGGGGGTTACAGCACCCTTTAACGGTCAAGCCAGCTGGCCCTTTACTTATGACACAGGCGCACGCTTGGCACTACTTTGTTGATGCATGTGCGGCTACTGCGCACACAATTCACAAACACAGAAAATATATATTTTTTTTGGTTTGGACTGGAGTGTACTTTGGGGGTTACAGCACCCTTAACGGTCAAGCCAGCCTGCCCTTTACTTATGAGACAGGCAAACGCTTGGCACTACTTTGTTGATGCACGTGCGGCTACTGCGCACACAATTCACAAACACAGAAAATAATTTTTTTTTTGGTTTGGACTGGAGTGTACTTTGGGGGTTACAGCACCCTTTATCAGTCAAGCCAGCCGGCCCTTTACTTATGACACAGGCGCACGCTTGGCACTACTTTGTTGATGCACGTGCGGCTACTGCGCACACAATTCACAAACACAGAAAATATATATTTTTTTGGTTTGGACTGGAGTGTACTTTGGGGGTTACAGCACCCTTTAACGGTCAAGCCAGCCGGCCCTTTACTTATGACACAGGCGCACGGCTTGGCACTACTTTGTTGATGCACGTGCGGCTACTGCGCACACAATTGACAAACACAGAAAATTAATTTTTTTTTGGTTTGGACTGGAGTGTACTTTGGGGGTTACAGCACCCTTTAACGGTCAAGCCAACCGGCCCTTTACTTATGACACAGGCGCACGCTTGGCACTACTTTGTTGATGCACGTGCGGCTACTGCGCACACAATTCACAAACACAGAAAATAATTTTTTTTTTGGTTTGGACTGGAGTGTACTTTGGGGGTTACAGCACCCTTAACGGTCAAGCCAGCCTGCTCTTTACTTATGACACAGGCGAAAGCTTGGCACTACTTTGTTGATGCATGTGCGGCTACTGCGCACACAATTCACAAACACAGAAAATATATATTTTTTTGGTTTGGACTGGAGTGTACTTTGGGGGTTACAGCACCCTTTAATGGTCAAGCCAGCAGGCCCTTTACTTATGACACAGGCGCACGCTTGGCACTTCTTTGTTGATGCACGTGTGGCTACTGCGCACACACAACTCACAAACACAGAAAATAATTTTTGTTTTGGTTTGGACTGGAGTGTACTTTGGGGGTTACAGCACCCTTTAACGGTCAAGCCAGCCTGCCCTTTACTTATGACACAGGCGCACGCTTGGCACTACTTTGTTGATGCACGTGCGGCTACTGCGCACACAATTCACAAACACAGAAAATATATATTTTTTTGGATTGGACTGGAGTGTACTTTGGTGGTTACAGCACCCTTTAACGGTCAAGCCAGCCGGCCCATTACTTATGACACAGGCGCATGCTTGGCACTACTTTGTTGATGCACGTGCGGCTACTGCGCACACAATTCACAAACACAGAAAATATATATTTTTTTTGGTTTGGACTGGAGTGTACTTTGGGGGTTACAGCACCCTTTAACGGTCAAGCCAGCCGGCCCTTTACTTATGACACAGGCGCACGGCTTGGCACTACTTTGTTGATGCACGTGCGGCTACTGCGCACACAATTGACAAACACAGAAAATTATTTTTTTTTTGGTTTGGACTGGAGTGTACTTTGGGGGTTACAGCACCCTTTAACGGTCAAGCCAACCGGCCCTTTACTTATGACACAGGCGAAAGCTTGGCACTACTTTGTTGATGCACGTGCGGCTACTGCGCACACAATTCACAAACACAGAAAATATATATTTTTTTGGTTTGGACTGGAGTGTACTTTGGGGGTTACAGCACCCTTTAACGGTCAAGCCAGCCGGCCCTTTACTTATGACACAGGCGCACGCTTGGCACTTCTTTGTTGATGCACGTGCGGCTACTGCGCACACAATTCACAAACACAGAAAATAATTTTTTTTTTGGTTTGGACTAGAGTGTACTTTGGGGGTTACAGCACCCTTTAACGGTCAAGCCAGCTGGCCCTTTACTTATGACACAGGCGCACGCTTGGCACTACTTTGTTGATGCACGTGCGGCTACTGCGCACACAATTCACAAACACAGAAAATATATATTTTTTTGGTTTGGACTGGAGTGTACTTTGGGGGTTACAGCACCCTTTAACGGTCAAGCCAGCCGGCCCTTTACTTATGACACAGGCGCATGCTTGGCACTACTTTGTTGATGCACGTGCGGCTACTGCGCACACAATTCACAAACACAGAAAATATATATTTTTTTGGTTTGGACTGGAGTGTACTTTGGGGGTTACAGCACCCTTTAATGGTCAAGCCAGCCGGCCCTTTACTTATGACACAGGCGC
Organism: Taudactylus pleione; assembly: GCA_031769625.1. Taxonomy (NCBI): domain Eukaryota; kingdom Metazoa; phylum Chordata; class Amphibia; order Anura; family Myobatrachidae; genus Taudactylus; species Taudactylus pleione. The sequence continues at coordinate 908,717 of JAUIMM010000329.1, read as the reverse complement.
ACGCTTGGCACTACTTTGTTGATGCACGTGCGGCTACTGCGCACACAATTCACAAACACAGAAAATTATTTTTTTTTTGGTTTGGACTGGAGTGTACTTTGGGGGTTACAGCACCCTTAACGGTCAAGCCAGCCTGCCCTTTACTTATGACACAGGCGAAAGCTTGGCACTACTTTGTTGATGCACGTGCGGCTACTGCGCACACAATTCACAAACACAGAAAATATATATTTTTTTGGTTTGGACTGGAGTGTACTTTGGGGGTTACAGCACCCTTTAACGGTCAAGCCAGCCGGCCCTTTACTTATGACACAGGCGCACGCTTGGCACTTCTTTGTTGATGCACGTGCGGCTACTGCGCACACAATTCACAAACACAGAAAATAATTTTTTTTTTGGTTTGGACTAGAGTGTACTTTGGGGGTTACAGCACCCTTTAACGGTCAAGCCAGCCGGCCCTTTACTTATGACACAGGCGCACGCTTGGCACTACTTTGTTGATGCACGTGCGGCTACTGCGCACACAATTCACAAACACAGAAAATATATATTTTTTTGGTTTGGACTGGAGTGTACTTTGGGGGTTACAGCACCCTTTAACGGTCAAGCCAGCCGGCCCTTTACTTATGACACAGGCGCATGCTTGGCACTACTTTGTTGATGCACGTGCGGCTACTGCGCACACAATTCACAAACACAGAAAATATATATTTTTTTGGTTTGGACTGGAGTGTACTTTGGGGGTTACAGCACCCTTTAATGGTCAAGCCAGCCGGCCCTTTACTTATGACACAGGCGCACGCTTGGCACTACTTTGTTGATGCACGTGCGGCTACTGCGCACACAATTCACAAACACAGAAAATTATTTTTTTTTTGGTTTGGACTGGAGTGTACTTTGGGGGTTACAGCACCCTTAACGGTCAAGCCAGCCTGCCCTTTACTTATGACACAGGCGAACGCTTGGCACTACTTTGTTCATGCACGTGCGGCTACTGCGCACACAATTCACAAACACAGAAAATATATATTTTTTTGGTTTGGACTGGAGTGTACTTTGGGGGTTACAGCACCCTTTAATGGTCAAGCCAGCAGGCCCTTTACTTATGACACAGGCGCACGCTTGGCACTTCTTTGTTGATGCACGTGCGGCTACTGCGCACACAATTCACAAACACAGAAAATAATTTTTTTTTTGGTTTGGACTGGAGTGTACTTTGGGGGTTACAGCACCCTTTAACGGTCAAGCCAGCTGGCCCTTTACTTATGACACAGGCGCACGCTTGGCACTACTTTGTTGATGCACGTGCGGCTACTGCGCACACAATTCACAAACACAGAAAATATATATTTTTTTGGTTTGGACTGGAGTGTACTTTGGGGGTTACAGCACCCTTTAACGGTCAAGCCAGCCGGCCCTTTACTTATGACACAGGCACACGCTTGGCACTACTTTGTTGATGCACGTGCGGATACTGCGCACACAATTCACAAACACAGAAAATATATATTTTTTTGGTTTGGACTGGAGTGTACTTTCAGGGGTTACAGCACCCTTTAACGGTCAAGCCAGCCGGCCCTTTACTTATGACACAGGCGCACGCTTGGCACTACTTTGTTGATGCACGTGCGGCTACTGCGCACACAATTCACAAACACAGAAAATAATTTTTTTTTTGGTTTGGACTGGAGTGTACTTTGGGGGTTACAGCACCCTTAACGGTCAAGCCAGCCGGCCCTTTACTTATGACACAGGCGCATGCTTGGCACTACTTTGTTGATGCACGTGCGGCTACTGCGCACACAATTCACAAACACAGAAAATATATATTTTTTTGGTTTGGACTGGAGTGTACTTTGGGGGTTACAGCACCCTTTAATGGTCAAGCCAGCCGGCCCTTTACTTATGACACAGGCGCACGCTTGGCACTACTTTGTTGATGCACGTGCGGCTACTGCGCACACAATTCACAAACACAGAAAATATATATTTTTTTGGTTTGGACTGGAGTGTACTTTGGGGGTTACAGCACCCTTTAACGGTCAAGCCAGCCGGCCCTTTACTTATGACACAGGCGCATGCTTGGCACTACTTTGTTGATGCACGTGCGGCTACTGCGCACACAATTCACAAACACAGAAAATATATATTTTTTTGGTTTGGACTGGAGTGTACTTTGGGGGTTACAGCACCCTTTAATGGTCAAGCCAGCCGGCCCTTTACTTATGACACAGGCGCACGCTTGGCACTACTTTGTTGATGCACGTGCGGCTACTGCGCACACAATTCACAAACACAGAAAATTATTTTTTTTTTGGTTTGGACTGGAGTGTACTTTGGGGGTTACAGCACCCTTAACGGTCAAGCCAGCCTGCCCTTTACTTATGACACAGGCGAACGCTTGGCACTACTTTGTTCATGCACGTGCGGCTACTGCGCACACAATTCACAAACACAGAAAATATATATTTTTTTGGTTTGGACTGGAGTGTACTTTGGGGGTTACAGCACCCTTTAACGGTCAAGCCAGCAGGCCCTTTACTTATGACACAGGCGCACGCTTGGCACTTCTTTGTTGATGCACGTGCGGCTACTGCGCACACAATTCACAAACACAGAAAATAATTTTTTTTTTGGTTTGGACTGGAGTGTACTTTGGGGGTTACAGCACCCTTTAACGGTCAAGCCAGCCGGCCCTTTACTTATGACACAGACGCACGCTTGGCACTACTTTGTTGATGCACGTGCGGCTACTGCGCACACAATTCACAAACACAGAAAATATATATTTTTTTGGTTTGGACTGGAGTGTACTTTGGGGGTTACAGCACCCTTTAACGGTCAAGCCAGCCGGCCCTTTACTTATGACACAGGCGCATGCTTGGCACTACTTTGTTGATGCACGTGCGGCTACTGCGCACACAATTCACAAACACCGAAAATATATATTTTTTTGGTTTGGACTGGAGTGTACTTTGGGGGTTACAGCACCCTTTAATGGTGAAGCCAGCCGGCCCTTTACTTATGACACAGGCGCACGCTTGGCACTACTTTGTTGATGCACGTGCAGCTACTGCGCACACAATTCACAAACACAGAAAATATATATTTTTTTGGTTTGGACTGGAGTGTACTTTGGGGGTTACAGCACCCTTTAACGGTCAAGCCAGCTGGCCCTTTACTTATGACACAGGCGCACGCTTGGCACTACTTTGTTGATGCACGTGCGGCTACTGCGCACACAATTCACAAACACAGAAAATATATTTTTTTTTGGTTTGGACTGGAGTGTACTTTGGGGGTTACAGCACCCTTTAACGGTCAAGCCAGCCGGCCCTTTACTTATGACACAGGCACACGCTTGGCACTACTTTGTTGATGCACGTGCGGATACTGCGCACACAATTCACAAACACAGAAAATATATATTTTTTTGGTTTGGACTGGAGTGTACTTTCAGGGGTTACAGCACCCTTTAACGGTCAAGCCAGCCGGCCCTTTACTTATGACACAGGCGCACGCTTGGCACTACTTTGTTGATGCACGTGCGGCTACTGCGCACACAATTCACAAACACAGAAAATAATTTTTTTTTTGGTTTGGACTGGAGTGTACTTTGGGGGTTACAGCACCCTTTAATGGTCAAGCCAGCCGGCCCATTACTTATGACAAAGGCGCACGCTTGGCACTACTTTGTTGATGCACGTGCGGCTACTGCGCCCACAATTCACAGACACAGAAAATATATATTTTTTTGGTTTGGACTGGAGTGTACTTTGGGGGTTACAGCACCCTTTAACGGTCAAGCCAGCCGGCCCTTTACTTATGACACAGGCGCACGCTTGGCACTACTTTGTTGATGCACGTGCGGCTACTGCGCACACAATTCACAAACACAGAAAATATATATTTTTTTGGTTTGGCCTGGAGTGTACTTTGGGGGTTACAGCACCCTTTAACGGTCAAGCCAGCCTGCCCTTTACTTATAACACAGGCAGACGCTTGGCACTACTTTGTTGATGCACGTGCGGCTACTGCGCACACAATTCACAAACACAGAAAATAATTTTTTTTTTGGTTTGGACTGGAGTGTACTTTGGGGGTTACAGCACCCTTTAACGGTCAAGCCAGCCGGCCCTTTACTTATGACACAGGCGCACGCTTGGCACTACTTTGTTGATGCACGTGCGGCTACTGCGCACACAATTCACAAACACAGAAAATATATATTTTTTTGGTTTGGACTGGAGTGTACTTTGGGGGTTACAGCACCCTTTAACGGTCAAGCCAGACGGCCCTTTACTTAAGACACAGGCGCACGCTTGGCACTACTTTGTTGATGCACGTGCGGCTACTGCGCACACAATTCACAAACACAAAAAATATTTTTTTTTTTGGTTTGGACTGGAGTGTACTTTGGGGGTTACAGCACCCTTTAACAGTCAAGCCAGCCGGCCCTTTACTTATGACACAGGCACACGCTTGGCACTACTTTGTTGATGCACGTGCGGCTACTGCGCACACAATTCACAAACACAGAAAATATATATTTTTTTGGTTTGGACTGGAGTGTACTTTGGGGGTTACAGCACCCTTTAACGGTCAAGCCAGCTGGCCCTTTACTTATGACACAGGCGCACGGCTTGGCACTACTTTGTTGATGCACGTGCGGCTACTGCGCACACAATTGACAAACACAGAAAATTATTTTTTTTTTGGTTTGGACTGGAGTGTACTTTGGGGATTACAGCACTCTTTAACGGTCAAGCCAACCGGCCCTTTACTTATGACACAGGCGCACGCTTGGCACTACTTTGTTGATGCATGTGCGGCTACTGCGCACACAATTCACAAACACAGAAAATAATTTTTTTTTTGGTTTGGACTGGAGTGTACTTTGGGGGTTACAGCACCCTTAACGGTCAAGCCAGCCTGCCCTTTACTTATGACACAGGCGAAAGCTTGGCACTACTTTGTTGATGCATGTGCGGCTACTGCACACACAATTCACAAACACAGAAAATATATATTTTTTTGGTTTGGACTGGAGTGTACTTTGGGGGTTACAGCACCCTTTAATTGTCAAGCCAGCAGGCCCTTTACTTATGACACAGGCGCACGCTTGGCACTTCTTTGTTGTTGCACGTGCGGCTACTGCGCACACAATTCACAAACACAGAAAATAATTTTTGTTTTGGTTTATACTGAAGTGTACTTTGGGGGTTACAGCACCCTTTAACGGTCAAGCCAGCCTGCCCTTTACTTATGACACAGGCGCACGCTTGGCACTACTTTGTTGATGCACGTGCGGCTACTGCGCACACAATTCACAAACACAGAAAATATATATTTTTTTGGTTTGGACTGGAGTGTACTTTGGGGGTTACAGCACCCTTTAACGGTCAAGCCAGCCGGCCCTTTACTTATGACACAGGCGCACGGCTTGGCACTACTTTGTTGATGCACGTGCGGCTACTGCGCACACAATTGACAAACACAGAAAATTATTATTTTTTTGGTTTGGACTGGAGTGTACTTTGGGGTTTGCAGCACCCTTTAACGGTCAAGCCAACCGGCCCTTTACTTATGACACAGGCGAAAGCTTGGCACTACTTTGTTGATGCACGTGCGGCTACTGCGCACACAATTCACAAACACAGAAAATATATATTTTTTTGGTTTGGACTGGAGTGTACTTTGGGGGTTACAGCACCCTTTAATGGTCAAGCCAGCCGGCCCTTTACTTATGACACAGGCGCACGCTTGGCACTTCTTTGTTGATGCACGTGCGGCTACTGCGCACACAATTCACAAACACAGAAAATTATTTTTTTTTTGGTTTGGACTGGAGTGTACTTTGGGGGTTACAGCACCCTTAACGGTCAAGCCAGCCTGCCCTTTACTTATGACACAGGCGAACGCTTGGCACTACTTTGTTCATGCACGTGCGGCTACTGCGCACACAATTCACAAACACAGAAAATATATATTTTTTTGGTTTGGACTGGAGTGTACTTTGGGGGTTACAGCACCCTTTAACGGTCAAGCCAGCAGGCCCTTTACTTATGACACAGGCGCACGCTTGGCACTTCTTTGTTGATGCACGTGCGGCTACTGCGCACACAATTCACAAACACAAAAAATAATTTTTTTTTTGGTTTGGACTGGAGTGTACTTTGGGGGTTACAGCACCCTTTAACGGTCAAGCCAGCCGGCCCTTTACTTATGACACAGGCGCACGCTTGGCACTACTTTGTTGATGCACGTGCGGCTACTGCGCACAAAATTCACAAACACAGAAAATATATATTTTTTTGGTTTGGACTGGAGTGTACTTTGGGGGTTACAGCATCCTTTAACGGTCAAGCCAGCCGGCCCTTTACTTATGACACAGGCACACGCTTGGCACTACTTTGTTGATGCACGTGCGGCTACTGCGCACACAATTCACAAACACAGAAAATATATATTTTTTTGGTTTGGACTGGAGTGTACTTTGGGGGTTACAGCACCCTTTAACGGTCAAGCCAGCCGGCCCTTTACTTATGACACAGGCGCACGGCTTGGCACTACTTTGTTGATGCACGTGCGGCTACTGCGCACACAATTGACAAACACAGAAAATTATTTTTTTTTTTGTTTGGACTGGAGTGTACTTTGGGGATTACAGCACCCTTTAACGGTCAAGCCAACCGGCCCTTTACTTATGACACAGGCGCACGCTTGGCACTACTTTGTTGATGCATGTGCGGCTACTGCGCACACAATTCACAAACACAGAAAATAATTTTTTTTTTGGTTTGGACTGGAGTGTACTTTGGGGGTTACAGCACCCTTAACGGTCAAGCCAGCCTGCCCTTTACTTATGACACAGGCGAAAGCTTGGCACTACTTTGTTGATGCATGTGCGGCTACTGCACACACAATTCACAAACACAGAAAATATATTTTTTTTTGGTTTGGACTGGAGTGTACTTTGGGGGTTACAGCACCCTTTAATTGTCAAGACAGCAGGCCCTTTACTTATGACACAGGCGCACGCTTGGCACTTCTTTGTTGTTGCACGTGCGGCTACTGCGCACACAATTCACAAACACAGAAAATAATTTTTGTTTTGGTTTATACTGAAGTGTACTTTGGGGGTCACAGCACCCTTTAACGGTCAAGCCAGCCTGCCCTTTACTTATGACACAGGCGCACGCTTGGCACTACTTTGTTGATGCACGTGCGGCTACTGCGCACACAATTCACAAACACAGAAAATATATTTTTTTTTGCTTTGGACTGGAGTGTACTTTGGGGGTTACAGCACCCTTTAACGGTCAAGCCAGCCGGCCCTTTACTTATGACACAGGCGCACGGCTTGGCACTACTTTGTTGATGCACGTGCGGCTACTGCGCACACAATTGACAAACACAGAAAATTATTTTTTTTTTGGTTTGGACTGGAGTGTACTTTGGGGTTTGCAGCACCCTTTAACGGTCAAGCCAACCGGCCCTTTACTTATGACACAGGCGAAAGCTTGGCACTACTTTGTTGATGCACGTGCGGCTACTGCGCACACAATTCACAAACACAGAAAATATATATTTTTTTGGTTTGGACTGGAGTGTACTTTGGGGGTTACAGCACCCTTTAATGGTCAAGCCAGCCGGCCCTTTACTTATGACACAGGCGCACGCTTGGCACTTCTTTGTTGATGCACGTGCGGCTACTGCGCACACAATTCACAAACACAGAAAATTATTTTTTTTTTGGTTTGGACTGGAGTGTACTTTGGGGGTTACAGCACCCTTAACGGTCAAGCCAGCCTGCCCTTTACTTATGACACAGGCGAACGCTTGGCACTACTTTGTTCATGCACGTGCGGCTACTGCGCACACAATTCACAAACACAGAAAATATATATTTTTTTGGTTTGGACTGGAGTGTACTTTGGGGGTTACAGCACCCTTTAACGGTCAAGCCAGCAGGCCCTTTACTTATGACACAGGCGCACGCTTGGCACTTCTTTGTTGATGCACGTGCGGCTACTGCGCACACAATTCACAAACACAGAAAATAATTTTTTTTTTGGTTTGGACTGGAGTGTACTTTGGGGGTTACAGCACCCTTTAACGGTCAAGCCAGCCGGCCCTTTACTTATGACACAGGCGCACGCTTGGCACTACTTTGTTGATGCACGTGCGGCTACTGCGCACACAATTCACAAACACAGAAAATATATATTTTTTTGGTTTGGACTGGAGTGTACTTTGGGGGTTACAGCATCCTTTAACGGTCAAGCCAGCCGGCCCTTTACTTATGACACAGGCGCATGCTTGGCACTACTTTGTTGATGCACGTGCGGCTACTGCGCACACAATTCACAAACACCGAAAATATATATTTTTTTGGTTTGGACTGGAGTGTACTTTGGGGGTTACAGCACCCTTTAATGGTCAAGCCAGCCGGCCCTTTACTTATGACACAGGCGCACGGTTGGCACTACTTTGTTGATGCACGTGCAGCTACTGCGCACACAATTCACAAACACAGAAAATATATATTTTTTTGGTTCGGACTGGAGTGTACTTTGGGGGTTACAGCACCCTTTAACGGTCAAGCCAGCTGGCCCTTTACTTATGACACAGGCGCACGCTTGGCACTACTTTGTTGATGCACGTGCGGCTACTGCGCACACAATTCACAAACACAGAAAATATATATTTTTTTGGTTTGGACTGGAGTGTACTTTGGGGGATACAGCACCCTTTAACGGTCAAGCCAGCCGGCCCTTTACTTATGACACAGGCGCACGCTTGGCACTACTTTGTTGATGCACGTGCGGCTACTGCGCACACAATTCACAAACACAGAAACTAATTTTTTTTTTGGTTTGGACTGGAGTGTACTTTGGGGGTTACAGCACCCTTAACGGTCAAGCCAGCCTGCCCTTTACTTATGACACAGGCAAACGCTTGGCACTACTTTGTTGATGCACGTGCGGCTACTGCGCACACAATTCACAAACACAGAAAATAATTTTTTTTTTGGTTTGGACTGGAGTGTACTTTGGGGGTTACTGCACCCTTTAATGGTCAAGCCAGCCGGCCCTTTACTTATGACACAGGCGCACGCTTGGCACTACTTGCACGTGCGGCTACTGCGCACACAATTCACAAACACAGAAAATAATTTTTTTTTTGGTTTGGACTGGAGTGTACTTTGGGGGTTACAGCACCCTTTAACGGTCAAGCCAGCCGGCCCTTTACTTATGACACAGGCGCACGCTTGGCACTACTTTGTTGATGCACGTGCGGCTACTGCACACACAATTCACAAACACAGAAAATATATATTTTTTTGGTTTGGACTGGAGTGTACTTTGGGGGTTACAGCACCCTTTAACGGTCAAGCCAGCAGGCCCTTTACTTATGACACAGGCGCACGCTTGGCACTTCTTTGTTGATGCACGTGCGGCTACTGCGCACACAATTCACAAACACAGAAAATAATTTTTTTTTGGTTTGGACTGGAGTGTACTTTGGGGGTTACAGCACCCTTTAACGGTCAAGCCAGCCGGCCCTTTACTTATGACACAGGCGCACGCTTGGCACTACTTTGTTGATGCACGTGCGGCTACTGCGCACACAATTCACAAACACAGAAAATATATATTTTTTTGGATTGGACTGGAGTGTACTTTGGTGGTTACAGCACCCTTTAACGGTCAAGCCAGCCGGCCCATTACTTATGACACAGGCGCATGCTTGGCACTACTTTGTTGATGCACGTGCGGCTACTGCGCACACAATTCACAAACACAGAAAATATATATTTTTTTGGTTTGGACTGGAGTGTACTTTGGGGGTTACAGCACCCTTTAACGGTCAAGCCAGCCGGCCCTTTACTTATGACACAGGCGCACGGCTTGGCACTACTTTGTTGATGCACGTGCGGCTACTGCGCACACAATTGACAAACACAGAAAATTATTTTTTTTTTTGTTTGGACTGGAGTGTACTTTGGGGGTTACAGCACCCTTTAATGGTCAAGCCAACCGGCCCTTTACTTATGACACAGGCGAAAGCTTGGCACTACTTTGTTGATGCACGTGCGGCTACTGCGCACACAATTCACAAACACAGAAAATATATATTTTTTTGGTTTGGACTGGAGTGTACTTTGGGGGTTACAGCACCCTTTAACGGTCAAGCCAGCCGGCCCTTTACTTATGACACAGGCGCACGCTTGGCACTTCTTTGTTGATGCACGTGCGGCTACTGCGCACACAATTCACAAACACAAAAATAATTTTTTTTTTGGTTTGGACTAGAGTGTACTTTGGGGGTTACAGCACCCTTTAACGGTCAAGCCAGCCGGCCCTTTACTTATGACACAGGCGCACGCTTGGCACTACTTTGTTGATGCACGTGCGGCTACTGCGCACACAATTCACAAACACAGAAAATATATATTTTTTTGGTTTGGACTGGAGTGTACTTTGGGGGTTACAGCACCCTTTAACGGTCAAGCCAGTCGGCCCTTTACTTATGACACAGGCGCATGCTTGGCACTACTTTGTTGATGCACGTGCGGCTACTGCGCACACAATTCACAAACACAGAAAATATATATTTTTTTGGTTTGGACTGGAGTGTACTTTGGGGGTTACAGCACCCTTTAATGGTCAAGCCAGCCGGCCCTTTACTTATGACACAGGCGCACGCTTGGCACTACTTTGTTGATGCACGTGCGGCTACTGCGCACACAATTCACAAACACAGAAAATTATTTTTTTTTTGGTTTGGACTGGAGTGTACTTTGGGGGTTACAGCACCCTTAACGGTCAAGCCAGCCTGCCCTTTACTTATGACACAGGCGAACGCTTGGCACTACTTTGTTGATGCACGTGCGGCTACTGCGCACACAATTCACAAACACAGAAAATATATATTTTTTTGGTTTGGACTGGAGTGTACTTTGGGGGTTACAGCACCCTTTAACGGTCAAGCCAGCAGGCCCTTTACTTATTACACAGGCGCACGCTTGGCACTTCTTTGTTGATGCACGTGCGGCTACTGCGCACACAATTCACAAACACAGAAAATAATTTTTTTTTTGGTTTGGACTGGAGTGTACTTTGGGGGTTACAGCACCCTTTAACGGTCAAGCCAGCCGGCCCTTTACTTATGACACAGACGCACGCTTGGCACTACTTTGTTGATGCACGTGCGGCTACTGCGCACACAATTCACAAACACAGAAAATATATATTTTTTTGGTTTGGACTGGAGTGTACTTTGGGGGTTACAGCACCCTTTAACGGTCAAGCCAGCCGGCCCTTTACTTATGACACAGGCGCATGCTTGGCACTACTTTGTTGATGCACGTGCGGCTACTGCGCACACAATTCACAAACACCGAAAATATATATTTTTTTGGTTTGGACTGGAGTGTACTTTGGGGGTTACAGCACCCTTTAATGGTCAAGCCAGCCGGCCCTTTACTTATGACACAGGCGCACGCTTGGCACTACTTTGTTGATGCACGTGCAGCTACTGCGCACACAATTCACAAACACAGAAAATATATATTTTTTTGGTTTGGACTGGAGTGTACTTTGGGGGTTACAGCACCCTTTAATGGTCAAGCCAGCTGGCCCTTTACTTATGACACAGGCGCACGCTTGGCACTACTTTGTTGATGCACGTGCGGCTACTGCGCACACAATTCACAAACACAGAAAATATATATTTTTTTGGTTTGGACTGGAGTGTACTTTGGGGGTTACAGCACCCTTTAACGGTCAAGCCAGCCGGCCCTTTACTTATGACACAGGCACACGCTTGGCACTACTTTGCTGATGCACGTGCGGATACTGCGCACACAATTCACAAACACAGAAAATATATATTTTTTTGGTTTGGACTGGAGTGTACTTTCGGGGGTTACAGCACCCTTTAACGGTCAAGCCAGCCGGCCCTTTACTTATGACACAGGCGCACGCTTGGCACTACTTTGTTGATGCACGTGCGGCTACTGCGCACACAATTCACAAACACAGAAAATAATTTTTTTTTTGGTTTGGACTGGAGTGTACTTTGGGGGTTACAGCACCCTTTAATGGTCAAGCCAGCCGGCCCATTACTTATGACACAGGCGCACGCTTGGCACTACTTTGTTGATGCACGTGCGGCTACTGCGCCCACAATTCACAGACACAGAAAATATATATTTTTTTGGTTTGGACTGGAGTGTACTTTGGGGGTTACAGCACCCTTTAACGGTCAAGCCAGCCGGCCCTTTACTTATGACACAGGCGCACGCTTGGCACTACTTTGTTGATGCACGTGCGGCTACTGCGCACACAATTCACAAACACAGAAAATATATATTTTTTTGGTTTGGACTGGAGTGTACTTTGGGGGTTACAGCACCCTTTAACGGTCAAGCCAGCCTGCCCTTTACTTATAACACAGGCAAACGCTTGGCACTACTTTGTTGATGCACGTGCGGCTACTGCGCACACAATTCACAAACACAGAAAATAATTTTTTTTTTGGTTTGGACTGGAGTGTACTTTGGGGGTTACAGCACCCTTTAACGGTCAAGCCAGCCGGCCCTTTACTTATGACACAGGCGCACGCTTGGCACTACTTTGTTGATGCACGTGCGGCTACTGCGCACACAATTCACAAACACAGAAAATATATATTTTTTTGGTTTGGACTGGAGTGTACTTTGGGGGTTACAGCACCCTTTAACGGTCAAGCCAGACGGCCCTTTACTTAAGACACAGGCGCACGCTTGGCACTACTTTGTTGATGCACGTGCGGCTACTGCGCACACAATTCACAAACACAAAAAATAATTTTTTTTTTGGTTTGGACTGGAGTGTACTTTGGGGGTTACAGCACCCTTTAACGGTCAAGCCAGCCGGCCCTTTACTTATGACACAGGCACACGCTTGGCACTACTTTGTTGATGCACGTGCGGCTACTGCGCACACAATTCACAAACACAGAAAATATATATTTTTTTGGTTTGGACTGGAGTGTACTTTGGGGGTTACAGCACCCTTTAACGGTCAAGCCAGCCGGCCCTTTACTTATGACACAGGCGCACGGCTTGGCACTACTTTGTTGATGCACGTGCGGCTACTGCGCACACAATTGACAAACACAGAAAATTATTTTTTTTTTGGTTTGGACTGGAGTGTACTTTGGGGATTACAGCACCCTTTAACGGTCAAGCCAACCGGCCCTTTACTTATAACACAGGCACACGCTTGGCACTACTTTGTTGATGCATGTCCGGCTACTGCGCACACAATTCACAAACACAGAAAATAATTTTTTTTTGGTTTGGACTGGAGTGTACTTTGGGGGTTACAGCACCCTTAACGGTCAAGCCAGCCTGCCCTTTACTTATGACACAGGCGAAAGCTTGGCACTACTTTGTTGATGCATGTGCGGCTACTGCACACACAATTCACAAACACAGAAAATATATATTTTTTTGGTTTGGACTGGAGTGTACTTTGGGGGTTACAGCACCCTTTAACGGTCAAGCCAGCAGGCCCTTTACTTATGACACAGGCGCACGCTTGGCACTTCTTTGTTGTTGCACGTGCGGCTACTGCGCACACAATTCACAAACACAGAAAATAATTTTTGTTTTGGTTTATACTGAAGTGTACTTTGGGGGTTACAGCACCCTTTAACGGTCAAGCCAGCCTGCCCTTTACTTATGACACAGGCGCACGCTTGGCACTACTTTGTTGATGCACGTGCGGCTACTGCGCACACAATTCACAAACACAGAAAATATATTTTTTTTTGGTTTGGACTGGAGTGTACTTTGGGGGTTACAGCACCCTTTAACGGTCAAGCCAGCCGGCCCTTTACTTATGACACAGGCGCACGGCTTGGCACTACTTTGTTGATGCACGTGCGGCTACTGCGCACACAATTGACAAACACAGAAAATTATTTTTTTTTGGTTTGGACTGGAGTGTACTTTGGGGTTTGCAGCACCCTTTAACGGTCAAGCCAACCGGCCCTTTACTTATGACACAGGCGAAAGCTTGGCACTACTTTGTTGATGCACGTGCGGCTACTGCGCACACAATTCACAAACACAGAAAATATATATTTTTTTGGTTTGGACTGGAGTGTACTTTGGGGGTTACAGCACCCTTTAATGGTCAAGCCAGCCGGCCCTTTACTTATGACACAGGCGCACGCTTGGCACTTCTTTGTTGATGCACGTGCGGCTACTGCGCACACAATTCACAAACACAGAAAATTATTTTTTTTTTGGTTTGGACTGGAGTGTACTTTGGGGGTTACAGCACCCTTAACGGTCAAGCCAGCCTGCCCTTTACTTATGACACAGGCGAACGCTTGGCACTACTTTGTTCATGCACGTGCGGCTACTGCGCACACAATTCACAAACACAGAAAATATATATTTTTTTGGTTTGGACTGGAGTGTACTTTGGGGGTTACAGCACCCTTTAACGGTCAAGCCAGCAGGCCCTTTACTTATGACACAGGCGCACGCTTGGCACTTCTTTGTTGATGCACGTGCTGCTACTGCGCACACAATTCACAAACACAGAAAATAATTTTTTTTTTGGTTTGGACTGGAGTGTACTTTGGGGGTTACAGCACCCTTTAACGGTCAAGCCAGCCGGCCCTTTACTTATGACACAGGCGCACGCTTGGCACTACTACTTTGTTGATGCACGTGAGGCTACTGCGCACACAATTCACAAACACAGAAAATATATATTTTTTTGGTTTGGACTGGAGTGTACTTTGGGGGTTACAGCACCCTTTAACGGTCAAGCCAGCCGGCCCTTTACTTATGACACAGGCGCATGCTTGGCACTACTTTGTTGATGCACGTGCGGCTACTGCGCACACAATTCACAAACACCGAAAATATATATTTTTTTGGTTTGGACTGGAGTGTACTTTGGGGTTTGCAGCACCCTTTAACGGTCAAGCCAACCGGCCCTTTACTTATGACACAGGCGAAAGCTTGGCACTACTTTGTTGATGCACGTGCGGCTACTGCGCACACAATTCACAAACACAGAAAATATATATTTTTTTGGTTTGGACTGGAGTGTACTTTGGGGGTTACAGCACCCTTTAATGGTCAAGCCAGCCGGCCCTTTACTTATGACACAGGCGCACGCTTGGCACTTCTTTGTTGATGCACGTGCGGCTACTGCGCACACAATTCACAAACACAGAAAATTATTTTTTTTTTGGTTTGGACTGGAGTGTACTTTGGGGGTTACAGCACCCTTAACGGTCAAGCCAGCCTGCCCTTTACTTATGACACAGGCGAACGCTTGGCACTACTTTGTTCATGCACGTGCGGCTACTGCGCACACAATTCACAAACACAGAAAATATATATTTTTTTGGTTTGGACTGGAGTGTACTTTGGGGGTTACAGCACCCTTTAACGGTCAAGCCAGCAGGCCCTTTACTTATGACACAGGCGCACGCTTGGCACTTCTTTGTTGATGCACGTGCGGCTACTGCGCACACAATTCACAAACACAGAAAATAATTTTTTTTTTGGTTTGGACTGGAGTGTACTTTGGGGGTTACAGCACCCTTTAACGGTCAAGCCAGCCGGCCCTTTACTTATGACACAGGCGCACGCTTGGCACTACTTTGTTGATGCACGTGAGGCTACTGCGCACACAATTCACAAACACAGAAAATATATTTTTTTTTGGTTTGGACTGGAGTGTACTTTGGGGGTTACAGCACCCTTTAACGGTCAAGCCAGCCGGCCCTTTACTTATGACACAGGCGCATGCTTGGCACTACTTTGTTGATGCACGTGCGGCTACTGCGCACACAATTCACAAACACCGAAAATATATATTTTTTTGGTTTGGACTGGAGTGTACTTTGGGGGTTACAGCACCCTTTAATGGTCAAGCCAGCCGGCCCTTTACTTATGACACAGGCGCACGCTTGGCACTACTTTGTTGATGCACGTGCAGCTACTGCGCACACAATTCACAAACACAGAAAATATATATTTTTTGGTTCGGACTGGAGTGTACTTTGGGGGTTACAGCACCCTTTAACGGTCAAGCCAGCTGGCCCTTTACTTATGACACAGGCGCACGCTTGGCACTACTTTGTTGATGCACGTGCGGCTACTGCGCACACAATTCACAAACACAGAAAATATATATTTTTTTGGTTTGGACTGGAGTGTACTTTGGGGGTTACAGCACCCTTTAACGGTCAAGCCAGCCGGCCCTTTACTTATGACACAGGCGCACGCTTGGCACTACTTTGTTGATGCACGTGCGGCTACTGCGCACACAATTCACAAACCTAGAAACTAATTTTTTTTTTGGTTTGGACTGGAGTGTACTTTGGGGGTTACAGCACCCTTAACGGTCAAGCCAGCCTGCCCTTTACTTATGACACAGGCAAACGCTTGGCACTACTTTGTTGATGCACGTGCGGCTACTGCGCACACAATTCACAAACACAGAAAATAATTTTTTTTTTGGTTTGGACTGGAGTGTACTTTGGGGGTTACTGCACCCTTTAATGGTCAAGCCAGCCGGCCCTTTACTTATGACACAGGCGCACGCTTGGCACTACTTGCACGTGCGGCTACTGCGCACACAATTCACAAACACAGAAAATAATTTTTTTTTTGGTTTGGACTGGAGTGTACTTTGGGGGTTACAGCACCCTTTAACGGTCAAGCCAGCCGGCCCTTTACTTATGACACAGGCGCACGCTTGGCACTACTTTGTTGATGCACGTGCGGCTACTGCGCACACAATTCACAAACACAGAAAATATATATTTTTTTGGTTTGGACTGGAGTGTACTTTGGGGGTTACAGCACCCTTTAACGGTCAAGCCAGCCGGCCCTTTACTTAAGACACAGGCGCACGCTTGGCACTACTTTGTTGATGCACGTGCGGCTACTGCGCACACAATTCACAAACACAGAAAATAATTTTTTTTTTGGTTTGGACTGGAGTGTACTTTGGGGGTTACAGCACCCTTTAACGGTCAAGCCAGCCGGCCCTTTACTTATGACACAGGCACACGCTTGGCACTACTTTGTTGATGCATGTGCGGCTACTGCGCACACAATTCACAAACACAGAAACTAATTTTTTTTTTGGTTTGGACTGGAGTGTACTTTGGGGGTTACAGCACCCTTAACGGTCAAGCCAGCCTGCCCTTTACTTATGACACAGGCAAACGCTTGGCACTACTTTGTTGATGCACGTGCGGCTACTGCGCACACAATTCACAAACACAAAAAATAATTTTTTTTTTGGTTTGGACTGGAGTGTACTTTGGGGGTTACAGCACCCTTTAATGGTCAAGCCAGCCGGCCCTTTACTTATGACACAGGCGCACGCTTGGCACTACTTGCACGTGCGGCTACTGCGCACACAATTCACAAACATAGAAAATAATTTTTTTTTTGGTTTGGACTGGAGTGTACTTTGGGGGTTACAGCACCCTTTAACGGTCAAGCCAGCCGGCCCTTTACTTATGACACAGGCGCACGCTTGGCACTACTTTGTTGATGCACGTGCGGCTACTGCGCACACAATTCACAAACACAAAAAATATTATTTTTTTAGCACTTGGGGGGAGCACCCCTGATGGACAGAGCACCCCCTGGACAACACTACAGCACCCCTTTAGGACAGGGACACTGCACAGGACTTTGGAGTGGACACAGCCCCTATGGAGAACTGACTGCACAACACAGTCCAGCCAGCCCCTATGGACTTTGAAGCAGTGGACACAGCCCCTATTAACAACAGCAGCACAGCACAACACAGCCAGCCCCTATGGACTTTGAAGTAGTGGACAACAGCAGCACAGCGCAGCACAGCACAGCACAACACTACTCTGCACTACACTACACTACAATACACAGCCCAGCCAGCCCTAACTCCCACCCACCCTCTTCACTGTCCACAGCTGAGTGAGAAAATGGCGCCGACGCGGGTACCTTATATAGGTTCCAAAACCCGCGAGACTCGGAAGGCGGGATGATGACGTTTTGCCTCGATTTCAGATCTGAGTCAGGCTGGAAAAGTCGAGCCTGACTCGGATCTGCCTCGGATCGGGGGGGCTCGGGGGGGTTCGGATTTCAGAAATCCAAACCCGCTCACCCCTAATATATATATATATGGGCCAATAATGTTTTTCTCTCTTTATCTAACAGTTCTCTACACAGCGACTGTGTGCTAGAATCTTGAATGAACTTAGAATGAAACCATCTGGACACTAGCAAGGTAAGAACTGTTATGATTTGTTGATATTAGTAAACATGTTGTTATATGAGGGAGGGTCTGCTGCCACTCTCATAATCTTTTTCTCTCTTTATCCACAGGTCCACAGTTCTCTACACAGCGTCTGTGTGCTAGAATCTTGAGTGAACTTAAGGTGCCCATACATCTGCGATGGATTGTCATGATGTAGCAATGCTGATCTTCCGGGTGGAAATGCCGACCGCCCACCATAGATGTTCAGCGATCCATCGCAGGATCGCTGAAATTTTACATGTTAAATGTCCCCGATTAGACAATCACGATCATTTTTTGCGATTGTCAAATCGGGAAAATCCAACTTGTTGGATTTCTGCGATCCTGCGATGCCAGGTTGCAGCATCGCAGGATTGCAGATGTATGGGTACCTTTAGAGTCAAACCATCTGGACACTGTAGCAAGGTAAGAAATATTATGATTTATTTTAGTAAAAAAAACAGTTTTAACAGGTAAAATCAGAGCATTAGAATGATCACAACACAACAAAAATATCATTTTGGGACTTATTTGCAAGGTATACTGTGTTGTATAATGTACATTGGGCCTGATTCAGCACGGATCGCAACAG
Source organism: Taudactylus pleione (assembly GCA_031769625.1). Taxonomy (NCBI): domain Eukaryota; kingdom Metazoa; phylum Chordata; class Amphibia; order Anura; family Myobatrachidae; genus Taudactylus; species Taudactylus pleione. The sequence goes on along the minus strand of JAUIMM010000329.1, from coordinate 889,802 downwards.
CATACTCAGACGGCCGATTGATACGTACTGTGCATGCGTATGCATCGCAGTGCGTGACCAGTGAAACTGTGATCGCACTGCAATCATGCAGAACACGGAAAGCCTTCGCAGAGAGATTGACAGGCAGAGAGCGTTTGGGGGTGGAGAAGGGGGGGTAGTTGGAGAAATGCAGGCATGCCAGTCCGTTTAATCGCCACTGCATGGGCATGCATACACAGCTTTTGAGTACTCACTGCATGCGATGAGGTTAACAATTTCTGAGTAAGGTCCGACCTGCTGTAATTGTGCAAGAAGCTCTGATGTTACTTGATGTTACCAATGTTTTGCTGGATTGCAAGGTATTACGGATGTGAGATAGGGAAAGTGGGCATCTTTATGTTGGCCTGTGACGGCTTTGTGATTGCAGACATTAGCATGTGCAATACTACATATACTGTAATGTAAAACATTGATTATAATAATTTGTGAGTCACTGGAATGTTCTGTGTACTGTATGGCAGTGGGGGGGGGGGTTAAAGGGGCAGCTCGCCTCCCAAAACATTTCAGAGGCAACTGTGGAGCGGTCAACCGCAGATGGTCAGGGGCAGTGCATTATAGGAAAACATTGCACAGCCCCTGCACGGAGGAGGTGTAATGTGTGGACTTTTAAGTTAAAAGACCGCATGCTACACCTCATCCTCCGTGCAGTGCAGGGGCTGTGCAGCCTATTGCTATAATGCACAGCCCCTGCTTCCTGCTACATTATGGTGCCGCCTACCCCTCCCTGGTGGTCCTGCTCTTCCCTTCCTCTGTAGTGTCAGCCTCCTCCTTCCCCTATGCTATCGACCCACTTTCACCCACCAACAGGTAAGTTGTGGTGGGCACCAAAATTATTTATATCTTGCCCTCCCCAAATGTTCTATCACTCCTGTATATAGAGGTCAATCAAATAATGGTCACTGGGATGCAGAGGCGTAACTAGGGTATTTGGAGCCCAGGGCAAATTTGAAAAGGGAGCCCCCCCCCATGTGCGCGGGCCGAAGGCGCGTGCGGCAAAAAAATGGGCGTGGTCACTTAAAAATGGGGCGTGTCAACATGACACACCCCTTTATTTTCAAACTGAACATTCCTATCCATATGCACCTTAACCCTAGTGGTACCCCCAGTATGCAGTTGTGGTCCCTCTCATGCAGGCCCATAGTAGTGCCCCTTATACAGTATCCCCAGTAGTGGTCCCTCTTATACAGCCCCCAATTAGTTCCCCTTACTCAGTACCCCCAGTAGTGGCCCCCCCAAATGCAGTGCCCCACGTAGTGTTCCCCCTTATGCAGTGCCCCCAGTAGCAGTCCCCACAATGCAGTGCGCCCAGTAGCGGTATCCCCTTATGCAGTGCCCTTTTATATAGTGCCCCCAGCAGTAGTCCCCCCCATGCAGTTTTCCCAGTAGTGGTCCCCTTATGCAGGCACCCTGTAGTGATCCCCCCTATCTAGTGCCCCCTGTAGTGGTCCCCGCAGTGCCCCTAGCAGTAAGCCCCTTATATAGTGCCCCCAGCAGTAGTGTCCCCCCTCCCATGCAGTGCCCCCAGTAGTGGTCCCCCTGATGCAGGCTCCCAGTAGTGACCCCCCCCCCTTATCCAGTGGTCCCTGTAGTGGCCCTTCCTATTATTGTCCCCATTAGTGGTCCCCCGAGTGCAGTGCCTCTAGTAATACTAGGCCCCTTTTAGAATGCCCCCAGTGGTAGTCCCCCCCCAAGTAGTAGTCCCCAGTAGAGTAGCCCCCCCCCAGTAGAGGTCCTCCCAATGGCACCCCCAGTAGATGTCCCCCCCAGTAGATGTCCCCCCCAGTAGTAGCCAACCCCTCCCCCGTTGTGCAGATAGGTAAGGTTTAAAAATAAATAAATATATATAAAAATATACTTACCTGATTCCACGCTGCTCCTGTCCGCGATGCCGATGCCGCTCCTGCCCTCCAGTCCGCCCGGGCTGGCGCGCTCAGCGTTATGGGACTGACGTCATGGCGTCAGTCCCATTACCCACTGCAGGAGCCAGATGGAAGTCCGGCTCTTGCAGTAGGTGCTGCAGCAGTCAATGAGAGTCTATCTGACTCTCATTGGCTGCTGTTTAACACACGCATCGCCGCCAGCGCTGGCAGCGATGCGTGTGTTATGCACAGCCTGAGCCCGCCTCCTGGCGCTATTGGGCAAGCGCTCAGGGGGAGGGAACGGGCTCAGGCATGCTGCACAGGACCGGCGCTGGAAGCCTAGCGCCGGTCCTGTGCAAATGTGTAGCGCTGACCGTACTCATTGCGGTCGGCGCTACACTGGCTATCTAGGGTGGGCGGGCCGGTACCGTGGCCGGCGGCACCCCCCCGCGCCGCCGGTCCATCGGCGCCCAGGGCACGAACCCCGCTCGCCCTGCCCTAGTTACGCCACTGCTGGGATGCAGGCTGGGTTAATTAAAACTGCTTTTTCTGTTCCTTAAGCAATTTACCCAAACATGAGTGACAGATATAAAACTCCACTTGTATATGAAAGTGGTGCAGAAAAAAGAAAACTGGCTAAAGAATGCAAGAGTAAGCAACAAGAAACTATTGCAAAGGTTGGAAGAATTGAGGATTACTTTATGAGCAAAAGACAGCCTGCTGTAGCAGCTTCAACATCGTCAGTGCCAACAGTAGCATCACCTTCATTACAGCTAGCAGCAGAGGAGGCAACTACTTCATATACACATGGTTGTGAAGAATCCGGTGAAGATAGTAGTTTTTCAATGATGGATGGAATTAAAGAGAAACAAAATAAGGAAACTGGGACTCAAAATCCTGGATTTTACAATGATATTGGCTTATGGCCAGAATTATCAACACATGAAATGATGACCTTTTGGGCAAAAACAGGATCATCTCAATTACAAAACTGCGACGATCAATTCAAGAACAGTCTAAGAGTTGGAAGAAATTTCTGCGAAAATGTACACGGAATTTGTGTCATCCGAAAATACAGAACAACAAAACAAATTGTTCCTGGCTCTGCTTCTCTCCAACAACTGGAAAGGTCTAATGTTACATATGTATACTTGTTGCTACTGGGACTTCTGATTCTGGTTGAATGGTGTGAGAACCAGAGCTCCGCTACATTTAAGCCCCTCTCACTGTCCCTCTCGGCTTTACAAAGCCTCCAATTGAGCTCCCTGTCACCCGCTCTACTCCCTAACTTACCTGACTAGAGATGGACAAATATTTCCCATCATAGATGCCGGCAAAATCCCCGCAGCCGTTACAGGAGAAAAGGCGTGCTGAATCCAATATGGCGCCAGGCTCCGATAAAGATGCTGGCTCTCCGGCTTACAAGAAAGCAGCAGCCAAACCACTCCCTTGTACTTCCCAGGTAGGAAGGTCCCTTGACTCCCCTGCAACATATGGGGACTTGGTGGAGGCCATAAAATCCACTATGGCTCCACTACTTACCCAGGCTGTAGCAGACATATCCACACAGCTCCAGGGGTTAACGCAAAGGGTGAATAACACGGAACTTCAGCTCAAAGTCACAAATCTTGATATTGCTGATGTGAGACATGAAGTTAAACGTCTTCACAAACACAACATGTATTTACTAAACAAAGTGGACGATTTAGAACACCGGTCATGCTGGAATAACATACAGTTAGTGAGATTGCCGGAAACGGTTAAAGGAGCCGCACTGGCACACTTCGTGAGGCAGACCGTACCCTCCCTATTAAGCATTGAGGATATTTGCCATGATCTTGTCATCGAAAGGGTCCACAGATTAGGCCCTCAACCTACATCATCCCCTTCTCGCCCACGAGTGACACTCTTCAAATGCCTTAATTACTTGCATAAATCTGCAATTTGGTTTGCATTTTGCAAGGTGCGGAATCTTATATGGGAGGAGCACAATATATTTTCATTTTAGGACTACTCCGTCGAACTATCAAGGGTGCGCAAAGCCATCTCTAATATTTGTGCACAGCTGGTGAAAAACAAGCAGAAATTTAACATGATGTATCCGGCAACCTTATGGCTTTATGTGGGATCGTCTCATGTTGATTTCAGTAATCCAGCAGAACCTGCTGGATATCTTCATGAAGAATCGCAATCACAGCAGACATTGCAGATCCATGACCAGTTCCTTTTTTCCTTTCTTCCTACAGTTAGAGAGAAGTGGTCCTAGGCAGTGGAGATTCCCTTCACATCTCGCTCAATATTTGAAATTTAGGAATAGGTTGGAGTCTGCATGGAAGGAATTTAAAAAAGACAACATCTATCATTTGGGAACTGATCCTGCCATATTCTGGCAAATAGCCAAAGCGGTGCTACATGTAACCATTCTTTCCTATGTTTCGGCTCAAAACAAAATATTTTCCAACTCTTACTGTATATTGACATACAAGCTTCTCTAACAGAAGCCTTCCAAAAATATAAAGAGTCCCCCAATCTCAGTAATAAACAGGATTATTTATTAAAAAAGACTCATTTTGATATATTGCAGAAAATATTGGAGAAAAATACTCTTTTAATGTTAACTTCCGTTTCCATAAGTTTGGAAATAAGATGAGGCAACTATTGACCAATCTTCTAAATGGCACTCGCAGCCCTATGTTGGTCCATCCTTTAACCACACAGGATGGGTCCCTTACCTCAACTAATGCCCAGATTGCTGAGATTATGAGCAAATTTTATACAAAGCTCTACACTCATCCAGACTCCAACACTCCTAATATCATATCTGGTACTCCCTCGGTACCCCTTCCCCCCGGGTCATGGATGACCAGCACTCTCCTTCTACACCCTCTTTTGTCGCTTGGGACTCTCTTCCCTTCCCTACAGTGTCTCCAGACATGTCCTCAGTTTTACATGCTCCTATAACTTTACATTAAGTTTTACAGGTTATAAAGCATTTAAAGACTGATAAAGCACCTGGCCCGGGTGATCTGAGTGGAGATTTCTACACAATTCTTCAAAATCGTGTAGGGAACACACTTGTGGCTCTTTATAACAATATTATTGCTACCAAGTCCATTCCTCTCTATTTTAATGCAGCTATCATCAAGGTCTTGCCCAAACCAGGGAGAGATTTATCTAAACCGAGGTCCTATCAACCTATCTCTCTCCTTAACCTTGATTATAAAATTTTCACTAAAATTCTTGCTGAACGACTGAAGAATGTTCTACCATAATGGGCTTCATTAAAGGTAGGCACTCAGTTGTTAATGTCAGGCAGGTGCTTTCAGCAAGGACTCAGGGTCTCTCGGCACCAATATGGTCATATCATTAGATGCCGAAAAGGCGTTTGACCTAATTCTGTAGAAACATCTCTTTAAAACATTGTTGTGCTTTGGAATCCCTGAGCCCTTAATTGACATCTTGAAGACACTCTATTATCATTCCAACACTCAAGTTTCATGTAATGGCATTTTATCTAATCCCTTCATAATACAGAGGGGGATCAAACAGGGATGCCCGATATCCCCACTTCTCTTTGCAATTGCTTTGGAGCCACTGGCCATTGCTCTATGCTCCTCTCCCTTATTTACTGGAATTCGCATTGGCAAAGTTGACCTTAAAGTCGCTCTTTTCGCAGGTGATATGCTGCTATTTGTATCCAATCCCCATTCTTCTCTGACAGAGATTTTCTCAATTATCAATGATTTTGGATTATTCTCTGGTTATAAGATCAATATTGACAAATCCAAATTTTTAGTCATAGATAATAAATCTTTTAATTCTGATACTGCTCCGATACCCTTTTCACTTACCTTATCTCCATTATACATCAAATGCTTGGGGGTCACTATACCTTCTAACCTCACACAATTTTACAATTGTAACTTTTCCCCTACCATCAATAAGATTATTTCATTATTAGATGGTTGGAGGCATTTACCTCTTTCACTACTAGGCAGGAGTGCTGTAATTCAAAGTATAGTTTTCCCAAAAATCTTCTACTTCATGCAGATGCTGCGTATTACTGTATCCAACTAAGACATTAAACATTTCACAAGCTCGGTATCTACATTTTTATGGCAAAGCAAAATACCTAAAATTGCTTTTTCAAAATTGTTGGCAATGCTCGGGGAGGGGGTTTAGGAGTCCCAGACTTAAAATCTTACTCTTTTTCTGTTTTCTTTGGCTATATTAGAGATTGGTTACTTGAGATGAGTTCCTATACTGACTGGAGTCTAGAATGTTCATCATTCCCTCCTTTTTCTCCAGGTGCTCTTTTGCATGCTAAATCTTCTGAAATCCCTTCCCATTTGTTGGATCCCATTATGTTCATAGATACTATACATATGCTTCATGATTTGCACGTAATAAAATATTTTCTAGATCTTCTACTAGCACTCCTTTTGTCCCTTTATGGGGTAATACATCCTTTCAGCAATCACTAGACAACACTAAATGTCTTACTTGAAGAGATAGGGGACTCAACTTGGCATCCAAGGTCTTTGATCCAGGGGGTTCAATGTTAACTTTTGCTTCATTGCAACAACAATACCAACTTCCTAATAATGAGTTTTATATGTTTCTACAAACTAGACACTTTATAAATTCCATCTCATCTTCATTTTATGATGCTTCTTCTCTGGACCTTATCGGTTCTTTATTGAAACTTTCTCCCTCCATCCCTTATAAAACTAGACATTGGCTTATCCGGCATTTGATAAATTGGTAGTCGCCTGGCAAAGAGATATTCCCACACTTCAAAATACCTCAGTCCTAATCATACATATAATTGATTCTGAAAATTAGAAGATTCTGTATTAAACTTATCAATCTTATTAATTAAATTTTTCCCTCCAACTCTGTCCAGACCTGTTAGCCTGTTTGTGTGTCAATTTTTCTAATTGGTCCTTAGGTAAGGAAAAAAAATCTATAATTCCTTTATTAACTACAACAGTCACTATAGTAAAAAAGATAATTCTTATTCACTGGACCTCCAAAACCTTTCCTTCGTTGAATGAAGTCAAGTTGAAGATGACACAACTTATGTACTTCAATAGGAGAGCTACTCTCCCTGATTTGGATAATGGTGTTGAAAAATTCTATAGGAAATGGGGTTTATATATAAATGTATTACCCTCAGAAGAACAAACTCAAATCTTTAAATTGTTTAGTAACACATAATGGTATCTCCACAGTCCTATGATAATGCTGCAAACATGAGTGCCAAGTACCAAGGAATGCAAGCTCTCATAAGAGAATACAATAGCTTGTCAGTTTTTGTGCCATGCTGTAGACATTCTCTGAATCTAGTAGGAAAATCAGCAGCCAATACGTGCTCTGCAGCTGTATGTTACTTCGATTTTGTATAGCAAATAAATGTATTCTTCAATGCATCTACAACATGTTATATAATTCTAAAGAAAAAGTTGTCTCAGGCAGACACACGGTTGTATATTCTCAAAAGACTGAGTGAAACTCATTGGTCCTGCAGACCTGATGCAGCAAAAGCCATTGTGCAAGGATATGAAATGATTAAAGAAGCACTAGATGACATTTCAACTGATCAGGAGCAGAAGGATGTAGTTTGAAATGAAGCAGATAGTCTTCATAAGAAGATGAGTACATTGGAAATTGCTTTGTACACATCTTTCTGGAATGATATTTTAGAAAGATTTAATACAACAAATCTCATACTACAGGACCCTACAGTGGTACTCAATTCTGCATTAATGGCACTCGGGTTCCTGAAAACATTTGTAGAGTCAAGAAAGACAGTTTTGATGAATATCAGGATTTGGGAAAGAGATTGTGTGGAACAGCCAACTATACTCTGATTCGTCATTGCATGGGAAATATTCACATCATCCCACTGGATTCTGGTAAAGCAGAGATTGCTCAGATGACTCCCAGGGAGAAGTAAACTTTATTCCAGTTGTTGACCATTTGATTCTATCATTAACTGAGATAATAGCTGCTTATGATATGGTTTGTGAGCGGTTTGGGTTCCTTAACCGGCTTGAAGAGTTGAATTCTTCCGAGATCTATTCAGCTGCAGCTAGTCTTTTCAGCATATATCAAAATGACCTAGAGCACAGCCTTGATAATGAGTTAGTGCATTTTGCTGCCATTGTGAAGCTTTACAAAGCTTCACAATATGCCAAAGGAACGGTTCTTGTACAAAATTCTTGTTGAGAAAATTTTAAATCAACATTTCCTTCTTCTAAGACTCTACTTGGTAATGATGGTGTCAAACTGCAGTGGTGAATGGTCTTTTTCCTATTGAAGATCATAAAGAACAGACTAAGAACAATAATGTCTCAAAGTCGTCTTTCGTGGCTTACCCTGATGAGTATTGAACATGACATGTGCGTGAACTTGACTTCAATGATGTCATTTACTTATTTGCCTCTCAAAAAGCCAGGAAGCATGCTTTCTATATGTTTAAAAGCATCTATATCTTTGGGTTCAGCTGTCCTGCTGCTATCTAAGCATTAGAACTGCTGATGCATTAATGTATATAAACCATGAACATGTCCTATAATGTTCTGTAGAGTAAGTAACATTTTCTTGTTTTGTTGAAACTATTACAGTTTATGTACTTTGTAAGATACTGTTGACGGGGACCCTTTGCGCCACCATATAATTGATAATAATTATAAAACCCTGTTAATACACTTCATGGTAATGCCATTTGTGTAATTGTTGTTATTTCTTTGAATTATGCAAGATAAATGCAACATTACAATACATTTTGTAAAATGCTATTTGTATTTTTTGACTTTATATCATCCATATCAGCTTTCTATAGGGATTGATAACAATCTTGATATATTATACTTTGTTATAACCTCGCAAATATATCATTTTGATAATTTTTTTAATAGGAGCTCACACAAGTTTGTTGCCCAGGGGCCTCCACAGACCTTAATTACGGCCCTGAGTGTTATACTATATTATTTTTCTGTATATGCTTTAAACATATTAGGAGTAATCAAAAGAATAAACTTACCTGTGCATTTCAAAACATCAATATTTTCAGTCAGTTTAATAATTTGTTTGCCAATGTTGGATCTTTTAAGGTTATATAGAAAAAATATATAAGACAATTAGCTATGACAGACATATGTACTATAAGTCCACAATCTTCTAACAATGTTGTGAATATGTAGTACTCACCCATGTCCAGAGCCTCGGATCGACTTGTCTTGTTTGCCTCTAAACCTTTCATCATTGTAAGAAAGGTGATTTGAAGCAGTACTTCCCAGGCTCCGTACATGTGTGCATGCTGTACATATACATTTATCTCTGGATAATGTTTTTAATGTAACAAGATCGTGCATTATATTGTTTACATTAAATTTGAACCATAATGCTCCTTAAAAATATTTTCCACCTACAGCTGATGTGCAACTTTTCCTAACCACATTGTGCTTCCTTCTCAGCTGTTCAATTGCTTGTAGATTAAATATTTACTGAAAGTATATTGTTTGCTTTTTCAATTTATCAGAGTCCTCTCTACTGATCTGCCTCTGTAATCACATACTAAAAATTGATGAAATGGCAGCTGTCGGAAGTAGCTTAATTAGAAGTGGAAAATATCTTTATCACTATTACTTATCAGACACTAGTGTTATTTTCAGAATAGTTTCACTGTACTACACAGTAGGAAAGCATCGCTCCAAACAGCAAAGTGGATCCTTTCATAATTTCTAAAAATATAAATTAGGACTAGAAAGTATAGGGCATCTGAAATGCAAACTAGTTAATTTGAAATACTAATTTTAAGGAAATATTTACCTAAGAAAAAGATTCTTCTCCATATCAGTGAGATTTGTGTAATGCGTGTTCATACTCCTTAGTGCAATAAAAGCCTCACAAGCTACACCGGGAAGTTTGGTGCAGTAGAAGAATTCTCCATATTTCTTGTCCTCAAATTCACATCTTTCTGTTTGTGAATCCAGATGAAATCCACATTGTGTATAAACTTCTTGACTTTTATTGAGGAATTTTCCTGTGTAACTAATATATTTGTATCCAGAATTCCTTCCTTTCCATAAAGCAGACACTCCTTCACTCGGATGCATCAAAAGGATGGATATTTGCACACGACCTTCCCATAACAGAGTGAAATAGACATTATAGGTCCCATTGTTAAAATCTTTAACCTTTCCAGAAGCTCCAGCATCAAGCTTAGAGGAAAAAATCCGGGCTCTTATAAAGTCTCCTCCGTAGGTCTTCTTTCTACCCAAATAATTGAACATTTCAACTCGAACAGTTAAAACATCTCCAACACAGTACTTTTCTTTATACTCTATAATGGTTGCTGTGCTGTCTTTAGCACTGGTTGTTTCATTTAAATACATAAATCCAACTTTTGGAATTTTTTGATTTATGAAAGTCAGTAGCTGGTTTATTTGCCGGTCTGTGCTTTCAGGTTCAGTTTTCATGGACATGATTTCTACCTGACCCTAGGCAGAGAGCAGATCATGCTTTACTTGAGGAAATTAAAAATTTGAAAGCTGATAGTAAATTAACAATAATTCTATTGCTAGACAATATTAAGACTTGTCCACAGATACAGAGTATGATTTATTTAGTCAATGAGAACATACCTGGAGCATTTTTAGATGAATGATGAAGCCAGACACCAAACCTAAAGTTATTGTAAGAGCCAAAAGTTTTCTAAACCCTCTGTTATCAGATTTGAACATTCTTCTAATTGTCCTGCAACAGAGAATATTTGAACTTGCTGAATTCATAATATGTTAGACAATGTGGAAAAATTAAATGTGTCCAATCCAATATTATTGACAAATTGCTTCCTATTGATCCTTCCTTCCTAACTAATGAACTGATTTACATGATTTAACTGAATTCCAGGGAAGTCTGAAGTATAGAGGTATGAAAAGTCTGCGCTTCATTACTGAGGGTCAGTTATGGGTCATCTAGACTCAAAGAAATACAATACACTTATTAGTATACACCTGTCCTCAGTTCATGTCAAATAGCTCTGTTTAGTGCACCATGCACTTTGCTACTTAGTCACGCCAAAACACTATTTCTAAGCACTTATACTATAAGCAAACAAAATTTAAGGAAAAGTAGCACAATGAAGGAAATAGTAGCAAAGTTGAAGAAAATATAGCAATACTAAGCAAAAAAGTACACAACCCAGGTTAAACAAACAAAAGAGAGCTCTGATATGAGTGACCCTTGCCATGCATCATAATTCTTATTCTGCAACTTTATGCCAATTCCTTGGTGGCAAAAAAAATAATTCAAAGAGGTAAATTTACTAATTGTTGGTTTTGACAGCATTTAGCTATCTACAAAATGACTATTAATCATCCATCGATTTTCCACTTCAATTAAAACCCAATATCTATGTCAGTCATTTTTTACAGCTCTAAAGTCTGTCAGTTTAAGCAACGGCAAATTGAAGTTAATAAACTATAGCAAACCCACCCAAACAGAAGCACTGCACTGATTATTATGATTTTTTGCAGGCTTTGTATAAATTTGACAAAGTGTTAACGTTTTTAAAAAATGTGTGGAGTCCATCTTTCATCCAAATCAGTAACCAGCCCTGGACCTCACAGCCTGGGCTGGTATTGGTAAATAGGGGAAAAAAATTACTTGGGGTTCCTCCTATGCTCAAATAACCAGCACTTGGATGAACCAGTCAGGGGGTAATGCCATGGCAGGGGGACATGCAGCATGGGGTCCCCCTGTCATGTAATTAACCAGTCCCAAACTGGTCAGCCAAGGCTGTAATTCCTTGGAAAGTTGGGAACTTAAAAATAAAATGGGTTCCCAATTTCTGAGAAACTACCAGCCGTATTCCCTGCATCCCTGGTGGCGGTGGATGCCTTGTTAATAGTAATAGAATGGTTAATAATATTGTTAGAGGTGGACTACAAGTCCCAGGTAGACTGCCCCAGCATGCTGGTGCTTGTGGAACAACAAGTGCCACCATGCCCAGACAGTAAGGGCCTGCGGGTAACTGTGGTCAGTCTGTAAAGAAAATATTAAATTAATCACAGTATATACACATCAACTGTGGTAATCTGTTATCAGAATTGTAGAGTTCAGGGTGGATGGTAGACAAGGATAAAGGTAAAAAAGCAGATATCAGCATGGGTGGAAGTCAATGATAAATGGAACAAGTAAAATTTAGGTTTGGCAACATGCAAAAATAACCACAATTAGAAGGGTCAGACGATTCAATGTGCAAATGCACTCAGCATACTTATCCACTCTCCCAGATAGCAGAAGACAAGGACAATATGATGCAATTCATCTAGAATCATGTGATTTTAGCCATGCCTCATCCTGATAGACCCATGATTTGTCGCATTATGCTGTGCGGGGCAAGGCCTAATGACTTGAAGTCTTTGGTTCGGGCCCCAGCAGCTGCATCTCCCCTTGGGACACTTTCCCAGAGGGGAGAAAGCAAATGTCGGCAAGTACAAATGTGTCCACTCCACATACATCTATCCTCCATGTGCTACAAGTCGCATTAAACATAATGTGTGAGCACCGTGTGACTCGATAGCGCCAAGCGTCTTTTTGTGCAAGTTTCAATTGCATCTTATTTGCACAGTGATGCAAATAGAACACACAAGCAGCTTCTGCTGATTAAAATTATATGTGGAATGCCTATATTCTGTGTGCGACTGCGGTTATATATGCATGCAAAATTCTACGTTACAGTGCCAGCGGCTGTGACACTGTAAAGTAGTGTTTTCCACGCAGATACACCCGCAGTCGCACACAGAACATAGGCATGCTACATATCATTTTAATCAGCAGAAGCTGCTTACGCATTCTATTGCAATGTTCTATTCATTTGAAGGGAAAAAGTCACACAAAAATTAGGGAGGTGCGCCGACCCCCGTGTTTTGGTTTTGGATCTGTATCTCCTCGTGTTTTGGATCTGGATTTGGTTTTGCCAAAACCGCCCCTTGCGTGTTTTGGTTTTGGGTTTGGAATTTTGGATCTGTATTTTTTCTAAAAATAAAATCACATAATTTGGACCTGTTTTTGTTCCTACAGTATTATTAGCCTCAATAATATTTATTTCCAGTCATTTCCAGTCAATTTTGATCACTTCACAGCTCACAATATTGATTTTTTCATCTAGTTAAGGGCCAAAAGGTTGCATCCAGCTAGCTGGCTGACTAAGCTAAGCGACAGCAGTGGGTGGCACTAACATGTGGCAGATAAGCTTCCAACATGGCAGAGTGGCATTGCAGTGGTAGACAGGATGGCAGTTTAATAAACTATAAGACCACTAGGAATTTTTAAAACTAAGAATGTTTTCCTTAACTACAGTAGGTCAGAGGCCTGATGGAGTTGGAATATGTTTATGGACTGAAGACAGGGAAAAGACGGAAGGATTGATTCGTTTTTAATTTATTTATTTTAATGTTTTAATTCTTAAAAAAAATTATGAGTGAAGATCAATCTAGGATCAATTTCTTCAGTTCCTAAAAGACATCTTTGATCTGGAGGAGGTGGCCTTGCTTGTGGAGGTGCTGCTAGAACATACGTACTGTAAACTAGGGATGTGCGCCGACCCCCGTGTTTTGGTTTTGGATCTGTATCTTCTTCAAGGTTTTGGATCTGGATTTGGTTTTGCAAACCACCCTCAAGTGTTTTGGTTTTGGATCTGGAATTTTTAAATAAAAAATAGATAAAAAGTTTTAAAAACAGCTAAAATCATGTAATTTATGCAATCCAAAACCAGAAATTTGGATTTAAAATCCGAATTCCGAACCGCAACAAGATCACAAATGCGACCCGGATTTACCCGGATCTCCCCAAGAGATTAGAACCACAACTCAGATTTTCCCGGATTCACGAAATTCGGGTTGATTCAGATTTTTAGAGAACCTAACTGGCACATCTCTACTGTAAACAGACATTTATTTTGTACTCAGGGAGGTTTTTAGGGATAATGGGACCAAGACTTGCTGTTTACATCAGAGAAAAGTAGCCTGTAGTTCTCCGGCTGAACTAGAACTCCCAGCATCTGTGATGTTTGCTGGGCCTTCTGGAAGTTGTTTATCAACAACAGGTGGCATGCATCAGGTTACCTCAGCCTGCTCTACGCACTGTATGTACCATGTAAATATGTATGTGACCAATATACACAACTAATTTTTGGATAAAACATATTTGCACTTTATTGCACACATCCTGGCAGGAAGATGCTCTGTGCTGCTGCTCATATTTGCCCACCCCATCAACTTGTTGTTTCAGAATTAAAAAAAAAAAAATTAAAGGGGCATACAGGAGATGCTGTCTGTGGCCATTACAATTTCTGGACATTCATAAACCATAAAATTAAAAATGTCAGACAGCAATGCCCCAAACAGAAAATAATGCAAAGAAAAGAGGTGCAAGATGGAATTGTCCTTGGGCCCTTTCACCCACACTTATGTTGTATATATGAAACAGGACATTCACAGTTTAACAAACCAATCACTTTAGTGATAGGGACTGCCACTTGTGGCTGAAATGATTGGTTTGTTTGGACCCACACAAAACAAGCTGCCAAAGGGCAGTGGACATTAGTGGCAATGATCCCATACACAAACTGGCTTTACAACATAGGTAAGATCAGATGTCATCATAATCATCATCCCCATCAGTGTGTACATTCTCTTCTTCACACAATATTAATTTGTCCCCGCTGGAATCCACCATTACAGACGCCTCTGTATTTATTTGACTTAATTGCCGGTAAAGGTCTTCCTTTAGGAATTTTTAATTCATTTTGATGAACATCATCTTTTCCACATTTTTGGGGAAGTAACCTCCTACACCATTCACTGACAAGGTTCCCAGCTGCACTGAAAACTCTTTCAGAGTACACACTGGAGGGTGGGCAACTTAAGTAATGCAAAACCAGTTTGTGTAAGGGACTCCAAATTGTCTCTTTGGATGCTATCCCTCAAATAATCATCCACCATTCTGTGAATGGTGACCGTATCAGACAAAGTCACAGTAGAAATGCAGGGGCGCCAACAGCAGCCCTGGGGTTGGGGGAAGAAGATGGTTTCTTTTCTTCCTAAGGGGGCGTGGCCCATCTCCTGTGATTAGGCCACACCCCATTAGGAAGAAAAAAAATAAAAATTTTGCGGCACTGTGTGCTGGGGAGGGGGCCACTGTGAGCCCCTCAGCCTAGCACATGGCCAGTAAGGGGGCATGATCAGTGTGATCACTCTCCACACAGGTATAGAAGACTGCTTTGGTTGCTACTTAGCAGCTGTGAGCAATCTCCCAATGCAGCCCAGCACACAGCAGCGTGTGATGGGCTGTTTTGATGTAAGAGGGAGGGGGGCAGCATCAGGCCCTTCCATCAAGCCCGGGTAATTAGTACCTGTCCCCCCTCCTCTCGGCACCCCTGTAGACATGTCACTAATTGTAGGCAGTTCTTTCAGACCCAACCAGATGTCATTAGGTTTTGCTGACTGATCTGTATCACCAGCAGTGGGTCTCTTAGGAAAATTTAGTTTTTTCCTGGCAGCCACAGAAACTGAAGGAGGAGATGCTGCCATGTCTCATGCCACTTGAGCTGACAATTTTTTCACCAACAGCTCTTTGCATCTCTACAGATTTATGTCCGTCGGAAAGAAAGACACAAGGTATGACTTAAACCTAGGATCATGTATGGTCGCCAAAATATAGTGATCTGATTTCAAGAGATTGACGACCCTTGGATCCTGGTGAAGCGAATGAAGGGCTTGATCTACAAGTCTGACATACTTAGCGGAATCACTCCGTTTCAGCTCCTCCTTCAGTTTCTCCAGCTGCTTTGATAATGATTAGGGTAATGAACAAAAAAATGGCAGCTGCTCATTCAATCTGGTAGTACTTTTCAGGTGAATGAAAGGGAGGAGTCACACCAAGTAGAAAAGGAAGGGGGGTTTAACCCCCTATTGTTCCTCAGCACACTGAATTATACTTGCAAAAATATATGAACACTAAATGGTAATAGAGCTTCAGAGATATTGGTTGCATGCATTTGCAAATACATGGGAAGCTGCTAGGCCATGTCATGGCTTCTCTGTCCCTTGCAGTCCCTAATACTAATGGGTTCATGTCCAGGGCGCAGAGCACCCCAAAAAAAGTCCAGCCCAGGGCATCACACGAAAATGGAAAAAGAATGACAGTGCAGTGTAAAGTATAGATGTGTGTGTGCGAGTAGTTAATAAGTGTTGAAAAAGAGGTTAAAATATATGTGAAAAAATTACATGAATAAAACACAAACATAAAAGGTGATGTGAACAGTAACTAAGTGTATTAAGTGGTGATGCCCTGAGGAGGCCTGGCCAGAGAGGCCTCGGGAGCCCTATGGGCAAACGCTCACCCCAAATGTAATATATACCAATTATAAGGCCACATAATAATGGCACATATATATTTTGGCAAATGTAAGGCCTCATGATAAAGGCACATACATAAATGCATCCAAATTGAGAGCCAGCTTACCTGGGAGTCACCCCTGGGAACTCCAACTAGCACTACTAGAACCAGCATGCCCTGCTAATACTGGCTCATTCATGCATGTCATGACCACAAACAAAAAAATGTAAGCTGCTCAATCAATCTTGTAGTACTTTTCAGGTGCATGAAAGGGAGGGGTCATACCAAGTAGAAAATAGAGGGGGGTTTAACCTCCTATTGTTCCTCAGCACACTGAATTATACTTGCAGTAATATTTGAACACTATATAGTAATAGAACTTTAGAGATATTGGTTGCATGCATTTGCAAATAGGGACTGCTGATGACAGAGAAGCCGTGACATGGCCTAGCAGCTTCCCATGTATTTGCAAATGCATGCAACTAATATCTCTGACGTTATATTACCATATAGTGTTCATATATTATTGCAAGTATAATTAAGTGTGCTGAGGAACAATAGGGGGTTAAACCCCCCTCCCTTTTCTGATTAGGGTAATAACCTGACTCAAGCTGGCAGTGTCTGAAGTAACTTCACATGTGGCAAGTTCAAAGGATTTGAGAACCTTGCACAACATGGAAATTATTCTACACTGTGCTTGACTAGAGTTAATTCCAGCTCCTTTCCCTATATCATAGGCCGTTGTGTAGCCTTGGATGGCCTTTAGCTGCTCCTCCATATGCTGAAACATATAGAGGGTGGAATTCCACCTAGTTACTACCTCTTGCTTCAGCTGATGGCAGGGCAAATTCAACAGTACTTGCAGGTGCTGCAATCTTCGACACGCAGTTGCTGAATGCTGAAAAAGTCCCGAAATCTTTCGGGCCACTGAGAGCATCTCCTGCACGCCCCTGTCATTTTTAAAAAAAATGTTGCACCACCAAATAATTGTATGAGCAAAACATGGGACGTGTTCGAATTCGCCCTGATGTAATGCTCGCACAATATTGGTGGCATTGTCAGAAATCACAAAGCCCGAGGAGACTCCAAGGAACTCATTAGCTGCTAATATATTGGTTATATCATCATAAATCCATGGCAATTGCACTACTGTACAGTACTGTATGTGTGCTGATTTGTATCCCGTTCAATGAGCTTCTGCAATATTATTAAAGTTTGGTTTTGTAAACATGCGACATGAAAATACACTGCAAAAGTGTCCTGAACATGATTGAGCCGCTTGTCAGGGATATCCATCCACTTCTACAGTATGGATCAACGGGTACAAATGGGCAACAAGGTCAAAAGGTCAACACAAACATGGTCGGCACAAAAATAGCCAACACATGGTTTTTATTTATTTTTTATTATTATAATTTTTTTTTTTAGGGTCATGGTTTGGTCAAACAGTCAACACTAAAATGGGCGACACAAAAATGGTTGCCACTAATTTTTAAAAAAAATATTTTTATTTTTTTAGGGGGTTGGTGAAAATGTCGACACAAAAATGGTCAACACATGATTTTGTTGTTATTATTATTTTTAGGGTTAGAGTTTGGTCAAAAGGTTGACACATATATGGTTGACACATTATTATTTTAAAGATTGATATAAATTTTTTATGGTTAATGCTTATTAAAAAGGTCAACATAAAAATGCCAACACAAAATGGTTGACACATGATTTTGTCTTTAGTGTTTGGGTTAGGTTTAGGGATAATTCATCTAATTGAAGGCTGTGCGTGCATCTGACCCCTGTCTGAACCCCTGAATCCCAATATGCTGTAGGTGTGTCTGAGACATCTCTGAGCCTCTGAAACCCGACACTCGAGTCCCTGCACCCCATAACTGTATGGGTGTATCATTGCAGGGTGCAGGGGGAGTTGTGGAGCAATGTAGTGCCTTCAATACACTACTGCAACATTATTTAACAGGAAAACAGGTGGTCTTATTTAAAACTGAGGTTGCATTTCATTCCCTGAACCCCAACACCTGTGGGTGCGTCTGACCCGCCTAAGCCCCTGATGCTGAAAGTGCTTCTGAAACTCAACACTTGAGCAACTGCACCCCATAACTGTATGGGTGTGTTATTGCAGAGTGCAGGGGGAGTTGTGGAACAATGTAGTGCCTTCAATACACTACTGCAACATTATTAAACAGGAAATCATGTGATTTTATTTAAAACTGAGGTTGTATTTGAGTCCCTGAACCCCAACACCTGTGGGTGCGCCTGAAACTCGATTAGTGCAAATGGACCCACCACTGTACTTTATACAAATTTTTTATAGAGGAATGAATCTAAAGTAATCATGATTACGAAATAATATTCGTCTGTGGTGAGATTTGAATCCTGGACAATGGCAATGTAAAACCATCACTTTACCACTAGACCAAGAAGGAATCGGTATGAAATACCGCCGGCCGCATGGTTCGATTCCTGGCAGCGCCTGGCCGACCAAAGCAGAGTTCCCGGCAGCGGAAGCCCGACAGCGCTGGAAATCCCGATCGTCAATAGGTAAGTATTGACTAACCTAACTTAGCCCCCAAACCCTAACCCTCCTTAGGGGTGCCTAACCCTAACCTCCCCCCCAAGTGCCTAACCCTAATCCCCCCTCTAAGTGCCTAACCCTAACCCCCCCTTCCCCGCTGCCTAAACCTAAGTCCCCCGGGGAGTGCCTAACCATAAGTCCCCCCTGGGGTTGCCTAACCCTAACTCTCCCTCCCCCTAGCCTAACCCTGAGTCCCCCCCCAGGTGCCCTAAACATAACCCTCCCCCCCATGGCTGTCCGCTCACGGCGCCCGGCATCCCTTCGATCGGGATGCCGGGCGCCGGTCTCCCGGCGTCTGGGAAATGTCACGCGTCTACATCTAGACGCCCTTCATTTCACCCTCGCCGGGATATTAAGGCAGCCGGCTTCCCGATTGTATACCTCCAAGAAGGCTTTCACATCCATTTACTGAATCCTTGTGCACTCAGCCCACCCGCTGCCGTTAGGGAGGGCGCAGTGAGGGAATAATAATAATAATAATAATAACAATAATAAAAATATGTCTTCCTTTCTAAATATTATACTAGTCCATGTAAACACATAACCCCACCATTAGTGAATAATAATTCATCCCTTCTCATTGAAAGCTGTGCTTGCGTCTCGTTAATGTATTGGTATATTACATGCCGTGGATTCTCTTACGTTGTAAAATGCCATGGTGCGCCACAGTACAGCCATCACACAACGTTCCAAGATGCGAAGCCTGAATGTTGTGCTATGAGCAACAAACTAGCTTTGTCCATCTGTATCTGCATTCCGGTTTGCAATTGCTATTGCAAATGCAAGTGCATATTGATGGTTTGTTACTTTTCCCAGTTCTGTGTTTGCTTGCAATAGCAAACCCGCTTTGTGGATTCCTCGCTATTTACCATCTCGGCCTCCACTGCCATTATCTGTAGCCCTTTCGTATATTCCATCTGCCGCTGTGCATCGTCACCTGTCAGTGCTGCAGCTTCCATGCTGCATACCAACTTGCTTTTTTTCAGTGAACAACTGGCGAATGCAACCTTGGTGTTCATTCTATCTACCGCTGGTACATCATACTGCTGGGACAGTGCATGCAAGTTACCTATACTGTATTACTCTGTGCTTGGTGGTTATTCAGGTTATTGAGTAATACTATTGTGCTGACCTTAAATTGGTTTCCCTGTGCTGTGTGCCATTGTTTTGGGCTGGTCCAGAGAAGGGGGCTGGTTTGAGAGCTTGGGTTCAGTGTGCAGTATACAGTCTGTACACTGAGGGGTTCAGTAAGCTGTATTACTTAGCCTCACTCTCAGTTTCTGAGTTCCTAACTGGGTTCCAGTTCTAGAGCAGCAGAGGCATCACTAGGGTTGGTTTTACCCGGTGCTGTAACTCATGGTGACACCACCCCTCCACAAAAAATAAATAAATAAGACCAAGGTGTGCAGTTCCATGCTCTCTTCCCCCTTTACCAGTTCAGTGCTCACACTGCAGTGCTCCTCCCAGAATGCTGGGCACACCTGGCGGGCACGATGACACCCTGCATTCTGAGTAGAGAAGAGAGGAGGATGGTCTGACGGACTGGACCAAAATACTGCCACCACCAGTCCTGTATTCCATCTGCTGCTGTGTATCGTCACCTGTCAGTGCTGCAGCTTCTATGCTGCATACCAACTTGCTTCTTTCAGTAAACAGCCGGCGATTGCAACCTTGGTGTTCATTCTATCTACCACTGGAACATCATACTGCTAGGACAGTGCATGCAAGTTACCTATTGTGATTACTTGGGGTATTTAGCTCGGCAGAGGGTGGATGGGTGCAGTGTTTAGGTGCTTATTGAGGGTCCACACACGGTTTTCAAGTAAACAAACTATGCTTTTACTTCCAGCTTGTGAAATTCAGGATACAGAAAATAACAAAACACAATCCTGGTGGCCTTCCCTGTATCACACAGATATAGGCCCTGGCTTTCTCAGCCCGCAGCTTTACTGCTTCAATGACCCACGGTCAGAGAGTTTTGTGGTCCCCCCTTGCCTCCTGCAAGGTCCGGACACCGGCCTCCTGGCCCCCAATGGCTCGCTCAGCTTCACTGGGCTCTCTGGCTTACTGCTTCAATGTCCCACAGTCAGAGAGTTTTGTGGTCCCCCCTTGCCTCCTGCAAGGTCCGGACACCGGCCTCCTGGCCCCCAATGGCTCGCTCAACTTCACTGGGCTCTCTGACTGTTACAGTCCCAACCAGACTGTCTCTCCCGGCCTGACTGCTCCGCCTTCTCACTAGCTCACACCTGAGCTCTCTCCACCTGACAGGTGTATCACCACTCAGTATTTCAACCCTGTGTGGGAGGATCTCTCCAATCCCACACAGAATTTGCTGCTCACCAACGCCATCTCTGGTGATACTGCCACATAATACTGTACTACTCTGTGCTTGGTGGTTATTCAGGTTATTGGGTAACACTATTGTGCTGGCCATATATTGGTTTCCCTTGCTTGATGGAGTTGGAGGACTAAGGCCCTCATTCAGAGCCGCTCGTAAGCGGCTGCTCATTCGTTATGAGCGATCTTCGCACATCTGCGCATGCGTACGGATTTTAATACGCATGCGCGAACCAGTCAGTGCGGCCGAAAATCGTTTGTTCGCTAAATAGCGAATGCCTGCTATTTTGAGTGACAGGAGGAGGCGTATGTGGGTGGTAACAGGGGAAGGTACTTGAAAACGGGGAGTGGAAATCAGAAGGTCAAAACGGGCATTTTATGGGTGTGCATAATCAATACAGGAGCTTCATTGACCACGTCACTTGGTTGATTTATAGTCAGAACTGCTCGCAAGATTGCGGTAGGAAAAACCAACCACAAGAATAGCGAGCAGTTCATACGCTGTTCGATGTACTCGATTAATCTATTAAATAGTGGACATGACGTATGGTGCGAGCGGCCAGGGGGCGTCTTTTTCAAAATTACGACCGCAAGTTTTGTTCGCTCGTTCAGACATAGAGGCATGAACAGACCGCAAAGTGCGAACGGTTCATTTGAATAGCCACCCCTTTTTTCTGAATGAGCCTAAGGCCCTGATTCAGAGCTGGATGCTCTGACTGAGCGCTCGCTCTGAATCAGGGCGTCTATTTTTTTATGGAGCGGCCTTCAAGCCGCTCGCATTGCTGTGGGTTGCCACCCACAGCTAATGCGAGCGGCCAGGATGATGGTCGCAATGGTCAAGACCACCGTGACCATTGGGCTTGCGATGAGACCCTTGTGGTAGGGTCTCGTGGCCGCAATCTCCAGAGAGCTTTCGGCTCAAACAGAGCCTAAAGTTCTCCCACAGACATCACTTGTGATGTCAGTGGGGCCGCCCCCCCTCTTTCCATTTGTTCAATGTGGCTCAATTTCAAGTGTTACCCCTGAAGAAGTCATTATCAAGACGAAACACGTCTGGTCATTTGTAAAATTCAGCACGTTTGTTTGGGTCCCCATTGATGAACCACTGAAGTGTAAGGTGGGGCAACATTTTGTTTCTTAGCCACAAGCGGTGTTCTGTTCTGTAATATCATTTTAGTAATTGTATGGCATATGTCTAAAAAATCTTTTTAATATTTTATTATTTATAATAAAAAATATACTAGTACTAATAATGGTATATTGATCTTTTTTTGGGTGTCTTTTGGTGCATGGGTTTGTTTACAGTTAAAACCCAAAAAAGAAAATCACGATAAGATGAGAAATATCCTATGGGCCTACATACCAATTACATTTGATTCTCCAGCATTACAGTTTGAAAGTACTCTTTGATACAGGAAGGACTCCAACAAAGAGTAGTCTTGTGAAGGTTGCTCCCAGAATTGCTTCAAAGAAGATGCGGCCGGCGGTATTTCATACCGATTCCCTTCAGATAGAACTTTTGTGTTTTCTCCAAAAAAGGACTGAATGTTATTCTTGAATAAATTATGATATGTATGATCAAAGCAAGGTTTTACAGTCATTGTTTTCTCTCAAATTTGTTGATATATACAGTATATATATGTGTTTTGGTTTTGGATCTGGATCTTTCTTTGTGTTGTGGATCTGGATTGGTTTTGCGAAAACCACCCTTCCATGTTTTGGGTTCTGGGTTTTGTGTTTTGGATCTGTATTTTTTTGGAAAAAAGCATAAAAACAGCTAAAATCACAGAATTTGTTGGTTTTTCTGTTCCTATGCTATTATTAACCTCAATAATATAAATTTCCACTCATTTCCAGTCTATTCTGAACACCTCACAATATGGTTTTTAGGCCAAAAGGTTGCACCGAGGTAGCTGGATGACAATGCTAAGCGACACAAGTGAGCGGCACAAACACATGGCCCATCTAGTAGTGACACTGCAGTGGCAGACAGGATGGCAGTTTGAAAAACTAGGCCCCAAACAGTACATAATGCAATGAAAAAAAAGATGTGGAAGATGGAATTGTTCTTGGGCCCTCCCACACACCCTTATATTGTATAAACAGTACATGCACACTTTAACAAACCAATCATTTCAGCGCCAGGGTCTGCCACATGACTGTGGCTGAAATGATTGGTTTGCTTGGGCCCCCACAAAACAAGCTGGCAATTAATCTGCTCTGCACAAACTGGCTCTACGTAGGCAAGATGTCATGCTCATCCTCCTCATCCACTGATTCCTCACCCTCTTCAGTGTTGTGTACATCCTCATCTTCGCAGAGTATTAATTCGTCCTCGCTGGAATCAACCACCACTGGTACCTCTGTACGTTCTGGAGGCTGGTCTTTCTGGAAGAATTGACAATTCATTTTGATGAACATCATCTTCTCCACATTTTGTGGAAGCAACCTCCTACGCCTTTGCTGACAAGGTTCCCAGCTGCACTAAACACTCTTTCGGAGTACACACTGGAGGGGGGGCAACTTAGGTAAAATAGAGCCAGTTTGTAGAGCGGCCTCCAAATTGCCTCTTTTGTCCTGCCAGTACAGGTACGGACTGTTTGACATGCCTACTTGGATGCTGTCACCGATGTAATCCTCCACTATTCTGTCAATGGTGACAGTATCATATGCAGTGACAGTAGACATGTTAGAAATTGTTGTCAGGTCCTTCAGTCCGGACCAGATGTCCAAACTTGGTCCTGCCTGCCCTGCATCACCGCCAGCGGGTTGCTTAGGATACCTAAGTTGTTTCCTGGCAGCTCCAGTTGCGGAAGAAAATGAAGAAGGAGCTGTTGACGTGTCACGTTCCGCTTCAGCTGACAGTGTTATCACCAGCAGATCTTTGCACCTCTGCAGGCTTTTGTTGGCCAGAAAGAGAGACACCACATAGGCTTTAAAGTTTAAAGCCATAATCGAGCATGGTGGCCAAAATGTAGTGTTCTGATTTCGGCAAAGTGAATGAATGGGTTCATCCACAAGTCCCACATGCCAAGCGGAATCGCTCCATCTTAGATCCTCCTTCACTTTCTCCAGCTGCTTCTGCAAAAGCCTGATGAGGGGAATGACCTAACTCAAGCTGGCAGTGTCTCAACTGACTTCACGTGTGGCAAGTTCGAAGGGCTGGAGAACCTTGCACAACACGGAAATTATTCTCCACTGTGCTTGAGTCAGGTGCATACCCCCTCCTTTGCCTATGTCATAGGTGGATGTATTGGCTTGAATGGCCTTTTGCTGCTCCTCCATCCTCTGAAGCATATGGAGGGTTAAGTTCCACCGCGTCACAACCTCTTGCTTCAGGTGATGGCAGGGCAGGTTTAAGACTGTTTGCTCATGCTCCAGTCTTTGGCACGCAGTCGCTAAATGGCAAAAGTGGGCAGAAATTTTTCGGGCCACCCAAAGCATCTCCTGCATGTCCTTGTTGTGTTTCAGAAAATTCTGCACCACCAAATTTATTGTGTGAGCAACACATGGGACGTGCTGGAATTTGCCCAGATGTAATGCCCGCACAATATTGGTGGTGTTTTCAGATATCAC
Organism: Taudactylus pleione; assembly: GCA_031769625.1. Classification (NCBI taxonomy): domain Eukaryota; kingdom Metazoa; phylum Chordata; class Amphibia; order Anura; family Myobatrachidae; genus Taudactylus; species Taudactylus pleione. The sequence continues at coordinate 864,992 of JAUIMM010000329.1, read as the reverse complement.
AAATCCCCAGGGGAGTCTAAGTGGGGTAAGCCATTGGGCAATGAATTCCCTCAGTTTCTCTAAGAGGTTGTCGGCGGTGTGCCTCTTACTGAAACCGGTGATACACAGCATAGCCTGCCTTGGAACGAGCTGGCGTTTCTGAGATGCTGCTACTGGTGACGCTGCTGTTGTTGCTGCGTATTGCGATACATCTACTTAGTGGGCTGTCACAGTCATATAGTCCTTAGTCTGCCCTGTTCCACTTCTCCACATGTCCGTAGTAAAAGAAGTAGTGGTGTTCCTACTTCCTCTCTGGGATGATGAACTACTCCCAGCAGCAACAGCAGCAGTGGCAGCAGTAGGCGTAGCAATGCAGGATCCTCAGGAGGAATCCCGGATAGGAGAGGAGTCAGTCATGCCAGTGATATGGCCTGCAGGACTACTTCCAATCCTGACTGAGGAGGAAATTGATGAGGACGGAGTTGACGGTGTGGTTTGCAGGCGGTTGGATACAACAGGACAAAGGGATTTAGGTGTCCCTGGACTGCTTACGGTCTTAGCCAAAGTTTCTGAACTTGACAGTAACTTTTTATGAACTCGCTTCAGGTGACATATAAGGGAGGATGTTTCTAGGTGGTTACCGTCCCTACCCCTACTTATTCCACCTTTACATATGGTACATATGGCAAGACAGTTGTTGTCCGGATTTGGATAGAAATATTGCCAGACCAAAGAGGTGGAATGTTTGGTCTTCTGCCCAGACATGACCGTGATGGGCTTTTTCATCCCACGGACAACAACTGTCTCCTCCGGTGCCTGATTTAAATAAACCACATAACCATCAGAATCCTCCTCATCAACTTCCTCCTCAGCGCCAGCTGCACCAATATTCTCATCCTGTTGTACTTCAACAGTGACATCTTCAATTTGAATATCAGCAATTGGAATATGGGTGCTCCTTCCAGCACTTGCAAAGGGCGTGCAAATGGTGGAAATAGCTACCTCTTCCCATCCAGTGTTGGGAAGGTCAGGCATCGCAACCACTGCCACACTTGGACTCTCCTTGGGGATTTGTGATATCCTCTTAGAACGCACAGTTCTTGCTGTGCTTTAGCCAACTTAACTCATTTGACTTTTGTAGCAGGAGGAGGGCTTCCATCGTCATGTGAAGCTGAACCACTAGTCTTGAACATAGGGAAAGACCTTAGCCGTTCCTTGCCACTCCGTGTCGTAAATGGCATATTGGTAAGTTTACGTTTCTCCTCAGATGATTTAAATGTATTTTCTAAGGTCATTTTCCTGAAGTTTGTCATTTGGGATTTTATATGCCCTCTACTATGACATTGGGCATAGGCCTTGGCAGACGATGTTGACGGCATTTTATCGTCTATGCCATGACTAGTGGCAGCAGCTTCAGCACTAGGAGGAAGTGGTTCTTTCCCTATTTTATTTTTATCAGACAAATTTTTGTCCTCCATTTATGTTATATTGATTTATACGTGCGGCTAAGGCGCACACAAACACAGAAAAATATATATATATTTTTTGGGATGGAGCGTACTTTTCTAGTTACACCACCCTTTAACAGATGAGCCAGCTGGCCCTTGATTTATGACACAGGCGCATACTTGGCACTGCTACTTTGTACACACAATTCACAAACACAAAAATAATAATTTTTTTTTGCACTTGGGGGGAGCACCCCTGAAGGACAGATCACCCCCTCGACAACACTACAGCACCCCTTTAGGACTACAGCCTTTATGAAACACTGGAAAAAACAGGCAAAATAATCCCGCATCAATCTATATATATGTATATGTATATGAGTATCCTAATATCAGGGAATGTAGTTATTAATTCTTTCGGACCCACAAACTTCACCTATCTTGCTTTAGAATGGTCCTTACACACATGTGAAGGTGCTACCTATTAGTCTTATAATGAATATCGATTGAGACAAACAGAAGAAAAAGATAAGATTTTATCTGGCGCACTAGTGGGGCCACAGTATACTAATAATAATGATTCCTCTGAATTAATATAAAATATAACTTTTATTTTATTCTTTAAAAATTGTTCCATCTGAGTCCAGAAATAAGGGTGAAATAATTTAAAATAAAGAATTTAAAGAAATGTGTATATAGATATAGAAAATAAAGTGATTTAAAATACCACCTGCCGTCGTTTTTTTACACGTATTGGAAGATACTTAATACTTATTGGTGTAGTTTATTGGGTATATTCATTATTCTGGGTTAATATTACTACACAATATCCATATGACAACAAACTACACTTAAGTAACTGTTATTGGGTTGGGAGTACGTGTCATATAGTGCTTTTGTCCACTTATTTACATGGAGTATAGGGGAGAGATACTCTGTGTTTATCTTTTTAATAGTTGCCTCCCAAATCCAGCAGTTTCTATAGCCTCAGGGCTATGTTTAACTGGTGGGATATCAATTTCTAGTCATTTAATTTTATCTTGGATTCTGACGTTCTCACACTGCTAGTAATTGTTGGTTTTGATTTTTGGCAACAAAACTGCAACATTTCTGCAATCAAGTATATTGCAATACTGTATGAAGATTGTGAATTATTAACACATGAATCATATATGGTGTGATCTGCTATTAGCCTCCACTCTATTCAGCAACCATCATATGATACAAAGGAGTTCTCTTAGATGCTATAATATTAATAAATAAGTGCAGAACTTGTTATGCGTCAGCTTGTCTCACTCTCCATTAGTTCCCCACATGTATGTGCGGTGGTCCGTTATGATATCTCAGCTATCTAATATAGCCACGGAGCAGCGTCACATATTACATATACACAGAACTTATTATACACCAGCTTGTCTCACTCTCCATTAAATCCCCATGTGTATGAGCGGTGTTCCGTTATAACATCTCAGCTGTCTAATACAGCCACGGAGCAGCGTTCCATATAATAGACATACACAGTCCCCTGCAACCCGGTATCACATATACATTATTAGTATCAGTATAATGTGTTTATGCATTCAATTGTGCAGCGGACTGTGGGACACTGCACAACACAGCCCCTATAGACTTGGAGTGGACACAGGGCCTGATTCAGAGCCGCTCGTAAGCGGCAGTATGCTTGTTCGACGAACGAGCGAGAAAATGTAAATTTCAGCGCTCGCTCGAAAGTTCGCTCGTAGCTAATCTTCCGCCCCAAAGTCTCCCAACCCCTCCTCTAGCTAACGAGCGAGCAAAATTGTGACCGTCCATCTCCCAATTTGGTTGCAGAGAACGCTCGCACAAGTCCAAACCGGAAGTGGGCCTGTCAGATTTCGATTACCTGCTCGTTCATTCTGCATACATACTTTAATCGTTTCATGCCAATCAATATATTAATTAGCTTAATTGCTCTTCACATGTTTGCAATCCGTTTGTTTTTTCATTTTCAATAAACTTTAATCTTGTCCATGTGTCATTTTTCCCGCAGAATACGTACGGTTTCAACAATGTTTAACTTTATAAAAAAATACATGTTTGAACCAATGATCCTATTGTTTTCCTGTGTTTGTGATAGGCATATTTTAGTTTTTTCATTTCTTTATTTAAATTACCTTATGAATGTCACTGCATCAAGCCTATCATAACTCACATTATATTTTTTAGGCTGGAGGACACATGACTCATACAATAACCAATAGAATGGTTCCTGTTAATTTACCAACTACATTAGCCAATCAAATTTTTTCTCTGGCCTTTATTAAAACTGTTTTTTTTTAAAAAAAACATTGCCATCATGAGAGCCTCCGCGTTTACCAGGCGGGAGCTTTTGATCCTAACGGAGGTGATGGACCGTCGGATCACCAGTCAGCCTCCCCCCATCAGCAACCGCCAGAAGCGATCCGCCTATGCGGAGGTTCGCCGCCGCCTGCACTCCTTCGGCTCACGCCGACAGATTGGGCAGCTCGAGCCCAGGTGGTCGGATCTGCGCCGCCGCACGCCACGCTTGCTGGCCTGTTTTAAACAGCGGATAGCTGAAAGTAAGTATTTGTTTGTTTTTTTTCCTTTCTTTTTTTGCGGCCCTATCTGCGTGTACATGTTTTCAGTCTAGCCCTGTTGTTATTTTTTGGACAGGCCTGCGTGTGCATGTTTTCAGTCTAGCCCTGTTGTTATTTTTTGGACAGGCCTGCGTGTGCATGTTTTCAGTCTAGCCCTGTTGTTATTTTTTGGACAGGCCTGCGTGTGCATGTTTTCAGTCTAGCCCTGTTGTTATTTTTTGGACATGCCTGCGTGTGCATGTTTTCAGTCTAGCCCTGTTGTTATTTTTTGGACAGGCCTGCGTGTGCATGTTTTCAGTCTAGCCCTGTTGTTATTTTTTGGACAGGCCTGCGTATGCATGTTTTCAAATTTTAAAATGTTCTAACATTTGTGTAGTTGTTAATTTGTGGCCCAACCCCCCCACCCCAAAAAATATTAAAAACATTTTTCTCTACTCATTTAGGGGCTTAACGGAGAATCCGCCATCGCCGCAGGCACAGACGCCGGGCTCGGCCCCTTAGTCCAACGCCAAGCACAGCAGCCACTCCCAACTTTCCCCCAATTCCCCCTCCACCCCTGACCGGTCACTTCCTGAGGCCCCTCCCTCTGGAATTTGTAGCCCCCCACAAATTCCCGACTCCACCCCCCCCCCTTCTCTTTTCTTCACACTCCCCTCCCCCCCGGCACTTTTCATCGCCATCAAGCTGCTCCCAGATCTCCCCTCCGTGGAGCCTACATCACTGTCCCACCTTCGAGGAAGAGGAGGATGTAGGGCCTACAAACCCCCAATTCCCGATGACCGGTAGGTTTCCCTGTTATAAATTTGAAATTTTGTCTTGTTGACCTTTTTATTTTGATAGACAATGTACTGGTTTTTACCAATGATACATATCACACATGTCCAAACACTCATACTTGGGTAGCTATTGTTTACCCTAACAAGGGTACTTCTTATTGTTTGTGGTTGCCTTTTTGTGTGTTCATTTGTAATTTAGTATTTCTGCCATCTTTGCATTTGCCAGTACTTTGTTTTTTTCATCACAACTGGATCTTTGTTTACACTTTTTTTTGGGAGGAATTGGTTTTTTAAACTTCTAATGTAAGGTTTTTGTTTTTTTCTCTTTGTTTTTTCCAACAGAGGACCAGAGGCGGATGCATTGTATCCAGGAAGGTTTGGCCGCCTTGCGTGGCCACATGATTGCCATGTTAGTGGTCCTTGACCACATGGCGGCGGCCCTTCGGCGATAATTTTTGGTTTTCCTTGTTTTTTTGGGGCAAATTATTGTTTTGAAATTAAAATTTCACTGTATTTTAACGAGTCTCATTCATTGTCTGAAACAATTACATTGTTTAACCTTCCATAAGTCCACTATTTGATCATGTTCTTTAAAGTAAGGTAAATTATATTGTACCAAGCGCTAGGAAGTATGTAAGCTGCCACATTAAACACCTCAACATACCAATAGGTTATTACCAAATCAAACATTTTCTTGTTTTTCTTTGGGTGGGTAATGTAATTTAAAAAAAAAAAACAGCTTAGGCCTAGATTTTGAAACCTACTGATTCAACATAATACCTTTAATGTTTTTGTTAAGCCAAAAAGCATGTTCAAACACATAAACATTTCACACATTACAGGATTAGGCATTACGAAAGTTGGCCTTTTTTGTGCCAGGTTACACGTGACTAGAATTTAGTAAAAAACAGTCTTTTTAACGTCAAACAAAAATTTAATACACACCAAAGACATACAGAAAGTGAATTGTGTCAAGAAATTCACACAGTGAAAAGACAATCCTCAAAAAACCCAACACCAAAAGCAAACAAAAAAAGAAACAATCAAGAACTGATGAAATAAGTAGCAGGACAACATAAAGCCACAAATGAGGTGATGAAATAATTGATTCCAAAGTAAGATCCAATGTGGCCACATGTACACAATTTAGTGGAGCAGGTAGTAGGCATCGTTTTGTCGAGGTGTGTAAAGGAAGACAAGAAAAGTTAAAATTAAAAAAATAATTTAAAAAAGGAACATTACAATGGTACATGTCGACATTGTGTCAATTAAGTAAATGTTTGACAATAATTACCTGAAAAATCGGGCCACCACATCATCGCGTATGGCCCCCCCACATACTGTCCTCCGACCAACCTCGGGGGGGCCATCCTCAGGCAAGGCATCCTCTGGCTGCATTGGGACACCACTCCTTATGGCGATGTTGTGAAAGATCCCACACAGGACCACAATTTTAGAAACCATAGCCGGCAAATACATGAGTTCGCCACCAGAGTGGTGGAGGCATCTGAATCGGCCTTTTAAAAGGCCAATACAGTGCTCCACCACCTGCCTGGTGGCTGTAAGTGCGGAATTATACTCACTTTGTGGCCCTGGTGTGGGAGCCAAATAAGGAGTGAGCAGCCAGGGCGTGCAAGGGTAGCAACTGTCTCCTGTGAAAAAACAAATACAACAATCAGGATCACTGTGTATCAAGCTTTGCATTGGTTTCAACTAAAGGTCTCCACTTACCCAGAAGCCACGCATCACCAGCTTGTAGGTTGTCTAATTTATGCCAAATCCCTGATTGCCGGATGACGAATGAGTCATGTGCACTCCCGGGTAATTTTGCATTCAGGGACAGGATCTGGAGGGAGGCATCACATACCACCATTACATTCAGTGAGTGATAGTGCTTGCGGTTCCTAAAAATTACCTCCAGCCATGCTGGAGGCTGAAGTGGTATGTGAGTACCATCCACAACCCCTATGATGTGTGGGAAGCCAGCTATTTGGTAAAAATTGGCCTTCGCCACACTAAGGGAACCCATATCCAATGGCATGTTAATAAAATGATGGAGGTGCTTGAAAAGGGCCTCCATCACTGCCCTCAGGATCCTTGAAAAGGAGGATTGGGAGATTCCAGCCACTATTCCCACCGTGGTTTGAAAGGATCCTGAGGCACAGAAATGTAATGCTGCCATTAATTGCGTAAGTGGTGGTATTGCTGTAGGACTGTCAATTTGCCGCTCCAGATCACTCTCTATTAATGAGAGAGTGTCTATGATGATTTGTGGAGGAAGACGGTATCGTCTTAAAACCTCATCATCGGGCATTCCAAAAAGGGTGACACGTGTTCTATATATCTTGGGCCTTGCACGCTTACGATGCCTACGCATGGGACGAGGTTGAGGTTGGTCGGGTTCCGGAAGCATGGCCAAAATAAGACGACCAACATCAACCTGAAATGGTAAGCCAGGTAGTTAATGTTTGTGGAAAATGATCTTTCGAAAAAATACTTATCTTTGCCGCAAAATCCAAAGATGCTTACATGCCTGGGTATTGTCATGAGTGCAACAACCTACATTTCAAAATTAGAAATTCGGTTTAGAATTTTGGGGGGACAGATTTGAATTTTTTACATTTTGCAAAATGCGTTCAAAGATAGGGGGGAGCACACATTATTTTGAAAATGCACCCTACTTTGAGTGGGCAAACAAGAATGCCCAAATTTATAATATAAAAATCATTCTTGCACTGAATAGTTCGCATTTCACATGGGGAATAAGGAAACATTAGTGCGCTAAAAAAATTTTGCATTTTTACATGGGGAATAAGGAAACATTAGTGCGCTAAATAGTTCGCATTTTTACATGGGGAATAAGGAAACATTAGTGCGCTAAATAGTTCGCATTTTTAAGGGATAAACAAAGGAAATATATTTGGCTAAACATTATGCTATATTTAGTGTTAATACTTGATTGTTAAACTTAGAAATAAAACAGTAATGTACAAAATATATGCGAAGACCAACACATCAAATTTTGAAAATCAGGAAAAAAGATAAACTTACAGAAATTCGACTAATAAGTCACAGTCCAAAAACTTCAATGGGGCCCAGCCAAAATAACTGTAAACAAAATAAGAACATTTGGTTTGTAGATCCCTTATTTTTTAAAGGAGTTGTAAAAAAAACTTACTCAAAAAATAACAGACAAAGAAAATAACCGCAATAAAAAAAAGGGAACGGAAAATCAGGAAAAAAAACCAAGAACCAACTCCTACTCCAAAAACCCGCCTCAATCCACTAATCCCGCCAACAATAAACTACTACACACGAAACCTCCAAAAATCATAACCCTCCACCTCGACTCGAGTCGTCAAAAGCCATAAATAGTCTTTATTTTCCCACTCAAATTAAGGACGGATCATAGGAGCGCACAATCAATGATACGGACGAATAATACGGATGCATGTATAAATACGTCACGGAAAATCCAAAACGGTCTGCTGTAGTTCAAGTTGTTGTGCTCAAAATGGCTACAGAGCAGCAAAACAATGGCCAAGAGGCGCCCGGTAAGTATTTGACTCTTTTGGCTTAAATGATTATTTAGAACCCGAATTTAGAGAAAGTTGAACATCTAAATTTAAACAATGTTTTTGAAAAAAGGTGTTGAGGATGCCATGGAAGAGGCTGCTGGGCCGAGTTGGCCAACAAAAGAATCCCCCAAAAAAAGGCAGCCACAATTCACAAGAAAAGAGATGGAGGTTTTGGTACAAATGTGTATTGACATCCTGCCACAGGCAGATCGGAATATGGGTGGAAGCCAGAAGTGGAAAATGTGGGAGGAGATAGCCAGTGCTGTCAATAGGGTGGGTGAGTTTGAACGTCTACCCCGGGATGTGAAACGCCGGTACGTAAAAACTACATTTTTAAAAAAATTGGTTACAGGGCCAAATACTGCTGGAATAATGCCAACTTTTTTAACCAAAGATGGACCGATTATAAATATCGGCTGAAACAAAAACTGGCAGAGAGGGCTAGGCATGCAAGGGGGACAGGTGGGGGTCCCACCCCTGTGTCATTGGAGCTTAATGACTTGGAAGAGCTGGCACAGGGGTGTGTGCAGTATGAGGAGGTGTTTGGCGTGTCCAACATGGATACGGACATGCCAGACTTTGCGGCTCCTCATGTTGTCCCAGGTAAATGTTGTTATGTTACCAACTCTGAAATGTGTTTGTGACAATATGTAGATTCTAATGTTACTCTTTTCTCATTTTTCTCACAGAGACACAGGTGGATGAGTCTGCTCCAGAGGGGAGCCTTGGCCGCAGAATTTCTGCTGGCTCTGCAGGGGAGGAAGCAGTAGATCCGGCTGGGGACCCTGCAGAAGCCAGTCCAGGGCAATCCCCCTCGCAGGCAGTGGCCCTCCTCATGGATCTCAATTTTAAATCGGATCATCACACGGAGATTCTGCTGAGGATGGACGCCAGTCTGCGACGGGTGGCGGAGGCCATGGAGCAAAATGCTGCGGCCAACGTGACCATTGGTCAGGCCCTGGCGGAAAATATCAGGGCCAACATCCGAATTGCCAATGCCCTGGAGCAGCTCGTTCGCCAGCACATGGTGGAGCCGCCCTCCCTTCCTGCCGGAACATCAGGATGCTCCACCTCTGGCACAACAACAGCCATCCCTCCAAATGTGCCTAGCCCTCTGCCTACTCCAGAGGCCCCAACATCTGCCTCTGGAGAGCCCAGCCAAAGTACATCCCGGACCGGATCAGGCTCCCACCCTACCGCAGCCAAACGGGGCAAAAAGCGATGACAGCACTGGCTAATTTTCCCACAATCCTTCTGTGCTTGCCCCATATTCCTTAAGGGCCAAAACTTCCCTCTCCCTGTTATTTTATTTATGCAAAATGCCACTATTGTTTTTTTTTTTATTTTTGGCTCAATTTTTGAGGTAAGCCAGAACTGCAAACTGGCAAATGCACATGAAAATATAAAAATGTGTGTAAAAAATAAAAACAATTCAAAATCTGCTCCATTGTAATGTGACATTATTCTCAAAATGGTTTTTAGGTAATCCCAGCCCCCCCCAACCCCCCCCCAAACAAAAACAGATTACAAAGGGTTAAAAACCATTTAGGAGTTTAAAGGAACACTTTGCCCAAACAAAATGGATAAGAAATTTCCGGGACCATTAAAAATGTTGCTAAAACACAAACATGATGACAATATTGTTGCAATAACACAAAACCAACCCCCTCCCAAAAAAAAATAGAAAAATTGGTACGCTAATTGATTGTCTAAGCCAGAAATTAGCATCTGAGTACTTCACCTGCGTACGGTTTTCTGCTACTAAAAAAAAACTAGTTGCTAAACACATTACAAGCTTGTTTTCAAATCTAAGTTGATTGCTTTTCTGGCCAGAAATGATAAATCGAAGAAACATCGAAGAGGCACGGGAAGGAGGACGAGATCATCGACATTGTGGTAGAGTATACCAGACCACAAGCTGTGCGAGCAGTTTGAATGGAAAGTGGATCAGACAGTGACGTATGACTTGTTCCGATCATATTTGCCGTTCGCATGAGATAATTTAGGGACGCCCACAAAATGCCTCGCCACGCCTGCATTTTCCCATCCACCCCCGTCACCGCCCAAAAATGGCCTGTTCTGTCAATCACATTTGACATGTCACTTCCTGTTCGCTATTCGACGAACGACTTAAAAAAAGCTCGAAATCAGCCATACGCACATGCGCAGTGTAACACCGGTGCATGCGTGGTTTCACAACATCGGAACGCTACGAGCGTACTGCTGCTTATGAGCGGCTCTGAATAAGGGCCACAGCCCCTATGGACAACAGCAGTATGACACAGCCCAGCCAGCCCCTATGGACTTTGGAGTGGACACAGTCCCTATGAACAACAGCAGCACAACACAGCCCAGCCAGCCCTAACTTCCACCCTCCCTCTTCACTGTCTACAGCCGGAGTAAAAAATGGCACCGACGGTTGGACCTTTTATCCAAAACCCGCGAGATCCGACAGCGGGATGATGAAGTTTTGCCTCGATTTTAGATCCGAGTCAGGCTGGAAAACTCGAGCCTTACTCGGATCCGACTCGGATGGGGGGGGCTCGGTTTCCATAAATCCGAACCCACTCATCCCTAATATATATATATATATATATATATATATATATATATATTATTGGAAGCTTCTAATACATAGCATTTGGAGCGCTGCATTACCATTTACATGATTATTATTATTAGCATTATTTTGGGATGATTTGACTCAGAACCCCAAAGAAGCTAAAAGTGTTTTTTTTTCGTGAAACCGAAGCACACATCACTTAACTAATACTAAACTTAACCCTAATCCCCTCTGCAGACTAACTCTAAAGCTGGGTACACATTAGACATAATATTGGATGATTTGTCATTTAGTGGCGAACAGGAACGACAAATCGCCCACATCGTCCAGTGGGCCTGATTCAGCAAGCAACGCACTTGGCCAATGATTTTGTACTGCGCATGCGTATGCATTGCACTGTGCGTGCGTGAACTAGCCAGTGTGGTGGGATAAGCGTACGCAGACTACACGCAGCGTGTACGCAAACCCTTTCCTATATTGATTGACAGAAAGTGCCGTTTGTGGGTGGTGATGGGGGGTGGTCGGGAGAGCGCTGGTGTGCCTCTGCATTTGGACGCCGGTTTAGTGGCGTCCATAATTAAGCCAGTGCAGCGACGGGTGCAGTGATGAGACTCCGTGCACACAGGAAGTTGCCAAGTTCCTGCGCGAGGTCTGGTCAACCACTAGTATGCAAATGTGGTCGATGGTTCTCGATGTTACCGATGTTTACACTATCTTGCGTACTGATCAGGCTTTGAGTAAAGGGAGATGGGTGGCTTCATATAAGGCAGGGTTTCTGCATGTTGTGCTGCGGACTCCGTGTGTATGCATTGATAAGTATATTCTGACAGCAGCTGGGTGCGTGAGTTCTCTCCTGTGTGTTCCTTGATGAATCAGGGTCAGTGTATGCACTATCGCACACTCCCATGCATCATTCGTCACATCGTCTGATCTGCTGTGCATGTATGGCTGATCAGGAGATCTGGCAGCTGACACCAGGCTTTTGGATGCAGCAGGGAAACAATATATCGAGTGACCATACACAGGGCTGGATTATAAGGGGGGGGGCAAACGGGGTGGTTGTCCAGGGGTCCCCACACATTTGGGGCAACCACATTGTAGCAAATGTACCCTCTCTACCTGGCTTCAAGTCCCGACATCATTGACAGCACAGTCACTGATAGACCATGGCTGACGATGGATGCCCTGCCCACTCACTAACATACTGCAACGATTTGCGGCTGTATGGGTAGGGGGTGGAGCCTAATGCCATGAATTTCACACCCCCATAAGAAAATGAATTTTTCACCCCCTTAAGAAGCTTGCCTGATGCTGCAAGTCTGCAAAATAGGTTAATGTGTGTGTGTCCTCTCTGTCCCTTCTTCCCTCACTCTCTCCCTCTGTCTCTCTCTCTCCCTTTCTCTCTTATGTCCTATTCTCTCTCTATCCCTTTCTCTCTTTCCTCCTGTCCTTTCTCCTGCCCACTCTCTCCCTCCCCTTCTTTATCTCAAACACCCTCTCTGTCTCTCTCTCTCCCCCCCATGACCTTTCTATCTCCTTCTCTCTCCCCTCCCTCTCTCTCCCTCATCTCTCTTGTTTTCTCTCTCCCTATAATTTGCTGTCCCTCTCCCTCTCCATGTCTCACTCCCTTCCTCTCTCCCCTCTTTCTCTCTTTCTGTCTCCCTCCTTGGGTGGGAATGCATGACGCATCGCATTCGGGATGTGATGCATCCTGCCTCTTTTCGCATTCATGCCGGCATTAGCAATGCCAGTATGCATGACAAACACAGCAAAGGAATGCTCTATTGGTGAGAGTGGCCCTTTCTGCTGGAGAGACCCAGAAGCCCCTCTGGTGTCCTTCTGCACATGGGGGGATTGGTTGTCTCCAGCAGTACTCACCTGCTTCACTAGCCAATAGGGGGAGGTGCGGGGCAACTGCGCAGGGGGCATGAAGGATTAGTTGTTTTCAGAAGCGCTCACCTGCTTCAGTAGCCACGGGGGGAGAGGTTGGGGGGAATGGTTATTTCCTGCAGCACTCACCTGCTCCAGTAGTGGGGGGTGTGCAGGCTGCAGGGGAGACTGCTTGTTTCCAGGGGTGTTTGTTTCTGTAGTTAGGTAGCGGATCTGGCCATGGGAGGGGAGGATATTTGGTGTTACCAGGGGTGATTTAAGAGAGGAGGGCACCTGTGTGCAGACTCAGTGCGGGCACCCTCCTCTCTCGTGTGGTTCCACGGAGTCACAATGCAGTAGATTCTGGTTTAATCCCAGAATCCACTGCACATGGGCGGGTCTCCGGGAAAATGGCGCCAACACTGTTTTCCCGGAAATAGCAGTACTGCACATGTACGAGTCACTGGGAAACTGGCCACTGCCATTTTCCCAGTAATTTTTGCTGCTCTGCAGTGCTGGCCCAGCGCTGCAGATCAGCACTCTGGTGACTATGGATGGGTAAGTATAAAACTATATGAGTGCAGGGTGTGCGGTGTGGGCCCCCCTGTATGTTGTAACCAGAATGGGCTCTACTGTATGGTATAATGTGACTAAGAGGCACTACTATGTGGTATAATGTGTTGTAGGGGCACTACTGTGCTTTATAATGTGACTAAGGGGCACTACTGTGTGGCATAATTTGAATTGGGGGTACTATTGTGTGATTACACTCCTTCCCAGAAAGACCATACTTGTTTTTGGCGCATGCTCTCCCTGCTTCAATTATGGATAGATGGACCAATGCTCTTTGGGCCATGCTTGATCCTAGGTTTAACTCGTAAGTTGTGTCTTTCTTTCCAGGGAACACAGGGGCTGATTCAGCATTGCATTACTATTAAAGTCATGTGAGCAGAAGCATAGCTAGATCTATGTGGACCTCATAGCAAAATTTCCACGGGGCCCCAATAGGTCTAGCTATGTCCCCCACCTCACCTCACCTCCTGAGCCCACCGCTCCATCTGTCCTCACTAATGCTGGAAGGAGGCATGGCCATGATCTGGGGATATCTTAGCAGGCTCAGCACAGCCACGCCTCCTCCCAGCATCAGTGAGATGAGTTTTATCAGAGTGAAGATGGGGGAGGTGCTGAAGGTCAGGCTGACAGGTTGCCCGCAGCACTGATGACCCTGCAGAAAACTGCTCCTAGTCACAGGCTGAAGTTTGCCTATAGCTAAGAAGCAGTTTGCATGAGGGATCACCGGTGCTCGTGGTCCAGACTGCATATAGCACTCCCACACACCTGTTGCCAGCAGCACCCCATATAGGCCCTCCCACATGTAGCCCAGCCCTCATAGTAACAGATACAGTTGAAGTAACCAGGATCAGTAGGTCACCACTGTGATCAACATGTCCAGTGCTGTGACCAAATCTCTAAGTGTAATGCCCCCTAAGGTGGGCTGGGTGCAGGGGGAGGCGGGCACTGGAGGCTCTGCAAGCCCAATAGCAACTGTTCCTCCTGCACCCACGAAAGCTATATCCCTGCGTGTCAGTTAGTAAAAGTCAGGAATTGGAGACAAGTCCTAAATGCCTCAAAAGTCAAAACAATTTCTCTGTGCTTGAGGGTGAAATGTTTGGAAATTGTCACAGACATTGAAGATGTATTATTTGTGTCTGATCTAGAAACTAATCTAATTGCTATACGTGTTTTTGAGAGGAGAGGGTACAGACTCCAATTTGCAAAGGTTTGGTGCATTGTGTACAACAAAAGAGGGACTGTAATTTCTACAGCAACTCGGTACCAACAACTATATACCCTACTCTTTGTGGAGTGCCATGCAATGGTAGCTGCTGAATCTAACCAATCAATGGAGCTGTGGCACAGGCTGATAAAGCACCTAGGCCAGGGATAGCCAACCTCGGTTCTCGTGAGCTACCAACAGTTCATGTTTTCCAGACCACCTAGCAGGTGCACAGGTGTATTCATTACTAACCAATACATTTGAAAAGATAGACAGGTTGAGCTAATTATATCACTTGTGATTCTGTGAGGAGACCTGCAAAACAAGCACCGTTGGTAGCTCTTGAGGACCAGGGTTGGCTACCACTGACCTAGGCTATGTACAGAAGCTGGTATGGTGACTGGGATGTCAATAGACAGCCCTGTAAGACCAGCATGTGAGAGCTGTGTGAAGGGTAAGCAAACACTTTGCACTTTTCCTAAGTTTGCATCCAGAGCAAAAGCTCCATTGTGTGTGGACCAATGGAGGTAAAGTCCAGAAGTTTCCTGACACTCATCAACTATGCTACAAGGATGATGCATGTTTATTTTCTGAAGAAAAAAAGCAAAGTAGCAAGCAACTCAAAGTATACAAGAATATCTTGCAGAACTAGACAGGTTTGAAACTAAAGTTACTAAGATCTAACAATGGCAGAGAATACGAGAATAAAAATTTTGCAAACTACCATAGAGAAAAAGGCAAAATGCAGCTAACTGTCGCCCATACACAGGAACAGATTGGCATGAAGGAGAGAGCAAATAGGATAAAAGTTAAAAGCTAAGATATGATAAAGGATTCCAATCTTGACAAAATAATTTGGGCTGAAGCAGTACAACCAGTACAACCAGTACAACCAGTTGTATACCTCAAATATAAATAACCTACAGTGGCAGTCAAAGAAAAGACACGAGTGGACTGGTACATTTATTTGGAAGTAGAGCTTATGCTCATCTACCTGAAGAAAGAAGACACAAACTTGATCCTAAATCCATTGAGAAGTATGCTGTAAACAGATATAGGGGCCTATTCATCAACACTAAAATAATGGTTTTAGGGCCATTTTGCTTAATTAACATTTTTTAGTATTCATTAACACAGGAGATATCACTGATATCTCCTGGTTAAGTCCGTCTGCGTTAATTTCCACACTCCCAATACATTAGTGTGGGGATGTAGAAATTATGCTATTCATCAAATTCCGAAAATTATTTATTTTCGGAACTTGATGGCGTATAGCGGGTTACACTTACCTGCTTTCAGCGGGAGCAGAGCACTGTATAGTTAAAAAAAAAAAAAAGAAAGTTTTAAAAAAATAAATTAATTATAAATTCTTCAGACCGGAGGTCGGGGTCTGTGGCTGCAGCCTGTGACAGGCAGCCAAGTAGGTGGGAGAGGGGAGCGGAGTATGGGGAGGGTTGAGGGGTACACAGAATTACCACAGCTGTAATCAGTGCTGCGTATGTGCCGCTTTTGTGAATGTAACAGCGCATGCGCAGCACTGATTACAGCCGCGGTAAGTTACGTATAGGCAGGGTAAAGTATCTATTTTCTGAAAAGCTATCATCGCTTTTCGGAATAGGTACTTATGGAGAAGAGGAATGATGAATTCCTCTGGTAATTAGGAAGAACTGCATGCGAGTTCTAAACCTAATTACATCCATCGTTTTTTTAGTGCTGATGAATAGGCCCCATAAGGAGAAAAAGGGGGATATCTGCACAGGACTAGAAACTTCTTTTATATGAAAATAAAGTAAATATAGGTGCCACAATTCCAATCCCATACGCAGCTGCTGTGTGAAAATATGCCAATGCATTCAACCGCCTAAAAATATATGATATGCCCACTGGCAAAATCGCAGAACCACGCAGCAGTGGTCGCAGATCCTTTGATAAAAGACCACCTGAATAATGCTATGGTTGCACAGAATGGACGCAGGAACTGAGATGATGGCTCCATATTTTCTGCAGATGGGATCGCAGATGTAGGCAGATACATGTCTACGTGTAATTATCCAATAATGAAGTTGGCGGTGGTCCCCAGAGTCAAAAAGAAGGTTATGAAAGCAGGTTGTTCTCTGCCAATGCAGAGAGAAGAAGAACCTCCTTCTTGGAAGCACTTTTTTTTGTAAAGTATTTAGATTAAAATCTAAATTTATTCGTAATTGTTAAAATAGATAGCAACACAAAACAAAAAAAAACAAATGAACAACAAAAGATATGATGTATAATATTCATATTAAATTAGAACATACATTGTTCTTAATCAATTCTGTGAAAGGTATAAAGGTGATAGTATATGAATACACCGAAATGTCACAACGAATGATTGAAAAGTTAAAGTAAAAAAATAAGGATTGTGCACCAATTTTAATCCACAAATGTACAGAAACTAATAAATAGCATTTTCCTGAAAATACGGTTCATAAGTGTCATATTCATAATTCTTGTGTAATCTTCAGATGTCCTCCTGTAGCTCAGTAGCTAAACAATATCTTAATGTGAGGAGTGTTGTTTCAGATAATCACATACAGGAGAAGTTGACAGCATGTCTCATGTGCATCAGATAACCAGCATGTTGCATAATAGATATGAAAAATATAATAGTTGTCCAGTAGTTGCTGCCCAAAGATTTCTGATGTCCAAATGTTTGCCTCTGGGGCCATAGATGAGAGAATCTCCAAATAAAGTGCTAGGACATAAATAAATGAGAGGCGCATCACATTTAGGGGTCTATGTACTAAGCAGTGATAAGAGACAGAGTGAAAAGTGATAAGTCAGTGATAAGGTGCCAGCCAATCAGCTCCCAACTGTCATTTTTCAAACACAGCCTGCTTAGTACATAGACTCCTTAACATCTTATATACTCTGGTTAAGTGTGTTTATACTTGAGTAACAACAATAATTATATTCTGCATGATGCCTACTTTGAACTTTTATTATTATTTATGAACAGAGGCATACCTTCTAAACTCTACTACCGTAATGAAAAATACACTTCTGTGCAGTATACACTTACATAAGGATATCAAAAAGCAACAAGTGTGCAATTTCTTTTGAACTAGAAACATAAAAGTAAATGAATATCATATTTTCCAAAGAAGTTCTAGCTATAAAACGGACATAGCGGCAGTAACAGACAATACCATTATTTTACATAAACATATATTGACAGGTTTATGTGTAAAATGCATTATTGAAGCAGAAGCAGCAAGCCAGACGCAGCCTATATACCCGGAACCCGGCAGCCCTTCAAGCTGAATAAGCCTCTGAATCCCAGCATAGCCGACAGAACCAGTTGGACAAGGGAAAGAGAGGACACAGGCAAAGTTAAGAAGGAACCGAACGGGGCTCACGGAGCTGAGACTGAGGCGAGACGACCAGCTGCACCAAGAAGGTAGGACACCGAGGCATCAAGGTACTTTGTGCTACTACAAATTTTTTATGTGAAAACACGTGAATTGTTTTTTTCAAGCAAAGCAAGGAGACAGAGTGTTAATGACATTCAGGCTCTGGAGGAGCAAAATATTAAACAGCATGCCAGCAGCAATTAAAAGTAACACTGTTATTCTGGCTTCATAGCTGACAGGCTTTTGCAATACCAGCACTGGTCATTTGCAATACCAACAGCGTGCCAGTATTAATTACAAGTGACACTGTTATTCTGCCCTCACATCAAACGGGCATTTGCAATACCCTGTGCAGGACTGTTCATATTATTAGCTTTTTATATGATTATTATATCTACTGTTTTATGTACATTTTTATATGTTATATGCCATTTCTTTTTTATTTGGTTGAAGTCGCTTAAATAAAGTTTCTTGTAAAAAATCTGATGATTATCTGGATCATTTAGCACTAAGGAGTATAAATATTTATTTAGGCACTTACCTGTAGGATGCATGCACCTGTTAGTAACCTCATACAGTGTGTGTGCCTCCTCCTCTTGTATGACTTAGCCAACACTATCTTTAGAGATCAATTAAGGTGAAGTAAACACTGTCTATTACTCGTTTTTGTCACATGAGGATGAATGACAGACCTTTACAAACCGGTTTGTGCATGCCTAGCTAGCTCATGAAATAGAGGATAAAGTAGCAAAAATATAGCAAACAGTGGAATGTTTTCTCCCTTCCTTTGACTTAGTCATGGTTTTCGTTGTCAGAAATATAAGCATAAAAATGCTCAAAGGTTACTGTACATGTTGCATATGATGTTATAAGCAAAATATAAAGGATAAGTTTAGTTAATGGACAAAGAGCCTGATTCAGCAGAGGACACTGAATCACAGATGCGATTTCGGATGGACACAGCTGCGAAAATATGCTAATACCTGCCAAAGCACAGCAGGCATTATTACGCCCACTGCTGCCTTCTCATTTCTGTCCAATGTTACACTCCTGTGTAAACATCGGGACCATCGACGCACATAAAGCATTCACACAACATGTACAGCAAGTCAGATTAGCCGTAAACACTGTAGCTCTCCTCGCACCGGGAGAGGTCTCATGCTGCGTATGCAATCACAATGGCTAATTTAGGCACACCCACAGAATGGTGTTTAAATGAATAATGAAGTTGGCGGTGGTCCCCAGAGTCAAAAAGAAGGTTATGAAAACAGGTTGTTCTCTGCCAATGCAGAGAGAAGAAGAAACTCCTTCTTGGAAGCACTTTTTTTTGTAAAGTATTTAGATTAAAATCTAAATTTATTCGTAATTGTTAAAATAGATAGCAAGACAAAACAAAAAAAAACAAATGAACAACAAAAGATATGATGTATAATATTAATATTAAATTAGAACATACATTGTTCTTAATCAATTCTGTGAAAGGTATAAAGGTGATAGTATATGAATACACCGAAATGTCACAACGAATGATTGAAAAGTTAAAGTAAAAAAATAAGGATTGTGCACCAATTTTAATCCACAAATGTACAGAAACTAATAAATAGCATTATCCTGAAAATACGGTTCATAAGTGTCATATTCATAATTCTTGTGTAATCTTCAGATGTCCTCCTGTAGCTCAGTAGCTAAACAATATCTTAATGTGAGGAGTGTTGTTTCAGATAATCACATACAGGAGAAGTTGATAGCATGTCTCATGTGCATCAGATAACCAGCATGTTGCATAATAGATATGAAAAATATAATAGTTGTCCAGTAGTTGCTGCCCAAAGATTTCTGATGTCCAAATGTTTGCCTCTGGGGCCATAGATGAGAGAATCTCCAAATAAAGTGCTAGGACATAAATAAATGAGAGGCGCATCACATTTAGGGGTCTATGTACTAAGCAGTTGGGAGCTGATTGGCTGGCACCTTATCACTTTTCACTCTGTCTCTTATCACTGCTTAGTACATAGACCCCTTAACATCTTATATACTCTGGTTAAGTGTGGTTATACTGGAGTAACAACAATAATTATATTCTGCATGATGCCTACTTTGAACTTTTATTATTATTTATGAACAGAGGCATACCTTTCTAAACTCTACTACCGTAATGAAAAATACACTTCTGTGCAGTATACACTTACATAAGGATATCAAAAAGCAACAAGTGTGCAATTTCTTTTGAACTAAAAACATAAAAGTAAATGAATATCATATTTTCCAAAGAAGTTCTAGCTATAAAACGGACATAGCGGCAGTAACAGACAATACCATTATTTTACATAAACATATATTGACAGGTTTATGTGTAAAATGCATTATTGAAGCAGAAGCAGCAAGCCAGACGCAGCCAATCTACCCGGAACCCGGCAGCCCTTCAAGCTGAATAAGCCTCTGAATCCCAGCATAGCCGACAGAACCAGTTGGACAAGGGAAAGAGAGGACACATGCAAAGTTATGAAGGAACCGAACGGGGCTCACGGATCTGAGACTGAGGCGAGACGACCAGCTGCACCAAGAAGGTAGGACACCGAGGCATCAAGGTACTTTGTGCTACTACAAATTTTTTATGTGAAAACACGTGAATTGTTTTTTTCAAGCAAAGCAAGGAGACAGAGTGTTAATGACATTCAGGCTCTGGAGGAGCAAAATATTAAACAGCATGCCAGCAGCAATTAAAAGTAACACTGTTATTCTGGCTTCATAGCTGACAGGCTTTTGCAATACCAGCACTGGTCATTTGCAATACCAACAGCGTGCCAGTATTAATTACAAGTGACACTGTTATTCTGCCCTCACATCAAACGGGCATTTGCAATACCCTGTGCAGGACTGTTCATATTATTAGCTTTTTATATGATTATTATATCTACTGTTTTATGTACATTTTTATATGTTATATGCCATTTCTTTTTTATTTGGTTGAAGTCGCTTAAATAAAGTTTCTTGTAAAAAATCTGATGATTATCTGGATCATTTAGCACTAAGGAGTATAAATATTTATTTAGGCACTTACCTGTAGGATGCATGCACCTGTTAGTAACCTCATACAGTGTGTGTGCCTCCTCCTCTTGTATGACTTAGCCAACACTATCTTTAGAGATCAATTAAGGTGAAGTAAACACTGTCTATTACTCAATTTTGTCACATGAGGATGAATGACAGACCTTTACAAACCGGTTTGTGCATGCCTAGCTAGCTCATGAAATAGAGGATAAAGTAGCAAAAATATAGCAAACAGTGGAATGTTTTCTCCCTTCCTTTGACTTAGTCATGGTTTTCGTTGTCAGAAATATAAGCATAAAAATGCTCAAAGGTTACTGTACATGTTGCATATGATGTTATAAGCAAAATATAAAGGATAAGTTTAGTTAATGGACAAAGAGCCTGATTCAGCAGAGGACACTGAATCACAGATGCGATTTCGGATGGACGCAGCTGCGAAAATATGCTAATACCTGCCAAAGCACAGCAGGCATTATTACGCCCACTGCTGCCTTCTCATTTCTGTCCAATGTTACACTCCTGTGTAAACATCGGGACCATCGACGCACATAAAGCATTCACACAACATGTACAGCAAGTCAGATTAGCCGTAAACACTGTAGCTC
The DNA here is from genome assembly GCA_031769625.1 of Taudactylus pleione. Lineage (NCBI taxonomy): Eukaryota > Metazoa > Chordata > Amphibia > Anura > Myobatrachidae > Taudactylus > Taudactylus pleione. The sequence continues at coordinate 843,363 of JAUIMM010000329.1, read as the reverse complement.
TCCTCGCACGCAGAGAGGTCTCATGCTGCGTATGCAATCACAATGGCTAATTTAGGCACACCCACAGAATGGTGTTTAAATGAATAATGAAGTTGGCGGTGGTCCCCAGAGTCAAAAAGAAGGTTATGAAAACAGGTTGTTCTCTGCCAATGCAGAGAGAAGAAGAAACTCCTTCTTGGAAGCACTTTTTTTTGTAAAGTATTTAGATTAAAATCTAAATTTATTCGTAATTGTTAAAATAGATAGCAACACAAAACAAAAAAAAACAAATGAACAACAAAAGATATGATGTATAATATTAATATTAAATTAGAACATACATTGTTCTTAATCAATTCTGTGAAAGGTATAAAGGTGATAGTATATGAATACACCGAAATGTCACAACGAATGATTGAAAAGTTAAAGTAAAAAAATAAGGATTGTGCACCAATTTTAATCCACAAATGTACAGAAACTAATAAATAGCATTATCCTGAAAATACGGTTCATAAGTGTCATATTCATAATTCTTGTGTAATCTTCAGATGTCCTCCTGTAGCTCAGTAGCTAAACAATATCTTAATGTGAGGAGTGTTGTTTCAGATAATCACATACAGGAGAAGTTGATAGCATGTCTCATGTGCATCAGATAACCAGCATGTTGCATAATAGATATGAAAAATATAATAGTTGTCCAGTAGTTGCTGCCCAAAGATTTCTGATGTCCAAATGTTTGCCTCTGGGGCCATAGATGAGAGAATCTCCAAATAAAGTGCCAAGACCTAAATAAATGAGAGGCGCATCACATTTAAGGGTCTATGTACTAAGCAGTTGGGAGCTGATTGGCTGGCACCTTATCACTTTTCACTCTGTCTCTTATCACTGCTTAGTACATAGACCCCTTAACATCTTATATACTCTGGTTAAGTGTGGTTATACTGGAGTAACAACAATAATTATATTCTGCATGATGCCTACTTTGAACTTTTATTATTATTTATGAACAGAGGCATACCTTTCTAAACTCTACTACCGTAATGAAAAATACACTTCTGTGCAGTATACACTTACATAAGGATATCAAAAAGCAACAAGTGTGCAATTTCTTTTGAACTAAAAACATAAAAGTAAATGAATATCATATTTTCCAAAGAAGTTCTAGCTATAAAATGGACATAGCGGCAGTAACAGACTATACCATTATTTTACATAAACATATATTGACAGGTTTATGTGTAAAATGCATTATTGAAGCAGAAGCAGCAAGCCAGACGCAGCCTATCTACCTGGAACCCGGCAGCCCTTCAAGCTGAATAAGCTGAACACTGTTATTCTGCCCTCACATCAAACGGGCATTTGCAATACCCTGTGCAGGACTGTTCATATTATTAGCTTTTTATATGATTATTATATCTACTGTTTTATGTACATTTTTATATGTTATATGCCATTTCTTTTTTATTTGTTTGAAGTCGCTTAAATAAAGTTTCTTGTAAAAAATCTGATGATTATCTGGATCATTTAGCACTAAGGAGTATAAATATTTATTTAGGCACTTACCTGTAGGATGCATGCACCTGTTAGTAACCTCATACAGTGTGTGTGCCTCCTCCTCTTGTATGACTTAGCCAACACTATCTTTAAAGATCAATTAAGGTGAAGTAAACACTGTCTATTACTCAATTTTGTCACATGAGGATGAATGACAGACCTTTACAAACCATTTTGTGCTTGCCTAGCTAGCTCATGAAATAGAGGATAAAGTAGCAAAAATATAGCAAACAGTGGAATGTTTTCTCCCTTCCTTTGACTTAGTCATGGTTTTCGTTGTCAGAAATATAAGCATAAAAATGCTCAAAGGTTACTGTACATGTTGCATATGATGTTATAAGCAAAATATAAAGGATAAGTTTAGTTAATGGACAAAGAGCCTGATTCAGCAGAGGACACTGAATCACAGATGCGATTTCGGATGGTCGCAGCTGCGAAAATATGCTAATACCTGCCAAAGCACAGCAGGCATTATTACGCCCACTGCTGCCTTCTCATTTCTGTCCAATGTTACACTCCTGTGTAAACATCGGGACCATCGACGCACATAAAGCATTCACACAACATGTACAGCAAGTCAGATTAGCCGTAAACACTGTAGCTCTCCTCGCACGCAGAGAGGTCTCATGCTGCGTATGCAATCACAATGGCTAATTTAGGCACACCCACAGAATGGTGTTTAAATGGTTAGACACACCTGTATTTGCCTAACTACCTCCCCCCGTTACCTCCCCCAAATGCTGACCACATGACTATCTATTTGCGAATGGATCCTCTGTGCAAATATAAATGCAAAGCAATCGCAGCACGTGCATAGTGCATGAACAATGGCAAATAATCGCCCAAAATATTTGCATTGCATCTGCTGCTGAATCAGGTCCAAAGTGGAAATTTGATTCAGGAGTTGCATTCTGTACATTTTACCAGTGCTGTCTTTAGAAATCGTATGGCCCAGTACAAATAAAACAGACATGGCCCTTTCCGCGCAACTTCTCGTTTCCCCTTCTCATCCCATCCCCTGGAGCCCTGGTACCATAGGAAACACATGCTATGAAGCTTCCTCAGACTACTAATATGCCCCACTTACCCCTAATACATCGCCACATGTCCCCCACATCTCTTCACATTCTATCAGATCTGCCACTTGCCCCTCATACATCCCTGCATGATATACATAAAAGTATACTCACATAAAAAAATAAAAGGTTAAAAAACAGAATAAAATATTAAAAAAAAAATCTAAATAATATTTATAAACTAATAAAAAAGCATCTTTAAACATAGTGTGCAACGATACCTGTTGAGTAGTCTTTCCCATGCAAAGGCAGCTTTACTGTAGGGTTTACAACCAGTGACAGCAGTTTATTATAGGTGGTAACCCTTTGAACAAAAGACAAATATTATCCCACTGCTGCAGTCAGAATCCCATACACAATAATTATCTTAACATATAAAAACAAATGTCCTGACTCGCTCACTCACAAAGCCCAGCCCAAACCCTTGAACCTAGAAACATGAAATTAGGGGAGTATGTTCCTTCCATGACCTAAGCACCCACTAAGCGGGGATTTTTTTCGAAATTCGACTCCGAAGGAGGTGAAAAGGGGTAAAATGTTTACTTCCCCTGTGCCAAGTCCTGACTGCCTGACTCATCAATGCCCAGTCCAAACCCCTGGACCTACAGTAGAAGGGATTTTTTAAAATTTGACTCCTAAGGGGGTGAAAAATGGTAAAATGCTCTCAACTGAGGTGATTATGTGACAAAACAACATGGCCCAAGTGCTGTGGGACTGCTCATTATCTTGGAGGAGAGTACCATGGCGCATAAGGGGGGCACTGAGCAGAACCCTCAATGACATCAGAGGCAACAATGGGGTAATGGAGGGTGTCACCATGCTGCTAGCTGGAGACTTCCGGCCTACTCTGCCAGTAGTACCGAGGGGAACTTGAGCTGATGAAGTCAAGCGTCAAGGCATGTATCTGTGGCCGCTCATCTGGAATCTCTCTCTCAAAAAGAACATGGGGGTCCACTGGAGAGGCAATGTCTCCGCTGGGCAATTCTCTGAACTAGTACTCAAAATAGGGGATGTAGAGTATCTCTCATGAAGTTCCTCAACACCCTCAATCCTCCTGGCCTTCCAGCCCACAAGCTTCTCCTCAAAGTGTGGGTTCCAGTAATGTTGCTTTTAACCCACCAAAACTCTGCAATGGCACCAATCTGCAAGTAAAGACCCTTCAACAGGAACGTCATCAAGACCACAGTGTTCACCGGCTGTACTTGAGGGGTGTGGATGTTCATATCATGCATACCACTCCTACAATCAGAGTACCCATTCAAATTCAATGAGGGGCTGCTTTTCCTCCTGAAGGTCTGATTTACAATGACCATCAACAAGTCCCAGGGGCAGTCAGTGAAGGTAGCAGGGCTTGACTTAAAGGAGGACTGTTTCTCACATGAGGAGTTCAATGTGGCCTGCTCCAGAATGAGCTCACCCAGCAACCTGGTGATCTCCTGAGGAGAGAACCACGAATGTGGTTAGAAATACATCCTCAAATAGAGTTAAAAAAGGTTACATATGTCTTATAACTCACGTTCAGTTCATTCATATAAAAAAAAAAAAGTTTAAAAAATACATTTATTTAAATGAATAATATCATGCTCCTTTACCCCAGAGGCATAAAATGAACTAAGCATATAATTTAAGTTAAAATTGGATGAAGGAAAAGGAAATCCAGTACTAAATATCTAAACTTTACCTGGGTGAAGATAGATAGATAGATAGATAGATAGATAGATAGATAGATAGAGATAAGCACAATATTCTAAACAAATAAGGTTTTCAACTACAATATACAAATACTGCACTGAAATACAGGTGAATTGGTAGTGTTTTTTTTAAAGGTGAAACAGCATGAATGAATTCCTGATTGTCAGAGTCTGGGTATTTTGTAGATCTTGCTTGGGACCCTTGGACATGACTGACGTGCCTAGGAAGCGAAGCGGCTTGATAATACTTTGGCTCATGGGTATGAACAGGAATTTATAGTAGGTACACTAGTGACAGTGTAGGAAACACAGACTGGTGATATGCAAGGATACTGGACTGGTACCAGAGTGAACAGACCAGGTCCACTGGGCGACCCCTCTCCTAGTGACCTGTGAAGGCCAGTAAGACCAGGAATATACCCCAGCGACAAGGGTGACCCCTGGAACTCAGAACAGCATAGTAGTGGTAGATAGGAATTCAGAACTCAAGCCAGGAATCTGAGTCTTATATAGACGTAGTACAACTTGCGGAAGTTGCAACTATGATACTGCTCTGACACAAGACCTGGAACTAGTGAGGAACTCAGAGAGAGTTGCGACAAGAAAAACTGTACAGCTTACTGAGCACCTCAGTGTACAGGCTGTAGTCTGCACACTGAATCCTAGCCCTGGGACCAGCACCCTTCTCTGTACTAGCCCAAGACATTAGCACACAGCGCAGGGAAACCAATACAAGTCAGCACACTAGTATAACTTGTAAACCTGGACAACCATTAAGCAACTTGCAGGTAACTTGCATGTATTGTCCCAGCGTTTTGATGGAATGAAAACCGCAGTGGGACTCACTGTCTCTGTACTGAGGATTAACAAGTTGGTATGCAGCGTGGGAGCTTTTGAGCAGATAGGAAATAGTCCACAGCGGCATATGGAAAGCAGTATACCTGCTGGCACTAGTGAAGTGGTTGTAGCAGGTATGTATACAGCGTGCGAGCTGCGGTGCTGACATGTAACAGAGCACAGCGGCAGATGGGTGATAGGCCTGTGTGCAGCATGGAAGCTGCGGTGCTGACTGGTGATGTTACACAGCGGCAGATGGGAGACAGGTCTATGGGTAACGTGGAAGCTGTAGTGCTGACATTTAACAAAACACAGCGGCAGATGGAAGACAGGTATGTGTGCAGCATTTTCACTGCGGTACTGCCAGGTACTGGAGCTGATGGTAGTAAACTCACTAGCTGACTGGAGTGGAAGTAGCAAGTCAGTATTCACCATGGAGATGATGATAACTCAGCAAAGATGGTAAATAGTGAGAATCCACAAAGTAGTAAATAGAGTCACAGAGGACACAATCACAGGATACAGGAGCAAGCCTGGAGTGTAGTACTATCCTGGAAAGGATCACTTTGTTCAGACAATGGGTTGCTCACAGGAACTGGTTTAAATAGGAGGTGGTCAACAGCCATTGGCCTAGCTCACGCACGTCAAACATGCAGCCCGTGGGCTGCATGTGTCCCGAATAAACAATTTACCTGGCCCGAGAGTGTGGGCCCACATATATATAATATGCGGCACACACCCCTGCCACGATCGGAGCTCAGCTCTGATCGGGCAGGGTTTACTTCCTTTAAAGCTGCCAATGCTGGTCTCTGATTGATTCAGAGGCCAGCGATCCCAGTGATGCAGCGTGCGGGTGACGTCATGACGTTACCCGCGTCTCCCGCGATGAGAGGAGCCTGTGCCTGCCCCTGTATCTAATTAGATCCAGTCAGTGGCAGCATCTATGCGCGACGTTGACAGTGGTGAGCGGTGCCCAGCGGCCATCGTGAATAAAGTTAAGTAGTGCACAGGTGAATTGGGCCTGTTCTGTACTGGGAGGGGGCACAGCATAAGGAGCATTACTAGGGGTACAACATAAGGGGCTCTGCATAAGCATCATTACTGGGGCTCTGCATAAGGGGCTCTACTAAGGACATTATTGGGTGCTCTGCATAAGGAGCATTGCTGGGGGCTCTGCATAAGGGGAATTACTGGGGGCTCTGCATAAGGGGCACTTCTAGGGGCATTACTGGGGGCCACTGGCGTCACTTGGAGGTGCGGGGGGTGCAGGCCGCACTGGGTGACATCATCCGTGGGGGTGACACCAAAATAGCAGAGCTGCCCTGCTATTTTGGTGTCACCCCATGGGATTGTGTCACAGTGACATGGAGAAAGGCAGGGAGAGATGTGGGCTGCCCCAGCAGCTGCAGGAGTGCTGGGGAAGTCCACTGTGTGCCGAGAATTGGAGGTGGTAACGCCCCCAAGATCGGCACACATAAGGGGGCATGGCTTTCTTATATAAGGTCACACCCCTTTTCACGCAGCCATGCCCCCTTTTGGGTGTGCGAGCCTCCGGCACACAATACAGCTACTCCTGCCGCACCGGGTGCCATGGAGGTAATTGATGCCTCTGCTGGGGGCACTGCATAAGAGGCACTACTAGGGACATTACTGGGGGCTCTGCATAATGGGCATTAATGGTGGCTCTGCATAAGGGGCATTACTGGGGGCACTGCATAAGGTGCACTTCTAGGGGCATTACTGGGGGCACTGCATAAGGGGCACAACTAGGGACATTACTGGGGGCTCTTCATAAGGGGCATTACTGGGGGGCTCTGCATAAGGGACATTAATGGGGGCTCTACATAAGGTGCACATCAAGGATCATTAGTGGGGGCACTGCATAAGGGGCACTACTAGGGATGTTACTGGGGGCTCTGCATAAGGGGTATTACTGGGGGCACTGCATAAGGGGCACTTCAAGGGGTATTACTGGGGTACTGCATAAGGGGCACTACTAGGGACATTACTGGGGGCACAACATAAGGGGCATTACTGGGGCTCTGCATAATGGGCACTACTAGGGCACGGCATAAGGGGCATTGCATAATGGGCACAAATTCAGGGGGCATTGGATAAGGTGCTCTAATGAAGGGGGGAATTACATAAGGGGCACTACTACAGGGGGCACTGCATTGGTTTTTTATTAATGAAAAAACTTACAAAATTGCATATAATACTTTTTTTTTGTTGCGGCTCACACACTTTTAGAGCTTGAATATTCGCCAAGGTTGGTATTTTGAGTTTGACATGCCTGGTCTAGCTAGCTGATCAGGTTAGCACACAGGTGCATTTAGTTAATCACAGGGAGGTGTCCCTTTGATGTCTTGGAAACAGAAATACATGAATGTCTGAGTTTAAAAGGCGTGCTAGTCCCCATATTCGTGTCACTGATTTGGAGAATGCAACAGTTTTTATACAGATATTTTCTGTATGAGCAAATAATAAAAGTCATCCAAATGGAAACATTTGTGGAGCAAACAATATAATATAGATATAATATAGATCAATGCATTTGACAGCAAAAATAGTGGCAACCTTAAAATAGTCAATAGCCCAAATGGCAACAACACTGCTTTCCATTAGAGATGCGCATGTTCGGTTCAGTTTAGAGATGAGCAGTCCGGATTACCTGGAAGCTGGACCGCTCTGAACACAGGCATCCAAGCCACGGCTTGGAGCTTCCCGTCTGACGTCTGACTCAGATCTGACGTCAGGGCCAAACGTCATCTTCCCGGCGTTGGATTCTCACAGGACTTGGCTCTCATTTAAAGAGTTGCGCCTGGAACTCTGCACCATTTCACTGCACGCTGGCTGTTAGCTGAGCTGCTCTATAGCGGCTGTGCGGCTATGTCCTTCTGCTAAGTTCTTTTAACACTATACTATCTGTCTAAGGGGCTGTGCGGACGATTCAGGCCTGGTCGCTTGGCTGCGTTCACTCATAGCTGGCTGATTTTTGCTAACTGCGCATGTGTATGCATCGCAATGCACGTGCGCGAACCAGTCACTGCGATCGGGAAATGATCGCACGCCAGCCTTATTCTGCTCTCTAGTTTGAGTGACAGAAAGTGCCATTTGTGTGTGGTGACGGGGTTGGCCTTTGAAAACGGTGGAGTGGATGTGCAAACACAGGCGTGCCTGAGAATTCTAATGGCGTTTTATGGGCATGCATAATTAACATGGAAGCATCATTGTACACATCACCTGGTTGTATTTCACACTGCAGTGGATGCAGTGCTTGCGGCGGGGTAGGGCTGCAAGCAGCTCCGATGGCTTTCAATGTTACTGATAAAGCATACACTTTCTGGAGATGACGTGTGCTGCGAAGAAAAAGTAGGTGTCCTTAGATGGCGTGCATTCACTCAGCCGTCACTCGTCCAGACATAGTGGGCGCACTAATGTCTGACCATGCGTGCACTTCCTATGCATATATTAGCAGATGATGGCTGCGTGTGAACGCTTCCTTGTGTCCGTGTCTGAATCGGGCCTTGTGTTCACTAAGGGGCTGTGTTTATCTAAGGTTACTGTTCTGCTGCAGTGACTCCATACAATTATATTTGAAAAAATATTAATAAAAAAATGTTGTATTTGATTAGATTGTGCTCTGCATCTCAGAGCGTTGTGTAAAAGTAGTCTGAAGCCAGGCAGTGTGAGCCAAGCTCCTGCGCAGTTTTGTTGAAAAACAATAATAAAAAATTGTATTTTATTGGATTGTGCACTGCACCTCAGTATGCTGTGCCCCAGAGCATTCCATAAAAGCGAGCTGACTAAAGGCATTGTTCTGCAAATTCAAATAGCACTCCTGCTGCTTCCACCAGTTATGATGATGATAACAGTCCTTCAACGTCATCAACAAAAGCTCAAGGGCATAGATGGTTTATGATGTCAGGGTGTCTAAAATCCAAAAAACAATATACAGTAGTAAAGAAAAAACAATATGATGAGCTGTGAGGGTGTCAAAATGTACTGGAAATGACTGGAAATTAATGTTATTGAGGATAATAATGCTCTAGGAGCAAAAAAGGCTCAAATTATGAGATTTTAGCATATTTTGTTAATTTAAAAAAAAAATCCAAACACAAAGCCAGTTACCAGATGATGAATCAGAGCCAAATCCAAATTTTATCAAAAATAAACTGCGCACATCTCTAGTTCCGTTTGAATTTCCCCATCAAATTCAGATCTCAGAACAAGGTTAAATTTTATCTTTTGTGGACAAATATAATTTTTCAGGGCCAAAATGTCTATTAAATATGATGTTGTAACCCCTCAAACTCTCTTATAGGAGAACCTGAGGATACTATATTGGTAAATGTATAATTTGTCATTTATATATAGAGTGCCTCCACCCAAGCTAGGTTTAAAGGTGATAGGTTTGCTTGGGAAAACCTAAAGCAATAGAATATAGTGTATGTTCAATGCAAAATACAACACAGCATAATATACATTCAACTCCTGTTTCTGGTTTATTTTTCCACATAGACTCCTGCACTTCGTCCTTCTGCTGTTATCAGTGACAGATAAGCAATCACATGACCATTAACTTTTATATTTTCATTTATGAGAAACAGAGCTAAAATAATTTCACATGCATTTAAACATATTGTTACAGTCTGCAAGCAAATATCACATCTATAGTTTACTATCTGTTTACAATTTATTCTTGGTAACTATGTACCTCTGAAGCTAGACTCAAAGGGCATATATATTTGAATGTTTATATATCTATGACAATCTTGTTTTAATTTTTGTCTTTGCTAATTTAAATTTGCATTAATGCGTGTACATGTGTGCAGTATGCGTTTTTTTGGGCCTAAATGAGACCTTGTTAATGTGGTTTAATTTTTGTTTGTTTTTTTCTTTTGGGTTAATGTTTTACTTTTTTTTTTTTTGGAATACATAATTGCTAATATTCCAAACTATACATCATTTAGGTGAGGAGCGGATCCAGAGACGGAGTCGGAGGCCTGCACGACCCCTCTCCCCAACTCCTACCATCTCCTCTCCTGCCCACTCCTCCCAAATTTCTCCACCCTCCCCTGACCTGGACATCCCTATTTCCCCTCCATCTCCTGCTCCCCAATTCCAAATAACACCTCCCTCCCCTGTCCTACACATCCACATTCCCACACCCTCTCCTGATGCACCCACTCTGGTGTATACTCCCTCCCCTTTATCCCCCCTGGAAATGAGCCCACCTGATTCAGCTGTCCATTGGCCCACTTCATCTGATGATGAGGATCTAGGCCAACCTGGCCCTGATGCTGCAGGTATTTTGTTTTTCATGTGTGCAATTAATGTGTGAAAAGGTCCCCTATATGCATACACTGTGGTATCCCTGAATTCAATCTAAGGACAGTCCATTTTTTTTTTGGTGTTATTCAATTTTAACGATTGTCTGCATTTTTCATTACAAAATAATTTATTAAAAATCCACATATGCCAGAGCAAAATACAAGTGTCATTGTCTTTTTTAAATTTTTGTTCTAAAATCAAAATAAAAATTGTGTAAGGATTATTTCAGATGCAAAAGTGATTGTTCAACCCACTATTCTCATGTTCATGTTGTAGTAAGTTGTTAGTGCCAATTGGTAATTTAGGCAAGTTCATGTAACCACTATATTTGTGTTTAAACTTTAGCATGGTATGTTAACTAATTTTCATGGAAAATCATACTCCTTTTATTTTTTTTGTTATTTGATTAATCATTTTTATTAAAACACAGATTTTTCTTTCAACAGACCCAAGGAGGCGGGAGCATCACATTTTGGGCCATATTTTTGCCATGAGGGGCCATTTGGTGCAGCTACTTGTGACAATGGACCATTTTATTTCTTTTTTGCGGCATTAATATGTTTTTCTTTTTCGTTTTTGTTAATAAAAATTCTTGTTTTCCAAAAATCTTATTTATTGTCTCAAACAGCTCACAAGTTCAATCAATGTGTTAGTTTTTATTATTTTTTTTTGGGGGGGGGGTTTGAATTTGCATATGAAAATGCAAACAATGTTCCAGACTAAATTTTTTTTCAAAATAATTTAAAAAATACAAAACTGAGTGGTTTACCAGATATTGTAGACATATTTTGTCAGTCTAAAAATTGGGTAAATTGACATTAACTCCATAATGTTTTGCTAGAATACCCTTATGTAGTTATTTAATTTTTTAAAATGTATAAATGCAACTCCAAAAATATGAAAATAAAGAGGAAAAAAGGTTGGGCAAACTATGCCAACATGTTGTTAATTTTTAGGTTACAAATACAAAAATACCAAACCCAAATAAAAAAAAACAAACACTTTGAAATTAATTTCAAAGGTACTGTCCATTTGTGCAAGGCTTTTGTGGTTTTTTCATGTCAAACAACATTAAATTTTAAATCAAAATTGTTTAATACAAATTAGGTCACAAACCAAAAAATATACACACAAATTTTTTAAAATAAAAATCAAGAACTGGTTGAAGATGGTGCATGCCAACATGTTGTCCAAAATCAGGTAAGAAACACATTTGTCCAGGTGTAAAGGTCATTTGTGAGTCATTATTGTCACAGGCGATCAATTTCAGGAAGTAAGCAGGTTGTTGTTTGGATTTTGCAAAAAAACAAACAAAAAAAAGGTTAAAAATCAAAAGATAGGATAGTTAACACACATAATTTTCCTTATTCCCAATGTCAACAAATGAAAAAAAAAAAGGAAAACCAAATACCTGAAAAAGCGTGTAACTACTTCATCACGTATGGCCCCCTCTGACACTCTCCTCCGACCAACCTCGGGGGGGGCATCTTCAGGCAAGGCATCCTCTGGCTGCATTGGGACACCACTCCTTATGGCGATGTTGTGAAATATCCCACACAGGACCACAATTTTGGAAACCATAGCCGGCAAATACATGAGGTCGCCACCAGAGCGGTGGAGGCATCAAAATCGGCCTTTTAAAAGGCCAATGCAACACTCCACCACCTGCCTGGTGGCAGTAGGTGCAGAATTATATTGACTTTGTGGCCCTGGTGTAGGAACCAAATAAGGAGTGAGCAGCCAGGGCGTGCAAGGGTAACCACTGTCTCCTGTGAAAATAAAAAAACATTCAGTACCATTTCTAAGTCAACAGTGTTTGTTTTAAAAATTAAGGGTACCACTTACCCAGAAGCCACGCATCACCAGCTTGTAGGTTGTTTAATTTGTGCCAAAGCCCTGATTGCCGGATGACAAATGAATCATGTGCACTTCCTGGAAATTTGGCATTCAGGGACAGGATCTGGAGGGAGGCATCACATACCACCATTACATTCATTGAATGGAAATGTTTGCGGTTCCTAAATATTGCCTCCAGCGCTGCTGGAGGCTGAAGTGGTATGTGAGTGCCGTCCACAACCCCTATGATGTGTGGGAAGCCTGCAATTTCGAAAAATTTCTGCTTAACCACATTAAGGCACCCCATATCCAATGGCATATTAATAAAATGATGGAGGTGCTTAAAGAGTGCATCTATTACCACCCTCAGGATCCTTGAAAAGGAGGACTGGGAAATGCCAGCAACGATGCCAATTGTGGTCTGGAAGGATCCTGAGGCACAAAAATGTAACACCGACATTAACTGCGTAAGTGGTGGTATTGCTGTTGGATTGTTAATTTGCCTTTCAAGATCACTCTCTATTAATGAAAGAGTGTCTAGGATGATTTGGGGTGGTAGGCGATAACGCCTTAAAACCACATCATCAGGCATTCCAAAAAGGGTGACACATGTTCTAAATATCTGGGACCTTGCATGCCTACGATGCCTACACCTAGGAGGATGTTCAGGTTGGTCGGGGTCGTGGACCATCGCCACTATAATTCGCCCTACATCAATCTGAAATGTTAGACAATGTAGTTATTTTTCCAACATTTAACAATGAGAAAATATACTTATCTTTTTTGCACATTAAGAAGAATCTTACAGGGTTAGGCAGTGACATCTTGAAGTAAACCTACGAATTAGATTTTCCATAAAAAAAATAAAAAAATTAACACAAAATAAAGACAGGCTAAGGCTAAAAGATAAAGAATGCATGCACTACACACATGATGTTGTTATTCTAGGTTTTTACAAGAAAATTAATATGTACGCTAAAGCCACAGACAGGAGATGAGCGAAATATACGCAATAGAGGTGACAAAATAACGCTAAATGGTACGCTAAAGCCACAGACAGGAGATGAGCAAAATATGTGCAATATATTTCACTTTTATTATTGGAAAAAAACCATTTGCAACAAAAAAACAAATTTAACGTACACCTATCTGCATAGTGTTATGCAAAATTTATTGAAGGCCTTGAAAAAGAGACTCCGTCTCGAAACGCGTTGGCTAAGAAGGGGACATTCTCACCTGGACTGCTGTCACTGTGAATATACTAGAGATCTCGGAACTTTGGGTAAAGACAAAGAAAGAATATTAGAACTGACGTTTATTACAGCATCTACACGGATAAGTATTTTTTCTATTTGTTCTAAACACACTATAACTAGCAGCGCCAATTTTTTCAATAAATTTTGCATAACGGATATTTCTTTGGATCTTTGGGGAAAGATCTTTATTGAAAAGGCTGCAGCATAGTTTGAAGCGCCCAAGACTTTCTTCCACCTTGTTGTTGTATCTGCATAGTGTGACCCCTTAAATAAACATGAAAAATTAATAGAAATAACAGGGTCTAATGTATGACAAAAAACACTTACCGCACATAGATGATCACAACAAAATAAACGCGATCCACACCACGAAAGGAAAAAAAAACTAAAAAAAAAAAAGGAAACACGTATTAACATTAAAAAAGAGTAAAATATCTGCAAATTTAAATCAACCAAAAATTCGACCCAAAAAACTTACCTCAACAAAAAAAACAAAAATATGATAGAAAAAAAATGCAAAAATGCGAACGAAAAAAAACAAACAACAGAAAACTCTGACAAAATCCAACAACCTCCGCAACCAACCACTACTCCTAATCAATCACAAACTCCAACCACTTCAAACAACCCACCCCGAAACAAGGCCACAAAAAGCCTTAAATAGACCGAACATTCCCGCTCAAATCAATGACGCACAATAGATGCGCCCGTATAATGCACACGCATCTATAAAAATGTCACGAGAGCCCACAATGGGTCTGCTGAATTCAAGGGATTAATCATGTCCACTGAACAGCAGCAAAGCCAAAATCCAGGACCTCACAGTAAGAAGCTCCAAAATTAAAGTTACCACCCAAAAAAAAAAACATTTTAAATTTTTTTTTGTCATTTTTTTGTAAGGTGTTGAGACTGACAATGAGGAGGCTGCGGGACCTAGTACCCAGGCCAGGGCCAAACTCAAAAGGCAGCCACAATTCACAAGAAAGGAGATGGAGGCTTTGGTGCAAAAGTGCATTGATAACCTGGCACAGGCACCCCGAAATATGGGTGCAACCCAGAGATGGAAACTGTGGGAGGAAATAGCCAGTGCTGTCAATGGGGTTGGTGATTTTGTCCGTTCAACCAAAGAGGTCAAACGCCGGTACGTAAATGCTGTAACCTATTTCCAAATTTTTAAAAAATTATGAAAAAATCTAACCAAACTTTTTAAACAACAGATGGAGCGACTTCAAATATCGTCTAAAACAAAAACTGGCTGATAGGGCTAGGCATGCAGGGGGGACAGGTGGTGGGCCAACCCCTGTGTCATTGGAGCTAACAGATTTGGAGAAGCTGGCACAGGGGTGTGTGCAGGAAGAGGAGATGTTTGGCATGTCCAACATGGACACAGACATGCCAGACTTTGCGGCTCCACATGTTGCTGCAGGTAATTTAGTTAAAAATGATTGAAAAACTTGTTTAAGTAAATTTACAAATGTACTAATATTTGTATGATCTCTCTTTTTCACACAGGCACAGAAGAGGACGAGTCTGCTCCAGAACTGAGGTTTGGCCACAATAGATCTGCTGGCTCCGCTGGGGAGGAAGCAGTATTTCTGGCTGGGGACCCTGTGGCGGACAGTCCAGGACCTTCCCCCTCGCAGGCAGTGGCCCTTCTCTCAGATCTCAATGATAAAACGGATAAAAACATAGAGATTCTGATGAGGATGGACGCCAATCTGCTACGGGTGGCGGACGCCCTGGAGGAAAACGCTGCGGCCAATGTCAGAATAGCTAATGCCCTGGAGCAGCTCGTCTACCTGCGTATGTTGGAGCCGGCCTCCCTTCCTGCCGGAACATCGGGGCCCTCCACCTCTGGCGCAACATCGGCCATCCCTCCAAATGTGCCTAGCCCTATGCCTAGGCCAGAGGAAACACCAGCTACCTCTGGCCAGGCAAGGCGTACGACCAGATGGACAAAGTCATGCTCCCTCCAACATGAAGCCAAGCGGGGGAGAAGTCGTTGACAGCACTGGCAAATTTCCCCAAATTCCATCTCTGTGTTTGCCCCATATTTTTGCACCTCAAAACCTCCCTCTCCTTTCTTGTGAATTGTTTTTTTTTTACATTACTTTATATTTTTGAAGCCAAAAAAAAATAAATTTTTGACAGAAAAAAAAGCCAAATTTATTAAAAAATGTAACCATTTATTTATTGAAAAATAAAAAAACAAAAACCCCAAAAATTTTGTCAAATTCATTCTCAAATGGCTAAAAGGGACTGTAACAAACATTCTTAAATACATAACAAAGGTCATATACTTAAAAAAATGTTTCATTTAAAAAAACAGAAGGTAACAGGTAAGTAAACAATAACACAAGCAAAGCAATTAGTAACTGATTGTCTTTCTGTATTGTAACCAAAATGTTAAAAAAAATAAATAAAAAAGGTGTTGGGCTTTTTAAAAACACAAAAAATCTGACAACAACATGCGTACGGAATATAGCAAAAACATCAAACATTTTTACCTTTATTTAAACATTTATTTTGTGATTGCTGTGATTTCAAAAAACAAACAAGTAGGAACACAACATGCGTTCCAAATTTAGCTAATAAATCATGGCCATTGCAAATCACCTTCTCGCAAGTGATCCAATAATTGGGTGATTGGTCTTGTGCCTTGTAAAGGAGAATAGCAAAACATCAATTCGCTAAGGGAGTTACAAAGAGACCATCGTCTTTGCGAGATCCAATACCCTACCACAAGCTGAACGAGCAGTCATAATGGAAACTGGATCACACAGTGACGTATCCAAAAGACCATCCAAATTGGACGTTCGCACAAGATAATACATGTACGCTCAAAAAACGGCTTGACATGCCTGCGTTTTCTCATCTCCACCCGTTACTACCCATAAACAGAACATTCTGTCAATCAAATTACATAGGTGACTTCCTGTTCGCTGTGTATACGAGCGAACAAAAAATGACCGCAATGATCCAGCTGCACATGCGCAATGATAACCGGACGCATGCGTGGTTTAAAACAATCGAAAGTGTACGAGCGAACGGCTGATTGCGTCCGGCTCTGAATCAGGTCCATAGTGCATACACATCATGCCAAATGGTTTTTAAAAGTTCAATAGTCTACAATTGTCCATTTCACATTAGCGGATACTGTCCTCCTGCCATGGTACTGCCCTCACCCCATTAAAGTAGGCCAGGTATTGCTCCCTGACCTGTTTAGCCTGCGCAGTCCCTGTTTTCTCCAAAACTGCAGATCGGGCCACACTGTGTCCTGTGGATGGTCCGGGTCATCTGCCATAGCTGTGTCTAATGTCCTCTGTTGTATAGTAGAAGTTTTGCGTAGGAAATTGTGGAGGACACAGCAGGCCAAGATGACTGAATCTATTTTGTCCATACAAAAATGAATAGCCGTATGGAAAATTTGGAAACGGTTGCAGAGAACGCCAAATGCATTATCAACTATCCTCCGTGGCCTGGATAGCCGGTAGTTAAAGATACACTTTTCTTTTGTCAGGCCCCTTTGCGCACTTCAGTAAGTGTTCATGGAGAGCAAACTCCTCATCAGCAACAAAAGCATAGTTAAGGCCATGCTTCGTTTCAGCTGTAGTTGGTAAATTCAGATGGTTGGTGTTAAGTCTGTCATAGAATAGGGTTTGTTTAAATTACCCTCCATCAGAAGCATGGCCATTTTTGCCAACATCAACAAAAATAAACTCATAATTGGCATTTATGACCGCCCTGAGCACTATACTAAAAAAAAACCCTTAGAATTATAATAAAAGGATACGCTGTGAGCAGGTGGGTTAATGCGGATATGTTTTCCATCAATGCTCCACCGCAGTTGGAGAAATTCCTCAGCAATGGTCTGCCAATCCTCCACCATTGGGAACTAGAATAAAGAAAGAAAAAACAAAATATTAGAAAACATGTTATTAACATTAATCTTTTCTCTCTCTCCTCCAGCAGTCTCTACCACCAGACCTTGCCCTCAGCACAAGCCCACAAATGGCCCCCAGAAGCGAGAACGAGACCAAATTTACTCAGCCAGCTTCAAGACAGCGTAGGTATCTGCAAAAGACCAAGGCTCAGCCAGATGCACTGTTATGTGCTGTTAAACAAGTCGAACAGGCCCTACAAAAGCCCCCAGACATGTTCGACCAACTGGGCACTCATATAGCAAGCAGTCTGTGGGAAATGGATGAAACACAACAAATCTATGCACAGAGGATCATCTATGAGATTGTGATCCAGGGGTATGCAGTCGGGATGCCAACGGTCTAAATGCCGACCATCAGCATCCTGACTGTCTAATCCCGGCAAGGGTCTAATTACAGGCATCAAAATCCCGATGCCTGTCATTTTACCTATGCCAGGAGCCCGACGCCCGGCATCCCGATCGAAGGGAAGCCGGGCGCCAGGCATGGACAGCAGCGGGGGGGGGGGTTAGATTAGGGGCTCCTGGGGGGGGATTTAGGGTTAGGCACCCCCCTGGGAGGGTTAGGGTTAGGCTAGGGGAAGGGGAAGTTAGGGTTAGGCACTCCCCGGGGAGACTTAGGTTTAGGCTGCGGGGAAGGGGGGGTTGGGTTTAGGCACAGAGAAGGGTTAGGGTTAGACACTTGGGGGAGGTTAGGGTTAGGCACCCCTAAATGAGGGTTAGGGTTGGGGGGGTTAGGATAGTTTGTACTTACATTAGCTGCTGTCAGGATCTTCACTGGTGCCAGTCTTCCGGCAGTAATTCATGCTGATCCCGATCCAGGGGAGATTGAAGTAGCTGGGTACCATAACAAGGCTGACAGATGAGCCTCTGCCTCTGACATTGGTGCAGCCACTTAGTTGTGGGTCAGCCATATCCCATGCCTACCCGCCATAAATCTACCAGGCCACAACACTAATGGGGCCAACCCTATCCCACATTACACCTCATCCCACTTACCTTACTCCCGAACCCAACAACCCCTCCACATTCTCTGAGGTTCTTTACAGAGCCATATTGGTAAATTTTAAAATTGTAATTAATTTAAAATATCAAAAAGTTTTATCTCTCCCAATAGCTACTGCATGGTATATGGTGTGGACGATGCGGATTCGAAAGGGTCACTAAACGCATGGCGTAAGGACAGATTGTTGTTTGCCAGGGCCTTAATCTGGATTTGCACCATGTACTTCTTGGCATATTCAGTCCGACATCTGTCACGCCGTATACCATACAGCTGCCTAGTTGGGAGAGATAAAACTGATGTCACCTCCTTCCTCTCTTTTGGCAAACTACCTTTGTCTGTGGTTTTGGGTGGTCATCTCTATAAAATTGATGTTATCCCACCTATAACTCAAAGGTTCATAGCGGTTGGAATAGAGAATGGAGTTGTCATTCCTTCTATAATGAGGTATTATTTTAAACCTAGTTTGTATACTAGTGTTTGTTATTCCTTATGTAGATTCTCCATTCTTCACTATTTTGATTCTTTTGTGTGTAAACCTCATTGTGTGTAAAAATTGATTGTTGAAAATGTATTCTATTTAATTTTCTCTTTTGTGGTGGTTTATATTGCATTGTCCTCTCCTATCATCTCATGCCATTGATCCTGAAAAGGACCCCACTGTTTGCTAACATGCTTGCAAACAGTGGCGTAACTACCGTGGGTGAAAGGGGTGCAGCTGCTATGGTGCCCGAGCTGCCTCTGTAGCCAGCCGATCCCCCTGAACTCAGTCACACACCCAAGATAGGCCAGTCCAGTTAGGGCTGTCAAGAGGTGCCCGCAGTCATGGAAAGACAGTGCCACTGGTTACAAGTGTCGGCTACTGATTGACTACTGGTCTACCAGCATCAGATTCAAATTGCGCCAGCGCTGTCTGTTGTCTGTTGCCGGTACACCAGAAATAATTAGCTGGCAGCCTGGCCCCAAATCCACACCAGCTGGCTGCTGATGGCACACAGGGGGAGATGAGAGGCTGCTAGAGGGACACGGGGAGGTGAGTTGCTGGGGGGCATAATGTGTAAGGGGCACTACAATTGTGTTAAATAATGTGTTATATGGGGCACTATTACATTGTGGCATAATCTGTAAAGGACATTACTGTGTGGTAGAATGTGTAAGGGGCATTACTATGTGGCATGATGTAAAAGGAGCACTACTACTTTGTGGCATAATGTATATAAGTGGTACTACTGTGTGGCATAACCTGAATGGACTTTGTGTGGCATAACCTGAATGGGCTCTGTGTGATATAACATGAAAGTGCTCTGTGTGGGGGCAAATGTATGTGTTTCTTTACCTCTGGGGGGTCCTTTTAAGATCTTGCTTTGTAGCCCACAAAGTTCTAGTTACACCCTGCAAACACAGAGGCTCTGAATTTAATAAGAACTTGCAAGGGTCCACAAGTTTGCTCCAACTGAGGTTAAAAATAGCTTTTCCACTGGTTTTTGGCAGACTGCCAATTTCCACTGTAGCCAGCCCCAGAACCTATGTAATTTAGGAGTGTCCTCATTTTCAGAGATTGTGTGACAGTGTGTGGCCCTGACAAGGTTCAAACCTAGGCAAAAAGTGAATCCTTATCAAACTACACCACCATGCCAAATTTGGTGGAGCTAGGACCAAAATTCTAGCCATTCATAAAGGATAAATAGATGGACAGGCAGACAGACAGACATGCTTTCTCGCTTATTATATATATTACAAATGTGGTTTGTGGACTGGTATTCCATGTCAGTTTTTATTGTAATGATGTTGAGGCTATTCATTACCTCTTTTTTTGTGATAATTATTATCTCTATTCTATTTTTTTGTTTTTTCTTCAGAAGAACCAAAATGTTTTTATTGATTTTGTTGATTGTTAGTTTTTTAGGCCTTTATAGTCTGATAGAGTCCGAAAGGTACATAGGATTCCAGTGAGATAAGTGTTTTTCTTCTCTTACTTACATTGAAGGAGCTTATTGAAAAGAGCATTGATTCAAAATGTTTTGACATTCATTTTTAAAGGCAATGGGGGCTGTGGAAAAAGATGGAGTTTTAAATATGTGTAGCCTCCTTGGAATTAGTGGTCAGCCAATATTTATGAAGGGTGACCATTTCCCACCATATACAATTCTCTTTAATTAGGGCATGTTCTAATATGGTTTCATTATTCCTTCTGTCCTCATCTAACATTCTACATCATTAGTATTTAAGAGGGGATTGAACAAAATATCCAACTGCTGTTGTTTTGTGACCCTATGATGAAACTGTTATAAGCCGTAGTGACAGCTCATATCTGCTGCAGGTTCCGGTCTAACCCTGAGAGGGTTAACAGGCAAAGACAGCCACAGTGAGGTTTTGTCCAGACTGATTGCTTCCAGCTGGAAAGCCTCTGTAAATATGCAGCACTCAGCTGCTCATAGTGGTAATTACCATAGGCTGGTCTCGTTTGCTCAAACAGGATTGGCTCTTACTTCTGTTATAGGGCAGCTAGCCCATTCCTGCCTTGCCGGAGATAGTTTCTTGTGGAAGTCGTTCCATCCTGTCCCTGTTCATGTATCTGATGTTTTTTTTTATACCTGGTTCAGTCATGGCTCTGCCTTGCATTAACTTTACCTGCTGCAAGTATACCCGGAACATTTATGGTGGTGCAAATCCACTCTGCAAGCTGTTTGTGCTGTGTACTGTTGCTATTCCATCCTGCAATATATGTACATATCTCTTGCTGCTATTATACTCTGCAAAACACATGCTGATTAATACATTGCTATTCCATTCTGGTTTGTAAATTTTGCTGCAAGACCATACTGCCAGCTGTATGTGTATCTGAGTTTATTGCTATACTATCTTGCAATATATCTGTTGTTTGTGTTTGGCACTATTTTACTGTACATACGTAGTTGTGTTTATATGCAAGTTTTCTGTTCTTGTCTGCAGTGCATGCTTCTCTGTGGAAATTACCTTGCCATATTATTACTTAGTATTGCTGATATTCACATTACCAGTTTATTAGTGTGCATTCTATCTTGTTTGTCTCCACAGCTGCAAGCTGCTTGGTGCTTAATATTACCTTTGTACTACAACTCCAATTTTACCTTGTGAACTCCCGCTGTTTACATAAGCTCCTACTATCCGAAGGTTAAGACCTTGCAGCATCCTATAGGCACACATCCACTAGACCAGGGGTTCCCAACCACGGTCCTCAAGGCACACTAAAGCTGGCCACACACTAGAACAACTTTCATCCAACCAGCCAACTAGTTGATTGGTTGGAATGAAAATCTGGTAATGTCTAGGAGTAAATGATCAGCAATTTGCTCCTAAATGAAAGAAATCAGATGAAAATGGTCGTCAGACAAGATTGTTAAAAGTTTGATGTAAACAATTTGTTCAAACAACAGTTTTTAGTCCATTTTCCGGAGTTTGGGAGAAAATTGCTGATTGTCATTTGCGTTCATTCCTTACCAGATTTTCATTCCAACCAATCAACTAGTTGGCTGGTTGGATGTAAGTTGGTCTAGTATGTGGCCAGCTTAACAGTCCAGGTTTTAGGATAGCCATAGTTGAGCACAGGTGACTTAATTAGTACCTTAGTTATTTTGATTTAACCATCTGTGCTTAAGCATGGATATCACTAAAACCAAAGACTGTTAATGCGCCTTGAGGACCGAGGTTGGGAATCACTGCACTAGACAATCTACTCCCTATCCAATCTCTAAACGATTTTCCCTTGAAATTTTATCTTTCAGTCTGAACGATTTGCGAACGATTTCTAAACTATCTAACAATAAATGATATTGTTTCACTCAAAATGATTGACAGGTTTCAGCTGAGGGCTGTATAGTGGACAGATATTATTCTTGAGGGCTGGGCGTGGCCATCATGAGGAAATAAATAGGTGGTGGCCATTTTAACCATTGCATTTATGCTCTGTGGCTAGTTTGGTTTGGTTTATACCTACTGAACGCTGTTGCATTGCTAATTTGCTGTGGTTTGTTTTTGGCTTGCCTTTAAACAAACCGTGCTTATTTTTCATCATCATGGATCCTTCTTATCGCTATCATATAATGACAGCATATGCTGGAGTCATACTTTTAGCTGATAGGGAGAGGTCTGAGAGTGGTTGCTGCAGAGGAATACTCTGTTGCACATGCCACTGCTGATGGGACGTTATGAGAACAACCCTGATGACTTTCGAAGCTATTTGAGGATGGATGTCATCACCTTCCGGGAGTTATTGAGTTTGGTGACACCCTATATCCAGAGGAAGGATACGAAGATGCGAAGGGCCATACCCCCTGAGGAGAGGCTGATCGCTACCCTGTGGTTCCAGGCGACTGGCAGATTCCTTGCTGACTTAAGGTTTGGCGCACACTTTAGGTCGCATCATTCCGGAGACGTGTCGAGCCATATTTCTGGTTTTGAAAGCTGAGTATTTTAAGGTAATCACATTTTTTTTGCGTTTTTTTTAAAATGTTGCTTTACCCCACAGCCTCCCCCCATGAAATGTGTTTGTGTTATCCTTATAGTATATGTTTGCAGGTCCCCGCAGTCTGCCCACATCTGTCACACATCATGTGCTGCCCCTGTACTATATGCTGCTGGACCCAGGGCAGGATTTCCCACTACCCATCCTAGGCGCTTGCCTAGGGTCCAGCAGGAGACAAGGGGCCCGTGGACGGGCCCCTTTGCCTGAACAAATCCCCCAATCACAGTGCTCCCAAAGGAGCACTGCGCGAGTACCGCGTGACGTCGTGACGTCACACGGTCCCGCCTCCACTCCCCGGGCAGCTGTCAGTGCTCTCTCGGAGAGAGCGCCTGTGTGTATGCAGGAAGGGTGTGTGTCTGGGCACACTGCACAGGCTGACTCCCTGGGGACCCACCATCCAGCTGATCCATCCTCATCCAGCTAGCCCTTCCGTGACCAACCACAGCAGCCACTCTGCCAGCCTTCCAGGCCCTCCGCCCCCCACCAGCAGCAAACAGCAGCAGTGCTGCACCCAAGGCCAGGCAAGTAGGGACCTGTATTACCCTGACAAGGCATGAGCTGCCATACATACACACACACACACACACACGTATGTATGTGTATATATTAGGGGTGTGCACTGGCCACTTTTCGTGTTTTGTGTTTTTGTTTTGGATTTGGATCTGGATTGGTTTTGCCAAAACCACCCTTCTATGTTTTGTGTTCTGGGTTTTGTGTTTTGGATCTGTATTTTTTTTTTAAAAAAAGCATAAAAACAGCTAAAATCACAGAATGTGTTGGTTTTTCTGCTCCTATGCTATTATTAACCTCAATAACATTAATTTCCACTAATTTCCAGTCTATTCGGAACACCTCACACCTCACAATAGTGTTTTTATATCCAAAAGGTTGCACCGAGGTAGCTGGATGACTATGCTAAGCGACACGAGTGGGCAGCACAAACACGTGACCCATCTAGGAGTGACACTGCAGTGGCAGACAGGATGGCAGTTTGAAAAACTAGGCCCCAAACTGTACATAATGCAAAGAAAAAAAAGAGGTGCAAGATGGAATTGTCCTTGGGCCCTCCCACCCACCCTTATGTTGTATAAACAGGACATGCACACTTTAACAAACCAATCATTTCAGCGCCAGGGTCTGCCACACAACTGTGGCTGAAATGATTGGTTCGTTTGGGCCCCCACAAAACAAGCTGGCAATTAATCTGTCCCTGCACAAACTGGCTCTATGGAGGCAAGATGTCGTCCTCATCCTCCTCATCCACTGATTCCTCACCCTCTTCAGTGTGTACATCCTCATCCTCACAGAGTATTAACTCGTCCCCACTTGAATCCACCACCACAGGTCCCTCTGTACGTTCTGGAGGCTGGTCTCCCTGGAAGAGTTGATAATTAATTTTTATGAACATCATCTTCTCCACATTTTGTGGAAGCAACCTCCTACGCCTTTCGCTGACAAGGTTCCCGGCTGCACTAAACACTCTTTTGGAGTACACACTGGAGGGGGGGCAACTCAGGTAAAATAGAGCCAGTTTGTACAGGGGCCTCCAAATTGCCTCTTTTTCCTGCCAGTACAGGTATGGACTGTCTGACATGCCTACTTGGATGCTGTCACCGAAGTAATCCTCCACCATTCTGTCAATGGTGACAGTATCATATGTAGTGACAGTAGACATGTCAGAAATTGTTGCCAGGTCCTTCAGTCCGGACCAGATGTCCAAACTTGTTACTGCCTGCCCTGCATCACCGCCAGCGGGTTGCTTAGGATACCTAAGTTTTTTCCTGGCAGCCCCAGTTGCGGGAGAAAATGAAGAAGGAGCTGTTGACGTGTCACGTTCTGCTTCAGCTGACAGTGTTTTCACCAGCAGGTCTTTGCACCTCTGCAGGCTTGTGTCGGCCGGAAAGAGAGACACCACATAGGCTTTAAACCTAGGATTGAGCACGGTGGCCAAAATGTAGTGGTCTGATTTCAACAGATTGACCACCCTGGAATCCTGGCAAAGCGAATGAAGGGCTTCATCCACAAGTCCCACATGCCGAGCGGAATCGCTCCGTCTTAGCTCCTCCTTCACTCTCTCCAGCTGCTTCTGCAAAAGCCTGATGAGGGGAATGACCTGACTCAAGCTGGCAGTGTCTGAACTGACTTCACGTGTGGCAAGTCCGAAGGGATGGAGAACCTTGCTCAACACGGAAATCATTCTCCACTGCGCTTGAGTCAGGTGCATACCCACTCCTTTGCCTATGTCATAGGTGGATGTATAGGCTTGAATGGCGTTTTGCTGCTCCTCCATCCTCTGAAGCATATAGAGGGTTGATTTCCACCTCGTCATAACCTCTTGCTTCAGGTGATGGCAGGGAAGGCTCAAGAGTGGTTGCTGGTGCTCCAGTCTTCGGCACGCAGTCGCTGAATGGCGAAAGTGGCCAGAAATTTTCTGGGCCACCCAAAGCGTCTCCTGCACGCCCCTGTCGCTTTTCAGAAAATTCTGCACCACCAAGTTTATTGTGTGAGCAAAACATGGGACGTGCTGGGATTTGCCCAGATGTAATGCTCGCAAAATATTGGTGGCGTTGTCAGATATCACAAATCCCCAGGAGAGTCTAAGTGGGGTAAGCCACTGGGCGATGATTTCCCTCAGTTTCTCTAAGAGGTTGTCGGCAGTGTGCCCCTTACTGAAACCGGTGATACACAGCGTAGCCTGCCTTAGAACGAGCTGGCATTTCTGAGATGCTGCTACTGGTGACGCTGCTGCTGCTGTTTGCTGCGTAAGGTGATACATCTACCCAGTGGGCTGTCACAGTCATATAGTCCATAGTCTGCCCTGTTCCACGTGTCCACATGTCTGTGGTTAAGTGGACATTGGGTACAATGGCATTTTTCAGGACACTGTGGACACTTTTTCTGACGTTTCTGTACAGTCTCGGTATCGCCTGCCTAGTGAAGTGGAAGCTAGACGGGATTTGGAACTGGGGACACACTATCTCCATCAATTGTCTAAATCCCACTGCACTAATAGCGAATACCGGACGCATGTCTTTCACCAACATAGCAGTCAAGGCCTCAGTTATACGTTTTGCTTCAGGATGACTGCTGTCGTACTTCATCCTCCTCGCTAAGGACTGTTGGAGGGTCAATTGTTTAGTAAAAGTAGTGGTGTTCCTACTTCCTCTCTGGGATGATGAACGACTCCCAGCAGCAGCAACAGCAGCAGCGGCAGCAGGAGGCGTAGCAATGCAGGATCCTCCGGAGGAAGGAGAGTCTAAGTGGGGTAAGCCACTGGGCGATGATTTCCCTCAGTTTCTCTAAGAGGTTGTCGGCAGTGTGCCCCTTACTGAAACCGGTGATACACAGCGTAGCCTGCCTTGGAACGAGCTGGCATTTCTGAGATGCTGCTACTGGTGACGCTGCTGCTGCTGTTGCTGCGTAAGGTGATACATCTACCCAGTGGGCTGTCACAGTCATATAGTCCATAGTCTGCCCTGTTCCACGTGTCCACATGTCTGTGGTTAAGTGGACATTGGGTACAACGGCATTTTTCAGGACACTGTGGACACTTTTTCTGACGTTTCTGTACAGTCTCGGTATCGCCTGCCTAGTGAAGTGGAAGCTAGACGGGATTTGGAACTGGGGACACACTATCTCCATCAATTGTCTAAATCCCACTGCACTAATAGCGAATACCGGACGCACGTCTAACACCAACATAGCTGTCAAGGCCTCAGTTATACGTTTTGCTTCAGGATGACTGCTGTCGTACTTCATCCTCCTCGCTAAGGACTGTTGGAGGGTCAATTGTTTAGTAAAAGTAGTGGTGTCCCTACTTCCTCTCTGGGATGATGAACGACTCCCAGCAGCAGCAACAGCAGCAGCGGCAGCAGGAGGCGTAGCAATGCAGGATCCTCCGGAGGAATCCCGGATAGGAGAGTCAGTCATGCCAGTGACATGGCCTGCAGGACTACTTCCGATCCTGACTAAGGAGGAAATTGACGAGGAGGGAGTTTGACGGTGTGGTTTGCAGGCGCTTGGATACAACAGGACAACGGGAATTGGGTGTCCCTGGACTGCTTACGGTCTTAGCCAAAGTTTCTGAACTTGACAGTAACTTTTTATGAACGCGCTGCAGGTGCCGTATAAGGGAGGATGTTCCTAGGTGGTTAACGTCCCTACCCCTACTTATTTCACCTTTACATATGGTACATGTGGCAAGACAGTTGTTGTCCGGATTTGGATAGAAATATTGCCAGACCAAAGAGGTGGAATGTTTGGTCTTCTGCCCAGGCATGACCGTGATGGGCTTTTTCATCCCACGGACAACAACTGTCTCCCCCGGAGCCTGATTTAAACAAACCACATCACCATCAGAATCCTCCTCGCCAACTTCCTCCTCAGCGCCAGCTACACCAGTATCCTCATCCTGTTGTACTTCAACAGTGACATCTTCAATTTGCATATCAGCAAGTGGACTGTGGGTGCTCCTTTCAGGACTTGCAGGGGGCGTGCAAGTGGTGGAAAGAGCCACCTCTTCCCGTCCAGTGCTGGGAAGGTCAGGCATCGCAACCACCACCACACTTGGACTCTCCTTGGGTATTTGTGATATCTTCTTAGAACGCACAATTCTTCGCAGTGCTTTTGCCAGCTTAACTCTTTTTTGATTTTTTTAGTGGGAGGAGGGCTTCCATCGTCATGTGAAGCTGAACCACTAGTCATGAACATAGGGAAAGACCTTAGCCATTCCTTGCCACTCCGTGTCGTAATTGGCATATTGGCAAGTTTACATTTCTCTTCAGATGATTTAAATGTTTTTTTCAAGGTCATTTTCCTGAACTTTGTCATTTGGGATTGTATGTGCCCTCTACTATGACATTGGGCATTGGCAGACGACGTTGATGGCATGTTATCGTCTATGTCATGACTAGTGGCAGCAGCTTCAGCACTAGGAGGAAGTGGTTCTTGATCTTTCCCTATATTATTTTTATCGGAGAAAGTTTGGTCCTCCTTTTATGTTATATTGATATATACGTGTGGCTAAGGCGCACACAATCACAGAAAATAATTTTTTATTTTTGATGGAGACTAGTGCACTTTGTGGGTTACACCACCCTTTAAAAAATGAGCCAGCTGGTCCTTCACTTATGGGACACAGGCGCACGCTTGGCGTGGCTCCTTTGTTGATGCACGTTTAGTCACAGTGCACACAATTCACAAACAGAGAAAAAAATTTTTAATTTTGTTTGGAGTGTACTTTGGGGGTTACAGCACCCTTTAACAGTCAAGCCAGCTGGCCCTTTACTTATGACACAGGCGCACGCTTGGCACTACTTTGTTTATGCACGTGCGGCTACTGCGCACACAATTCACAAACACAAATAAATATATATTTTTTTATTTTGTTTGGAGTGCCCTTTGGGGGTTACAGCACTCTTTAATGGACAAGCCAGTTGGCCTTTTACTTATGGGACACAGGCGCACGCTTGGCGCTACTCCTTTGTTGATGCACGTGCAGCCACAGTGCACACAATTCACAAACACAGAAAAAATATTTTTTTTTTAGTACTTGGGGGAAGCACCCCTGATGGACAGAGCACCCCCTGGACAACACTACAGCACCCCTTTAGGACTGGGACACTGCACAGGACTTTGGAGTGGACACAGCCGATATGAACAACTGACTGCACAACACAGTCCAGCCAGCCCCTATGGACTTTGAAGTAGTGGACACAGCCCCTATGGACAACAGCAGCACAGCGCAGCGCAGCAAAGCACAACACTACACTACACTACACTACACAGCCCAGCCAGCCCTAACTCCCACCCTCCCTCTTCACTGTCCACAGCCGACTGAGAAAATGGCGCAGACGCGGGTACCTTATATAGGATCCAAAACCCGCGAGACCCAGAAGGCAGGATGATGACATTTTGCCTCGATTTCAGATCCGAGTCAGGCGGGAAAAGTCGATTCTGACTCGGATCGGCCTCGGCTCGGGGGGGGTTCGGATTTCAGAAATCTGAACCCGCTCACCCCTAAAATATATATATATATATATATATATATAGCAGATAAATAAATAGACAGCGGCACTAGGGGACTTGAAAAAGGTTACATTTTAATGTGGCACTAAGTGTCACATATCCAATGTTTCGGGGCTCACTGGCCCCTTTGTCAAGGACATAGAGAGAAAAAAGAAAAGCCCGCTTACCTTATAAAGGAGAAGAACCATCTATGAATAGAGAGAGGCGGGAGGACGCCGCCCCAGGTCCCCTGGCGTCGCAGCCGGAGTCCCGCAATGATGACGTCATGCCGCTCTGCGTATCCGGTTGCCAAGGCAACCAGAACGCCAGCGTGCTGACACGGCTAGCCGTCCCCCCTGTAGAAATGAAAGAAAGAAGAATGCAAATAAAACCAAAGCATTAGATATATAGGACACTGCGCAAAAACGCTACATCATATAAGACATTGCAAAAAATTGAAACATCATACACTCCTCGAGGTTTTATTTGAATTCTTCTTTCTTTCGTTTCTACAGGGGGGACGGCTAGCCGCGTCAGCACGCTGGCGTTCTGGTTGCCTTGGCAACCGTATACGCAGAGCGGCATGACTTCATCATTGCGGGACTCCGGCTGTGACGCCAGGGGACCCGGGCGGCGTCCTCCCGCCTCTCTCTATTCCTAGATGGTTCTTCTCCTTTATAAGGTAAGCGGGCTTTGCTTTTTTCTCTCTATATCCTTGACAAAGGGGCCAGTGAGCCCCGAAACGTTGGATATGTGACACTTAGTGCCACATTAAAATGTAACCTTTTTCAAGTCTCCTAGTGCCGCTGTCTATTTATTTATTTATTTATTTATTTGCTCTACATTATTATGTGGAGAGCACAGGAGCACCAACATTAACAGTACAGCTGAGTGCCGGTCCAGACAGCCACCTACTTTATTTGGACAGCGTTTTCTACCTGCCCAGCACGGGACAAGGCACCGCCCCACTTTTTTCTGCACTACCTTCTCAAGGTTTTTTAGTTCAGCTATACCAACACTCTTAAGGCTGGACTGTAGATATGGCGGACACTGCTTCTTCAGCCGACGACACACCAGGGTGCAGAGGCATTTCCATTGCTAAGGGAGAAGTCTACAGCTTTACAGATGACTACACTGAACGTTTACGTTTTAAAGAACATCTCTCCTATTCTGATAAACAGCATGGAGTTGAGGACTCCTATCACCAACTATTAAAGTTGAAGCGAAAGGAAGTGGGCTTTTTACTACATGGAATATCTCTTTCTGATTACCACAGGGAGAAAATGATTCCCCGTGGGTTCAGAATACGTAATGTACCTACCATAGGACGATATAATCCTGAATTCTGTAAGAAGTGGATAGGCATCCTAAACAACTGTAGCCTAGACCTTATCCTCTTGGTCATAGAGGAGGTGGGACGAGAGCTGGAATGCACCAGGATCAAAATAGCCACCGTTGAGTCAGAATATAGGCAACTATTAATACAGGATCAATCACAAGATTGGTTGGGTAAATTACAAACCCAATGTGAAAATTATCGAAGAGATTTGATTAAATTCAAACGTAATAAATATCAAATCGTCAAATCCGATTATGATGATAACAAGGTTTACCGCTGGCTCATGGGAGGCGAGACACCTTTTCAGCCCCAGAGGCCCTATAGACCGAGGGGAAGTTGGCGTAAATGCAGAGAAGGCATCACCCTTACTACAGCATCGTCCAACAGCGACAGCGAATTTAATGTAATGGATTCGGAAGATGCACAAGGAGGTCCTAGTACCTCTACTGAACTGAATGTTGTAATTTCTCAGCAGTCAAAAAACAGAGGACGCCCTCCCACAGGGGGTGGTCAAAACAAGAGGCTTAACAGGCCAAACCAGCAAAAAGAAGACTTAGTCTTCAATCTGTCTAGGAGACAATTGTCCACTCTGGAACTGCATGAATTAAGTAAGGGGTTATCCTTCGTCCCTACAAGTCATCATGATGAGTTTACATGGAAAATAGCGTTACATCGCTTATCCCGTAAGCTACACCTTTAGGAGTATTTCGGCACAAATCCTATTACCACAAGCAGAGGTGCACACAATGAATTCATTAGGGGCAGGTCTAGCTCTTCTTTTGATCCACCATCTTATAATCCATCAATAAAATATTTTACCCGATTATTGGATGATGCTGTCTCCAGATATACCAAAGCCTCTCCAGTTAGGCACTATAACCTTACCAGGGATGAATGGCAGGCTTTGAGAAAATTAGGAGAGTATCGCGATATCATTATTTGCCCCGCAGACAAAGGGGGCGGTATTGTTATCCAAGGTCTCTCCGAATATAAAGAGGAGATTTATCAACAATTGTCCATAGGTGATACTTATCAGCATTTAGTTTCGGATCCTACCTCCTCATATAAAAGAGAATTAGATGAGGTTTTATTATCTGCGAAAAATAAAGGAATCATCACAGACCAGTTAAGGAAGACACTGACGCAAGACCATCCAGTGGTTCCTGTTTTATTTACAGTTCCAAAAATTCACAAGCGATTAATCAAACCCCCAGGACGACCGATCATCTCTGCAAGGGAGGGCCTGTACCAACCGGTGTCCCAATTTCTGGACACTATCCTGCAACCATTAGTGGCGAAACAACCAACTTTCATCAAGGACACCACCAGCTTCCTCACCCTCCTAAATAGTATCGGGCCTATTCCAGACAACACATTGATATGTGTCATGGACGTGTGTAGCCTTTACACCTCTATTCCCCATGAGGAAGGCCTTAAGGCTATGAAAGAATTTTTGCACACTGAGAAAGTGGAGTGCATTGATCAGGATTTTTTTCTACTCTTGTTGGAGCTTACACTCACCAGGAATTATTTTCTGTTCAACGGAAAATTCTTCCTCCAACGAACGGGATGTGCAATGGGGAGCAACGTAGCCCACTCCTATGTGAACATATTTATGTTTAAGGAAGAACTAGATATGTTCTTTAAAGATCCAGAGACATCTAGTTATATTATCCTGTTCGCAAGGTATATTGACTACTTATTTATGCTCTGGTCGGGAGGAGAGGAACGGTTCAATAACCTTATGGGTAACATCAACGCGAGGAATTCTTCCATTAAACTAACGTTCCAAACAAACCATCATACCCTTAATTACTTGGACGTCAAAGTCACCCTGGAAGGAGGCTGCATTCTAACGAATGTCTTTTCTAAGCCCACTGATAAGAACATGTTGCTTCAGGCCAGTCACCATCCCCCAGCCCTGAAAAAGGGACTTCCCAAGTCTCAAATGATCAGGGTGGCAAGAATCACCAGCAAACATACGGATTTGGAAAATAGCTTGAATGTGATAGTAAACAATTTTTTACAGAGAGGTTATGATCCATCTTTATTGCAGAAACAAAAATGGGAAGTGTTGAACACCCCAAGAGCAAATTTCTTTGTGGTAAAGAAAAAAGATCCTGAAGCAGTTGTTCCGTGGAAGAGCCAATTCAGCACCACCAGTGCAGTTATACATCGAGCCACCAGAGCACTCTGGCCTATTGTCTCTTCAGACAAGGATCTGCCCACATTAAAGAATAAGAGACCTTTGGCGTGCTTCACGAGAGGCAGAAACATCAAGGACATGGTCGTACATACTGATGTTACAAATTTCGAGTCTTCAACCAAACAGAGCAGTACTGGTTTTCTTTCTAAAAGCCCTGGATGCTACAAATGCCTGGGTTGCACCACTTGCCGTAACATGGTGACTGGCGCCTTTTTCAAACATCCACATACAGATCAAATGTTCAAAATCAGATTTACGCTCACATGCACCTCATCATTTATTATTTATCTTATCAGTTGCCCTTGTGGCCTCAACTACATCGGCAAAACGACTAGAACAATGAGGGAAGAGGATGGCCTTACACCGTTCAGCTATCAAATCTGCTCTTTCAGGGAAACCCTCAGACCAGCCGGTTGCGAGACACTTCGCTGCTAACAACCATCCTTTGGCCTCATTTCAACATATGGCCATTGATCATGTACCCAGTACTATTAAAGGGGGTGACAGAGGGAGACGTCTCCTTCAAGTGGAAGCCAAATGGATTTTTAGGCTCAATACCGTGTCCCCTGCAGGTCTCAATGACAAGATTACTTGGAGTGTCTTCCATTGAATTAACTATTCAAGATCCCTGGCTTGACTGACGGATGGAATTCTATTTTTCATAGCTTACATACCTTTTACATTTTTTTATTTTTCTGCAGTACTTATTTTTTTCTTCTGGACATTTTTTCACATTTTGTATTTTTATTTGTTTTTCGAATAACCTTTATTCATTTTTTACAGTTAATGTTTTCTATATTTCATGTTTTACCTCTACATTAGCTATACAATAGTGCGAGGTTTATGTGTCTTCTGTAGTAATGATCCAATATTGGGCACAAATTCTTTGATACTGTTATTATGTCTCCTTTCCTTATTTTCGCATTTTTTACATTATTAACCATCAACCAGTTTATATAGTGCACCCGGGTGTGGTACGCTAGTCAGCTGACCCTATTTCCTTTATATCCACATCTGTATCCTGAGGTGGGATTATCACACCTCGAGGAATGTATGATGTTTCAATTTTGTGCAATGTCTTATTTGATGTTGCGTTTTTGAGCAGTGTCCTATATATATAATGCTTTGGTTTTATTTGTATTCTTCTTTCTTTCGTTTCTACAGGGGGGACGGCTAGCCGCGTCAGCACGCTGGCGTTCTGGTTGCCTCGGCAACCAGATACGCAGAGCGGCATGACGTCATCATTGCGGGGCACCCGGCTGCGACGCCAGGGGACCCGGGGCGGCGTCCTCCTGCCTCTCTCTATTCCTAGATGGTTCTTCTCCTTTATAAGGTAAGCGGGCTTTTCTTTTTTCTCTCTATGTCCTTGACAAAGGGGCCAGTGAGCCCCGAAACATTGGATATGTGACACTTAGTGCCACATTAAAATGTAACCTTTTTCAAGTCTCCTAGTGCTGCTGTCTATTTATTTATTTATTTGCTCTACATTATTATGCGGAGGGCACAGGAGCACCAACATTGACAGTACAGCTGAGTGCCGGTCCAGACAGCCACATATATATATATATATATATATATATATATATACACAGACAGATGATGCAGCACTCCATGCACTTAAAAAAACTAGGAAGTGCACTGGAGTGCTGCACCAACCGTCTGTATTTGTGAGTAACATGTGCGGGCACCCTTCCACTTAGATGTTCATTCAGTAGAGCTGGACCACACAATTATGTGTGTGTGTGTGTGTGTGTGTGTGTATGTGTGTGTATATATGTGTATATATATTTGTGCATCTATCTCAATGGGAATAATTATATATAACCCTCACTGCAGAGTGCAAAGAAAAAATCAAAAACATGAAAAAATTAACCTATATGGTATAAAAATGTGTTCCATGACATATCCTAATACTAAAACAACCCAAATAATGGGGTATGAGTTAGAAGTATAAGCTGCATCATATCTGACATATCGAATAACAAATATGTTCAATAATCCATGGAATTAAAATTATACCTCAGACAGCTACTCATTTCACTAATTAAATAGAAACGAAGGAACCATATTTCTTTCTAAGAAACACCAATATGTACTGTGAAATTATTATAATATATATGTCTTGAATTTACTTAAGACAAAAAAGCTCGCATATTATATAGAAAGCAGTATATATTACAAAAATACCAAAAACCTAAAAGTATTGTTACCACCCACTGAGTTAATATTTAACAGCCATAATACCAAAATTAGATATTGGAAACTTCATATCCACATTGGTAACTAAATTATACAATCTTGGGACACATGATCAAAGATGACATTGAAGACCCATGGATTCATTTAGACCCCGAGGGGCTAAAGTGTCTAAATTAAAAATCCAGGTGGTCTCAAGTTGTAATAACCTTCTGGATCTATTGCCTCCACTGAGTGATAAAGGCACATGATCAATTGCTTTATATTTAACAGAAGCCAAATTATGCTTTTGTTGAACAAAATGTCAAGCAACTGGTTGATCACTAGTACCAGACGTTAAAGCCGCCCTGATAGCGGCACGATGCTGTGCCATTCTCTCTTTGAACTGTCGTTCTGTCTTGCCCACGTAATGTAAACCACATGGGCAAGACAGAACATATATGACAAACCGTGAACTACATGTGAGAGGCTAATTGATGGTAAATTTTTTACCCGAATAAGGATGATACACAAATGTACCTGTTAGCATATAGCTACAGGAGGTGCCCTAAGCATTTGAAGCACCCATTTTTCCTACTGAGGAATTGTTCCTTGGTGGGAACCTTTTTAAACGATGTGATGTCAGTTTTTACAACAAAGTCCTTAATATTACGACTTCTGGTGTATATACTGTGTGAGTGTGTGTGTGTGCGTGTGTGTGTGTGTGTATGT
Source organism: Taudactylus pleione (assembly GCA_031769625.1). Lineage (NCBI taxonomy): Eukaryota > Metazoa > Chordata > Amphibia > Anura > Myobatrachidae > Taudactylus > Taudactylus pleione. The sequence continues at coordinate 807,895 of JAUIMM010000329.1, read as the reverse complement.
ATGTATGTATGTATGTATATATATATATAATATATATATTATTTATTTTTTTTCTTATCCAGTGACATTGTAAATTAGACTTGACCTAGTGACACCTACTAGATATATGCACAGTTTTTACAATGTAAATAGAATATATATATATATATATATATATATATACCAAAATTGACCCGGCACTCCACGGACAAAGCCAAAATGTAACTCGCTGTGGTGCCTTCCTAGGGGAACGAGCCCCATATACAAAAAATGAAGAAAGGTGGCACTCAACAGACTTAATAATAAAAAGTGATGTCCTTTATTCCAACGTCGTTTCGGGGTAACCCCATGTCTTCAGGGACAGACAATACAGAATGACTAATACAATGAACATTTATACAACACTCATTACATGAAAACAACATAATCACACTCACCACCGGTGGAAATAGAGCTAAGATTCTCTTACACAGGGAAAGTCGCTGGATTTATGAATTGGGTACTTTAGCACCTAAAGGCCTTAATGAAACTCTGGGACTTCAGTGTTTTTTGTAATACTTTTTTTCCAATATCTCAGTCAGTGAGAGTTCCATCTTATATGCTGTTTTTTATGGCATTGATGCATCTGTTATCCTTTATTAATATTAGTCACTTTTTAGGTTTAATTGATTATATAATATATTCTTTCATGTTTCATTGCTTATGCAGTAGCGACATTGATATTTTGTGCATTGATTTTCATGGTAAATGCTGCGCAGTTCTGCTGTTAGTTTTAAACATTGTTATGTTTTGTGTTTAGCGTCTCAGTTGCTTGGCAACTGAGAATGAGAATTGTACCCCTGTGTCGCGCCGCTGATGACGTCACTATGCCCACGACGGACATGTGCGCCGGAACGAGCGGCAGGGCTTCAGACAGCGGCGTTACACAGGTGAGTGTGATTATGTTGTTTTCATGTAATGAGTGTTGTATAAATGTTCATTGTATTAGTCATTCTGTATTGTCTGTCCCTGAAGACGGGGGGTTACCCCGAAACGACGTTGGAATAAAGGACATCACTTTATATTATTAAGTCTGTTGAGTGCCACCTTTCTTAATTTTTATATATATATATATATATATATATATATATATATATAGTGTGTGTGTGTGTGTGTATATGAATGTGTGTGTATATATATATATATATATATATATATATATATACAATGGATCACTCCCATTGAGATATATATATATATATATATATATATATATATATATGTATATATATAATTATATATTAGGGGTGAGCAGGTTCGGATTTCTGAAATCCGGAGCCCCCCCGAACTGAGGCCGATCTGAGTCAGGCTTAACTTTTCCCGCCTGACTCGGATCTGAAATCGGGGCAAAACGTCATCATCCCGCCTTCCGGGTCTCACGGCTTTTGGATTCTATATAAGGTACCCGCGTCGGCACCATTTTCTCACTCGGCTGTGGACAGTGAAGAGGGAGGGTGGGAGTTAGGGCTGGCTGGGCTGTGTAGTGTAGTGTAGTGTAGTGTTGTGCTGTGCTGCTGTTGTCCATAGGGGCTGTGTCCACTCCTTCAAAGTCCATAGGGGCTGGCTGTGTTGTGCTGTGCTGCTGTTGTCCATAGGGGCTGTGTCCACTCCTCCAAAGTCCATAGGGGCTGGCTGGACTGTGTTGTGCAGGCAGTTGTCCATAGGAGCTGTGTCCACTCCAAAGTCCTGTGCAGTGTCCCAGTCCTAAAGGGGTGCTGTAGTGTTGTCCAGCGGGTGCTCTGTCCATCAAGGGTGCTCCCCCCAAGTGGAAAAAAAATAAATATTTTTTCTGTGTTTGTGAATTGTGTGCGCAGTAGCTGCTCATGAATCAACAAAGTAGCGCCAAGCGTGCGCCTGTGTCATAAGTAAAGGGCCGGCTGGCTTGACCGTTAAAGGGTGCTATAACCCCCAAAGTGCACTCCAAACAAAATAAAAAATTATTTTGTGTGTTTGTGAATTGTGTGCACTGTGGCTGCACGTGCATCAACAAAGGAGCAGAGCCAAGCGTGCGCCTTTGTCCCATAAGTAAAGGGCCGGCTGGCTCATTTCTTAAAGGGTGGTGTAACCCACAAAGTGCACTAGTCTCCAACAAAAATAAAAAAATATTTGCTGTATTTGTGTGCGCCTTAGCCGCACTTATTTATCAATATAACATAAATGGAGGACCAAACTTCTCCGATAAAAATAAAATAGGGAAAGATCAAGAACCACTTCTTCCTAGTGCTGAAGCTGCTGCCACTAGTCATGACATAGACGATAACATGCCATCAACGTCGTCTGCCAAGGCCGATGCCCAATGTCATAGTAGAGGGCACATACAATCCCAAATGACAAAGTTCAGGAAAATGACCTTAAAAAAACATTTAAATCATCTGAGGAGAAACGTAAACTTGCCAATATGCCATTTATGACACGGAGTGGCAAGGAACGGCTAAGGTCTTTCCCTATGTTCATGACTAGTGGTTCAGCTTCAAATGACGATGGAAGCCCCCTCCCGCGAAAAAAAATCAAATGAGTTAAGCTGGCAAAAGCACAAATATCACAAATCCCCAAGGAGAGTCCAAGTGTGGTAGCGGTTGCGATGCCTGACCTTCCCAGCACTGGACGGGAAGAGGTGGCTCTTTCCACCATTTGCATGCCCCCTGCAAGTGCTGAAAGGAGCACCCACAGTCCACTTGCTGATATGCAAATTGAAGATGTCACTGTTGAAGTACAACAGGATGAGGATAGTGGTGTAGCTGGCGCTGAGGAGGAAGTTGGTGAGGAGGATTCTGATGATGATGTGGTTTGTTTAAATCAGGCTCCGGGGGAGACAGTTGTTGTCCGTGGGATGAAAAAGCCCATCACGGTCATGCCTGGGCAGAAGACCAAACATTCCACCTCTTTGGTCTGGCAATATTTCTATCCAAATCCGGACAACAACTGTCTTGCCATATGTACCATATGTAAAGGTGAAATAAGTAGGGGTAGGGACGTTAACCACCTAGGAACATCCTCCCTTATACGGCACCTGCAGCACATTCCTAAAAAGTTACTGCCAAGTTCAGAAACTTTGGCTAAGACCGTAAGCAGTCCAGGGACACCTAAATCTCGTTGTCCAGTTGTATCGTCAATTTCCTCCTTAGTCAGGATCGAAGTAGTCCTGCAGAACATGTCACTGGCATGGCTGGCTCTCCAATGCGGGGTTCCTCTGGAGGATCCTGCATTGCTCCGCCTAATGCTGCCGCTGCTGCTGTTGCTGCTGCTGGGAGTCGTTCATCATCCTAGAGAGGAAGTAGGAACACCACTACTTTTACTAAACAATTGACCCTCCAGCAGTCCTTAGCGAGGAGGATGAAGTAGGACAGCAGTCATCCTGAAGCAAAACGTATAACTGAGGCTTTGACTGCTATGATGGTGTTAGACGTGGTTCCGGTATCAGCCATTAGTGCAGTGGGATTTAGACAATTGATGGAGGTAGTGTGTCCCCGGTTCCAAATCCCATCTAGATTCCACTTCACTAGGCAGGCAATACCGAGAATGCGGTTGTACCCAATGTCCACATAACCACGGACATGTGGACAAGTGGAACAGGGCAAACTAAGGACTATATGACTGTGACAGCCCACTGGGTAGATGTATCACCTTATGCAGCAGCAACAACAGCAGCGTCACCAGCAGCAGCATCTCAGAAATGCCAGCTTGTTCCAAGGCAGGCTACGCTGTGTATCACCGGTTATAGTAAGAGGCACACTGCCATCAACCTCTTAGAGAAACTGAGGGAAATCATCACCCAGTGGCTTACCCCACTTATGACTCTCCTGGGGATTTGTGATATCTGACAACGCCACCAATATTTTGCGGGCATTACATCTGAGCAAATTCCAGCACGTCCCATGTTTTGCTCGCACAATAAACTTGGTGGTGCAGAATTTTCTGAAAAGCGACAGGGGCATGCAGGAGACTCTTTGGGTGGCCCGGAAAATTTCTGGCCACTTTCGCTATTCAGCGACTGCATGCCGAAGACTGGAGCACCAGCAAACACTCTTGAACCTGCCCCATCTTCACCTGAAGCAAGAGTTTGTGACGCGGTGGAACTCAACCCTCTATATGCTTCAGAGGTTGGAGGAGCAGCAAAAGGCCATTCAAGCCTATGCATCCACCTATGACTTGACTCAATGCGCAGTGGAGAATGATTTCCGTGTTGTGCAAGGTTCTCCAGCCCTTCGAACTTGCCACACGTGAAGTCAGTTCAGATGTTGCCAGCTTGAGTCAGTTAATTTCCCTCATCAGGCTTTTGCAGAAGCAGCTGGAGAAAGTGAAGGAGGAGCTAAGACGGAGCGATTCCGCTCGCCATGTGGGACTTGTGGATGAAGCCCTTCATTCGCTTTGCCAGGATTCCAGGGTGGTCAATATGTTGAAATCAGACCACTACATTTTGGCCACCGTGCTCGATCCTACGTTTAAAGCCTATGTGGTGTCTCCCTTTCCAGCCGACACAAGCCTGCAGAGGTGCAAAGACCTGCTGGTGAACACACTGTCAGCTGAAGCGGAACGTGACACGTCAACAGCTCCTTCTTCATTTTCTCCCGCAAATGGGGCTGCCAGAAAAAAACTTAGGTATCCTATGCAACCCACTGGCAGTGATGTAGGGCAGGCAGGAACAAGTTTGGACATCTGGTCCGGACTAAAGGACCTGGCAACAATTTCTGACATGTCTACTGTCACTGCATATGATACTGTCACCATTGTCAGAATAGTGGAGGATTACATCGGTGACAGCATCCAAGTAGGCATGTCAGATAGTCCGTACCTGTACTTGCAGCAAAAAGAGGCAATTTGGAGGCCCCTGTACAAACTGGCTCTATTTTACCTGAGTTGCCCCCCCTCCAGTGTGTACTCCGAAAGAGTGTTTAGTGCAGGCGGGAACCTTGTCAGCGAAAGGCGTAGGAGGTTGCTTCCACAAAATGTGGAGAAGATGATGTTCATAAAAATTAATTATCATCTCTTCCAGGGAGACCAGCCTCCAGAACGTACAGAGAAACCTGTGGTGGTGGATTCCAGCAGGGACGAATTAATACTCTGTGAGGATGAGGATGTACACAACACTGAAGAGGGTGAGGAATCGGTGGATGAGGAGGATGAGGATGACATCTTGCACCTCTTTTTTTCCTTTGCATTATGTACTGTTTGGGGCCTAGTTTTTCAAACTGCCATCCTGTCTGCCACTGCAGTGTCATTCCTAGATAGTCCACGTGTTTGTGCCGCCCACTCGTGTCGCTTAACATAGTCATCCAGCTACCTCGGTGCAACCTTTTGGACATAAAAACACTATTGTGAGGTATGAGGTGTTCAGAATAGACTGGAAATGAGTGGAAATTAATTTTATTGAGGTTAATAATAGCATAGGAGCAGAAAAACCCACAAATTCTGTGATTCTAGCTGTTTTTATTCTTTTTTAAAAAAAAATACAGATCCAAAACACAAAACCCAGAACCCAAAACATGGAAGGGTGGTTTTGGCAACACCAATCCAGATCCAAAACCAAAACACAAAACACGAAAAGTGTTGCCGGTGCACACCCCTAATATATATTCATATATATATATATTTATTATATACAGTTATACACACACACACACACACGCACATATTATTTATGCACATTATTTTTGCACTGTGTTTTCATTTTCCATTTTAATGTTTTGATGTCCGTAACGTTCAAAGCTTTTTAAAGTTGAATATAAGGAGTAAAAAAAAAGAAAATTATGTAAGGGCATGAATCAGGAACACATATAGTGCTATGGATTGTTTGAGGGAGGGGGCCCCAAACTAGTATCTTGCCTAGGGCCCCATGAGGTCTAAATCTGGCTCTGGCTGGACCCCACAGCCCCCCACCTGAAATGTGTTTATGTGCTATCCTCATGGTATATGTTTGCAGGTTCCCGCAGTCTGCCCAAATCTGTCCCACATCATGTGCTGCCCCTGTACTATATGCTGCTGGACCCCTGCCACTCTGAAATTTGTTTCATGTGCTATCCTCATAGTAAATATAGTTTGTATACTACACTTCAATTAACTTTTTGTAGTTTTCACCCTTTCATGGTATATGTCTTGCTTCAATGGTGTTTTTTAACTGTTTTTTTTTTCATTGTAGTTTCCATCTTCGATAGAGGTTTGGCAATCAATTGCTCAGGATTTTGAGAACAAGTGGAACTTCCCAAATTGTGGCGGGGCAATAGATGGGAAACATGTGTGCATTGTCCCACTAGCTCATAGTGGCTCACTGTTTTATAACTATAAAGGTTATTTTAGCCTTGTGTTGATGGCCATTGTCAATGCAAACTATGAATTTATTTTTATAGTTGTTGGGAAAAATGTCCGGTCATCTGATGGTGGATCATTCAAGGACACAGAATTCTACCAACGAATGATGTTTGGAGCCCTTAATTTATCACCTGCTTCACAGTGCAAACATCAACTGAACTATGTTTTTGTAGCCGATGAGGCCTTTGCCTTGCAGGAGAATTTAATGAAGCCCTATCCTCAAAGGGGTTTAAGTAAAGAAAAGCATATTTTTAACTATCGCCTTTCAAGGACTAGGCGCACTGTTGAAAATTCGTTTGGAATCATGTGCAGCAGGTTTAGCATCTTCTACACTCCTGTTCATTTAGGACTATCAAAAATTGAATGGGTAGTGATGGCCTGCTGTGCCCTACACAATCTTTCACGCCGTAAAACCACAGTACAAACACAGATATCTACCTCTGTTTTGGAGCGACCGGAACATACGGTGAGCATGAAGTGTTGCCATCACTATCCAGTTCCAGACTCCCTATGGTTGCGTCTGGACGTGGCAAAGCAATCAGGGAGGAATACCTCAATTATTTTAATGATGTGTGTGCAGTTGATTGGCAAGAGAATTGCATCTAACAACTTGCTATACCAAAATTTAAAACAAAAAAGTATTCCAATTAAAGAATTTGTTTTTCATGCACTTGTTCCGTATTTTGTAAAAAAATAAATAAAAATGTCATTAGATTAGAAACAAAAGTGTGGGTAATTTAAAGTGGTTGATGCTTTTAGTAAAATATAATCTTTTCAAAAAATTACTTACATTTTTGTCGTTATTAATGTAAAGTGTTTTTTTTTTTTTTTTACATTTTTGCTGAAATCTTTCATCTTGAATTTTCAAGAGGATTTTATTTGTTTTTTTTTTAAGACCATCATCTGCCCATTATATGGGTAAGGTTATGTTTGTAAAATCAAAATTTTTCACCAGATTGGATTCATTCTTTAAAATTGTACACCATCACCTAACCCACCAAAAAAATCTACACACCCCAACAGGATCCCACCCCAAAACCTTAATAACAAACAACACCATATACATCTCAGTACAGAACGGGCCATAGCCAATTTTGGTGGCCTAGGCAAGTTTTGGCCTTGTGCACCCTAGCAGATATATTATAGCTGCAGTAAATGGTAGCACTGAGCGTCTCTGTTGAACATTTTTTTAAAATTAACAAATGTTAAAAAATTGTTTAGCGGAAACGCTGAGTGCCGCCATTTACTGCATTTTGATGTAAAAGCTATATGCTCATAAGAGGGCACCAGCGCAATGAACAAATAAATGGATGTGAGTCCTGAGGATTTGTACTACTTGTTATATATAGGGAGGGGGGTGGTATCTTAGTAGGCCCTTACAAGCCAATTGTCTGGTGCCCTGATGAACCATAATCCAGGCTGAGTCTATGCGTGCTAGCACTGTCCCTTTGGAAGTGGTAAGCAGGCCCGCCAAGAGCCAAGGCGGGCCCCGGTAATAGGGGGCATGGCAAAATCTTGGGAGGCGTGGCCACACCCCCTTGCCAAAAAATAAATAAATAAAAAAGATTTGCAGCGCCGGGGGGGGGGGGATCAGTATGATCGCTCCCCCGCCGCACAGGCATAGGAGTCTCCAACTGCAGCTCAGCACACGTTGTGTGCTGGGCTGCTGTGAGGGAGGGGGAGGCGGCGCCGACACCGGGCCCATCAGGAAGCCCGGGCCCGGGTAACCTGTACCTGCTCCCCCCATCTCGGCGCCCCTGGTGGTAAGGTGTGACCGCAGACAGCACAGAGCATCTACCATCGTATTCTGTGTATGATTCACCTTGTATTGCAATTCTGTGGATGCACGCACCTGGCCGTTGCGAATGAATGCTATCGCACGGCGAAGACAGCACTATACCCAGATGTCCACCATCTTATAAAGCTGGCCACATTCATTTACATACATCCGCTAGTCAAATAAAACGTTGGCAACATTGAGTAACATTTGAACCCTGTTGCCAACTATACCTCTGGCTGCGTATGCCATGGCAGGGGCTTAATTATGCAAACGCACAGGCACGCCTGCATTACTTGCCCCCCCCACCTCTTCACCCCTAAATGGCATTTTCTGTCAATCATTTCATGATGGCTATGCGTATCCACTGCATTAGATTTTGCGGCTGTAGTGACCGGTTTGCATGTGCGAGATGCGGTGCATGCGGAGAACGCAAACAACGACTAGATGCGTGCGTTCAAAGACTTGCAATCCAAGGAGAATCAGGCCCTATATAAGATGCATGGAGGGGCTTGTGAATTCTACGATATCACTTCCCAACCATTGCAGTCCAAGCTGTGGTCCCCTTGGACTCCTATAATTGACCTCAAGCTCCTGCACCCTCCCAAATTACAAGTGTGTGTGAATGTGTAATTTATATATATATATATATATATATATATAGTGTTAAAAAGGAGCCAGCACATCCAGGGCCGCCATCAGGGGGGGACTGTCGAGACTGGAGACCCGGGCCCTTGGCAGAAAGGGAGGGGCCCAGCTCCTAGCCGTGGATACCTAGGAGTGCACCGGCTATTTACAGCATTTTTTGAAGGGAGTGCTGCTCACCTGCATTGTGAATATATATATATATATATATATATATATATCATATTACACTCACGCACAGCACACATGTATGTAAATGCAAGATAAGGCAAACAACTCTGTTATGCAGACTTTACTGCTTGCTGAAGACATGCCAATTCTGTTGCCAAGGGAGTAGCTGGTTGAGGGGTGGGAGGGCAGTCCTCCTTCAAGCAGACCTGTGGATGGACCATTATTCAATAATAAAATTCAATTTGGGGGCATAGCTTAGCGTTAAGCAGGGGCAGTGCTTAGCACAAATGAGAATTGACTGCCTGCTGATGGAGATTCATACGACACAGGGGTGGAGCTTCAAGGTAGATGAGGCTTTAAATGGCAAAGCACATTCCATTTCTGAACTGGCTGTCCATAAATTAATTGGTCACCACAATCAACTTTGGCCAGGCTGACCAGTGCGCATGGTAGGAGATGCAGAGACGTGGACTGCTCCAAGGCATTCCATATGCTATAAACATTTGCTTAGAATGCTAAAGGCTAGGGCCGGCTCTGCCTCAGTACCACTTTTACTTATCAATTATTAATCAAATACCTTTAAGATTGTAAATAAAGACAATACACATTTTTGTGTTAGTTTTTGTTTTTTTTATGTGTTTGTTTTAGTAATAGACACCAAACTCTGGACAAGATTCATAGAAGGAACCAGGCCAATGAGTGGATGTACATCTAGGACTATTCCAATAGAAAGGTACATTCAGGCACTACACCAACTGCTGATATACATTAGAGACCTTTTTAGTGATGCCAACATCGCCCAGGTAAAGGGCAAGATCCAGAACCAAAAAACTGTCCCCATAAAGAGCACAATAAATACACCTAATACGCAACATTCATTATACAGGGACAAATGAAGTCCAAAAGCCAAAGTTATGGCACATAGACCTTACTCAAGGTCACTCTGAAGAAAAACTGAAAAAAAAAGAAATGAACTCGTTTTTGCAACATTAAATAAAAAACGTAAATGTAAAAAAACTAATTGTAAAAATACTCTTCGCCCTGTAGAGTGTTGTGTGCACTCTGCCATGCAGAATTCATACCACTGAAGGAGGTGCTGGGAAAGGGAGATGGTGTCGCTGGTGTACCCAACGCTTGGTAGGGGTGGAGATGTTCCAGAGGAGGAATTGGCAATAGGGAACCCGACGTTTGATACTGTGGGGCGGGAAAACTGCCTGAGGCCGAAGGAGTGGGCTGCTGCCTAGGGCATAATCCTATGTTCGAGTCTTTAACCAATTCGCCTTCAAGACCTCGAAGCATAGCATCATATACTATGCACTTGAAATGAGAACCCTGGTTTGGCACCATGGCTCTCATTTCATGGGCGATCAAACAACTTTCAGCATCTGGGGGCTTCTGAAGAACCTCCTCTGCATGTTGCAAAAACCGCTCACTTCTTGACGGTCCAGAGGATGGAGTCCTGGTCGCCACCGTCCGCTTCTTTGAAGGTGCTTTGGAAGCTGACTCCGCGATAGAGACTCCAGTACCTCTGTGGGCTTGCTGGTGGGAGGTTCTGGATCGACATCCAAGTCGGCCACCTAGACGAGAGTAAAAATTTATATATGTAAATTTTTTAAAATTAAATACTTACCATTAAACTAGTAAACGTTAACAAAGAGATATAGTAAGGTAAAATAAAAAGCACCCTAAATGTTCATATTTGGACAAATAAGCAATCATTTACCAGATCCAGACTCCCTGAATCCTCAGTGCGGATCTCTGCCGCCTCTGGTTCCAGCGAGCTCTGTGACTGTCTCTGTGGCTCTTTCTTCAGGACAAACTTCAGCAGGTCGTAGTACCACAACCTTGATTTGCGGACCTCATCTGCCCCTGCTCCTGAACGTTGCACCTCAATGTATTTATTGTGCTCCTTCAGGAACACAGGGCCTGATTCAGACCCGGACGCTATTTGCGGAAGGTCGTTCTTAAAAAGGGGCCGTATATTTAAATTGAGCGCTCGCTCTTTGCGGTTTGTTGACGCCTCTATGTCTGAGCGAGCATCCGAAAGATGTGCTCGCTATTTTGTGAAGACGCCCCTTTGCCGTTCGCATCACACATCATCTCCAGTATTTATTAGATTAATCGGGAGCATCAAAAGGCATCTGAACTGGTCACAGTGGTTGTGGTAGGATTTTCTTACCGCTATCACTGCGAGCAGTTCAGGCTAAAAGACAACCAAGTGACGTGGTCGATGACGCTCCTTTACTAATTATGCACTCCCATTAAACTCCCTTTTGACCGTTAGGCATGCCTGCGTTCGGATCTCCACTCCCCCGTTTTCAAGCACCTTCCCCGGTTACCACCCACAAACGGTACATTCTGTCAATCAAATTAGCAGCCCCTCGCTGTTTTACAAGCACACGATTTCCGATCGGAATGACTGTTTTGTGCATGCGCATTACAACCCATACGCATGCGCAGTTGTGCGAACATCGCTCAGTGCGAACGAGCGACCGCTTACGAGTGGCTCTTAATCAGGCCCACAGTTCTCAGGTTTTGGATCTGCTGCTTTACCCACTTGATGTCAGCATCGCTTTCAAGGTCTCTACTGTAGATTAGCAGTTGGTTAAGTGCCTCATTCTTGACATCTCTATTAGAATAGTCCTTGGATGTGAGTTTCCAGAGGCTTTGGTAGATTTCTATGAATCCTGTCCAAAATACGCGATTTGCACCAGACATTCTTTGGATAAATATAATACAAAATGTTCACATTTATAACAATGTAATAAATAAATTGCGATCTAATAACAGTTCTTTTTTACATTTAAAAACCCCACTCAGGCATATCCTTTTTGCCGGTGAGAAGACACAGACTTATCGCCTGCTGTACTTTCCACCTACATCGCTTGTTTGGCCCCCAGAAAATATTCTCGCACGTCCTAGCTTCTCGGCCTATTTAATTAGAGAAAAAATGAAAACGTCCCCCTGACAAACTTGAACAGGTGGAAAGTACTAACAAAAACGGGGAGAACAGCCTGACAAACCCCAAAAAATGCAGTGACATGGGGGTTCGCTCTGGGTAAACCCAAATAGCACCGATGAAGGGATTTGGGGTATTTTATTTCTCCCAATAGGTCCGTATTACCGGCTTTGCATAAGTTGTGAAGAAGAACATTTAGCATTTTTTAAATAATTAAAAAAAAAAACCATTTAGGGGAGTTTCAAAAAGTATATTCGGGCCCATATATTTATCTCTCTCTATATATATTTAGAATTGGGTAAACTAAAAAATGAAAGTCCATGCAGGCCATGACACTCCAAATAATACATTTATTTACAATTAGGATGTGTTTTGCTGCGTCTAAATATACTGTATATTTCTATGCTGGTCTTGAATAATGCAAGTCAACACATGGCACTACCAATACAAAACTTTAATGTTTAGTACAGTTTAGTACATTTCTTCAAAGCACAGCATATTGGCAATGTTTCAGGATCCAGGGATCCTGAAACATTGCCAACATGCTGTGCATTGAAGATATGTACTAAAAATAAAAGTTTTGCATTGGTTGTGCCGTGCGTGGACTTGCATTATTCAAGACCAGCAGCATATATCATACAGCATGAGCACACAAAGCTGAAGTAAAAGCAATCGAGCGCTGGATTATTGGAACATTATATATATATATATATATATATATATATATATAGAAGCCAATGGTGCTCCGGCACTCACATAACTGTAATCCAGAAAACTTGCTCAGGTGCCTTCCTTTATAGGGAACAGCGTCCCCACAATACAAATCCAAATAAGGCGGCACTCAGAGTCCATGTACTGGTTTAAATGGGTGGTATTTATTCACACATTCATCGACGTTTCGGGGCCATCTGCCCCTTCATCAGGATGACAAAAAGAATATGACATACATATCGATTTAAATAACTTACCCCACCGGACATGTAACACCTCCTTCGCGCGGTTCTGGCTCCCGGAACTCCAGTACTCCCACGTGATGAAAGACCCACGTGATTGGTGCATCCGTGACGCAGTCCGGCGCATCGGATGATGCACCTAGCACGTATGCTAGCATGTTGCCATGGTAACAACATCTAGTGTGTAAACAAAAAATCACAAGTGAAGACAAAACAAACAACATTAGCTAAATATGGCATGCATATACAACGACATGCTAAAAATAATAATCAAAAAACCACTGTTGAATAACTTGCATATTCTCGTTAAGAAACCTAATAATATTAAAAATTGCAGGGCTATAACACTCCGATCAAACTAATCGTTCCCCAAGAGAACAACCTACTGTGTGAAAACATGCCTGTAAGCATCATTTAATAAGTATCAATATGTTACAAAACTAATATCAGTGTCAATGTAATAAAAAATGTGACAATAAACAACTTGACACATGTGTGAAAACCTATGAGTATCTAACCTAAAAATCCAGGAAGCCTCTAGTTGTAACAACCTTTTAGATCTATTGCCCCCTCTGAGTGAAATGGGCACATGATCAATGACCTTATATTTAACTGAAGCTAAATTGTGTTTTAGCTGAACAAAATGTCGAGCGACAGGTTGGTCGCTAGTTCCCGTAGTAAGAGCAGCTCGGATGGCTGCACGATGCTGTGCCATTCTCTCTTTAAATTGTCGTTCTGTCTTGCCCACGTAGTGTAACCCACATGGGCAAGACAGAACATATATGACAAATCGAGAGCTGCATGTGAGTGGCCAGTTAATGGTGAATTTCTTACCAGAATACGGATGATATACACATGTACCAGTCAACATGTAACTACAGGTAGTACACCCTAAACATTTAAAACACCTGTTTTTCCTGCTAAGAAAATGTTCCTTAGTGCCTACTTTTTTAAATGGGGTGATGTCAGTTTTTACCACGAAGTCTTTGATATTTCGACTCCTCGTATAAGTAGGTATCACTCGAGTGCCCTGTAATAACGACATGTCGGGGTCCGTAGCTACCATAGGCCACCATTGTTTCACCTGAGTGGATAATTGTCGACTTTTTGTGTTGAATTCACCTACCCAAGGTACCGTATGCATCAATTGCATCAATTGTTTTTTATCTTTTGACGCCAACAGGGATGCTCTGGTTTTATTCAAGGCTTTCAATTTAGCCTGCCTAAGTAATTTAATTGGGTAGCCTCTGTTAAGAAATTTCTCCATCATTATGTCTAGTTGTTTCATAGTTTCATTTCTATCACTGGTGGTTCTACATCAGATACGTTTAGTTTTTCTGATCTGGAAGCAGATGGAATCTTAAGTAAAGAACCTATTTTTAATACATTGATCAACAATAGCAATGAGGATTTCTTCAAGGAATTGTTGAAACTTAAAAAACGTGAATTGGACTTTATATTACATAGTCGTACACTTTCAGACTACTATAGAGCCAAACAGATTCACACATGACTACGGGTCCACAACACTCCCACATCGGTAGGCATAGTATTCCCTTTTGCCGCCGATGGATTTCGATATTGAACAAATGTTCAATGGACCTTATTTTGTTAATTATTGAAGAGTCTACTCGGGAAAGCAACATAACTAAAGAGAAAATTAAAAAATTAGAGGAAGAAAAATTACCTAACCTTACAGCTGATCTGGATATTAACTGGCATGAAAAAATGAATAAACAGATGGAGCAGTACAAATCTGATTTATTGAAATTCAAAAAACAAAAATTAGTGAAAGTCCAACAGGACTACGAACTTCATAGAGCTTATCCCTGGTTGGGGTCGGGCAGTAATCCTCCCAAAATGAATCGTTCCTATACAGCACGCTCCCAAAGAGCCTTCAATAAATTTTCCAGCACGTCTGTGAGCGATACAGATGAGGCAATACAGACTCAAAAATCATCCCATCAACAAGTGCTCCCTATAGGCATAGGTGGCAACGAAGGGATGACCACCCGAAGAAAAAAAGAACTAGAAGGGGGGGCCAAACGTGGAGGCAGAAACGCAGACAGACCACCAAGAGGGAGGAGGATTTAATTTTCAATTTGTCCATAGTACCATTAACCTCCATTGAATAGCAAGTTCTTAGTAAGGGACTTACGTTTGTGCCTACCCACGACGTTAACATGTTTAAGTGGAAAGTTGATAGCTATAAATTCTGTAGAACATTAAAAATAAAGGAACATTTTAGTAAGAACAATGTAGCTCGTTTGGACACAACACCATCTGCTCTATCTAAAATAGGAGCAAAGTCTACATTTGACCCGTTATCCACGAATTCTTCTATTAGGACGTTTCACAGGCTGTTGGATTCTGCACCTCAAAGGACACAGTTGGTTCACTCTGCCCCTAATATGTCTAAAGATGAGCTATCAGCTCTTAAATCACTAGGTTCCAGACAAGACATTGTTATAAGGGGTGCTGATAAGGGAGGTTCCATAGTCGTGATGGATACCTCCTTTTATCAAGATGAGTATGATAAATTGCTTAGTGATCGAGCCACATATTGTTCTTTACGGAGTGATCCTATGGCTGAATATAAAAAATGTCTTGATAATTTGCTGAAACAAACTGAGGCCGAGGGTATTATCTCAGAAAGTATTTGTAAAAAATTGATCACTGATTTTCCAGTGGTACCGCTATTTTACATAATACCTAAGATTCACAAGGATTCACAAAGACCCCCTGGCAGACCTATCATCTCAACCAGGAGTTCTGTCTGTGAATCTATAGCGAAGTACGTTGATATGTTTTTGCAACCCTGCATACAGGACACATTTACTTATCTCAAAGATTTGACTACATTGTTACGACATCTGACTGCCATGTCAAGCGTGCCCTGTAATATTGTTATGGTCACGCTTGACGTGACAAGTCTCTACACATGTATCCCACATGCAGCAGGACTCAGTGCGATTGAGCATTTATTGGTTAATAACCCCAAATATGAAGGCCCAGACATAAAGTTTCTTATATCTTTATTGGAGTTCTCGTTAACCCATAATTACTTTTTGTTTAATGGGGTCTTCTATAGACAGAAAACGGGGTGTGCAAAGGGTTCTCCAGCTGCCCCGTCATTCGCTAATTCATTTTTGTGGGAAACAGAAAAAGTTTTTTTTTTGATAATTTGGTCGTGTCTAGCAAGATTCTGTTATATTATCATTACATTGACGATTTATTAATTTTTTGGAATGGAGATGTAAACATGCTGTTGGAATTGGTGAAGTTGACAGCACAGTTTAGTGATAGTGAAATTAATTTTTTGGACATTAACATTAAAATAATTGAATCCAGAATACAGACTTCACTCCATGTTAATCCGACAGATAGAAACACCCTATTACGGTATAACAGTTTTCATCCTAGATCCACAGTGGTAGAGTTGCCATTTTCGCAATTTATCAGAGTTTGTAGAACCACCAGTGATAGAAATGAAACTATGAAACAACTAGACATAATGATGGAGAAATTTCTTAACAGAGGCTACCCAATTAAATTACTTAGGCAGGCTAAATTGAAAGCCTTGAATAAAACCAGAGCATCCCTGTTGGCGTCAAAAGATAAAAAACAATTGATGCATATGGTACCTTGGGTTAGTGAATTCAACACAAAAAGTTGACAATTATCCACTCAGGTGAAACAATGGTGGCCTATGGTAGCTATGGACCCCGACATGTCGTTATTATAGGGCACTTGAGTGATACCTACTTATACGAGGAGTCGGAATATCAAAGACTTCGTGGTAAAAACTGACATCACCCCGTTTAAAAAAGTAGGCACTAAGGAACATTTTCTTAGCAGGAAAAACGGGTGTTTTAAATGTTTAGGGTGTACTACCTGTAGTTACATGTTGACTGGTACATGTGTATATCATCCGTATTCTGGTAAGAAATTCACCATTAACTGGCCACTCACATGCAGCTCTCGATTTGTCATATATGTTCTGTCTTGCCCATGTGGGTTACACTACGTGGGCAAGACTGAACGACAATTTAAAGAGAGAATGGCACAGCATCATGCAGCCATCCGAGCTGCTTTTACTACGGGAACTAGCGACCAACCTGTCGCTTGATATTTTGTTCAGCTAAAACACAATTTAGCTTCAGTTAAATATAAGGTCATTGATCATGTGCCCATTTCACTCAGAGGGGGCAATAGATCTAAAAGGTTGTTACAACTAGAGGCTTCCTGGATTTTTAGGTTAGATACTCTAGCCCCCCGTGGTTTAAATGAGTCTTTGGGCTTACAATGTTATTTGTGATTCAGTGTTTTTCTTGATTATTCTATGGATGACAGGTCTGTCCATAGTTGTCAGGATAATATCTGATTCTGATGCCATCGCAGTGAATTATTATCAGTATGTAGCATTGAAACATGTTTTGAGTTCTTTAAGAGAGTTATATTTTGTTCTTGATAATTATCGGCACAGACTATATATGCACGAGATAATGTGCATACATTATGTGATGTTGTGTCATATAGGAGATGAATAGTTCTATACATATACTTCAGGGTTATGGACATGTTATTCTTTTTTTCTGCCATTTTGGTTATAATTTTTTTGTTTATACCATTGATTATATATAAGCATTACGCATTAAGCCTTTTGATGGCATTTTACATAATATTGCAGGTCAACACACTGGGTTATACTAATTGTTCAATTGAGTATATTAATTTGATAGGTTTATTATATTTCACCTGGAAATAGTGGTGTTGTAACTTTTTTTGCACATATATTTGTTTTGCACACATAGTTTACATATATAATTTTCACCCTATTTTAGTAGTGATCATTATATGTCACATACTCATAGGTTTTCACACATGTGTCAAGTTGTTTATTGTCACATTTTTTATTACATTGACACAGATATTAGTTTTGTAACATATTGGTACTTATTAAATGATGCTTACAGGCATGTTTTCACACAGTAGGTTGTTCTCTTGGGGAACGATTAGTTTGATCGGAGTGTTTTAGCCCTGCAATTTTTAATATTATTAGGTTTCTTAACGAGAATATGCAAGTTATTCAACAGTGGTTTTTTGATTATTATTTTTAGCATGTCGTTGTATATGCATGCCATATTTAGCTAATGTTTGTTTTGTCTTCACTTGTGATTTTTTGTTTACACACTAGATGATGTTACCACAGCAACATGCTAGCATACATGCTAGGTGCATCATCCGATGCGCCGGACTGCGTCACGGATGCACCAGTCACGTGGGTCTTTCATCACGTGGGAGTACTGGAGTTCCGGGATCCAGAACCGCGCGAAGGAGGTGTTACATGTCCGGTGGGGTAAGTTATTTAAATCGATATGTATGTCATATTCTTTTTGTCATCCTGATAAAGGGGCAGATGGCCCCGAAACGTCGATGAATGTGTGAATAAACACCACCTATTTAAACCAGTACATGGACTCTGAGTGCCGCCTTATTTGGATTTATATATATATATATATAATATTATACTTGGCGACATTCAGCTCCCTCCTTCCGGGAAGGGGCTGAATGCCTGCATACAGCGGGGGGCGTGGCCGGTCAATGGGTCCGTATTGGGGGCAGGGGCGCACTATCGCGTCAGTCCCCTCCTCACAATGGTGAAAATAAAGGACTGTGAAGGAGGGTGCGGAGCCCCGATGACGCAGGCAGCAGCCGGGAGGCTTGCCTGCATTTCCGGAGGAGTCGGGATCAGCACCCGATATTCGGGAGGCTCCCGACCAAATAGGGAGGGTAGACAAGCCTGAAATATATATATATATATGACACGGCCTAACGGACCTTAAGCTATTTTAAATTCTAAATTTATAGGCTTATGCCCTGGCTACATATATACATGTATCCAGGGCATGAGGCATTATTGAATAACCCACATATATTTAGACCTGCAAAGGTTGTGGTAAGCAGTATATATATATATATATATATATATATATATATTGTGATAGGATCACTTGTAAAGTGGTCTGTGGCAGGTACATTTGTCCCAGATTCCTGTCTTATGTGTTTTAAACCCCCAGGAGAAAGTCTGCAGTGTAGCAGACTTGAGTCTCGGCTTTTTGAAAAGCCGGTTTGGGACCTGGGGGTTGTGGGTGAGAGGAGAGGGAGGGCTCCACCCACGGCCACTCCAGGTTTTAGTTCTCGCAGCCTGGTAACAGGCTTGTTAGGGTTTCCACCTGCGAGTGGCCAATATAAGCCTAGTGTGTTGAGGGCTGATTGTCTCACCTGGGAGAGCAGGCAGGGAGTTTGCTCAGAGACACTTGGAAACATAACTGTGAGTGTTGTGCTGTGCCTTTGTTGCTGGTGAGGGCATTAGGCCCTGCCAGGTTCTGGTAGTGAGGGAACCACCTGTAAAGTTAGAGCCCGGCCAGGGCTAGGTTTTATGTTTATGGTTTCTTTTGTTGTTTCTGTTTTGCACAATAAAGACTGGCGCCGACCAGCTTGTACTCGAATCCAGTCTGGCGTACTGTTTCCTGGCTGCTGTGTGTGTAAGGAAGGAGTCCCCCTACCCAGGAGAGGCACCCCCTAATCTGACTGTGTCACAATATATATATATATATATATATATATATAAATCCTATTAGATATACATATATAATCATATAGAAATATATGTATATATATATACATATATGTATGTATATATAGTTCATCCAAGGTCTGGCACTCCCCACTCAAAAACAACTCAGGCACACAGTTGCCGCCCTCACAATAAAACAAGTTAATTCTGCAGGGTGCGTCAATCGAATCTTATCTTATCCAAATAAAGGCTGGGGACAGCTTATCACTAATCAACGTTTCTATGTATTATATCATCCTGATGACAATATGATATAATGGGGGAAATGTATGAAGCCCAGAAGTGGTATCAGTGGTACCAGTGGCACATTATGTGCTCTGATACCGCTTCTCCCCGATGTATGATCGGGGGTCTTGGCGTTAAATGAGAGGGGCACTATGCGCCCCTGTCATTATCGGTGCTGCTATCTGCAAGATAGCAGCGCCGATAACCTGGGGCATGTACAAACGGTCATACCGCCTGACCGTTCTGCCTGCTGTAGCTGTCGTTATCGACAGCTACAGCCTGGCGCTATCCTATTTCCACAGCAGGGACAGTGCTGTCCCTGCTGCGGCGACTGCCGGCTCCAGGCTGCACGCGGGGATCTCATAATACTTGTGAGATCCCGCGCATGCTCAGTGGAGCTGGTCGGGATAGAGACACAGCGCATCAGCAGTAGGCTGATGCGCTGTGGTCTCGAGCAGGTAGCGCCGGAGGGGGGCATTAACGCTCCACCTCTCCGGCCGATGAGATGTTCTTACATCTCACTGGTAGTGCTTCCTGCTTTGCCTCGGTAAAGAGGTCGAAGCGGGAAGCTTTATAGCGGCATGTTAAGTGCCACTATCATACATCTACACCAATATATTGAAACGCTGATAAGTGATACTCTGTCCCTTTGGATAACATAAGCTATGAGTGCCGCACCCTACAGTATATATATATATATATATATATATTACCTAAACATATACATATGAATATATATGTATATCTAATAGATTTATTTATATATATATATATATATATATATAATATATTTGTAGGCCTTATAAAAGTTAACAAAACCCTCTGTCATCTTGGACACAGTGAGGGATCTTAGTGGACAATGGGGCCATGTTGGTGGATAGTGGGGTTCATTGGTGGTCAGGAGGGACACATTATTGGTGGACAGTGGAGCACTTATCTAAACGCTGCTTACCTTTAAAATGCTTCTAGTTCGGCTCTGTCCCCGCTTCTCTGTCTGCACAGCTCTGCAGTCAGCCAGGAATTAAACAAAATGGTTGCTAGGGAGCGTCTAGGGAGTGGCTACAGGGCATTTTATCGTTCATCATTATCGTTCACAAATCGTTCAAGTATTTTAGTTGAACGATTTAAGAATGATTTGTGAACGATAATGATACGAGAATGATAAATTGGACGGGAAAAAAGCATGACGCACGATGCAGGAAACGACGAACGGGAGCGCGCATCGTTCATCGTTTACGACATTTCAATGAATGATTTGTAAACGATAAATGAATGATTGAACGAAAACGATATCATTATCTTTCAATCGCTCACTTTTATCTTCTAGTGGATGTGTGCCTTAAGTACTGGTGAGTGCATCGTACTCTATGGGAACAACAGGCGGTTGTTATAGGCAAAAGCTCTCCCTAATGTGACTCTAGGGGACATACAAATACAGGAGAGATTCATTACAGAAACATACAGTAGTGCAGCTTTAATAGGTGGTGATACACAAGTAAGCTGAAAAATAATAAATTAATACTCATTTACACCATTATTGCAAACTGCTCACTTTTAGCAAACTTGAAATGTTCTTTCTCAAATTATATTTTTTGTCCCGCCTTCTCTCTCAGGGCAGATGGCAGTTATCATGAAGCGCAAATAAGAAGTAAATCTAGTAGTGCATTCACTTTTCTTCTTAAAAGGACATTTAATTTTTGTTCATATAAAAAATGGATATAAAAAATTTACAGGACTTTACAATACATAATAGTGAAAAGCTGGGCACTATACCAGAGTTAGATGTTATAAACAAGAGACCCACTCAGCACTCCATTATCGACTCGTATTATTACACTAGGATCTGTGCATGGTTTGACAATCTAATACTGTCCGGATAACTTAAAGGGCCCTAAAAATAAACTGTTAGGCGTAATACGGACAATTATTAAAAATAATTGTTAAAACTGTACATGTGAATATTTGATATGTACCAAATATTTATAACTAAGTAAGACCATGGTGTTTTCAATACATTGTACTATACACAGTCAGTCTTGGATTGGGTCATCAGGGTACTGGGCAATTTCCCGGTGGGCCCCACTACATTGTAGCCACACCCCTTTTGGCAAGGGGTGGGGCTTAGCGGGACGCGTATGGGTGGGGGGTGTCGCTGCAATGCATGTTCTGGGTCACTGTGTCACAACCTAACAGTCCCAGTCTGACTGTGCTGTGACTGCTGGTGGAGGGTGCAGCCCCTTCCCTTCTTCATGCAGAGACTAAGCTCCACCCCCGCCAGACAACAAGGAGCTGCTGCTGCTGCTGATTTTCCTAATGGAGGTTAGAAATGCTGCCCTGGAAAGAGGTGAGATTGCAATGTTGAATGCATGCAGCTAGATCTAAGGATCCCCTATATACTTTATGTACTGTATGAGGGGTCATTTTACTTTGTAAAAGTCTACAGTAAGGGCCTGAATAAGAGATGGATGCCATGGCGATTTGTACGCAGATCGAGCGACTGTATGCTATTGCACATTTGTGAAAGCAGGAACTACCCATGTGCTGTGATTGGCTTGCGATTCCTCACTTACAGAGGAACCATTCACAAAGTAAGTGACAAGATTGTCAGCGTTTAAGGGAGGCAACAGGTGGTGGTTAGAAAAATGCAGGCATGTCTGACCGTGTAAACGCTGTTACATGGACGTACATAAATTAGGGGTCTATTTACTAATTCTGGATAAATCACTGCGCATAGGGCTAGGTCCTAATGGGCAGGGTGTGCTGCGTCTATGAAGAAGGGTGTCTGACCTTGTGTAAATTAAATAATGATGGTAGATGCGCTCAAAAACCACTTTTGTTCTGGTGTGCAAATGAAAATGATAAAAGAAACAAGATATCTAAAAGTTTAAACTAATTGTTACTATTCAAAACTGAAAGTAAACATACAAAGAAATATGGTATACAATAACAAAACTTAGCTCTGATCAAAGTCAATGATGCAACTATAAAATGTCCATACTAAGTAGCAAAGACAGCTAAAACAGTAAGGTGAACACCTGAATAAGGTGTGGGGGGGAGGGGGGGAGTTAGATCCAACACAATTTTAAAGAGAAAAAAAAAAGTGGGGAAGAAAAAGCGGGAAACTAAAATAACTTGTTCCAGAATTTAGGTCTATAAGGAAATGACCCGATTGGTCGTTGCAAAGTTGAGAGGGTATGGAGAACACAATAGAAATTCTTGAGGGGTGTTTATGTCCAGGATAGCTCAGTGTAGTGATAATGCGGCATCCCACAATATGATGATTTGTAGTAATGGTATGCACAGATGTTGTTGCCCGGGATATGATTCTTGGGGTAAGGAGTACGGTACTGGAGTTACTGGGGGCTGGTTCTCTTTGACACAGTGTCCTAGGTGTGGTGGTGCACCGGTGAACGCCTGGACTGAACTGACAGAAACCGGCCCTCCGCACCGGAAGGGCCGCTGATGTCTATGGGGGGATAAAATGGTTGCGGCTCGGGGAATCAGGTGCTGTTACCCCCCCTCCAAATTGAGACTTACTTCCTCAGGTCTCTACAGTGCTTCACTCTCACCCCTTACCGGCTTGTAGTCTTCTCGCGTATCTCCTCCTGTCGCTTCCGGATCAGTGATGTGTTCGCGGCCCATCTGGTGCCGCTGAGGTGTGAGATGTCAGTGGTGGTCTCCAGATCTCCTCTCAGTTAGTGTGAACAGGTGTAGCGCCAACGCGATTCAACCCTTGTGGTCTTCTGGGCAGTGCAATGTGAAGAAGGAGGTCTATTTACTAAGCCTTGGATGATGATTAAAGTCAATGGAGATAAGGTATCAACCAACCAGCTCCTAACTGTCATTTTTCAAACACAGCCTGTGACATGGCAGTTAATAGTTGATTGGCTGGTACTTTATTTATGTTCACTTTATCACCATCCAACGCTTAGTAAATAAACCCCTTACTCTTTGCAATCTCCTATGCAGCATGAGAGCACTCTGCGTGTCAGGATAGTTGCAGAGTCTGCAGCTGGTCAGACCTACCACAAGGGCAATATGGAGCTCGATGTACGTAGTTTTTACCACATTGTACGCATTTGAGAAAGCAGCAGTGGGCGTTCTTATGCTCAGGTAGGCTTTGTAACTATTAGCATATTTTTGCAGCTGTGTTCCATGCTAAATTGCAGCTGCAATCGCATTAGTGTCCATCTCTACATCATGCCCTAAATATATAGGAAACCCTCCTTTTTTTGGTACCCCATGGTGGAATAAACTCTCATACTTATGTTTTCTTATCACATTCCATTTAAATTTGGGCCAGGAACTGAACCCTTGGAATACATAACCGATATAAATAGTTGTAGGTCTGTGTAGATTGTAATAATCTAGTTCTAGGTGGAATAGTAATATATATTTGGGTTCCCTTTTCAAAAGTATTTCAATATGCATTAGACAATACAGAATCCTTAGTAATAAAACACAATGGCTCCCAACTGATAGGAAAAAAATAAAACACATTAGCCCAGAAAGGAAAAAACAAACACATAGGCCCCTGCAGGAAAATAATAAAATACATAGGATTCATATGAAAAAAAAAAAAAACATTGGTACCCATAGTAAAACACATAGCCCCTGATAGGAAAAAACAACACATTGGCCCCTACAGGATTTAAAAAAAATAAAACACATATGTTTCACTTGAAAAAACACACACATACAAGCAGGGTTACATAAACAGACATATACACATACAAACAGGGTTATATATAGAGGCATGCACACCCATACATACAGACATGTTTACATTTGGAGACACACAGAAGGGTTACATATAGAGAGGCCCCAACAGCATTTAAAAATAAAACACATAGGTTTCACTTGAATAAACACACACATACAGGCAGGGTTACATAAACAGATATATACATATAAACAGGGTCACATACATATAAGCTTACATATAGAGACACAACGAAGGGTTACATATACAGATTTACATAAAGACATAAAGGCAGGGTTATGTATAGAGATATACACAAATATACAGATAGAATTACATGTAGAGACATACACAATCATACAGACAGGGGGCCTGATTCAGAGCCCAATGCTCTGACAAGAGCGCTCGCTCTGAATCAGGGCCGTCCTACCTGATACTGGAGCAGCCTCCTGGCCACTCGCATAGCTGTGGGTGACCACCTGCAGCTTACGCGAGCGGCCAAAAAGATGGTCGTGATGGTCAAGACCATCGCGACCACCGGGCTTGCGACGAGACCCTTGTGGTAGGGTCTCATCTGCCGCAAGCCCTGGAGTGCTATTGGCTCTATCAGAGCCAAAAGCACTCCCACTGACATCACTGGTGATGTCAGTGGGGCCGGCCCCAGATGGTAGGCGTTCCCATGGGAACGCCTCCATCTGGGCAGCCACGCCCTCAGCACGCCCACCAAAGGGGGCGTGCTGTCACTCACCATCGACAGCACGTCCCCTTTGGTGCGAGACCATAGCGACGGCTTGGCCATCGCTATTTGGGTCTCGTGCATGCGCACGACGGAGCTCCCTCCGTCGTGCGCATGCGCACTTGGGCGTTCTGCGCTTGTGAGCGGGTCTGAATCAGACCCAGGGTCACATATAGATACATACACACATATTCAGACACGGCTACATATATATATATATATATATATATATGCACATACATATAGACAGGGTTACATATAAAGACATACACAGATAGGAGCTCAGCGGCCCAATGTTTGAAGTTCAGTCACTATGGGGCTTGCAACAAGACGTGGGTGGCTGTCGATGGTGAGTGACAGCTTTCCCCATTTTGTGGGCGCGTGGCTGGACAAACGCAAGCGTTCCCTTAGGAACGCCTGGCGTTTGTTGGGCGGGCAAACTGACATCACTACTGATCTCAGTAGTGGACTCCAAGCTCTATAAGAGCAGGGAGTCCACTCGGCCTTGCGGCAGCCTAGACCTCACCAAAGGGTCTCATCGCAAGGCTGATGGTCGCGATTATCACAATTGTCTCCTGGCCACTCGCACAAGCTGTGGGTGGTCTCCCACAGCTTTGCGAGCAGCTGGAGAAAAAAAAAAAACGCCCACAGACCCAGCAAGTGGCCAGCGGCTGCGAGCAGGTCTGAATCAGGGCCATAGACAGGTATACATATAGAGACAAATAGTATGGTTACATATAGAAATGTACATACATATGTGTCCACATACATCTTACCTCCGTGCACTACAAGTCATGTTAAACATAATGTGTGAGCGCTGTGTAACTCGGTAGAATCAAGCATATTTTCGTGCTACTTTTACCTTTAAATGTGTCTTTTTCACAAAGCGATGCAAATAGAATGCACAAGCAGCTTCTGAAGACTAAAATGATATGTGGCATGCCTATATTCTGTGTACAACTGCGAGTGTTTCTGCATGCAAAATACTACGTTACAGCTGTGAAGGTAAATATGCGCATTTGAAAGACATTCAGTGCTACTGAGTCACACTATGGCATGGCGCGACTAGAAGGGCGTAGTGAAAAGTAGAAATTCATTTATGCAAATCTACATGTATAGACCCCATACACACAAATACACATACATACAGGGTTACATTTAGAGACACACAGAAGGGTTACATATAGAGACATATACACACACATACATACAGGTATACATATAGAGACAAATAGTATGGCTACATATAGAAATGTACATACATATGTGTCCACATACACCTTACCTCTGTGCATTGCAAGTCACGTTAAACATAATGGGCTTGATTCAGACCCGCTCGCAAGCAGCCGCTCGCTCGTATGCCGAGCGAGCGAGAAAATGTTAATGGTTGACTTCGCACAAGCACTCGCCCGCAACCAAACTGATGCCCATTCTTCTACAATGCTCCTCCTATAGCTAGCGATTGATACAAGCTAGAGACCGAGCCACTTGTTGTTTGTTTATTTGTTTGTGATGGTTGCGCTCGCAGGTTATTTTGCTGCGGCAAACATGTCATGTTTCGATGGTCTATCTGTTTAACACAGCATTTGTTAATTGCTTGATGTCAACTATTTAATTAATTAACTTAAGTGTTGGGGAAATGCTGTTTTTATTTTTTAATATGTCACTAAACTTTATTGTTAAAATTTAATTTTTAAATGTGTTTTTTTTGGTTTAACCCTTCGTTGTTTTGTTGGTGTGGTTTTGGTTTTGAATATTGCTTGTTAATGTTTTGATGTTGTTAAGTGCATGTTCTAAATAGAATGCTAGTTTTAAGTATGGAAATTTTTTGCTCTTAACTTTGAATTCGCACCAAAACGCCTTGAGCCAATCAGATATGGCAATATTATGTCATATATCTGTCACATGATTAAAATAAATCCAAGCAGGGGGCGATTAGTTGAAAAGTTTGCCGGCAAACTAAAGGGTACCTGATACACTGCAGTATAACGTCCAGGTCCCCCTCCACTGTCATCAACGCGTTTCACCTGTCATTAGGCTTCCTCAGGAGGGGGACCTGGATTTTGTATTTTTTGGACTACATGTGTTGAATTTAAGACATTTCACTACCAAAGGAAACCTCCTGGATATTGATCCTGATTAGGGACCAGAATAATTCGCTATTCAGCGTGTCTGCATCCCTTTTTTAGTCTATTTTATTTTATTTTATTTCTCTACTCTTTATGTTAGTATGTCCTACAGTTCAATGTTATTTGTTACATGTTGTAAGTCAGTGTTTTTTAAATAGTCAGCATGATCAATAAACCTGCATTATAATATCACTGCTTCATTTATTCATTCAGTATTTATAGGATGCGCTAGAGGTTTTTCTTTTATCTACTATATCTATCAGGGAGGGTGAGCCCCCTTTTTTCCTTCCTCTCAAAGCGATACCTATAGGATCTGAAAATACTAGCGCTACCTTCATTCTTGCCTTTTTTTCCTTATACAGATGGTGAATGTTGTCCTCAGCCAGGAGCTCCGCTTGGCCAGGCAGTATTTGGGCCGCCTGGATGCGTGTTTCAGATGCATGATTGATAGTTTGGAGCAGCCATGATTGTTTTTATTTAGTTTTTTGATCATTTAATTTTTTTTTCTCCAGAATTAAATTTTATTTTGTTGCTACCACAGAGTCCTTATTCATTGTTAATTAAGTTTGGAATCAAGGTGTACTAATGTATATGTATTTTTATCTTGGTTATTTTTTTACATTAAATATGACATATTTACACATTCATTCCTAAATCAATGGCTAACTGTAACACCACATTTGTGGTGTTTTTGCAAAATACATATGGCTGATTTTGAGTTGTTTAAAATAGTTTTGAATTATGCTTTTTTTTTCAACCCAAAAACTTTGAAACAAAAAAACAACCTAAACAGGTTTGCCCTACTACCCATATCTACCATATGTTCCAAAAGCATTTAAAAATCTTTGACCCTTAAGTGTTTGTTTGGATATATTTACCCAAAAATCCTGACCAGGCTTAGACCCACTTGTGACAAAAGTGCAATCTGGATTACCTCCAACACACATTCACACACCAAATTTTTAAAGGGCTGTTGATATTGTTTGCCTTTACACTCCAAAAATACAATGTATGTGATGTTGAAATGTGCCATTTATTCACATCAATTACATCTAAACACACACAAATATGTACAAACCAATACATTTAGGAAAAAGGGAAAACACAAAACAAAGGTTGCTAAATAAATCATCAAGAACTGGTAGAAGATGGAGCATCACAACATGTTGGTCCAATGGCAGTAGGTTCTTAAGACAACATCATCTGGCATTCCAAAAAGTGTGACATGTGTTCTATATATCTGGGGCCTTGCACGCCTCCTATGCTATGCCTAGGAGGATGAACAGTTAGGTAGGGGTGTGAGAGCAGTGACACTACCAACTCTCCCACGGCTCTCTGAAATGTGTGAGAAAATTAATAATGTTGGCTGAGAATGAAAAAATGCAGCTACAAACTTAACTTCAGCAGAATGTGGAAGATTCTTACAGGGTTGGGAAGGGACATCTTGGCTTCCTCCTACACTTTTTTTTGAAACATTAAAAAAAAAAATAAGAAACATACCAAAGCTAATTAAATCATGCCCTTCAAAAAATGTAAACAATAAATTGTATTTGACACCAAAAACGGCCTGCTTTAAAACAAAAAACTAAAAATTAAAGATTTTTTATAAAAAAGCCAACCTCAACACTAGAGATACATGCAGTACTTCTATGTACTTACCAGGGACAACAAATAAGGAAGTTTGGGATAACCAAGAACTACAGAATCAAAAAACAACCATTTGTTAATATGGACACAGACATGCCCGACTTTGCAGGTCCACATGGTCTAGAAGGTAATTGTTTTATTTTAAACACCCATCCCAAACCAACCAAAAAAAACAAACAAACCCAATCTGAATTTTGCATATTTGCTTCTTTACAGAACCAGAGGAGGAACAGCCTGCTCCATAGGTGAGGGCTGGGCCCAGCAGATATGGAGGCTCTGCAGGGGATGACCCAATTTCATCATCTGGGGAACCTGTGGAGCCCACCACTGGGGCACCACCCGCCCAGGCCTTGTCCCGCCTCACCAAGTTGGTCGACCAGACTCAGCAGAATACAAATGTTCTGCTGAGGATGGAGGCCACTCTGGTGAGGATGGCGGAGGCCATGGAGACATCTGTTGTGGCCCAGATTCGGATGGCTGATGCCCAGGAGCAGGCAAACCGAATTGACATTTTGGAGCGACCCTCCCTTCTTGCAATTCCATCAAGGACTACCACCTCTGGCAGCCCATCAGATAGCCCCCAAACTATGGCAAGCCCTATTCCTAGGACAGAGCCAATACCATCAAGCTCTGGCCAGGCTAGTTGGCGTACTACACGCCAGTTGACTGTTGCAGAGCCGAAGCTTCAGCCGATGCGTCAAAAACACTGCAAATAGCACTGCCTATCTCGTCCTTTATCCATTCAACTGCAGTCCCCATATTTCTTGTAACCCATATCTCCATTTCCTTTGTCGTGAATTTTTAATGTTTATACATTTAAAGTTATTGTTTTCATTTTGTAGCCAAAAAACTGTTTGAAGCCATGAATTAAAATGGCACCAAAGTATTTTTCAAACAATAAACGAAAAAACGTAAAAGTATGTACATTTGAATTTTTACATTTCTATTATACTTTAAAAATATAGAGGGTTAATAAAAACAGGAAAAAGGTATTTGAATAGTAAAAACAGTAGGTTTAAATAAAATCCACAAAGTAGCTTAGCGATTTATAACAAAACACGTTTGCAAATCCAACAATACTAATTTGGTTAATTAAACTAATTTGTAAATGCAAACGCACCTGAAAAATTGGTCTGCCAATTATCTCTGTTATTACCAACAACTTAGACCACAGGTTCTCAAACTCGGTCCTCAGGACCCCAAACAAGGCATGTTTCTGGGTCTCCTCACAGAATCACATGTGAAATAAGTAGCTCCATCTGTGGACCTTTTAAAATGTGTCAGTGAGTAATGAGTACACCTGTGCACCTGCTGGGTGACCTGGAAAATGTGACCTGTGTGGGGTCCTGAGGACTGAGTTTGAGAACCACTGACTTAGACGATTATTAGGTGCTTGCATTGTGTGGTTCCAAATAGCAACATCACTCGTAACATCAGTTACATTAGATAGTATTGAATCTACTATGGGGCTACCACAAGCTTGACGATCATCCCGACCTGAAGCCTGCTCGCAGAGTGACGTATTACTACTTCCGCTATTCTATGTCGCTCGTAGCAGGTAATGTATGTATGCCCCTAAAACGCTGTGTGAATGCTGGAGCACGCCTGCGTTTTTAGACCACCACCTCTGTCAACACCCACAAACGGCCCTTCCTGTCAATCAACTATCGGGAGTCACTTCCTGCTCGCAGGCCATACAAGTGAAGGAATATGTCATCGCAAGGACTTGTACGCACATGCGCACAATGAAGTGCACGCATGCGTGGTCTGATAAAATTGGCCACGTATGAGCAAGCGGCCACTTGCGAGCGGGTCTGAATCAGGTCCAATGTGTGAGCGTTGTGTAGCTCGGTAGCACCAAACATATTTTCGTGCAACTTTTTACCTTTAAATGTGTATTTATCGCAAAGTGATGCAAATAGAACGCACAAGCAGGTTCTGCTGATTAAAATGATAGGTGGCATGCCTATATTCTGTGTACAACTGCGGGTGTATCTGCATGCAAAATACTATGTTACAGTGTCAGCAGCTGTGAAGGTAAATATGCGCATTTGAAAGATGTTCAGTGCTACTCAGTCACACTATGGCATGGCGCTACTAGAAGGGCTGTTTAACGCGCAAGTAAGATATATGTGGACACATCTATACACACATGCAGGCAAGTCACACATAGACATAGTGGGAGACATAAACAATGTGTTCCCCTGTAGTCAGTGCCAGATTAAGACCTCATGGGCCTGGAGCTGAAATTTATGAATGGCCCATTGTGTGCTGTTGCAGGGGATGCGACTACTGATATGGGGGTGTGGTCTGTGCCGTGATGTGTGGCTAGCATCATGGAGCATAGCTACCCACATACATTCAGCCATCCTCGAAAGACTCATCCTAAAACTGTGATACTGCTCATGTGCACATTGCCAATTATCAGTGATGGACAGAAATTGCAGGAGAGGGACCATAAGATTCCCTTTCCCCAATATATATTTTGTTGAAGACTACTTTACATAATTCCATATTTACATATGCTTTATGCTGTATAATGAAGCAGTACATGAGATTTAACAGGGCATTGGTACTTCCATTTTGTTTCTCTGCACAAACTCAGATTTAAATGGAAACTAGTGTGATGTCTTTAAGGCCGCACCCGAGGGAAATTGTTTTTCTAACACAGTGAATAGAGAATGCCCGTATATGTGTCCTTGTGCTGAGGAAAATATTTTGACTAAATATGGGATACAACAAGTAATGAGTATCACTCAAAAGGAATTCAGTTTCGAGTCGGATTCCTAAGGAGAAGTTAGAAAGAACAAGCTTTGTCTATTATCTGATAATGGTAGTGGGCGTATAAGGGGCGTATAATCTGAATATTGTATTAATGTATAAGTACTGTGTGATAATGTCAATATTTGTTATTCCTGCATTATAACCCTGGGAGAATATGTCCCAGTTAAAAGGGCTTGATCTAATTATTTAATTAATTAATTAAATTACAAATTCTTAAGTATACTGGATTGGAGAATATTACTTATTATGGAACAACACCAGGTTACAGGTAACTTAAACAGTTGGAGGCACTGCTTACGACTTTACAACATCCATCATCTACCTGTGCACCTGTCAGGTTTCCTCACTACCTCAACAATGGGAGAGGAGTGGCTGTACCTGCTGTCTGGCCAGCAGCTGGGGCATCCAATCTCCAAAATCTACGTGAGTATCAGAATTAATTATATATATACATTATGTATATATATATATGAATGTTTCTGTGGTCTGAGATGTTATGTAAAGAGAGGAAATGGGTGACTACGTGATGAAGGTGGTTTAGCTAAAGTTGAACTCAGAGATTATTTTATATTGTATGTTGTTGCATTTAAGTAATATTGCTAAAAATAGAGGTAACTGTATTAAGATGCTTTCATAATTTTATACTGTGATCTGATCACTCACAGTCAAAGGTTTATTTAATATTTGTGTAGTGAAGAATGTATGAATTATGAATATATAAAATGTGGAGATGTACCTGTTTTTCGACAGACAGACGTGTCGCAAGAGGTAATACAAATGTGGTTGTATTTGCTTGGAGAAAAACAGGTGATCATAGAAAGCTTGTTCTGACTATGTGCATTTCTATGGTGAGTGTTAAAAAGACAAGAGATGATAAAATGTGTATTCCAGTGGATGGAAATAAAAAGAGCAGCGTAAACTGTGAATTTGTAAGGTTTACATAATTAGTATAAGTAATTCTAAATTAAATGCAGAGATCAGCCCACGCGCGTGCGTAAAGTATGTCTTTAAATCTCTACACTTTCTTAAACAAATGTATGTTGTTGGGAACACAATGGCAGGCTGCAGCTGCTATTGCTATTTCTATAGTTGTGTCAGTAATGTTTAAAAATATTCTTAAAATCTTTAAAATAATGTTTAGTATCTGTGAAACAAAAAGTGATTCTGTCACAGTATCTGAAAAGTAGAGGCAGAGTTTACGTTATTGTTTGGCAAGAAATATTTCTTATAAGTTCAGAATGTCCCAGACAAAAGACAGAGTTTACAAAAGCAAGATAACTATAAAGGCTTATACATTTATTACATTATCATTGTTACATAAACCAATAGAGAAAGTTTGGAAACAGCTAATTTTTGCAGAAATTTGATTTTTTAGATAAATAGTGTTGATGTTATTACTGACCATAAGCCAAACGTTTAATGCTACGTTATAACAGACTAAATAAGAATAAGACAGTTGCTGCTAATCATAAAGGATTCCACATGATTACATGCTTAAGGGACTTTTTAAGGCTAGGTTGAATGATGCATAACGTAATAGGGCAGCATTTTAATATCTAGAGTGGGAAGAACAATACTTTAACATAATTGCCAACTTAACAAGGAAAGGACAGACACAGATCTTGTGCAGAACAGAGATGTTGGGTTGGAAGATATTTGGATATAAGTGAAGAGATGTATGTTGGTTTGGTTTGGTTAATAGCGTCATTCGTGAGTATAAGTATTTTAACTTGAATACGGTAGAAGACCGGCAGCCAATAGAGAGCCAGACAGACTAGATTAGCAGACACTGAATGTTTGTTGAGAACAATCAACCTCGCAGCTATATTCAAAATGCCATATAGTGGGGAAAACCAATAATGAGACTATTACAATTGTCTATGAGGAAATAATGACTCCATATGTTAGATTTGTTGCATTGTCTTGCGTAAGACATGGTCGAATTTTAGCTATGTTTTTTTTAGATGTATGTAACAGGATTTAGAGACAGTTGAATGTGAGAAACATTAGACAGTTTATAGTCAAGGATGACACCAAGGTAGCGAGCTTGTGAAGTGGGGTTGATTGTCGAGTTATCAAGTTGTCAATAGTTATAGAAATATCACGATGGTAACTATTATTGGCTGGTAGATATATAATTAATTCTGCTGTGGATATATTAATTTTGAGGTGGCAAGATGACATTCCAAGATGTAATGGTGGAGAGATATACAGTGACACAGATGAGCGCAGTTAGTGACAAATCTGGGGAGAAAATGGAGAATTTGAGTATTGTCTGCATACAGATGATATTGAAAATCAAAGGAGCAGATTAGTTTGCTAAGTATGGAGGTAAAATCAAAAAAGTGCACAGTATAACAATGATTATATAAGTAGGATGTCAATCAAGAATGGATGTGTCTTGAAAACCTAGGGATTATATTGTTTGTATAGGAAGAGAATGCTGTTTCTGTGAAGTATTAGGAATGAGATGAGAAGAGTGTAGATACTTCATCTTATTAGAGGGGTCTAATAAATATGACCCTATATACTTCCTATGTTCAGACCAGGATTGTAAACTTTTGTAATGACAAACTGTTTAACTCATTCTTTCAATATTTTCAGAGTGAGAAACTGTCTGTCTGTGTACCTAGTGCGTCAGTGTGAGTTTATCACTCTCTCTATACCCCTCCCTGATCGAGAAGCTGCACGGAGGAGAGGAAAAAAAAAATAAGCTTTGTTTCAGACAAATGCTTTAACTATCTCAGAGCATGAAACTGTGTCTGTATTCTTGCATCATAGGTTTATTTTGTACCTCAGCTAGGGTACTAATAAAAGAAGGTTATGAGACATACTTTTTAGTAAATATACGTAGTATCTACATAGTGTTTTAATAAAGCAAAAGGATATATTCTGAAAAAGTTTACAAACAGTTTACAATATTTGATGAATAATTTGAAATTTTGTTTTGTTCTAACAGATGACTCTGTCCTTATCTAACAGTGATCTGTGGTTATATTCAAAGTTATTTTAAACTTCAATAAGAGCTGCTAACAAACAATTGTGTTTCTTTTGCAGAAGCAAGTTGAAAGTTTAATGGGACAAAATCCAACTGTATACTGATAATTTTGAATATACAGAACGTTGTTTACCACCAGCTCGAAGACATTTATATCCTTAAAGGGTGGCATTAATTGTTAAGTTGAATTGCATCTATTGGTTTTACATAGTTATTCAGATATTTAATAATACTCAACTTAAACATTTCTTACAGCCAGATTTTTTTTTCTTGATGGGGGACAATATGTTAGACTCGTATCAATCTTACATATGTCATAATTTCAATTGTGCTACATTGATCTTCTTTATCCTCAACAGGGGGGAATATGGTTGATTATGGTTAATGGTGAGGAAAAAGGAAGACAATGAACATGTTTGCAATAATGAAATATAAAAATATTTTTCAGTAATGGAAAGTGTCATTAGATAATCCTGACTTAGGCCCTCATTCAGAGCCGTACGCTCTGAGCAGAGCGCACGCTCTGAATGAGGGCCGGCCTCCATAACTATGGAGCGTCCTCCTGGACGCTGGTATAGCTGTGGGTCACCACCCACAGCCTATACGAGCGTGCAGTTTGTTGGCCGCGATGGTCGTGACCATCGAAACTGCGAGCCGGAGCCTGCGGTTGAGGTTTTCAACCGCAAGCCCCGGAGTGATTTTGGCTCTATCAGAGCCAAAATCACTCCCACTGACATCACTAGTGATGTCAGTGGGCCGGCTTCTGACGGGAGGCGTTCCCGTGGGAACGCCCCGTCAGGGAGGCACGCCCCCGGCACGCCCACCAAAGGGGGCGTGCTGTCAATCAACATCGACAGCACTCCCCCTTTGATCAGACACAACGAGCGAAGGAAAGTCCTTCGCTCGTCGCGTCTGGCGCATGCGCACGACGGAGCTCCCGCCGTCGTGCGCATGCGCAGAGCACAACATCGACCCACTTGCGAGCAGACAGCCGCTTGCGAGTGGGTCTGAATCAGGCCCCTAGTTTTCTTTACTGATGATAACTGTTACAGACAGATACATAATGTTTTTTTTGGTTATAGGGTATGCATTACAGTGACTACCACATTCAACGTAGTTAGCTGAATGTAATGTACAGTATTGATTATAGCAATTGGAAGCATAGGGGTTACAGCATAGCTTCTGGGAACTACAATTTTACATGTACAAACAGTTAAAGAACTGAAAGAAGCAATATGTTTACTAAAGATAAGTTGTAGTAATTAAGTGTTGGGTACAAACTAAGAGATTGATATTATTTTCATGGGTAACATATTAGCTTACAGGGTAGTATGAAAGGTAATTTTAAGTACATATGATGAGCCAGTTATAGAAACTCAGTAGATGGTGTTTAAGGATATCACATTTGACCAATTAAAGCAATATCAGGAAAATACTTCTCACAATAAGGTCAATGTCTGGAAATTAAAGCATTGTTACAAGAAAGGATGATAATGGGTATTTGAGTAGAATTGAAATTATTACAAGCCTTATAGAGATGTTCATGGGTTAGTACATTTAAGAGCAGATAATATGAATCACATTGTACAATCTTACTGGTATGCTCGAGCTAGAGATAAAGTGAAAATGTGAATGTTTATGTAATTCAGATGATAAATAATGAAGAGAAAATGATACCTACTAAAACATTTTCAAAGTACTATTGATAATTGATTTTATTCAGTTACCAATGTCGATTAAGAAGGATTTGAGGTATGTCGATTAGAAAGGAGTGGGGCATGTCGTTTTAGAGGATTAAAGTTTGTTCTTGTTAAGGTTTCAGGATGTTGTAAAATATAGTGTTAGCATGTTCTTGGAGTTTACTGAATTTATATCTCCATAATGCTAAGAGAAGAGATTTTGGAGGAATTTGTATGTAAGGTATAGTTTGCTTACTGCAAGTGTTATTGAAAGTTACAGGGGAAGTTTTTCAAATAAGTGAAATGATGGGAATAAAATGAAAATTACACACAATGGTGTTATAAAAAATAAATGAGTTAAACTTACAAAAGAGACAGGAATGGCATTGTTTGAAGGCCTACATTTGGTGCTTCATAGTAATAGAATCACACCTGAGCCTTATCTCAATCTCTCCTTATTAATTTTTTTGAACTACAATCAAGATATGTTGCTAAACCAAAGACTGATTTGAGATTACAACATGATTTGACTGTTCAATATTTTTTACAATTGTCTAAGCAGCTACAACAAGAAGATTTTTGGGAAAGCTCAACAGGATATTCAACTAACATCAGCATTTGATGCAGAAGACAAAATACAGTCTACAGACTATGATGGTATGATGAGAAGTTTGTTACATTCTGGCTCCCTTACAGATCAAGATGGGATGGTCCTTAACATGGCAAAGTAATGCTGACAACAGATACAGCTATAAAGATTGCTGAGAAGGACACCTGGATCCATGGCTCACATTGAAAAAGGTCAGAGAGAGATCGAGCTTAAAGGGGACTTATTCTCAGACTCAAGTGTTGATATAGAGACTGAGCTATAAAGACCGGGATATAAGACTATGAGAACTCTTCAATCAAGATGGAGATTATTGCTCACAATAGACTATGAGATAGACTGATGACAAAGGAACCATAATTTTTCTTAGCTGCGTGATGGAAACAATCGTGTTTATTGCAACATTGAGACTTATTTTTATTTTGGAGAGAGGGCGAGCAAGGGTTCATGGTCTGGTATGACTACACATCCAGTAGTGTGGATGATGGGGTTATTCTAATAAGTCCTTTCCTTCCTCTTTTCTAAGCAGGGAAAATGATCGGTATCAGAAATCTGATTTATCATCTATTGAAAAGTGCATTGGCATTTACTGTACTAAACCAGAAGAAAGATGTATACTATGGTGTATGGATATTATTCAAAAGAGTATCCAATTCTACAAAAATATTAATTGATGGGTAAAGTATTAAATGGAACCATTCTTGAGTTGAAATATACTGAAAATACTAAGATAATTAACATAAAACCATGTGAGAATTGTGAAAGAAGTTGTAAACAGGAAAAGGGGTTACTGATAACTATAACTTAACAAATCCACTAATAATTATGTTATTTCCATATGTAAGTGAATGCATTCCATTTTGTTTTAATAAGGAAGTATATGAAATGAAACAGACTACACCTCAGATCTGAATAACTATAGGAATGTTTACTAGTCCAATACAAGTAGAAAATGTTGAGTCATAATATTATAATAAAATCTTTACTGTGTACAAACCTTAAATTCCTGGCTATACTGAACAATGTAAGGCAGATTTTAAAAGGACTAAATGCTTATTATGTACAATGTATTTTTACAATGAGGCATTTGATTATACACTGCTAGGGATTAGTTCCAATATTGAGTGTTCCTAATAGTGATACAGGTCATATAGTTCAGACATATTAGGAATGCTAATTACTACCATATTTCGGTTTGATGTTATTTTCTTGTTACCAGATAATCTTTATTACCAATGAGGAAAGTATGCTTACAAATTATTGCCAATTAATTCAGAAGATATTTCCTTTGTAGGCAAACTGATACTACAATTTTATGTTATAACTCATAATAATTTGTGATAAGTTCTTTTGCAGGATGCCAGACATTTTACAAGAGATATTGATCCATTGAATAAAAATACATTTCTCTGATTGATACTTCAGTGAGACATCATGTTGGAAACAACTTTGCTAACATCCTTACATATGATAATTGGGGATATTTGTATAATCAACATGAAATTATTGAACTGGACAAATTTATTGACAATGATACTGGACTTTCTATGATAAGACATTCATATATGTTGGACATTTATTAAAATATTCCAGAATGAACTATTACTACAACACCGCCATAATTGATTGCTTAATTGTACAGACTGGAGGATATTATTGAACTTTTTATACAAATCTTGAAATTCAATGTTGAAGTTATTTGACTAATAATACTACAGATGAAGAAACCATTATTATCAATTGCATAAATGAGGTTTATGTTATAAAAGAAGAATTTTTATGAATACATTGTGATAGAGACTCTAAAGTGATTTATGATGATCATGATTAGATACTAACTTTTGATTTTCAGGTTTAGAAATGTTTTTTTTAACATATTTTATGTACAGACAAAGGCCCTCATTGAGAGCCGCACGTTACCAACAGTACGCTCGTTGCGTTCCGATGTTGACTAACCGCGCATGCGTCGGTGTTACACTGCGCATGTGCGTATGGCAGATTGCGTGCTTTTTTTCTCTCGTTCCTAAAATAGCGTACAGGAAGTGACATGTCAAATGTGATTGATAGAACAGGGCGTTTTTGGGTGTTGACGGGGGTGGAGATGGAAAAACGCAGGCGTGGCGAGGCGTTTTTGGGGCGTACATACATTAGCAGATGCGAACGTCAAATGTGTTCGGACCGTCACATACGTCACTGGAACATCCTCTTTCCCTTCAAAATGCTCGCACAGTTTAGGGTCTGGATTACTCGACCACATTGGCGATGGCCTTCTCCTCCGTCCCGGGACTCCATGATGTTGCAGCGATTAATTGCGGGTGGTCACAAAAGCAATTAGTGTTGTATTGAAAACCGGCTTGGTATGTGTTTGGAAAGCAGTTTATTGGGATAGCACAAAACCGTACGCAGGTGGAAATCATACCTGCTAATGTCAGGATTACACAATCAATTGGCATACATTTTTGGGGGGTTTTTTTGGCCTCAATTTGTTGTTTATGGCCTATTGTGACAATAATGTCATCATGTTTTAATTAGCTCCCCTTTTTTTTTTTACTGTGGAATTTGCATCGTTATGTGATTTTTTAAACGTTCCTTCAAGAGGCCTTTTTTTTTAAAAAATGAAATGGTTTTTTGTGTCAGTTTTTGCCTTTAGGGCCAGGATTAAATGTAACCCATTTGTACAATAATGTCACAATACAATGTCAGATTTTTATCATAAATTTATTGTTTAAACACAAACCAATTGGCATAATATTTTGTTTTCTTTTTTTCTGGCAAAGATACTTTTTAACAAAAATAAATAATCAATAACTGCTAACATAAACGTACAAAAATAAATTAAAAACATTTCACAAGAAAGGAGAGGGAAGTTTTGACCAGAAAGGAATATGAGCCAAGCACAGAAGGAGTGTGGGAAAAGTCGCCATTGCTGTCACCGTTTTTTCGCCCGTTTGGATGGGGGAGGGTGGGCGCCAGACCGGGTCCGGGATGCCATCGGGCTGGCCTGTCCAGAGGCAGATGTTGTGGCCTCTGGACTAGGCACAGGGCTAGGCACATTTGGAGGATTGGCTGATGTTGTGCCAGAGGTGGAGGATCCTGATGTTCCGGCAGGAAGGGAGGTCGGCTCCACCATGTGCTGGCGAACGAGCTGCTCCAGGGCATCGGCGATGTGGATGTTGGCCCTGGTATTTTCCGCCAGGGCCTGACCAATGGTCACGTTGGCTGCAGCATTTTGCTCCAGGGCCTCAGCCACCCGTATCAGACTGGCGTCCATCCTCTGCAGAATCTCCGTATGGAAATCCGATTTGAAATTGAGTTCTGTGAGGAGGCCCACTGCCTGCGAGGGGGCACGCCCTGGACTGGCTTCTGCAGGGTCCTCAGCCGGATGTACTGGTTCCTCCCCTGCAGAACCAGCAGAAATTCTGCGGCCAAGGCTTCCCTCTGGAGCAGACTCATCCGCCTGTGTCTCTGTTGGAAAAATGAGAAAAGAGTCACATTAGAATCTACATATTGGCACAATAGCATTTCAGAGTTGGTGACATCACAATACTTACCTGGGCCAACATGAGGAGCCGCAAAGTCTGGCATGTCCGTATCCATGTTGGACACGCCAAACACCTCCACAGGCTGCACACACCCCTGTGCCAGCTCTTCTAAATCCGTCAACTCCAATGACACAGGGGTGGGACCCCCACCTGTCCCCCTTGCATGCCTAGCCCTGTCCGCGAGTTTTTGCTTTAGGCGATATTTGAAGTCGCCCCATCTGTGGGGAAAAATGGAAGCCATTATCCTTTGGTTTAAAATGGGGTTTGTTTTTAGGGGGGCAAGGGTTTACTTACCGCCGTTTGACATCCCGGGCTAGACGGACATAATCACCCACCCTATTGACAGCAACAGCTACCTCTTCCCACATTCTCCACTTCTGGCTTAGACTCATATTCCTGTCTGCCTGTGGCAGGATGTCCACACACTTCTGGATCAAAACCTCCATCTCCTTTCTTGTGAAATGTGGCTGCCTTTTTTTTTTGGCCGCTTTGGCCGGAATACTGGGCCCAGCAGCCTCTTCCATGTCATCCTCCTCACCTATTTGTGTAAATTTACAGAATTCACAAAATCACAACTTGCCTAATCTTATGTTTCAAATTAATCATTGATAGAAAATGCATGAAAGACTTACCGCCTGACTCTTGGGCATTTTTTCCCTGGTCTGTCGCCATGTCTGAGGTCCAAACAAGAAATACACCAGAATTTGAATGTGTTTTCGTGACGTATTTATACATGCGTCCTTATTTTGCGGCCGCATCATTGATTGTGCGGCCCTATGATCCCTCCTTAATTTGTGCGGGAAACGAAACACTATTTATGGCTTGGTGTGTCTCAAGTCGAGGTGGCGTTTTTGGATTGTTGGATGTTATCTTGGCTGGAGTTTATTGATTGCGTAGAAAGGAGTTGGCGGTTGGAGATTCGTTTGTTGGTTAGATTTGCGTTTTTTTTTTCCGTTATCTTTGTTGGTTTATATTTTTGGGACCTCGTTTCTTGATTTGGTAAGTTTTGTGAAGTCTAACTTTTGTTCAATTGTTGTTTCATTGTGTTTCATATATTTTGCAATTTTGGGATCCATAATTTCTTCTATTTTAGATTTTGTTTATTTTCGACCCCAAAGACCTTTTGATTTTGAATCTTAGATATTTGCTCTTGGTAAGTCCATTTTTTATCTTGTATTTGCAAACTAATTAGCGCATTTTTAGTAGTTACTCTTGTGACTTGTATTAGCGAACTAATTAGCGCATTTTTAGTAGTTACCCGTTTTCATGTACTGTGTTAAATGTCGCTTTGCGGTTTTGATAAATGGGTGTTTGGCATATTTTAACTTTGGTCTAGCACAAAATTTATAAACAAAAATGCACAGAGTGAAATGTGTCAAGTAATTTTGATGTTTATTTTCAGTTTGGACGTATCATGACAATACCCCGGCATGTAAGCAGCAATGGATGGTATCATCAAGCTAAGTTGTTTTAATATAGTTTTGGGGTGGGTCAAAAGCCTTACTTTGAAATCTTTGAATTTCAGGTTGATCTGGGGCGGATTGTTCTGGCCATGCTCCCGGAAGCCGACCAACCTCAATCTCATCCCAGGCGTAGGCATCGTAGGCATGCAAGGCCCCAGATATTTCGAACACGTGTCACCCTTTTTGGAATGCCCGATGATGGGTTTTAAGACGCTACCGTCTACCTCCCAAAATCATCATAGACACTCTCTCATTAATA
The DNA here is from genome assembly GCA_031769625.1 of Taudactylus pleione. NCBI lineage: Eukaryota > Metazoa > Chordata > Amphibia > Anura > Myobatrachidae > Taudactylus > Taudactylus pleione. Next base: position 765,655 of record JAUIMM010000329.1, on the reverse strand, counting down.
GAAAGTGATCTTGAGCGGCAAATTGACAGTCCAACAGCAATACCACCACTGACGCAATTTATGGCGGTGTTACATTTCTGTGCCTCAGGATCGTTTCAAACAACGGTGGGAATAGTGGCGGGCATCTCCCAATCCTCCTTTTCACGGATCCTGAGGGCAGTGATGGAGGCACTTTTCAAGCACCTCCATCATTTTATTCAAATGCCTTTGGATATGGGTGCCCTTAGTGTGGCCAAGGCCAATTTTTACCAAATAGCTGGCTTCCAACACATCATAGGGGTTGTGGATGGTACTCACATACCACTTCAGCCTCCAGCACGGCTGGAGGCAATATTTAGAAACAGGAAACACTATCACTCCCTGAATGTAATGGTGGTATGTGATGCCTCCCTCCAGATCCTGTCCCTGAATGCTAAATTACCAGGAAGTGCACATGACTCCTTCATCATCCGGCAATCAGGGATATGGCAGAAATTAACCAACCTACAAGCTGGTGATGTGTGGCTTCTGGGTAAGTGGAGACCTTTAGTACATAACAATGTTAAGCTTGATACACAGTGTTCCTGATGTTGTCTCTTATTTTTCACAGGAGACAGTGGATACCGTTGCATGTCCTGGCTGCTCACTCCTTATTTGGCTCCCACACCAGGCCCACAAAGTGAGTATAATTCCGCACTTACAGCCACCAGGCAAGTGGTGGAGCGCTGTATCGGCCTTTTAAAAGGCCGATTCAGATGCCTCCACCGCTCTGGTGGCGAGCTCATGTATTTGCCGGATATGGTGTCGAAAATTGTGGTCCTGTGTGGGATATTTCACGACATCGCCATAAGGAGTGGTGTCCCAATGCAGCCAGAGGATGCCTTACCTGAGGATGCCCCCCCCCGAGGTTGGTCGGAGGTCAGTATGTGGGGGGGCCATACGCGATGATGTGGTGGCCAGATTTTTTAGGTAAGTTTGACCAAAACTACAGTGTTTATACCTAATGTGTTTGTGTTTGTTTGCGAACATCTAATTTATTTGTATTTTTTTCTCCATCTTCTGTTTGTTCACATAATCTTTGGCACTCCAACGCTCACTACTCCCTGCTACCCTTACCAAACCTGGATCTGGTGATTTGGGGCATATATTCTGGAACCCATATCGCAACGCCATGTTTGTGGAATCATGTTGGCATGGTCTTTCGTCAACCAGTTCTTGATTTTTTTTTTAATTTAAATATTTTATTTGTATGTGTTGTATTTGAGTTTATCACTGTGGTTTTTTTTGAGGGAGTGACCTCTTTGATTTCTCATTTATGTTGTGAATAAATGTTTGGAGAGTGAAATGGTCTTCCTTTTTTTGGACGTTAACAGCAAGTGTAACCAGGTTAACACACCTTACATTTGACTAAGGGGTAATCCAGTACTGACACCAGTTGATGTAAACTGAAATATGTGTTCAGGTTCCCAACCCACACCAAAAGGAAGTCTGTCCAAACCTTTGGATTTGGAAGATTGGCCTAAGCAGCTTGCACACCAACTAGGAACCTGTAAAATGTAGAAATATCTAATTGACACTACACCCAAAAAGGGAAATGACATTGTTACTGTTCTGTGTTTCTTGTGGCTGTTTTACATACAAATACAAAACACAATCTAACTTTTAAAATAGGGAAATCCTTGCAGGAACAGTCAACTTATGTCAGGGAAATTTTTTTTTTTTTAGGAAAAAAAGAATGAGCCAGAACGTATATTTGAAATCAACAATTTATTTATAAAACGAAAAAAAAACAAAAAAAACTATTGGCGAAGGATGCCAGACAGCCGGTCAAGGCCCACAAGAACGCCAATGACATGTTGGCGCATCTGGCCAACACATTCGACCACCTCTTGCCGACGCCTCTGTTCCTCTGTGGGTGAGAAAAGTGTGTGGATTAATAAAACAATAGGGAAGCCACATTAAAAAAAAAAAAACACAACGAAATCACTCCTAAACCTAAAAAAAGAAACCAAAACAAAAAGGGGGTGCTGCCAAAAATACAAGGCCTATGTACAAATTCCCACAGGTGTGATATGTGTATGTTGAAACCAGCAGGAAGAGGTAAAGGCAAACTGCTAAATCACCAAAAGTAACCCCAAAAATCACGAATAAAGGCACGACACATGATTACATACAAACAGTTTGTGCTTAAAAAAAATGCGAAAGAAAAACATACCGGGAGCCAAAACGGGAGCTCCGGAAGTCCCTCCATGTTCTTCCTTGGAGGAGCCTTCATTCCCCAAAGAACGGGGAGGGGTAATGACGGACTCCGGGGAGGGGGTAATTGGAAGAGGGGTGGGTGGAGGAGAGGGGGAAGTAGGACGGAGGGGAATGAGGCCCGACAGTTCCGGGAGAGGGTCTGGGAAGGCTGGGGAGGAGTGGGGTATAGGGGAAATATTTGGGGTGGAGTGTTGGCTGGGGGTTGGGGATAGTGGCCGGGAACGCCGTCTGGCCGGACGGTGACGGCGTAGTCTTGGCTGTCCACCTAAAATATGTCAAACAAATTGAGGTTAGTTTCTGGCCAAATCCGGGGCCCAAATAAAAAAACAAAAACCACCAACAAAAAACATGCAAATAGGAGTAGAATGAAAAAAACAGAAATAGAGGGAAAACATGCACACGCAGATATGAGGACAAATAATAAATAGGACAGACAGGAAAACATGCACACGCAGATATGAGGACAAATAATAAATAGGACAGACAGGAAAACATGCACAGGCAGATATGAGGACAAATAATAAATAGGACAGACAGGAAAACATGCACACGCAGTTTGCCCCACAAACACAAACATGAAAACCACAATACATAACACTTACTTTCCAGTATCTGCATGCGAAAGCATGCCAGCAAGCGGGGCGTTTGCCGTTGCAGGTCTGACCACCTGCGCTCCAGCTGCCCGATGTTGCGGCGTGAACCTAAGGACCGCAGGCGGGACCGTGCCTCCGCATACGTGGAGCGCTTCTGCCGGTTGGTGATGGGTGGAGGCTGGCTGGTGATACGGCGATCCATCACCTCCGTAAGCACCAGCAGCTCGCGCCTGGTGAATGCGGAGGCTCTCATGATGGCAATGGAGTTTTTCATACAAAACATTTTTGATAAAGTGTGCCAAAAATTTCTGATTGGCTAATGTATTTTGGAAATTAACAGGAGCAATTTTATTGGTTAGTGTATGAGTCATGTGTTCAACAGGGCCAGAAATCTCTGGAGAGTTATGATAGGCTTGATGCAGTGACATGCGTTTGCAAATTTAAAAAAAGAAATGAACCCCGGGAAATATGCGGGGATCCACAGCAATAGAACAATTGTTTAATTGTGGTTCACATGTTTTTTGAACAATAAAAGCGAATGTTCCACCCGTACGTATTCTGCGGGTAAACACAAACATGGACAAGAGTAAAGTTTCTTGCATTGTGTTGAAAAAAAAAAAAAAATTAAGCTAATTGATACATTGATTGGCATGATACGATTGAGGGAGGTAGGCAGAATAAAGGAGCAGGTAATCGACATCTGACAAGGCCACTTCCGGTTTCACTTGTGCGTGCGTTCCCTTCAAGCCATTTCGGGGATGTACGCTCGCTATTTCGCACGCTCGTTAGTTAGAGGAGGGGTCGCCTGAGTTTAGGGAGGAATTTTAGATGCGAACGAAAATACGAGCGAGCCATTGAATTTAAATAATTTTGTACGTACGCCTAACGTACATGCGCCCGCTTGCGAGTGGGTCTGAATGAGGGCCAAAGTTTGTTCTTGAAATCTTAATCCTGATTTTTTGTAGTTGGCCTATGTTGTATTCAGAGGGCTACTTATAAAAAAAAAATGAAAACATATAAGAAATGGAGACGAGATATAGCACATGTAATTAATGTGCTTATCTAAGGGTGGAGCTGTCGAAGACTACTTTACATAATTCCATATTTACATATGCTTTATGCTGTATAATGAAGCAGTACATGAGATTTAACAGGCATTGGTACTTCCATTTTGTTTCTCTGTCCAAACTCAGATTTAAATGGAAACTAGTGTGATGTCTTTAAGGCCGCACCCGAGGGAAATTGTTTATCTAACACAGTGAAGAGAGAATGCCCGTATATGTGTCCTTGTGCTGAGGAAAATATTTTGACTAAATATGGGATACAACAAGTAATGAGTATCACTCAAAAGGAATTCAGTTTCGAGTCTGATTCCTAAGGAGGAGTTAGAAAGAACAAGCTTTGTCTATTATCTGATAATGGTAGTGGGCGTATAAGGGGCGTATAATCTGAATATTGTAATAATGTATAAGTACTGTGTGACAATGTCAATGGTTGTTATTCCTGCAATATAACCCTGGGAGAATATGTCCCAGTTAAAAGGGCTTGATCTAATTATTTAATTAATTAATAAAATTACAAATTCTTAAGTATACTGGATTGGAGAATATTACTTATTATGGAACAACACCAGGTTACAGGTAACTTAAACAATATATATATATATATATATATATATATATATATACACACACACACGTGCAAGATACATATTTACGTCCTGGTGCATACAGACACCGCTTCGTCGCATGTAATGACTTCACAGGTCTCACGAGACTCGGTGACATGGAGCATCCACACCACAAGTGAGCTGTAAACAAAGAATGTGATTGGGATCCTGCCGTGCCATTGTTGGCCCAGTGTGGGTATTTAGCTTGATAATTATGTTGGTATGCACCCTGACAAAAAATTTAATCTTGCACCTGTCCCTTCCTATCTCATTCAAATATAGCACTTTTATTTGCCATTGTTTCAAACTTAAAAATCAAACATGCTGAATCGCGTCATCGTGACCCCGCCCCTGCTTCACAATGACATTGATAACTGCATTGTGAAGAGGGGGCGGGGCCACGATGACGCACTCACGCTGCCATGGCCCCAAATATGTGTCATCATCATGCCACGACATGAGGGAGTGAAATGTAGGCCTATATATATGCATACACACACACACACGCAGCAATTACGGCCAGCACTCCAAAGGGCTAAGAGTGTAACTGTAATGTGCGCCTGGTGCCTTCCTTAAATTAAATGCCTGTCCCTGTGATGGGAAGGAAAAAAAATGTATGCAGCAATGGGCGGCACTTCCAGCGACCTCACAAAAGACACAAACACTCGTAGTATTAAATCAACGTTTCAGAACTCTAATGAACGTTCTTTCCTGAGGATACAATCTAATAATATATATATATATATATATAGCAATCAAATGGTCCGGCAGTCACACACAACTTGCAGTAACTTATGGAGGTGCCCTCACATAGTAAAAGCATACACAGTCCAAGGTGCGGCACTCTCCTTAATAAATACAATGACAACTGGTGCGTTATATCCATATAATGATAGGCGGCACTCCGAGACTTAGCAATAAGATAAAGCTGTATTAAGGCATGTCGCAGCGTCCTTATTAAGGCATGTCACAGTGTCCAACGTTTCAGAGAACCACTGTGCTTTTTTTTCAAGGTAACATGTTAAACATAAAAAAAAAGGAGCATAGTAGTGCTTTGAAACGTTGGACGCTGTGCAGGGCCGTAGCTAGGGTAGTGCGGCCGATGCCATCGCACAGGGCACCACAGGTCAGGGGGTTGTTTGGGCCTGTGAAATTTCTGTTTATTATCATTCTTGCTTGTAGCTTACACACTGGAGGGGGGGCAACTCAGGTAAAATAGAGCCAGTTTGTACAGGGGCCTCCAAATTGCCTTTTCCTGCCAGTACAGGTATGGACTGTCTGACATCCCTACTTGGATGCTGTCACCAATGTAATCCTCCACCATTCTGTCAGTGGTGACAGTATCATATGCAGTGACAGTAGACATGTCAGAAATTGTTGGCACGTCCTTCAGTCCGGACCAGATGTTCAAACCGGCCCTTGACTTATGACACAAGCGCACGCTTGGTGCTGCTGCTGTGTCGATGCATGTGCGGCTACTGCGCATACATTTTGCACACAAACACAGAAAAAAAATTGTTTATTTTTTGTGGAGCACACTTTGGGGGTTACACCACCCTTTAACAGACTTATGGGACACAGGCGCACACTTGGCGCTGCTCCTTTGTTGATGCACGTACAGTGCACACAATTCACAAAGACAGAAAAAAAAGAATTTTTTATTTTTTGTGGAGCGCACTTTTGGGGTTACACCACCCTTTAACAGACAGACACACGCTTGGCACTGCTGCTTTGAGGATGCACGTGCGGCTACAGCCCACACAATTCACAAAGACAGAAAAAAAGAAGAATTTTTTATTTTTTGTGGAGCGCACTTTGAGGGTAACACCACCCTTTAACAGACAGACGCACGCTTGTCACTACAGCTTTGAGGATGAAAGTGTGGCTACTGTGCATACATTTCACACACAAACACAGAAAAAAAGATTATTTTATTTTTGTTGGAGCGCACTTTGGGGGTTATAGCACCCTTTAATGGACAAGCCAGCCGGCCCTTTACTTATGACACAGGCGCACGCTTGACGCTGCTCCTTTGTTGATGCACATGCAGCCACAGTGCACACAATTCACAAACACAGAAAATAATTTTTTTGAACTTTGTCATTTGGGATTTTACATGCCCTCTACTATGACATTGGGCATCGACCTCACAGATGAAGTTGATGGCATTTTATCATCTATGTCATGACTAGTGGCAGCAGCTTCAGCACTAGAAGGAAGTGGTTCTTGATCTTTCCCTATTTTATTTTTAGGGGACAAAGTTTTGTCCTCCATTTATGTTATATTGATTGAAATATATGTGCGGCTAAGGCGCACACAAACACAGAAAAGAATCATTTAAAAAATTTTTGGAGTGGACTTTGGGGGTTACAGCAACCTTTAATGGTCAAGCCAGCCAGCCCTTTACTTATGACACAGGCGCACGCTTGGCGCTACTTTGTTGATGCACGTGCGGCTACTGCGTATACAATTCACAAACACAAAAAAATATATATTTTTATTTTTTTTGGAGTGCACTTTGGGGGTTACAGCACCCTTTAACGGACAAGCCAGCCGGCCCTTTACTTATGGGACACAGGTGCACGCTTGGCGCTACTTTGTTGATAACCGTGCAGCCACAGTGCACACAATTCACAAACACAGAAAATAATTTTTTATTTTGTTTGGAGTGCACTTTGGGGGTTACAGCACCCTTTAACGGTCAAGCCAGCTGGCCCTTTACTTATGCCACAGGCACACGCTTGGCGCTACTTTGTTGATGCACGTGTGGCTACTGCGCATACAATTCACAAGCACAAAAAAAAATATTTTTTTAATTTTTTTGGAGTGCACTTTGGTGGTTACAGCACCCTTAATGGACAAGGCAGCCGGCCCTTTACTTATGGGACACAGTCGCACGCTTGGCGCTGCTCCTTTGTTGATGCACGTGCAGCCACAGTGCACACAATTCACAAACACAGAAAATAATTTTTTATTTTGTTTGGAGTGCACTTTGGGGGTTACAGCACCCTTTAATGGTCAAGCTAGCCGGCCCTTTACTTATGACACAGGTTCACACTTGGCGCTAGTTTGTTGATGCACGTGCGGCTACTGTGCACACAATTCACAAACACAGAATTTTTTTTTTTTTTTTTGCACTTGGGGAAGCACCCCTGATGGACAGAGCATCCCCTGGACAACACTACAGCACCCCTTTAGGACTGGGACACTGCACAGGACTTTGGAGTGGACACAGCCCCTATGGACAACTGACTGCACTACACAGTCCAGCCAGCCCCTATGGACTTTGGAGGAGTGGACACAGCCCCTATGGACAACAGCAGCACAGCACAACACAGCCATCCCCTATGGACTTTGGAGGAGTGGACACAGCCCTTATGGACAACAGCAGCACAGCTCAACACAGCCAGCCCCTATGGACTTTGGAGGAGTGGACACAGCCCCTATGGACAACAGCAGCACAGCGCAGCACAGCACAGCACAACACTACACTGCACTACACTACACAGCCCAGCCAGCCCTAACTCCCACTCTCCCTCTTCATTGTCCACAGCCGAGTGAGAAAATGGCGCCGATGCGGGTACCTTATATAGAATCCAAAACCTGCGAGACCCGGAAGGCGGGATGATGACGTTTTGCCTCGATTTCATATCCGAGTCAGGCGGGAAAAGTCGAGCCTGACTTGGATCGGCCTCGGATCGGGGGGGCTCGGGGTGGTTCGATTTCAGAAATCCGAACCCGCTCACCCCTAGTATAGATATGCATACATATAAATATACACATACACACACACATATATATATATATATATATATAGCTATATATACACATAGTATACTGTATATATATATATATATATATATATATGCACACACACTAATATATATATATATATATATACATACACATACAGTGTATACAGTCACAGTATATATACACACATTATATATATATATATATATACATACATATTCATATATACATATATATATATATATATAGTATAATATATATTATTCCTATAACATATATTCTCTCTATCTCCCCCCAATCAGGCTGCAGTATACTACTATACAGCAGTAACCTGGCCAGCTGGATTGACAAGCACCTCCTCACCTTCGGGGGACTCATCAGACACCATTCTGCTGCAAGTCACCTTCGCAGAGCTGATGTGTCTGAGCCTATGCTGCAGTGCTTGTGGACATAGTCGCCGGCTCAGCTGATTGAGGGTCCTCCTGTGGGTATACAATCGGGAAGCCAGCAGCCAGAATCCCGGCAGCCGGCTTCCCGACTGCTTTATCCCGCCGTGGGATAAATGATCGCCGTCTATATCTAGACGCCGCTCATTTCCCCGACGCCGGGAGACAGACGCCCGGCATCCCGATCGAGCGGATGCTGGGCGCCGCAAGCGGACAGCCACAGGGGGGGAGGGTTAGGTTTAGGGCACCCGGGGGGAACTTAGGGTTAGGCACTTCCCCCGGGAGGGTTAGGGTTAGGCTAGGGGGAGGGAGGGTTAGGCTTATGCACCCCCGGGGGGACTTAGGGTTATGCACCCCCCGGGGGACTTAGGTTTAGGCAGCGGAGAAGGGGGGTTAGGGTTAGGCACTTAGAGGGGGATTTAGGGTTAGGCACAGGGGGGAAGTTAGGGTTAGGCACCCCTAAGTAGGGTTAGTGTTAGGGGGGTTAGGTTAGATTAGACAATACTTAGCTTATCACGATCTGGATTTCCAGTGCTGTCGGGCTTCCGCTGCCGGGCTCTGCTGTTTTGTCGGGCTGCCGCTGCCGGGATTCGAACTCCCGTCCATGTGGCAGCCGGGATATCATACTGATACTGCTCCTGTGTGGTGGTCGCGGTGAGCGGCACTTGTGCTGCCGAATCACTGTGTGTTAGCGGTGCTTGGAGGGCTAGTGAAGCCCAGCCCTCCACTGCGCCGCCATCATGTTTATGTAGTTTATGCTGCTGGCAGCTCTTGATCATCCACCGGCGCCGCAGCCAGGCAGGAGACGGGGAAAAGGGTGGGCCCTCAGACTGGATGGGATGGCCACTGGCAGGCTGCTGTAGAAGGGAAAAAAAATCCTCTCTACACAGCAGCACACACACATCGGATGTCTGTGGGCCTATTCTAATGGTGGGCCTGGAGCTGAAGCTCTGACAGCCCCATTATTAATACAGCCCTGCCTGTAGTCTCAACCCCTCTCACCTTGATGTGGAGCTTCCAGCAGTTCCCTGATTCTCCATGCTACCTGAACTGAGGAGTTAAACAAGCTGGTGTAGCCTTGCCACCCTACTCGGGTCAAAGGAGCATATGTACTGGGCTCCTCCAATCAGGGCTCAGCACACACTCCTCTTACCCCAGGTGTCTCACCATAGAGAAGCAACAAGAGCTGCTGTAAGTATGCTCTGGCATTGCCCCTTCCCAGATGTGGTCCTGGTGGTGCCCTCCTCAGTGTGGTGCTCTATGAGGCTGTGTAACTAGCCATGATTCTTTGTGTATGGTGTAGTGTTGTCTATGAACTTTTAATTCTACAAACATTATACAATTCCTGGATGAGCTAGCTTTCAAAATCTCCCCCCACCCATTCAAAACATAGTGATGCAACAGAAAGATCATATTATTTTATTAATTATTTCTATTACTAGTTATTTATATAGCATATACATTTTGCCCAGTGGAGATCACAATCTATATTCCTTACCATATGCACACACATTAGAGTTCGTTTTTGTCAGGAGCCAATTAACCTACTGTACTAGTATATTTTTGGATAGTTGGAGGTAACTGGAGTACCTGGAGGAAACCCACAGAAGCACGGGAACAATATACAATCTTCACACAGTTAGTGCCATGGAGGAAATCGAACCTAGGACCTCAGAATTGTGAGACAGTAATGCTAACCATTTCACCAATATAGTACATATAGTACACAAAATCTCTTACACAAAGTCTGTGATCTATCACAACCAATACATTATTGTTTTGCCACAGTCTTACTTCAAGAGGAAAGAAATACATGCACACCAACTCCATTGGTGTATTACTGAATATGTTGGACATAGGAGCCCAATGGGATGGCACTACATTCACAATAACTTTTTACTTTCTTTTCAGTTAGTGGCAAGTATCATTAGTCAGAAATTTACCCCAGGGAGGTGGGGGGTTTAGCCTAAACTGTCCATGGTTATTGTGAAGAACTTTCATTGTCATGCATCTATATTTCACTGAACAGAACCAACTGACTTTACTGCCGCTGCACCTGCCATTGGGCTGGTGCATGTTTTGATGGTGCAACCGATGATGGCTTCTAAAGATGCACCAGGTTGTATAACAGCTTTTGCGGACACTGAAAGTGGGTGTCTCTAACACTGCACATTCACACACATGTACAGTATGTACACCAGTGAAGTACTTTATAGTGGTATTTGCATAAAGATGCAGACAGACTGCCACACCTGCATCCACCTTTGAATCAGGCCCATAGAGGCTATTTTCTTAGCATCTTTGGGGCTCACTGGATTTGTGCTCATATCTGTTCTTTAAATTTAACACTAAGAACCAATTACAGTACTCCCTTGTAAGTAATCTAAAACTTCATCAATCTTGTGCACAGTGTATTGATTGGGCATCGATTACTTACAGTACTCAAAGTGCAATAATCTATACATGTCCCTATTTCTCCTTTCTTTTACCAGGCCAGTACTATTTAAGAAACATAAGGGCTTTCTAATTTAATATTCAGTACATTATCTAAATGGTCCTTTAGATTCCGCCTCATGTCTTCCAAGTCTACCAGAGCTGAACATCTTGATATTTCTCTGTATGGAGAACTTTATCATCACCCAAATAAGTTTTGTGTAAGGTCTCCCCTAAAGCCCACTCATTTCTCCCACTAATCATTGTTGTTCTTCCAATAGAATTTCACTTTCCTGAAAACCTGATTCAAAAGTTTCCCCTCATTTGCTAGAGGACATTGGAAAATTCTTAACTTTGATTCTCTCTTGACAATGTGGTTGAATAGTTACAGATTGTGAACAATGTTTTCCTTCTCAATGATACCACCACGCCTGTCACAAGTTGCACTCACACTCATACAGCAACTGTGCCATCCTGACATCTGAAATCTTGAAAATCATCTTGTTTTGTTACCCAGACTCTCCACAACTTTGCCACTCATATCTGATACAAGTTACTCTGTTTTGGTGGCTTGGCCGTGAATATGGATCATTGCAGTTTACTGCCAGTGCACCCAGAAGCTCCACCCATGAAATGACTAACCAACCTAATCAGGGGCGGAACTAGCGGCGGTGCAGCTGGTGCCTTGCATCGGGGCCCGCTGTGGTACAGGTGCCCATGGCTGCTTGCATCCAACAGCACCACTGCCCACCGACCTGGTCTCCATTAACTAAATGGTTGGAGCTGGAGCGGGCCCGCTTCGGCCGCTCCGGCTCCAACATGAGAGACACGCTCGCCATGTCATAACAAGGGGCCGGGCTGCTGGAGCAAGAGGATCGAGAGGAGCTGCAGATCGAGAGGAGCAGAAGAGGAAGAAATAAGGTAAGTGGCAGTGGTATGGAGGAGGGGAGGGTGAAAGAGGCTGACACACATCCTGGGGGGGAGAGAGGTTGAGACACACTCTGGGGCTGGGGGGGGGGAGAGGTTGAGACACATGCGGGGGCTGGGGGGGAGAGGCTGAGACACGCTGGGGCTGGGTGAGGAAAAAGGCTGAGACACACTGGGGCTGAGGGGGGGAAAGAGGATGAGACACATGCTGGGGCTGGGGGGAAAGAGACTGACACACGCTGGGGCTGGGGGGGAAAGAGGCTTAGACACATCCTGGGGCTGGGGGGGAAAGATGCTGACGCACGCTGGGGCTGGGGTTTGAAGAGGCTGACACACGCTGGGGCTGGGGGAGGAAAAAGGCTGACACACGCTGGGGCTGAGGGGGGAAAGAGGCTGAGACACATGCTGGGGCTGGGGTGAAAGAGACTGACACATCCTGGGGCTGGGGGGGAAAGATGCTGACACACGCTGGGGCTGGGGGGTAAGATGCTGACACACACTGGGGCTGGGGGGGAAAGATGCTGATACATGCTGGGGTTGGGGGGGAAAGACGATGATACACACTGGGGCTGGGGGGAAAGAGGCTGAGACACATCCTGGAGCTGGGGGGGAAAGATGCTGACACACGCTGGGGCTGGGGGGGAAAGATGCTGACACACACTGGGGCTGGGGGGCAAAGATGCTGATATATGCTGGGGTTGGGGGGGAAAGATGATGATACATGCTGGGGCTGGGGGGGAAAGATGATAGTACATGCTGGGGGGGAAAGAGGCTGATACACGCTGGGGCTGGGGGGGAAGAGGCTGATACATGCTGGGGCTGGGGGGGAAAGAGGCTGATACATGCTGGGGCTGGGGGGGAGAGGCTGAGACACGCTGGGGCTGGGGGGGAAAGATGCTGATACATGCTGGGGTTGGGGGGGAAAGACGATGATACATGCTGGGGCTGGGGGGAAAGACGATGATAAATGCTGGGGCTGGGGGGGAAAGAGGCTGATACATGCTGGGGCTGGCCGGAAAGAGGCTAAGACACATCCTGGAGCTGGGGGGGAAAGATGCTGACACACGCTGGGGCTGGGGGGGAAAGATGCTGACACACACTGGGGCTGGGGGGCAAAGATGCTGATATATGCTGGGGTTGGGGGGGAAAGATGATGATACACGCTGGGGCTGGGGGGGAAAGATGATAGTACATGCTGGGGCTGGGGGGGAAAGAGGCTGATACACGCTGGGGCTGGGGGGGAAAGAGGCTGATACATGCTGGGGCTGGGGGGGAAAGAGGCTGATACACGCTGGGGCTGGGGGGGAAAGAGGCTGATACATGCTGGGGCTGGGGGGGAAAGAGGCTGATACATGCTGGGGCTGGGGGGGAGAGGCTGAGACACGCTGGGGCTGGGGGGGAAAGAGGCTGAGACACATCCTGGGGCTGGGGTGAAAGAATCTGACACACGCTGGGGCTGGGGGGGAAAGATGCTGATACATGCTGGGGTTGGGGGGGAAAGACGATGATACATGCTGGGGCTGGGGGGAAAGACGATGATAAATGCTGGGGCTGGGGGTGAAAGAGGCTGATACATGCTGGGGCTGGCCGGAAAGAGGCTGAGACACATGCTGGGGTGGAAAGAGGCTGAGACATGCTGGGGCTGGGGGGGAAAGATGCTGACACACCCTGGGGCTGGGGAGGACAGAGGCTGATACATGCTGGGGTTGGGGGGGAAAGACGATGATACATGCTGGGGCTGGGGGGAAAGATGCTGATACATGCTGGGGTTGGGGGGGAAAGATGATGATACACGCTGGGGCTGGGGGGAAAGAGGCTGAGACACATCCTGGGGCTGGGGGAAAGATGTTGACACACGCTGGGGCTGGGGCGGAAAGAGGCTGAGACACATGCTGGGGCGGGAAGAGGCTGAGACATGCTGGGGCTGGGGGGGAAAGATGCTGACACATGCTGGGGCTGGGGGGAGAGAGACTGACACACGCTGGGGCTGGGGGTGAAAGAGGCTGACACACACACTGCGGCTGGGGGGGAAAGAGGCTGACACATGCTGGGGCTGGGGGGGAAAGAGCCTGACACACACACTGGGGCTGGGGGGGAAAGAGGCTGACACACACACTGGGGCTGGGGGGAAAAGAGGATGACATGCTGGCGCTGGGGGGGAAAGAGGCTGACACGCTGGGGTTGGAGGGAGAATGAGGCTGACACGCTGGGGCCTGGGGGAGAATGAGGCTGACACACTGGGGCTGGACAGACTGAATTTACTGACTGGGGGGGCAGTGAGGGGTGGTGAAAAAACAAGGCTGGGCAGCAGGACAGACACTGTATTTAATTACTGGGGAGGGGTGGTGAGAAAATGTTGGGGTGCCAGGAATGGGTGGGGTGGGGGGGGTCCAAAGCAGATTCTTGCACCTGGGCCCACCACTCTCTAGTTCCGCCACTGAACCTAATTGTGCGTGTGCACCATTCCAGCCTATAGAGCCCTTCTCTGTATGACATTACTGGACCCCAGCCTACTTAAGAAGATCTACTCCAGTCACCAGTTCTTGGTTAATGTAAGGCATTTCTTGTGCCTAGTATCTTGATCTTTGATTCTGAATTTATGAACTCAGAGCCTTTCTGTTGAAGGTAAAAGGGGGTTCTATAAGGGAGAAGATAAAGGGACATATAGGGAAAGTGGTATATATAATTTGAATCAAAATGGCTTCACTATAGTCAAAGGTATAACAGCTACTTATAAGAAATGGTGTTTTAATTAAATGGGTAATAAATAAGGGACTTGGACAAACTTAATTACATACACTGCTTATTGCTTCTTATTAATAGTTCAAGTATGCAAAGCATTTGGATATGCTTATAATCTTTAGCCTACATACAAAGTTGTTCTGTTTGTGGACTTTAGCATACATACAGAATGTCCTGAAATGTTCCAGATGGAAAGTACAGCCTGATTTCACTATTACCATTCCCTCAATATCTGGTATTAGTAATAGAGATGTGCTAGTCAGTTTCCCAGGGAGCCGACAACAACCGAATTTAGGGGTTCCGAGTCGAACCGAGTCAGCGTTCAGAATAACTTTGGGGAACAGAGTCGAACCAAATCCTGTTCCAGTTCTGCAGGCAGTTCGGAACTTGGATTTAAAAATCGAACTCGGGTTTTGGATTGCAAGTAAATATGCCCAAAGTCCAAACATATCCAAATGACATGATTTTATTTATTTATTTATTTTAAAATACAGATCCAAAACCAAAACACATGAGGCTGTTTTTGCAAAACCAAAACATGAAGATGAGTCCAGATCCAAAAACAAAACACGGGGGTCCACGCATATCTCTAATTAATAATATAATCATGTGATATGTTCATGTGTTCTCTGGTACAAATCTCTGAGAGATTCTTGTACAGAATAAATTGATGTTGGTTCCAATAATGACTGTACCTTCTTCTCTGTAGAACCAATGCAAGTTAAAGGTTAATTGTAAAGTAAAATTAAACTTTTATTGATAATGCAAGTTAGTCATCTATGTAATCAGAGAGAAATGTATATATCTGTCTGTTTGTCCTTTATGTACGGCCAGAGCTTTGTACCTAGCTTCACCAAATTTGGCATGGAGGTGTAGTTTGACCATGATCATGTTTTTGCATAGGGTAAGGTAGAGATGTTGGAATGTGCGCTCGCCCTATGGGTGCGATGATAGTGTGGTTATGTGTGGTGATGTGTGTGTGGTTGATGTCGAGTAGGGAGTAATGGGGTGTGGGAGGGAAGGTGGGTTGGGTGGGATGGAGGTGTGAGATGAGAAAATAAAGTCAGACAACAAAATGTGGTGGCCAAACAATTTATTGGAATAGTCACACTGCTAATTCTTTTCGGTCCCAGACACCATAGGGAGGATTGGCGATGTGGTGGAGGGTGTGGATGGAGAGTGGAGAGGTGGGTGGACCCTTTTAGGGGGCTCCTTTCCATGCCGTTTAGTAGACCATCATGTTACCCCTGCTGGACCTTTGGTCAACAGTCTAGGACATCTCGGGTGGTGCGGAGGTGGTAGTGGGGTGGTGTTGGGGGCGGCAGCAGGTGTGGTGGTTGTGGATGTGCACACTGGCGGTGTCCCACACAGGGGTCAAAGTCTCAAAGTCATGTACCTACCGGTAGAATTTGAGTGGTTGATTGAGGCCTTGGATGCTGGTAGACAGTGCTTGAAATTTGCTGTTGCAGTGTCGGCAGTGCTTGGAGTTAGCTGATGCAGTGTCAGCGGTAGGTAGATGCTGGTTGAGTGATGTAGCAGGTCTGTTGAGGTTGGATGCTTGCTGGTGCACTTTGGAGCTCTGTGCACTGCGGTGGTGTGGTTTGCTGCTGCTGCCTGGTGGGTGCCAGCTGGTGGGAGTGTCGCTGGTGGACCTGCTGAGGGTTGAGCAGTTGGTGAAAACTCTCAGGCGGTGGGGGGTTAGCCTGGAATGGACTGGTGGAGGAGCACTCTGGGGGGCTGTGCAGGGCCTTGCCAGGTGTGGTGCCTAGCGCGGCCCTGCAGGTGGTGGGGAGAGATGGGACTGGAGACAGCAAGGCCCAACAAGGACCTTTGGTGGATTCAAGCTGTAATGCAGGGGTGTAGGGGGTCTCCAATGCATTTTGGCAGGGGCTCTGCCTTCTCCTGTTGGGGATGCTCACCACACGTAACCACACTATCATCGCACCCATAGGACGAGCGCAACTTCCAACATCTCTACCTTACCCAATTACAATGCAGGACCTGGTACTCCTGTCAGTAGGAAGGTGCAGCACCCCACAAACAAATATAGCACATCCACATCCCATCTTCCCATACAGAAGAGAGCAGTTCTACCCCATCATTTATAATAGGTTTTTGCATAGGTTTGGACTTTGTCAGGGCAACACACTGTCACACAATCCCTATAAATGTGGGCACTCTTAAATTACACAGGTTCCTGGGCTGGCTCAAGTGGAAATTGGCAGTCTGTCAAAAACCTGCGTGAAAAATACAAAAGTATCCTTTTAACTTCACAGTCTAAAGCTATGTACACACTGTAGCGATGTTGTTACGATATACATACCCTTCCTCCGCACTCCATAGACTTCAATGGTGTGAAACATCCATTGAAATCTATGTTGGGAACCGCTACATTGTATCCAATGATGTAACCACAAGGTTCACCTCAAGGTTTCCACCATAGGTTCCACCAAGGTTCACCTCAAGCAGTTTCCATCATAGACTTCAATGGAGATTTCACACCATTGACATCTATGGAGGAAACAGGCTGATTGCCTCCATCGAAGCTGTCCACTGATTGGCTGGTGGGTCCTGCAATGACTGGGCACATGTGGGCCCCAGTCATTCACGCGGAGGAAGGGTATATGTAAACATGCCCTTCTTCCTATCCGGGATGGTATTGGGATCTCTCTGTTTTTTCTTTAACCCCCTGGATACCTACATGGACTGAAGAGGACATGATCAACGCATAGGATAAGGTGAGTATGGATTTTTTTTTCATGTACCCATGGATGCTACTTGGAGAAGGGGACATTATTGGCTACAGGGATACATAGGTGACAGTGCATGTGCGTGTGCCTGTATGTTTAAATAACATTTTATTTATTTTATATTTATTTTGCAGTAGAACTACAGGTACCAGCAGGCCTGTAATGCCCGCATGCTGGTACTTGTGGTTCTCCTAGCATGTGGGGGATGCTTGCTGGGATCTGCAATTCTATTGCAAAAGACAATATTTACACTTCTACCTAATGCACCACATTTTCACTATCAACCCGGCACCCAGCAGCCAGGGGTGCTGGGGATAGCCCCGGTCTATCAACATAGGCCTGGGGAGCCCTGGAGAGGGGGACTTCTTTATAGGGGGGGTCCCAACCTCCCCAGGGATGCCCGGCCTGGTCTGACTAGTGGTCAGGAGTAATGCTTTTGGCCGGGAGACCCAGTGAAAGGGTTTCTCTGGCTGTGGCATGGGGTAATTCTAGAAAAAGTTTGGTGCTGGTTATGGAAATTACACATTTTTGTCCCCTGTATTTTTAGAGCCAGGACAGGCTTTATATAAGTCATTGCTGGTTTGTAAAATACAGAGGGCCCCTATGCATTTTGTCCACTGTATTTTAAAACCAGCACAGGCTCTACAGAGCCCAGGGCTGGTTATGCTTCTGGGGAAGACACACACCATGACAGCACAATTTTATTTAAACATACAGGCACACACACACATGCACACTCACCTATGTTTCCCTGTAGCTAATCATGTCCCCTTCTTCAAGTAGCATTCATATTCATGGGTGCCTGAAAAAAAATCCATACTCACCTTAACCTATGCATTGATCATGTCCTGTTCGGTCCATGTAGGTATCCAGGGGGTTAAAAATAACAAACGTGGGAAATCCTGATACCATGCTGACAGGAGGAAGGGTATGTTTACACATACCCTTCCTCCGCACGAATGACTGAGACCCATGTGTGCCCTGTCATTGCTGGAACCGGCAGCCAATCAGTGGGCTACTCCGTTGGAGCTGCCCGCTGATTAGCTGTTTGCAGTCAGCCTGTCTCCTCCATAGATTTCAATGGTGTGAAATATCCATTGAAGTCTATGTTGGGAACCGCTACATTGTATTATTATTATTATCATATATTTATATGGTGTCACAAATGTTCTGCAGCGCCTTACAAAGTACATAAACAAGTGACTTACAGAACAATACACTACAGGACCAGGACATGGCTGATCTATATTGCTACATTAGCGACCATAACACCCACATAAGCAACAGAGCATAAGCAACCAAGTATTAGGTGCCCTAGTGGTGAATAAGAAGTAGATGAAACTAAAGTAGGGAGAAGCACAAGAGGGTAGAGGGCCCTGCTCGTAAGAGCTTACATTCTAAAAGGGAGGGGAAGACAAACAGGGTTGACACAAATGGGGTAGATGGGGAGGAAGGAGCATGTAGCAGGGAGTTAGAATGATAGCTGGGAGGCTTTGATGAAGTAGTGGGTCTTAAGAACCCGTTTGAAGGATTTCAAAGAGGTGGAGAGTCTGGTTGCGAGTGGGATAGAGTTTCAGAGGTGGGGAGCAGCACGGGCAAAGTCTTGGAGGCAGCAGTGGGAGGAAGTAATCAGCTGACATCATGAAAGGTGGCGTGCATTAGTTGAGCAAAGAGAGTGAAGAGGAGGGTGAAGGGAGATGAGATCAGAGATATATATATGGGAGAAGATTGGGTGAGGGCTTTGTAAGTGAGCGTGAGAACCTTAAATTGTATCCAATGATGTAACCGCAAGGGTCACCTCAAGTATGCCAATAATGCCCGCATGCTGGTACTTGTGGTTCTCCTAGTACTAGCATGTGGGGGAGGCTTGTTGGGACCTGTAGTTCTATTGCAAAATACAATAATTACACTTCTATCTATTGCACCACATTTTCACTATCAACCATGCACCCAGCGGCCAGGGGTGCCGGGGATAGCCCCAGGCTATCAACATAGGGCTGGGGAACCCTGGAGAGGGGGACTCCTTTATTGGGGGGGTCCCCACCTCCCCAGGGATCCCCTGCCTGGGCTGACTAGCGGTCAGGGGTAATGCTTTTGGCCGGGGGAACCGGTGAAAGGGTTTCTCTGGCTGTGGCATTGCCCCCCACTAGAAAAGTTTTGTGCTGGTTATGGAAATTACAGTGGACCCCTACTCGTTTTGTCCCCTGTGTTTCCACAACCAGGATGTATCTGAAAAGCCCTGTGCTGGTACTTAAAATACTGTGTACCCCTATGCATTTTGTCCCCTGTATTTTTAGAACCAGGACAGGCTTTATATAGCCCGTTGCTGGTTTGTAAAGTACAGGGGCCCCCTATGCATTTTGTCCTGTGTATTTTAGAAACCAAGCTGTACAGAGCCCAGGGCTGGTTATGCTTCTGGGGAGGGGGTGCATGTAATTTTTCTTTTTAACACGCAGACAAAAGTCTTCACGGATCTCCCTGATCTATGGAAGCTTCTATATAACTCACACTTTTTGATGCTAGTTGCATTAAAAGGTGTGAATTTACACAGACAAACACTCGCACAGATTCGCATAGTGTAGTAGCCTGGAGCTAAAAAGTTTGCGGGGTATTACATTTGCGAGTCCCGGCACCAACTGACACCTTCAAAAAATGTGAGACAGTGTGAGTTGGATTTAAACTAAAACCCGAACCCTATTACATTTGGCCCATAGTGTGCCTTTATGTGAATTTAATGCACTTCATTATTACCAGTACATATTGACTGGTATATAGATTCACACAGCTCATGGAGCAATACTGTGACTAATATAGAACTCAGATGGTGCATAAATATAAAGATCTGTAACACACTTGGGACTGTATGCTCAAAGGAAATATTTTTATTAATACGTCCAGATAATTATAATACGAATATCCCACTGATTTGTATGCACAACATTATTAAAATAAATTGCTCCTAATCCACTTTGAATTTGCTACAATAAGATCTTCATGAATTAAAGACCCAGGCCCTGATTCAGAGCCGCTCGCTATTTGCGAGTGCATGCTCTGAATAAGGGCGGGGAATTTTTTTTTTCCTGTCCGCTCGCTAAGCTGTTGGTGCCCACCCACAGCTAGTGCGAGCGGGCAGGAGATGGTCACGATTTGTCGCGACCATTGGCATTGCGAGGAGACCCTAAGGTAGGGTCTCAGCACTCACAATGCTGAGTGGACTTCCAGCATTGTGAGTGCTGAGACGTTGCGCATGCCGTGCATGCGCAATGGCCCACCATCGACCTGCTTGCGAGTGCAATGCGCTTGCGAGCAGGTCTGAATCAGGCCCACAATACTTGTATTTGAAATAAGAAGACACAATACATGCAGCTATCATTTTTATTTACACATTTCTAACTTTCTTGCACTGTCTATAATAGAACTCTATTAAAAGTTATATTTTTAACTTTTCATTTGCACCATACACAGATCTGTTTCTTTTTTATAATACCCTATTCAGGTTATGCCAAACAGTAGTACCCCTTATACACATTACCCTTGAATCCACAGTAATTAAGCCACTGTTTGCACACATGTTAGCAAATAATGGGGTGCTTTTTAAGATAAATTGAATGGGGTTATAGGTGAGAAGGATGTAAACAAATAGAGGCTGCAGGTTTACTTCAGGGTCCAGTCTTCAGCCCAGGCAACACTGGGTATCCCAGCTAGTACTGTATAAAATAACTCATGTAGTACTAATTTTATGGTTTCGCAAATTCACCATTATTCCACTGTATATTAAAGAAGTGTAGCTCCATTTACAGTAAATGTAACACTATATCTGTCATGACCCAGGTTTCGCGGCATGGAGGTTTGCGGTCCTTACCAGTGAGGGCGCTGTGGAGTGGTCCTTCTGGCAGGGGAGCTGGCGTGTGGGGATTGGCATTGCATGTACGCCATACTTGCCTACCCTCCCGCTTTCTTAGATGGGAGCTCCCGCTACCCCGCAATATAAAGGGAATCCCCCGCTTTCCCCACTGCCCCATCAGAAATCGGGACTGCGCATGCGTGACTCAGTCCGGATGTAACAGGCGCAGGGTTTGAGATTGCCCGACACGCGTGTGTGGACGTCAGGCTTACTTTAAGCCAACCACCGCGGGGTTGGGAGCATTCTTGCCTACCCTCCCGATTTGGTCGGGTGCCTCCCGAAAATCGGGTGCCGCTCCCGACCTCCCGGGAAGGCAGGCAATCCTCCCGGCTGCCAGCGACCCCTCCTATCCCCCGTACTTACATGTAAAGCCCCCGCAGCGGGGGATGGCGGTGACATGATTCACGTGGAATCACGTAATTTTGGCCCCGCCCCCTGCTTCACACTGCCCGCAAACTCTCATCCACTGGCCAGCCCCGCCCCCGTGTTGTTGGCCACGCCCCCCAGTCATGCTGATCTGGCTGCTCCCTCCCGGAAGGGGCAGCCAGATTGTTGGCAAGTATGGGTTGGGAGTGAGTGGCGGTGGCCGGCCGCCTAACCCAGCCAGATCCCAGTGTGGCTGTATAATGTGCACGGGTGGTCGGCAGTGTTGTGCTGCGGCAGCGCTGCCTTTACGGCCACAGTGCCCTTATCTCCTCTTCACAATGCGGCGGGACCTGCTTCCGCCTCCGCGGCAGTCAGTGCCACGAGAACTGAGCTGCAGCAGCAGAGTCATCATGTGTACCAGGTAAGTGACTGCACACTGACCTGGGGAGGGGACACAGCTTCCAGTAAACACTGATATGTGGCATTATGGAGGGGAGAGAGGACTGCATAGTGATATATCAGGGGACACAGCTCACAGTACACACTATGTGGTATTATTATACAGGGGGAGGGGACTGTACAGTGATATATGAGGGGACACAGCTCACAGTACACACTGATTATGTGGTAGTATTATTATATAGAGGAGAGGTGACTGTACAGTGATATATGAGGAGATACAGCTCACAGTACACACAGATTATGTGGTGGTATTATTATATAGGGGAGAGGGGACTGTAAAGTGATATATGATGGGGAATAGCACAGCTCCCAGCTCACACTATGTGGTATTATTATATAGGGGGAGAGGACTGTACAGTGATATATGATGGGGAATAGCACAGCTCCCAGCACACATTATGTGGTATTATTATATAGAGGAGAGGTGACTGTACAGAGATATATGATGGGGAATAGCACAGCTCCCAGCACACATTATGTGGTATTATTATATAGGGGAGAGGGGACTGTAAAGTGATATATGATGAGGAACAGCACAGCTCCCAGCACACATTATGTGGTATTATTATATAGGGGGAGGGGACTGTACAGTGATATATGATGGGGAATAGCACAGCTCCCAGCACACACTATGTGGTATTATTATATAGGGGGAGGGGACTCTAAAGTGATATATGATGGGGAATAGTACAGCTCCCAGCACACACTATGTGGTATTATTATATAGGGGGAGGGGACTGTACAGTGATATATGATGGGGAATAGTTCAGCTCCCAGCACTCATTATGTGGTATTATTATATAGGGGGAGGGGACTGTACAGTGATATATGATGGGGAATAGTACAGCTCCCAGCACACATTATGTGGTATTATTATATAGGGGGAGGGAACTGTACAGTGATATATGAGGGGAAATAGCACAGCTCCCAGCACACACTATCATGGTATTATATAGAGGAGAGGACTGTTTAATGATATATGATACCTCCTGCACTGCTGCAACAGCATTGAGACATCAGCCCACACACAGCAACTGGCAGCCGTTACTCTTGCCCGCAATCCCCAGCACCTGCATTTTGCAGTATACAACCCTGATCTCCCGTTATTGCTGGCGTCTCACCCCTAAGTAGAAATAGATATGGTAGTGTATAGATCCCTTTCAGTAGATGTATCTAGAAGTGATGTAGAGTGGGGGCGGAAGTGCGGTTCCATACCCATAAAGGACACCAAAAGTAGAAATTTGTTAGCTTGCTACGCTTCACTCGTCACAGGTTTATATTTCCCCTCCATGTGCACATGGATAGTAACTAATGACGTTGGACAGTGAGCGATGACGTCAGGGTACATCTGCTGAAGGGGATCTGTTCACTACCAAATGGATATGCCCATAGGTAAAGCTAGACACGCCCTTTGGGCGGAGCATGGCACACCTCCCTCGAAGGCACATACTACAACCGACTGTAATCTCCCTGAAACTAATTTTCAAAAGTAGGCAAGTATGATATACGCAGAGGTCTGCCAGCGTTAGGCCATCCTGACAGGGGTAAGACTAGTGGCATCTCCGCGTCACGGGGTCTGGGCACCACCATGTTGTCTTTTACCATGTGACATAGCAGGTCAATCGTCTGTGGGTCACCTGCTCTCTCTGGCCTATCACGTTCTGTTGCTGGGTACTTAAGGTTGTTTGGAGCGCCCTGTAGTTGCCAGTGCAATGTGTTTCACAACATCAGCTGTGAGAATGAGTTCCTGCACTCCTGAACCTGAGACCTGTGCTCCGGTGCTTGCCCTAGCTCCTTGTCTGTCTTCGGTGCCCAGCAGCCTGCACCGCTCTGCCTAGCCTTGTACTTAGCTGGAGATCGCCCTGCACCTTCCACCAGACCCGCTCCTGCCTGAACCTGTCTCCGCAGATAACCCATTCCAGTACAGCCATCATCACAGCATTACCGGACTCTCCTTTCAGTCATCATCACAGCATTGAATAAAAGAAGGTGGGATGGCTCTAGTATCACATAAAAAACACAATATAAATATAATATTACATAAAACGTTTATTTAAATGTGATTAATACAGTACTGAATATCAATAGAAACAATAATATCAACATATAAAAGTAAAATAAATTAGTATATTAACACTCTGCACCAGGATATGCATGTTGCCAATCGATATATTATAGCAACTCATGTATCACATAGCTAAAAAAATGATACAAGAATGACAATGGGGAAAGAATGTGTTAATTTATCTATTCCCAAATGACTGGCAAATGTGAAGCTCCAAAAGGGTAGCCTGGTTAGGATAGACCAAGAGATTATATGAATCCGTATATAGTTGATGGTAAAAAATATATAGTAGTAGATATATAAAAGTCAGTCAATAGGGCAAATTGATCAGGATAGCATATGGATAATCCTATGTTAAATAACTCACATGTCTGAGCTCACCCCAAGGCAATGATGGTATGTTGCTCCATAAATGGATGCGGTGCCAGCCTTTTGGTAGGAGGCCGGTATGCAGCTGGAGAGTGCCGAGGAGTGTGCGGAGTGAATGCACACGTGTGTACCAAAGAGGACTGGACGCTCTGGTGGTCGTGGAACACAACCAAAGCCCTGCTGTGAGGACTGCAATTTGTGAGGCAGTGGGATGTCCGGCAGTAGAGTCGCTCTCTCCAGAGAGATGAAATGATACAGCCGCGTGTGTGTTCTCCGCTCTGCTGAGCCGCGGCTGGCGGACAAACTTAGCATGGCAGATGCTGAATTCCGGATATAAAATCAGCTCACTAGTGCACAAAGTGATAGTGGTCTTTTCTGTAATCCTTAACGCGTTTCACTACATATAGTAGCTTCTTCAAGAAGGCAGAATAGGTGAATATGCAATGAATGACTTTTTAAACCTTTACTCATTAGTGGATCACCTGTAGGTATGCACCTGTCAATCATTAGTAGCTAATAGGTGCATGTTGGAATTTTGTTATTTAATTGGTCTCAATCCAAATCCTGAGTGGTATAGACTAAACAGAGAAAGGTCTATTTTTCCGATTAATATATATATATATATATATATATATATATTAATGATATCCTACTAAATACCGAAAATCTGGTGCATTCAATCCATGTCAATCAAATTACTACAAAAATACTATTATTTGGCATGTTACTAATACTAATAACTATAGATAAATATAAACACATATATATAATATATAAATACACAAATTCCCATATAGACATATAATTAATTCTAAATCTTCTATAATTATACAAGAGTATAAGGATCCAAAGCACAGTGTTAAACATAAAACAAAAAAAATAAAAAATGTATATATATTTCATTTATCAGAACATTAAAAGACTGATTGGTCATGAACCAGCGGCATGGTCCCGACCAATATGTAATATTAATAATACACATAGACATAAAAATAAAAAACGGACATCAGGCTAAAAGCCATAAGACAAAGGCACATATATTAAACACTTAAGGTGATAAGAGATGAATTGTATATAAACCAATGGGATATAGGAAAGGAAGAAAAATATATAATACTGTAACATCTATATGTATAGCGGGTAAAGGACTCCTAAATACCAAATTAGTCAAACAACAGAGTATCAATGTTGGTACAAGAGGATACAAAAGAGACACAAGAACTTCACTAAATAAATTCAAGGTCAATGTTTTCATTGAGACCCTGAGGATTTAAGGTCTGCATTTTCAAAATCCAGGTTGCTTCTTGTTTACACAGCAGCCTAATCTATTACCTCCTCTGGTCATATGTGGAATCTGCTCTACACCGACCACTTTTAAACCACTAGGATCGCTGTTGTGATATTCCACAAAGTCTCTAGAGACACTATGTTTAATGAATTTATTAACAATATTACGTCTGTGTTCCAAAAAGCGTTGGTTTAGTGGACGTATCGTATGGCCGATGTAGTGCAGATTACAGGGACACGTTAATAGATATATAACATATTGTGAAGTACAATTAATGAAGGAATTAATAGTAAACCTTTTCTGGCCTATATGTGAATATACTGATAGAGTTTTATTCAAACTATGTGCACAAGTTATGCACCTATTGTGGTTACATCTAAAGCAACCTATGATCTTGGAGCCATTGAGGGTCCTCTGGGAGGAGAGGCTAGTGTCTCTCATTTCCGATTTAAAGAGACTGGGAGCCAAAATATTCCCAAGGTTTTTAGCCCTCCAAAAAACTAGCCATGGTTGCGGACCTAGGTGAGTTTTCAAAACAGAATCAGTAAATAACAATTTATAGTTATTTCTCATAATTCCTGAGATTTTATTTGCAAATAAATTGTACCTAGAGATGAAAAGTGGTTCCCCCTCTTTACGACTTTTTGATTTTCTTGTTTTTTTTAGTACATCCAAGATTGTTAGTGTCTAAAAGCGTAGCCCTATCCAATGTTGTGGATATGTGAAGTGCCTCATCCAAAATATGTGAAGGATAATCTTTATCTGAAAAATCATTAATTAACACCATGGCTTGTTCCTTAAATTTGTTGACAGATGTACAATATCTGCGAATACGTAATAATTGGCTTTTCGGGACATTATTCAGCCATTTCTTTTATGGTTACTAGAGTATGGTATAAAACTACAGACATCAACAGATTTCCTATAATTGGAAACAGATATACAATCATTTACAATATCCAAAGAAATATCCAAAAAATTAATGTGACAGGAGTGGTAAGTGTGTGTAAAAGTGTGTCCATATGTGTTGGTATTTAAATAATTAATCGTGAAACCGTAATTTATGCAGAGCTAAGAAAATGGACAGAAAGAACCTAGGCCCTCATTCAGACCAGGACGCAAGTGGCCGTTCGTACGTTCGGCGTACGTAAAAAAATATTTAAAATCAAGCACTCACTCGTATTTTCGCACGCAGCCAAACATCCTCCCCAAACTCAAGCGGCCCGTCCTCTATCTAACGAGCGTGCCAAATAGCGAGCGTGCATCCCCGAAGTGGCTTGAAGGGAACGCACGCACAAGTACTACCCGGAAGTTGGACTGTCAGATTTCGATTATCTGCTCGTTTATTCTGCCTACCTCCCTCAATCGTATCATGCCAATCAATATATCAATTAGCTTAATTGTTTTTTTGTTTTTTTTAACACAATGCAATAAACTTTATTCATGTCCGTGTTTGTGTTTACCCGCAGAATACGTACGGCTTAAACATTCGCTTTTAATTGTCAAAATACATGTTAGCCCCAATTAAACAATTGTTCTATTTGTTTTTCTACCCGCATATTTCCCGGAGTTCATTTCTTTATTGAAATTTGCTTACGCATGTCACTGCATCAAGCCTATCATAATTCTCAAGAGATTTCTGGCCCTGTCGAACACATGACTCATACACTAACCAATAGAATTGGTCCTGTTAATTACCCAAATACATTAGCCAATCAAAAATTTTTTAGCCACTTTATTAAAAATTATTTTTCACAAATGCACCATTGCCATCATGAGAGCCTCCACATTCACCAGGCGCGAGCTGCTGGTGCTAACGGAGGTCATGGATAGGCGGATCACCAGCCAGCCTCCACCCATCACCAACCGCGAAAAGCGTTCCGCATATGCGGAGGTACGGGCCCGCCTGCGCTCCTTCGGCTCACGCCACCAGATCGGGCAGCTGGAGCGCAGGTGGTCGGACCTGCAACGGCGGACGCCCCGCTTGCTGGCATGCTTTCGCATGCAGATTGCAGAAAGTAAGTTTTAGGGACTGTGGTTTTCATGTTTGTCTTTGTGGCCCTAACTGCATGTGCATGTTTTCATGTATGTCATATTTATTCATTGTACTCATATCTGCATGGCCATGTTTTCCATGTAGGTCATATTTATTCATTGTACTCATATCTGCATGGCCATGTTTTTTTGGGGGGGATTAGAAAATGGTGTTTTTCTCGGATTTGTGTTGAAACTAACCACAATTTGTTTCACATCTTTTAGGGGCCCAGCGAAGACTACGCCGTCATCGTCAGCCCAGACGGCACTCATGGCCACTCTCCCCAACCCCCAGCCAACCCTCCACAACCCCAAATTCCCCTATTCCCCACTCCTCCCCAGCCTTCCAAGACCCTCTGGGTGAAATTTCGGGGCTCCTTCCCCTCTGTCCCAATTTCCCCTCTCCTCCAACCTCCCCTCTTTGAATTACCCCCTCCCCGGAATCGGTAATTACCCCGCCCAGATCGTTGGGGAATGGAGGCACTCCAAGGTGGACGAGGGAGGGCCTTCTGGAGCGGCCGTTTTATCTTCCGGTATGTTTGTGTTTGGGTTTCTTTTTCGCCACAAACTGTTTGTATGTAATCATGTGTCGTTCCTTTTTTTGGAGTTTTTTACTCGAATTTTGGTGATTTTGCAGATTGCATTTACCTGTTACTGCTGATTTCAACATACACATATCACACGTGTCGGAATTTGTAGATTGGCCTTGTATTTTTGGCCTACACCATTTTGGGTGGATGGGTTTTAATGGTGTAATTATGGTTAGTTTGTAATTTTTTTTTTTTTTTTTTGGCTTGTTTTATAATGTGGTTTCATTATTGTTGTATTAATCCCCACACTTTTCTCACCCACAGAGGAACAGAGACGTCGGGCTGAATTAGCCACCTGTGTGGCCCGTATGCAGCACAATATCATCGATCTGCTGGTGGTCCTTGACCATATGTCGGTCCTCCTTAGGGACTAGTTTTTTTTGTTTTTTGGCCAAATTTAAATAAATGAATATTTTCTAAGTAACGTTCTGGCTCATTCGTTTTTTCAAAATCAGAGATTGTTTACCCTGACATAAGTAGACTGTTCCTGCAAGGATTAGCAATTTTTGTCACTAAGATTGTGTGTTGTATTTTTATGTAAAACAGGCAAAAGAAACACCTAACAGTAACAATCTCATTTCCCTTTTTTGGTGTAGTCACAATTAGATATTACTACATTTTACAGGTTCCTAGTTGGGGTACAAGCTGCTTAGGCCAATATTACGAAGCCAAATGATTGTACAGGATTCCTTTGGGTGTTGGTTTGGACCCTGAAAACATATTACATTTTAGCTCAACTGGCGTCATTACTGGATTATCCCTTAGGCAAATGTAACGTGTGTGAACCTGGTTACACTTGCTTGTAAAGTGCAAAAAAAGGTACAAAATTTCACTTTCAAAACATTTATTCACAGCATAACTCAAAAATCAAAGTGGTCACTCACAAACAAAACACACAGTGATAATCCCAAATACAACACATACCAACAAAACAAAAAAGAAACACAACAAATCAAGAACTGGTTGACGAAGGACCATGCCAACTTGATTCCACAAATATGGCGTTGCAATATGGGTTCCATAATATATCCCCAAAATGTCCAGATACAGGTTTTTTAAGGGTAGCAGGAAGTAGTCATCGTTGGAGTGCCAAAGATTATGTGAAAAAACAGAAGATGGAGAAAATAAAAAAAATTAATTATATGTTCTCAAACAAACCGTACCACATTGTGTATAAACATTGTTGTTTTGACAATAATTACCTAAAAAATCTGGCCACCACATCATTGCGTATGGCCCCCCCACATACTGACCTCCGACCAACCTCGGGGGGGCCATCCTCAGGTAAGGCATCCTCTGGCAGCATTGGGACACCACTCCTTATGGCGATGTTGTGAAATATCCCACACAGGACCACAATATCCGGCAAATACATGAGCTCACCACCAGAGCGGTGGAGGCATCTGAATCGGCCTTTTAAAAGGCCGATACAGTGCTCCACCACTTGCCTGGTGGCTGTAAGTGCAGAATTATACTCACTTTGTGGCCCTGGTGTGGGAGCCAAATAAGGAGTGAGCAGCCAGGGCGTGCAAGGGTAGCCACTGTCTCCTGTGAAAAAGAATAGACAACATCAGGATCACTCAGTATGAAGCTTAACATTGTTATGTACTAAAGGTCTCCACTTACCCAGAAGCCACGCATCACCAGCTTGTAAGTTGGTTAATTTGTGCCATATCCCTGATTGCCGGATGACGAAGGAGTCATGTGCACTTCCTGGTAATTTTGCATTCAGGGACAGGATCTGGAGGGAGGCATCACATACCACCATTACATTGAGGGAGTGATAGTGTTTGCGGTTTCTAAATATAGCCTCCAGCCGTGCTGGAGGCTGAAGTGGTATGTGAGTACCATCCACAACCCCTATGATGTGTGGGAAGCCAGCTATTTGGTAAAAATTGGCCTTGGAAACACTAAGGGCACCCATATCCAAAGGCATTTGAATAAAATGATGGAGGTGCTTGAAAAGTGCCACCATCACTGCCCTCAGGATCCGGGAAAAGGAGGATTGTGATATGCCCGCCACTATTCCCACTGTTGTTTGGAACGATCCTGAGGCACAGAAATGTAACACCACCATAAATTGCGTAAGTGGTGGTATTGCTGTAGGACTGTCAATTTGCCGCTCAAGATCACTCTCTATTAATGAGAGAGTGTCTATGATGATTTTGGGAGGAAGACGGTAGCATCTTAAAACCTCATCATCGGGCATTCCAAAAAGGGTGACACATGTTCGAAATATCTGGGGCCTTGCACGCCTACGATGCCTATGCCTGCGACGAGATTGAGGTTGGTCGGCTTCCGGGAGCATGGCCAGAACAATCCGACCCATATCAACCTGAAATGGCAAGATTTGAATGTCAGGCTTTTTAACCCCCCAAAAAATAAAAATTTTAACTTAGCTTGAAGATACCATCCATTGATGCTTACATGCCGGGGTATTGTCATGATATGTGCAAACTGGAAATAATCACAACATAAATATACATCATTTAATGCTGGCCATTTCTGTTTCAAAAATTTAAGCAAGACAAAACATAAAAGGGGAGAAACACACATTTGGGCAAAGAGCAAAACGACATTGCGCACACTACGTCAAATTGAGGCCAAATGTAAGCAACAAATGCGAAAGAGAAA
The DNA here is from genome assembly GCA_031769625.1 of Taudactylus pleione. Lineage (NCBI taxonomy): Eukaryota > Metazoa > Chordata > Amphibia > Anura > Myobatrachidae > Taudactylus > Taudactylus pleione. The sequence goes on along the minus strand of JAUIMM010000329.1, from coordinate 734,392 downwards.
ACACAAACAATTTTAAGGGATGAAGCAGCATTTCACAAAGCGCTAATTAGTTCGCAAATACAAGTCACAATAGAAAGTATTAAAAATGCGCTAATTAGTTCGCAAATACAAGTCACAATAGAAAGTATTAAAAATGCGCTAATTAGTTCGCAAATACAAGTCACAATAGAAAGTATTAAAAATGCACTAATTAGTTCGCAAATACAAGTCACAATAGACAGTATTAAAAATGTGCTAATTAGTTCGCAAATACAAGTCACAATAGAAAGTAATAAAAATGCGCTAATTAGTTTGCAAATACAAGTCACAATAGAAAGTAATAAAAATGCGCTAATTAGTTCGCAAATAGAAGTTATAAAAACGCAGCTAAAAAAATAAAAAAAAACCTCAGATATAGGAATTCGAAAATCAAAGGTTACAAGTGTAAGGCCAACCAAAGTTGCGTAAAGACAAACAAGAAAATTTACAAAACAATTAAAAAAATGAACTTACCAAGAGATAATATATAAGAATCCGGATCAAAAGGTCTTTGGGGCAGAGCCAAAATAAAACCTAAGAGAGATGAAATGACGCCAAAAAAACGTTAGAAAATTCATAAACAGAAGGAGACACAAATTGAACCAAAGTTAGACTTCCCAAAACTTACCAAAACAGGAAACGCCCCCAAAAAAAACAACCGAAAAAAAGCGAACGGAAATAAAAAAGCGAATATATCCAAAAAAACAACTTCCACCAACGCAAACTCCTACACCAGCCAACAATCAACTCCAACCAATGTAACCTCCAACATTAAAAAAGCGCCACCTCGACTCGAGACGCCCCAAGCCATAAATAGTGTTTAGTTTCCCGCAGAAATTAAGGAGGGATCATAGGAACGCACAATCAATGATGCGGCCGAAAAATAAGGACGCATGTATAAATACGTCACGAGCCAAACCAAACATTCTGGTGTATTTCTTGTTTGGAGCTCAGACATGGCTACAGACCAGGGAAACAATGGACAACAGTCTGGCGGTAAGTATTTCAGGCATTTTGACTCAATGATTAATTAGAAACATAATATTGTGCAAGTTGTGAAGTTGAGAATTCTCCAAATTTACACAAATAGGTAAGGAGGATGACATGGAAGAGGCTGCTGGGCCCAGTATTCCGGGCAAAGCTGCCAAAAAGAAAAGGCAGACACAATTCACAAGAATGGAGATGGAGGTTTTGATTCAGAAGTGTGTGGACATCCTGCCACAGGCAGACAGGAATATGAGTGCAAGCCAGAAGTGGAGAATGTGGGAGGAGGTAGCCGTTGCTGTCAATAGGGTGGGTGATTATGTCCGTCTAGCCCGGGATGTCAAACAGCGGTAAGTAAAAACTTGGCCACCCTAAAACCAAAACCAAAATAAAATAAAAAATAATGGTTCCTTTTTCACCCACAGATGGCAAGACTTATCGCCTGAAACAAAAAATGGCGGACACGGCTAGGCATGCAAGGGGGACAGGTGGGGGTCCCACCCCTGTGTCATTGGAGTTGACTGATTTAGAAGAGCTGGCACAGGGGTGTGTGCAGCCTGTGGAGGTGTTTGGCGTGTCCAACATGGATACGGACATGCCAGACTTTGTGGCTCCTCATGTTGTCCCAGGTAAATATTGTGATGTCACCAACTCTGAAATGTTATTGTGCCAATATGTAGATTCTAATGTGACTCTTTTCTCATTTTTCCAACAGAGACACAGGCGGATGAGTCTGCTCCAGAGGGGAGCCTTGGCCGCAGAATTTCTGCTGGCTCTGCAGGGGATGAACCAGTACATCCGGCTGAGGACCCTGCAGAAGCCAGTCCTGGGCAATCCCCCTCGCAGGCAGTGTCCCTCCTCACAGAACTCAATTTTAAATCGGATTTCCATACAGAGATTCTGCAGAGGATGGATGCCAGTCTGGTACGGGTGGCTGAGGCCCTGGAGCAAAATGCTGCGGCCAACATGACCATTGGTCAGGCCCTGGCGGAAAATACCAGGGCCAACATCCGCATCGCCAATGCCCTGGAGCAGCTCGTTCGCCAGCACATGGTGGAGCCGACCTCCCTTCCTGCCGGAACATCAGGATCCTCCACCTCTGGCACAACATCAGCCAATCCTCCAAATGTGCCTAGCCCTGGGCCTAGTCCAGAGGCCACAACATCTGCCTCTGGACAGGCCAGCCCGATGAGATCCCGGACCCGGTTTGGCACCCTACCTCCCCCAGCCAAACGGCCGAAAAAACGGTGACAGCATTGGCTACTTTTCCCTCACTCCTTCTGTGCTTGCCTCATATTCCTTTCTGGCCAAAACTTCCCTCTCCTTTCTTGTGAATTGTTTTTAATTTTTGCATTTACGTTTACCAACAATTTATTGTTTGCACAATTAATAAATATTGTGGAATGAACACTGCAAAAAATGTGTGTGTTAAATATGTGCATTAATTTTTTTGGGGATACCAATAAATTTACATCAAATGTACGACTTTGTATTCTGACATTATTGTAAAAATGGGTTACATTTAATCCGGGCCCACAAGCCAACAACGTTCAACCTAAAAAATTTCACATTGGAAAAAAAGGGCTCGTTAAGGAACGTTTAAAACATTACCTAAGGAGGAAAATTCACCTTGCAAACACAAAATGAGGCACCAAACCTAAACATGATGACATTATTGTTACAATAGTCCAAAAACAACACATTGCGGCCAAAATACACCCCCACAAATGAACGCTAATTGATTGTGTAATCCAGACATTAGCAGCTATGATTTCCACCTGCGTTCGGTTTTGTGCTATCCAAAAAAAAATGCTTTCCAAACACATACCAAGCCGGTTTTCAATCCAACACTAATTGATTTTCTGACAAGCCGTGATTAATCGATGCAACATCGTGGAGTGCCGGGACGGAGGAGAAGGCCATCGCCACTGTGGTCGAGTTATCCAGCCCCTAAGCTGTGCGAGCATTTTGAAGGGAAAGAGGATCTTCCAGTGACGTATGAGTTTGTACGAACACATTTGACGTTCGCATTTGTTAATGTATGTACGCCCCAAAAACGCCTCGCCACGCCTGCGTTTTTCCATCTCCTCCCCCGTCAACACCCAAAAACGCCCTGTTCTGTCAATCACATTTGACATGTCACTTCCTGTACGCTATTTGACGAACGAGACAAAAAAAGCTCGCAATCTGCCGTACGCACATGCGCAGTGTAACACCGACGCATGCGCAGTTAGTCAACATCGGAACGCAACGAGCGTACTGCTGTTAACGAACGGCTCTGAATGAGGGCCCTAGATGGTAATATTATTACACTTGATGAAGGTGACCATATGAGCCTGAACATCCTTAATGAATTATTACTTGAAAGTGGGGATGTTGCTAGTAATACACTGCAGGACGAGCTCCTCCTTTTTGATTTGGGGTCCCATCAGGAACATAAATTTAAAGGTAAATCAAACTTTTTTCTGGTACAACATAAAACAAGTGCTATTGAAACTTTTTATTATACGACATTGGAACAATTCAAGGTACTGTGTGATAATAAACCACATCCATGTTCCTATAATATGACCATACAAGAACGTATTGCCCTAAATCATTTGCACAGTGACTCATCAATTACTATTAAGATGGCTGACAAGGGGGGTGGAGTTGTCATTCAAGACACTACGGACTACCTTATGGAAGCCAATAGACAGTTATTGGATCAGACCTTTTATCAGAAACTCTCATTTGATCCCACTGCATTATATCAAAAGAAACTTAAATGCCTTTTAGGATCTGCAATAGACAATAAGATCATATCCAAAGAACAGTTTAATTTTTTGTATCCCCTTCACCCGGTCACTCCCATTTACTATCACCTCCCCAAAATCCACAAATCCCTGCTTGCACCACCTGGGCATCCTATTATTTCTGGTATTGGGGGTCTCACATCTAATTTATCATTTTATATTGATCACTTTTTAGAAACACACGCTGCTGCTCTCAGAGCGCACATCCGAGACACCACACAATTCATTCAAACAGTTGAAGGTAAAGTATGGAAACCTAATTATTTATTTGTTACTTGTGATGTACAAGCTTTGTACACCAACATACCTCACAATCAGGGAGTAGATGCTGTAGAGTGGTATTTGAGTCGGGATAGTGCGATTCTGGAAGGGCAGCATGCATTCATTCTTTCATCCATTTAATTTTATTCTTCAGCACAATTATTTTTTGTTTAATCACTGTCACTCTCTTCAAACACTCAGCACGGCGTTGGGGACCAGGTTCGCGCCGAGCTTCGCCAACCTCTATATGGGCCGTCTGGAGGACGAACTCATTTTGGGGGGGGAGTTCGCCGCAAATCTGGTCCTCTTCTGCCGCTATATAGATGATTTGTTTTTTATCTGGGAGGGTGATGATATTTCAGTTTCACGGTTTATTAATTATTTAAATACCAACACATATGGACTCACTTTTACACACACACTTACCACTCCTGTCACATTAATTTTTTGGACATTTCTTTGGATATTGTAAATGATTGTATATCTGTTTCCAATTATAGGAAATCTGTTGACGTCTGTAGTTTTATACCATACTCTAGTAACCATAAAAGAAAATGGCTGAATAATGTCCCGAAAAGCCAATTATTACGTATTCGCAGAAATTGTACATCTGTCAATAAATTTAAGGAACAAGCCATGGTGTTAATTAATGATTTTTCAGATAAAGATTATCCTTCACATATTTTGGATGAGGCACTTCACATATCCACAACATTGGATAGGGCTACGCTTTTAGACACTAACAATCTTGGATGTACTAAAAAAAACAAGAAAATCAAAAGGTCGTAAAGAGGGGGAACCACTTTTCATCTCGAGGTACAATTTATTTGCAAATAAAATCTCAGGAATTATGAGGAATAACTATAAATTGTTATTTACTGATTCTGTTTTGAAAACTCACCTAGGTCCGCAACCATGGCTAGTTTTTAGGAGGGCTAAAAACCTTGGGAATATTTTGGCTCCCAGTCTCTTTAAATTGGACATGAGAGACACTAGCCTCTCCTCCCAGAGGACCCTCAATGGCTCTAAGATCATAGGTTGCTTTAGATGTAACCACAATAGGTGCACAACTTGTGCACATAGTTTGAATAAAACTCTATCGGTATTTTCACATATAGGCCAGAAAAGTGTTACTATTAATTCCTTCATTAATTGTACTTCACAATATGTTATATATCTATTAATGTGTCCCTGTAATCTGCACTACATCGGCCATACGATATGTCCACTAAAACAACGCTTTTTGGAACACAGACGTAATATTGTTAATAAATTCATTAAACATAGTGTCTCTAGAGACTTTGTGGAATATCACAACAGCGATCCTAGTGGTTTAAAAGTGGTCGGTGTAGAGCAGATTCCACATATGACCAGAGGAGGTAATAGATTAGGCTGCTGTGTAAACAAGAAGCAACCTGGATTTTGAAAATGCAGACCTTAAATCCTCAGGGTCTCAATGAAAACATTGACCTTGAATTTATTTAGTGAAGTTCTTGTGTCTCTTTTGTATCCTCTTGTACCAACATTGATACTCTGTTGTTTGACTAATTTGGTATTTAGGAGTCCTTTATCCGCTATACATATAGATGTTACAGTATTATATATTTTTCTTCCTTTCCTATATCCCATTGGTTTATATACAATTAATGTCTTATCACCTTAAGTGTTTAATATGTGTGCCTTTGTCTTATGGCTTTTGCCCTGTTGTCCATTTTTTATTTTTATGTTTATGTGTATTATTAATATTACATATTGGTCGGGACCATGCCGTTGGTTCATGACCAATCAGTCTTTTAATGTTCTGATAAATAAAATATATATAATTTTTTTTTTTTTTATGTCTAACACTGTGCTTTGGATCCTTATACTCTGGTATAATTATAGAATATTTAGAATTAATTATATGTCTATATGGGAATTTGTGTATTTATATTATATATATATGTTTATATTTATCTATAGTTATTAGTATTAGTAACATGCCAAATAATAGTATTTTTGTAGTAATTTGATTGACATGGATTGAATGCACCAGATTTTCTATATTTAGTAGGATATCATTAATATATATATATTAATCTGGAAAATAGACCTTTCTCTGTTTAGTCTATACCACTCAGGATTTGGATTGAGACCAGTTAAATAACAAAATTCCAACATGCACCTATTAGCTACTAATGATTGACAGGAGCATACCTACAGGTGATCCACTAATGAGTAAAGGTTTAAACATCCATTCATTGCATATTCACCTATTCTGCCTTCTTGAAGAAGCTACTATATGTAGTGAAACGCGTTAAGATTGCAGAAAAGACCACTATCACTTTGTGCACTAGTGAGATGATTTTATATCCGGAATTCGGCATCTGCCACGCTAAGTTTGTCCACCAGCCGCGGCTCAGCAGAGCGGAGAACACACACATGCGGCTGTATCATTTCATCTCTCTGGAGAGAGCGACTCTACTGCCGGACATCCCACTGCCTCACAAATTGCAGTCCTCACAGCGGGGCTTTGGTTGTGTCCCACGACCACCAGAGCGGCCAGTCCTCCTTGGTACACACGTGTGCATTCACTCCGCACACTCCTCGGCACTCTCCAGCTGCGTACCGGCCTCCTACCAACAGGCTGGCACCGCCTCCATTTCTGGAGCAACATACCATCATTGCCTTGGGGTGAGCTCAGACATGTGAGTTATTTAACATAGGATTATCCATATGCTATCCGGATCAATTTGCTCTATTGACTGACTTTTATATATCTACTACTATATATTTTTTACCATCAACTATATACGGATCCATATAATCTCTTGGTCTATCCTAACCAGGCTACCCTTTTGGAGCTTCACATTTGCCAGTCATTTGGGAATAGATAAATTAACACATTCTTTCCCCATTGTCATTCTTTTATAATTTTTTTAGCTATGTGATAAATGAGTTGCTATAATATATCGATTGGCAACACGCATATTGTGGTGCAGTGTTAATATACTAATTTATTTTACTTTTATATGTTGATATTATTGTTTCTATTGATATTCAGTACTGTAATTATCACATTTAAAATAAACGTTTTATGTAATTATATTTATATTATGTTTTTTATGTGATACTAGCGCCATCCCACCTTCTTTTATTCCTTGCATTTTTGGGCACATTGTGCTCCTTGGGAGCGGTGGCATAGTCCCAGGTGGCAGGCAGCTGTGTCTATTTAAATATATTTAAACTTATCTATTTTACTCTATCTTATAGTTAGTTGGTATACACTCCCTCTTGGCGCTTGGTTATTTCTCTATATCATCATCATAGCATTACCGGATTCTCCTTTCAGCCATCATCACAGCATTACCAGATTTTCCCTTCAGCCATCATCACTGCTTTTCCGGATATTCCTCTCAGCCATTACTCTGCATACCCGGATGTCCATTTCACCTTTACAGTCTATCTGGATTCACCTTATTCATCTCTGTCACCGTGCTGGACATTTATTTATTCCCACTCACTACAGTTTCCTCCTGCTACATTTATTAGTTTGTTATTACTGGACTTTAGTTTATCTTATTGTTCATGTCTAGCAACATTCACATTAAACAACCTACTTTTGAGTTTAAACTTTAAAACTGTTCCGATGTTTACTCCTGTTACCACCCTGGGTCCACAACAAACACAGACTCTAACAATATCCAGATTGTGCAATATTAAATAGTTATAGCTGAAGTACACCACACAGAATCACCATTTCACATAATTACACTAAGCAAATGCAAAACTTAGCTTGATGCTGCCACAGGTAATTTGCCACATAACATATCAACAGACATGAGAGATACTTCTCACCAGCAACCCGCTGATATTTCAGGATGTCTGGGTCAGTGACAAACGCAGGAATTTGAAAGGGGGGTTTCCAAATACGAAAAAAAAGCCACAATTAATTATATATATATATATATATATATATATATATTAGGGGTGTGCACCGGCCACTTACTGTGTTTTGTGTTTTGGTTTTGGATCTGGATCTTTCTTTGTGTTTTGGATCTGGATTGGTTTTGCCAAAACTACCCTTCCATGTTTTGGGTTCTGGGTTATGTGTTTTGGATCTGTATTTTTTTGGAAAAAAGCATAAAAACAGCTACAATCACAGAATTTGTTTGTTTTTCTGTTCCTATGCTATTGTTAACCTCAATAACATTAATTTCTACTAATTTCCAGTCTATTCTGAACACCTCACAATACTGTTTTTAGGCCAAAAGGTTGCACCGAGGTAGCTGGTATGCGACACAGGTGGGCGGCACAAACATGTGGCCCATCTAGGAGTGGCACTGCAGTGGCAGACAGGATGGTAGTTTGAAAAACTAGGCCCCAAACAGTACATAATGCAAAGAAAAAAAAGAGGTGCAAGATGGAATTGTCCTTGGGACCTCCCACCAACCCTTATGTTGTATAAACAGGGCAACAATCTGGATTGGTTTTGCCAAAACCACCCTTCGGTGTTTTGGGTTCTGGGTTTTGTGTTTTGGATCTGTATTTTTTTTAAAAAAGCATAAAACAGCTAAAATCACAGAATGTGTTGGTTTTTCTGCTCCTATGCTATTGTTAACCTCAATAACCTTAATTTCCACTAATTTCCAGTCTATTCTGAACACCTCACACCTCACAATAGTGTTTTTATGTCCAAAAGGTTGCACCGAGGTAGCTGGATGACTATGCTAAGCGACATGAGTGGGTGGCACAAACACGTGGCCCATCTAGGAGTGGCACTGCAGTGGCAGACAGGATGGCAGTTTGAAAAACTAGGCCCCAAACTGTACATAATGCAAATGCAAAGAAAAAAAAGAGGTGCAATATGGAGTTGTCCTTGGGCCCTCCCACCCACCCTTATGTTGTATAAACAGGACATGCACACTTTAACAAAGCAATCATTTCAGCGCCAGGGTCTGCCACACGACTGTGGCTGAAATGATTGGTTCGTTTGGGCCCCCACAAAACAAGCTGGCAATTAATCTGTCCCTGCACAAACTGGCTCTACGGAGGCAAGATGTCGTCCTCATCCTCCTCATCCACCGATTCCTCACCCTCTTCAGTGTTGTGTACATCCTCATCCTCACAGAGTATTAACTCGTCCCCACTGGAATCCACCACCACAGGTCCCTCTGTACGTTCTGGAGGCTGGTCTCCCTGGAAGAGTTGATAATTCATTTTGATGAACATCATCTTCTCCACATTTTGTGGAAGCAACCTCCTACGCCTTTCGCTGACAAGGTTCCCGGCTGCACTAAACACTCTTTCGGAGTACACACTGGAGGGGGGGGGGCAACTCAGGTAAAATAGAACCAGTTTGTACAGGGGCCTCCAAATTGCCTCTTTTTCCTGCCAGTACAGGTATGGACTGTCTGACATGCCTACTTGGATGCTGTCACCAATGTAATCCTCCACCATTCTGTCAATGTTGACGGTATCATATGTAGTGACAGTAGACATGTCAGAAATTGTTGCCAGGTCCTTCATTACGGACCAGATGTCCAAACTTGGTCCTGCCTGCCCTGCATCACCACCAGCGGGTTGCTTAGGATAGCTAAGTTGTTTCCTGGCTGCCCCAGTTGCGGGAGAAAATGAAGAAGGAGCTGTTGACGTGTCACGTTCCGCTTCAGCTGACAGTGTGTTCACCAGCAGGTCTTTGCACCTCTGCAGGCTTGTGTTGGCCGAAAAGAGAGACACCACATATGCTTTAAACCTAGGATCGAGCACGGTGGCCAAAATGTAGTGGTCTGATTTCAACAGATTGACCACCCTGGAATCCTGGCAAAGTGAATGAAGGGCTTCATCCACAAGTCCCACATGCTGAGCGGAATCGCTCTGTCTTAGCTCCTTCTTCACTTTCTCCAGCTGCTTCTGCAAAAGCCTGATGAGGGGAATAACCTGACTCAAGCTGGCAGTGTCTGAACTGACTTCACGTGTGGCAAGTTCGAAGGGCTGGAGAACCTTGCACAACACGGAAATCATTCTCCACTGCGCTTGAGTCAGGTGCATACCCCCTCCTTTGCCTATGTCATAGGTGGATGTATAGGCTTGTATGGCCTTTTGCTGCTCCTCCATCCTCTGAAGCATAATAGAGGGTTGAGTTCCACTGCGTCACAACCTCTTGCTTCAGGTGATGGCGGGGCAGGTTCAAGAGTGTTTGCTGGTGCTCCAGTCTTCGGCACGCAGTCGCTGAATGGCGAAAGTGGGCAGAAATTTTTCTGCCCACCCAAAGCATCTCCTGCACGCCCCTGTCGCTTTTCAGAAAATTCTGCACCACCAAGTTTATTGTGTGAGCAAAACATGGGACGTGCTGGAATTTGCCCCGATGTAATGCCCGCAGAATATTGGTGGCGTTGTCAGATATCACAAATCCCCAGGAGAGTCTAAGTGGGGTAAGCCACTGGGTGATGATTTCCCTCAGTTTCTCTAAGAGGTTGTCGGCGGTGTGCCTCTTACTGAAACCGGTGATACACAGCATAGCCTGCCTTGGAACGAGCTGGCGTTTCTGAGATGCTGCTACTGGTGACGCTGCTGCTGTTGCTGCGTAAGGTGATACATCTACCCAGTGGGCTGTCACAGTCATATAGTCCTTAGTCTGCCCTGTTCCACTTGTCCACATGTCTGTGGTTAAGTGGACATTGGGTACAATGGCATTTTTCAGGACACTGAGGACACTTTTTCTGACGTTTCTGTACCGTCTCGGTATCGCCTGCCTAGTGAAGTGGAATCTAGACGTGATTTGGAATCGGGGACACACTACCTCCATCAATTGTCTAAATCCCACTGCACTAATGGCGGATACCGGATGCACGTCTAACACCAACATAGCAGTCAAGGCCTCAGTTATACGTTTTGCTTCAGGATGACTGCTGTCGTACTTCATCCTCCTCGCTAAGGACTGTTGGAGGGTCAATTGTTTAGTACAAGTAGTGGTGTTCCTACTTCCTCTCTGGGATGATGAACGACTCCCAGCAGCAGCAACAGCAGCAGCGGCAGTAGGAAGCGTAGCAATGCAGGATCCTCCGGAGGAATCCCGGATAGGAGAGTCAGTCATGCCAGTGACATGGCCTGCAGGACTACTTCCGATCCTGACTAAGGAGGAAATTGACGAGGAGGAAGTTGACGGTGTAGTTTGCAGGCGCTTGGATACAACAGGACAACGGGATTTAGGTGTCCCTGGACTGCTTACGGTCCTAGACAAAGTTTCTGAACTTGACAGTAACTTTTTATGAACACGCTGCAGGTGCCGTATAAGGGAGGATGTTCCTAGGTGGTTAACGTCCCTACCCCTACTTATTTCACCTTTACATATGGTACATATGGCAAGACAGTTGTTGTCCGGATTTGGATAGAAATATTGCCAGACCAAAGAGGTGGAATGTTTGGTCTTCTGCCCAGGCATGACCGTGATGGGCTTTTTCATCCCATGGACAACAACTGTCTCCCCCGGAGCCTGATTTAAACAAACCACATCACCATCAGAATCCTCCTCGCCAACTTCCTCCTCAGCACCAGCTACACCAGTATCCTCATTCTGTTGTACTTCAACAGTGACATCTTCAATTTGCATATCAGCAAGTGGACTGTGGGTGCTCCTTTCAGCACTTGCAGGGGGCGTGCAAATGGTTGAAAGAGCCAAATCTTCCCGTCCAGTGCTGGGAAGGTCAGGCATCGCAACCATCACCACACTTGGACTCTCCTTGGGGATTTGTGATATCTTCTTAGAACGCACAGTTCTTTGCTGTGCTTTTGCCAGCTTAACTCTTTTGATTTTTTTAGTGGGAGGAGGGCTTCCATCGTCATGTGAAGCTGAACCACTAGTCATGAACATAGGGAAAAACCTTAGCCATTCCTTGCCACTCCGTGTCGTAAATGGCATATTGGCAAGTTTACGTTTCTCTTCAGATGATTTAAATGTTTTTTTCAAGGTCATTTTCCTGAACTTTGCCATTTGGGATTGTATGTGCCCTCTACTATGACATTGGGCATCGGCTTTGGCAGACGACGTTGATGGCATGTTATCGTCTATGTCATGACTAGTGGCAGCAGCTTCAGCACTAGGAGGAAGTGGTTCTTGATCTTTCTCTAGTTTGGTCCTCCATTTATGTTATATCAATTTGATATATACGTGCGGCTAAGGCGCACACAAACACAGAAAATATTTTTTTATTTTTGCTGGAGAGTAGTGCACTTTGTGGGTTACACCACCCTTTAAGAAATGAGCCAGCTGGCTCTTTACTTATGGGACACAGGCGCACGCTTGGCGCTGCTCCTTTGTTGATGCACGTGTGGTTACTGCGCACACAATTCACAAACGCAGAAAAAATTTTTTTATTTGGTTTGGAGTGTACTTTGGGGGTTACAGCACCCTTTAACGGTCAAGCCAGCCGGCCCTTTACTTATGACACAGGCGCACGCTTGGCACTACTTTGTTGATGCACGTGCGGCTACTGCGCACACAATTCACAAACACAGAAAATATTTTTTTATTTGGTTTGGAGTGTACTTTGGTGGTTACAGCACCCTTTAACGGTCAAGCCAGCCGGCCCTTTACTTATGACACAGGCGCACGCTTGGCACTACTTTGTTGATGCACGTGCGGCTACTGCGCACACAATTCACAAACACAGAAAATATTTTTTTATTTGGTTTGGAGTGTATTTTGGGGGTTACAGCATCCTTTAACGGTCAAGCCAGCCGGCCCTTTACTTATGACACAGGCGCACGCTTGGCACTACTTTGTTGATGCACGTGCGGCTACTGCGCACACAATTCACAAACACAGAAAATATTTTTTTATTTGGTTTGGAGTGTACTTTGGGGGTTACAGCACCCTTTAACGGTCAAGCCAGCCGGCCCTTTACTTATGACACAGGCACACGCTTGGCACTACTTTGTTGATGCACGTGCGGCTACTGCACACACAATTCACAAACACAGAAAATATTTTTTTATTTGGTTTGGAGTGTACTTTGGGGGTTACAGCACCCTTTAACGGTCAAGCCAGCCGGCCCTTTACTTATGACACAGGCGCACGCTTGGCACTACTTTGTTGATGCACGTGCAGCTACAGCGCACACAATTCACAAACACAGAAAATATTTTTTTATTTGGTTTGGAGTGTACTTTGGGGGTTACAGCACCCTTTAACGGTCAAGCCAGCCGGCCCTTTACTTATGACACAGGCGCACGCTTGGCACTACTTTGTTGATGCACGTGCGGCTACTGCGCACACAATTCACAAACACAGAAAAAATATTTTTTTTTTAGCACTTGGGGGGAGCACCCCTGATGGACAGAGCACCCCCTGGACAACACTACAGCACCCCTTTAGGACTGGGACACTGCACAGGACTTTGGAGTGGACACAGCCCCTATTAATAACAGCAGCACAGCACAACACAGCCGGCCCCTATGGACTTTGAAGTAGTGGACACAGCCCCTATGGACAACAGCAGCGCAGCACAGCACAGCGCAACACTACTCTGCACTACACTACACTACACAGCCCAGTCAGCCCTAACTCCCACCCTCCCTCTTCACTGTCCACAGCCGAGTGAGAAAATGGCGCCGACGCGCAGAGGTGTCACTAGGGCTGGTGTCACCCGGTGCTATAACTCATGGTGACACCCCCCCCTCCCAAAAATAAAAATTGATATGCAGCTCCACGAACTCTCCCCAAATATCAGTCCAGCAATCGCACTTACACAATGCCCCCAATAGTGGTGCCCCGTAGATTGCAGTGACCACCAGATAATACAGAGAGCGTCGTAGTAACCACCAGATAATGTAGAGAGTCACAGTGAATGCCAGATAATGCAGAGACCATCATTGACCCACATATAACACATAATATGACTTATTACACCCCTTATACACACAGAAACACAATAATTATACCCACGCACATACATTAATCACCATCCCCAGCATAGACAGTATTACCTCCCCAAGTTAAAAACAAATACACCCTCCCCCTAGGTCTGATGGGCAATGTCGCTGACGAAACGTGGGAGCAACCCTCGTCAGTGACATAGCGGGTACACACTGGCCGATATGCCCAATATATGTACATATCTTCTAGTGTGTACCTGGCATTAGGTTTAGGGAGGGGAGGTTAGGTTTAGGCACCAGGGGGGAGGGTTAGGCACTAGAGGTGAAAGGGTTAGGCACTAGACGAGAGGGTTAGGGTTAGGCACTAGGGGAGAGGATTAGGGATAGGCACTAGGGGAGAGTATTAAGGTGTGGGGAGGGGGAGCTAAGGGTTAGACACTAGGAGGGGAGGGTTAGGGTTACGCACTAGAGGTGAGAGGGTTAGGGTTAGGCGCTAGGAGAGAGTGTTAGGGGGTGTGGGGAGGGGGAGGTTAGGGTTAGGCACAAGGAGGGGAGGGTTAGGCACTAGGAGGGGAGGGTTAGGGTGCAGGGAGGAGGAGGTTAAGTTTAGGCACTGGGGAGGGAGGGTTAGGGGTTATGGTTAGGGCTATGGAGAGGGGGAGGGTTAGGCACTGGGGGGGTTTGGGATAGGCACTAGGGGGGAGGTTTAGGGTGCGGGGAGGGGGAGGTTAGGTTTAGGCATTGGGGAGGGAGGGTTAGGGGTTATGGTTAGGGGTATGGAGTAGGAAATAAAGGACAGGGACAACACAGCCCCTGCAGGCACAGGTCTAACATAACAAACACACACACACAATGACAGGTAATGCCCCCCCTCCTCCCTCATTGAATTATTTACATCCCATTACACCTACTGTATACCTGTGCTGGCTGCTGCTGTCTCCCAGTTCCTTCTCATCCTCGCTGACTGAGAGGTCAGAGGGTCACGCTGGGAAGAAGCAGGGACCGTGTACAAACTACTTGTCAGTATTCAAGTGTAATCAACAGTGTCTGAATACACTTGAACACTGGAAAAATGTTTTGTAGACTGTCCCTGCTTGTTCCCAGCGTGACGATCTATCAGACAGCAGCGAGGAGCAGAAGCTCAGCTGCCATCCATCCACCCAGCGGCTTCAGCCAGGCTGATCAGTAATCAGCCCCCTGTCCTCTAGCGCTTGCACGCCCGCCCCACATGAAGGGGATTGCATGAGGAGCTCAGCCGCACTTACTGTATAGAAGGCTGCCGCTGGCTGTCTCACTGTGACAGGCCCAGCGGCAGCCGGCAGAAGCAAAAACTGTCTCAGCAGCTGCTGCAGGGAGAGCGCCTCTCCAGCCTGGCGTCTCCCTGCAGTGCAGGACCTGCTGAGCGGGGGGTGGGGATGAGTCGGATTTTGGTGTCACCCCCTTGGAGGGTGACACCCGGTGCGGCCCGCACCCACCGCACCCCCCTTGTGACGCCACTGCCGACGCGGGTACCTTATATAGGATCCAAAACCCACGAGACCCAGAAGGCGGGATGATGACGTTTTGCCTCGATTTCAGATCCGAGTCAGGCGGGAAAAGTCGAGCCTGACTCGGATCGGCCTCGGATCGGGGGGGCTCGGGGGGGTTCGGTTTTCAGAAATCCGAACCCGCTCACCCCTAATATATATATATATATATACATACACAAGAACACAAGAGGTCTGGCTCTCCCATTAATATCGGTATAATGCCGTGTGCCCGCACATATAGTTACCCATATACCTTCCAAGCGGTGCAGCCCTGCTGGCTTTCAATGACATATAGACACAGTGGCTTGAATTAACGTTTCAGTGCCAAGTTTAATAGTGTGGCACTTTCAGCAGAATAACAAAATACATGATAAAGCTTACCTTAAATAACACCATGTGGATGCCAGTAGTCGGTTGCGGGACCTCCCACCCTGCCGACGGCGCTTGCATCATGACGTCATCTCCGTGTTAACCGGAGCGTCAGTGCACATACCCATCACCATGATTATCACAATAAACAAATGCTGTGAACACATGAATACACATAAACATACATACAGATAAAACAATCCAAAAGTTAATCTGTGTTGCTACTAAGTAGTTGGCATACATGCAATTAATTCTATCGCTATAGAAATATATGTTAATATAACGAGACTAGCTATGAAAAATATCCACATAGGGGTACATCTAAATAATATATATGATATTATATAATTACCATGCATATCGAAGCAAAGACATTCTATGAGAAGTGTCATACAATTACTGACAATTATGTTAAAGGATAAACGGAATGAGTAACATGGATAAACCATTATAGAAATCTTAGCCAAATCGTTCAACTGTTTCCTAGGCCATAGTAACCTACCTAAACTAGCCGCGAAGGGACCTACGCTTGCTAATATAAATAAGTAAGTTTACAGAAACCAATTAAGGCCAAGACGGTCATCAAGGCCTCTAGGGGCCAAAGTGCCCTATCTAAATATCCATTCTGTCTCCCGTCGCAACAATTTCAATGATCTATCGCCACCTCGCAAAGACTGTGGGATGTGGTCTATCATCCTATACCGTATGTGAAGCCAAGGTGTGGGGGGGTCTGGCAAAAATGATTGGCCACCGGTTGTTCGCCTATGCCCGTAGCTATGGCAGCCCTAATAGCTGATCTATGTACCACCATTCTTTCTTTGAAAGTTTGTTCAGTTTTTCCAATATAGGACATACCACATGGACAGATTATTTGGTAAACGACGAACTTGCTGTTACACGTCAATTTGTGTCTTATAGTATAGGCTTTTCCAGTATGAGGATGACAGAACACATCACCTGCTAAAATGTAACGACATGTGGTGCATGTGCATCTTATGCAACCTAGGCCCTCATTCAGAGCCACTCGCTAGCGGCAGCACGCTCGTTCCGAGCGATGTTCGCACATCTGCGCATGCGTACGGATCGTTATACGCATGCGCGAACCAGTCAGTGTGGCTGAAATTCATGTGCTCGCAATATAGCGAATGCCTGCTATTTTGAGTGACAGAATGAGGCGTATGTGGGTGGTAACAGGGGAAGGTGTTTGAAAATGGGGAGTGGAGATCCGAACGCAGGCGTGCTTAAAGGTCAAAACGGGCGTTTTATGGGTGTGCATAATTAATACAGCAGCGTCATTGACCACGTCACTGGGTTATTTTATAGCCAGAACTGCTCGCAAGATTGTGGTTGAAAAAACCAACCACAAGAATAGCGAGCAGTTCATACGCTGTTCGATGTACTCGATTAATCTAATAAATAGCGGACATGACGTATGATGCGAGCGGCCAGGGGGCGTTTTTATCAAATAAACGAGCGTATGTTTTGCTCACTCGTTCAGACATGGAGGCGGCAACAGACCGCAAAGAGCGAACGGTTCATTTGAATAGCCACCCCCTTTTTATGAACGAGCGAGCGCTAATTGTGAGCGGCTCTGAATGAGGGCCCTAGTTTGTTAGTAAGGAAATTAATTTTAGGCTTATTTTTACCCATATTGGTTACATCTGTTTTGACCAAAATATCTCGCAGATTGCGACTACGTGTATAGCAGGGCATCAATTTAGTATCATGAAGTTTTAATTCTACATCGATTTGGATGATGAGCCATAACTTCTTAGCTACAGAATTAATTACCTTACTCGCATGATTATACTCAGTGACCCAGGGGATAAATGGTTTATTATTATCCAGCTTGGATTTATTTAAGAGAGCAGTTCTGTCAATTGTAATGCTTTACTCTTAGCCTGCTGCAACAATTCATTACTATAGCCTCTCTTCAGAAATGTATTAATAAGTACATCTATCTGTTGTATAGTCAATACTGGGTCAGATGTAATTCTTCTAATTCGGAGCATCTGCGAGTATGCCAAGCCTCTCTTAAGCGGTTCAGGATGGCAACTTGTCATATGTAATAGATTATTACGATCAGTAATCTTAGTGAATAATGATGTCTCAAAATAGAAGGGCAAATTGACTATACAACAGATAGATGTACTTATTAATAATTAATTAATTAATTCATTAACAATAGACCTAACCTTCTGGGGAAACCGGGGTTATAGAACCCGGAGAAACGCGTCAAGGATTTGTGCTGCTATCTCCAATTTGCAATCTTCATCTCTTGCCACACCAGTTGTTACCAATTGCTGCATTGGGAACCGCGGAATACCCTATTCTACCTATCATCATCCCACTTTGGCTGCTCACCAGGAGGTGAAGGAGAAGGAGACCTGCTGCTGACAGCTTCGATCAGCGGGTCTGTGCCGAACACACCAGCCGGCTACCACCGTTCTCCACCACTCACTGATATGAAGGACTGATTGCAAGAACGGAGGCTGCTCCTGTTCCTCCTTGTTGGAACATACAATTCCACCTGTTGATACTAGGAGACAATAAAGATTATCAGGTACCAGAGGTGATCTGCAAGTAGAGCCGTTACCCATGAGTGCCAGGATTTAAGGATTTCACTACAGCCACGGCTTGTGCTACACACGGAGTGCTTAATTTGGAACCAACCTGCTGAATGTAAGGATCTCATCTCCTTTTAGACAGGTATTTTCTATGGAACCAGCACTCTAGTGTTCTTATCTGCACTGGCTTATACTACTATCGAAACATTGTCATTATTCTTCAGCCATAACATTTATTATTCACTATAAGGAATCCTTTTATTACCAACGGACCTAAGAGAATAGCACCATCTTCTCTACTAATTGATTGTATATACATGTCGTTATTGACTGCTATACTGTTTGATTTCTATTAGTTGGGCCCTTTATTGATTTGTATATGCATATAGAGAATATGATAGCTGTTTACTAAGCATCATCTACATATATTTAAAGACAGAGATTGTTTTTTATTGGATTATATGCTTATGATATGTGCAATACATGTTAATTTTTATCTAAATAAAAGAGCAATATAGACTCATCAACTGTGTCAGTTTGAGCGCTCCACTTTACTTAATAAAACAGATTTATAAAAAAAATGAAGAAGGGTTTTACACAATGATAACAGACAGATATAACCAAATGTAAAATTAGGAGTTAAAAAGCAATACTTAATTGTACAATGTGATCCAATGTTTGGATGAGTAAGTAATACAATAGTACAGAAAGACAGTATAAGTCTATCGGCAGTCAGACATATCCGCATACTGTATATCCAGATGTGTCCTCAGTCGTCTTTTCCTGCAGTCGCGCCAAACAGTCCCTCTCGGCTCGCCTGGTCCTGTGAGACTTTGGTAGCGTAGCCTGTCTCTTTTGGGTCTGTTTTGCCGCAAATATGTCTGTCGCAATGTGATGTGACTAGGATGCACCAGCAAGCCAGGGCTGCCATCAGAAATTGTGGGGCCCGGTACTGATAAATTACATTGCCCCCCCCCCCTGAGGGGAGGGGATGGATTTATATATATAAATAATAGAGATGTGCGGCGACCCTCGTGTTTTGGTTTTGGTTTTGGATCTGGATCTACCCTGGTTTTGGATCTGGATTGGTTTTGCCAAAACCTCACCTCCGTGTTTTTGTTTTCGTGTTTTAAAAACAGCTATAATCACATAAAATGGGCCTGTTTTTGTTCCTGCAGTATAATTAATCTCAATAACATTTATTTCCAGTAATTTCCAATCAATTTTGACCACCTCACAATATTATTTGCTTCATCTAGTTAAGGCCAAAAGGTTGCATCCAGCTAGCTGGCTAACTAAGCTAAGTGACACAGTGGGTGGCACTAACATGTGGCAGTTCAGTTTCTAATTTCCAACACAGATACAGTGTGTTATACAGTGTGGGTTGGATACACCAATAGTGCGCTTACTGTGACAGCAGTGTCGGCAGAGCGGGGTTGCTGACGGTGTCCTCAGTACATGGAATGGCAGTGCTGTGGTGCTGGCAGTGTCCTCAGTGAAGGGTACCGGTGATTTCGGCAGTGCGGTGGTGCCAGCGGTGTATTTAGTGCAGGTTTGCTGGCTGTGTTGGCAGTGCGGGGGTGCCAGCGGTGTCTTTAGTGCACATTTGCTGGCTGTGTCGGCAGTGCGTGGGTGTCAGCGGTGTCTTTAGTGCAGGTTTCCAGGCTGTGTTGGCAGTGCAGGGGTGCCAGCGGTGTCTTTAGTGCAGGTTTTCTGGCTGTGTTGGCAGTGCGGAGGTGTCAGTGGCGTCTTTAATGCAGGTTTTGTGGCTGTGTCGGCAGTGTGGGGGTGCCCGCGGTGTCTTCAGTGCACATTTGCTGGCTGTGTCGACAGTTCGGGGGTGCCAGCGGTGTCTTAGTGCAGGTTTTCTGGCTGTGTCGGCAGTGCGGGGGTGCCAGCGGTGTCTTTAGTGCAGGTTTACTGGCTGTGTCAACAGTGCGGGGGTGCCAGTGGTGTCTTTAGTGCAGGTTTGCTGGCTGTGTCGGCAGTGCGGGGGTGCCAGCGGTGTCCTCATTGCTGGTTTGATGACTGTGTCGGCAGTGCGGGGGTTGCTGGTGGTGTCCTCAGTACATGGAATGGCAGTGTTCTCAATGAAGGGTACTGGCGGTGTTGGCAGAGCGGGGGTGCCAGCGGTGTCCTCATTGCAGGTTTGCTGACTGTGTCGGCAGTGCAGGGGTGTTCTCAATGCAAGTTGCCGTCGGTGTCTGCAGAGTGGGGGTGCCAGCGGTGTCCTCAGTGCAGGTTTCCTGACTGTATTGGCTGTGCAGGGGTGCTGGTGGTGTCCTCACTGTGGGAGTGTCGGCAGTGTCGGCAGTGTTGGAGTCGCTGACGGTGTCCTCAGTACGTTGGGCAGCAGTGCAGGAGTGTCGACAGTGGTGGTGTCGGCAGTGGGGGATGCTGCCAGTGGGGATGCCGGAGGTGTCGACAATGGGGGGTGATGGCGGTGTCAGGCAGCGGGGGATGGCGGGTGCCATCTTTTTTTACTCCTTTCTAAGTGTTTTCAATGGGCTTAATGCTGATTGGCTGAGATCCATGACAGACGGCTCTCTCAGCCAATCAGCATTAAGCCCGCTGAAAACAAAACATCGCGACTCGACAGAGGGGTCGCGAGGTTTTGCCTCGGGTCAGGGATCCGGGGCAGACAGGGAGATCCGAGCTGAGCTCGGATCACCCCGGATTCCCGAAATTCGGGTGGGTCCGGTTCTCAGGGAACCGGACCCGCTCATCTCTAATAAATAAGCTGTAAAATACATTGAAAAAGCTAGACCCACATAAAAGCCAGAAAAGGCTGACTGAACTGGGGGGGTGGGTAGGCTCAGGGCTGAGAGGTGGGGCAGGACAGTGACAGCTGGCTGCACTAGGGGGGAGACTCACAGGGCAGGGAAGTTTGGCTGGACTAGGAGGGGACAGGGAAGGCTGACTGGACTAGGGAGGAGGCTCAGGGAAAAGAGGGGGACCAGGGTAGGGAGGGCTGGCTGGACTGGCGGGGGTGTTGGACAGGGATGGCTGACTGGAACTGGAGGGCAAGCACAGGGCAAGGTCAGGCACTATGTAGTACCTGGATTGTGCTTCTTCAGTTGGCAGCTGGAATCAACGGTGCACTGACTGCACATCAGAATCATATATGTAGAGTGGCACTGTAAATGGAAGCTGCTGCACCCACCGGCATTTCACATATGGTGCCGGGCCTGAGCCAATCAAAGCTCACGGACCGGCAGCCAATCAGGAGTGTCTGCTCTTTGGAGAGTGTAGTGAGTAGAGGGGTGCTGTGTCCATCCAGGGTCTGCTGTATCTGTCCAGGGCAGGGGCTTCTGTGTCCATCAGGGGCTGCTGTGTCCATCCAGGACAGGGGCTGCTGTGTCCATCCAGGGGTGCTGTGTCTATCCAGGGGCAGTCGTTGCATTGTCCATCCAGGGGTTGCTGTGTCCATCCAGGGACAGGGGCTGCTGTGTCCATCCAGGGGTGCTCTGTACGTCCAAGGGTGTCCAGTGTAAAAAAAAAAAAGCTAATGCTATAATGTAAAAAAATAATATATATATTTTTTTTGTGCTGTACCCAAGTAAACACAAAGACCTTCATACAGTATAAGCTACAAGTTATGTGGCTGACTCTTAGTTGGATGCTTCTGCGACCATGTTAGAGTCTTTTCCTGTAGTTGCGTCAGCGACTTTATGCTAATGCTACCATTAGCCATTTTGTGGTGTACAGCCATGCGCCCCAGTGCAGTGAGGCTGATATGCCCACTTTGAGCGGCTGCAGTTGCAAGCATCAGAAACATCATGAGGACTTGCACCAGTCCCATGCTATGTGCAGAATCTCCATCAGAGTATGGTCTCCAATTAATGTGATTAAGCGACTGAGGGCCTGATTCATTACGGATCGCAACTGCGATTGCAATAGCGATTACGCACGCAGTCTCACTGCAATAGTATACTAATCCATTGCGATCGCTATGCAGCTGCAACACAACATAAGGACGCCCACTTTACCTTACACACATCCGTAATACTTAGTAAGACTGCAAAACCATCGGTAATATCGAGTACCATCGCAACCTCACGCACACTTACACAAGCTCTGATCTTACTCAGAAATTGCTAACCTCATCGCACACTATGAGTACTCAAGCTGCGTATGGCATTGCAGTGGATAATTTATGCAGGCCCCTGCAACGGCATATGAACGCACTGGCACGCCTGCGTTTCTCCGACCACCCCCCGTCTCCACCCACAAACGGCATCTCCTGTCAATCACTCTGCGATGGGTCTGCGTAGTCAATGCGATTGCAGTCCTGATTGCAGTAGCTGGTTCGCACACGCGTGCTGCGATGCATACGCATGCACAGTATGCAACAATCGGCCGATTCCCTTCATATTAGCAGTTGCGATTCTTGCTGAATCAGGTGCTGAGTACGAAAACCACTCCTGCTACATGCTCGCAAGACTCCCATAACACACCTGTAAGATGCAATATATCCGTGCATCTACATAGCCACCTCCCAGTCACCGCCAAGGAACGCTCAATACATTCCAGAGTCCATGTGGCTCAATTGGTCCTGCAACTCTGTACATACACTCCATGCACCTTTTAAGGGTTTTAGATGCATGTGCAGTCAGAAAAAAAAAATCCAAACTTACATGAACAGCAGCATTGCTCTCAGAATAAGAAGTCTATTTTCTAAACCTTGGATGGAGATAAAGTGGACGGAGATAAAGTACCAACCAATCAGCTCCTAACTGTAATTTTTCAAACACAGCCTGTGACATGGATGTGTATGCAGTGGATGACTAACGATGTGTGCTCCTGTTGGACGATAATTATATCTATGATCGTAGGTACATGCAGGCCAATTTGGACGATATTGTCAAGATTTGACTGTTAAGATATATGGCAGGACTTCACTGAAAGATATCTATCATAGATATGTGTACGCCCAATTTCGTATGTCCTGCACTACAGAAAATTCAAGGGAAATCTTTCACCAATATCTTTCAAACAGCACATCATCCCGTATGTATGCACCTTTATCCCCTACAGTATATACACAGTTCATTACATTAAAAGTCACAAGTTCAGACATCCTAATAACTTGTTCTACAGGTCAGAGGTTGTTCTTTGTCCATTCTGATTGTCATTACAGATTCCTTTGACAGAGCGTGTAAACACAGACTCAGGTTGGAATATGCCGATACCGGTTTTCCATAGAAGATTTATGCATACATACTGTACAATAAAAGATACAGTATGTCAGGATTGGTCTTTTTAAACTTTATACACACTATGAAATTATTAAGAGTATTTTACATATAATAGGATGAATACAGACACTTTTAAAAAGTGATTACACAATTGAACATCTTACTATAAATAAGATAATGCAATGCACACACTTGTAGGCAGTGATTATGCAACTAAACATAATATTATTTAAAACATAATATAATGCATACAGAAATGGTTGAAAATGCTTTAATTCATTCAGTTTATTTTACATTTTATGGCTGCCAGAATATGCTTGAATCACCTGCAAAAACACACATAAAAAACCCACAAACATATTCTTTACTTGCCATGACTTATTAGAGAGTTATTAGACGATAAAGCCAGGACAGCTTTAAAGAGAAATTTTAAGAGAAATAGAAACTTAACCACTTAATTGACAATTTATTTTTCCAAAAACCACTCAGAAATTGAAATTTTTTTATGACTAAATTTGGTCAAGAACATCTTTTTAACATGTTTCCAACATGATTTCATAAAAAAAAATATTTATATTATACCATAAATAATAAATAAATATTTACAGTATACCATAAAATAGCAATTTTTATGGTATACTGTAATGATGGCCATTGACAGATGTACCATCGATGGCCGATGGGTTCAACCATCAATAGAAACCATTGATTGTTTGAGGCCACAGCCACCAATGTTTTCTTAACAACGGTTTGCAAACCATCGATGGTCGGTGGCCAACCCTAGCATACTGTATAGTATACTTTCCCTAATCAGATGCCCGGAATCAAGTATTGATCGTACAAGACTACCATAAAAATATAATGACCTATAACACCAATGTTAAAATTAAATAAAACCGGACTATTTTGGATGTGCCGTGACGTCTTGATGTGACCTGGTGTCATGATGTCACCGCTGTCAGACCCCCCACACCTCACCGCCGGACCCCTTCGTACTCCACCGCGGACACCGATGGAACACCGCACCCTGCCATGGCCGCCGCTGAAACCCCACAATGCAAGCCAGACCCTGACACACCCCACCTACACTGTCGGACCCCCAAGTATTCTAAATTCTGAAAAAAAAACATATCCAAAATGCTCCTGGTCCTGAGCATTTTGGATATGGGAGACTCGACTTGTACACATATACTGTACACACATTATATATATATATATATATATATATATATATATATATATGTGTGATACTGGTCCGAATAAATCAAGTCCACACACGGCACTACCAATGCAAATCTCTGTGTTGAGTAGAATTTGGAACATGTCTTCAATGCACAGCAATGTTAGCAATGTTTCAGGATCCCTTCGGACCCCATCCTCAGGCTGCTGTGACATTTGGCTAGTACATAAATTTTAAACATAACAGGGCCACAACCAGGGATATCAGTTAATAAACACCTGAGAATAAACACACAGATTTTGTCTTACATTTGAAAAGCAGGGTATCCTAGCAAGTGTGACCACAAAATTTAAATAATTGACAGGCTGTCATCTATCTATATATATATATATATATATATATATATATGTGTATATATTGTGAGACTTGGGGTTATTAGCTTGGTAGACTGGTGTTAGTGGTGCAGTGATTAGATGCAGAGTCCACAAATTGCATTCCAGTAAAACAAATGAAAAATGGTACTTTTACTTCAGCATGAACATCAGGAAACAGAGA
The DNA here is from genome assembly GCA_031769625.1 of Taudactylus pleione. NCBI lineage: Eukaryota > Metazoa > Chordata > Amphibia > Anura > Myobatrachidae > Taudactylus > Taudactylus pleione. Next base: position 709,081 of record JAUIMM010000329.1, on the reverse strand, counting down.
TAAAATAATAAACAACCTAGCCCTTTCTTAGGGCACTAGCTCACTTCTTGAGCCCTTCTATAGAAGCAGCTAATCTGCATGAAAGTCTCTCACAGTCTCTGAGATTGGTGGTCCTTCCTGCCACGTGCAGGACTGGACACTGGCCTCCTGGTAAAATTAAAAATTATTATTTTCTGTGTTGTGAACTGTGGCCCTGATTCAGAGCCGGACGCTCTGACAGAGCGTTCGCTCTGAATCAGGGCCGGGCTATTTTTTTTTAGAGCGGCCTCATGGCCACTCGCATAGCTGTGGGTGACCACCCACAGCTATAGCGAGCGGCCAGGAAGATGGTCACGATGATCAAGACCATCGCAACCTTCAGGCTTGCGATGAGACCCTTGTGGTAGGGTCTCGTTGCCGCAAGCCCCAGAGAGATTTCGGCTCTAACAGAGCTGAAATCTCTCCCACTGACATCACTCGTGATGTCAGTGGGGCCGGCCCCAAACGGAGGCGTTCACATGGGAATGCCTTCATTTGGGCAGCCACCCCCCCGGCCCGCCCACCAAAGGGGGCGTGCTGTCACTCAACATCAACAGCACGCCCCCTTTGGTGCGAGACCCGGAGCGACGGATTGCCCGTCGCTATCCGGGTTTCGCGCATGCGCACGACGGAGCCGGCTCCATCGTGCGCATGCACTCTGGGCCACCATCGACCTGGTTGCGAGTGCTCAGCGCTTGCGACCGGGTCTGAATCAGGCCCAGTGTGCGCTGTAGCCACACATCCATCAACAAAGGAACAGCGCCAAGCATGCGCCTGTGTCATAAATCAAGGGCCAGCTGGCTTGTCCGTTAAAGGGTGCTGTAACCCCCAAAGTACACTCCCAATTTTTTTTTAAATGATTCTTTTCTGTGTTTATGTGCGCCTTAGCTGCACATATAAATCAATAAATATAACATAAATGGAGGACACAACTTTGGGCCTGATTCAGAACTGAACACTCTGGCCAGAGCACTCGCTCTGAATCAGGGCCCTCCTACTTGTTTTTGGAGCATCCTCATGGATGCTCGCATAGCTGTGGGTTACCACCCACAGCTTATGTGAGCGTCCATGATGATGGTCACGATGGTCTTTGACCATCGCGATTATCGGGCTTGCGGTAGGGTCTCGCTTCGGCAAGCCCAGGAGTGATTTTGGCTCTATCATTACTGATGTCAGTGGGGCCGGACTCAGATGGTAGGCGTTCCCATGGGAATGCCTCCATCTGGCAGCCATGCCCCCGGCATGCCCACCAAAGGGGGCATGCTGTCAGTCACCATCGACAGCACGCCCCCTTTGGTGCGAGACCCTGAGCGACGTATTTCTCGTCGCTCCCGGGTCTCGCACATATGCACGACGGAGCTCCCTCCATCGTACGCATTCGCACAACATCGACCCGCTGGCGAGCGACCTTCGCTCGCGAGAGGGTCTGAATGACCCCCTTTGTCCCCTAAAAAAAAAAATAGGGAAAGATCAAGAACCACTTCCTCCTAGTGCTGAAGCTGCTGCCACTAGTCATGACATAGACGATAAAATGCCATCAACTTCGTCTGCGAGGTCGATACCCAATGTCATATTAGAGGGCATATAAAATCCCAAATGACAAAGTTCAGGAAAATGACCTTAAAAAAAACATTTAAATCATCTGAGGAGAAACGTAAACTTGCCAATATGCCATTTACGACACGGAGTGGCAAGGAATGGCTAAGGTCTATCCCTATGTTCATGAATAGTGGTTCAGCTTCACATGATGATGTAAGCCCTCCTCCCGCTACAAAAACAAATGAATTAAACTGGCAAAAGCACAGCGAAGAACTGTGCGTTCTATGCGTTCTATGAAGATATCACAAATCCCCAAGGAGAGTTCAAGTGTGGTGGCGGTAGCGATGCCTGACCTTCCCAGCACTGGACGGGAAGAGGTGGCTTTTTCCACCATTTGCACACCCTCTGCAAGTGCTGAAAGGAGCACCCACAGTCCACTTGCTGATATGCAAATTGAAGATGTCACTGTTGAAGTACAACAGGATGAGGATACTGGTGTAGCTGGCGCTGAGGAGGAAGTTGGCCAGGAGGATTATGATGTTTAAATCAGGCTCTGGGGGAGACAGTTGTTGTCCATGGGATGAAAAAGCCCATCACGGTCATGCCTGGGCAGAAGACCAAACATTTCACCTCTTTGGCCTGGCAATATTTCTATCAAAATCCGGACATCAACTGTCTTACCATATGTACCATATGTAAAGGTGAAATAAGTAGGGGTAGCGACGTTAACCACCTAGGAACATCCTCCCCTATACGTCACCTGCAGCGTGTTCATAAAAAGTTACTGTCTAGTTCAGAAACTTTGGCTAAAACCATAAGCAGTCCAGGGACACCTAAATCCCATTGTCCTGTTGTATCCAAGCACCTGCAAACCACATCGTCAACTCCCTCCTCGTCAATTTCCTCCTTAGTCAGGATCGGAAGTAATCTTGCAGGCCATGTCACTGGCATGACTGACTCTCCTATCCGGGATTCCTCCAGAGGATACTGCATTGCTACGCCTACTGCTGCCACTACAGCTGTTGCTGCTGGGAGTTGTTCATCATCCCAGAGAGGAAGTAGGAACACCACTACTTTTACTAAACAATTGACCCTCCAACAGTCCTTAGCGAGGAGGATGAAGTACGTCAGGAGTCATCCAGAAGCAAAACGTATAACTGAAGCCTTGACTGCTATGTTGGTGTTAGACATGCATCCGGTATCCGCCATTAGGGCAGTGGGATTTAGACAATTATTGGAGGTAGTGTGTCCCCGGTTCCAAATCCCGTCTAGATTCCACTTCACTAGGCAGGCGATACTGAGACTGTACAGAAACATCAAAAAAAGTGTCCTCAGTGTCCTGAAAAATGTGGACATGTGGACAAGCAGAACAGGGCAGTCTAAGGACTATATGACTGTGACAGCCCACTGGGTAGATGTATCACCTTACGCAGCAACAACAGCAGTGTCACCAGTAGCAGCATCTCAGAAATACCAGCTCATTCCAAGGCAGGCTACGCTGTGTATCACTGGTTTCAGTAAGAGGCACACCACCGACAACCTCTTAGAGAAACTGAGGGAAATCATCACCCAGTGGCTTACCCCACTTAGACTCTCCTGGGGATTTGTGATATCTGACAATGCCACCAATATTGTGTGGGCATTACATCTGGGCAAATTCCAGCACGTCCCATGTTTTGCGCACACAATAAATTTGGTGGTGCAGAATTTTCTGAAAAGTGACAGGGGCGTGCAGGAGACTCTTTCGGTGGGCAGAAAATTTTTTGGACACTTTCGCCATTCAACGACTGCATGCCAAAGACTGGAGCACCAGCAAGCACTCTTGAACCTGCCCCACCATCACCTGAAGCAAGAGGTTGTGACGCAGTGGAATTCAACCCTCTATATGCTTCAGAGGATGGAGGAGCAGCAAACTGCCATTCAAGCCTTTACATTCACCATGACATAGGCAAAGGAGGGGGTATGCACCTGACTCAAGCGCAGTGGAGAATGATTTCCGTGTTGTGCAAGGTTCTCCAGCCCTTCGAACTTGCCACACGTGAAGTCAGTTCAGACACTGCCAGCTTGAGTCAGGTCATTCCCCTCATCAGTCTTTTGCAGAAGCAGCTGGAGAAAGTGAAGGAGGAGCTAAGATGGAGCGATTCCGCTCGGCATGTGGGACTTGTGGATGAAGCCCTTCATTCGCTTTGCCAGGATTCCAGGGTGGTCAATCTGTTGAAATCAGACCACTACATTTTGGCTACCGTGCTCGATCCTAGGTTTAAAGCCTATGTGGTGTCTCTCTTGCCGGCCGACACAAGCCTGCAGCGATGCAAAGACCTGCTGGTGAAAACACTGTCAGCTGATGCGGAACATGACACGTCAACAGCTCCTTCTTCATTTTCTCCAACAACTGGGGCTGCCAGGAAACAACTTAGGTATCCTAAGCAACCTACTGGCAGTGATGCAGGGCAGGTAGGATCAAGTTTGGACATATGGTCCAGATTGAAGGATCTGGCAACAATTTCTGACATGTCTACTGTCACTGCATATGATACTGTCACCATTGACAGAATGGTGGAGGATTACATCGGTGACAGCATCCAAGTAGGCATGTCAGACAGTCCATACCTGTACTGGCAGGAAAAAGAGGCAATTTGGAGGCCCCTGTACAAACTGGCTCTATTTTACCTGTGTTGCCCCCCCTCCAGTGTGTACTCCGAAAGAGTGTTTAGTACAGCTGGGAACCTTGTCAGCGAAAGGCATAGGAGGTTGCTTCCACAAAATGTGGAGAAGATGATGTTCATCAAAATGAATTATCAACTCTTCCAGGGAGACCAGCCTCCAGAACGTACAGAGGGAACTATGGTGGTGGACTCCAGTGGGGACGAATTAATACCCTGTGAAGATGAGGATGTAAGCAACACTGAAGAGGGTGAGGAATCGGTGGATGAGGAGGATGAGGACAACATCTTGCCTCCATGGAGCCAGTTTGTGCAGGGACAGATTAATTGGGAGCTTGTTTTGTGGGGGCCCAAACGAACCAATCATTTCAGCCACAGTCGTGTGGCAGACCCTGGCGCTGAAATGATTGGTTTGTTAAAGTGTGCATGTCCTGTTTATACAACATAAGGGTGGGTGGGAGGGCCCAAGGACAATTCCATCTTGCACCTCTTTTTTTTATTTGCATTATGTACTGTTTGGGGCCTAGTTTTTCAAACTGACATCCTGTCTGCCTCTGCAGTGTCACTCCTAGATGGGCCACGTGTTTGTTCCGCCCACTCGTGTCGCTTAGCATAGTCATCCAGCTACCTCGGTGCAACCTTTTGGACATAAAAACACTATTGTGAGGTGTTCAGAATAGCCTGGAAATCAGTGGAAATTAAGGTTATTGAGGTTAATAATAGCATAGGAGCAGAAAAACCCACAAATTCTGTGATTTTAGCTGTTTTTATGCTTTTTTTATATTAACCTGTGTCAGGTGTCTTTTTGGTAGTGTGATAGAAGCTATGTCAGGTGACTGCCTTACCTTTAAAAGCCATTATTTGGCAGGTGAGTTTTAAACCAGGTAACATTTTTTCAGTCTAAACTATGTGATAGCAGCTAACAGGTTTCCATCAGTGTGACGGATAGTGTAGGACCTGCAGAAAGTGGGGTCCCGTGATGTGGGCTGCGGGCTTAAATTCATTGATCAATCCATGAACTAAATCCCCATTATTTATTTACTTATTTATACATCATTCTGAGTGTTTAAACATGGTGAGTGCTGGGTTTTCTGTTTTTATTTATTTAAGCAATGTGGTCACAGGCCACTTGCACCCCAGACCTGGGAATGGCGAGTGCAGGTCTGCACCCCTAATCTAGGAGTGGCGAGTGCAGTGGATTTCTGACTTTATATATATATATATATATATATATATAGAGGGTCTGATGGACCGGCACTCCTCTACCATATGTTATTTTGCACAGGTGCCTTCTGAACAAAATATATAGAACAGACGAAGAAATACAGCGGCACTCGAGGTCATTAAAAGTTGAACAGTATGTATTCTAAATGATCGCAACAAAAATCCGGATTTTCATTGTGATCGTTTTGAATACATACTGTTGAACTATTAAAGACCTCGAATGCCGCTGTATTTCTTCGTCTGGTTATATATATATTGTCGAAGCTGGATAATTGGCTGAGACAAGATCAGTTTATAATTGAATCGCAGTGACGCCATCTTGCGACTGGCCGCAAGGCGCCATCTTGGAAATGAGATCTCAAGGCGTCATTTTGCGAATGGCTGCCCAAGCGCCATTTTAGATAAGCTCACAATTAAGTACATATGGCGATATTAATATTAGCATCATGCGATTGCATCTTTCATCATTTCTCATGCACACACTAATGCGCACAATTGCGCTGTTAATTAGTCGCATATTAGCGAATGCGTAAGATCTTGTAAAATGCTGTTTAGTAGCTTCATGCGCACGCATCTGCCCCAAGTTAACTAGCATATTTATATCACACCCCGCATACTTACACATTACATATTCATATAAAAGGTTTAATAAGCTTTAAGGTATAAGATTTAAGTATGTTAATTTATTATAATTGCTGTGAAATAAAGATTATTTGGTAACTAAGGTTTTATACGTGATAAGTAAGTCATGTTTGGTATTGTACTGATGCGTTCTCTTTCAACAGTATTCCGGTATCATCGGTATGGAGATCGCATCATGCATTCTCAACTTATGGACCGCAGAGACTTCAAGCAACAAAATGTACATATTATGAACAACTGTTAGGATGTTGCATGAGGTGGGAAACTAGAGACCACCAGTTGTTAGAGGCTGGTTTGTGTCAATTTGAACCAACCTGTTAAATGCTCTGTAACAGATGCATCCCCCTTGAGGACCAATGGCATCAGCAACAAACTTCTCTACTGTGTTGTCTATTTCTGGGGGGTATAAATATGTGTGCTCCAACCCTGAGTCTTAGTCTTCTTGCTGAATGCTGATTGACAAGGGGTTTCTTCCTGATGCCTACATCTGGACCAGAAGCGCTGCTTATGTATACTGTACTTGGGTCTGTATAATTCCTTTGCACTGAATTGTATTTGGATCAATAGCATGTAACTGACTGTACTTTTACTTTAATAATACTTTGTGCTTTGGAACCACATGTTCTAGGTCTGAAGTCTTTATTTACTGTATGATAGCGTACGCAAAATAGAGTCATCCTTAGAAGGTATAGGAAGGACATTAGAAGGTATAGGCAGGACATTAGAAGGTATAGGCATGAGTGTATAGAGGTTCAAATTCAGTATCGTTAGTTGGGAGCTCGTGGTGAAGTCACCTACTCACACGGCACATACGGTTATCGATATCTCAGCAAAGGGTGGAGTCGCCACATGCAGGGTTTACCTGCAACCACTTTGTGCTGAGAGATCGCTATCCGTTTTCGTGTGAGCCAAGGAAGCTGACTAGAATCCAGGGACAAGAGAGGAAAAAGTTTGTTTTCCTTTGTTGATAAAAAATAATGTTTAAAGAGGTGCCGCAGTATTGAGCACACGGCTGAGTCGCAGTTTTGCACACAGTCAAGACACACTTTTGTGTACGCAGCTGAAGGTTGTCATATGGTTGTGTGGTAGTCGCATTATTGTGTATGTCACTGGTCGCACAATAGCATATACGTACTTCCGGTTGCGCTGCCACATGTTTAAACAAAGCCGTTGAGTTTTACATTTTTCAATTGTTATCAATATCTGGGTTAACGTGTATTTTTCTGCACAGGAAAAAGTGTGTAACAGTGAGTATTTGTCGGTAGGGGTAACTTGTTCCCTACAGTTAGAGGTACCGTATGACCTTTAAGGGCTAAGAGCTAGTCGCTCGGTAAGCAGCTTAACATTCTATACACAGTAGCAGGTGTACGTGTTGTCTTTGTTGTAGAGAGGTGCATGGAAGTAGTCGACTTAAACTTCCATAGGTGTGGAAGTTGCCTATTTAAATCTTATCCAGGTGTGGAAGTTGCCTTTCTAAATCCTATCCGGGTGTGGAAGTTGCCTTTTTCAAATCTTATCCAGGTGTGTGGGCGCATCCTGTTAATATCATCCACAGGTAAGTGAAAGTATCTTGATTGTCTTTCACCAGTTTAAATTTTTATTGAAAAGTGTAGGATTTGTCTCAGAATGGGAGCCGCGCAAACAATAGAGATGTTAGACAATGATGTGCTGCTAATGGAAGCGCCGATTGGATTGGCCCGTCGTATTATGCATAATAAGTACGGTACTTATGCGATAAGGTATTGTGATGTATGGTTTAAAATGATGATGAAAAGTGTTAGACCGTTTCCCAGAATTGGTAGTTTTGATAAGAATGTATTAGATAATGTCCGGGATCACATCAGTCTGATGCGCTCTCGAGAGAAAAAGGTAAAATATTATGAATGTTTAAAATTGTGGCAGCATGAAGGGGATGCGTGGCTTAAAAATGTGCAAGCGACACAAACTAGCGTTGCAAGCGCATTGCCAGAAAATACATCCGCGATGCTAAATTGCAATACGGGCGGGCTGCAAAATGGCACGCACATGCAGCAAGGTAGCGTTGTGGAGAGTATTGCCCGCAGTTCACGCTCACCACCTCCACCTTATGTGGATGGAGGTGCAAGTACAGTTACCAAAAATACCCCAAAAAATGTAACAAGCAATTTGTACCCTCTCTTAAGCAACCATAAAGAAAATGTTCATGATGTGGATGATGAGCCTATTGTAATGTATGCCATTTCCCATGCTGTACAAATGATAGATGCTGCATCACAACAATCACGAGCCGGCCTCTTCATCGGTAACAGCAAGCGAAGTGCTAACACCCTTTGCACTCGTAGAGGAAATTGTTAATACCATACATAGCAGCAACAGATTAAACCCCCAGCAAGGTAATAAGTTCAAAGGTAGCAGTGCTGCCGGTCTGCATCCCATTTGGACAATCACTGTTCAGAATGGAAATGCAGATGCGAATGGTGTAGTGCCCACGAGGGAAGTAGTAATGCATTGTCCTTGGACAAGAGCAGAACTAAATTCCATCATAAATGATTTCCCTGATCCCAAAAAGGAACTAGCCAAATGTCAAAGATTTTTGAGGAATTTGGGTAGTTCTCATGAGCCAACTAATAAAGATTGGTGTGTGGTGTTAAGGGCCTGTCTACCATGCAATACCGACGTGACAAAAGTTATCACAGATTGTGTATTGGATGATGATGTTCCCTTAACAGACCAAGTAAACCAAGGTAACATTTTCTGCATTGTAACTCAATTGGGTATATATTTTCCAGTAGTAGTTAACTGGAACCAAATTTTCACCATTAAACAAAAGGAGAGTGAATCTGCAGAAGATTATTGCGACCGGGCTCTGCAGGCTATCACCCAGTACACTGGGTTAGAAGATATTAAAGATAGCACTCACCACAGGGGAATGATAGTCATGGTACTCAAGGATGGTCTGTTATGTTCTGGGTTGCTTGTGGACCCGGGGTGGTAGCAGGAGTGATCACAGAAGCAGATTTGAAAATAAAACTAGGATTTTTAATAAGTGCTTGAGTAGACATATAATGTGGCAGTAAATAAAAGTCCAGGAATATATAAATGTGCACAAGAGTTCTGTGGTGGGAGTAAAAGGGTTAATGTCCAAGTAGAAACAATTAGAGCTGTCCAGGTGTGCAGGTAGTGAAACTGAAAATAATCAAACCAGATATGCAGGTAGTGAACTGAAAATAAACAAGCCAGGTATGCAGGTAGTGAACTGAAGCGCAGGATGTCAGCAGGCTCAGGCACTTAGGTATGGGCAAGGGTGATGGAGGAAGCGGGGTAGTCCAGTGGGAGCTAGGAGCAGACAGGCAGACTGACAGACAGCAAATTCACAGGAACAGGATAAGCACAGAGAACTCCCTCTCAGCTAGGCTGAGATACACGTTGATCTGGCAAAGAAGGAAGGCACTGACCCTTCCTAAATACCCCATGCCGTGCTGTTACTGGCTGGAGGGAACATATGACTCACCAGGATTGGCCAGCTGCATCACATGGCCAGAAGGCAAGATGGCGGTGCCCATGCCAAACGGAATGGAGATGCCGCCAGGCCTTACCAGCGCAGAGTGACAACAGGCCCGCACAACAACGCGCGCAGCTAAAGCCCCCCACCAGACACCAGCTCCGCCACCAGACAGCCTGCGCCACAATGACCTCACAGGTAACACTCACCTAGCGCCATGCAGAAATACCCTTGCCATGACACGGTCTTAAAGAGAATTTAAAGACTCGGGTTCAGACCTCACAACCTGGCTGGAGGGGAGTCACAATAGATACACTCATAGAATCTGCCATAGAACATGATAAAAACATCTCAAAGAAGAGAGAGACCCAGAGCGAAAAACTAATGGCTGTCAGTATCCAAGCTCTGGAGGGAATGACGGTAACATCACAGCCAACAGACACACTCGCATCTGCACACACACTTACACCTGAACAGTTATATGCCCTCACTAACCCCACACAACAACAAACACAGCTCTGTTCCACTAACCCAATACAAGCACAGGTCCCATACTACTCACAAACTTCATATCTCCCACAATACCTTTACCCTCCCTGTCCTTATCCATATCCACCACCTTTACCCTCTGCTCAAACCTCACAACAACCCGTGTCTTCACCCGATCCACGAACATGTTTTAATTGTAAACAAACAGGACACGTAAGTAGAAACTGTCCAGTAAAAAGAGTAGGAACCCCAAATCAGGGAAGACCTGGCTATCCCCATAAGGGATATGCACAGAGACCAGCAAATGTTCAGCAGGCACCAGCTCCAATTGTGGCCGGAAATGCTTTATTGGCGCATGGTAGCCAACACTAGGGGTCAGGTCATACCTGTAGTCTACAGATAGTCAGGTTAACGGGAAGTACTAGGGAAGAACCGGTCATGATGGTTGATGTAGCTGGTACTGAATATCCTTTTCTTGTAGACACAGGGGCGACCAGGTCAGTGATGAAATCTCCCATTAATTTACAGGTGACCAACGAGACAGTACCAACAATGGGTGTAACAGGTAAAGTGGAACATTATTCTTTAACAAAGTCCACAGAGGTTACTATTGGGCCGTTGCATACCAGGCATTCTTTCCTTCTGGCTGCTGCGACTCCTACTAACCTGCTGGGTACAGAGTTGTTATGTAAGATGGGATGTGTTATATATTGCACCCCTGATGGTGTATTTTTAGATATCCCAGAGAGAGTTGCACACGAGGTGCGGGTTATGTTGAACACTCCCCAAAGGATAATGTATCACTTTACAAGTTTAAGTGGAAATCCATCACAGGTAGATGAAATTTTGTCCCAAATTCCAGATTCCCTTTGGACTAAGGATGGACAGGACACTGGATTAATGGCAAACGTAAGCCCTGTAATGGTAAATTTAAAAAGCGGTAGGCAAGCTCCAAAAATTCCCCAGTACCCACTAAAACAGGAGGTAGAATTAGGTGTTTGTCCAATAGTTGAGCGATTATTGCAACAGGGAATTTTAGTTCGTATAGCTAGTGTAGCCAACAGTCCCATCTTTCCAGTGAAGAAGAGTGGTGGGAGGGGTTATAGGCTGGTACAAGACCTTAGAGGTGTTAATAAGGTAGTAGAGAGCCAATTCCCTGTACGAGCCAAATCCAGCTATCATCCTGATGCAGATCCCACCAAATGCAACCCATTTCACTGTCATTGTCCTCTGTTCTGCTTTCTTCTCTGTGCCTCTCCACCCTGACTGTCAGTATCTATTTGCATTTACATACAGAGGTGTACAATATACATGGACACAGTTGCCCCAAGGTTTCATAGACAGCCGCAGTATCTTTTCCCAGGCATTGCACGACTGTTTACAATCTTTTCAACCTGCCAATGGATCTGTTCTAATTCAATATGTGGATGATTTATTGCTATGTTCTGACTCGTTTATGTCATGTTTGAATGATACTAAACTTTTGTTGCTTCATCTCTCGCATACAGGACACAAGGTGGATAAGGACAAACTACAGCCATGCCAATCCAGAGTAAAATATTTGGGACTTAACCTCCTAACCCAGGGGTTAAGACATCTTACAAATGATAGAATCCAGGCCATACAGAACATGACACTGCCGCAGAATCAACAGCAAATTCGTACCTTCTTGGGAATGTGTGGATACTGTAGAATGTGGATCCCAGGTTTTTCTATTTTGGCCTTGCCCTTACAGGAATTAGTCTCTTCCTCAAAGCCCAATCATGTCATACACACAGAGGAAACAGAGCAGGCTTTTCTTAATCTTAAAGACAGTCTGACAAAAGTTCCTGCATTGGGAATACCTGATTATGAAAAACCTTTTGATTTGTATTGTACGGAAGCCGATGGTTGTGCTGCAGGTGTCCTCACACAAAAACATGGTGATGCCAGTAGGCCCGTAGCATACTACAATGCCCAATTGGACAATGTGGCAAGATCACTCCCCACCTGTTTGAGAAGTGTAGCAGCTACCACTCTATTGGTGAGTAAAAGTGAGGACGTAGTATTGGGTCTTGATATGATTGTCTATACTCCCCATGCTGTATCTGCTCTACTGAACTCTGCTCAAACCAGACACGTCTCTTCAGCTAGATTTACCAAATGAGAACTAGCTCTAATCGCACCACCAAACATCACTGTTAAACGTTGAAGCACGCTGAGCCCAGCAATGTATTTACCATATGTACAACATCATGTACAAAGGGTAGAAGGAGACGAGTTGCTGGCGGAAGGTGAGTTCAGCAGACATAAAGATGCACATGATTGTATGGAGTATCTGAATCAGACCTTTACTGCTAGACCTGACATACATGACACACCTTTAGAGAATGTAGATGTGACTTTTTACATGGATGGGAGTTGTCATAGACAAACAGACACAGGTGAATTATTTACAGGTTATGCTGTTGTAAATGACACAGACATCATAGAAGCAAAACCTCTTGGTCCTCCTCACTCAGCCCAAGTGGCAAAGTTAGTAGCACTAACTAGAGCGTGTGAACTGGCAGCAGGCAAATCTGCTAACATTTACACTGACTCGAGGTACGCGTTCGTGGTGGTGCATGAATTCGGGGCTCTATGGCGTCTGAGAAATTTTATGACAGCAGCAGGCACACCAGTTGCACATTCCCGACACATAAGACATCTTTTAGAAGCAATCCAACTGCCCAAAGCAGTGGCAGTAATTAAGTGTAAAGCCAATACATGTGAGGATGATCCAGTGTCACTGGGTAACAACAGAACCGATGAAGCTGCAAAATTGGCAGCAGGGTTAAAAATGTTTTCTCCAACTGAAAAAATTATGTCTTTCCAAACAATTGATATGCTGAAATTAATTGAGATGCAAAATTTGTGTTCAATTCAGGAAAAATCCATGTGGAAGTCCAAAGGATGTGGGCAAGAGTCCTCTGAGCTCTGGAGGGACGGACAAGGTAAGCCAGTAGCCCCCAAGGCATATTACCCCAGCCTGGCTGAGGCAGCACAAGGTCTAATTCATCTGGGAAAGCAAGGTATGTGCAAGTTGGTGAGAGCATACTGGTGTGCACCAGGTTTTTCTTCACAAGCAGAAAAGATAGCAATGTCCTGTCTGACCAGCTTGAGGAAGAACATAGGAAAAGCGATCCCTACCGAACCATCCCACATTCCACCGACTGATGGACCTTTCCAGGTGATACAAATTGATTTCATCCAATTACCACCCTGCAGGAATCTTAAGTATGTATTAGTGTGCACTGACGTATTTTCTAAATGGGTTGAGGCCTACCCAGTGGCCACTGATACTGCTGCGTTTACTGCCAAGAAAATAGTTCAGGAATTTGTATGCAGGTACGGTATCCCTAAAATCATTGAGAGTGACTGGGGTACTCATTTCACAGGTGATGTTTTTCAAAATATGTATAAGCTGATGGGTATTAATAGCCGACTTCACACTCCCTACCGACCACAAGCCAGTGCCAAGGTAGAGAGGATGAACGGGACTATTAAAAATATGTTAAGTAAAATCATGGCAGAGACTGCACTAGAATGGCCAGAAGCATTACCTTTGGTCCTACATAGCAAAAGGACCACTCCCAGATCCCCTCTGAATCTGTCACCCTTTGAAATACTGTTTGGTAGACAACCTCATTTGATTATAACCCCACAGGAAGACTTGAAAGGTAGCAACGAGTTAACTGTAAGGTATCTTATATCAATGAGTAGACAGTTGAAACAGCAACAGCAGAAACTGAAATTGTTGTCCAATGATATGCCTGAAACTAACTGTCATGATGTTGAACCAGGAGAATATGTTATGATCATAATTTTCTTGCGTTCAGGTTGTTTGACTGATCGGTGGGAAGGTCCGTACCAGGTGCTGCTGACAAGTACTACATCTTTGAAGGTGGCTGAGAGAGATACCTGGGTCCATTCCACTCACTGCAAAAAGGTCAATCAACTGGTGGAGGAACAAGTTGGAGACAAGGCTGATACCGTGGACCTGTCGATCGTGAACTTGTTCCGGGAGGATTGAAAAGGTCGTAGTGAGATACCTGAACTAAAATAAATTTTGCAGGTCTTGTTGTGGCAATGGATGGGCCTGCTGTGTTCATTTTCATATTCTCTTTTAGAGTGTTCACCATTCTTGTTGGTTTTGGGATATCTGGTTTCTGTGATGAGAGATCGATTGAGGAGATGGGAGCTGATGGCAGTGCTGATGGAGTGGAGTCAGGAGGAGTGCTATGCCAATCAGGGGAGTGTCTGACCAATCTTAGTACTGTTATTGTTAAAAGAGCTGTTATTCCGGATACTCGGGGATGGTGTGGAAGTTTATCGTCTGAAGATTCCTGTATTTGTGAGCTTTGTGGGTCCCTAGTTGATGAGAACTGTATCCAATGGTGCCAACCTAAATATAACCCATACTGGGGTGGGTATCCTTTAGAGGATTATCATAGCATGTAGGAAAAGTGTTAAATTAAACTGATTGCTGGGTGTGTTCACATGTGCCACAGGGACAGCATACCAGAATGGTGCCATTTCTGCTGAATATCACAGAAATTTTAGAATTACAAAAAGGGAAAAAACATTGGATGGAAAATTCCTCTCATCCAAACCACCTCATTTTAAACTCTATCAATTCCAAGTAGTTAGATCACTTTTGTGTTTGAACATAACCAACCCCAATAAACCCGGAAGTTGGGAAGTGACAGGGAATAATCAGACGATGACCTTCTCACAAAGAGCTGATAGTGAGTCCATAAACCATGATCTGTTACGCTCAATTAAATCTAGTGGGAGACATTTTAGGTACCGGTATACATTGAGTTCCACAAAAGAAATTATTGGTAAGGTGCCAGATGGTTATTGTGCTAAAATAATACAGCCAGAGACTTGCATGTACCAGATGGAAGACCCAGAAATAGGATTGTTTGCAAGGGAAATGTGCTTAATGATAATGATGCATACCATTCCTTATGTTCTCCCTGATAAGGTATATTTTATATGTGGAAGAAAAGCATATAAGTGGCGAGTTCCAAAGGTTTGTGTTACCTGGGAAGAGTAGTCCCAGAAGTTATGACTCTCACACATGTTGAAATGCTTGGTATACATAAAAACACACCATCACCCTATCTTCACACGCAATATGAACACAGAGACAAACGAAACATGATACCTGGTGACGTGCATAAAGCCACTCAGTTAATTAGTGAGACAACTGGCTTTCAAGTTTTAGCCGCACTGGATCCCACCAGGATTGCTCGGGGTACATTAAATTTTAGATATATTCAGGAACTTGCTAAATTGATAGATAATATCACCGAGCTGTACGATGACACATTCAGGTATACAGGGAGAGAATTGCAAGCGTACAAGAAAGAACTGGTGCAACACAGGCTAGTGTTAAATTATTTAACTACTGTTACTGGATGGAGGGCACTGCGTAACTCTGGCCACCCAATTTGGAGTAAAATGTTGCACCTATGTCACCAATGATACCAGCAACCCCAAGGAGGTGATAGACCGGAAGATGGATGAAATTCTGCAGCTAAAATGGGAGTTTCGTAAGAACCATAATGCTTCAGTGGCTGAAGTAGGGGAGAAGATAGAAGGATGGGTTTCATGGCTGAACTCAGTGAAATGGTTCTCAGGTCTAGGGGAATGGGTCCAGGAAGTGATCGCCAGCATAGGCAAATTCTTGATCCTTATACTAATTGTCATCATACTAATTGGCATATGCGTCCGGTGTGTTACTATTGTGTTGAAGTGTGGAAAATGTAAAAATAGAGTAAAACAAGAGAATGAAACTATGATGGTGGTCAGTAATGACAATATGAATACCGAAGTAAATATAGAACTGTTTTACAACCCTGAACTAGGAAATACCATCATTTAATGTATTATATTTAGACCTGCATAGAATGTATTATTGAAATGTTATTTTTAAAAACACCTCAGATAATGTAAAGTCTCAATTCCCCTTCAAGACTGCCTTTATAAGACTGGTGCATCCCCACACCTTTCACATGATCTTCCAAGATCTGCGGTATGCGTATAATAGTAGTTTTATGTCCCCACTCAGAGACACATTATTGATGGATTAAGAACCACCTTGTGCCATCCCATAATAACACTAAATGGTATATAAATGTAAGCCTAAAATTAAATTCTAAAAGCAGATTGTGATAGCATTTTGTTCGCTATCAAAGGGTGGACTGTCGAAGCTGGATAATTGGCTGAGACAAGATCAGTTTAAAATTGAATCGCAGCGACGCCATCTTGCGACTGGCCGCAAGACACCATCTTGGAAATGAGATCGCAAGATGCCATTTTATGAATGGCCGCCCAAGCGCCATTTTAGATAAACTCACAATTAAGTACATATGGCGATATTACTATTAGCATCATGCGATTGCATCTTTCATCATTTCTCATACACACATTAATACGCACAATTGCGCTGTTAACTAGTCGCATATTAACGAATGCATAAGATCTTGTAAAACGCTGTTTAGTAGCTTCATGCGCACGCATCTGCCCCAAGTTAACTAGCATCTTTATATCACACCCCGCATACTTACACATTACATATTCATATAAAAGGTTTAATAAGCTTTAAGGTATAAGATTTAAGTATGTTCATTTATTATAATTGCTGGGAAATAAAGATTATTTGGTAACTAAGGTTTTATACATGATAAGTAAGTCATGTTTGGTATTGTACTGATGCGTTCTCTTTCAACAGTATTCCGGTATCATCGGTATGGAGATCGCATCATGCATTCTCAACTTATGGACCGCAGAGACTTCAAGCAACAAAATGTACATATTATGAACAACTGTTAGGATGTTGCATGAGGCAGGAAACTAGAGACCACCAGTTGTTAGAGGCTGGTTTGTGTCCATTTGAACCAACCTGTTAAATGCTCTGTAACAGATGCGTCCCCCTTGAGGACCAATTGCATCAGCAACAAACTTCTCTATTGTGTTGTCTATTTCTGGGGGGTATAAATATGTGTGCTCCAACCCTGGGTCTTAGTCTTCTTGCTGAATGCTGATTGACAAGGGGTTTCTTGCTGATGCCTACATCTGGACCAGAAGCGCTGTGTATGTATACTGTACTTGGGTCTGTATAATTCCTTTGCGCTGAATTGCATTTGGATCAATAGCGTGTAACTGACTGTACTTTTACTTTAATAATACTTTGTGCTTTGGAACCACATGTTCTAGGTCTGAAGTCTTCATCTACTGTATGATAGAGTACGCAAAATAGCGTCATCCTTAGAAGGTATAGGAAGGACATTAGAAGGTAAAGGCAGGACATTAGAAGGTATAGGCAGGAGTGTATAGAGGTTCAAATTCAGTATTGTTAATATATATATATATATATATATATATATATAAAAGAAATCCGATTGTCCTCCACTCACGTCCAATAGGTCCAACAGCGGGGTGCAACCTCCCAAGACTAGCAATTAGTCCTAATATATCCAAAGGAAGTCTTGTATACAACAAGAACAGAGGGCACTCACCAAAAGCCAGTAATTTATTTTATTCCAATATCTCTCATGGGTGAATAGATTTAATCAACGTTTCGATCCCGGAGGACCTTTGTCAAGATAATCATCATATGTATTCAGTAAATAGTTGTTTCACCAACACACATGCATCACCCATAGCATCATAATATGTATTAAACACGAGGTCCCCATTTATACCATACCTGTTACCGCCGCGCGCCAAGTCTTACATGAAGCGCATCACGGAGGTGACGAACACTTCCTGTCATGTGACACAAGCATCTCACTACATCACGGCGCATTGCTAGAAAGACGGTGGTCTCAAACGCGCTACAGGCACATGATCTATTAATCAGCACATGCAGTATAAATAAATGACAGGCTTAATCCACGGCACTCAACCATCTGGGTTGCCCTTGGCATGTGACCACACCATCTACATAAAAAATATCATACAAACTGGGCACTCACATGGCTTTCAAAATGCAACTCTTTTAAATACAGGGAATGTTGGTTCCAAAATATTGCAATAATTTGTTAAGTTGGCTACCACTTCACGTTCATTCCCATCTGGCCAGTCCCTACACTGATTCTTAGATAAATGATCTTGGTCTGCCACCTTTGGCTCAAGCTTGCATACATTTTAAACATGAACATGGGTCCTGGCTTAAAGAGACAGGAGCACACCCAGGGATATCAGTTAATAAGTTCCTGGAAAAAGAAAAAAAGTTTGTCTTACATTTGAAAAACAGGGTGCCCTAGCAAGTGTGACCACAAAATTTAAATAAACGACAGGCTTAATCCACAGCACTCAACCATCTGGGGTGCCCTTGGCATGTGACCACACCATCTACATAAAAAATATCATACAAACTCGGCACTCACTTGGTTTTCAAACTGCAACTCTTTTAAATACAGTGAATGTTGATTCCAAAATATTGCAATAATATGCCAAGGGCACCCCAGATGGTTGAGTGCCGTGGATTAAGTCTGTCGTTTATTTAAATTTTGTGGTCGCACTTGCTAGGGCACCCTGTTTTTCAAATGTAAGACAAACTTTTTTTCTTTTCCCAGGTGCTTATTAACTGATATCCCTGGGTATGGTCCTGTCTCTTTAAGCCAGGACCCATATTCATGTTTAAAATGTTTGCAAGCTTGAGGCAAAGGTGGTAGACCAAGATCATTTATCTGAGAATCAGTGTAGGGACTGGCCAGATGGGAATGACCGTGAAGTGGTGGCCAGCTTAACAAATTATTGCAATATTTTGGAACCAACATTCCCTGTATTTACAAGAGTTGCAGTTTGGAAACCAAGTGAGCGCCGAGTTTGTATGATATTTTTATATATATATATATATATATATATATATATATAGAAATTCCATAGACAAAACCTTACAGTTTCACCTGTCCCATTAAGGCTTCTAGGATATGATCTGAAATTTCACAAAACCTATAAAATTAAATTTCAATCATTAAGGCTGATGGACATGTTCCTTGCGCAATACAAATGTAGTATGCCATCACACCCTGTGGTTAACTTCAGAGTCAGCACTCTCACAGAGTGAGATTGCTGTGACTCACAAAATGGTGGAGATGCTAACTCACAGAATTGTGTGCTCATTGGAATACACACATGCAGTCTATGCAACTGAGGTCTGAGCAGTTATCTGGCTCCCACATCCCACTCAGTGCCCACAATCTTCCCATTCAGTCATAACAACAATCCCACTGAGTTCCAACATCCTCACTTCATACATCCATCGCATTCAGAATACACCTTCAGCTCCCTAATTTCTAAAACTATCATACTCTGTCTATACATGTACACTTTCTTACCCCATATGCCTCCATGCTGCTATATCTTCCCCAATGCTAGTCTGTGTCACCCTCATTCATACAAGTCTGTCTTCCCCCATCCGCACCACCCTGATCCGTGCCATTCAGTTTCCTTCTGCACCACTACCTTCCCCCCAGCAATGCTGCTCTGTCTTCCTCTCATCTGTGGCACTCTTTATTCCCCCATCTGCACCACTCTGTCCCCCCAAAGCATGCAACTCCATCTACCCCCTCCCCCACCAGCACCACTCTGTCTTCCTCCCGTTCCTCACCAATCTGTCCTACCCAATCACTACTGTTGTGTGTTCTCCCATTTGTGCTAGTGTGTATTCCCTCATCCACACCAATCTGTCTTTACCCATCTGCACTGCTCTGTCTTCCCATGTTCATGCCACTCTATAACTCCCATCTACGTTGCTCTGTCTCACCAAGCCATGACACTCTATTTCCCTCCCATCTGCACCACTGTTTTCCACCCATCTGCATCACTTCCCCCCCCTCTGTACTGCTTATTCTTCCCCCTCTACATGCCTTTCTGTCTCACCCATCCACACTGCTCTGTGTCCACCCCCCATCCACACCACTCTTATCTCAACTGTGCAGCTCTATCCTCTGCTCAGACCTCAGTTGCATAGACTGCATGTGTATATTTCAATGAGCACACAATTCTGTGAATTAGCAGCTCCACTATTTTGTGAGTGACAGCAATTTCACTCTGTGAGAGTGATGAATCTGCAGTTAACCACAGGGTGTGATGGCATACCATATCTGTATTGTGCTAGGAACACGTCCATTAAGGCATCAGCCTTAATGATCAGAATTTCGTTGCTTTTTTAAGCTTGATTGGCACAAATTCTATAGGTTTTGTGAAATTTCAGATCATGTCTAAGAAGCCTTAAAGGGACATTTGAAAACGTAAGTTTTTTTGTCTATGGAATTTCATTGCTTTTTTATAATTTACTAACCATCAGGGATGGGAGCAGCAAACCGGGCCACCTGCAGGGGAGTAGGGCAACAAAATGGCACACTAGCGCAGGTGCATGCGGGGCAGTGGCAGCAATTGGACAGTGCACAGGAGCAGCAGCATGGGACAGAAAGGCTCACTGGAACTGATAGTCCTAGCTCTGAACTGCTTCTTAAGTCCCCTACACACGGAAAAATGTGCTCACGATGCAATATCGTTAATGATTTCCCTTGAATACTCCCCGGCCACTCCAGGACACGATATGGTGCTTAAACAACACACTTTGACTTGGGAACTATCGTGGGAACTAAAGATAGCTGACTGCATACACGTATATGTGAGATCCATGATGCAGGCATCTGTGTAAAATAAATGATTCAGAGATGCACACATGGATCAGTGCGATCCGTGTGGCTTGCATCCAAAAAAAAATCAATAAGACACAGATGCATGGACAGGTCAGTGAGATCCGTCCATGCATCTGTGTTAAAAAAATGAATAAAAGTATATTTAAAAAAAAAAACTGCATGCCCCCCCCAGGAACAACCCCCCCCCGGGTTCTGGAGACCCAGTACTGGTTGCGCTATATATAGGGGACAAATGATGTAGGTGTCCCCCATATGAGGAACAACCAGCACCGAGCTTTTCAGAACCAGTCCTGGTTGCCAAAATACAGGGGACAAACAACTTAGGAGTCCCCTGTATTAGGCGCAACCAGCACTGGACTTTTTCTAGCAGGTGAGTAATGCCACAACCAGGGGAGCCCTTTCACCGGGCCCCCCAGCCGAAGCATCACCCCTGACCGTAGCGGTAAGCCCAGGCCAGGGATCCTTGGGGAGTTAGGGACCACCCCAAAAAGGGGTCCCCCTCTCCAGGGCACCCCAGGCCTGGGCTGATAGCCCAGGGCTATCCCAGTCACCCTGGCCGGTGGGTGCCAGGTCAATTATGTAAAGTGTGGTGCAAGTAAATAGTTAAAATATTGTCTTTTGCTGTGGAACTTCAGTTCCCAGCAAGCCTCCCCCACATGCTAGTACTTGGAGAACCACAAGTACCAGCATGTGGGGCATTACAGGCCCACTGGTACCTGTAGTTCCACAGCAACACCAATATTAAAAAACCACAGAACACACACACCGTAGGAAGTAACATTTTTATTAAAACATACATGCACACACACATGTACACGCACATGCATACACTATCTCACATACTTACCTAAATATTCCAGTAGCCCATTGATCCTCTTCTCCAGTAGAGTATCCATAGAGTAAATGTAATGAAAAATTCATACACACCTCCTCCTTTGCGTGGATCACATCATCTTCGTTCCAAAGTAGGCAATCCAGGGTCTTGGCAAAAAAAAAATCTAAGTAGAGCACTCACAAGTCTTTTTGATGTAAACAGAGAAGTGTATTTATATACTCACATACCGACAAGGAATAAATATGTCAATGTTTCAGAAGGCCCATCATCACCTGTAGGAAGTATGTTATTCACATATGGCCGAAACGTCAACATATTTATTCCTTGTCGATATGTGAGTAAATAAATAAATTTCTCTGTTTACATCAAGAAGACTAGGGCTCTCTCATTATTTTGGATATATTATGGCTACTGGTGAATGGACTGTATTCTGATGCCTGAGATCATGCACCCCAGCAAGTTGGATTCCTGAAATTTGTGAGTGCCACTTGGATTTCACTGGTGGCAAGGCAGCCTTAAGGAATTTAAACTTAACTGTACACCAGGTTCTATTATTCTACCACAGTGTCTCCAAGAATTCTTATATGTACTTGTGGGAGTCATAGATGGAAAGTTTACCACCAAAATTGTCAAAAAACCTACAGATAAAAACACGCTGCTCTTGGCCTCCATTTTTGATCCAAAACCCCTGAAAAAGGGACTGCCTTTTTCCCAACTGATTAGGGTGGCACATATCACCTCAGATGTGGATAAATTACAAGGGGCTTTTGAACGCATGGGACAAGATTTTATTGATCATTGATATGACCCCAGTGAAGTATGGGGTGCCAGTGAACATTGTAAAAATGATAAATGAGAAGAAATATTGAAAATACAAGACCACACGAATGATGCTGAAAGGCTAGTATTTGCCAGCAATTTCTCCACATCATCAGGTGTGATCAAAAAAAGCAATTTTAAGGCATTGGCATATCATACAAAGGGATCCATCCCTGGATACATTCTGTCAACAGAAAAAAGTAAGTGTGCTGGTCCTATCTGTATCTAGGTCCCTGAAGCCTCTTGTTATGGATATATATATATATATATATATATATATATAAAAATAGATATATAGTGGCAGTATCACCAGTGATGGCGCTGGTGAGCAGCAGATTCAATGTGGGGCAGGAGTGATCCGCCCACACAGGGTGGAAAATACCTAATTGCTGCCTTGTGGAGAGAGCTCAAGTGAGGGCTTATGAGGCAAACCTACAGTCAGGCTGCATGTGGAATCAGTCCAAGGAGGACTGGCAGTTACAGAACCAAGTGCGCCTGTGTTAGGGCACGTGCATGACTCTTTGGAGTATAGTCCAGCTACAGCCCTGAGGGCTGGAATTCTTCACTGCATGCAGCCATATAACAGCTTTGTGAGCTAGAGGAAGACTTGGCTTGTTGGATCTAAAGGCCATAGATGATGAAGTGACCTCTGGGCCTTGAGGGTTGGTATCACTTGGCTAGTTGCGGCCAGTGGGCCGTGCCACAGCTCGAAGGCTGGAATTACTTGGGTGGATGCAGCCAGTGGGCTGTAAAATATTAAGTGGCCTTTAGGCGTGTTGCAGCCTTGAGGGCTGGTATAACTTGGCTGGATGCAGCCTGTGGGCTGCAGAATATGAAGTGGCCACTGGGCTGTGTAGCAGCCTTGAGGGCCAGAGTAGCTTGGCTAGATGCGGCAGAAGCCGGAAATAACAGAAGCAATGTCACTGGTGTAGAAGCGCGGGACTGCACTGATGTTGCTGGAGTGAGGACTGTGCCGCCGGGTTGTCACAAGCAGCTGATGCTGTAGTGTTGCCTGTGCCACTGGGTTGACACAAGCAGCTGATGCTGTAGTGTGGCCAGTGCTGCCTGGATGACACAAACGGCAGGTAGATAGTATGCAGGACTGTGCCGCCTGGATGACACAAATGGCAGGTAGATAGTATGCAAGACTGTGCCGCCTGGATGACACAAATGGCAGAACAACAATATACTATAGGAGGCAGGAATGCTGGAGCTCAACTGGAAGACAGGAGGCAAAACCAGAACCGGAAACACAAAAACTATATCACTGGTATGGAGTGAAGGGCTGGCTTTAATTTAATAGATACAAGGTCCAATCAGAGGAAGCCCTGCAAGCCTCCCTAATGACAGACCAGTGTGCAGCTGACACTGACAAGACAATTAATTAGAGAGCAGCTTATACTGCACACAGGCAGACAGTTAATTTCTGAACACATGTGATCAGCACAGACAGTACCCCCCCTTGATGAGGGGTTAAGGAACCCTTAGACCCTGGTTTGTCCAGAAAGTCCTGGAAGAACCTTCTCTTCAGGGTAGGAGCATGCAAAGAGATTTCCAGAACCCAGGAAAACTCCTCCAGACCAAACCCTTATGAGTGGTCAAGAACTTTAAGAGATCCACGAGATATTCTGGAGTCCAGGATCTTCTCCACAACAAACTCCTGGCACCCTTGGATGAGTACTGGTGGAGGCCTGACTGAACACCTAGGAGTAAACCTGGAGGAGAGGAACACTGGATTCAGGAGGGAAAAATGAAAGGTATTGTTGATCCGCAAAGTCCTTGGTAACTTCAGCCAAAAGGCTATGTGATTAACCTGGGCAATGATGCAAATTGGGAAAATGTATTTGGGCCCAAACTTATGTGACCTCTGGTGCAGATTAGTATTTCTGGAGGACAGCCACACTAGGGCCTTCATTCAGAGGTGGCCGTAACGTCTACGACCACACGGCCGCCTTGATGTTTGGCCAGTGCGCATGCGCACGAGGGAGCCGGCTCCCTCATGCGCATGCATGAGACCCGCTACGACCGACAGCACCGGTCGTAGCAGGTCTCTTTCCAAAGGGGGCGAGCTGTCAATGTTGATTGACAGCTCACCCCATTTGGAAGGTGGGCCGGGGGGGTGGCAGACCAAATGGAGGCGTTCCCATGGGAACGCCTACCATTTGGGGGAGGCCCCACTGACATCACTAGTGGGTAAGCTGTGGGTGACAACCCACAGTTTTTGCGAGTGGCCAGGTGATGGTCGCGATTATCGCGACCATTGGGCTTGCAACAAGACTCTTGTGGTAGGATCTCGTCTTCCGCAAGCCCCAGATAGAGCAGGAAGCTCACTACTGACATCACGAGTGATGTCAGTAGGGCAGCCACCCCCCCACCTACAAAACGGGGCGAGCTGTCAATCAACATCGACAGCAGCCCCATTTGTAGCGAGCCCTGGAGTGAGTGAATTTCTCACTCGCTACGGGGCTTGCATGGTGCATGCGCAGTGCCCCACCATTGACCCGCTTGCAAGTGCATAGCGCTTGTGAGCGGGTCTGAATGAGGGCCTGTGTTCCATGATCCAAGATGATATCCATGGGAAGACCATGAAGCCTGAAGAAAAGTTGTAGAAAGAGTGCTGACAGTTCCTTCGCAGAAGGTAAATTGGCAAGAGCAACATCTTGGAGAAGCGATCCACAATGGTCCAGATGACAGAACAATGGGCAGAGACTGGAAGATCTACAACAAAGTCCATAACAATATGGGTCCAAGGCTTAACAGGCGTAGGCAGAGGACACAGGAGCCGTTGAGGAATGGTTCGGAGGGTCTTATTTCTAGAACAGATATCACATGCCTGGACAAATTCACGAGTATCTCAAGACATGGTCTGCCACCAGACAGAACGAGAGAAGTTCTAACGTTCTAGCGATGCCTGAATGACCTACTGCCTTGGAACAATGGAAGTCCTTCAATCATCCTTACAAAGTTTCTCAGAAACGAAGAGCACACCCGATGGTTTCTCCAGAGGAGCTTCGGACTGATGAGCCCTGAGAGAATCCACCAGAGTCCTGGTGATGGCAAAGTGGATCCTAGAGGTTGGAATAATGGTCTCTTCTGAGGCTCTGGGAGGAAGACTGATAGAGAAACTTTGGGAAAGAGCATCCGCCTTGATATTCTTAGACCCTGGTTGGAATGAAATGACATAATTGAACCAGTTGAAGAATATGGCCCAACAAGCCTTCCTCATATTCAACCTCTTTGCTGTTTCAATATAGGGGCCAGATTCTTGTCATCTGTGAGCACCATCACCACATGGTTAGCCCCCTCTAACCAGTGCCTCCAATCTTCAAAGACCCACTAAATTGCCAAAAGTTCCCAGTTGCCAACATCATAATTCCTCTCTGCTGAGTCAAATTTCCTGGAAAAGAATGCACATGGATGAGGCTTGCCATCACTACCAACCTTCTGTGAAAGGATAGTGCCCACAGCAACTTCAGATACATCCACCTAGACAATAAATGGAAACTCTGGATTGGGAAGCCAGAGAACAGGAGCAGACACAAAAGCCGCCTTAAGTGTGTTAAATGCTTGAATGGCCCCAGGTGACCAACGAGTGACCTCAGCTCCCTTTTTGGCAAGTTCTGCAATGGGCAAAACTATAGAGGAGAACAACTTCACAAACCAGCGATAATAGTTCGCAAAACCCAGGAACCGCTAGATGGTCTTCAGGGTAATGGGTTTTTCCAATCCAGGATGGCCTTAACCTTGCCAGGATCCATAGAGAAACCTTGCAAGGAAATAATGTAACCCAGGAATGATACCTCCTGTACATCAAACTCACATTTCTCTAATTTGGCATACAAGTTGTTCTTCAATAGCCTTTGTAAGACCAGCCTCACATGTCTCCGATGTTCATCCATGGACTTCGAGTAGATGAGAATGTCATCCAGATAGACCACTGCAAAGACTCCCAAGTAATCTCTTAACACCTCATTGATGAAATCTTGAAAGACGGCTGGGGCATTGGAGAGGCCGGAGTTATTCAGGAGTTAACAGGAGGAGAACAGAAGGAGACTTTAACAAATCAGCAATTTCTGCTACTAAGGACTGCTTTTATCTACCACCACATTTCCACCATGCCTATGGATTGTGCCTGCACCTGGATCTCCAATGCTGCCCGCATCCCTCCTGATCTCCCCATGTAATCTGCTTATCCACTCTAATTGTGCCTTACCGAACGATGCAGCAAGATGACCTCTCAAATGGTCCTTGGTTGTGGCCCCCAAAACATGAGGCTTGGTGCAATATTGCTGAACTCATTGTTTTTTCCTCTTAAGTTTAGACTAACCTCTCCATAGATGTTATATTACTGTGACGCTTGTATCCAGCCCATCTGTGTCACCCATGTTTGTCTGCCCCTTCCCCTTTAGAATGTATCCACTCATGAGCAGGGCCCTCTTCCCTCATGTGCTTCTCCTTCACTTAATTATACTCTAATTTACAACAGCACCCAACTCTTTGTTACAGACATCATGCTGCTTATTTAAGTGTTATGCAGAAATGTATAAATCATTTATTTATCCTCCATTGCTTGTACTGTTAATATGTTTTCTTGTGTGCTTATTTGTTTATGTACTGTGTAAGGTGCTGCAGAAACCTTGTGGCGCCATATAAATAAAGGATAATAATGATAAGAATAATTATATACATATAGATATTTACAATATCTCGGTGGAGGAGAGAGTGGTGGGGTTGCCGCCAGCTGTGCAATCCGGGTATTGAGCAGTAGCCGGCCATGACTGCTGCTTCCATAGGGTCACAGGGCCTGGCAGCTGCGACGTGGGAGGAGTGGGTGGCCGCGCTGGAACAGAGCAGCAGCCATGGCTACCAGGAGCTGTGGCAGCTGCTTCTATAGAAACAACATACTCACAGTGCCAGGGGAGGAGTGGAGCAGCTGTGCCGGGGGATGAGTGGGTGAACGCCGGGCGAGTAGAAGAGCAACCACGCCGACGGAGGAGTGGTTGGCGCCGGGGGTGAATGGGGTGGATGTGCTGCCAGCTGCCCTGGCCGAGGAGTCAGACACAGCAGGGCAGCCAAGCCGGGAGGGGGGACAAGCAGGCTGCCCCATCACTGCTGGCCACAGTGATCTGGAGACAGCAGCAGCTAGCAGTAGCTACTGCTTCTATTGAAAACACGACTGCTAGCAGCCATGCCAGGAGGGGGTCCCGCTGGGTGCCCAATCACTGTGGCCAGCAGTGATCGGGACACACTAGAGGGGAATCCGAGAGTGGAGAAGGACTGGCAGGTCCCTCTGATATAGGCGGCTGCAGGAAGATTAGCTTCCCACAACCGCCTAGTGGGCATTTCTGGCTGGTCGCATCAGATGCGACCATGTCAGGGAAAGCCCAGTCTGGTGTGGTCGCATCTGAAGCGACCATGCCAG
The DNA here is from genome assembly GCA_031769625.1 of Taudactylus pleione. Classification (NCBI taxonomy): domain Eukaryota; kingdom Metazoa; phylum Chordata; class Amphibia; order Anura; family Myobatrachidae; genus Taudactylus; species Taudactylus pleione. Next base: position 681,243 of record JAUIMM010000329.1, on the reverse strand, counting down.
GCAAGTGGTTAAAGAATATCTTAGCTCCCAGCTTCCTCATATAGGTTAAATCTAATATGCAAGACATAACATCATGGTTACCGACCAAGTCCCTGGGGTGTTTTCGCTGAAAGAAACCAGATTGTCTTACCTGCAAATTTATTCAGAACATAGATCAGACTGTTCAATCCAAAACAGGGTACAGAATGTTTCTCAGTAAAGGTGCATACACATGTAACGATTTTTTGAATGATTTGTTGTTAACGACATCATTATCGTTCAAAAAATCGTTCAGTTTCTGAGTTATAACGATGAACGATAACCCCATTTGTAGTTTGTAGTTCATCGTCCATTTCAGACTGTGCAACATAATGATTTTCATTAAGGGAAGGAACATTTTTCATTCAACGTTGTAAAAATCGTTCATTACATTTCAAAAAATCGTTCACTTTTTCATGAGAAAATCTGACAGATAATCTACAGAAAATCAAACGAAGGTAAGCTGGGCACCTGGTGTGGACAGCCGCTGGGAGAGGGTTAGGTTTAGGGCTCCCGGGGGGACTTAGGGTTAGGCACCCCCCGTGGAGGGTTAGGTTTAGGCTAGGGGAAGGGGAGGTAGGAGTTAGGCACCCCCTGGGGGAGGTTAGGTTTAGGCAGCAGGGAAGGGGTGCTTAGGTTTAGGCACATAGAGGGGGGATTAGGGTTAGACACTTGGGTGGGGAGGTTAGGGTTAGGCACCCCTAAGGTAGGGTTAGGGTTAGGGGGGGGATTAGGTTAGCGATACTTACCTTAGGGACAATCGGGATCTTCACCCTTGTCGGGCTGCCGCTGTCGGGACAAACATTGTGCTACATTAATATTATACATTTAGTCCAGAAATACTAATGGATTGTGACTTGGGGCCTATTTATCAAGTACATTTTTCATGAAGTTATGCAGAAACAGAAGTTCCTACATACTTTTATGTATTCCTGCTATGTACTAACAACCAAATTAGTGCTGCAGATTGCAGTCCCATTATTATCAATGGGGACTATGGTCTGACCCCTACGTACCAAACTCTTTGGTATATGCAATTCTCAAATGGTATAACCCACTTTATGCCTACCGAAGCATAATTACAGGAGAGGGATCTTAATTATCCCTAAAGGACTTATGTTAGACTTCCTTATATGATATATGTAATACTGTACATTTTGTTTGTACAAATGAATATGCATATTTTTACTTATTGACATAGTTGTAGAAAAAAAATATAATATTTTTTTTAGGATGTTTGCCATTAATGGGTCAATTAAAATAGGAGCAAGCTTGCAAAAGCAAGTTTGTTTCATGAAACTCGCATACATCGCACACCCAAGAAATGAGATACTGAATTAGAAATGCCAACTTGCTGTACTCGCAGTGTGGTTGCACGATATTTCTATAAAATGCGACCTTGGAGAAGGGCATGAAAAAGAGGGGTAACCATACTGGAAAAAAAAAGATGCAACTGAGATAGCAGGACCATATAGAAGGCAGTTATTGGCCATAAGAAAACTACTGGAGGTTCATAAAAGGGGATGCAACCGGGAAGCTGGCTGACGTAAGCCCGACAGCTGGCTTCCCGACTGCTCTATCCTGGCAAGGGTTAAATGACAGGCATCTAAATCTAGATGATCGAAGGTTAAATGACAGGCATCTAAATCTAGACGATCGAAGGGATGCCGGGCGCCATGAGCGGACAGCCGCGGGGGGAGGTTAGGGTTAGGCTAGGAGGAGGGAGGGTTAGGGTCAGGCACCTCCGGGGGGAGATTAGGGTTAGGCACCACTAAGGAGGGATAGAGTTAGGGGGGTTAGGTTAGTAAGTACTCACCTACAGATGATCGGGATTTCCAGTGCTGTCGGGCTGCCGCTGCCGGTATCTCTTCATTTGTCTGCCTGCCGCTGCCGGGATTCGAACTCCCGGCCATGCGGCCAGCAGTATTTCATACCACTTCCCATAAAAGGCATCAAATGGATGATTTTTGCACTTTTTATTAATAGTCAGAAAAACTATACAAGCAAGTGTTCTTCAGCAATTGATGTCATTCCAGCATTTTGGTGTACACAAAAGAGACTACATAGTAATTTTTCAGGGCTTTTCAGTAAGTTTGTAAAAAGTTGGAGTAGACAATGTTACCTCTCCTCTGCAAGTTCAAAAACTCCTCTCCCATCAATACAAGACCTCCACATACCTGTCCTATACCATTTACATGTCCACATACTTGTCCTACATCATTTACACCTCCACACACCTGTCCCACATAATTTCACCTCCACATACCTGTACCACACCACTTACACCTCCACATACCTGTTCTACATCATTTACACCTCTAAATACCTGTTCTGCACCATTTTCACCATCACAAACCTGTCCCACATCATTTACATCTCCATATACCTGTCCTACACCATTTACACCTCCACATGTCTGTCCCACATCATTTACACCTCCATTCCACATCATATACACCTCCACATACCTATCCCACATCATTTACACCTCCACATACCTGTCCTACATCATTTACACCTCCACATACCTGTCCCACATCATTTACACCTCCACATACCTGTCCCACATCATTTACACCTCCACATACCTGTCCCACATCATTTACACCTCTATATAACCTGTCATACACCATTTACACCTCTGCATACCGGTCACACATCATTTACACCTTCGCATACCTGTCCTACATCATTTTCACCTCCACATACCTGTCCTACATCATTTTCACCTCCACATACCTGTCCCACATCATTTACACCTCTATATAACCTGTCATACACCATTTACACCTCTGCATACCGGTCCCACATCATTTACACCTTCGCATACCTGTCCTACATCATTTTCACCTCCACATACCTGTCCTACATCATTGACACTTCCACATACCTGTCCCACATCATTTACACCTCCACATACCTGGCCCACATCATTTACACCTACGCATACCTGCCCCACATCATTTAAACCTCCACGTACCTGTCCTACATCACGTACACCTCCACATACCTGTCCTACATCATTTACACTTCCACATACCTGTCCCACATCATTTACACCTCCACATACCTGTCCCACATCATTTACACCTCCGCATACCTGCCCCACATCATTTACACGTCCACGTACCTGTCCTACATCACTTACACCTCCACATACCTGTCCTACATCATTGACACCTACACATACCTGTTCTACATCATTTACACATCCACATACCTGTCCCACATCATTTACACCTCCACATAGCTTTACACCTCCACATACCTGTACCACATCATTTACCTCTCCACATACCTGTCCCACATCATTTACACCTCCACATACATGTCCCACATCATTTACACCTCCACATACCTGTCCTACACCAGTGTGATTTGTGTATGTTTCTGGCTAAATATCTAATATATATTTGTTTCTTTGTAAAAAAAAAAAAAGATGCAACTGAGATAGCAGGACCATATAGAAGGCTGTTATTGGCCATAAGGAAACTACTGGAGGTTCATAAAAGGGGATGCAACCGGGAAGCCGGCTGACGTAAGCCGACAGCCGGCTTCCCGACTGCTCTATCCCGGCCAGGGTTAAATGACAGGCATCTAAATCTAGACGCCTGTCATTTTCCCGATGCCGGGAGACTGGCGCCCAGCATCCCGATCGAAGGGATGCAGGGCGCTGCGAGTGGATAGCTGCGGTGGGGGGGGAGGTTAGGGTTAGGCTAGGGGGAGGGTTAGGGCTAGGCACCTCTGGGGGAGGTTAGGGTTAGGCACCACAATGGAGGGTTAGTGTTAGGGGGGTTAGGTTAGAAAGTACTCACCTACAGACGATCGGGATTTCCAGTGCTGTTTGGCTGCCGCTGCCAGGATCTCTTCATTTGTCTGTCTGCCGCTGCTGGGATTCGAACTCCCGGCCATGCGGCCAGCAGTATTTCATACCACTTCCCATAAAAAGCATCAAATGAATAATTTTTGCACTTTTTATTAATGGTCAGAAAAATTATACAAGCAAGTGTTCTTCAGCAATTGATGTCATTCCAGCATTTGGGTGTACACAAAAGAGACTATATAGTAATTTTTCAGGGCTTTTCAGTAAGTTTGTAAAAAGTTGGAGTAGACAATTTTACCTCTCCTCTGCAAGTTCAAAAACTCCTCTCCCATCAATACAAGACCTCCACATACCTGTCCTATACCATTTACATGTCCACATACTTGTCCTACATCATTTACACCTCCATATACCTGTCCCACATAATTTCACCTCCACATACCTGTCCCACACCACTTACACCTCCATATACCTGTTCTACATCATTTACACCTCTACATACCTGTCCTGCACCATTTACACCTTCACAAACCTGTCCCACATCATTTACATCTCCATATACCTGTCCTACACCACTTACACCTCCACATGTCTGTCCCACATCATTTACACCTCCGTTCCACATCATATACACCTCCACATACCTATCCCACATCATTTACACCTCCACATACCTGTCCTACATCATTTACACCTCCACATACCTGTCCCACATCATTTACACCTCCATATACCTGTCCCACATCATTTACACCTCCACATACCTATCCCACATCATTTACACCTCCACATACCTGTCCCACATCATTTACCCCTCCACATACCTATCCCACATCATTTACACCTCCACATACCTGTCCCACATCATTTACCCCTCCACATACCTGTCCCCCATCATTTACACCTCCGCATACCTGCCCCACATCATTTACACCTCCACTTGCCTGTCCTACATCACTTACACCTCCACATACCTATCCTACATCATTGACACCTCCACATACCTGTCCTACATCATTTGCACCTCCACATAAATGTCCTACATAATTTACACTTCCACATACCTGCCCCACATCATATACACCTCCACATACCTGTCCCACATCATTTATACCTCCACATACCTGCCCCACATCATCTACACCTCCACATACCTTTACACCTCCACATACCTGTACCACATCATGTACCTCTCCACATACCTGTCCCACATAATTTACACCTCCATATACCTGTCCCACATCATTTACACCTCCACATACCTGTCCTACACCACTTACGCCTCAACATATCTGTCCCACATCATTTACTCCTTCGTCCCACATCATAGCCACCTCCACATACCTGTCCCACAACATTTAACCAATTGTTGAGTTTTTTAGAGACAGTCACCAAAAATGGCATGTTTTTATTGTCCATATTATGTTATTTAAAAACTACTGAAAGTGCTTAATTATTCATTGGCCAGGGTGTACCAGAGCTTCTGCACTGTGAGCCTGATTCATCACAACTGCAACTGCACATGCAGATTGGTTGATGGCGCATACTGCACATGCTTATGCACTGCAATCACTCACACAGAAAAAAAAGCCATCGCAGAGTGAGTAACGGGAGGTCAGTGTTTCGGGGTGATGACGTGGGAATGGTCAGAGAAACACAGGCGTACCTGTCCATTTGAACACCTTTGCATGGGCGTGCATATATTAGCTACTGCGGCGGCATACGCGGCTTGAGTACTCACTGTGTACAACGAGGTTAGCAATTTCTGAGTAAGGTCAGGGCTGCTGTAATTTTGTGAGGAGCCGATGGTACTCAATGTTTCCGATGTATATTACAGATGTTAGATAGCAGTATTACAGATGTTAGATAGCAGTAATGGGCAATAGTGGGTGTCTCTATGCTGGCTGTACGACGTGTTTGCGATTGCAATTATTAGCATATTTTCACAGCAGACCTAAATGTGTAATCACAGCTGCGATCTCGATAGCGATTCATAGTGAATCAGGCCCTGTGTCCTGACATTTTTACCTTAAAATATTTTTGTTTCCTACCTTCTCATCTGCATGGGTGGTATGCACAATAAACACAAATTTTCTTCTGAAATGTCAATGTGAGTTTGAAATTGAATTGCAAATGGAATTTGCAGTGATAGTTCACTGTGAGAACAGTTCACAGGACCAAACTTACACCTGATTGAATTGCTCCCTAAGTGTTGATAAATGACTGCTGTTCTCTACTCAAGCCATAGTAGCCTATTTTTTGATTGTCCTCACCGGGAGAAGCCTGGGGAGGACAAGTAGATGGGCAGTGATGGGGGCGGGTCCTGACGTGTCACATAATTAAGCCCCGCCCCATTTGTGGCAAATTGCTGCAATTGGCCTAAAATTAAATAGGGCGGGGCTAAATTATGCGATTTATGGAGAATCACGTCATTAAGCCCAACCCCCTACTCCAGGACCCGCAATCGCCGCGAAAATTCTCCCCATGCTGCCCACTTCACTAGGAAGTGGGCAGAATGTGGGAAAAATGCCTTCCCTTCCGGGGGTGCGGGGGTGTTACCCAAAAAATCGTGAGCCTCCCGCGAAAACCAGGAGGGTAGGCATGTATGACGCAACCTTTGTATTTTTATCTTTTAACTACAGTAGCTGTTGTCTGCGGCTTTGCCCACAATGAAATCGCTTCTGCCATTATTGTTTTTATTTGAGGTGTTCTAGTTGTATTGCTTTGCATGGGACCTTGTCACAGGAGAGGCCCACCTGATCAGCAGCTGTCATGCCTTTAGCTGTTTAGCATAGGGTTTGTTAATCTTATATGTTAACATTAATTCATGTTATCAGCCCCACCTAGTGGTCAGGACAGTATGTCTCTCTTAAGCTGCTTTAGCAGTCTAGCAATGCATTCTGGGCTAAAGGAGCTGTGAGCAGCCATTTCCTCTCCTTATATGGTCCTAGGCAGATATCATTTTACATGTGCTCAACCTGGTGTAGTATCCGATGGTGAGTTTCTAACCTTCAACTGTTAGATGCACTATATCACACTGCAGCCAATCCTTTTCATACTGTATAATGTCATGCTGTTTGCATATTCAATGTTATGTGTTAGAGCCTGTGTTTGTTGTGGACCCGGGGTGGTAACAGGAGTAGACACCGGAACAGGTTTAAACTGAAAGGTAGGTTGTTTAATGTGAATATTGGTAGATATGAACAATAACATAAACTAAAGTCCAGTAATAAACTAACTAAAATATGTGTCAGGAGGGAACTGTAGTGAATGGGAATAAACAAATGTCCAGATGAGTGACAGAGATGAATGAGGTGAATCCAGATAGACTGTAAGGGGGTAAATTTACTAAGAATTGAGTTTGGGTGAGTTTGGTTGTGTTTGCAAATTCATGCGAGTTTAGCCTTTTTTTTCAAACTCGCAAATTTACTAAGACCAAATAGGTGTGAGTTTGGAAATGAGTTTTCTCTTGTAACTGTTCAAACTCATGCGAGTTTGCAAACTCAACTAAACTCACCATTGGCCAAACTAGGAAGTACTTTACACGGAAAAGATGAAAATCGCAAATTTACTGAGAATGGAGTTTACAATTTCGGGTGATTTTGTAGCAACTGTTAAATTGAAGCTTTAAACACTCACTTCCTGAGCTGTGAGTTTGGCAGAAACATACACAGATCAGTGTGATATGTGTATGTTTCTGGCTAAATATCTAATATATATTTGTTTATTTGTAAAAACACAGCAGGGCAGCCAAGCCGGGAGGGGGGACAAGCAGGCTGCCCCATCACTGCTGGCCACAGTGATCTGGAGACAGCAGCAGCTAGCAGTAGCTACTGCTTCTATTGAAAACACGACTGCTAGCAGCCATGCCAGGAGGGGGTCCCGCTGGGTGCCCAATCACTGTGGCCAGCAGTGATCGGGACACACTAGAGGGGAATCCGAGAGTGGAGAAGGACTGGCAGGTCCCTCTGATATAGGCGGCTGCAGGAAGATTAGCTTCCCACAACCGCCTAGTGGGCATTTCTGGCTGGTCGCATCAGATGCGACCATGTCAGGGAAAGCCCAGTCTGGTGTGGTCGCATCTGAAGCGACCATGCCAGGCAAGTGGTTAAGGAATATCTTAGCTCCCAGCTTCCTCATATAGGTTAAATCTAATATGCAAGACATAACATCATGGTTACCGGCCAAGTCCCTGGGGTGTTTTCGCTGAAAGAAACCAGATTGTCTTACCTGCAAATTTATTCAGAACATAGATCAGACTGTTCAATCCAAAACAGGGTACAGAATGTTTCTCAGTAAAGGTGCATACACATGTAACGATTTTTTGAATGATTTGTTGTTAACGACATCGTTATCGTTCAAAAAATCGTTCAGTTTCTGAGTTATAACGATGAACGATAATCCCATTTGTAGTTTGTAGTTCATCGTCCATTTCAGACTGTGCAACATAACGATTTTCATTAAGGGAAGGAACATTTTTCATTCATCGTTGTAAAAATCGTTCATTACATTTCAAAAAATCGTTCACTTTTTCATGAGAAAATCTGACAGATAATCTACAGAAAATCAAACGAATGTAAGCTGGGCACCTGGTGTGGACAGCCGCTGGGAGAGGGTTAGGTTTAGGGCTCCCGGGGGGACTTAGGGTTAGGCACCCCCCCGGGAGGGTTAGGTTTAGGCTAGGGGAAGGGGAGGTAGGAGTTAGGCACCCCCGAGGGGAGGTTAGGTTTAGGCAGCAGGGAAGGGGTGCTTAGGTTTAGGCACTTAGAGGGGGGATTAGGGTTAGACACTTGGGTGGGGAGGTTAGGGTTAGGCACCCCTAAGGTAGGGTTAGGGTTAGGGGGGGGATTAGGTTAGCGATACTTACCTTAGGGACGATCGGGATCTTCACCCTTGTTGGGCTGCCGCTGTCGGGACAAACATTGTGCTACATTAATATTATACATTTAGTCCAGAAATACTAATGGATTGTGACTTGGGGCCTATTTATCAAGTACATTTTTTAATGAAATTATGCAGAAACAGAAGTTCCTACATACTTTTATGTATTCCTGCTATGTACTAACAACCAAATTCAGGAGATTTCACAGAAATCTCCTTCAAATGGCTCATCAGTGCTGCAGATTGCAGTCCCATTATTATCAATGGGGACTATGGTCTGACCCCTACGTACCAAACTCTTTGGTATATGCAATTCTCAAATGGTATAACCCACTTTATGCCTGCCGAAGCATAATTACAGGAGAAGGATCTTAATTATCCCTAAAGGACTTATGTTAGACTTCCTTATATGATATATGTAATACTGTACATTTTGTTTGTACAAATGAATATGCATATTTTTACTTATTGACATAGTTGTAGAAAAAAAATATAATTTTTTTTTAGGATGTTTGCCATTAAGGGGTCAATTAAAATAGGAGCAAGCTTGCAAAAGCAAGTTTGTTTCATGAAACTCGCATACATCGCACACCCAAGAAATGAGATACTGAATTAGAAATGCCAACTTGCTGTACTCGCAGTGTGGTTGCACGATATTTCTATAAAATGCGTCCTTGGAGAAGGGCATGAAAAAGAGGGGTAACCATACAGGAAAAAAAAAGATGCAACTGAGATAGCAGGACCATATAGAAGGCTGTTATTGGCCATAAGAAAACTACTGGAGGTTCATAAAAGGGGATGCAACCGGGAAGCTGGCTGACGTAAGCCCGACAGCTGGCTTCCCGACTGCTATATCCTGGGAAGGGTTAAATGACAGGCATCTAAATCTAGATGATCGCAGGTTAAATGACAGGCATCTAAATCTAGACGATCGAAGGGATGCCGGGCGCCATGAGCGGACAGCCGCGGGGGGAGGTTAGGGTTAGGCTAGGGGGAGGGAGGGTTAGGGTTAGGCACCTCCGGGGGGAGATTAGGGTTAGGCACCACTAAGGAGGGATAGAGTTAGGGGGGTTAGGTTAGTAAGTACTCACCTACAGATGATCGGGATTTCCAGTGCTGTCGGGCTGCCGCTGCCGGTATCTCTTCATTTGTCTGCCTGCCGCTGCTGGGATTCGAACTCCCGGCCATGCGGCCAGCAGTATTTCATACCACTTCCCATAAAAGGCATCAAATGGATGATTTTTGCACTTTTTATTAATAGTCAGAAAAATTATACAAGCAAGTGTTCTTCAGCAATTGATGTCATTCCAGCATTTTGGTGTACACAAAAGAGACTACATAGTAATTTTTCAGGGCTTTTCAGTAAGTTTGTAAAAAGTTGGAGTAGACAATGTTACCTCTCCTCTGCAAGTTCAAAAACTCCTCTCCCATCAATACAAGACCTCCACATACCTGTCCTATACCATTTACATGTCCACATACTTGTCCTACATCATTTACACCTCCATATACCTGTCCCTCATAATTTCACCTCCACATACCTGTCCCACACCACTTACACCTCCACATACCTGTTCTACATCATTAACACCTCTACATACCTGTCCTGCACATTTACACCTTCACAAACCTGTCCCACCTCATTTACATCTCCATATACCTGTCCTACACCACTTACACCTCCACATGTCTGTCCCACATCATTTACACCTCCGTTCCACATCATATACACCTCCACATACCTGTCCTACATCATTTACACCTCCACATACCTGTCCCACATCATTTACACCTCCATATACCTGTCCTACATCATTTGCACCTCCACATACCTGTCCTACATAATTTACACTTCCACATACCTGCCCCACATCATATACACCTCCACATACCTGTCCCACATCATTTATACCTCCACATACCTGTACCACATCATTTACCCCTCCACATACCTATCCCACATCATTTACACCTCCACATACCTGTCCCACATCATTTACCCCTCCACATACCTGTCCCCCATCATTTACACCTCCGCATACCTGCCCCACATCATTTACACCTCCGCTTGCCTGTCCTACATCACTTACACCTCCACATACCTGTCCTACATCATTGACACCTCCACATACCTGTCCTACATAATTTGCACCTCCACATACCTGTCCTACATAATTTACACTTCCACATACCTGCCCCACATCATATACACCTCCACATACCTGTCCCACATCATTTATACCTCCACATACCTGCCCCACATCATCTACACCTCCACAACCTTTACACCTCCACATACCTGTACCACATCATTTACCTCTCCACATACCTGTCCCACATAATTTACACCTCCACATACCTGTCCCACATCATTTACACCTCCACATACCTGTCCTACACCACTTACGCCTCCACATATCTGTCCCACATCATTTACTCTTTCGTCCCACATCATAGCCACCTCCACATACCTGTAAGGTAGATAAAATACTTATCCGCATTAGTAGAGCTTAACATGCCCCTCTCATGATGAGAATTTCTTCTTATACCAGAAACTCCGTGTATATATGAAAAAAGAGGTATGTATGATGTCAGCATGTGGTTTCAAGAGTAATAATATACATGGAAATCACTTCAACACAATATAGAGGATACGAGTTAAGGTGTACCCCAACTCATTACATTAGAGATGGGTATACCCCGATATTGATCTCCCAAAAGAGGGGTTCATCCAGCATCAATAAACGTACCCCCTGCAGTACCAAATAAATTTTCAAAATGTAACGGTAAGGCGTACCCCAACTCACTGATTGAGAAATGGGTATACTCTTAAATGGGTATCTTTAAATCCAAGTCCTACGAGCAGGTCTAAGCACACACCTGGACTTACACTTGTAAGGGAAAACAGGATATATCAAAGGTATCTTTAACCCAAAAAGAGACTTGAAAGTAGAACGCGTACCAGTACTCACAAAGCTGTTAGTTGTTACAAGCTCGTAAAGGTATCTTTCATTTTAGATTACTAATAGTCTTCAACAGATGGGAAAATAACTTTTCTTCCATTAATCCAAAAATTAAATAGTAGTATAAATTTGTTGATAAAATGAATATTTAATAGCAAACAAATGGTTGCATGAACATAAGTGTAAATACTTAAAAAACATTCTCAGGGGGAAACAGCCGGGCTGTGATGGACTGAGGCAGCAAAGGTGTGGAGACAGTGGGGTCCGGATCCCAAACATGCAAAAGGCTGGATAATATAGCAATCTCCCAACACCTACCTCAGTCAGTACACAAACACAGCGATCCCCGTGAGAAGGTGACCCTCCAAGCCAATGCGTTTCGAGAAAAAAGAGTTCATTCTCGAAAAAAGAGTTCATTCTCGAAACGCGTTGGCTTGGAGGGTCACCTTCTCACGGGGATCGCTGTGTTTGTGTACTGACTTGAGGTAGGTGTTGGGAGATTGCTATATTATCCAGCCTTTTGCATGTTTGGGATCCGGACCCCACTGTCTCCACACCTTTGCTGCCTCAGTCCATCACAGCCCGGCTGTTTCCCCCTGAGAATGTTTTTTAAGTTTTTTTTTAAGTATTTACATTTATGTTCATGCAACCATTTGTTTGCTATTAAATATTCATTTTATCAACAATTTTATACTACTATTTAATTTTTGGATTAATGGAAGAAAAGTTATTTTCCCATCTGTTGAAGACTATTAGTAATCTAAAATGAAAGATACCTTTACGAGCTTGTAACAACTAACAGCTTTGTGAGTACTGGTACGCGTTCTACTTTCAAGTCTCTTTTTGGGTTAAAGATACCTTTGATATATCCTGTTTTCCCTTACAAGTGCAAGTCCAGGTGTGTGCTTAGACCTGCTCGTAGGACTTGGATTTAAAGATACCCATTTAAGAGTATACCCATTTCTCAATCAGTGAGTTGGGGTACGCCTTACCGTTACATTTTGAAAATTTATTTGGTACTGCAGGGGTACATTTATTGATGCTGGATGAACCCCTCTTTTGGGAGATCAATATCGGGGTATACCCATCTCTAATTTAATGAGTTGGGGTACACCTTAACTCATATCCTCTATATTGTGTTGAAGTGATTTCCATGTATATTATTACTCTTGAAACCACATGCTGACATCATACATACCTCTTTTTTCATACATACACGGAGTTTCTGGTATAAGAAGAAATTCTCATCATGAGAGGGGCATGTTAAGCTCTACTAATGCGGATAAGTATTTTATCTACCTTACCATTATTTTATTGTGACACAGCAAGCAGCGCTGTTATTTAAATTTTTTCTGTACATTCTATGAATTTTTAGATTTTTTTGGGGAAGATCTTTTTTGAAAGGGCTGCAGCTTGCTCAGAAGCGCCAATAGTCTCTCCAACCATTTGTTGTGTTCACCTCCACATACCTGTCCCACAACATTTAACCAATTGTTGAGTTTTTTAGAGACAGTCACCAAAAATGGCATGTTTTTATTGTCCATATTAGGTTATTTAAAAACTACTGAAAGTGCTTAATTATTCATTGGCCAGGGTGTACCAGAGCTTCTGCATTGTGGGCCTGATTCATCACAACTGCAACTGCACATGCAGATTGGTTGATGGCGCATACTGCACATGCTTATGCACTGCAATCACTCACACAGAAAAAAAAGCCATCGCAGAGTGAGTAACGGGAGGTCAGTGTTTCGGCGTGATGATGCGGGAATGGTCAGAGAAACACAGGCGTACCTGCCCATTTGAACACCTTTGCATGGGCGTGCATATATTAGCTACTGCGGCGGCATACGCGGCTTGAGTACTCACTGCGTACAACGAGGTTAGCAATTTCTGAGTAAGGTTAAGGCTGCTGAAATTTTGTGAGGAGCCGATGGTACTCAATGTTTCCGATGTATATTACAGATGTTAGATAGCAGTATTACAGATGTTAGATAGCAGTAGTGGGCAATAGTGGGTGTCTCTATGCTGGCTGTACGACGTGTTTGCGATTGCAATTATTAGCATATTTTCACAGCAGACCTCCATGTGTAATCACAGCTGCGATCTCGATAGCGATTCATAGTGAATCAGGCCCTGTGTCCTGACATTTTTACCTTAAAATATTTTTGTTTCCTACCTTCTCATCTGCATGGGTGGTATGCACAATAAACACAAATTTTCTTCTGAAATGTCAATGTGAGTTTGAAATTTAATTGCAAATGGAATTTGCAGTGATGGTTCACTGTGAGAACAGTTCACAGGACCAAACTTACACCTGATTGAATTGCTCCCTAAGTGTTGATAAATGACTGCTGTTCTCTACTCAAGCCATAGTAGCCTATTTTTTGATTGTCCTCACCGGGAGAAGCCTGGGGAGGACAAGTAGATGGGCAGTGATGGGGGCGGGTCCTGACGTGTCACATAATTAAGCCCCGCCCCATTTGTGGCAAATTGCTGCAATTGGCCTAAAATTAAATAGGGCGGGGCTAAATTATGCGATTTATGGAGAATCACGTCATTAAGCCCAACCCCCTACTCCAGGACCCGCAATCGCCGCGAAAATTCTCCCCATGCTGCCCACTTCACTAGGAAGTGGGCAGAATGTGGGAAAAATGCCTTCCCTTCCGGGGGTGCGGGGGTGTTACCCAAAAAATCGTGAGCCTCCCGCGAAAACCAGGAGGGTAGGCATGTATGACGCAACCTTTGTATTTTTGTCTTTTAACTACAGTAGCTGTTGTCTGCGGCTTTGCCCACAATGAAATAGCTTCTGCCATTATTGTTTTTATTTGAGGTGTTCTAGTTGTATTGCTTTGCATGGGACCTTGTCACAGGAGAGGCCCACCTGATCAGCAGCTGTCATGCCTTTAGCTGTTTAGCATAGGGTTTGTTAATCTTATATGTTAACATTAATTCATGTTATCAGCCCCACCTAGTGGTCAGGACAGTATGTCTCTCTTAAGCTGCTTTAGCAGTCTAGCAATGCATTCTGGGCTAAAGGAGCTGTGAGCAGCCATTTCCTCTCCTTATATGGTCCTAGGCAGATATCATTTTACATGTGCTCAACCTGGTGTAGTATCCGATGGTGAGTTTCTAACCTTCAACTGTTAGATGCACTATATCACACTGCAGCCAATCCTTTTCATACTGTATAATGTCATGCTGTTTGCATATTCAATGTTATGTGTTAGAGCCTGTGTTTGTTGTGGACCCGGGGTGGTAACAGGAGTAGACACCGGAACAGGTTTAAACTGAAAGGTAGGTTGTTTAATGTGAATATTGGTAGATATGAACAATAACATAAACTAAAGTCCAGTAATAAACTAACTAAAATATGTGTCAGGAGGGAACTGTAGTGAATGGGAATAAACAAATGTCCAGATGAGTGACAGAGATGAATGAGGTGAATCCAGATAGACTGTAAGGGGGTAAATTTACTAAGAATTGAGTTTGGGTGAGTTTGGTTGTGTTTGCAAATTCATGCGAGTTTAGCCTTTTTTTTCAAACTCGCAAATTTACTAAGACCAAATAGGTGTGAGTTTGGAAATGAGTTTTCTCTTGTAACTGTTCAAACTCATGCGAGTTTGCAAACTCAACTAAACTCACCATTGGCCAAACTAGGAAGTACTTTACACGGAAAAGATGAAAATCGCAAATTTACTGAGAATGGAGTTTACAATTTCGGGTGATTTTGTAGCAACTGTTAAATTGAAGCTTTAAACACTCACTTCCTGAGCTGTGAGTTTGGCAGAAACATACACAGATCAGTGTGATTTGTGTATGTTTCTGGCTAAATATCTAATATATATTTGTTTATTTGTAAAAAAATTACGTAGGGCCCCCCCCTAATGCTTAACCAGCCCCGGACTTGCAAGCCTGTCCTGGTACCTAAAATTATGGGGAACAAAATGAGTAGGGTTTCACCGTAAATTAGTCCCGCCACTAATGATAGCACATTCTCCATGAACTATCATTAGCATTACTGTATCAACATGCTGTAGCGTGTTGATACAGTGTATTCAGGGCCCTTCAGGGCTATCAGATAGGCCAGAGGTGCCCTAGAGAGGAGGACCCCTTTATTGGAGGGGTCCCCAACTCCCCAGGGATCCCTGGCCTGGACTGACTAGCAGTCTGCGCTGATGCTATGACTGGGAGGCCCAGTGAAAGGGCTCCTCTGGCTGTGGCATCAGCCCCCTGCTAGAAAGGGTCCAGTGCTGGTTTTAATTATAGGAGGACCCCTGCGCAATTTTTTACCCCTATAATTAAAACCAGGACTGGCCCTGCAGCCTGGTGCCGGTACCTAATTTACGGTGGAACCCTACTTGTTTTGTTCCCCGTTATTTTAGGTACCAGGACAGGCTGGCAAGTCCGGAGCTGGTTAGTGTTTTGGGGGGGATCTCACGTTATTTTTTTAAAATTAATTAACCCCTTTTATACAGGTCTTAACACACAAGCAGCTTACACATATCTCACTGATATGTGCAGGCTGCTTGGAAGAGAGAAAACACTGCAATCTCGGGTGAGTAATCTCACCTAAACTCACCTTCAACTCTCCTTAAACTCACATGAAAACTCGCATCTAAACTTGCAATTTTGGGGGAAAAAACTCACTTTGCTTCACCATCGGAAAACTCACTTTCAGCTAAACTCACTTCTTAGTAAATTTGCGAGTTTTAAAAGGGAAAACTCTCCTGAGTTTTGGTGAAGCAAAGTGAGTTTAAACACAACCAAACTCACCCAAACTCGATTCTTAGTAAATTTACCCCTAAGATTAAAGTGGATATCCTGGTATGCTGAATAGTGGCTGAGAGGGATATCCGGAAATGCTGTGATGATGGCTGAAAGGGAAATCTGGTAATGCTGTGATGATGTATATGGGAAAGATTCCTGGACTGCAAAACCTGAATACATATAATGGGAGGTGCTACCTGATGAGACTAATTGCAGGCACAGAAACAGAGAAATCTCAGGTGCACAACTCCAAATTATTGATAATATATAAATGCTATAACATTTTGCAATCAATAGAGGTTTTTAGCATAATCATGGCCAAGGTTATGGGCCTACCCACCCTATCCAGGTAACCTCTTTAGGGTAGGTCCCTAACATACTAGGGTTCAAATCCAGAGCGCAGGACCCCCCAAACTGGCCCAGGTAAGCTGCCCCAGGGCACCACCATAGTAAGAAAAGTGCAGTATAAAGAGATAGTTAAGAGCAGCCACAGCTGCATATAAAGAATGAAAATAAAAAAGTGAAGTACATGTATATTAAACAAACAGTGAAGGGTTATATACTGTAGTGCAACTTTGGTTCATTTTTGGGGTGTGGGTCCCCCTGGATTGCTTTGGTTGATCTGTTTGAGGGCACATTTTTCTTTTATAACACATTTAACCCTTCACTGTTTTTTTTAATATTCATGTACTTTACTTTTTTATTTTCATTCTTTACATGCAGCTGTGGCTGCTCTTAACTATCTCTTTATACTGCACTTTACTTACTATGGTGGTGCCCTGCGGCAGCTTAGCTGGGCCAGTTTGAGGGGGTCCTGCACTCTGGATTTGAAACCTAGTATGTTCTGTGATGATGACCGAAAGGAGAATCCAGTAATGCTGTGATGATGTCTGTGCAGGAATGGGTTAACTGAGAAGCCAGGTTCAGGCAGGAGTGGGTCTGGTGGAAGGTGCAGGGCTGATCCCAGCGGAGTGCGAGGCAAGGCACTGCAGTGCATGCTGTGCAGGAAGCCAGAGGCTGACAAGCAGCTAGGGCAAGCACCGGAGCACAAGTCTAAGGTTCAGGAGTGCAGAGAACTCTTTTACAGCTGATGCTGTGAACACATTGCACTGGCAACTACAGGGCACTCCAAACACCCTTAAATATCCAGGATGTGATAGGCCAGGAAGAGCAGGTGACCCACAGACGATTGGCCTGCTATGTCACATGGCCAAAGACATCAAGGTGATGCACAGACAGCCGTGATGCAGAGGCACCACTAGACTTACCCTTGCCAGGATGGCCCAACGCTGGCAGACCACTGCGTACACACAATGCCAGTCTCCATACGCCAGCTGCCCCACCAGAAGGACCATGCCACAGCACCTTCACCGATAAGGACTGCAAACCTCCACGCTGCAAAACCCGAGTCGTGACATTATGTATATGTTTTCCTTGCATTTCCATGTGCATATTATAATTCCTCTTTATATTTACATTTACAGTTTTACTGTGCAAACATTCAAACAAATTCCTCTATTGAATAATAAACTCAGTTTTTCAGATCACATCTGACTGAATTATTGGAAAGGAGAGTATAGGTTATGCTGTCTGCTCCAAATTTGTCAGACACTTAGTGAGGGGCAGAACAGTAAAACATCAGGCTGTCAGCGTGTGATGCATATATTCTAACTTCGTCAGCAACATTATCTGTTAGCAAGTGGGACACATACTGACTCACAGATCTGTTACACTGCCAGCCAGAGCTATCTGCTTATGACTGCCCAAGAGTTTATATACAGTTTAACTGTGGCAACTCAGCAATAAGTGTACCACCATTGACTACACAGGAATCTCACACTGTCAGTACAGCCACCTACACATGGCAAGGCAATAGTCCCTGCACAGTGTCAGCTCAGTTACCTGCACAGAGCAATACAGCAGCCTCTACACAGTCAAGCATTTCCATTTTATCATCATGTCACAGAAAACAACATCTTCATACAAAACAGGGTCCCAAATCTCTGGTTCCTCCAACCCTTTATTTGTCAGGAAGCAGCCATCATTGCACGTGCAAAGCGTAAGCCGCAAATGTGCAGGCCAACTTTGCTGAACAAGAGTTGCAATTGCAAATAGAAAAATCACATTTGGAAGCAGAGAAATCACATCTGGATGCAGAGAAGGAAGCAGCAGCTGCCATAGCTAAAGCAGAGTTCTTAGAGTCTGTAGAACTCCCTGATATAAGGAGGATCAATGTACTTGAAGCAGAGCTTGGATCTCAGAATTCATTGCAACGCACATCAGAATATGTCAATCAAGCCTTCAAAATGGGTAGCAAACTTCAACCAGTACGAAGCATGCATTCAGACTTCATCAGTGAAACAAGCCAAACACACTATCCAGTGCAACCACTAGTCAGCAGTGAACTGCAAACTTGCAATCAAGAGAATTCTAGACACAGGAAACTCATGAGGGACAACTCTCCCCCATGCCAAGGGGTAAATTTATCAAAGGTCGATTTGAAGAGTGATTTAGCTCTTCTCAAACCGACTCAAATCGAATGTTGCAAAACCAGTGATTTTGCCAGATTTACTATTATTCGATTTGTTTTGCGATTTGCAAATCAAATTCGATCTGAGAGGGTTTTGAACAGTGATTTGCTGTTTGATTTGGCATGTTCCTGTACAAATTGAATGGCAAATCACACTTCAGAATGAACTGCAAATCCCCGACAGCATAGAGCTGCTTCATGCTTTCACTTTCAGCATGAGCAGTTCGTTCTCACACAGATACATGCAGACATCAGTGAGATAAGATAAGCCTCTGATAAGACACGTGACCGGGAAAAATACCCGGAAGCACGCATTTAAATGGAGAGCATTGACTCTCCTTACACATGTGGGTGAACAAGCCCTGAGGCGAAACGCGTGTCCCCTGAGTGACACAGCAGCGGTACCAGATGGATCAGGTCTGGCGGGTGCACATGCCAACCTGCTCTTCCTCCATGTCGATCTAAGAGGGTATAAGTATCATGCTGATGGGATCTTGAATCTGCCTGCATAAATAGACATATATCTAATATGTTATTTTGCCAGTATGCTGTTTAGATGATTATAAGAAGACAGCAACATTTGGGTTAAAGTAACTAATATGATTTCTGGCAACTATATTTTCTTATGATCCTAGATGATATATACTGGATAGCTACCACTATGCCATTATATTGCATTAATGAATATGACAATTAGACTGGTGTTTGATGACTTATGGTCTGGATGTTTGACTGTGATATTTGATGCTAAGACAAGTGAATAGTGACTGTGGTCCCGCAGAACTGTATAATATACTTGGTAGCCAAATTTCTCCACATATCAAATAATAGCTAAATTCTGTGCTTATTGACAGACTCTTTCAGTTGTGCCACCATAGATACATTTGTGTATATATAACTGGTGGAAGAACGTTTTTTGATATAACTGGGTAACATTGTGGGTGCGGAAAGAACTTGGTGGTTAAAAACCATATTCATATAATATACCTATGGGTACCTTACCTGATTTTAACACCGTGTCAATAACACACTTCTGTTGTTTTTTTGGATAGCTATCAGATATACCCTTGATACCTACTGTGTTAGGTGTCTGCTTACACATAGATCCTGCAGACCAAATATACAGACTATGGTATCTTATAATATTACCTAAATAGAGCAATATGCTATTTATTTCATGTGAGGAGTACCCTGCATGAGACTTTGTTCTCTAAATCTGCTTACTGCAATATTTTCGCCAAACCTTTTTATATATGTTTTGTGTAGGTTCTGTCAATATGTCTATGTGATAAATGTACTTCTTTTTTGATTCTGAATCTGTCTTCCAAAGTATTTTCCAAAACTTTTTTTTTAAAGAATATATTAAAAGTTACATTTTATACAATTGTTTACAGAAGAGTGCCCCAGCAAAAGAGCCTTCTTTTTTCTCTGTTTGTCTGTATCTGACTATAACAAGCAACCAAATAGTTAAAAGTGAAAAAAAAAGATGTGAGGTCCCCCCCAAAACAGAACCAGCCCCGGACTGTCCAAACCCAGGTCTGGTTGACTAAGTACATGGAAAAAATTGCGTAAGGTCTCCTTGTACTCAGTACAACCAGCACAGTTACAGTCCTTCACCTGAAGTTGCCATCTACAGACTCAGATGTTCAGCTCAAGAGGGTGAGCTAGAGTATGGTTCTGATGTTAGACAACTTGTAGAAAAAGATTTCTATGTAGATGACTGTTTAAAATCTATGCCATCGGATGAGACCGCAATCAGCCTCCTCAAGAGAGCTCAGGAAATGCTTGCATGTTTTAATCTCAAGCTTCACAAAATAGCTTCCAACAGCAAAAGAGTGACGGAATCCTTCCCTTCTCAAGATCATACCAGTGACTTAAGGGATTTGGATTTAGGAACTGATTCGCTACCAGCTCAATGTAGCCTTGGACTCTTAAGGGACTTAAAATCTGACTCCTTTACCTCCCAAGTGAACAGTGGGGAAAGACCCTTCACTTGCAGAGGTGTCTTGTCTGCTATAAACAGCTTGTATGACCCCTTAGGATTTGCTGCTCCTGTCACTATCCAAGGTAAAGCCTTGCTCAGAGACCTAGCCTGTGAGTCATCTGACTGGGACTCACCACTGTCTCCTCAGAAAAGAGATTTGTGGGAGGAGTGGAAAAGTTCTCTGTCCACCTTAACCAGCCTTTATATTACATGTTCATATGCTCCTGTGCCTTCTACAGAGGTCAGAAAAAAGGGTTTTGCCCCCCAGCACACTGTAGCAAAATCAAAAATACTTAAATGCTACATGATAATAGAGATTCAGAGGTATTAGTTACATACATTTGCAAATATTTGATTAAGCGCCAAGTCAATCGTCAAGGCTCCTCTATACTGGCATCCCTAACATTAAGGGGTTCACATCTGAGAAGCAAGGCACCCCAAAAAATTCCAGCCAAGGACCATCCCCAGGGCATCACACGAAAAGGGGAAAAAAGGTGATAGTGAAGTGTAAAGGATAGATGTGTAAGGATTTGCTGCCTCTGTCACTATCCAAGCTAAAGCCTTGCTCAGAGACCTAGCCTGCGAGTCATCCAACTGGGACTCACCACTGTCTCCTCAGAAAAGAGATTTGTGGGAGGAGTGGAAAAGTTCTCTGTCCACCTTAACCAGCCTTTATATTACATGTTCATATGCTCCTGTGCCTACTACAGAGGTACAAAACCAGAGACTATGTGTATTTTCTGATGCTTCAATCCAAACAATTGCTGCTGTTGCATATCTTAAAACTGTGGACATCAAAGGACAGTGTCATATTGGATTTGTCATGGGCAAAGCGAAGTTAGCACCACATCCAGAGCATACCATACCCACACCTTTTAATGCTAGTCTCATTAAAAGGTGTGAGTTTGCATAAGGAAATACTCACACAGATTCGCATAGTGTAGTAGCCTCGAGCTGAAAAGCTTGCAGGCTATTACATTTGCGAGTTCCGGCACCAACTCGCACTTTCAAAAAATGTGAGAAGGTGCGAGTTGGAGTTTTACTTTAAAACGCAACCTATTACATTTGGCCCATTGTGTCTCTAAA
The DNA here is from genome assembly GCA_031769625.1 of Taudactylus pleione. Taxonomy (NCBI): domain Eukaryota; kingdom Metazoa; phylum Chordata; class Amphibia; order Anura; family Myobatrachidae; genus Taudactylus; species Taudactylus pleione. The sequence goes on along the minus strand of JAUIMM010000329.1, from coordinate 659,191 downwards.
CTTAACTCTGTTGCTGCATGCCAGGATGATTCGATGCCTTTGCTTCTCTGCAATCTTCTTTAAATAGTGAGAGCGCATATAGTAATAGGATTACTATACAAAAAAATATGCTAATGTGAATTGTCTCTAGAAAGTGCCCTGGGACAAAAAGAGTTATTTTGTAATGTATAAGAATTGTATTTTAGGCATGCACATAATTGATTTTTACTGTCTATATTTATATTTATTGTATACATTTAAGTGCACTCTGATCGTGTCTTCCAACATTTGCTGACTAGCAATATTGTAATAAAATGTATTTATGTTTTTCATATACTAACTCTCTCTTATTACAAAGATAATAGACTTTTTAGCGCTTCTCTATAATTGTCTATGCCAATGTACCCACTGTCCACCTAACCACAGATATGTTAACAAGCAGTAGTGGTCAAAAAACGATTACATGACTGTGACAGCCTACTGGGTGGGTGATTTGTTTTTAGCAGCAGCAGTATCTACAGATGTGTCCTCATACATCTAGCCTCCTTCTAGTCATGTCATGCCGTGGTGTGACTTGGTAGTGCTGAGCATCTTTTTGTGTGACTTTTTACCTTCAAATGCATCTTATTTGTACAGTGATGCAAATATTTAGCACTTGCAACTCCTTCTGATTAAAAAGATATGCGGCATGCCTATATTCTGTGAGCGACTGTGGGTGTATCTGCATGCAAAATGCTACTTTACAGTGTCAGTGACTGTAACACTGTAACGTAGCATTTCACATGCAGATACACCCGCAGTCACACACTGCATCACTGTGCAAATGAGATGCATTTGAAGGTAAAAAGTTACACGAAAAAACACTCAGCACTACCGAGTTACACAGAGCTCCGCGTTATGTGTAGCGCGCCTTGGAGGATAGATTATGTGGACACATCTGTAACAAACAATGCCAGCTCATTCAGAGGCAGGCTACTCTGTGTATCACCAGCTTTGCTAAGAGGCATACCACTGACAACCTCTTAGAAAAACTAAGGTATGTCATAGCAAAATGGCTTACCCCACTTAGACTCTTCTCAGGATTTGTGACTTCTGACAATACCACCAATATTGTGAGAGAATTACAGTTGGGTGAATTTCAACACATCCCATGTTTTGCTCACACAATCAACTTGGTGGTACAGAGTTTTTTTTATTAAATTACAGGGGTATGCAGGAGATGCTGTCTGTGGCCCAATCAGCCACAGCATGCAGGAGATTTCAGCAGCTGCAAGAACAGTTGAATTTGCCATGCCACCAACTGAAGAAAGAGGTTGTAACCAGGTGGAGTTTCACCATTTATATGCAACAGTGGATGGATGAACAGCAAAAAGCCATCCACAGCTATACAACGAGCCATGACATTGGGAGAGGAGGGGGAGTGTTCCTTAGTCCAGGGCAGTGGAGAATGCTTTTTGTCTTGTACAAGGTGCTCAAACCCTTCAAAGTAGCCACCTGGGAAGTGAGTTCAGACACTGCTTGCTTGAGTCAGGTGATTCTCCTAATTAGGCTTTTGAAAAAAGCTTGAGAAATTGAAGGAGGAGATTAAACAAAGTGATTCTGCTAAGTATGTTGAACTTGTAGATCAAGTCCTTTGTTTGCTTTGCCAGGATGCAAGGGTTGCCAATATCTTGAAATTGGATCACGAAATTTTGGGGACTGTGCTTGATTCTAGGTTTAAGTCATATGTTGTGTTCTTCTTTCCAACTGACCCAGATCTTAAAAGATGCAAAGAGCTACTGGTGACCAAGTTAGCCGCAGTGGTACACGACGCAACAACATCTCCTCCTTCAGTTTCTCAAGCAGCTGCCAGAAAAAAATCAGCTTTTCCAATGGTGAAGCAGAGGAGTCAACACAACAATGTGACCTCTGGTTGGGTATAAAAGAATTGCCAAAAATTAGTTACACTGCTCCCATGACTGTCACAGAGTCCCTTTAACTACTAGAAAGATAAAAAGGCAATTTAGAGGCCCTTGTACAGCCTGGATTTGCATTACCTAAGATTTCCACCCACCAGAGTGTAGTAAGAAAGAGTTTTAAGCACAGCAGGGAACCTTATTAGCGATCAGCATAAAAGGTTACTGCTTCAAAATGTGAAAAAGTTGATGTTCATCAAAATGAACTGGAAATTCCATGAGGAAGACCTTTACTGCCAATTACATAAAAATACAGAGATACCTGTAATGGTGGATTCCAGTGGGAATTAATTTTGTGTGAGGATAATGTACACACTGATGAGTGTGAGGAATCGCATAAGGATAATGACCTCTTCCAGTTCCAACTGTAGAGAGGATTAACAATACTGTTAGGTGCCTTATGCCATTGGTTGCTTGTTTTGTAGGGGCCCAAACAAACCAATAATTTCAGACACAAGTGACAGTCACTGAAGTGATTGGTTTGTGAAACTCTGCATGTCCTGTTTAATATATACAACAGAAGGGTCAGTGGGAGGGCCCAATGATAATTTCATCTTGCACCTCTTTTATTTGAATTATGCACTGTTTGGGGCAGTGCTGACTGACATTTTTATAGTTTATTAAACTGCCATACTGTCTGCCTCTTCTATGTGACAGTGTTTCATAGATATGTTATATTTTTTTAAACTGCCGTTAAAACTTTTAAACACCTGTTGATGGAAGAAAGGAAGATATATAATGGTTAGGATGATGACAATCCTGTACAATGCTATTTTCCTTTATGATGACAACTTTCAAAGTAGTTGTCTTCAATGGATGGCAAATCTCAACCAATAATACCCACAGCTGTACATACTACTTGCTCTAAGAGCTTACGGTCACCCCTAGTGCTGTTGCCATACCAGACTGTAAAACAGTACGTCAGTATACTTTCAGCAACACGATAAAACCTAACCAAATTTCCCTTAGTTAAATTTGCAGTACACAAATTTCTTAAGAATAGGCGCTATTGAGCCTTCTTCACCATTGATCTAATATTAGAAGTGCACGTTAGATCATCGGAAATAACAGTGCCTAATAATTTAAAATTGTTAACTCTCTCTACCTCCAAGTTATCAATAGTAAGGGGTAGCAATTCAGACCTACGCTGCTGTCTAAAATCAATAATTATCTCTTTCGTTTTTTTTAAATGAATAACTAAGTTGTTGTTTTCACTCCACTTAACCCAACTACCTCATCATGGTACGCCTCTTCATTGCTGTCCTTAATAAGACCCATAACAGTCGTATCATCCGCAAATTTAATAATTACATTTGTACTAGCCTGGGGAATACAGTCATCGGTAAACCAGGAAAATAAGAGTAGGCTTAAAACACATCCCTGAGAGGTACCAGTACTAATTCCGATAACAGAGGACTCCAAACTACCCATTCAGTTTCAAAACAAGGAAAGTAAAAATTGCATAGTTTGTAAAACATTAAAAGTATTAGCTTATCTGAGTGAAGATTCAGAGGAATACACTTTTCCTAGGACAAGATATACTTACCTTGTTTTTTAACTGAATTGGCTGTTTTAATCTCTTAATTGAGCATCCCTATTTTATTTGTTATCTATTTTTCTCTTGTTTTAAATCTCTGAAATAAATTGTATATCTTTTTAATTTAATTTATTGGTATTTATATTTATTGCACGGACCTTTTGTAAAATTACATGGTCTAGCACAGTATGTACTTCAACTAGCACTTTACACGTGATTGTTTGCACATAAATTGTATTTTTGCACTTACTAGCGGAATTTGTCGCTCGTAGTCAATTCCCCACTCTGTTTCTCATATAATATATATATATATATATAATAATAGTCAATGTGTATAGGGGGCTACGCTGCTGTATGCTGGGCTGTGCTCTGCTGTATAGACTGCACTGTGCCCAGACTCACAGCTGTGGTGCTCTTAGTCAATGTGTATAGGGGGGCACATAGCTGTATGCTGCACTATACTCTGCTGTAAATTGGCTGCACCGTGTCCATCTAAATATTTTCACATGCATATATAAGCCCTGTGACTCCACACAGTTTGAATTAAGCTGCGATCTCAAAAAAAAAATAAAAAAATATTTTAATCTAGTACATATATAAACCCTGTGACTCCACGCAGTTTGAAATGAGCTGCGATGTCAAAATTTCAAAGTAAAATATATAGTTAAGTCCTATTGTTTGTACTCTTTGGTGAGCTTTACCCTAGTGCTCTTTGCTCACGTGCACATATAAACCCTGTGACTCCATGCAGTTTTGAACCAAGCTGCAAAGTTAAAAAAGCACAGATCTATTGTTATTTGATGCACTTTACCCTAGCACACTTTGTTTACTTGCATATATAAGCCCTGTGACTCCATGCAGTTTTGAACAGAGTAAAAAAAATTCTGAACCATCAAAGATCTCCACTGGGGCAAGGATTGATGTGAATAAGTTAATTTTCTTTGTTAATGCCTAACCTCCTTCCTCATAAATTTGCTTCGGAATCAAAAACTTAAATTAAATTTACTATTAATTAGAGATGTGTGCTGACCCCCGTGTTTTGGATTTGGTTTTGGATCTGTATCTCATTGTGTTTTGGATCTGGATTTGTTTTTGCCAAAACCGCCCCTTGTGTGTTTTGGTTTTGGAACTGTATTTTTTTTCTCAAAAATTTATAAAATCTGCTAAAATCATATAATTTGATTTTTTTTTGTTCCTACAGTATTAACCTCAATTACATTAATTTCCTCTTGTTTCCAGTTAATTTTGACCACCTCACAATATTGTTTTCATGTGGTTTAGACCCAAAATTTGCACCAGGCTAGCTGGCTGACTAAGCTAAGCTGCAGCAGTGGGTGGCACAAACACGTGACAGTTCAACTTCCAACATGACACATCAGGAAACAAATGTTTTTATTATTCAAGAGACCTGAGGGAGTTGGAGTATGTATGCAGTTGAAGGCAGGGACAGGAAGGGTTGATTTGGTAGTAAATTTAATTACATTTTTTGATTCAATAGCAAATTTATGAGGGAGGATGGTAGGGGAGGCATTTACAAAATGTTTTTTTCTCATTCATATCAGTCCCTTGCCCCAGAAGAATCCTTGAGTGCTATGCCTGCTGCTGCTGGGAGTGGATTTTCATCCCAGAAGGGGACCAGGAAGACTACTAATAGTGCTTTAAAAATCAATTGACTGTTAAACAATCATTTGCAAAGATTCCACCACACCACTAGAAATGCATTTCCAAACCTGTACAGGGATATTAAACCAAACATAATTAGTGGCTTCCAAAATGCAGTTGAACCCACTGTCCACTTAACCACAGATATGTGGACAAACCGAACAGAGCAAATGCAAGATTTAAGATTAAAGGTTTAAGACTTATGTTATCTTTCTTGAGAATCCTTGAGCTCTATGCCTGCTGCGGCTGCTGGGAGTGGATTTTTATCCCAGAAGGGATGAAGACGTTGTGTCTTTCTTCCCAACAGACACAGAGCTGTTGGTATGCAAATTGTCAGCTCAAGTGGCACATGATGCAACGGTGGCTTCTCCTTCAGTTTCTCCAGCAAGTGCATCTGCTGAGAAACAACTAAACTTTCCCCCCCAAAAAAAACACTGGTGATGCAGATGAGTCAACACAACCAAGTTTATTTGTCTTGTGCCCAGGCATGACAATGGGCTTTTCCTTATCATGGGCAACAACTGTTTCATCCACTGGTGCCTAATTTACACAAACAACATCCTCATCAACAACATCCTCATCATCCACATCCTCATTATCAACATCCTTATTAGCATCAGCTATACAAATATCCTGCTCATCCTGGTGCCCTTCCACAGAAGTATCTTTGATATCTATGTCAGCATGTTCACTTGTGCTTACATCATCATAAGAGGCAGAACCACCAGTCATACATAAAGGCCAAGGCCTTAGCCTTTCCTTGCCCCTTCATGTGGCAAAACTGGCATATTGCCAATTTTATGTCTTTGTGCAGCTAACTTTCCCTTTGATGTTTTCTTCTTTACCACTGTAAAAGATTGGTTCTTGATTTTAGATGCCCTGACTTAAGCCCTGTATGCCCTTGGGCATCGGCTTTAGGAGATGATGTAGATGGACTAGTATTGTCATGACTGGTGGCACTGGCAGCAGCTCCAGCATGTATGTGGTTCCTGATTTCCTCTCAAATCTTAACTGATCATTCTCCATATCATCCCAACAAAAAAGAAAGAAATTTGATTTTCCGGTGCACTCTGGGAATTTTAATTGAATTAATTGTATAATAGAATATTGTTTTATTATATGTTGCCTGTTAAACTGTAACCTTTATTATTTGTACCTAAAAACATTTCAATTGTATCCTGAAAAATTGGCGAAATATACTAAAAACATTAAAGAAAGAGTGAAAAAAGGTAATGAAAAGTGAATATAAAAATATTTTAAATAAATTCTCTATTTATCCATGTGTGTGTGTCTTTTATTTATTAGTACGTTATATTGGTAATATCAGAACAAGTGAAAAGGAGCCAGTAATTTGTTAATTGTTGTGTGCTTGATTACTGTCAAAATACATTCATACCTAATGATTCACAGGAGATCTGCTTATATATTGAGTGGTATATTCTGATGTAACAGTATCAATCCAATTTTTTTCTTTAAGTAACATTCTCCATATCAACAAACATGAATGAAGTGGGGTACAGCACACATGTCAATTTGTGCCCATTTTAAATATTACACTGAGGTATCAATGACCTATACAGTAGTGTCACAAGATTTTTTATGAATAAGAAAAGAATAACACACTGCGCTGCCACTTACAGTGTCACAAGATTATTTATGACTAAGAATAACAGACTGCGCTACCACTTAGTGTCACAAGATTAATTATTTATGAATAAAAATAACACACTGCGCTAACAATTAGTGTGATAAGAATTAATTATTTATGAATAAGAAAAACACACTGCGCTACCACTTAGTGATGTAATTTGTTTTACATATAATGCATGTTATTTAGCACTTTGTTGTGGTCTTGTTGTCGGTGTGTAGACTAATCATTTATTCACAATTGAGAGAAGTGAAAAGTTGAATATTAGACTGCGCTACCACTTAGTGTCACAAGATTATTTATGAATAAGAATAACACACTGCACTACCACTTACAGTATCACAAGATTAATTATTCATGTATAAGAATAACACACTGCGCTACGACTTATAGTGTCACAATACATGGCCGATAGACTGCGGTCTGGCCGGCAGTGTAACCAAACAATAATAGCACAGCTAAGTTGCTAGTGCACACACACACACACACACACACACACACACACACAATAAAGCACTTTTTACACTGGGGATTAGCACCCCTGAAAGATGCAGCAGCCCCTTGATGAACAACACAGACATCAACCCTTCTTTATGGACAACAAAGCACCACTGCAGAGGCCTCTTGATTAATAAAAACTTTTGTTTCCTGATGTGCCATGTTGGAAGTTGAACTGCCACGTATTTGTGCCGCCCACTACTGTTGCTTAACTTAGTCAGCCAGCTAGCTCGGTGCAACCTTTTGGCCTTGACTGGATGAAAACAATATTGTGAGCTGTGAGGTGGTCAAAATTTACTTGAAATGAGTGGAAATTAGTGTTATTGTGGTTAATAATACTCTAGGAACAGAAAAAAGGCTCAAATAATGTGATTTTAGCTTTTTTTTCGTCAATTTTTAGAAAAAAACAAAACCAGCCACAGCATTTTGGCAAAACCAAAACCGAACAATGAAAGAAAATCAAAATCAGCAAAAATGGCTGCAGATGTTTCACTCTTAAGGTGTAAGTTTTTTCCACCATTATTTTAGGGTTCAGAGTGTGGACTGTGTGGGAAGCATGTAAAAGACTACAGGCATCTATGTCACTGCATATGTTTGTTTGTCAGACACAACTGTAGCTTGCACCTGCAATCCAGTGCAAATAGGCGCTGCACTTACAATTGTTTTTCATATGTGTTTATTCTTTAAACTGCTGTAGCCAATATTAGTGAAAACTATATTGTGAGCTGTGAGTTGCTGAAAGTTGACTGGAAATTACAGGAAATTAATGTTATTGATGTTAATAACAAAAACAGGTCCAAGTCACACAAGCGTGAAAAAAAGACAAGCAGCACCTTAAAGTGCTTAAACATGCACAATACTGTGCAAAGGTCCAATAAAGTATGTTGCTTATCTTTAATTCCTTCTGTTCTTGAATGTTCCGTAAGTCCATTCAGATGATATATAATATATATATGTATATATATATATATAAAAGGAAACAAAGGGAAGAACATAATTAAATTGTGCATGTTTCTTATAACCATAAATCAGATAAATACTCTTATTAACATGATGTAGTATAGCACTATAAGGGTTAATGCATGAACTAATAGCCCCAATATTTTCTTGCTAACATTCCTGCATTTGGTGAAATAGAATGCACTGAAGGGCACTGACCAATTTTCAGGCAATAAAAGGTTTTTTCTTTTAATTTCACATCACTATATAGGTCAACGTTTTTGCCCTCTGGGGGTCCTTGTCAAGACAGGTCATGAATTGAGATACAGCAACAGCAATAACCAGGAACATACAGGCACTGCATCCAGAGTGCCCTTGTATAGCAAGTAGTAGATGGCATAATAGGAAAATGAGAGAGGAAATTGGATGCTTGTGAGTTATGCATACCAGCATGAATTCATATATTGTGGACACCAGTAGGTATTGCTGAAGAGTTTTTCAGCCAAAAATTACCTAAAGAAACACTGTAAACAATTGCACATAGTTAGAGAAGGGAATGTGTAACTGGAGAACTTTGGAGCTAAGATGGCCATCACTGTTTACGTTCCACCCAAGTAAAAAAACAGAATGCGGGGTGTCCACCTAATGTCCTCCAGCACGCTAAATTGTACCTGGAACAATACTTGAAAGCTATATGGAAAAAGAATTCAAAGATATTTGTTGCATTCATTTGCAAATACATGGTAAGCCACCATGCCAACTTTGCGGATTCTCTGATAACTGGTGGTCCCTACACTGCCTGATAAAAGTAGCCTCACTGGGCCATATAATTGTCTATTGTAAGGCTTCATGGTAGTTGACTGGAAATTACAGGAAATTAATTCCAAATTACAGAAATACTTCCAAATTGAGAGCCAGCTTATCTGGAGTTACCATTGGGACCGCCAATTAGCACTACAAGAGTCAGCATGCCCTCCAAATTCTAGTTCTATCTATGCCTCTCAAAACAGCAAATATATAAAAGTGGAAGCTACTCAAATCAATTTGGCAATACTTTTCAGGTGCATGAAAGAGAGGGGTCATACTAAACAAAAAAACAGAAAGGGGGGGTGTTCCTTAAATGTCCCTCATCACACTAAATTGTACCTGCAACAATACTTGAAAACTATATGGTTATAGAAATTTAGAAATATTTGTTGCATGCATTTGCAAATACCTGGTAATCCACCAGGCCAACTTCATGGCTTCTATGATAACTGGAGGTCCCTACACTGCCTGATAACAGTACCCACTCTGGGCCATGTAATTGTCTATTGTAAGGCCTTATGATAAAGGCACATACAGAAATGCATCCAAATTGAGAGCCCGCTTATCTGGGAGTCACCCCTGGGACCTCCAATTAGCACTATAAGAAGCAGCATGCCCTCCAAATGCTAATTTCATCCATGACTCTCAAAACAGCAACAAAGTGGAAGCTGCTCAAATCAATTTTGCAAAACCATTCAGGTACATAAAAGGGAGAGGTCATACTAAACAAAAAAATAGAAAGGGGTGTCCCCCAACACACTAAATTATATCTGCACCAACACTTAAACTATATGGTAATAGAAATTCAGAGAAATTTGTTGCATGCATTTACAAAAACATGGTAAGCCACCAGGCCAACTTCATGGCTTCTCTGATAACTGGTCACCCTTACACTGCCTGATAACAGTACTCACTCTGGGCCAAGTACAGTAATTGTTTATTGTAAGGCCTCATGATAAAGGCACATGGGATGTAGTTAGTGTCCCAGTGTGTGGGATGCTGATAGTCGAAATTCCAGCACCTTCATCCTGACAGTGTCGGGAACTCAGCCCCAGAATCCCGAAACCCGGCATCCCAAAGTAAGTAACAAACGTCAATAAATAACAGTAATCAACAAGATGAGTTGGAAATAATCAATTTATCAGACCAAGTTCTGACATCAGCCCAGATATCTCATCTGAGAAAAGGTCTAAGCTTTTCACTCGCAACTAACCTTAACAGAATCTTCTGGGAAAAGGATCTACACCTCTTTGACAGGAAATTATTACTAAAAAAATTTTCTACCCAAACAAGAATGAGAGAGGAAAACAGTACATCTGGAATAGGAGATATTCATCATCCAGCCACTCTAGATTCTGAACAAGTTATTTCAGCTCTCAATATTTTGGAAGAACAGGCGACGAACAGTAATGGAAATATAGAACTTACCTCAGAGTCTAGAAGACCAATATGCAGAAAGAAATGTACTTTTTTTCCCCAGGATAATATCTATCCAGCAGTTCAGATTTTCATGAAAATGGTCTCTCATGACCTAGACATTTCCTTTGAAAAATCAAATTCCATACTCAACACAATGTCATAAAATAGGAAAGAACATCCCTCAAGGAGATTCAAAAATGGGACAAATTATAATAAAATCCTCTAATAAGGGAGGGAATATAGTGTTGTGGCCCAAGGAATCCTATACCAAAGAGGTGATGAGGCAACTACAGGATGCGTCTTGCTATCAACTCCTAATGTTTAATCTGACTGACAATTTCCTGTTAGTCTATACAGACTGATTAATGATGGATTAAAAGGAGGAACATAATACAACAAGAGTTTGACTTTTTACAAGTCAAAAATCCGAGAGTACCAAAATTTTATGTACTCTCTAAAGTCCACCAGGATGATAGGAATCCTCCTGGCAGACCAATCATCTTGGGATCAACAGCATAACTGAACAAGTCAGCCACTTTGTAGACACCCATCTGAGGGAGTTTGTACTTACCCTCCCATCATACCTGAAAGATCTTACTGATGTCCTCCAAAAACTAAATGGTATTAAGATGGGAGATCACCATTTTCTGATCTCCATTGATGTGGAATCCTTGTACAATTCCATTAGACATCAAGATGGTATAAAAGTGGTGAGATATTTCCTGGCCATGAGGGGTGATGAAGATTTCTCTACCTTTTTGGTAGAGCTACATCACTTCATATTGCATAGAAACTATTTTACCTTTCAAAACAAGTTTTTCCTACAAACAAGGGGCACAGCAATGGGTTCAACTTGTGTCCCAATGTACGCCAATATCTTTCTGGGCTGGTGGCAGAGAGAAGTGGTATTTGCAGATCAAAATGACATCTATACTAAACACATCAAACAATGGTTCAGACATATAGATTACATTTTGGTAATTTGCAGTGGCAGCAAACAAACATTTTTGGATTTCATGCATTAATTGAATGACAACAAATTGAATTTAAGATTCACTTGGAAAATGAGTAACATCTGTATCCCCTTCCTGGATCTTAAGATCAAAAGAAACACCAACAGGGGGGTAACCATAGATCTATACAGAAAAAAGACATACCACAAATAGTCTTCTGCTTCGGACCAGCTGCCACTTCCCTCCAACGGATGCCAATCTCCCAAAAGGCATCTAAGACGCAACTGTTCAGATGAACTCACTTTTCAGGAAAGAAGCAAAGAACTGACAATAAGACTACAAAATAGAGGCTACAGCAACCATAAGATCAAACATGTCAGATATGCCGCACATATGACTAATAGGGATAAACTTGTCTTCCCTCCCAGAAAGATCTCTGATGAGACCAACCAAATCAGATTTGTAGGAGATAACAATAGGAATTGGTGAGAACTAAAGAATATCCTACAGAGGTACTGGCCAATTCAGATCCAGACTTAAAGGATCATCTTGGAGCACAGGTCTCAATGACGAGCCAAAAACCTTAAAGACCATCTGGTACACAGTCACTTTGAAAATACTGGCAAGAAAATTCCAAAACTTACCAGAACATAACCCTGTGGTGAGTGCAAGGCTTGTACCTTCATCTTAAACACAAAAAAGGTAGAAGACAAATATGGCAACATTGTCACCATACAAAAATTTTTTAACTGCAAAGCCTTCGGGGTAAACTACTGCTTACAGTGTGAATGCGGACTTAGGTTTGTGGGGATGACCTCCAGGACCGTCAAAGTATGCATCATAGAACACATCAGTAACATCAAAAATGCTAGAATGGCTAGGATGAAAAAGATCTCCTCAGTAGCCTGACACTTCCTGTCAAAGCATAAAGGTGATCCAAAGAATCTAAAGGCATTTGGTTTGGACAGAATCAGTATGGGCATTAGAGGAGGAGACCTAACCAACACCTTACTTAAAAATGAAACTGGATTTTCAAATTGGGGACCATGGTACCATATGGCCTCAATGAGTATAATACAGTAGCTATAGTTCATTTCTGACCTAAACCTTTTCTATTAAGCACCAATGGTGTTTTTTATCTACATTATCCCCTCTCTTCACTGTCTTTATATGTGTGTGTGTATATATATATATATATATATATATCTAATGTGTGTGTATGTATGTTTATATATGTATATTTATATTTTATTTCTTACTTTATCTTATGATCTATTTTCTGACAATTACATTGTGATAATCACACATGATATCTACTTTACTTTTATTGATTAATAAAGTATGCTAACTTTCATACGATCACTTCGAATTCCTTCTTTTTTATGATACTCATACATTCAATATTTTATCAGTGTTTTTAATATAGTTTCACTCTTATTTTTGCTTATATCCCTAACACAATTCTTTTATGTCTCACAGTGGGTATACCATGAACAAATGCACTCTCAATACACTTCCATTTTATATTTGTATTTCTAATATTTAAATTTTTATATATATTTTTTATTTTTTTATTTTTCATTCTCTCTTATGAATTATACATGATATACTTACACAGCAAAATGAGTATTATGAACTATGCTCTTGCACTAATGATTTCCTCTATAGTCATATATCTAATTTACCCCTGTTGTTTCTGTTATCACACCTTATTAAATATTTAGCTTCCTTTTTATTACTACCTTTCACACATATATATGAAGTTGTGACAGATTATCACTTTCTAGAATACAAGGATAAGTATAGTGCCTGGGCGCAACTAGAAAGGCTGCAGGATATACTCAACAACAAGTCACCAACATTGCTATATAACATATAGAAAGTACATAGGTCCTTGAGAAAGACACCTATATGTCGAAACATGTCGGAGGAGTGACAGAGAGGAAGCCTTCAGTTTCCAGTTAACCAGCAGGATCATCTACATTAACGGCATAAGAAATAACCAGGTGCCATCCATCCTCTTATCCTGTATATGCAGATCCATTTACATCATCTGGTACGGAGGTTATCCTCTCTGTTTTTATTCATTTGTTTTTTATTAAACTTCATATTTATTTGAGATACTACACTATGAGATTTTTTTCTGTTCCATATATTGGAGATCATATCTTGGTGAAATCTGTCCAGGAAATGAAAAGATACCTTTACATGCTTGTCTAAAATTATCCCATGTAAGTTGAAACATGAGCATTCAATCTATGTACAGTATGTTCCTGCATGATTAATCATCACTATGCACTATATTTAAAGATACCTTGATATGACTATATTGAGTTGCTTTATGTAAGCATTCATGTAAACATATTATCATCTATGAATATCACCTAGGTGATTCCATACAAATTTTGTCCTTCAGCTTCTTTGGGTCTATATAGGATAACACAGAAGGTGTTCTATCATACTTGAGAAACCCAGATTGCATGTCCTAGATCACATGTGGTGTCCACTTATTGTGATTTCTAGTCAGGATGACAATCATTGTGTTTGATTTTTCCACATATTCTACTGGGAGATTTTTCCTGTGAAGTGAAGCAGGAAATATTTTTTTGCAAGGATGTTATAGATAGACTATCATTTACTACAGTACATCATTCCTTCTGGCTACAGTTTGGTGCAAGGACTAATATGTATATTCTAGATTATCACTTTCTGTTTATATCCTGAGATACTCTGACAAAGATCCCTTATACAGACAATGGCGTCCCTCCCAGCGGTGACACCTGGTGCGGGGAGGGATGCCTTGTGCGTCGCGCGCGTCCCAAAAAGGGGTGTGGCTTCAGAAAGGAGGTGTGGTCCCAGAAAGGGGGCATGGTCTCACGGCCCGAATCTGGTCCACGGCCCGTGTATCTCTATAGGGTGGTGGGGGGTGCCGGAGGTGCGGTTACTGCAGGCTCTCTCACTGTGACAGGAGCCGAGTGCTGCACTTAATTCTACAGTACAGCACCCGGCTCCTGTCACTGAGTGGAAGCCTGCACCTTGGTGTGACACCCGGGTGTGGCCAGCACCCCCCGCACCCTCCTTGTGATGCCACTGTATACAGACACTATGTAGCTCCCCATTTACTGCTGCTCGAATACAGCCTGTACTATTAAACCCTATCAGCTGTGATTGCAGCAAATTATATGTTTCTCCCTCTATTTAGATTAATTACTCATGTTCTGTCTCTGTTTTATTCCTCCCTCCGTTATCTGCCAGGATGGCTGCTAACCATGATAGCCAATGTCTCGCTATTGGAAGAAGCCCTTGCCGGCTACAAACTCAGTCCTGCCCCCCTAACCTGATTGGTTTCAGATTAGCTCCGAGCAGAGCACACCCTTACTGGCTATGATGAATGCCAGTTAACTCACTGAACCTCCTGATTGGTCCATCTATTACAGATAAACCACTGGGTATAGGAAGTCTCACAGTAGCTCTCTGCCCATGATCAGCCACGCAGGCAAAACACGTGTCCCTAGGGTGCCCCATAACTTCAGTGTGGGACACCCCTACACCCAGGTTTTATGAGGACACATGTCCTTGATTAATTAGATGTTGTTATACATTCATGCTTTCATCTGTTATTCAACTGCATTAAGTATCTGTCAGTTCTTTAAACAGAGCAGTGTGACAATGCGATGTGTTTTTTTTCTTTTAGAGAATATATACTACATATATTTTCTCTTCATTACTAGGAGATTTCTCTTTATGGTGCACTTTATGCTAGTTCTGCTGCTAAATGATTATCTTTGAACTGTGAACCATATGCTGTTCTATACTTGCTGCTATAGGTAATGCACAAATGCACTTTATTATTGAGAAATAGCTACCTCAGCAAGGTGTTTTTTCCTTCAGAGAACATATACTGCATATATATTATTTCTGTATTACTAGGAGTTTTTTCTTTATGATGCACTGTATGCAAATACTGCTGCTAAACAACTGTCTTTGAACTGTACACATCATGCTCTATATATGCTGCTATAAATAATGCACAATTGCACTTTTTGATTGAACATTAGCTACCTCAGCATAATCATTGACAATATAGCTTTATAGTTGATGACTAAGATTATTATGTTGTGATTATAAGAATATCTAGACTAGCATGTAACAAGCTGATACTGACATCAGAGGATGTGTACTTGAACACACATCATTTATCTATCATACTCCTTTCGTCTCTGATAAATCCACAACAGGATCCTCAACAGTCTAGCATTGGGCAATGTTCATGTATGTGTGTCAGACCTCTTGATCGAGATATCTCTTTCAATTGATTACCAGCTGGTAGAAATAACAAATAACACTCAGAGCAAACCCTATCAGTGTTCAAGCATCTCTGTTGTATTATTCTAAAGGTACACAAATCTTATAAGTGTTCCTTACAAGGAGGTTGTTCTAAAAATGTAACAGTATCAGTAAGTACAAACATCTATTGTTCTCCAAGGTTAGTAAGGGGAGTCTTAGGAAGGGAGTTATGGGAGACAGGCATGCATAAAAGTTTACAATACATATTCTAATCATAAGCTATCTTGTTAGACACCATCTGCTGAACTCAAGGTCTTCTGGAACTCAAAGATAAGCAAAAATCATTGTTTACTGTTCTGCATTTTAAAGTTGTAAATATCTTAAAATCACACTCCATCTTGTCACAAAATGGAGTCTCATGTGGATTGCTTAATATCAGATTTCTCATTCCCCATCTCTTATTCACATCTTTTCCCTATACTATCTGCCTAATAGGATCATGTTCTTGCTTATTCTAACAGGTACTTATACATATAAGCCTTCCTAAAAATTCTTATATATAGGATGACCTGTCTCCTACGAGGGCAAGCCATGGTCGTCAGTCTCTAATTGTTTATTATCTTGTCCATCTTGTCACGAATATTCAGGGAAATGATTATAGTCTTGCATTGTCCAGATGTTTTATTGTCATCCTCAAAGAGGCTGGTTCCACAAATGGTGCAGCTTGGAATGTTGTCTTGGGTCTAGATGTTATCATAGACTAGAGTCAGCATCAGGGCTTGTGGCATGTTTTCCTTGGAAAAACAACAATCAAGTGTAAGTGACTTCTTAATCAGAAAAATTACATGTTTTACAGCAATATAAATGATTACAACCAGAGCTAAACCCTTAGCAATGAGAGAAAGGATTATGGATATCTATCCACCAAATCCCTTGAACCAATTAACTGGGTTTAGCCAAGAAAACCATCCTTCACCATCAAAATCATACCCTGGATCATTATGTGCTTTTCTAAACTGGTCTTTCACTTCCTTGATTTTCTTCATGTTTTCATGTTGGATCACAGAAGTTGTCAGCTATATAGTTACAACAGGCCGGTCCAACTATCTGACACATGCCACCCTGTGCAGCAGTGAGATAGTCAAGGAATAATCTAAACTGTCCCATAACCTTTACCTTAAATTGCAGTTCATTAGTGATTATATCAAGCACATCAAAAATTTAATCTGTGACATTGTCAAACAATTTAGCTAAAGCTTCTATATTGTGAGCATTCTGTACACCAAGTCCATATAGTGTTAAAGATAAACCCATCTTTTTATACCATGCTATGTATACTAATCATGGGCATGAGCTTTGTTTACTACAAGGTCTTTTCTTACTCGATGATTAGCTGGACTATTTGTTATGTCAATGGTATTCATTGTCCATGAAGCTGGACTTAGTCTTGCTAAGGTACAACTACCTGATCCTCCAAAAGGTAGGAATTTATATGCTTTATAACCACAAACAAAATAGATGAAAGGTGGAAGTGTCAACTGCCCCAACCAAGTGACCTCAGCTGCCAAATACAGAAGTAACTGTGCTTCTCTTGGTACACAAGTGGCACACAAATGTACATATACTTCTTCTGGGTTTGTGCAGTTACAATTCTGTTCATCATCACAATCTGTAATATTGACACTATTGTTGAGGTAATTCTCCCACTCTTGTGATCCTTCCCAAGTCAATGTAGGATATGTATTGTCAGTGCCATTACGAAGTTGAAGTGTGGCAGTAAAGGTAAAGTTTGTTTCCTCTATTATCTGGCCTGTGTTATTCACCCAAACCAATTGTGTAGTCTTTTTGTTACGAGAGGCATTCCTGACAGCTTTCCACCAGGGTGGTTTTAACCATCCTACAATAACAACATTTAGGGCACTTTGGTTATAACCACCCTTTGTTTTGGGCAACAGTACAACTTTGGATTGTGTTACAAAATACTTCTGGGAAAGCTGTTAAATTTCTTCCCAGGAGACAGGGACCGCTACATAGGCATAGGGCAACGTCTTTGAGGATATGGGAGAGTAGGTACACACCCAACAATCAGTGGTATTGGCAAATTGTGCTAAAATGTGAAGCATGTGAATAACTTTGTTATCCCATACCTCATTCAGCTGATGGTGGAGTTCCCTCTTTTCTCTGGATTTACTACTGTTTGTACCATTGTTTGTACCATTGCTTGTACCATTGATTGGACCATTGTTTGTACCATTGCATAGTTTTGTGTGCATAATAAATGCTTTAAAGTTGAAAGCTATAATAAAAGCTACAAAAAAAAGCAAAGCAAAGTATACATCCGCACAAGCCTTTGTCTGGCTTGGGGCCTAGCAACATGTATCTATTCATGTTTCAAATTACTCCGACTCTCCTTGGGTGAAGATTTTGTAATGGAAAGCATGGATACAGGTGTCCTTTCCTTGAATTTTCACTGAAGTAGGTGTGGTCAGCAGGACATGGAATGGACCTTCAAACCTGGGTTCAAGAGCTTTTCTGGTGTGCTTTCAAGTTACCACCCAATCTCCAGGTTGCAAACGGTGGGTACCTTTATCGAGATTAGGGTCTGGAATAGAAGAAAACACTTGAGCATGTATTTTAGTCAGCTGTTTCTGTAGGGCAGATACATAATGCACCATATCACAATGGGAGTGTTGCAATTGTTGTGGAAAGTAAAACCCTAGTTTGTGTGCAGTGCCATTGAGAATTTCATAAGGAGTTAGCCCTATCTTTTTCCTTGGGCAGTTTCTCACTAAGTGTAAGGCCATGGGAAGACATTGTATCCATGTCAAACCTGTCTCTGCAATCAATTTTTGGATCTTTAACTTTAGAGTTCTATTGAGATGTTCCACGCATCCACTACATTGAGGCCTTTACGGAATGTGGAGGGGAGACTATACCTAGGTCTTTCAACATCTCTTGAAATACCTGTCCTGTGAAGTGGGTACCTCTATCACTTTCTACGGCTTATGGTACAACATATCTGCAGATAACCTCAGACATGATTTTCTTAGCCACTGTTTTTGCATCTGCCTTCTGACACACCCATCCCTCGGCCCAATGACTGAAGTTGTCAAGGACATATTCGAATCCTGAGCATTTGGGCAGTTGTATAAAGTCAATTTGTATCCTCTGGAAGGGATACTGAGTCTGGGGAGTACTTTTCAAAGAGGTTGGGACAGACTTACCCAGATTATTCAATGCACATATTAGGCATCCTGTTACAAAAACCTGTGCTGTCTGTGCAAAACCCGGAGCTACCCAATTCCGGTTGGTGATAGCCACCATTGTATCATTCCCCAAGTGCACCTTACCATGTATTATTTGGGCCATAACTGGGTAAAGTGCTTTTGGTAAACACAAACATTGACTTTGCCCCCCACTCACCATTTGTCTCTTTAGCTCCTAGCTTTGACCATGCTTTTTTCTCAGCCTCTGGAGCTTGTGCTTGTAGCTTTATGAGGGTAATTAAGTCATTCTTGGAGGCAGGATCTACCACATAAGTAGGTTGCCCTTGGGAGTAGTGACTTATGGCAGCAGCACGTGTGGCCTGGTCTACCAGCCTATTGCTCTCAGCCTCGTGTGTAGTGTCTCGAGTATGTGCTTTTACCATCAGCACTGAAAGTTTTTCGGGGTAGTTGGAATGCAGTGAACAGCATGTAATCAGCATGTCTGATTGGCTTACCTGCAGATCCTAATCCTAATAGTCTAATCAGGTAGCACCTCCCATTATATATATAGTCAGGTTGTGCAGTCCAGAAATCTTTCCCATATACTCCATTTAATGTGCTTTATTGCACTTCTGAGGGAAAGGAGATGCCCTCATTCTGGATTAGCACCCTTTCTTATTGGTTTAAAAGCATGGAGTATGGTAATGTATATGCACACTGGTATTAGGCACAATTCTAGGTAAGTCCTACAAGTTATATACTGTAGTGCAACTTTGGTTAATTTTTGGAGTGTGGGTCCCCCTGGGTTGCATTGGTTGATCTGTCTCTGGGCACCGCATTGTAACACATTTTCCTTTATAACACATTTTAACCCTTCACTGTGTGTTTAATATATATGTACTTCACTTTTTTATTTTCATTCTTTATATGCAGTTGCAGCTGCTACTAACTTTCTCTTTACACTGCACTTTTCTTGCTATGGTGGTGCCCTGGGGCAGCTTGGCTGGGCCAGTTTTGAAGGGTCCTGCGCTCTGGATTTGAACCCTAGTATGTTTGGGACCTACCCTAAAGAGGTTACCTGGATATGGTGGGTAGGCCCATAACCTTGGCCATGATTATGCTAAAAACCTCTATTGATTGCAAAATGTTATTGCATTTACATATATTATTAATAATTTGGAGTTGTGCACCTGAGATTTGTCTGTTTAGGTGTTTAGTTTGGGCTTGATTCAAAATTTAAGTTACCCCATGCGGTACCATAAGGGTTAATGGGTGTCCTAGCACTATGTCAGCACTTTTTTCCAACATGAGAGCTGCTGCTGCCACTGCTCATATACAAGTGACGGTAACTGACAACAGGATCTAGCTGGCATGAGTAGTATGCCAAATGCTTTTGCTTGTGTCCATGTATTTGTATAAGGACCACCTGAGCATGTGAGTTAGACTCATGGCAAAATAGTGTAAATGTCTTGCTGTAATCTGGTAAAGCTAATAATGGTGCATTAATGATGTCTTGTTTTAGAACATGAAAAACCTCAATTTGTTCAGGTGTTAATTTAAGGGAACCCTACTGTGTAGGTCCCTTGAGTGCATCATATAAAAGTTGCAATTTGCTGGATACACAAGGGATCCATTCTCTGCAATATGTAATTAAGCCTAAAAAGGCTCTAAGCTGTCTGTATGTACATGGGACACCAGCTTTTTGAATCACACTCTTCCTTTCTTCTGTAAGATGTTTAGCTTGGTGTGATATACAATGTCCTAGAAACTCAACTCTTTCCTGTATGAGCTGTAGCTTGTCTCTAGATACCTTGCTATTTTTGTCATGCAAAAAATTCATTAATTATATTGTGTCATGCAAACAATCTTGCTCTGAATCAGCACATAAAGGCGGATCGTCCACAGATCGTCCACATATTGTATGATGACCGTGTTCATTACCAAACACAAAATCTGCAAGTTTGTCACATAATATTCCCACAAATAGTGTGTCTGTAATGCTTGTAAGCTCCTTGTGGTTAGTCAGTGTGTACCCACCAACTCCTCCTTCACAATTAGCAAGTAAACCATGAACATCATTGGCAATGGATGTTTCATCAGAAAACACATCTTATTCACTTTTTGCATTATTAAACTCAACAATGACACATTGATCATGCCATGTAAAAGTAATGTTGTCACGGGGGGAGTCTTCAGTCTCAGGGGCATGGTTTATAACTGCAATCCTGCCTAATTCCCACCCTTTGGCTTTTGTCTCATTGGGCAAGGCAAAAGGCATCATCACCACCCCTTCACTGGGTGACACCCCTTTTAATGGGCACGCAGACACATCCTGTTTTCCATTCATTTCACAATGAATGGCAAGCTGGACAGTGACTGATAATTCAAACATACCATCATTCACCTGAGTACAACAAATCATTGGCATGTTATCAGAAACCTAATTTGCATTCAATTTTAACTCTAATTTCTGGACATATTCCCTGAATTCATAGATTTCAACATTTTGTTCATATTTTGTCAAGTCATCAGACATTTTCATCACACAATCACTTCTCTGGTCAAACACATTTTCTGTATTGCGAATACATTGCTCAATCTTTGTCTGAAATTTTATCTGTGTAACTTCAAACACTTCTCTATGCATCTCAAACTCACTAATTTCTGCACCTAAATCACCACTTGACATCTCAACTTCTGAAAACTCACTCCCCCTCCCTTGGGAATTTATGGGACAATGTGAATTCAGGCTTACTCTCTCTGATACAAAATGTTTTTGTGTAGCCGAATGGCGCTGGATATTCAAATATAAAAATATAGGACAGATAATGTGGTAGTCCTTATAGCAGATATAGAATCCTGACGTATCTCCTTATATGTGGAGTTCTCAAGGTCTCCCAATATTGTTCATTTAGTACATGGAAAAGAAAAAATACAGAAAAAGTGTCTTTAAAGGACTGGTGGGTTTTCTTTACGGTATCTATAATACAATTCGTTGGTCGGGTGTAGTGAAGGCGTACCCTGACTCACGTTAAAATAGGTAAAGATAATCCCAAAAAGGTTTCTTTATCCCTTCTATTTGCTAAATGATTTTCTGCATGTATGCCACTTTCATGAAAAGGGGATTAGATCATGCGTACCCTACTCACGTGGTAAGGGTCTTGTATTCTGCCTATAAAGGTTTCTTTAGACTTGTAACAGGATACTCTTGTAATGTATCTCCATACAGTGAGTCCTCAAAAGAAAGAGGAATGGTGCCAAATATAGTACAATGTCTTTAATGAAGAAGTGACACAAAACACAAAACATAAAATCCAAATAAAAAGAAATATATTGACCTGTGTATATGGCAGATAATGCCAGGTCTCCCGTTTAGTTGTCCAGTAAGTTCCTTATAACCAACGCATTTCAACCTGTCACTGCAGGTCTTTTTCAAGGTATAAGGATAGGTACATATCAGGGTGCTTTAAATACCCTGTCTGACCAATTAATTAAACAAAGGAACTTAACTGGTGTATATTGCAAAACATATATATAGTGAACCTAAGTGTAGCATGTATCAATTCATGTTCCTGGGCACAAAATTAGCCCAGCTGTTCTCACTTGTATGCTTATTTGCCTACCGGAAGTGATGACTGGTGTATCCCTAATAACAACCCCATCCAGCTCCAACTTTCCATTAGTGTATCATCCAAATCTCTCCCTCCCCGGAGCACATGGCGTCCATCTACGCCAGCCAGCGGGCACAGTCACAGGACGCCGCCCGCGTAGTTCATTGGAAAAACCGTAGGTCGCGTTACACCTTGGTGACGCTCTTCTGGAATAGGACAGGGCATAAATTCATCGGGAAAGAACAGTCTCTTAATTGCGGGGCCTCCATGTTGGAGTCCAGATTGACACAGATAGCAGTGTGCCATTTCGTTAGTGACATCTAAACAAATCCACAATGGAAAAGACTGGCAACACACATACCGGACATCCCACAAGGGAAATAGCCCAAATGTTAAAAATACTTCAATTGCATAATGCGATCTCCTAAAAAAATTGGGAAATCACATTATATTGTAGACCATATCATATTTGATAAATACCAACATCACAAATCATTGGGGCATGAAATATAAAAAAGGCATCATATAAATATCATTAATAATATAAAATCTGTGCATAAATTCCTAATACTAAAATCAGTGACTTATAAATTAGTAACTTATAAATTCTTCATTAAAGACATTGTACTATATTTGGCACCATTCCTCTTTCTTTCAGGACTCACTGTATGGAGATACATTACAAGAGTATCCTGTTGCAAGTCTAAAGAAACCTTTATAGGCAGAATACAAGACCCTTACCACGTGAGTAGGGTACGCATGATCTAATCCCCTTTTCATGAAAGTGGCATACATGCAGAAAATCATTTAGCAAATAGAAGGGATAAAGAAACCTTTTTGGGATTATCTTTACCTATTTTAACGTGAGTCAGGGTACGCCTTCACTACACCCGACCAACGAATAGTATTATAGATACCGTAAAGAAAACCCACCAGTCATTTAAAGACACTTTCTGTATTTTTTCTTTTCCATGTACTAAACGAACAATATTGGGAGACCTTGAGAACTCCACATATGAGGAGATACGTCAGGATTCTACATCTGCTATAAGGACTAAGTACCACATTATCTGTCCTATATTTTTATATTTGAATATCCAGCGCCATTCAGCTACACAAAAACATTTTGTATCATTTTGTTTATTATGGGATTTTGTGAGTTCCCCTCCTTTTGTGTCAGGCAGTAGGCAGCAGGTGTTGCGCACCACATCTTAGTCGCTTTTTTGTGATACAAGGCTTACTCTCTCTGTCGATGAGAGAGGCTTTGTCACTGCATTCCTCTGAATAGATTTTATACTTTCAACATAAATTAGTCTACTCAAAATGTCATTATTTTTACTCTTATCAATGCCAGGCAGTGAAAAACCAACATTATGCTTTTTCTGGAAATCAGCCAGCAGAAATTCCAATTAATCTTTAAACATATTTGCATATTTATTAAAAATCTTAAAATGCATTGTTCTTGTTTGTTTCAACAACACAAACACAAAGACAGTAAACAGACAACATGCAGATATACTGTGATGTACAGTATACACTCTGTGACTGATCAGGTCACACCTCCCTCATTCACTTATGAGACAGAGGATTTTTTACATGGGATTGCACAACCCAGCATTTACACAACACTAAAATCATCGACTACACATCCCAAGCATGTTTATGACTATTAACTCTCTGTATTCCACTTTTGACACCACTTTAATGTTCCCGGTAGAATGAAATAAGATTCTTGGATACAGAAGGTTAATTAAGCCACACAAACCAGTATCTTGAAAAAAGATGCAATTTATTACTACAAATAACAAGATATAAAAGAATAAGTTACTTAGCTTCGGAATATAAAATGGTTACATGATCCAGGAGCCTCGGTCTATTTCAGAATAGAGCTGGATGAACAATTTCCTGGCCACCAACTGCAGTCTGGTCCAGGCATAGGGCAGGCCATTGGAATCTCCTTTGTCTCCTGTTTATATAGTATTATACTTGTCATACCCATCTAACTCTACTAATATGGGCATAAACCTACTTCAAACTACTTTATTGGTTAACTACCAATAAGGGCTTTCTAAAATTTAATTCAGGTGTACATTCACAAAAGGCAATGCCTAAAGAATTTATGGCTTGTCTGCTTTCCACATTCCTATACCACTTCATGCCTGATACCACTTCATGTCTGATACACACATAAGAACCATGAATAGAAATGACTGTCAGTAGCCATTTTGCTATCCCTATACAAAGTGCAAATCCCATAGGGTCTTTATTTATATTCGGTATATCCTTTGCTAAGGCCATTTGGTCTGTTGGAGTCCACGGTTTATAACAGTGAACTTGCCTAGCAGGTTGATCTGCTTGTCCAAATGTTGTCTGTGTAAGCACAAGATATAATCCTGTTGATGGTTTTATTTCAGGGATTGTACCAACTGCTCCTTCATAGGAGGATCGGCTGAGGGAGAGACTTTACTGTCTCTATTAGATTTGCAAACATTACAATTTAGTTCTCTCCACACTTTAATTTGGGGACATTCACATTTCTATGTATGTTTCATACTGGGATCTATGGATTTCTTATCCTTATTCCAACTTCTGGTATCTTTCCTGGGCTCAGTATATGATACCTCCAATTTACAGGTTTTACAACTTACTGACCAATGTGCACTACAATTACAACAAATCTGATCTTTGGGGTCATTACATGCTTGACAATCTGCATTAAGGCACCTCCATCCCCTCTTAGCATTAACAGTGAACATTGAACAACTTGGACCTGCTGTCCTTACAGTTGTTCCTTCAGAATAATTTCTAAGGTGCATGCTGCCTATCTCTTCCATTTCTTTTGACACTCCTTCTAACAATACCTGTTCTGACACCTTTATCCAATTCAAAAGAGTACCTTCAAGTTTGTTACTTTTTATGTAGGGGCCATGTACCTTGCATATCTGTTGTAATTTAATTGGGTCAAGTGTGTCATCTCTTGGAATGCCAGCCCTTTAAAAAAGCTTAGACATTCCTTCTGTTGTCCAAGGGCCTAACACTGTATGTATAATATCCATGGGGGTCTGACAGTTGGACTGATGTTTGCTGTCCACATTACCCATTTCTGTGGGTATTACAAAACCCTGGTCTGTGGGTTTTACAAAAACCCTGGTCAGTGGGTTTTACAAAAACCCTGGTCAGTGGGTTTTGCAAAATCCCTGGTCAGTGGATTTTGCAAAATCCCTGGTCAGTGGGTTTTTCAAAATCCCTGGTCAGTGGGATTTACAAAAACCCTAGTCAGTGGGTTTTACAAAAACCCTGGTCAGTTCTGTGAGGTAACTTCTATTTCAGGAGAAGCAACCAGACACAGATACATTTGTATCCTTTCTGTTACTAAAGTGGGTCTCTTTAGTAGTTCTGGGCACACTATGACCATTCCTTTGGGATATAGAATGATTGCAAAGTTGTTATAAACAAATCCCAAAATTCTCCTACTCTGGTGTTAAGATAATCACCATCAATATGACACCCTATCACCAAACAAAAGGCACCTCTTTGTCTATTTACTCTGTCTCTGGAAGTATAAAGATCACAAGGTGTATTAAGGGGCAATACCCCTGCCAACCAGGGAAACCAATTATCAGACTGCTGAATGACAATAACACATTTGCATTGCTCACATTTAAATCTATAGGGACTGCAAATTGTATCCGTTTCAGATATTTAATTTCACAGACAGAAAATAACAAAAAACAAGAGTCGGAGACACTTTAGATATCCGTACCTGGAACCACAGACAGACATAGGAATGCAAAGACAACAAAATACCAACTTTTAGCAGAAAACTACTCACCCGTGGTATGAAGTTAGCTTTCGCTGTCCCGAGCACTCCTGTCACGTCCGTCTCTGGACCAGGAATAGGAATCTCGGTGGTGACCTCCAAGTTTTGCTAAATCCACAACAGGATCCTCAACAACCTAGCATCGGGGCAATGGCAAGTATGTGTGTCAGACCTCTTGATTGAGATATCTCTTTCAATTGATTACCAGCTGGTAGACAGAGAAATAACACTCAGACCAAACCCTGTCAGTGTTCAAGCATCTTTGCTGTATTATTTAAAAGGTACACAAATCTTATAAGTGTTTCTTACAAGGAGGTTGTTCTCAAAAATATAACATGCATAGTATCAGTAACTATAAACATCTATTGTTCTCCAAGGTTAGTAAGGGGAGTCTTGGGAAGGGAGTTATGGGAGACAGGCATGCATAAAAGTTTAGAATACATATTCTGTTCATAAGCTATCTTGTTAGACAACATCTGCTGAACTCAAGGTCTTCTGAAACTCAAAGACTAGCAAAAATCATTCTTTACTGTTCTGCATATTAAAGTTATAAATATCTTAAAAGCACACTCCATCTTGTCACAAAATGGAGTCTCATGTAGATTGCTTAATATCAGATTCCTCAGTCTCCCACCTACAGCCCAGTAGTCTTCTCATTCACTGTCCTATGCACTCCAGTGCAAGAAACTGAACAGTAGAGACAAACGGTTGTAATAGGGATACGTTACTGGCTGTTGTTTCCAAGGGTTATTGTGGTTACTCTCACTCCCCACCCTATGCCTTAGATAAGATGGAAAGCAGTAGAACTGTACAATACAGGTCTTTCACAGCCTGACTTTTCTACCTCTACTTATCAACTGGTTCTAACTACTGTACTTACTAATGTGAATAATATTATCAAAAATATAATCAGAGAGAAAATAAAACTCAATTTCTCCTTTTTTTTATGAAAGCAGTGACAACACCATTATTATAATATTTTTCTCCTGGGTGTATTTTATATAATCTTTGTGTCATATGTATTTTTATATGTTATTCTCTTTATATATTTATTAAGTTTACCACCTTTTTCATATTTCACCGTCCCACAAGGGTTAATCCCTCCCAACCCTATCAGTACACCATACACATCTTTATTTGATCTCTTTGGTTTGTAAGTCCATTTTAATTTGTTTCTTTGATACATTAAAAGTTATATTTTATTTCAATACTTGCAGATCATGTGATCTCCTTTCTGGTACTGTTTTTCATTAACTTTGAGCAGCACCACCACTAACTCCATCACTGTTTAATTGGTTTACATTCAGGATCATCTGTGGACATAGCCTTTCTAAATACTATTTTTCTTCTGATTTCTTATTCTCAATTTATGTGTAGTAGCCATACCAGTGTGGTGGTAACATCCTGTCCCCCACCTCCTTTTTGTTATAAAGGGTTAGGGGGAGGGTTTGGTTTAGGCACTGGGTAGGGAGAGGTTAGGGTTAGGCACTAAGGGGGGAGGTTAGGGTTAGACACTAAAGGAGCAGGGTTAGGCACCAGTTAGAGGGAGGTTAGGGTTAGGCACTATGGGTGGAGGAAAAGGTTAGGCACTGGGGAGGGAGGGTTAGAGGTGAAGGTTAGTGCTTCCTTACTTAACTAAGAGTGTCAGGATTCTGACTGCCGGGATGCCACCATTGGTATTCTGACCAGCGGCATCCCGATCGCCAGGATCCCATACCCAACCCATGCAGAAAAACATCCAAATTGAGTTCCAGCTTACTGGGGGTCACCCCTGGGACCTCCAATTAGCACAACAAGAACCAACATGCCCTTCAAATGCTGGTTCCATCTATGCCTCTCAAAACAGCCAACATAACAAAGTGGATGCTGCTCAAATCAATTTGGCATAACTCTTCAGGTACATGAAAATGAGGGGTCATACTAAACAAAAAACAGAAAGGGGAGTGTCCCCCAAATGTCCTCCAGCACAATAAATTGTACCTGCAGCAATACTTGAAAACTATATGGTAATAGAAATTCAAAGTTATTTGTTGCATGCATTTGTAAATACATGGTAAGCCATCAGGCCAATTTCATGGCTTCTCTGATACTGGTGGTCCCTACACTGCCTGATAACATGACCCACTCTGGGCCATATAATTGTCTATTGTAAGGCCTCATGATAAGGCACATACAGAAATACATCCAAACTGTTTTTTTTGTTTAGTATGACCCCTCATTTTCATGCACCTGAAGAGTATTGCCAAATTGATTTGAGCAGCTTCCACCCAAGAACACAGCTTTTATAGAAAGGGTGTGTGGCTTTTGAGCCAATCAGTGGTGGAGAGGCATACACAATTATATTATCTACACAGATCCCCGAAAAAATATATTTTTTAAAAATTGAGAAATACAATAAGAAATACTTATGTGTATTAATGTATAGCATAGAATAAGAAATTGCTTATCGATGCATTTCTGGAGTAAATCAGAGATCTTTGCAGTGCAATGGTTGTCCCACTTTATGGCCCTAAATATATGTCTGTTAGTCACATATAGTGACAAAATTGTGTCTAATAATAGTATCAACATGAGCATAAAGTGTTTAATAATGTATAGTACAAATTATCAAAGGTTGATAGATAAAGGCACAGGGTAGGGGGAACGCCTGGCATTTGTAGGAGGGCTGACTGACATCACTACTGATGTCAGTAGTGGACTTCCTGCTCTATTAAAGCAGGAAGTCCAATCGGGCTTGTGGCAGCTAGACCCTACCCTAGGGTCTCATGGCAAGCCCGATGGTCGCGATAATCATGATGGTCTCCTGGCCGCTTGCACAAGCTGTGGGTGGTCTCCCACAGCTTTGCGAGTGGCCGGAGAAAAAAAAAAAAGACGCCCACATTCAGAGCGAGAACCCGCCAGCAGCGAGCGGCTCTGAATCAGGGCCTATGTGTATTAAGTGGTGATGCCCTGAGGAGGTCCAGCTAGAGCAGCTCAGGGAGCCTCACACCCAAATGCTCACTCCAAATAAACTGACACTATATAAATAGGACTTACTTTGTATTTTGCCTGTTACCTGGTGCAGTCAAATGCTAGGTCCCTGCTTAA
The DNA here is from genome assembly GCA_031769625.1 of Taudactylus pleione. Classification (NCBI taxonomy): domain Eukaryota; kingdom Metazoa; phylum Chordata; class Amphibia; order Anura; family Myobatrachidae; genus Taudactylus; species Taudactylus pleione. The sequence goes on along the minus strand of JAUIMM010000329.1, from coordinate 629,783 downwards.
AAACTTATATGGGGAGCTGGGGGAGGGGTGCAAATCTAGACTGAAGCAATCTCAGGCTTCAGATGTGTGTACAAATACACATAATAGGGAGTATAGGGAGGGGCTCTAGACTGCACACCCTAATGGTAAAGGTGCTATAATGTTGAGATTTTAAAGTTATATGCACAGAAAAATAAATTTGCAGATGCACTGTGTGATCATTACTGTTCACATTTAAATGTATTGTGTAATTAAATATAATTTCAGAGGTAGTTAGCATATCAGTGGCCACTGATATAAAGTATCAGATGTGTAAAAGCAGCTAATAAGTGTTGGAAATAGTAATAAAGGTAAAAAATATATGTGAAAAAATACATGAATAATAAACAAACATGAAAAGTGATATACAAAGTGACTATGTGTATTAAGTGGTGATGCCCTGAGGAGGTCCAGCTAGAGCTGCTCAGGGGGCCCCACGTTAGTTAGCATATCAGTGGCCAATGATACAGGCCTGCCCACCAGCATCAAAATCACCTCATTGAGCAGGTCCCTAACACTCTGGGGTACACATGTGGGATGCAGGGCAGGCCCGTATCATTGGCTGGTGGGCAGGCCTGCATCATTGGCCACTGATCATGCTAACTACCTCTGAAATAATATTTAATTACACAATACATTTAAAAGTGAACACTAATGATCACACAGTGCATCTGCAAACTTATTTTTCTGTGTACATGACACAATGTATCCTGCTTCTGTTTCTCCTGCAAATGTTGCTGGAAGGAAATATCTGAACATTTCCAACAGACTTATTGGTGATGATGATGATTCATTTCAGTGCAACAAAGATAAACAACATTAATACATCTGGTCAGGCTTAAAAGGATTGTCCACATATATTGGCACCTCTACCATGACTCAAACTGATTTAGTAAGCATCAATAAAATGGCAAAGTATTACTTTAATGACAATGTACAAATTCACAACTAGATGCTCCTTTTGAATACTGGGTGGAAAAAAAAGACAATTTGGAGTCTCATGTACTAGCTACGGTGTACCTAAGCTACCCCTGTCCAGTATGTACTTGAAAAGAGTGTTTAGCACAGCTTGGAACTTTGTGAGTGATCAGTTGATGGGGCTTTTTCCAAAAATGTGGTAAAACTGATGTCCATTAAAATTAACTGCACATTATATGTGGATTTTTGCTGCCAATTAAATCAGAGACTATAATAATGGATTCCAGTGGGGATGAGATAATATTGTGTGATAATATTAACAACAGAAATGAGGTTGAAAATGAGAATTATTAACATTGCTAGCCTTGAGCCCATTGGTAGCTTAGTTTAACCAAACAACCAAAATGTTTTGTTTTGTGGGGCCCTAAACAAATCAATCACTTCAGCCAAAAAAGCTGCAGTCCCTGTCATTGAAGTGCTTGGTTTGTTAAACTGTGCATGTACTTTTTAAAATTAAATATACAGGTTGGTGAGAGGGCTCAAGGATAATTTCATCATACATTACTTTTCTTTTTGGGCTTTGCCCACCTTGCTGTATTGGCATGAAGACTACTAGGGGCCCATTTATCAAAGGGAATTTGAGGTAAATTCCCAGAAAACAACAAATGTTTTCGGGGGTTTACCTCAAATACTAAGTATACCCCGGATGTATGAAGGAGGGACCGCAGCAGCTATCTCCGATACCTGCTGCGATCCCTCCATAGCTGCTGGCAGCCACCTCCCCCATAGGTTTCTATGGGGAATGCGATGCTCCCAAATGGGCTATCTGAAGATAGCGTTAGCTGCTGTAGCCTATGGGGACCTACCGCATGTCAGCCAGCGGAGGAATCTCCCAGATCCCTTTGCCGGCAATGGGCGCCGCTCATGTGCAGTCCACGGGACTGCGCATGTGCAGCAGCCTCCAGCCACATCGCAGGAGCGGGCTCCTTTTGGAGCCCGTCACCCTGCATGTGCCGGATCATACATACATACTGCATGCCCTGATCGCATTGCAAAATGCGATCATTAATAAATGGGCCCCCTAGTCTGTTACTCGATCTCAATAATACTGTAGGAACAAGAACAGATCCACATTACATGATTTTAGCTGTTTTTTACATTAAAAAAAAAAATCCCAAACCAAAAAAGTTGAGGGTGGTTTTGACCAAACCAAAACACAACAATGATTTAGAACTAAAACAAAAATGCTGCGTTAGTGCACATCTCTGTTTTATAAAGTGTGAGGGTAACAGACTTGACATGGACTGAAAACCTATGTGCAAGACTCATTATAAACAAAGCAGCATGATCAGTTTTGATTTGCTTATGCTAAACGCACTTGAACAGAACAAAGATACAGTAGTATGATCTTCTAATTAAGGATTGAATAACATTTGGATTGTTGATTACTATCACTTAAACTGTATATAGAATGAGATGTAATTGTGTGGTTTTTAGATCACAGATAAATAGGTTGTATTCTGTGTAAACAATACAGTGACTGTATCAATTGTAGACTGATTTATGACACATATATACAGACGTGATGTGACTATTATTTGTTAATCGGCCGCTTGATATTATGTATGTATGAGGTCATTGAACCCTTATAACCTCTAATATTGTAAGACTGATTGTAATCTAAGTAGTCTGAGATATATGTATAGAGAAGAGACAAAATTAAAATAAAACATATTTTTTCAGATTCTATTTCTAGACATTTCTTTCAATTTACAGTTTTCTTTTATTTCAGTTAGTTTTTAAAACATTTTATTGAACATTTATTAAACGCTAAATTTTATCTTGGCATCAAACAAATGCACTACACCTCCCTTCTTCTAATGACAAATACTGTATAAACTGATCAGATATATTATACCATAGGAATGTACCTACAATGCTTACTATGGACTGAACCTAAACCTTAACACTAATTAGTCTTCACCCTACCAACAAGTCCAGGCCATTACAGACAAAAAAAGGGTTTTGTACCAAAAATATGACTATATATTTTCTTAAGTTTTAGCATTAAAAATAGCATAGTAAAAATATACAAAACTTACATTTATTAAAACTGGATATTGTTTTGTATAGTACTCGTATTAATCTAATTTTATAAACAATAAAATAATATGTAAATGATCCACAATTATTTAGCAAATATAAGACAGGAACATGTTGATTTGATTCTGAAGGACTGTCTCTGATGGGTGAAGGATATAAGATCCAATAGCTGTTGTCATGTCCCATGCATCAATTACCCCAACATTAAGTCCTTTGAAGATGTCCTTCGCTAAAATATATTGAATATATCCATGAAAATCACTGAATCGCTCAACATCTTTATTTATTTCTCTTGTGTTTTCTGACTTTATGATGACCTTTGTATCTGGGCTTCTCAAGAACAGATTTTCTATAGCTTTGCGTACATTGAGAAGTCTTCTGATAAACAGAGCAATAGGGAAGGGTCTGAAATGTTGTCCTAGAGCAATGACAATAACTGTGTTAGAGCCACCACTAAGTCGGTTGATTTGACTTGTGACATAGGAATCTTCTTTCATATTGAAGTAGCTTTTAGTAACAAATGGGTGTCCATGCTTCTTCCACTGTATATAAATGTTATTTGTTAAATCTAAAGCCATGATGTTTTTCTGCCAGCCGCTTTCATGATTGTCAAAAAACTTCAGAGCTGCAACAAAAAAAAAAATTATTCAAAAATATATATTGTAACTTGTTTCTTTTCTTCTGTTTAAGAACTTTGTTGTCATCAGATTTTGTTAGAAGTATATTAAATATTATGAGATACATTTCAATCCTAAATTCTTCATACAAATCTGTATATTCAAGAATATATAAACATAAAAACTATGCCAGAATTTTGAAGGTATTAAATTTAGAAGACAGTGGGCTTGATTCACTACCATACACAACTGCGATTATGCACGCAATCGCCTGATTGTCGCATTCTGCTTATTAATATGCATCACAGTGCATGTGCGCAAACTAGCTATTGTGATCAGGACTGTGATCACAGCAGCTACGCAGACCCTTCATGGAGTGATTGACAGGAAGAGCCGTTTGTGGGTGGTGAAACGCAGGCGTGCCAGTGCATTCGCATGCCGTTGCATGGGTGTGCATAAATTATCCACTGCAATAGCCTACGCAGTCTGAGGTCTCATAGCATGTGTGGTTGTTAGTAATTTCTGAGTAAGGTCAGATCTTGGGAAAGTGTGCATGAGGCTGCGATGGTACTCGATTGCACTGATGGTTTTGCAGTCCTGCTAAACATTACGAATGTGTGTAAGGTAAAGTGGGCATCCTTGTGCAGTGCTGCAAGGGAATAGCAATTACAATGAATTAGCATACTATTGCAGTTGAACTGCGTGCTTAATCGCTATTGCATACACAGTTGCGTACGGTAGTGAATCAGGCTCTGTGTTACTTCTCTTCTGTCTTGGTGTGTCAAACCATTCTACTGTATAAAGAGGCAAGTAAATTACTCACTAACACATACAAATTATAAATAGTTTTACTAACTAGAGCAAGAGAAATGTGGTCCTATAGAAGCAATATTACATATATTACCAAGATAAAAACTGATTATGTAAAAGCAGATTTCAGTAAACAAGCAGAAACAACTCATTTGATTTAAAATTTAATAGAATGTTTTAATCCACATTCACCAACTCTCCCGGAACATTATTAAAATTCTTGAATATTTTGGGAGACTCCTAGAAACCCTGTAGCACCAACTATACCACTTAGCAACCCACGAATGATGGGTCAAAAATATTAATTCTTTCAATACTTAAATATTGTCAAGTAGAGTATGTTTTAATCATATAATGGAAAGAAAAGTCCATAAAATATTTTTAAATCTCTTAAGCCTGCAACCATTAGATGGATTTCAATTTGGTATCCAAAATGTTGCTGTCTTCTGCTGCAAATACTGTAGATTAAGAGTGTTAATACAAATATTTATCTATTTGTGAGCTGGACATTGCTGCCAACATGTCATTGTCATCAAATGTGTTGAAAAAGATCATCTACCCCTGCTATCCACTATTCACTATTGCAGAGCATTGCAGGCAACTAATGTTGTCTGCCCCATAGTAGGACTAACTGATACTATACATTGCCAAATAAATGTTTGGACAGAAATGTTTGCAGTGCCATATATGAATCATTGTAAGAACTGGCCATTTGCAAATTGTAACTACAGATGGTGCTACGTAGCTTCTTCCAATTTTGAAAGAAAATATTTTGCTTTGTAACAAAACACCAAAATAAATAAATAGAAATAAAAACCTATGAAAATAATAGATTTGTGCAGCTGAAATATGGACAATATATGTACATACACTTCAGGACTTTTGGGAAGTATTCTATCCACTGACGAATTGTTGAATCCCCCATCAGATATATCATTTTTCCAGCTAGACATGTTTGAATATGAAAAAAGGGTTCATCCGAAGATAAGTTGCAAAATAGAGAATACCAATGATTTTTTAAAAAATAGCCACTTGGAAAAGGCACAGGCATCCCAGTCTGGCATTTTGGTCTCACGCTCTTAGAAGTTCCTGTATTTGTCAGGAGAAGAAAGTTAAAAAATAAATAAGGCTTTATTTTCTTCACAATGAATATATTGTATATAGTGTATAGACTGTTTGTAAACAATAAATAAATGTATTGAAATGGCATATACACAAGATAGAATATTATCATGTCCATTATTAATAAATGTAAATGGTGCATATTTCACATAAAATGTAATTAATTAGAAACTAATTTACATTTGTTGTTCATCACTTTAAAGATTGAAAATAATTATTTCCCACAGTAATCCAAAAAGAAATGCCAAGCAATACAAATAGATCTAATTACTATCATATAATGCAGCTGTTATTCTATTGCTTTTAATACTAACACCTAGAGGGGTCATACGCACAGTGGCGTAAGTTCATCCCAGACGCCCAGAGGCAAGGTATAATTTGGTGCCCCTCCCCCCCCCCCAGTCACAGCTGCTGGCACTGTATTGTGGCAATTTGCATGCAAGCAGGCTATAGATAGACGAAGGCAGCAGCTGATGGTCTGACATGGAGCTCTCCTAAGTGTATGGTGGTTTCTCAGGTGCCTGGAAGGGGTGCCATGTATTGGGCGACCGTGACGGTACACTCTGGGCAGGGCTGGTGCTTCCACTAGGCAAGCTTAGGCAGCTTCCTAGGGGTACCAGCCACTGGAGGGCGCTTCTGAGTCCGCCGTAACTATGGAGGGTGCAGGGGGTGCGATTGCTATGCATTTGCCGGGTGCCCGCTGAGATTGTGTTACCAGCGGGTGCCTGCCTCCTCTCTCCCCCCGGCACCAGGGGAAGCCGGAGGACGGAGCTCACTCCTAAGCTCCGGCTTCTGGGTCCCGCAGTGCACTATGGGAGTGACGTCATGAAGTCACTCCCATAGTTCCGAGGAGCGGCTGCCGGGGACGGACGGCAGCATGCACTGGAGCAGGGGATTAAGGTAAGTATTTTTGTGTGTGTGTGCGCTCATGGGGAGGGGCTTACAACAGGGGACACTACTGGGGGCATCATATGGGGGCACTACAGGAGCCTTACTATTGGGGGTACTACAGGGGCCTTACTACTGGGGGCATCATATGGGGGCACTATTGGGAGCACTACAACTGGGGGGCACTACAGGGGCCTTTACTACTGGGGGCACTTCAAGGGGCATTACTACAGGGGGCACTGCAGGGAACATTACTATGTGGGGGCATCATATGGGGGCGCTATTGGGAGCACTACAACTGGGGGCACTACAGGGGCCCTTACTACTGGGGGCACTTCAAGGGGCATTACTACTGGGGGCACTGCACGGAACATTACAACTGGGGGCACTGCAGGGAGCATTATTACTGGGTGCACTGCATGGAACATTACTACTGGGGGCACTGCAGGGAGCATTACTACTGGGGGCACTGCAGGGAGCATTACTACTGGGGGCACTACAAGGGCATTACTACTGGGGGCACAAGGGCATTACTACTGGGAGCAGTGCAGGGAGCATTACTACTGGGGGCAGTGCAGGGAGCATTATTACTGGGGGCACTGCATGGAACATTACTACTGGGGGCACTGCAGGGAGCATTATTACTGGGGGCACTGCAGGGAACATTGCTACTGGGGGCATCATATGGGGGCGCTATTGGGAGCACTACAACTGGGGGCACAACAGGGGCCCTTACTACTGGGGGCACTACAAGGGCATTACTACTGGGGGCACTACAAGGGCATTACAACTGGGGGCACTGCAGGGAGCATTATTACTGGGGGCACTGCATGGAACATTACTACTGGGGGCACTGCATGGAACATTACTACTGGGGGCACTGCAGGGAGCATTACTAGGGGCACTGCAAGGGCATTACTACTGGGGGCACAAGGGCATTACTACTGGGAGCAGTGCAGGGAGCATTACTACTGGGGGCAGTGCAGGGAGCATTACTACTGGGGGCACTACAAGCGTATTACAACTGGGGGCATTACTACTGGGGGCACTGCAGGGGGAATCATCCCTTTAATTTGGGTCATGTGAATATTATTCAGGGGCGGCATTGTGAACCTTTGCCTAGGGTGCCCTGAAACCTTGCACCGGCCCTGACTCCGGGTACATAGTTATAGCCCTAAGTGGGGTGAATATGTTGTGGACAACGGAGGAGGTGCCCCTTCAGAGCTGGAGCCCGGTGGCAGGTGCCTCCATTGTCTCCCATAGTTCTGCCCCTGCATATGCAAGTGGCTAATGAGACATGGCTAGAAAGTACCCAAAAAACACATACACTGACAGGCGCTAGCCAGCATAAAATTTAATAGACAAAAAAATTATAAAATCAAAACATATTAAAATGGCATGAAGGCAAACAGAATTATAAAAAGACACATGAAAAATAAAAAATATGGAATAGATTATAGTGCTCAATATGTACAAAATAGCGGCCAATGCAGAAGATAATTGTTACTGGCACAAATGTGCCCTTCTGAGTATGAACCTAGAACATATGATCATATGAGATAAACACAATTAGTCAACTTTTAATAGTTCAGTAATGGTTTGTTTCCATAAACCAAAAAACACACTTGAATTTGGATACTCCATATCTATTGCAGCAATAAGAAACAATGTATGTTATTTTGGAAGAAACAATAATGCCAGAGCTCCGTATTTCCTCAACAGAGGGTTGGTATAACACAGTTCTGGTTTGAGGTTATTGTTAGAAGGTCTCAGCTCCAATGCTTTTAAAAAAAAGTCTGATAAAACACCCTTCTAAAACAGGGTATAATTAATAAGGTGGCTATACAGACAAGCCACTCCAACTTAGGTAAAGACTGCGAAGCCGTAGGTTTTGTGCAGTAGCAGTATGCTACATGTAGAGAAAAAAATAAATTTATATATACTGGTTAGGCATACATGCTAGTTTTAAATGGTATGACTCACGATCCTGCACGAATCCACCCAGCCAGCTGGGACTTGCCTCTTAGCTCTCTGCGGACGCGTGCATATCCAGCAGTATAAGTAATCTGTCTGATGCGGTCACCCGTCGGTGATCTGAGACCTCAAAGGTATTAAAACAGTCCTCTGTAGCACCGCCAGTGGCCTGGTTGAGTCGGTTAGCAGTCATTGTCTCCTGAGGAAGCCGTTGACATTCTGCAGGTGGAGAAATGCGTAGAGAAGCAATAGACTGCTAGCCGACTCAACCAGGCCACTGGCGGTGCTACCGAGGACTGTTTTAATACCTTTGAGGTCTCAGATCACCGACGGGTGACTGCATCAGACAGATTACTTATACCGCTGGATATGCACGTGTCTGCAGAGAGCTAAGAGGCAAGTCCCAGCTAGCTGGGTGGATTCGTGCAGGATCGTGAGTCATACCATTTAAAACTAGCATGCATGCCTAACCAGTATATATAAATCTTTTTTTTTTTCTACATGTAGCATACTGCTACTGCACAAAACCTACGGCTTTGCAGTCTTTACCTAAGTTGGAGTGGCTTATCTGTATAGCCACCTTATTAATTATACCCTGTTTTAGAAGGGTGTTTTATCAGACTTTTTTTAACAGCATTGGAGCTGAGACCTTCTAACAATAACCTCAAACCAGAACTGTGTTATACCAACCCTCTGTTGAGGAAATACGGAGCTCTGGCATTATTGTTTCTTCCAAAATAACATACATTGTTTCTTATTGCTGCAATAGATACGGAGTATCCAAATTCAAGTGTGTTTTTTGGTTTATGGAAACAAACCATTACTGAACTATTAAAAGTTGACTAATTGTGTTTATCTCATATGATCATATGTTCTAGGTTCATACTCAGAAGGGCACATTTGTGCCAGTAACAATTATCTTCTGCATTGGTCGCTATTTTGTACATATTGAGCACTATAATCTATTCCATATTTTTTATTTTTCATGTGTCTTTTTATAATTCTGTTTGCCTTCATGCCATTTTAATATGTTTTGATTTTATTATTTTTTTGTCTATTAAATTTTATGCTGGCTAGCGCCTGTCAGTGTGTGTGTTTTTTGGGTTGTTTCTATTAATGGAAGATCCAGTTCCTCCAGTCTGACGGCTGCTGCCAGTTCAACATTAATACCTATCTAGTCACCATTTTTTGACCTCCCATATTGTATGTATATCATATAACATTTTTGGTATCAATTGAACCCAGGGGAGCCCAGGGCCTGTTTGTTGTGTTTTATGGCTAGAAAGTGCTGCTAATAGTAATCATAATTGTTGCACTAATCGTCCAGTACAAGAGATATGCCTACTAAACTGCATACTTGTGGATGCATCCACTTTATTTGTGTCAACTGCATGAACACTTGCTTGCGTCTCCTGTTCTTCCTTTGCAGGAACAGGAAAAAGTGCATTTTCATCCCAATATAGTTTGTCTAGGAGTAAATTGGTACTTTTAGCAGATTTTGCTCATGCGGTTTTCATTATTTGGGAGTAATCAGCAATTATTTTATAATAAATAATTCAAAATAATATATAAATCTGTTCATGATTACTCCAAATATATAAGTACCTTGTGCTTTGTTTTCTATGAGAAAGGGTTCTGGTACTATGTAAAAAAAGTACTGTACTCGCCTAAACTTCTAAAGTACAGCAGCTGGAATGGATTAATCTTGTTATGCAAATTCCAGTCAGGACTATTAAAATATACCAGTGATATTGGTAGAGGAGCTACCTGTTTCTGAACTCAGTGCATTGTGATTACCTACAAATTCAATTGAACCCAGGGGAGCCCAGGGCCTGTTTGTTGTGTTTTATGGCTAGAAAGTGCTGCTAATAGTAATCATAATTGTTGCACTAACCGTCCAGTACAAGAGATATGCCTACTAAACTGCATACTTGTGGATGCATCCACTTTATTTGTGTCAACTGCATGAACACTTGCTTGCGTCTCCTGTTCTTCCTTTGCAGGAACAGGAAAAAGTGCATTTTCATCCCAATATAGTTTGTCTAGGAGTAAATTGGTACTTTTAGCAGATTTTGCTCATGCGGTTTTCATTATTTGGGAGTAATCAGCAATTATTTTATAATAAATAATTCAAAATAATATATAAATCTGTTCATGATTACTCCAAATATATAAGTACCTTGTGCTTTGTTTTCTATGAGAAAGGGTTCTGGTACTATGTAAAAAAAAGTACTGTACTCGCCTAAACTTCTAAAGTACAGCAGCTGGAATGGATTAATCTTGTTATGCAAATTCCAGTCAGGACTATTAAAATATACCAGTGATATTGGTAGAGGAGCTACCTGTTTCTGAACTCAGTGCATTGTGATTACCTACAAATTCACTTTGTAAGTAAACAATATTTAATGTATTGATATCAACTTTATAAATTTGCAGTATGTAATCCTGCTGGATGCTAAATTCAAAATTTAGACATAATTTATTTATTGCACAGAAAACCAATATTATTGGGCATTCCCCAAGTGCATTGTATGGAAAAATACATCAAAACAACTAACAGTTTTGGAGGTCCCACCAAGATCGTATCACCATGAATCTCTATCTCTCTCTATATGTAAAATGAAGACCCTGGTTTAGGGGTCTGTCTATTTGTTTGGGCTAATCTCTTGAACCATTGAACACATTTTGATGGGGTTTTCACTATTCTATACAGCATTGGTGGAGGAAGGTTTAAGTGCATGAACCATTCATCTATGACAAAAGGGAGCTGAGCAGTTATGATTTTAGTTAAACAAGTCACAGAAAAAAGCATTGCACCAAGCTGCTGTATAGGAGCTGGCCAGGGTGCTGAAAAAGCTAGATGGATTGGAATGAATTAAGTCACAGAAAAAACAGTTGTACTGTGTGAGTGAGTGACTGCTGCAGGATATTTATTAATTTAATTATTACCAGTTATTTATATAGTGCACACATATTCCACAGCACTTTACAGAGCATATTTGGCCACTCACATCAGTCCCTGCCCCAGTGGAGCTTACAATCTATATTCCCTACCACATGTACAGTAAATGCACACACATACAAACTAGGGTTAAGTTTTGGTGGAAGCCAATTAACCTACTAGTATATTTTTTGGAGTGTGGGAGGAAACCGGAGTACCCGGAGGAAACCCACAAAAGCACAGGGAGAATATACAAACTCCGCACAGTTAGAGTGCATACACAACTAAAGATTTTCTGTCCAACCATCCAACTAGTTGATTGGTTGGAATGAAAATCTGGTAAGGTATGGGAGTAAATGATGATCAGCAATTTGCTCCCAAATGCCAAAAAATGGACAAAAACTGTTGTTTGAACAAATTGTTTAGATCAAACATTTAACAAACTTGTCTGACGACCATTTTCATCTGTTTTCTGGCATTTAGTAGCAAATTGCTGATCATCAGTTACTCCCATACGTTACCAGATTTTCATTCCAACCAATCAACTAGTTGGATGGTTAGACAGAAAATCTTTAGGTGTGTACCCAGCTTTAGGGCCGTGGTGGGAATCGAACCCACTACCTCAATGCTGTGAGGCAGTAATGCTAACCATTATACCGTCTGTGCTGCCCGATCTGCACTGTGATTAGCTCTTGAGACAGTGAGAGCCAATCATAGACAGATGTGCCGTGTTGCTTAGCAGCAGCCTAGACAGAGGAGAGAGTCAGGGATGGAGTAGGGTCACGTCTGACGCAGGGTTTCACAGTGTGAGTATTTTGTATATCCAGTTCAGGACCCTTGGACTGAATGGATCTACAAACAAAATTATGAGGTTTTATTTAACCTTTGCTCATGAGTATCACCAAGAACACAGGTATAGAAACAGAAACATAGAGACATAGAATTCAATGGCAGATTAGAACCACTAGGCCCATCTAGTCTGCCCCCTAGTGTGCCAGTGAAGGAACCATGGACTTGTCTTATGCAAGTATGCTAGACTGAAACCGAGCCAGTTACCCAGACCACTGGGATCCCCTTGCCTAGAGACCTCAGGAGGCCAACCAGACCAACCCTTCCCTGAACTAGCCCAAGACAACAGCACACAGTGCAGGGACCCCAATACCACTTAGCAGAATAGTATCACTATATACCTGGACAACCACTGAGCACAGAGTAGAAGAGCATAAACAACTAACATGCAAAGCCCCAGCAGTATGATGGAATAAGACAGCAGGCTAGCACAGTTCACAGGTAAATAGAAGAGGTATACTTGCAGGCTGGAGTGCGATGGTTAAGCCAACTTGTATGCAGTATGGGAACTGCAGGATAGGCAAGTAACAGAGCACAGTGGTGTATGGCTCCAAGATCGTAAACAGCATGGACGCTGCAATGCTGGTGGGTGTTGAAGACACAGCGGCAGGTGAGTAGCAGATCTGTGCACAATGTGAGAGCTGAGTCATTGACAGGGCTGATACACAGTGGTAGATGGAACCCAGGAAACAGCATGAACGCTGTGACGCTGGCAGGTAAGTAATTCTGCAACAGATGGAACTAGCTGGCACCAATGAAGAGGCAATGGAGTCACGAATGACACAAATACAGGATACAGAGTACAACTGGGGGTATATTTACAATGGTTTGATTTGAGTTTAATTTTTATGAATTACTGAAATCTCCTGAGATCGAATTGAACTTGAACAGCAAAATCCCTCAGTAAATCTCAAATTTACTAAGAATGGATTTTGCTTTCGATTTTCAACTCGAGTTCGATCTGATTTCTGGTTAAGAAGGGATTTGCTGTTCGATTTTGCATGTTCACCCGTGGCCTAGGCTGATAGTCCAGAGTTATCCCCGCCACACCTGGGCAGTGGGTTGATAGTGTAGGTGCAGTGTAAAAAAAGAAGAGTATAAATGTTGTCATTACAGTAGAACTGCAGGTCCCAGCTATAGGCAACATCACCATTTCTAAAAGCTCTCACTTTAGTAAAATACCCCTAATATTTCCATAGGAGAGTTTGCCTGTTTGTTTTTTACCATATTGGTTTATTTTGTGAGACTCTATATATCCGACTTGCAAAACCAATTATAGCACAAGGTAATTTGTTGCTCAGATGAATTTATGAGGCTAGTCTTGCAATTTAGAAATATTGTAACCATGGAGTTATGAGTGTGAACTTTAAATGTTGGTATACAAGAACTTCTAAAATAATCATAAAAAAATGCTATTTAATTTCTTTATAAATTATTTATAGGTGAATGTTTCTAAGTGAAAGTATAATAATTACTTTATTACTTTGTGTTGTGTTTCTTAATATATGTGCTTACAGTATGTGCATATGTGTACATGGTTTCAGGTGTCTTCTCTGAGAGAAATCACTTGACTGTTGTTTTACTAGAAATGTTTTTATTTTTTTGTCTAATGTCACAGTGCTACCTCATTAATGGTAGTGGTTATTTAATAATATATTTTGCTGTGATGTTAATACTCCATTGTTCATTAGTGTGATACAATTATTTCTATACTGTATATTTGTGCATTATGTTTCTTTACTATTTTTCAGTTAAACATTTATTTGTTTCTTTGTGGTTAATATTTGCTCATATTTTTCAGTTGCCACTAATATGCCTTTTATGATTACTACTGTACATACCGTTAAATATTACCGAGTACCCTTAATGTCCTGACTAGGCATCGCTAATAATATTGTTTTTAAAAATATTTTATTTTGAAAGGAATAGCAGATAACAATTAACATCAGTACAAATGTATAATATGTATTTGCATAATATTGCATAAGAGCAATCAAGAGAAAATAAGATTTGTGTATATCCAATTTTGAGTTAAGCTGCAAAAGCAAAATCCCCCCTCTCTCCTCTCCAGTCTGACCTCAGTGCTGCTACTTGGCTCATCTTCCTCTCCAAATGATCTACATCTACCTCCCCTCTCCTACAAGCCCTCCACTGGCTCCCCTTCCCTTTCAGAACTGAATTCAAGGGTCTCACACTCGCTTACAAAGCCCTCACCTAATCTTCTCCCATTTACATCTCTGATCTCATCTCCCTTCTCTCTCATGCCAGCTGGTAACTTCCTCCCATTCCCGCCTCCAATATTTTGCCTGTGCTGCTCCCCTCCTTTGGAACTCTCTCCCTCTCCCCATCAGACTCTCCACCTCTCTATAATCATTCAAATGGGCTCTCAACACCCACTACTTCATTAAAGCCTTCCAGCTCTTATCCTAACTTGCTGCTACATGTTCCTTCCACCCCGTATGCCCTATCTGTGTCATACCTGTTTGTCAGCCCCTCCCTTTTAGAATGTAAGCTCTTATGAGCAGGTCCCTCTACCCTCTTGTGCTTCTCCCTACTTTACTTTCATCTACTTCTTACTCCGCACTAGGGCACCTAACACTTGGTTGCTTATGCTCTGCTGCTTATGTGGGTGTTATAGTCACTAATGTAGCAATGTATATTCTCCATGTTCCTTGTCCTGCATTGTATTGTATTGTATTGTATTTCATTGTATTGTATTGTACTGTAAGTCACTGGTCACCTATTTGTTTATGTACTTTGTAAGGTGCTGCGGAACACTTGTGACACCATATAAATAAATGAGAATAATAATAATAATAATAATAATAATAATGTCAGGTTAAAGAGAAGGGGGTGGACATGGAGAGGGAAAGGGGACAGGTAAGTGCTGGATGTACTGAATTGTTGAATTTATTTGTTAATGTTAGAGATAAACAGCTCAGTTTTCACAGAAACCGAACATTCCCAAATCTGAGTCCCAACTTGGGTTCTCCCGCCAAGTCCAGATCCCAGAATGAGGCAAAATTTCATTTTTCTGGCATCATAACTCGCGTGTCTTCTTCTCATCTACAGGTAATTCTCCACTACTGCTCTTATCAGATGTTGCCATCTTGATTTCAATAGCACAGCTTTGAAAAAAAATGTTTTAGGTAATTTTCCACTATTGCTTAGATGCTGCCATGCTGATTTAGACATAACATTTTAAAACAATCACATTCCGCAGCATATATATATATATATTTATATTATATATATATATAGAGAGAGAGAGAGTGTGAGAGAGAGAGAGAGAGAGAGAGAGAGATTCCACAAGCAGGCAGCACTCCACGGACTTAATCAATAGACATGAGATAAAAGTGGTAGCAACATTTCAGATGCTTTAATTCATATTTCTTCAAAGCTTAACAAACACAAGAAAATCTTACCTTATATACAAAGAAGAAACCCTCGTGACTAACGAGCCGGCAGACCAGACTTGCCGGGTGGCCCGCAGCGCAAACACAAACACCGTGCGACCGCATCATGCGCAATGACGCAGTGCGCGAACACACGCACCACGTGACCGCGTCATGCGCGATGACGTAGAGCGCCGTTAGAGTAGGCTTCAATAAGGCATACACCCATCAGGTGGCCCACTACAAACTGATAGATAAACCATGTGACAGCACCATACACAATGACGCTGCACATGTGCCCACATGACCGATGCTGAGGCTCACACCCACCGTAAAAAGCAGCGTGTACCCAATCACCATAGAGACCATAACCGTAGTAACCACATACAAACAAACATGAAAAGGACTCAATGCATGCATAGACATAGATATTACAAAGCAAACATTACATTTTAAGCATGAGAAAAATGCATTTGGTTGAACTGCATAAACAAAACATTCCTCAAAATATAATGAAAAAAGAGATGGCCAATTACTACTGGGAAAAATACCATCCACTTAGAACCTGAAAATCTGCATTAAAGACAAAACTAGACTATAATGGAAACCATATGGGAACATATATGAAACCTAAGCCTAATGTAGCACTGCCAAATAATGCTGATACAAGCATACCACAGAAATGCTAAGATAGAACTAGAGAAAATTGATAAATTCTAGAAACAAGCTAGACTCAAGTGTTCATTAAGACCCATTGGTGCCACCATATTCAATCGGTGAATCCAAGTAGCCTCCAACTGCAGCAATTATCTACCTCTATCACCCCCTTTAACCAACGGCAGCACGTGGTCCACCAGTTTGTATCTGAGAGTGGCAAGCGAGTGCCTAGCAAAAATGAAGTGTCGTGCCACTGGTTGTTCACTGCTCTTACCCTCCGAAGCAAGTCTAATGGCAGACCTGTGTTGGGCAGCTCTTTCCCTAAATGTTCAAACAGTCTTACCCACATACGCTAACCCACAGGGGCATTTGATGACATATATAACATACCAACTGGTACAAGTAAGACTGTGCCTAATAAAAATTTTTGAACCAGAGTATGGGTGAGTGATATAGGCCCCAACATCTAAATGCTGGCACGTCACACAACCAGTGCAAGGCTGTCTTGTTCAGACATGGGTACAGTGTGTCTGGTTGCCTAGGCGATGCGCCGGTCTCCCGTGACATCATTGTCCAGCGCCGCGGACGGAGCAGGAGCCGGAAGACACGCTGTTAGGCAACAGATGCACCGGGTGGGAGATGGTGGGTATATAAGGTAAGACGGTTAGCAAATTTTTTTTGTATGTCCTGATGACGAGTTATTAAACTTGAAACGTTGACCCAGTGACCTGGCTTTGGCTGTTATTTCATGGAAGTCTGGAGAGTGACACCCACCCTGTTTGCTGTCTATCCACCACGGCGGGTATGTCTTTGTATTAGGAGTGCCTGCACTATGTGTAATATATATATATATATATATATATATATATAGCAATAATTACAAATTAGAGTGCCTGAATAAAAGTAGTATTTAGGGTTGAAGAGAGACAGTCCTCCAGATGATAATGCAAAAGACGGCACTCCAGATGATAATGTAAAACACCTCAGTGTTTATTAAGACATCAGTCCAAAATTACAGCAACGTTTCGGGTGACCAGCTTGAGAAAGGGCAGCTGGTTGCCCGAAACATTGCTGTAATTTTGGACTGATATCTTAATAAACACTGAGGTGTTTTGCATTATCATTTGGAGTGCTGTCTCTCTTCAACCATATATATATATACTTTTGTGGCACCATACAAATAAAAGATATTAATAATAATTTAATATTGCATAAAAAGTCCCTCCCTCATGATTGGGCACCATTTCACACAGGAGAACAGAGGGAGTGGGTGCAGGACTCTGCGCTGTAGCTCTGAAAAAAATAAACACCATTAACCAGCCATCAAGGCACCTTTAGGGTGCCATTAGGAAGAATTTAGGAGGACAAAGAGTTTTACAATAAAGAACAGGGATGGAACAGACAGTTCTATGCACTGGGGCCCACAGCACGCCAGGGGTCTGCAGCCAAATGGCATTATCAGAGAGCAGTACAGTTCTGACTCAGTACAGTATTCTGCAGCCAGCTACAGGCCATAATGAAGGAGGAGGTAGTCTGGCCAGAGGAGAGGAAGGGGCCCATTCCTTTGTATCCTTTACCTGTCACTCTAGACTAGTGTGACTGTTTATCTAAATCCTTCATCTCCCTCAGCTCCTTCACAAGTACTTTTTCAACATCCACTAAAGGTGGTCAAAGGGAAAGAAAGGGCATCTGAAATCTAAACATTTACTGCTAAAAAATGTAAAAATTGCTAACAAGCTATTCACCACACACAGTGGCAAGGAAAGGCTCAGACCATGGCCTTTTTTTGCAAGTAGTGGTCCTGCTATTGTGTCATGCCCTAGAATGCCTATTGCAAAAGCCAGGGCCAAACACAGTCAGGCATCTTCTGTAAGCTTGCAATCAACACCTTCTCACTCTGAGTCCAAATGTGTCACATTTAAAACAGGCAAATCATTGCACAAAAAGAACACTAAGGCTGAAGATCAAACTGTTCCCGAGGAGAGTCTAGGGGTAAATTTACTAAGAATTATGTCTGGTCCAAGATTGCCTGAGTTAAACACACACATCATCGCAGGAACACATGAGACTTTGGCAGCTGAAACACCCAAATTTACCAAGAATCGTGTTTTGTATAATCATGTTTTTGGATGGTGTATGTGATTGTGTTTCTAACCCATGCTCCCTGTGTTCCCCACAGCCAAACACACCTAAACATGCTGCCTGCACATATCAGTGACATATGTGCAGGCTGCATGTTTGTATATTTTTTATCAAATAAATGGTTAAAAATAAAAAAAGACATGGGATCCCCTTTCCCCCAGGTATAAGCATTCTGGGCTCTTTGAACCAATGCTGGTTCAATAAATATGGGGGACAAAACAATGTAGGGTCCCCAGCAGGCCTGGGCTGAAGGCCGGGGTTATACTTTGCACCCCTGACTTGTGGGTGCACAGTTGATAAGGTTAATAATGTTTGTAATAGTAATATTGTCTTTTACCTGGAGTACTGGATCCAGTAAGCCTCTCCCGCATGCTGGTACTTGTGAAACAGCAAGTACCAGCATGTAAGGCAAGGGCCCACTGGTGCTGTAATCCCTTCTGTAAAAGAAGTATTAAAACAGTCACACTGTAGGTTTTAATATTTTATTACACATACCCCCACTGAATCAATCATTCATTCACCATAAATTGCACTCACACTACTTACCTACCTTGTCCCTAGCGCTGTTCTGTCCCCTGGTCCAGTAGAATCCACAATCGCGTCCTTAAAAAAACTATACTCACCCACCCCTTGATACATGTCCTCTGCTTTCCATGTAGGCATCCTTGATCTTAGTTAAACAAAAAAATGAACTATGCGGACCTACTGGACACAGTACTATCCTCTAAGGACAGTACTTCTCAAATACTGCACCAGCTACTGCATTTCCATAAAATGCATTGGCTGAATGCTCATTGGCTGAGAGAGATGAGCCCTGCTTCTCAACCAATTAGTGGTTCCCCCATTGACTTCAATGGTAGAAACAACAGGGTTATTAAAGTTCATTCCCATCATTGAAGTCAATGAGGGAACTGCTCATTAACTGAGAGGCCGTGTTATATTCTTGTCTATAGAAAGTACTTGCAAGTTTGGCTGATGGTGTATTTATTTCTATTTGTTAATTCACCAGTGTTTTGCAGAAATAATCATGAGTTCTCACCCAAGTTTGCCTTTAGTTAGTCTCTGAGTTTGAAAAAATGGCCAAATACACCCACAGCACATGCAATCTCCACCGCCAACACCTTTATTATCAACCTCATCATTAATTAAGTAGTCCTCCTGCATCCAATTTCTGAAGAAGAACTGACTCCTACCATATCCAGAATTCCCAATAAGTATCCTTGCATGCTAGTGCTGCTGCTGCTCTTCATGAATCTTCATCACAGAAGGAGACCAAGAAGACTAGCATATTTTAACAGCAAGTGACTGTAAAACAATCATTTGCAAGAGGATCCAAGAGTGACAGCTACCATCCTGTTGCACAGTAGATCACTGAAGCCATGTTAGCATTAGATCTGCATTCAATATCCACCATCATGCATCTGATTTTAAACAGTTAGTTGAGGTCATGTGTCCCTGCTACAAAATTCCATCTTTATTCCGTTTTACCTGAACACAATTTTTCACCTGTAATGGGATGAAAAAAACCTTATTCTTGGCCTAGTAAATTACATTGTATCCACTATCCAATTAAATACAGATATATGGACAAGTGGTACTGGTGAAACAAAAGATTACATGATTGTGACAGCCCACTGGGTGGGTGTACATATCAGCAGCAGCAATATCTAACACAATGCCAGCTTATTCACAGGCAGGCTACACTCTGTATTACAGGCTTCACTAAGAGGCAGACTGGTGTCAATCTTTTGGAAAAAATCATATGATAGCAAAATGGTTTACCCTGCTAAGATTCTCCTCAGGATTTGTCCTTTCTGATAACGCAAGTAACATTGTACAAGCATTTAAACAGAGTTAAGTTGCACACATACAGTACCATGTTTTGCACACACAATAAACTTGGTGGTTCAAAATGTTTTAAAAATTGATAGATGCATGCAGGACATGCTATCTGTGGCTCAAAAATTTTCCAGACTTTTTTTTAGCATTCAGCAACCACATGTAGAAGATTACAGTTACTTCAACAACAGTTCTATTTGACATGCCACCAACTGAAGCAAGAGGTAGAACCAAATGGATCTCCACCCTTTAAATGCTTTAACAACTGAAAGAACAGCAACAAGCCATACAAACGTACACAAGCCATGACATAGGGACTGGGAGAGAGGGAGGTTTGTACCCTAGTCCAGCACACTGGAGAATACTCTGTTTTATGCAAGCTACTAAAACTATTTGAAATAACTAATGAAGTGAATTTAGACTCTGCCAGCCTGAGTCAGGTGATTCCTTTACTTAAGCTACTGGAAAAGCAGCTAATGAAACTAAAGGAGGAGTTGAAACAAAGCAATTTTGCTATGTATGTATATCAAGATCTTGATTCACTTTACCAGGACAGAAAAGTTTGCAACATCTTGCAACTAGATCACTAGAAGTCTAAGTCATATGTAATGTCTTTCTTTCCAACTGATACAGATCTTAAGAGATGCAAAGATATCCTTTTCGAGAAAGTTGTCAGCTCAAGTGGCACATGACACAACATCTCCTACTTCAGTTTTTCCTGCAAATGATGCTGGCAGGAAAAGACTGATTTTTTTCCAAGAGACTCACTTGTGATGAGGATGAGTAAACACAGCACACCCAACAATAAGGCTTAAAAGAATTTACCACAATCATTGATACCACTACCATAACTTTATCTCATGCAGTAACCATCAATAGAAAAGTGGAGGGTTATTTTAATAACAATGCAGAAATTAGCATGTCACAAAGCATCTTTGAATACTGGGAGGAAAGAAAGGCAATTTAGAGCTCCTTGTACAAGCTAGTTTTGGTGTACCTAAGCTGGCTACCATCCAGTTTGTACTAATAAAAAATGTTTAGCCCGGTAATACCCCTTTTACACCAGAGCTAAAACCCAGGTTATTGCAGAATTAACCCGGGTAGCTCCTTGGTGTAAAAGGGGAGAGAGTTGGTTCGCCAGGTCGAGTGACCCGGTAATCCATTCCAGGTAGCTAGCAGGGTTTAACACGGGAGTAACCCGTGAAACCCTGCAGTGTGAACAGCATGCTCCGGGTCACGATGTCCTGGAGCGTTCTGCATGCTGGCCAATTGGTCCAGCTTCAGTGGCGCTTGGAGATGATGTAACCTCCAAGCATCCACTTCAATGCCGGAAAAGCCGGGTCTATGCAGACCCGGCTCCGATGTGAATGGCGCTGACACAGGAATATCCTGGGTCGGCGCCATCTAAATTCTTGGTCTGATCCGGATAGGAACCCTGTCCCAACTCCGGGTCAGACCTGGAATTTTGGTGTGAAAGTGGCATTAGAAACCTTATGAGCAATCGGCAATGTGGAAAAACAATGATCATAAAAATTAACTACAAATTCTATGAGGAACACCTTTGCCACAAATTACATCAAAATACAGAGACTTCTGTGGTGAAGTATTCCAGTGGGGATGATCTAATAATGTATGATGATATTTACACTGATGAGGTTAAGGATGAGGATAATGACATCTTCCAACTATGATGATATGATTAACTACACTGTTAGCAGCCTTAAACCCATTTGTAGCTTGGTTTGTTGGGGCCCAAACAAAGCAATTTATCCACAAAAGTGGCAGCCCCTGACATTGAAGTGCTCGGTTTGTTAATTGTGCATGTCCATTTTAATATACAACATAAGAGTGAGTGGGTCCAAAGACAATTTTATCAAGCACTACTTTTCATTATGGTAGTTTGTCAAGATTGTGTGTGTTTGACAAGCAGTATTTATTACTATACTGTGCATTTAATAGGGTGTTCATTTTCTTTTATATCATCATTTACCATCTACTCATCTAAGCATATAGGCCTCATTTCCTGCAACTCTTCCACAGATACAGAGTAGTATAATCAAATCATATAATCATATAATATACAATTATCAACTTCTACTAGGCTGTTACTATGCCTTGAATCCTGAGGCCTGTGATTTGCTGCAGTATTTCCACTTTAAAAATCTCAGTGGGATTTTGGAAGCTTGTTTTTAATAGTGTTTCCATGTCTCTCATTTGTTTTTTATAGTTCAATTAGTACTGTAATCCATCCATCTATCAATCAATCCTTTACATGGATAACACTAAATACTCCACCACCATTTATTTGTTCTAACCTTATGTCTCTGATATAGTTCTTGAAATACTATATTGGGAGCTGTTAGGTGGTCAAAACTGATTGGAAATTAATGTTGTTGGTGTTATAAATACTGTAAGAACATAAATAAGCACAAACTACTGTACATGATTTTATCTGTTTTTATCAACTTTAAAAAATCCAAAACTGAAACAGAAGGGCAGTTTTACCAAAACCAAAATTCAGGAGTCTGTGCACATTTTTAGTTAAAGTGTGACTTCCATGATTCCTAAAACTTGATAAAACATATAGAGAAGTTGTGGAGTACAATATACTAATGATATATTCCATTTTATTGTCGTAACAAATACAATTAATAATCACATACATGGAAGAAGGGGGAAAGGATTTTAATGAGTCAACAGCAATTTGACAAGTGGATGCTGAAACAACATGGTGATTTAATTTGTCTTGGTGTTTGGATACAGATGGAATGTTCAATGAGAGGAGAAACCTGGGTGAGAAATTAATCTTTAGATTCAGGAGAATGTAAGACTCACTTAATATCTGACTAAAATGTACAGATATTTGGACAGTGGATATTTGCCACCATATAAATCTGAAAGAGTCATCTGTATGACATTCTCTCCAACTTCTGGGAGAGGCATTAGGAGAATACGTATGCAAAATGCTGGGAACCATATATCATCTGTAAAGGAGCTTATATGCATTTACTTTTATTTAGATGCAGATGGAACTAGAGGCAATATTTTACATAATTTAAACCCATTCCTCAGCATCTAAGTTCTTCGTCAAATCCCTCTCCCAAGTCCGTTCATGAAGGTCTTTGTAAGTAGGACCAATGATCTTAAGTTCAGTATACAATGTTAAAACAAGTCCCTTAGTGGAGAATTGTCAAAGGCAGAATGATTCAAAGGTGGGGAGGGACTTGCATCACAAACAAAATGTTACAGAATTGTGAAAGTTTCATATCTGCAGAATTTTAATGGGGGGCATCCACTAGACGATTTTATCCCTGTCCAAATTCTTAACGATTTTCCCTTGAAGTTTCCCTTGAAATATGATCTTCCACTCTGAACAATTTGCAAAAGATTTGCAAACGATTTGCAAGCGATTTGCAAAAGATCTAACAATAAACTATGTTGTTTTAATCTGTGATTGAGAGCTTTCAGCTATAGTGGGCAGACAGTGGTTCATCGTTTTGATCGTTCAGCGTGAATGATGTGTAAACGATGTGTAAACGATTTGTAAGCAATCAAGTGAAATTGACCTGCATGTTCAGTCGATGGAGGAGACGATCAAACGACCAGCGGGAGCGCGCATCGTACATCGTTAGAAACAATTACTGCATGATTTGCAAACGATGTTCAAACGATGTTTGAACGATTATCGAACGATTTTATCATTATCATTCAATCGTTCAACTTTATCGTCTAGTGGATACCCCCCTTAAGAAGCATTTATGAGGGATATTAAATGTATCCTTAATATCAGAAAAAGGAGGAACATTGGAGTCTGTGCTGTAGTTGATAAGGTATTTTTATTCATAGAGCAGGTGAGTGAGACTAATCATTTTAACTTCTGCGACTTGACCTAACCAAGAGATAGTCAAGATCTGTTTTAACAGTAAAAAGGAAATGGGGAAAAGTAGCCTGGGACAGTTAATGTTGAAATGTTATGTATTGATTAGGGTATTTCTTTATTTTAAATTGCCAATGAAAGGAATAACTTGTGCCAAATTAGATTTAATATAAAAAGAAAATAATAAAACGAATAAAATTCATTATTCTAAGTGTGTTGGCATGACATTCATTTTATAGCACTATACAGTATTCCTGAACTGGGCCCGTTATTAGATATGCTAATTATGCTAGAGAACATTTACATAGGTATCATACATAATTGGGTTACTATCCTAGAGTTGAAAACATACAAATGGTTCGTGCTCGGTATTAATTGTGGTTATATATAGGGGCCATTTTAACAATCCAATTTTAGATATCTTGTTATCTCCATTTCCCCCCAACAGCTATTATTGACAAATCACTAGTATCGTATCATTAGTGCTCTCATGCAGTGTCTCAGACTGCTAAATGTAGTAGTTCACATATGATCGGAGATATTTGTCATAGTGTGATATATCAATCGCAAATAGAAACCATGGGTATGTCCACTGCACTGGAACTTAGATAGTAAACTTAATTGCTTCACCTCTCATTGCACATATAACAATCTAATAATAATAATTAAGTCCAATGAGCGGGGGTGCTACCAAAGATTTAATGCAGATAAATTGAATTAGAACAAGGAATGGGTGAAGGGGAAAAGAATCTTGGACTAGGTACACTCCTAGCAATAAATCAAATATAAAATGTAACTTTTATTAAATCATATGATAAAATAATAATACATATATTTATTAGCACGTGTAAAGCTAGCAAAATAAAATAAGAATAGAAAAAGAATGTGTAAAGAAATAGAAAGTGATTCAAATATGATATCGCTGATGCTTAAATTCATACCCATCCCAAATTAACTTAATGCTGTCACCGTATAATAATAACTAATAGTAAATATGCTATTCTTAATGTGTTGAGTGCAGCTGCTTTATAGTAATCCTGCAATATAATTGTTGCAGAAATTACTCTTATAATCGCAACAATGTTATACTTAGATCGTTACATAGATTGCAGATTATGTTGTGCTGTTACATATGCACGATATTCGTAGTATCTAATAATAAATGTCACTATGGTTAAATAAAAATTCCACTGGCATCCACTCAGTATAGATTGAGATCCTCTTATATGGAAAATCAATCTTACATCCCGTTGGAATATAAATGATATCACGCAGCTCCTATAATTGCTGCAGTCAGGGACCTGGCTTCCAGCCGGATCAGCGTTTCACCAAATATAAACTTTCACAGTATGGATATACGAAAAGCTGATCAGTGGAACAATATCCCCATGTGTAATGTGTATTGTTATCAGCACTCAGCACTCGTTGCTATTATTATGCGGGATCTAAGTAATATTAGCCTCCCGCAGACATGCATGTAACCCCGCTCTGCACTCCCCAGCGCCTCCGTATATGGAGTAAATTAGTATGGTTTTTCAGCACATGGTATTTGATAATATGGTGCATAGCATCAGTTCCAGAGTAATTATGGTGCATAGCATCAGTTATAAGAGTAATTTCTGCAACAATTATATTGCAGGATTACTAAGCAGCTGCACTCAACACATTAAGAATAGCATATTTACTATTAGTTATTATACGGTGACAGCATTAAGTTAATTTGGGATGGGTATGAATTTAAGCATCAGCGGTATCATATTTGAATCACTTTCTATTTCTTTACACATTCTTTTTCTATTCTTGTTTTATTTTGCTAGCTTTACACGTGCTAATAAATATATGTATTATTATTTTATCATATGATTTAATAAAAGTTAAATTTTATATTTGATTTATTGCAAGGAGTGCACCTAGTCCAAGATTCTTTTCCCCTTCACCCATTCCTTGTTCTAATTCATGATATATCAATCACTCAAGTTAAAAAAAGACTGGACACAGTGAATACAAAATCTTGTAACTATATATTTAACCTTCTAATGAGTAGTTGAAATTAATAGGCTACTTATATGTGCCTCAATTTAATACGGTCAGACACTACTGCAGAGTGAGCTGTCTCAGTATTGTATAGCTACTGCCGGATCATACGGTGTCCCAGATTTAATTATTACTGCTCATGCTGCTAATTCACTCTCCTCTGGTGCGTATTCAGCTAATCTATACCATTGTCAGTGATATGGAAGACGAACACTTATTATCTACTGTATGGTCAGGGGCGTAGAGAGCCCGACCGGGCCCAGGTGAAGGGGGCGTGGCCTAATCAGTGTCCATCAGTTTGATGGACACCTATATGTCCTTTAATGTTAAAAATGGCCAAGCTAGTTTCTATTTAGGCAGTTAGCAATTAGGGGTGAGCGGGTTCGGATTTCTGAAATCCGAACCCCCCCGAGCCCCCCCGATCCGAGTCCGATCCGAATCAGGCTCGACTTTTCCCGCCTGACTCGGATCTGAAATCGAGGCAAAACGTCATCATCCCGCCTTCCGAGTCTCGCGGGTTTTGGATCCTATATAAGGTACCCACGTCGGCGCCATTTTCTCACTCGGCTGTGGACAGTGAAGAGGGAGGGTGGGAGTTAGGGCTGTGTAGTGTAGTGTAGTGTAGTGCTGCTGTTGTCCACTACTTCAAAGTCCATAGGGGCTGGCTGTGTTGTGCTGTGCTGCTGTTGTTAATAGGGGCTGTGTCCACTACTTCAAAGTCCATAGGGGCTGGCTGGACTGTGTTGTGCAGTCAGTTCTCCATAGGGGCTGTGTCCACTCCAAAGTCCTGTGCAGTGTCCCAGTCCTAAAGGAGTGCTGCAGTGTTGTCCAGGGGGTGCTCTGTCCATCAGGGGTGCTCCCCCCAAGTGCTAAAAAAATAATATATTTTCTGTGTTTGTGAATTGTGTGCGCAGTAGCCGCACGTGCATCAACAAAGTAGTGCCAAGCGTGCGCCTGTGTCATAAGTAAAGGGCCGGCTGGCTTGACCGTTAAGGGTGCTGTAACCCCCGAAAGTACACTCCAGTCCAAACCAAAAAAAAAATTATTTTCTGTGTTTGTGAATTGTGTGCGCAGTAGCCGCACGTGCATCAACAAAGTAGTGCCAAGCGTGCGCCTGTGTCATAAGTAAAGGGCCGGCTGGCTTGACCGTTAAGGGTGCTGTAACCCCCGAAAGTACACTCCAGTCCAAACCAAAAAAAAAATTATTTTCTGTGTTTGTGAATTGTGTGCGCAGTAGCCGCACGTGCATCAACAAAGTAGTGCCAAGCGTGCGCCTGTGTCATAAGTAAAGGGCCGGCTGGCTTGACCGTTAAGGGTGCTGTAACCCCCGAAAGTACACTCCAGTCCAAACCAAAAAAAAAATTATTTTCTGTGTTTGTGAATTGTGTGCGCAGTAGCCGCACGTGCATCAACAAAGTAGTGCCAAGCGTGCGCCTGTGTCATAAGTAAAGGGCCGGCTGGCTTGACCGTTAAGGGTGCTGTAACCCCCAAAAGTACACTCCAGTCCAAACCAAAAAAAAAATTATTTTCTGTGTTTGTGAATTGTGTGCGCAGTAGCCGCACGTGCATCAACAAAGTAGTGCCAAGCGTGCGCCTGTGTCATAAGTAAAGGGCCGGCTGGCTTGACCGTTAAGGGTGCTGTAACCCCCGAAAGTACACTCCAGTCCAAACCAAAAAAAAAATTATTTTCTGTGTTTGTGAATTGTGTGCGCAGTAGCCGCACGTGCATCAACAAAGTAGTGCCAAGCGTGCGCCTGTGTCATAAGTAAAGGGCCGGCTGGCTTGACCGTTAAAGGGTGCTGTAACCCCCGAAAGTACACTCCAGTCCAAACCTAAAAAAAAAATATTTTCTGTGTTTGTGAATTGTGTGCGCAGTAGCCGCACGTGCATCAACAAAGTAGTGCCAAGCGTGCGCCTGTGTCATAAGTAAAGGGCCGGCTGGCTTGACCGTTAAGGGTGCTGTAACCCCCGAAAGTACACTCCAGTCCAAAAAAAAAAAATTATTTTCTGTGTTTGTGAATTGTGTGCGCAGTAGCCGCACGTGAATCAACAAAGTAGTGCCAAGCGTGCGCCTGTGTCATAAGTAAAGGGCCGGCTGGCTTGACCGTTAAGGGTGCTGTAACCCCCGAAAGTACACTCCAGTCCAAACCAAAAAAAAAATTATTTTCTGTGTTTGTGAATTGTGTGCGCAGTAGCCGCACGTGCATCAACAAAGTAGTGCCAAGCGTGCGCCTGTGTCATAATTAAAGGGCCGGCTGGCTTGACCGTTAAGGGTGCTGTAACCCCCGAAAGTACACTCCAGTCCAAACCAAAAAAAAAATTATTTTCTGTGTTTGTGAATTGTGTGCGCAGTAGCCGCACGTGCATCAACAAAGTAGTGCCAAGCGTGCGCCTGTGTCATAAGTAAAGGGCCGGCTGGTTTGACCGTTAAGGGTGCTGTAACCCCCGAAAGTACACTCCAGTCCAAACCAAAAAAAAAATTATTTTCTGTGTTTGTGAATTGTGTGCACTGTGGCTGCACGTGCATCAACAAAGGAGCAGCGCCAAGCGTGCGCCTGTGTCCCATAAGTAAAGAGCCGGCTGGCTCATTTCTTAAAGGGTGGTGTAACCCACAAAGTGCACTACTCTCCAGCAAAAATAAAATAATATTTTCTGTGTTTGTGTGCGCTTTAGCCGCACGTATATATATCAATATAACATAAATGGAGGACCAAACTTTCTCCGATAAAAATAAAATAGGGAAAGATCAAGAACCTCTTCCTCCTAGTGCTGTTGCTGCTGCTGGGAGTTGTTCATCATCCCAGAGAGGAAGTAGGAACATCACTACTTTTACTAAACAATTGACCCTCCAACAGTCCCTAGCGATGAGGATGAAGTATGACAGCAGTCATCCTGAAGCAAAACATATAACTGAGGACTTGACTGCTATGTTGGTGTTAGACGTGCGTCCGGTATCCGACATTAGTGCAGTGGGATTTAGACAATTGATGGAGTTAGTGTGTCCTCGGTTCCAAATCCCGTCTAGATTCCACCTGCATCCTCAAAGCAGCAGCGACAAGCGTGCGTCTGTCTGTTAAAGGGTGGTGACACCCTCAAAGTGTGCTACACAAACAATTAAAATATTGTTATTTTTTTTTCTGTCTTTGTGAATTGTGTGGGCTGTAGCCGCACCTGCATCCTTAAAGCAGCAGCGACAAGCGTGCGTCTGTCTGTTAAAGGGTGGTGACACCCTCAAAGTGTGCTACACAAACAATTAAAATATTGTTCTTTTTTCTGTCTTTGTGAATTGTGTGGGCTGTAGCCGCACCTGCATCCTTAAAGCAGCAGCGACAAGCGTGCGTCTGTCTGTTAAAGGGTGGTGACACCCTCAAAGTGTGCTACACAAACAATTAAAATATTGTTCTTTTTTCTGTCTTTGTGAATTGTGTGGGCTGTAGCCGCACCTGCATCCTTAAAGCAGCAGCGACAAGCGTGCGTCTGTCTGTTAAAGGGTGGTGACACCCTCAAAGTGTGCTACACAAACAATTAAAATATTGTTCTTTTATTTTTGGTCTTTGTGAAATGTGTGGGCTGTAGCCGCACCTGCATCCTTAAAGCAGCAGCGACAAGCGTGCGTCTGTCTGTTAAAGGGTGGTGACACCCTCAAAGTGTTCTACACAAACAATTAAAATATTGTTCTTTTTTTTTCGGTCTTTGTGAAATGTGTGGGCTGTAGCCGCACCTGCATCCTTAAAGCAGCAGCGACAAGCGTGCGTCTGTCTGTTAAAGGGTGGTGTAACTCTCAAAGTGTTCCAAAAAATAAAAAACTATTTTTTTAATGTGTTTGTGACTTGTGTGCGATGTAGCCACACTTGCATCCTCAAAGCAGCAGCGACAAGCGTGCGTCTGTCTGTTAAAGGGTGGTGACACCCTCAAAGTGTGCTACACAAACAATTAAAATATTGTTCTTTTATTTTTGGTCTTTGTGAAATGTGTGGGCTGTAGCCGCACCTGCATCCTTAAAGCAGCAGCGACAAGCGTGCGTCTGTCTGTTAAAGGGTGGTGACACCCTCAAAGTGTTCTACACAAACAATTAAAATATTGTTCTTTTTTTTTCGGTCTTTGTGAAATGTGTGGGCTGTAGCCGCACCTGCATCCTTAAAGCAGCAGCGACAAGCGTGCGTCTGTCTGTTAAAGGGTGGTGTAACTCTCAAAGTGTTCCAAAAAATAAAAAACTATTTTTTTAATGTGTTTGTGACTTGTGTGCGATGTAGCCACACTTGCATCCTCAAAGCAGCAGCGACAAGCGTGCGTCTGTCTGTTAAAGGGTGGTGACACCCTCAAAGTGTGCTACACAAACAATTAAAATATTGTTCTTTTTTTTTTGGTCTTTGTGAAATGTGTGGGCTGTAGCCGCACCTGCATCCTTAAAGCAGCAGCGACAAGCGTGCGTCTGTCTGTTAAAGGGTGGTGACACCCTCAAAGTGTGCTACAGAAACAATTAAAATATTGTTCTTTTTTTTTCTGTCTATGTGAATTGTGTGGGCTGTAGCCGCACCTGCATCCTTAAAGCAGCAGCGACAAGCGTGCGTCTGTCTGTTAAAGGGTGATGACACCTCAAAGTGTTCTACACAAACAATTAAAATATTGTTCTTTTTTTTTTCGGTCTTTGTGAAATGTGTGGGCTGTAGCCGCACCTGCATCCTTAAAGCCGCAGCGACAAGCGTGCGTCTGTCTGTTAAAGGGTGGTGACACCTCAAAGTGTTCTACACAAACAATTAAAATATTCTTCTTCTTTTTTCTGTCTTTGTGAATTGTGTGGGCTGTAGCCACACTTGCATCCTCAAAGCAGCAGCGACAAGCGTGCGTCTGTCTGTTAAAGGGTGGTGTAACCCTCAAAGTGTGCTCCACAAACAATAAAAATATTCTTTTTTTTTTTCTGTCTTTGTGAATTGTGTGGGCTGTAGCCGCACTTGAATCCTCAAAGCAGCAGCGACAAGCGTGCGTCTGTCTGTTAAAGGATTACATCGGTGACAGCATCCAAGTAGGCATGTCAGACAGTCCGTACCTGTACTGGCAGGAAAAAGAAGCAATTTGGAGGTCCCTGTACAAACTGGCTCTATTTTACCTGAGTTGCCCCCCCTCCAGTGTGTACTCCGAAAGAGTGTTTAGTGCAGCCGGGAACCTTGTCAGCGAAAGGCGTAGGAGGTTGCTTCCACAAAATGTGGAGAAGATGATGTTCATAAAATGAATTATCAACTCTTCCAGGGAGACCAGCCTCCAGAACGTACAGAGGGACCTGTGGTTCCAGCAGGGACGAATTAATACTCTGTGAGGATGAGGATGTACACACTGAAGAGGGTGAGGAATCGGTGGATGAGGAGGATGAGGATGACATCTTGCCTCCGTAGAGCCAGTTTGTGCAGGGACACATTAATTGCCAGCTTGTTTTGTGGGGGCCCAAACGAACCAATCATTTCAGCCACAGTTGTGTGGCAGACCCTGGCGCTGAAATGATTGATTTGTTAAAGTGTGCATGTCCTGTTTATACAACATAAGGGTGGGTGGGAGGGCCCAAGGACAATTCCATCTTGCACTTCTTTTTTTTCTTTGCATTATGTACAGTTTGGGGCCTAGTTTTTCTAACTGCCATCCTGTCTGCCACTGCAGTGTCACTCCTAGATGGGTCACGTGTTTGTGCCGCCCACTCGTGTCGCTTAGCATAGTCATCCAGCTACCTCGGTGCAACCTTTTGGACATGAAAACACTATTGTGAGGTGTGAGGTGTTCAGAATAGACTGGAAATGAGTGGAAATTAAGGTTATTGAGGTTAATAATAGCATAGGAGCAGAGAAACCAACAAATTCTGTGATTTTAGCTGTTTTTATGCTTTTTTTAAAAAAAATACAGATCCAAAACACAAAACCCAGAACCCAAAACACGGAAGGGTGGTTTTGGCAAAACCAATCCAGATCCAAAACACGAAGAAAGATCCAGATCCAAAACCAAAACACAAAACACGAAAAGTGGCCGGTGCACACCCCTATTAGCAATACATTGTTTTTTATTTTTATATTTTGCAGCAATACCTCCTGCTATGTGCATAATGGCGTTGATGTGTATTGAAATCTGGTGTGCAGTGTGACCCTTTGAGTGGAGAGTTGCCCCAAGGGGATTTATCTTCAATGCTGACAACATCAGCTATAAGAAATAATAGCAATACAATGACACTCTCCAAAGTGCAATCCACTATTGAAACAATGCATTTATAATAGTGTCACACACAGGGTTATGTTGTACCTGAGAGGTAGAAGAGTGGTATACTAATTAACAAGAAACTTTACTCAGCAATTGCTAATAGGTGAATCTAGATCAGCGTGCCTGTTGAATGGAGGATCCTCATACATACTGAGTGCCTTAATTAACAGGCTATATCATCTAGAGTTATACCTAACTTGATAACAAATCAACAGAAGACATAGCAGCAACGTTATTTACAGACAGGAGGGATAATATACTCTGGAGTGATACTTACTGATTATAGCTGACACAGCAATAGAATGAACTTAACAGTAAATCTGATGTAAAGATCACTACTCTACAAATATAAGGGCCATAATACATATAGATATATATGTTTGAGAAGGTGATATACACACCCACTAATTTGCTCTAATTATATTTTGACCAGAATAACACCAGACACATTCCTACCATATAGCTAGGATGGAGTGAAAGTGACGAACTATATGCATGTGACTAGCAAACATTTAACCTGTGCAAATAAATGATTTACTGTGTCTGACATCTGCCTGTGGTTATAAATAAATATCAAAAGAATCTCCCTGAGGGTGACTATCAGTGTGAAAGTGAAAAAATAATCAAGTGCTGTAAAAATTATTTGCTTTAATATAGTAAGGGTATCTAAGCACCCCATGAGAATATTATACACATGAAATTGTACTTATATTTTCACACTTCCTTAGCAGTCTACAACTGAAGTGTGAGAACCTTCTGGATCACACACAATTGTGTTAAAGTGTGTACCAGATGTTTAACTGGTTTATACAATACAGATTGTTGAACAGTATGAGTGAATTACATATGGTATACTGGTCTTTGTAGAATGATACTGCAGGAAGACATACACAATTTGTACCTATACAGACAGAGGGCTGAATAAGTTAATTGATTTGACCTTTTGTGAATAACAATGATTCACTACTAAGAACCGAAGAGTGAATGGCAGTGGAGATTGATCCCAGTTGCACAAAGATCAGCATCTTTGTAACAAAAAAAATAGTTACTATGTTTAGTTACATGACATTTTCATTCTAGTAACCACAGTGGCGTAAGTTCATCTCAGACGCCCGGAGGCAAGGTATAATTTGGTGCCCCTCCTCCCCACTCCCCCAGTCACAGCTGCTGGCACTGTAATGTAGCAATTTGCATGCAGGCAGGCTATAGATAGATGAAGGCAGTAGCTGATGGTCTGACATGGAAGGGGTGCCATGTATTGGGCGGCTGTGACGGTACACTATGGGCAGGGCTGGTGCTTCCACTAGGCAAGCTTAGGCAGCTTCCTAGGGGCGCCGGCCACTGGAGGGCGCTTCTGAGTCCTCCCTAACTACGGAGGGTGCAGGGGGTGCGATTGCTATGCATTTGCCGGGTGCCCACTGAGATTGTGTTGCCAGCGGGTGCCCAGCTCCTCTCTCCCCCCACCCCCGGCACCAGTGGTAGCTGGAGGACAGAACTAACTCCAAAGCTCCGGCTTCCGGGTCCCGCAGTGCACTATGGGAGTGACGTCATGATGTCACTCCCATAGTTCCGAGGAGCGGGCGCCGGGGACGGACGGCAGCAGGCACTGGAGCGGGGTTTAAGGTAAGTATTTTTGTGTGTGCGCACACACGGGGAGGGGCTAACAACAGGGGACGCTACTGGGGGCATCATATGGGGGCACTGCAGGGGCCTTACTATTGGGGGCACTACAGGGGCCTTATTACTGGGGGCATCATATGGGGTCACTATTGGGAGCACTATAACTGGGGGCACTACAGGGGCCCTTACTACTGGGGGCACTTCAAGGGGCATTACTCCTGGGGGCACTGCATGGAACATTGCTACTGGAGGCACTACAAGGGCATTACTACTGGAGGCACTACAAGGGCATTACAACTGGGGGCACTGCAGGGAACATTACTACTGGGGGCACTACAAGGGCATTACTACTGGGGGCACTGCAGGGAACATTACTACTGGGGGCAGTGCAGGGAGCATTACTACTGGTGGCACTACAAGGGTGTTACAACTGGGAGAATTACAGGGGCCCTTACTACTGGGGGCACTGCAGGGGGAATCATCCCTTTAATTTGGGTCATGTGAATATTATTAGGGTGCAAAACAGGGGCGGCATTGTGAACCTTTGTCTAGGGCGCCCTGAAACCTTGCACCGGCTCTGACTCTGGGTACATAGTTACAGCCCTAAGTGGGGTGAATATGTTGTGGACAATGGAGGAGGTGCCCCTTCAGACCTGGAGCCCAGCAGGAGGCACCTCCATTGTCTCCCATAGTTCTGCCCCTGAGTAACCAGCAGAATTCAGAATATATAAGAGCCACTAGTGGATAGTAGTGACATTTCAGGCATAGAGGGTTTGGAGAGGTATCCACTAATTAATTGAGGTTGATAATTGACCTGGATAATAAAACACCCCCAATACCAAAAGCTGCATTCTAGCTCAAGGCACACATTTCAAGGACTGGGGTGAATACCCTATATTTGAGGTGTCCATGTTTTAATTGACAATATATCATACATGTTATAAGTACAGATCACTTCACATTTTGTTTTTATAATTCACTTTTAATTTATGTACTAAAGGTTAAATTTTAGGTGAGACTGCATTTTGAGTGCCCCACTTTAGAATACTAGCTCTTTTTCTTGTATATACCATCACAGTAACCCACGCCATCTAGAAGCATTTACTGTATTATGGAGAAGGTTAAAAAAAGACATACTGGGAGGAGATTTAATAAACAACTCTTGAAGAGGGAGGTACATTTAATTTTGTTTGATGAACAGCACTCATCCGTATGGTCTGAATGAGAAACAATTATTCAGATCACACTACAATTCTTGTGGTAATAATGTCATTTATTGGTCACATGATTTTTTTATTTGATCACATTACTACATTTATATTTTTGTGGTATGCCTCTTTTTTACTGTATAATTATCTATGATTAGATTTTATATTGTTCTATGTAGGCGTTTGATCTAACCCCCGAATGAATAGAATACCTCTTTCAATTTACTGGAGAATAACATTCTTATATAAGGAAACTTCATTCGGCACTGCAAACATTGACTGAATGCACTCTGAATCTTGATTGTCCACATTTGAGATAAGGGTGGAGTGTTGGCTTTAAAATTGGACATCTGGTTCAATCCATGATTAAGCTTTGGTGCGAAATGTACACTGGATACATGGCAGGGACTTAGTAAAATGTTCTGAAATTGAACCTGAACCATTCTCTACAAAATCTATGCTTGAAATGTTTAATTATTGTATCTAGTTAATGTCTGTCTTTACCGCAATAGATGGCTGAATGTATGCCAGCAGTTTAATAACTTTTTAACAATCTACCATGTGAAAGATTTTATGCAATAGGGATTATACATACAGTACCTCATCGGTAGCCGCAACCTTGTCAGTGGTTACTGGTATAATATACTGATTAGCCCTATATAGCACTACTCAGGGGCTGAACTACCGGCGGTGCAGCCGGTGCAGCGCACCGGGCCGACGGCAGTGAAGGGGCCTGCCATCCGCAGCTGGCTGCGTTGATGAGTCAGACTGGCTCATTACAGCACGTCGCGGCAAGCTGGGGGCCCTAACATAGAAGCAGGACACCGCTGCTGTCCGGCCAGAGGAGAGAGGAGGGTAGTGGGCGGTCTGGCCGAAGGAGGACAGCCCCTCCCAGCGGCGTAACTAGGGGGGTGTGGCAGGTGTGGACCGCACCAGTTGTAACTCTTCAAGGGGGGTGACACCAAAAGCACCTGCACCCCCTCCCCCCGCAGCCTACAGTATAGCACCCACACCCCAAATACCCCCCACCCCTCCCGCGGCCCCTGTAATATAGCAAGTTCCGACCTCCACACGTGTGACGTCATCATGCCTGTCGGACGCCACCCAGCATTCTGGAAGGAGCACAGCTGCGCTCCTCCTTTTTGTTCTCTTCCGGAGTCTGACCAGTATGGCAGCCAGCTCGCAGTGAAGTGTGGAGAGGAGTCTGTGGCTGTGCCTCCCTTGTGGATGGTTCTTGTAGAAGTAAGTCTATATTTATTTTATCTGACTCCTATTTTTTTTTTATCAGCATATCCACAGTAGTTGCCCTGAATAGGGCAGTTCCCCTTTTTCTATAACCCCTGTGTGCACCATTATTTATATATGTATATATATATATATATATATATATATATAGTGTAGAATAACAGAAGGAGTGGGGTCCCGCAGTCCCAGCATAATGGCCATAGTGCCTCCTCCTTTTGGACGCTGGGAACTTGAGTCTTTATAGACTCAGGTTCTGACATCATACATAGAGCCGCATGGCCAGAACACGACTGCTTCCACCCTGCATCCCCCCTCTTAGCGGAGGTGTAGCTAGCCCGTGTCACTGTCTCTCTCCCCCTATCCTGCCCTGTTGGCGACTCCTATCTACATCACTGGGGTTGCAGAGCTTAAGCCTGGCTTGAGCTGGATTGGGTCTTGCAGCTGGTGTTCAGCACTGGTTAATGGTCCCCCTAACGGGTGGTGCCCACGAGCGGCCGCACTGCCTTACAGCCCTGAAGCCGGCCTTGACACTCGCGTATTTTAATAAATTACAATTATTATTTTATTGCCTAATCTGCTAAGATTTGATCCACAAGTATTTTGTACACTAACAATAGGGACAGTATCTGCACCGAGTCTTGCTACAAAACCCATTTTTTTCTATTTTTCATAAAATAGGGAAGCTCTATAAGGCCCCTATTTACTACAATCCACATTTCAAATGAGAGTGCCTCTGTCCATGCACTGACACCGGCTGGTGGAACCCCCCCATCCCTGCGGGGGAGTGATCGGGAAAAACTAAGGTGTGCCTATCCGTTTGAACGCCATTGCATAAATTAGCCACTGCAACGGCATACACAGCTTGTGTACTCACTGCGTGTGATGAGGTTACCAATTTATGAGTAGGGTCAGACCTGTTGTAATCGTGTGTAAGGGACCAATGTTACTAAATGTTCTCGATGTATACACAGGCCTGCAAGGTGTTATCGATGTGCGAAAGCGATAGTGGGTGTCTCTATGCAGGCATGCATGCTGCGATCTCAATAGCAATCAGGCCCTCTGTATGGTTTGATAAGGGAGGAGGACCATGGGTAGGGTGATACCATGAGTTACCGCACCAGGTGACACCACTAAAATGGTGGAAAATAATACAGTGCTAATAAAAATATGAATTAATTACATTTGTAATCTCCAGTGTCCACAGTTTTTCTTTTGCTTGGTGGGGTGGAGGTGGGGGGCCCATAGCATATTTTTGCACCTGGGCCCACCACTCTCCTATTCTGCCACTGGCACTACTGCATTAATAGGGGGATTACATGTAGAAACAACCACTCTACAGGTCTTTAAGGCTGAGAGTGGTTTACTTACATTAGCATTGGACTGCTGAAGTCCGCAACATACAGTTTTGTAGAATAACCTTCTGTATTATGCCATTCATTAACAAGCGACTAAGCTACACTAGTATTACAACATAAAATTTAGAGAGATAGTATGTTACAGCAGCCTCTGCAGTAGTGTGTGAGCACTAATGCTGCAAAAATATTCGAGGCTTATGTCTGTCATAATCAATCACTGTGTAACATAAGATTTAAGAATAGCCTCATGAATATTGTTATCTATTAGTAAGCAGCTATACTACATGCACATTTGCAGCATCAATAAAATCAGAGAGACTGTATGTTTTAAACTCTTAGACAGTTACCCAATTATGTAAATTTTCTCTAGCATAATTAACACATCTAATAATGGACCCGGTTCAGGAAATATGGTATAGTGCAATAAAATAAATGTCATGCCAACACACTAAGAATAATTCATTTTATTAAATCTCCACACAGTTCATTTCAGTGGAGGTTCACATTGAGAGATTGACAACATTATACTTTTGTATAAAAAAAAAAGAGAAAAGTAAGCTCTTTTTGTGGGGCACTCTTATGTATAATTATTGTAGTATTTAAAAATTTACTTTTATTATATTCCGTTAAAATAAATATCCAAAATGTATATAAAACACAAACAACACAAGTCAAAATTTATATGTTACAGTATAATCGTTTTGTGTGGTCTGGGAAATAGTTCAAGTTCTAAGGCATGTAAATAGGAGTATAGCGTCTAATACACACTAAGAGGGTCAAAGTAGACCTTTGGTCCTCCTATTGATATTGTAGAGTTTGTATTCCACAAGAACACACTTGTAACACAGTATAAAAGCGAAGAGCGAAGATATTGGTGGAAAATAGCATAGAATTATTTGTTCTAGGTTTCGTGGATCTCCCATGTGCAACCCTATGTTCGGTACCTGGGGTAAATATTAGCTCAGCAATGGTGGGTATCATAAAAGCATTTTCTTTATATGGGACATATTCCTGTGGTTATATATTCAGGGACAAACCAACATATGATGATACAATATTATGTATGTCGGACACACTTGTTATCTGTGTGTGTTATGACAGTCATACATTTGTCTGTTATTATATAGAAGTAAAAGAAAATAGCTCCAAATTGTATCCAAAGTTTGATAATTGTGCTGTATATCACTTCCCATAGGGCAAACAGTTACCTGATAATAATGGATATCACAGAAACATTTTCTCATATAGAGATATTTCAGTAATGTATCCCTGTAGATTTGCATACAGAACAGATAAACATATAATGGTCAGATATAGTATATCTATGTCTCAAGTCTATTCAGACAATTGTGCATTTCTTTGATCCCATATATGAAAAGGGTGTTAGATAGCATAAGAGTATACCCGATGTATTTTTGAAATAAAGCTGTGCATGACCTCCCCCACAGTGTATCTGGTCTTGGACTGATAAATGCACGCATCCCTGGGGGTCAGCGCATGGTGGGTTTATGCAAAGATATTTGTCTTATATGTAAAGGCAAATAAGACACTGATGTATGCAAACCTGATGGTTTATGTACATCTCCAATGGTGTGAGATCTTTACATGCACAGATGCTGATATGCCCATGAGCTGATCTTATTCTGCTAGATTGCTTGCAGTGCACCCTAAGCTGCAGAATGATTGTCATGCTGCAGTCATTTGGGGGTATGGACTGGGCAGCATCGGACACCATTCTCGCATGTCATCTCCATTTTTGAAGTGTGCTGTGATCAGTGCCTGCATCTTCCGACATAGCTTCACTGGCCCAGGCAACATGAACACACCGGCCATAATGAGTAACCTGAGGATTACTCAGAGTGATCTGTTGTTGCATCTTTGGAAGCAGCTCTCAGACCTGCGATGCTGGCAGTATGTGTCTTTTACACTAGATGCCTCCTGTGGTATTAGCATAATTTTGCACAGTGACTGCATACAAAGATGCAGAGGCTGTTGCATACACATACATCCATTAGGCTGTCTGTCCTTTTAATAGATCGTCAGTTCAAAAGTTTGCAAGAATCTGTTGGAATAGATTGATGAGAAAGTCATGCAGTGAAGGAGTGGCGACCTACACTACTGTAGCAGTTTCTGAAATCATGAAATTACTATTGTGTACAAGTCTGGAACAGAGCAGAGTGGCACAAGTGTGAAAATTCAACTGCATACTGTAGTAATACAAACAACTGGGCATGCGCAGTGATGATCTTCCATACGCCATGGCATAGCGATACATGGCGTATGGCTTGGCTCCACTGGGAATGCGCCACAGATTCCATTGTCATTGTAACCCCTCCACTGGGCATGCGCCAGAAATCCCATTGCAACTCCTCCACTGGGCATGTTCCAGAGATGCGATTTTTAACTCCTCTTGGCTGGCTGACAGCCACCACAGCGCCAACCGTACTGACATCGATGCAAGTTTGTGCTTTAAATGCACAGTCAGTTTGTAATGCAGAGACCTCTCTCAAACAGAGCCCACTACCAGTTTCTGAAGTCATGAAATCACTAATGTGTCCAAGTCTGGGACAGCATCGACATTGATGCAAGTTTGCACTTTAAATGCACAGTCAGTTTGTAATGCAGAGACCTCTCACTCTAACAGAGCCCACTACCGGTTTCTGAACTCATGAAATCATTATAGTGGTCAAGGTTGGGACAGCGCCGAAATTGACGCAATTTTGCGCTTTAAGCACACTGTCAGTTTGTAATACAGAGACCTCTCTCTCAAACAGAGACCACTACCAGTTACTGAACTCATGAAATCACTATTGTGAACAAGTCTGGGACAGCATCGACATTGACGCAAGTTTGCACTATAAACGCACAGTCAATTTGTGATACAGAGACTCTCAAACAGAGCTCACTAGCAGTTTCTGAAGTCATGAAATGACTATACAGTAGTGTCCAAGTCTGGGACAGTGCAGAGAGTGGCGCAAGTGTGAAAATTCAACCGCATACAGTACATTAGTAATACAGACAACTGGGCATGTGCAGTACAATGATCTTCCATGCACCATGGCATAGCACTACATGGCGTATGGCTTGGCTCCACTGGGCATGTGCCACAGGTCCCATTGTAATCCCTCCACTGGGCACATGCAAGAAATCCCATTGTAACCCCTTGGAGCTGACAGCCACCACAGCGCAGACATTGACGCAAGTTTGCACTTTTTAAATGCACAATCAGTTTGTAAAGCCTAAGATTTAAACAGCCTTTTAAACAACAACACTACTACAGTTGTTTCACTATAGTGTCCAGAGCCGACAGTGCCAAAAAAAAATGATTCTTTTCCAGGGCTCAAGCCCGGGACCAGCATTGTTGCAAAGTGATCACCTAACCACTAGCCCACAAGCCAGCTATATTAAGAACCGCACATAGCGAGTTCATCCATGTGCACTCCACCCACCCGCTGCTGTTTTTAATAATAAAAAAATTTGTCTTCCTTTCCAAATATTGTACACAGTACCCCACTATTAGAGAATAATTCATCCCATCTCAGTGAAAGCTGTGCGTGCATCTCATTAATCTACAGTATCGGTTATACCATGATAACAACTTGGGCAACTTCACTACTGTAAAGTTATGTACAATATGTGTACTGATTTGCGTCCCGTTCTAAGAGCTTACTGTATGTATGTTATATTCAAAATATTGGTTGTGCGAACATGCAAATACTGTACAGTGCATGAATGTGATATCCATCCAATTTAAAAGTATGGTATTCAGTACAAATTACAACAGTGGAGCACTCACCACCCAGTGGTTAAGCGATGTATTACATGCCGTAGCGTATCCTTAGTTGAAGAATACCACGGTACACCACAAGTCCAGCCATCACGTAACGTTCCATGGTGCGACTCAGAGCCCTGAATGGTGCGCCTTGAACAACAAAATAGCTGGGCACATCTGTATTCTGGGACAATGCAAATCTCAAATTGTTTCTGTGAAATCTGTGTTCTGCATCATCTTGTTTTTTTTATAGATTCCACCCCAGAGTGGAGTAGGGACAAGGTTTTATCAAAACTTTCCTAAGAATAAGATACTGTAAGTTATCCATTTTTGACTCCAATGCATCAGTTCTGGTTTCAAGAGCAGTAATCTCAAGTTTAAAATAAAATACAGTGCTCTAAAGCTGAATTGGAAATGTTGCTTTGATGTTATTGGCTAGATTGTTGATAGCTGCTTTAACTATAGGATTGATTTCCATGGATGCAGTTTTTTTTAAGAAGATTGGACCTGAGAATTTGGACTTTTTAGACTTGGAGGAAATTGTAGGCTTTACTGTACATTGATTATAACAGCAAAATGCCACAGAAAAATTAGGGAAGGCAAGAAAACATTTAATTATTTAAGATATCAGATTTACTGATGACATGACCATAGGCCCAGAGGGAGGTGAATAGCATGGTAATGACTGAAAGAGCTGATGCGATGAAAATGTACTAAAAGTTGTGCTGCTGATATATTGAGCAGTGGTTGCACAATAGCACAAGGATCAATATGTGGTCTAAAAAACCCCCAGATACATAAGTGATGAAGAGCAACTGCAATACTGGTATGAATCCACATGAGGTCAGCAATCTCTTAGACCAGAGGTTCTCAAACTCGGTCCTCGGGACCCTACACAGGTCACGTTTTCCAGGTCACCCAGCAGGTGCACAGTTGTATTCATTACTCACTGACACCTTTAAAAGTTGGAGCTAGTTATTTCACTTGTGGTTCTGTGAGGAAACCTTGAAAATATGCCCTGCTTGGGGTCCTGGGACCGAGTTTGAGAACCTGTGTCTTAGATACAGGAATCAACTGTATGTTCTTAAAAGTTGCAAATATAGTGAAGGAAAGTAACTGCAGCACTTACAGTAAATGTATCCACATGAGGGCAGCAATTCTTTAATTGCAAGAGTCAACTGCATGGTCTTGAAAACTGCTGGAATAGAAAAGGGTAAAAGCAGCTGCAGAACCAGAATGTATCCACATGAGGGCAGCAGTTTCCAAATGTAGCTCTTTGTATAAGAGCAAGTTAGGATAAACCTGAATAGGATGAAACATTTATTTAATTCTGAAGTAGAATACTAGTTTGAGGTAAATACAGGATATATGTAAATAAAATATCCCAGGGTTAAATTTAGGAACAGGTGCAATGAGTATGCCAAGTGGACGAGCTGGTGCTGTGCCAGGAAGATTAGCAGGCTATGAAGAAGAGCACGGTAATCTGTGACAGTAAACTTGAAAGTCAGTCATTGTTCCTTGTGCAGAGGCTTGTCTAAATGCGCATTCCATAGATGAAAAGAAGGAAGAGTAGGTCAACTCTTTAGGAACAGCTGTGTAGGTGAGAATGCAGCAGGACTGAGTGTGATAAATCTGTGGTGTCATCTGTGTGTATGTTAAGGTTGGTGTCTGATGATCTTGGTGCTTAGTGACCACATCAGTATATGTAAGGGCTGCCTAAAAGGTATGTGGATGTACTCCCTGCACTCCTCATGCACATGGATATAGTATCTCATCCATATAATATATAACGAAAGACAGGCGGCACTCTGAACGACTGAATAAAGGACACCAACTCCGTGAGTAGTAGAAATCAACGTTTCAATGCATACTACATTTTCGTCAGAATATAAGTTTATGTGCATTATCAAGTAGTATAATATGAGGTAGAGTATCTTTAAGACTCCATCCATCATCCCAGAAGGATGTGCCCATG
The DNA here is from genome assembly GCA_031769625.1 of Taudactylus pleione. Taxonomy (NCBI): domain Eukaryota; kingdom Metazoa; phylum Chordata; class Amphibia; order Anura; family Myobatrachidae; genus Taudactylus; species Taudactylus pleione. The sequence goes on along the minus strand of JAUIMM010000329.1, from coordinate 586,187 downwards.
TCCATGAAGTAGAGAGAGAGGGAGAAGGAGAACAGCAATTAATAGACAATGGTCTCTATGTGTATCTATAATAATGCAAGTATTATCACTAAGAAAAAAAATACAGTTCATGAATCATGATGTTGTAAATGCAATTAAGCAGCAGCTAATTGTATTTAACATTATGTGGAAAGATGTGCAGCAATGCTCTTAAATCTGAAATGACTCTGACAGAGCTGCAGATTTATGCTAAAAGTCTTGTACTTTCAGGAACACATGCTAAAGATGTGCACAAGGCATAAACCAGCTGCAAGTGTGCAATAAAATACAAGCTGACAAAAGTGGCAATCTGGAGACAAATGAATCTAGATCATATTATAGGTGTGGATGCTCCTATCCACATTCAGGAGATTGCCCTGCAGCTGGGAAAGGATACACTGCATGTGGCAAAATGAATCACTTCTGCAAATACACACACACACAAAGGGGTATAATTACAAAACTGCGGGGTTTTAATAGGGGAGTTGTTACTTATAGCAACCAATCAGATTGTAGGTATTATTGTCTATAAAGTGCTCGAAAAATTATAAGTAGAATCTGATTTGTTGCTATGGGCAACAACTCCAATTCTAAAAACCCACACTTTAGTAAATATACCCAAAACAGTCTTCACAGAAGAATAAATGCAGGCAATGTATTGTGTGGTTCAACATTCTACAATATCCCCACCTGCAGAATTATCTGACAGTGATGAAATGTCAGAAGTCTTTATCTACATGATTTCTCAAGTCAGAAAAAACAAGTTCAGTCCAAAAACTGTTATCACCCTAGACAACACTTCTGTTGAATATCTAATAGATTCCAGGGCTTCTGTAAATATAGTGGATGATATCAGTTTCAAGAAACTGCATGGTAAGGTTATTTTGAATCCAACATCTTTGAAAGTATTCACTTATGGTAATAAATTACTTATTCCATTATATGGTTCTTTTGATTCTTTTGAAGTTGTTGCACACAAAAATGATAAAGGCTTAATTATTGTCACTAAATATATAAGAGGCAATCTCTTGGGATTTGATACTGCATCAGTGTTGGGAATTATACAGATTGTGGCCCACAATCACAATTCCACTCCTGCCATACATAACACTGCCAATTCCACCACTATTATACATGACACTCCTAATTCCACTCCTATTATACATAACACGCCCAATTCCACTCCTGTTTTCCATGACAGGTCCAATTCCACTCCTGTTATACATGAACCAAAAGCAATATAAAGTGATGTGTATGTTTTACTACAGGAGTATGAACATCTTTTTCACGGCATTGAAAAATTGAAAGGCTATCAAGCTCATCTTCACATTGATCACTCCATTATACCAATTGCTCAAGAACATTGGCACATTCCTGGAGCATAAGGAAGCAAGTAGAAGAGAAAATATAGGATCTTAAAAACATAGATATAAGTGAAAAGGTATCCTGCCCAACACCATGGGTATCATCTGCTGTGGTTGTGCCCAAATTAGGTCAACCAAATAAAGTGAGAATATATGTTATGTGTCATCCTAATGCAGTGGCATAACTCAGGTATTTGAAGCCCAGTGCAAGATGAAAAACATAGAGCCCCCACCAAAGTATGTGCACGCACAGAAAAAATGGACATGGCCACATACCACAAGAGACAAGGCCACTGAAAAATGGGGGAGTGTCAACATGACACACCACAGTTTCTCTGGAAACATTCTGGGAACTCTCCTTTCCATTCCATATGCACCATAATGACCTCAGTAGTAGTGCCTCTTATGCAATGCCCACTGTAGTAGTTCCCTTTATGCAATGCCCCCTGTACCAGTGCCCTTTATGCAATGCCCCCTGTAGTAGTGCCCCAAATGCATTGCCTGCAGTAGTAGTGCCCCTTATGTAATGCCTCTAGCAATAGTGCCCCTCATGCAATGTCAACTGTAGTAGTGCCCATTATGCAATGTCCCCAGTATCAGTGCCCCTTATGCAATGCCCCCTGTAGTAGTGTCCCTTATGCAATGCCCCTGTTGTAGTGCACTATATGCAGTGCCTCTTAGACAGTGCCCCCAGTAATGCCCCTTATGCAGTGCCCTCAGTAGTGTTCCTTATACCATGCCCCCAGTAGTGCCCTTTATACAGTGCACTCAGTAGTGCCCTTTATACAGTACCCTCAGTAGTGTTCCTTATGCATTGCCCCCAGTAGTACCCCTTATGCAATGCCCCTTAAACAATGCTTCTTATACAGTGCCCCCAGTAATGCCCCTTATGCAGTGCCCCCAGTAGTGTCCCTTATACAGTTCCCCAGCAGTGCCCCTTATGCAGTGACCCCAGTAGCACCTCTTATGCAGTGCCACCAGTAGTGCCTATTATTCAGTGCCCTTTAAACAATGCTTCTTATACAGTGCCCCCAGTAATGCCCCTTATGCAGTGCCCACAGTAATCCCCCTTATGCAGTGCCCTCAGTAGTGTCCCTTATACAGTGCCCCCAGTAGTGCCCCTTATACAATGCCCCTTATGTAGTGTCCCTTATACAGTACCCCCAGTAGTGCCCCTTACATATATAACACACAGACACATACAAAACAAAACACAATACTTCCCTGAATCCCCGCTCCTGTGCCATCTGCTCCTCTCGCTCGGCACTATGGGAAAGATGTCATGATGTCTCTCCCTTCACCCATTGTGGGAGCCGGAAGGTGGGGCTCATGTGTGAGCTCCAGCCTGGCTTTGGCCCTGGTTGCAGTCTATCTGACTCTCATTGGCTGCTATAACAAACACACTGCCACTGGGAAATACACTCACTGTGAGTGAGTGTACAATCGGCAGTAGCGGCAATGTTTGTTTTACTGTGTACACTGAAACCACTGACCTGGATGGCAGCCGGCAGCGCCATCCCCATTCCGCCCTTCCAGCGGTGCCCAGGACATGTGCACCCCTTGACCCCCCCATAGTTACACCACTGTCCTAATGTTGCCATTAAATGGGAGTGCCATATTACTCCTACTATGCATGATATTATATATAGACTCATAGGGGCCTGTTTCTTTCAAAATTGGATTTAAATTAAGGTTATCAACAACTGGAACTTGAAGAGTCATGACAAATAACGACATTCTCATCTCCTGTTGGGTTACGAAGATGCAAAATGCTATCATTTGGAATGATATCTGCAGTAGAAGTGTTTCAAAATGCTACCCGTCAAGTTATACAGCCAGTTCAAATGCCATCAAATGGAATTGGTATGAAATACCAATGGATAGGATGCCGGCTGTCAGTCCACAGACAGCGGCATCCTGATGGTTAGAATCCCGACAGAGGAACGCTAAGTAATGTTCCCTTTTTCTATTCAACCCTAACCCTTCTTTCCTACACCCTTATACTGACCCTCCCTACCCCGCACCATAACCCTAACCCTCCCGGTAAGTGCCTAAACCTAACCATCCCCCCTTAGTGCCTAACCATAACTCTCCCCCTTAGTGCCTACCCCTAAGCCCCCAGTGGTGCCTGAACCTAACCCTGCCCGATATCTAAACCTAACCTCCCCCTCCCACAGCCTAATGCTAACTCTGGGGTACCTGTCCCCACTGACCTTACAATCGGGATGTCATATGCCAGGATCCCAACGTCGCCATCCCATGTAATGTTGGGATTTCGGGGCTGGTGTTGTCTCGGCAATCGGGATTCCGATGTGGTGTTCCGGCAGATGGCATCTCGCTTGTGGGGATTGTAACCGCATCCCCATCAAAGATAGTGATGGTATTCTGTTTTTTTGAGCAACATGTCATGAATATGATGTGGCTCTGTATCAAGTTTTTCAGTGTCTACAAACCAGGAATTTTACACTACATAAATAGAATGCCTTTTTTTTCAACAGAAGCGCACATTTTTTTGGTCACATTTTTTCTCAAGATGGGGCGAGCCCCTGATCCGCAAAAAGTTCAGGTATAATGAATATGTTGAAACTAGGGGTGAGCGGGTTCGGATTTCTGAAATCCGAACCCCCCCGAGCCCCCCCGATCCGAGTCCGATCCGAATCAGGCTCGACTTTTCCCGCCTGACTCGGATCTGAAATCGAGGCAAAACGTCATCATCCCGCCTTCCGAGTCTCGCGGGTTTTGGATCCTATATAAGGTACCCACGTCGGCGCCATTTTCTCACTCGGCTGTGGACAGTGAAGAGGGAGGGTGGGAGTTAGGGCTGTGTAGTGTAGTGTAGTGTAGTGCTGCTGTTGTCCACTACTTCAAAGTCCATAGGGGCTGGCTGTGTTGTGCTGTGCTGCTGTTGTTAATAGGGGCTGTGTCCACTACTTCAAAGTCCATAGGGGCTGGCTGGACTGTGTTGTGCAGTCAGTTCTCCATAGGGGCTGTGTCCACTCCAAAGTCCTGTGCAGTGTCCCAGTCCTAAAGGAGTGCTGCAGTGTTGTCCAGGGGGTGCTCTGTCCATCAGGGGTGCTCCCCCCAAGTGCTAAAAAAATAATATATTTTCTGTGTTTGTGAATTGTGTGCGCAGTAGCCGCACGTGCATCAACAAAGTAGTGCCAAGCGTGCGCCTGTGTCATAAGTAAAGGGCCGGCTGGCTTGACCGTTAAGGGTGCTGTAACCCCCGAAAGTACACTCCAGTCCAAACCAAAAAAAAAATTATTTTCTGTGTTTGTGAATTGTGTGCGCAGTAGCCGCACGTGCATCAACAAAGTAGTGCCAAGCGTGCGCCTGTGTCATAAGTAAAGGGCCAGCTGGCTTGACCGTTAAGGGTGCTGTAACCCCCGAAAGTACACTCCAGTCCAAACCAAAAAAAAAAATATTTTCTGTGTTTGTGAATTGTGTGCGCAGTAGCCGCACGTGCATCAACAAAGTAGTGCCAAGCGTGCGCCTGTGTCATAAGTAAAGGGCCGGCTGGCTTGACCGTTAAAGGGTGCTGTAACCCCCGAAAGTACACTCCAGTCCAAACCAAAAAAAAAATTATTTTCTGTGTTTGTGAATTGTGTGCGCAGTAGCCGCACGTGCATCAACAAAGTAGTGCCAAGCGTGCGCCTGTGTCATAAGTAAAGGGCCGGCTGGCTTGACCGTTAAGGGTGCTGTAACCCCCGAAAGTACACTCCAGTCCAAACCAAAAAAAAAATTATTTTCTGTGTTTGTGAATTGTGTGCGCAGTAGCCGCACGTGCTTCAACAAAGTAGTGCCAAGTGTGCGCCTGTGTCATAAGTAAAGGGCCGGCTGGCTTGACCGTTAAGGGTGCTGTAACCCCCGAAAGTACACTCCAGTCCAAACCAAAAAAAAAATTATTTTCTGTGTTTGTGAATTGTGTGCGCAGTAGCTGCACGTGCATCAACAAAGTAGTGCCAAGCGTGCGCCTGTGTCATAAGTAAAGGGCCAGCTGGCTTGACCGTTAAGGGTGCTGTAACCCCCGAAAGTACACTCCAGTCCAAACCAAAAAAAAAATTATTTTCTGTGTTTGTGAATTGTGTGCGCAGTAGCCGCACGTGCATCAACAAAGTAGTGCCAAGCGTGCGCCTGTGTCATAAGTAAAGGGCCGGCTGGCTTGACCGTTAAGGGTGCTGTAACCCCCGAAAGTACACTCCAGTCCAAACCAAAAAAAAAATTATTTTCTGTGTTTGTGAATTGTGTGCGCAGTAGCCGCACGTGCATCAACAAAGTAGTGCCAAGCGTGCGCCTGTGTCATAAGTAAAGGGCCGGCTGGCTTGACCGTTAAGGGTGCTGTAACCCCCGAGAGTACACTCCAGTCCAAACCAAAAAAAAAATTATTTTCTGTGTTTGTGAATTGTGTGCGCAGTAGCCGCACGTGCATCAACAAAGTAGTGCCAAGCGTGCGCCTGTGTCATAAGTAAAGGGCCGGCTGGCTTGACCGTTAAAGGGTGCTGTAACCCCCGAAAGTACACTCCAGTCCAAACCAAAAAAAAATTATTTTCTGTTTGTGAATTGTGTGCGCAGTAGCCGCACGTGCATCAACAAAGTAGTGCCAAGCGTGCGCCTGTGTCATAAGTAAAGGGCTGGCTGGCTTGACCGTTAAGGGTGCTGTAACCCCCGAAAGTACACTCCAGTCCAAACCAAAAAAAAAATTATTTTCTGTGTTTGTGAATTGTGTGCGCAGTAGCCGCACGTGCATCAACAAAGTAGTGCCAAGCGTGCGCCTGTGTCATAAGTAAAGGGCCGGCTGGCTTGACCGTTAAGGGTGCTGTAACCCCCGAAAGTACACTCCAGTCCAAACCAAAAAAATAATTATTTTCTGTGTTTGTGAATTGTGTGCGCAGTAGCCGCACGTGCATCAACAAAGTAGTGCCAAGCGTGCGCCTGTGTCATAAGTAAAGGGCCGGCTGGCTTGACCGTTAAGGGTGCTGTAACCCCCGAAAGTACACTCCAGTCCAAACCAAAAAAAAAATTATTTTCTGTGTTTGTGAATTGTGTGCGCAGTAGCCGCACGTGCATCAACAAAGTAGTGCCAAGCGTGCGCCTGTGTCATAAGTAAAGGGCCGGCTGGCTTGACCGTTAAAGGGTGCTGTAACCCCCGAAAGTACACTCCAGTCCAAACCAAAAAAAAAATTATTTTCTGTGTTTGTGAATTGTGTGCGCAGTAGCCGCACGTGCATCAACAAAGTAGTGCCAAGCGTGCGCCTGTGTCATAAGTAAAGGGCCGGCTGGCTTGACCGTTAAGGGTGCTGTAACCCCCGAAAGTACACTCCAGTCCAAACCAAAAAAAAAATTATTTTCTGTGTTTGTGAATTGTGCGCGCAGTAGCCGCACGTGCATCAACAAAGTAGTGCCAAGCGTGCGCCTGTGTCATAAGTAAAGGGCCGGCTGGCTTGACCGTTAAGGGTGCTGTAACCCCCGAAAGTACACTCCAGTCCAAACCAAAAAAAAAATTATTTTCTGTGTTTGTGAATTGTGTGCGCAGTAGCCGCACGTGCATCAACAAAGTAGTGCCAAGCGTGCGCCTGTGTCATAAGTAAAGGGCCGGCTGGCTTGACCGTTAAGGGTGCTGTAACCCCCGAAAGTACACTCCAGTCCAAACCAAAAAAAAATTTATTTTCTGTGTTTGTGAATTGTGTGCGCAGTAGCCGCACGTGCATCAACAAAGTAGTGCCAAGCGTGCGCCTGTGTCATAAGTAAAGGGCCGGCTGGCTTGACCGTTAAGGGTGCTGTAACCCCCGAAAGTACACTCCAGTCCAAACCAAAAAAAAAATTATTTTCTGTGTTTGTGAATTGTGTGCGCAGTAGCCGCACGTGCATCAACAAAGTAGTGCCAAGCGTGCGCCTGTGTCCTAAGTAAAGGGCCGGCTGGCTTGACCGTTAAAGGGTGCTGTAACCCCCGAAAGTACACTCCAGTCCAAACCAAAAAAAAATTTATTTTCTGTGTTTGTGAATTGTGTGCGCAGTAGCCGCACGTGCATCAACAAAGTAGTGCCAAGCGTGCGCCTGTGTCATAAGTAAAGGGCCGGCTGGCTTGACCGTTAAAGGGTGCTGTAACCCCCGAAAGTACACTCCAGTCCAAACCAAAAAAAAATTATTTTCTGTGTTTGTGAATTGTGTGCGCAGTAGCCGCACGTGCATCAACAAAGTAGTGCCAAGCGTGCGCCTGTGTCATAAGTAAAGGGCCGGCTGGCTTGACCGTTAAGGGTGCTGTAACCCCCGAGAGTACACTCCAGTCCAAACCAAAAAAAAATTATTTTCTGTGTTTGTGAATTGTGTGCGCAGTAGCCGCACGTGCATCAACAAAGTAGTGCCAAGCGTGCGCCTGTGTCATAAGTAAAGGGCCGGCTGGCTTGACCGTTAAAGGGTGCTGTAACCCCCGAAAGTACACTCCAGTCCAAACCAAAAAAAAATTATTTTCTGTGTTTGTGAATTGTGTGCGCAGTAGCCGCACGTGCATCAACAAAGTAGTGCCAAGCGTGCGCCTGTGTCATAAGTAAAGGGCTGGCTGGCTTGACCGTTAAGGGTGCTGTAACCCCCGAATGTACACTCCAGTCCAAACCAAAAAAAAAATTATTTTCTGTGTTTGTGAATTGTGTGCGCAGTAGCCGCACGTGCTTCAACAAAGTAGTGCCAAGCGTGCGCCTGTGTCATAAGTAAAGGGCCGGCTGGCTTGACCGTTAAAGGGTGCTGTAACCCCCGAAAGTACACTCCAGTCCAAACCAAAAAAAAAATTATTTTCTGTGTTTGTGAATTGTGTGCGCAGTAGCCGCACGTGCATCAACAAAGTAGTGCCAAGAGTGCGCCTGTGTCATAAGGGCCGGCTGGCTTGACCGTTAAAGGGTGCTGTATCCCCCAAAGTACACTCCAGTCCAAACCAAAAAAAAAATTATTTTCTGTGTTTAGCCGCACGTATATATCAAATCGATATAACATAAATGGAGGACCAAACTTTCTCCGATAAAAATAAAATAGAGAAAGATCAAGAACCACTTCCTCCTAGTGCTGAAGCTGCTGCCACTAGTCATGACATAGACGATAACATGCCATCAACGTCGTCTGCCAAGGCCGATGCCCAATGTCATAGTAGAGGGCACATACAATCCCAAATGGCAAAGTTCAGGAAAATGACCTTGAAAAAGACATTTAAATCAGCTGAAGAGAAACGTAAACTTGCCAATATGCCATTTACGACACGGAGTGGCAAGGAACGGCTAAGGTCGATCCCTAGTATGTTCATGACTAGTGGTTCAGCTTCACATGACGATGGAAGCCCTCCTCCCACTAAAAAAATCAAAAGAGTTAAGCTGGCAAAAGCACAGCGAAGAACTGTGCTTTCTAAGAAGATATCACAAATCCCCAAGGAGAGTCCAAGTGTGGTGGTGGTTGCGATGCCTGACCTTCCCAGCACTGGACGGGAAGAGGTGGCTCTTTCCACCATTTGCACGCCCCCTGCAAGTGCTGAAAGGAGCACCCACAGTCCACTTGCTGATATGCAAATTGAAGATGTCACTGTTGAAGTACAACAGGATGAGGATACTGGTGTAGCTGGCGCTGAGGAGGAAGTTGGCGAGGAGGATTCTGATGGTGATGTGGTTTGTTTAAATCAGGCTCCGGGGGAGACAGTTGTTGTCCGTGGGATGAAAAAGCCCATCACGGTCATGCCTGGGCAGAAGACCAAACATTCCACCTCTTTGGTCTGGCAATATTTCTATCCAAATCCGGACAACAACTGTCTTGCCATATGTACCATATGTAAAGGTGAAATAAGTAGGGGTAGGGACGTCAACCACCTAGGAACATCCTCCCTTATACGGCACCTGCAGCGCGTTCATAAAAAGTTACTGTCAAGTTCAGAAACTTTGGCTAAGACCGTAAGCAGTCCAGGGACACCTAAATCCCGTTGTCCTGTTGTATCCAAGCGCCTGCAAACCACACCGTCAACTCCCTCCTCGTCAATTTCCTCCTTAGTCAGGATCGGAAGTAGTCCTGCAGGCCATGTCACTGGCATGACTGACTCTCCTATCCGGGATTCCTCTGGAGGATCCTGCATTGCTACGCCTACTGCTGCCGCTGCTGCTGTTGCTGCTGCTGGGAGTCGTTCATCATCCCAGAGAGGAAGTAGGAACACCACTACTTTTACTAAACAATTGACCCTCCAACAGTCCTTAGCGAGGAGGATGAAGTACGACAGCAGTCATCCTGAAGCAAAACGTATAACTGAGGCCTTGACTGCTATGTTGGTGTTAGATGTGTGTCCGGTATCCGCCATTAGTGCAGTGGGATTTAGACAATTGATGGAGGTAGTGTGTCCCCGGTTCCAAATCCCATCTAGATTCCACTTCACTAGGCAGGCGATACCGAGACTGTACAGAAACGTCAGAAAAAGTGTCCTCAGTGTCCTGAAAAATGCCGTTGTACACAATGTCCACTTAACCACGGACATGTGGACAAGTGGAACAGGGCAGACTAAGGACTATATGACTGTGACAGCCCACTGGGTAGATGTATCACCTTACGCAGCAACAGCAGCAGCGTCACCAGTAGCAGCATCTCAGAAACGCCAGCTCGTTACAAGGCAGGCTACGCTGTGTATCACCGGTTTCAGTAAGAGGCACACCGCCGACAACCTCTTAGAGAAACTGAGGGAAATCATCGCCCAGTGGCTTACCCCACTTAGACTCTCCTGGGGATTTGTGATATCTGACAACGCCACCAATATTGTGCGGGCATTACATCTGGGCAAATTCCAGCACGTCCCATGTTTTGCTCACACAATAAACTTGGTGGTGCAGAATTTTCTGAAAAGCGACAGGGGCGTGCAGGAGACGCTTTGGGTGGCCCGAAAAATTTCTGGCCACTTTCGCCATTCAGCGACTGCGTGCCGAAGACTGGAGCGCCAGCAAACACTCTTGAACCTGCCCCGCCATCACCTGAAGCAAGAGGTTGTGACGCGGTGGAACTCAACCCTCTATATGCTTCAGAGGATGGAGGAGCAGCAAAAGGCCATACAAGCCTATACATCCACCTATGACATAGGCAAAGGAGGGGGTATGCACCTGACTCAAGCGCAGTGGAGAATGATTTCCGTGTTGTGCAAGGTTCTCCAGCCCTTCGAACTTGCCACACGTGAAGTCAGTTCAGACACAGCCAGCTTGAGTCAGGTCATTCCCCTCATCAGGCTTTTGCAGAAGCAGCTGGAGAAAGTGAAGGAGGAGCTAAGACGGAGCGATTCCGCTCGGCATGTGGGACTTGTGGATGAAGCCCTTCATTCGCTTTGCCAGGATTCCAGGGTGGTCAATCTGTTGAAATCAGACCACTACATTTTGGCCACCGTGCTTGATCCTAGGTTTAAAGCCTATGTGGTGTCTCTCTTTCCGGCCGACACAAGCCTGCAGAGGTGCAAAGACCTGCTGGTGAACACACTGTCAGCTGAAGCGGAACGTGACACGTCAACGGCTCCTTCTTCATTTTCTCCCGCAACTGGGGCTGCCAGGAAAAAACTTAGGTATCCTAAGCAACCCGCTGGCGGTGATGCAGGGCAGGCAGGACCAAGTTTGGACATCTGGTCCGGACTGAAGGACCTGGCAAAAATTTCTGACATGTCTACTGTCACTGCATATGATACTGTCACCATTGACAGAATGGTGGAGGATTACATCGGTGACAGCATCCAAGTAGGCATGTCAGACAGTCCATACCTGTACTGGCAGGAAAAAGAGGCAATTTGGAGGCCCCTGTACAAGCTGGCTCTATTTTACCTGAGTTGCCCCCCCTCCAGTGTGTACTCCGAAAGAGTGTTTAGTGCAGCCGGGAACCTTGTCAGCGAAAGGCGTAGGAGGTTGCTTCCACAGAATGTGGAGAAGATGATGTTCATCAAAATGAATTATCAGCTCTTCCAGGGAGACCAGCCTCCAGAAGGTACAGAGGGACCTGTGGTGGTGGATTCAAGTGGGGACGAGTTAATACTTTGTGAGGATGAGGATGTACACACTGAAGAGGGTGAGGAATCGGTGGATGAGGAGGATGAGGATGACATCTTGCCTCCGTAGAGCCAGTTTGTGCAGGGACACATTAATTGCCAGCTTGTTTTGTGGGGGCCCAAACGAACCAATCATTTCAGCCACAGTTGTGTGGCAGACCCTGGCGCTGAAATGATTGATTTGTTAAAGTGTGCATGTCCTGTTTATACAACATAAGGGTGGGTGGGAGGGCCCAAGGACAATTCCATCTTGCACTTCTTTTTTTTCTTTGCATTATGTACAGTTTGGGGCCTAGTTTTTCTAACTGCCATCCTGTCTGCCACTGCAGTGTCACTCCTAGATGGGTCACGTGTTTGTGCCGCCCACTCGTGTCGCTTAGCATAGTCATCCAGCTACCTCGGTGCAACCTTTTGGACATGAAAACACTATTGTGAGGTGTGAGGTGTTCAGAATAGACTGGAAATGAGTGGAAATTAAGGTTATTGAGGTTAATAATAGCATAGGAGCAGAGAAACCAACAAATTCTGTGATTTTAGCTGTTTTTATGCTTTTTAAAAAAAAAATACAGATCCAAAACACAAAACCCAGAACCCAAAACACGGAAGGGTGGTTTTGGCAAAACCAATCCAGATCCAAAACACGAAGAAAGATCCAGATCCAAAACCAAAACACAAAACACGAAAAGTGGCCGGTGCACACCCCTAGTTGAAACCTAATAATGCTGGTCAAGTCAAGTCATTTCTTGGGATGACAAACTGTTCCCAATTCAGTCCAAATTACGCCACTCTAACAGTCCCACTTAGGGAGCTCACAAAGAAAATTGATAAATTCTTATGGACTTTTCTCTCAATCACAAGCATTTGATGACTTAAAAAAAATTCTGAAGGTTTGTGTCACAATATTATAATACAACACTGCATGGAACACAGAAATTATTGTGGATGCTAATCCCATGGGGTTTGGAGCTATTTTGACTCAGATAAATAATACCTATGGGGATCATCAAATTGTAGCATGTGCAAGACGCAGTTTGATAGTGGGAAAAAAACTTTACTCTCAGCCACAAAGGGAAGCTCTTGCAGTAGTCTGGGTTGTGAACACTTTCACTCTATTTACTGTATACGGCATAGAATTTACCATCCAGACTGATCATCAAGCACTGGTAACACTTTTTGGAAATCTGAAAAACCAGCTGCGATACAGTAATAGGGTTTATGATTACAGGCATACATTTTCTCCATAATTCATGGAGCCGTCACGGATAATCTATCAGATTACATGTCTAGACACCCTCTGATTTCTGACATCTCACAATCAGTGGAGGAGTATGTGAACTTTATTATCAACAATTAAATTCCTGATTCACTTGTTGGTGAATAGCATCAAATAGGCCTGATAAAGGGCCTGATTCTGAGATTTCCACGTATTCATGTATTGCAGTTGATAAAATATGCTAATTCCTTCCAAAGCATAGCCAAGCATAGGGACACCCACTTCTGCCTTCTCATATGTGTCTGACGACATGCAACAGCGTAAACATTGGTAACATCAGTGCACATTGGGCAGTCACACAGCATTTAAGTCAAGTCTGATCACCTGCAAACACTGCAGCCCTCCTGACACGCTGAGCTCTCATGCTGTAAAGGAGATTGCAATAGCTAAATTATGCACGCCCATGAAGCAATGTTTTATCGGGCCCGACACGCCTGCATTTTTCGAACCACCCCCAAAAGCTCACTGCCTGTCACTTACTTTGCGAATGGTTCCTCTGTACAAGGGTTTTCGCAATGCATTTGCTGCACATACACATTGAGACTTTCAAGCAAGCGCAATGGCTAACAATGACTTAATCTGCGTAAATATTGGCTTTGCGAAAATCTCTGAAACAGGCCCAAAGCCCTGTCTGCAGTAAAGTGCTATATATTTATAATGCTTGGCAGTTAAGACCGTTTCTATTTTAACAGATGAGGAACTTGATTTGTGAGCAATTCTTAAACATTGTGAGCAATTCATAAACATTGTCAAGAACTAATGCTACATAATGATTCAATCAATCTCAGAGGAGACAAAATTGTAATTCAAGCTGCTTTGAAAAAGTAATTGACATTGCCTATGCCAGACATTTAGGAATTATAAATTTATAAAGACCAAACAACTTTTACGTGAAATGGTATGGTTTCCCTCCGTGGAGCAACATGTTAAATCAGAAATCCAAAACTGTATGACATGCACCTTTCTTTCTGCACAAAATAACACAGAGCCATTAAAGATGACTGACTTACCTGACAATGGGGGAGATGTATTATAGCGGCACTTAACGTGCTGCTATAATGCTTCCTGCTTCACACACATACATTGCTAATGTCTGTTTATGGTCCGGGTGTCGGTTTGTTTTTTTGCAAAGACCCGTGGATGCTACGGAGACCAGCGTAAGGACTTAGGTGAGTTTTTTAATTTAACAGGTGCTCCCATTGGATTTCTACTGATCATGGGGACAGAACATCTGGCAGAAGGTAAATATGTGTGAGTGTGGTAGGTGCATGTAATAAACTTGTACTTACTAAGGTGTGTTGTGGTTTTTTTTTTTTAAATTTACAGCGGGGTTACAGGTGCCGGACGGTAAAAAACAATAGTTTCTATTTGACACCACTATTACCTCCGCACCCACCGCTTCAAAGGTGCGAAGAAGAACCCCAGGCTTCAGACTAATCTTGGGGTGCTTGGGAGAGGGGGCACCCCTTTGTTGGGTGACCGGCTTGGGGTGATAATGCTTTGGCTGGGGAGACCTGGTGATAAGGTACCCTGGCTGTGGCATTACACCCAGGCCAGATTTGAGTCCAGTGCTAGTTTTAAAACTAGGGGGACTACTACACTATTTTTCCCCCCTATTTTTAAAACCAGGACTGGTTAGCAGCCCAGTGATGGTTCCTAAAATACTGGGGGAACACTATTCATTTCCCCCCTGTATTTTTTAGGAACCAGGCCAGGCTAAGAAGCCTGGGGCTGATTATGCTTTATGGGGAGGGACCCTATATAATTTTTTTAATATTAACCCTTTAGATAATGTTTACATGCAGAACATACACAAATCACACTGATCTGTGTATGTTTCTGCCAAACTCACAGCTCAGGAGGTGGTCTATTTGAAACTTCTAATTAGCTGAGAGTTTGCTACAATTACACCCGAGATTGTAATCTCATTTATTAGTAAATTAAAGAGTTGTATCTTTTTCAAGAAAGGTACTTCCGAGTTTAGTCAATTTGAGTTTGCAATCTCACCCGAGTTTTTCACCCAAATTTGCTATCTCGGACCAACACGATTCTTAGTATATTTACTCCTAGGTGGCTGAGTGTTCTGTGAGTGAACTGCTGGCACTGCTCATCTCAGGAGGCTGGGGCACCCTGAGTCAGGGCAACTACTGACGTTGGTCAGTGAGCCCTCCAACCTAATTGGTAGCTAATAAGTAAAGGTATGCTCTGGGTGACACAAAGCAGTGTGCCCTGGCTGGAGAAAGTTGGTATAAAAAATATGTCCCAAAGAGAAGAGGGGTGAGTTAAAGGCAGCACATAGAGGACAGGGGAGAGGTGAGGGTGACACGGTGCATTTATTATCCAGCAAAACACAGTAACTTTGCTTTTTTCAATTCAACTTAGCCTCAAATGCTTGAAACCAAGGCCCACTTTATCAATATTCAGTTCAGGGAGAGGGGGACACCGTAGTATAGACATGCTCTGGCCACCATGGCTCCACGCTACTCCTCTGGATCTTGTCCAGAGTCACTGCATGCCACAATACAGCCATCTTCCTCAGCAGTATCCATAGGCAACAGCAATAGGACACTATACATTGGCACAGTACCGGATCAGTGTGCCACAATCTCGCTTTCCGTAGTTAATTGCTTGGAGCCAGCACCTGGCTGAGACAGCTGTCCTATGTACAGGACTCTCCCCTCTGTCCTCTGTGGGGAGTCTGTAGGCTGCAGGCTATTAGGGCTAGTCTGTGTTGATGAATATAACTGATGTGGATGTATAGATGAGGGCAGCAAAGTGTTTTGTCCACTGCTATGGACTTTTTCAAGCTGAATGGAAATACATACAATGGTAAATACATACTAGATGCTGTGGATGAGTTTTCACAATATCCTTTTCATTAAATAATATTTTCAACATCTGTCTTACCAGCGTTGGATAAAATTTCCAGTACTTATGGAATTCCAGGAATGATAGACAGATAATAATCAGGAATTTTTAGGTGATAATTTCAAGGTGAAAGACAGATAATAGTCCGCCATTTCTAGGTGATGATTTCTGTAAATTCATGAAACATTTTGGAATTCGACATCACAAAAATGACTCCATTGTGGCCACAAGATAATTGTATTGTTTAATGTTTCATGCATAATCTTGGAAATTAGATAACGATTTGAAAAGTATCACAAATTCCAACAATCCTCAAATCAATTTTTTAGACAATATCAAACAATGCCTCGCTCCACAACAAATGTACCTCATCAGACATTAATATTTCAAAGAAAAGTGATTAGATCCACTCTTCCAGAAATTTATTTGACTTCTTCATCTAAAGATCATCTGGTTTGAAAAACAGAACTCCAACTGCCAATAAACAAAAGGCTAAACAAAATGCAAACCGGAAAAGGAGAGCTAATGTTTTTGACTTACAAGAAAGAGATTATGTTCTAGAAAAACAAAATGTAATATGCAAGGACAAGACTGCTTTCCACCCAAGACCTACGACTTTAGTAAAAAAGGAAAAGAACAATGATTATTGCAGAAAATGAAAATCAGACAGTGACAAGGAATTTGTCATATTTCAAGAAGATGATTCCATCTTTATCTTCTGATGCACCATCTCTAGAGGATGTCATCACAGCACATTTACCATCCTCAGCACCAAGTGATCCTCACATGGAATCTGTTTCTTTGAGTGAAGGATCACACATTCAGAGTCGGCTAATTGGGCAGATATGACTCCTCATTTACCACCTATAGCCTGTTGTTCTAGAAGGTTTTCCAACGAGAGAGAGAGAGAACAAAGAAAAAAAATAGCACTGAACAGATGATGGTGTCTGTGTTTATCTGTAATAATACAAATATTACCATCAAGAAATAAAATACACAATCAACATACTTGATATGTCATTGCTATAAGGAAAGGTAACATCAGAGCATAACAATGTCTATGTACAGTATACAGCCAGCTTCAATCAAGGAAGCATGTTATTCTCTCCAGCTGCGAGATACGGTGATGATGAGAAACGTTCTGTGATTGGATGCCATTACAAAATATTGGGAAAGTCCTTACAAAGTGTTCTTCATGACTCCAACAGCTGTGAAGGTGGAAAAATATCTACCTGGATTCACACATCACATTGCAAGATGGTATTCTTAGTTAACAGCTTTTAATTAATCAGGAGTCAGCAGAAAATGTCTTTCAAACTCATAAATATTCTAACTAAGGGCCTGATTCAGAGTTGGGAATAGAGAGAGATCTCTCTCTCAACTGATCATCTCGGTGAAACCATGCTGCACTGCAGGTGGGGCAGATTTAAAATGTGCAGAGCGATTTAGGTTTGGGAGGGACGTGTCCAAACTGACATCTAAAGTGCAGTGTAATAATAAAGATGTGCAGTATTTGTGAGCTACATGCAAAAGCAGCCAGTATTTACACTACATGCAATAAAAATTATGTATTTACACCCCTTGCATTGCAACATGGTTTGCCCAGGTACACAGTTAAGTGCTACCTCTCTCTCTATTCCCAACTCTGAATCAGGCCCTAAGGTCACAGTGAGCTGGGGCCAGTGGCAGAGCTGAGTCCAATGAAGCTGTATTCCTGCCTTGTCCCTTACCCCATGAGATGACATGAGGGGCAGTGTTGTGAGAAGTAGAAAGTAAAGAGCTGCTTGGATGCTCTAGGTGGCTCTACACAAAGCAGGGTGCATGCCTGCAACATTTTTTGGAAGCACCAGGTAGAACTGAAGCAATGCTACTGGGCACCGTGTGCCATTCCAAACACCCTGCCAACCACATGCAGGGGCTGTGGTGTAAGAATAGCTGCCCCCATGGACCTGCACCCTGGACAATGGCAACACTCACATACCCTGCCCTACGGGGATGGCTGGGACCACAGTAATGCATACAGGCATCTGCCACCATAGAACAATAAACACACATGAACCATTTAGTATGTCACCCTTTTTTAATCAATATAGAACATTATGTGCCATATTCAATTAGTTTGCATACACGGAAAAGTTTTGCCTGCCCGACTTTTCACCGACATTGCGTGGTTTGGATGCAGAAACATATCGCGCGTGTCTCTGCTATTTGCCATATTCAATTACAAACTACGCAAAAACGGCAAGCAGAGAATTCAGAACAAATGGAAAGTGCTGTAAAAATTGGGGAAATCAGCCTGAACCCCCCAAAAAGATGCACTAACATTGGGGATCAATGTAGATGTATCCGAATAGCCATAATAAAACTGGTTGGGGTTCTTAAGTTGTTTCAATAGCTTATTAGTGTCTTTGCACAAGTGGTGAAGAATGGCATTAAGCAGTACTTTTTGGGTGAAATAAATTGTCCTGTCAAAATTGGGGTACTTGAAAATGGGTACTAGCGTATTTTTAAAGTCTCTAAAGTGATGTTTTAAAAAACGTGAAAAACGCACTTGTAGCTTGCACCTGTAATCCCAAAAACACCTGACCCATCCTTGCAGACCCCTAAGGCGGCTATTTCTCTAGTTTTTATGCATGCCCCCCACTTTTTACTTTTCTCCTGGGATGTTTTGACACAGTTGTCCTTTGGGGGCTGTCCCAAGGGTTCTGAGTGGTTTCCCCATGTTTGTACCCGAAAATAAAAATTTTGCTCTTCTTTTCTCCTGCTTTTCTTCGGCAAATTTTTTTCACCTATTACATTGCATTGACTTTCCGCATAGGCGAAAACCGGCTGGAATTGAATTTGGAGATAAGTTCCAACTACGCGAAAAAGCCCCGATCGGCGATACTTTTCCACGGATAACGACTTTTCGCTTGTAATTGAATACTGCCCTATGTATAAAACTCTAGACCTTAACTGCCTGCCAATCTAGTTCTAAGTGATAAATACAGTAGTGGTACTGTACATGACATCATTTAATGACAGTATTTTACAAATCAACTGTATACTAACTTATAACGTGTTTCACATCTATACTGATACTTTATCAAGGATGTTTGTTACTTGCTTGAAGTTCCTTTTTTATTCAGAAAAAAACTTTGATAAAAACTTTATTGTTCCAATATATAAAAAACAGACAACATTGTGGGCAGATTTACAGTATGCAGCTCAGGGAAGTTATACTGTAACACCCACTATAAGGACAGGTAATGCTAGGTGTGGTGTAATAGATTGCTTACCAAGCAACACTGTCCTGAATAGTCCTGTAACTTTCCGGATGGTGATGATTAGATACAGGCAAATGGGGTACAATTAAAATAAGTATTTATTTAACTGTATTTGTGCTATAATAAACAATTATCACACCAACATTACATTGAATTAATTACATTACAATTGTTTAGACACTCTTTTAAGTGAATAAGATACAATTGGATCCATGTTTTTTTTATTAAACAGGAACTCTGGATTCTCATTTTGACTGTGGAAATAATAGATTAACCGCAAACATGCATATAACGTTGCATTCAAGTGTACTAGCTCAAATGAAGAAAAATGACTGAAGGTTACTTGGTGCACCAAGAAAAACAACAGACAATAGTCTCTAGTCCTACCACTGCATGCAAGAGATTATGGCCCTCATTCAGACCCGGACGCAAGTGGCCGTTCGTACGTTCGGCGTACGTAAAAAAATATTTAAATTCAAGCACTCGCTCATATTTTCGCACGCAGCCAAACATCCTCCCCAAACTCAAGTGACCCCTCCTCTAACTAACGAGCATGCCAAATAGCGAGCGTACATCCCCGAAGTGGCTTGAAGGGAACGCACGCACTAGTACTACCCGGAAGTTGGACTGTCAGATTTCGATTAACTGCTCGTTTATTCTGCCTACCTCCCTCAATCGTATCATGCCAATCAATATATCAATTCGCTAAATTGTTTTTTTTTTTTTTTTTTTTAACACAATGCAATAAACTTTATTCATGTCCGTGTTTGTGTTTACCCGCAGAATACGTACGGCTTAAACATTCGCTTTTAATTGTCAAAATACATGTTAGCCCCAATTAAATAATTGTTCTTTTTGTTTTTCTACCCGCATATTTCCCGGAGTTCATTTCTTTATTTAAATTTGCTTACGCATGTCACTGCATCAAGCCTATCATAAGTCTCAAGAGATTTCTGGCCCTGTCGAACACATGACTCATACACCAACCAATAGAATTGGTCCTGTTAATTTCCGAAATACATTAGCCAACCAAAAAATTTTGGGGCACTTTATTAAAAATTATTTTTATTAAAAACACCATTGCCATCATGAGAGCCTCCGCATTCACCAGGCGCGAGCTGCTGGTGCTAACGGAGGTCATGGATAGGCGGATCACCAGCCAGCCTCCACCCATCACCAACCGCGAAAAGCGTTCCGCATATGCGGAGGTACGGGCCCGCCTGTGCTCCTTCGGCTCACGCCGCCAGATCGGGAAGCTGGAGCGCAGGTGGTCGGACCTGCAACGGCGGACGCCCCGCTTGCTGGCATGCTTTCGCATGCAGATCGCCGAAAGTAAGTTTTAGGGACTGTGGTTTTCATGTTTGTCTTTGTGGCCCTAACTGCGTGTGCATGTTTTCCCTGTATTTCATATTTATTCATTGTACTCATATCTGCATGGCCATGTTTTCCCTGTATTTCATATTTATTCATTGTACTCATATCTGCATGGCCATGGTTTCCCTGTATTTCATATTTATTCATTGTACTCAGATCTGCATGGCCATGTTTTCCCTGTATTTCATATTTATTCATTGTACTCATATCTGCATGGCCATGTTTTCCCTGTATTTCATATTTATTCATTGTACTCAGATCTGCATGGCCATGTTTTCCCTGTATTTCATATTTATTCATTGTACTCAGATCTGCATGGTCCTTTTTTTGGGGGGGGATTCGAAAATGGTGTTTTTCGCGGATTTGTGTTGAAACTAACCACAATTTGTTTCACATCTTTTAGGGGCCCAGCGAAGACTACGCCATCATCGTCCGGCCAGACGGCACTCACGGCCACTCTCCCCAACCCCCAGCCAACACTCCACTACCACTAATTCCCCTATTCCCCACTCCTCCCCAGCCTTCCAAGACCCTCAGGCTGAAATTTCGGGGCTCCTTCCCCTCCGTCCCAATTCCCCCTCTCCTCCAACCACCCCTCTTAGAATTACCCCCTCCCCGGAGTCGGTAATTACCCCGCCCCGATCTTTGGGGAATGGAGGCACGTCCGAGGAGGACGATGGAGGGCCTTCCGGAGCTGGCGTTGTATCTTCCGGTATGTCTTTCTTTGGGTTTATTTATCGACACAAACTGTTTGTATGTAATCATGTGTGGTTCCTTTTTTTGGGGTTTTTGGCTACACTTTTGGGGATTTTGCCGATTGCCTTTACCTGTTACTGCTGATTTCAACATACACCTATCACACCTGTCGGAATTTGTACATTGGCCTTGTATTTTTGGCCTACACCATTTTTGGTTGATGTGTTTTAATGGTGTAATTATGTTTTTTTTTTGGGGGGGGGTTTTGGTTTTGGCTTGTTTTTTAATGTGGTTTCATTATTGTTGAATTAATCCACACACTTTTCTCACCCACAGAGGAACAGAGGCGTCGGGAAGAATTAGCCGCCTGTGTGGCCCGGATATGCCACAATATAATCAGTGTGCTGGTGGTCCTTGACCATATGTCGGTCCTCCTTAGGGATTGTTTTTTTTTTTTTTTGCCCATTTTATAAATAAAGTGTTATTTTCTAAGTAACGTTCTGGCTCATTCATTTTTTATAAATCACAGATTGTTTACCCTGACATAAGTAGACTGTTCCTGCAAGGATTACCAATTTTGGACACTAAGATTGTGTGTTGTATTTTTATGTAAAACAGGCACAAAAAACACCTAACAGTAACAATCTCATTTCACTTTTTTGGTGTAGTCACAATTAGATATTACTACATTTTACAGGTTCCTAGTTGGGGGGCAAGCTGCTTAGGCCAATCTTACGAAGCCAAATGATTGTACAGGCTTCCTTTGGGTGTTGTTTTGGACCCTGAAAACATATTACATTTTAGCTCCACTGGCGTCAGTACTGGATTACCCCTTAGTCAAATGTAACGTGTGTGAACCTGGTTACACTTGCTTGTAACGTTCCAAAAAAGGTACAACATTTCACTGTCAAAACATTTATTCACAACATAACTGAAAAATCAAAGTGGTCACTAACAAACAAAACACACAGTGATAATCACAAATACAACACATACCAACAAAACCAAATAAAAAAACAACAAATCAAGAACTGGTTGACGAAGGACCTTGCCAACATGATTCCACAAATATGGCGTTGCAATATGGGTTCCATAATATATCCCCAAAATGGCCACATACAGGTTTTTTAAGGGTAGCAGGAAGTAGTCATCGTTGGAGTGCCAAAGATTATGTGAAAAAACAAGATGGAGAAAATAAAAATAAATAATTAGATGTTCTCAAACAAACCCTACCACATTAGGTATAAACACTGTTGTTTTGTCAATAATTACCTAAAAAATCTGGCCACCACATCATCGCGTATGGCCCCCCCACATACTGACCTCCGACCAACCTCGGGGGGCCATCCTCAGGTAAGGCATCCTCTGGCTGCATTGGGACACCACTCCTTATGGCGATGTTGTGAAATATCCCACACAGGACCACAATTTTCGAAACCATATCCGGCAAATACATGAGCTCGCCACCAGAGCGGTGGAGGCATCTGAATCGGCCTTTTAAAAGGCCGATACAGTGCTCCACCACTTGCCTGGTGGCTGTAAGTGCGGAATTATACTCACTTTGTGGCCCTGGTGTGGGAGCCAAATAAGGAGTGAGCAGCCAGGGCGTGCAATGGTAGCCACTGTCTCCTGTGAAAAAGAATAGACAACATCAGGATCACTCTGTATGAAGCTTAACATTTTTATGTACTAAAGGTCTCCACTTACCCAGAAGCCACGCATCACCAGCTTGTAGTTTGGTTAATTTGTGCCATATCCCTAATTGCCGGATGATGAAGGAGTCATGTGCACTTCCTGGTATTTTTGCATTCAGGGACAGGATCTGGAGGGAGGCATCACATACCACCATTACATTGAGGGAGTGATAGTGTTTCCGGTTTCTAAATATTGCCTCCAGCCGTGCTGGAGGCTGAAGTGGTATGTGAGTACCATCCACAACCCCTATGATGAGTGGGAAGCCAGCTATTTGGTAAAAATTGGCCTTAGCCACACTAAGGGCACCCATATCCAAAGGCATTTGAATAAAATGATGGAGGTGCTTGAAAAGTGCCTCCATCACTGCCCTCAGGATCCGGGAAAAGGAGGATTGTGATATGCCCGCCACTATTCCCACCATTGTTTGGAACGATCCTGAGGCACAGAAATGTAACACCGCCATAAATTGCGTAAGTGGTGGTATTGCTGTAGGACTGTCAATTTGCAGCTCAAGATCACTCTCTATTAATGAGAGAGTGTCTAGGATGATTTTGGGAGGAAGACGGTAGCGTCTTAAAACCTCATCATCGGGCATTCCAAAAAGTGTGACACGTGTTTGAAATATCTGGGGCCTTGCACGCCTATGATGCCTACTCCTGGGATGAGATTGAGGTTGGTCGGCTTCCGGGAGCATGGCCAGAACAATCCGATCCATATCAACCAGAAATGGCAAGATTTGAATGTCAGGCTTTTTAACCCCCCCAAAAATTAAACTTTTTACTTAGCTTGAAGATACCATCCATTGATGCTTACATGTCGGGGTATTGTCATGATATGTGGAAACTGGAAATAATCACAACATAAATATACATCATTTAATGCTGGCCATTTCTGAATCAAAAATTTAAGCAAGACAAAACATAAAAGGGGAGAAACACACATTTGGGCAAAGAGCAAAATGACATTGCGCACACTACATCAAATTGAGGCCAAATGTAAGCAACAAATGCTAAAGAGAAAACACAAACAATTTTAAGGGATGAATAAGCATTTCAAAAAGCGCTAATTAGTTCGCAAATACAAGTCACAATAGAAAGTATTAAAAATGCGCTAATTAATTCGCAAATACAAGTCACAATAGAAAGTATTAAAAATGCGCTAATTAGTTCGCAAATACAAGTCACAATAGAAAGTATTAAAAATGCGCTAATTAGTTCGCAAATACAAGTTCATAAAACGCAGCTAAAAACAAAAAAAAACACAGATTTCGGATTTTGAAAATCAAAGGTTACATGTGTAAGGCCAACCAAAGTTGCGTAAAGACAAACAAGAACATTTACAAAACAATTTAACTAATGAACTTACCAAGAGATAATATATAAGAATCCGGATCAAAAGGTCTTTGGGGCAGAGCCAAAATAAAACCTAAGAGAGATGAAATGACGCCAAAAAAGTTAGAAAAATCTTAAACAGAAGGAGACACAAATTGTACCAAAGTTTGAATTTCCAAAACTTACCAAAACTGGAAACGGCCAAAAAAATTAGAAACGAAACAAAGCGAACGGAACTAAAAAAACAATAAATCCAAAAAAAAGACTTCCAACAACGAAAACTTCTACACCAGCCAACAATCAACTCCAACCAACGTAACCTCCAACATTCAAAAAACGCCACCTCGACTCGAGACGCCCCAAGCCATAAATAGTGTTTAGTTTCCCGCACAAATTAAGGAGGGATCATAGGAACGCACAATCAATGATGCGGCCGAAAAATAAGGTCGCATGTATAAATACGTCACGAACCAAAACAAACATTCTGGTGTATTTCTTGTTTGAAGCTCAGACATGGCTACAGACTAGGGAAACAATGGACAACAGTCTGGCGGTAAGTATTTCAGGCATCTTGACTCAATGATTAATTAGAAACATAATATTGTGCAAGTTGTGAAGTTGAGAATTCTCCAAAATTACACAAATAGGTGAGGAGGATGACATGGAAGAGGCTGCTGGGCCCAGTATTCCGGGCAAAGCTGCCAAAAAGAAAAGGCAGCCACAATTCACAAGAAAGGAGATGGAGGTTTTGATTCAGAAGTGTGTGGACATCCTGCCACAGGCAGACAGGAATATGAGTGCAAGCCAGAAGTGGAGAATGTGGGAAGAGGTAGCCGTTGATGTCAATAGGGTGGGTGATTATGTCCGTCTAGCCCGGGATGTCAAATGGCGGTAAGTAAACACTTGCCCCCCTAAAACCAAAACCCATTTAAAACAAAAGGATAATGGTTCCAATTTCACCCACAGATGGGCCGACTTCAAATATCGCCTGAAGCAAAAACTGGCGGACAGGGCTAGGCATGCAAGGGGGACAGGTGGGGGTCCCACCCCTGTGTCATTGGAGTTGACTGATTTAGAAGAGCTGGCACAGGGGTGTGTGCAGCCTGTGGAGTTGTTTGGCGTGTCCAACATGGATACGGACATGCCAGACTTTGCGGCTCCTCATGTTGTCCCAGGTAAATATTGTGATGTCACCAACTCTGAAATGTTATTGTGCCAATATGTAGATTCTAATGTGACTCTTTTCTCATTTTTCCAACAGAGACACAGGCGGATGAGTCTGCTCCAGAGTGGAGCCTTGGCCGCAGAATTTCTGCTGGCTCTGCAGGGGAGGAACCAGTACATCCGGCTGAGGACCCTGCAGAAGCCAGTCCAGGGCAATCCCCCTCGCAGGCAGTGTCCCTCCTCACAGAACTCAATTTTAAATCGGATTTCCATACGGAGATTCTGCAGAGGATGGATGCCAGTCTGGTACGGGTGGCTGAGGCCCTTGAGCAAAATGCTGCGGCCAACGTGACCATTGGTCAGGCCCTGGCAGAAAATACCAGGGCCAACATCCGCATCGCCACTGCCCTGGAGCAGCTCGTTCGCCAGCACATGGTGGAGCCGACCTCCCTTCCTGCCGGAACATCAGGATCCTCCACCTCTGGCACAACATCAGCCAATCCTCCAAATGTGCCTAGCCCTGTGCCTAGTCCAGAGGCCACAACATCTGCCTCTGGACAGGCCAGCCTGATGACATCCCGGACCTGGTCTGGCGCCCTCCCTCCCCCAGCCAAACGGCCGAAAAAACGGTGACAGCATTGGCTACTTTTCCCACACTCCTTCTGTGCTTGCCTCATATTCCTTTCTGGCCAAAACTTCCCTCTCCTTTCTTGTGAATTGTTTTTAATTTTTGCATTTACGTTTACCAACAATTTATTGTTTGCACAATTAATAAATATTGTGGAATGAACACTGCCAAAAATGTTTTTGTTAAATATGTGCATTTATTTTTTGGGGGATACCAATAAATTTACATCAAATGTACGACTTTGTATTCTGACATTATTGTAAAAATGGGTTACATTTAATACGGGCCCACAAGCCAACAACGTTCAACCTAAAAAATTACACATTGGAAAAAAAGGGCTCGTTAAGGAACGTTTAAAACATTACCTAAGGATGAAAATTCACCTTGCAAACACAAAATGAGGCACCAAATCTAAACATGATGACATTATTGTTACAATAGTCCAAAAACAACACATTGCGGCCAAAATACACCCCCACAAATGTACGCTAATTGATTGAGTAATCCAGACATTAGCAGCTATGATTTCCACCTGCGTTCGGTTTTGTGCTATCCAAAAAACTGCTTTCCAAAAACATACCAAGCCGGTTTTCAATCAAACACTAATTGATTTTCTGACAAGCCGTGATTAATCGATGCAACATCGTGGAGTGCCGGGACGGAGGAGAAGGCCATCGCCACTGTGGTCGAGTTATCCAACCCCTAAGCTGTGCGAGCATTTTGAAGGGAAAAAGGATCATCCAGTGACGTATGAGTTGGTACGAACACATTTGACGTTCGCATTTGTTAATGTATGTACGCCCAAAAAACGCCTCGCCACGCCTGCGTTTTTCCATCTCCTCCCCCGTCAACACCCAAAAACGCCCTGTTCTGTCAATCACATTTGACATGTCACTTCCTGTACGCTATTTGACGAACGAGACAAAAAAAGCTTGCAATCTGCCGTACGCACATGCGCAGTGTAACACCGACGCATGCGCGGTTAGGCAACATCGGAACGCAACGAGCATACTGCTGTTAACGAGCGGCTCTGAATCAGGGCCTATCTGTCTATTAGTTAGTATTTGCAAAATGTTGCCCGGGTTGAAGGTTAATTTGTGGAGGATGAGTCAAAGTGACCTCTATTTTTACGAAGTCCTGCACTGCCACTTTCTAATAAGTTAAAGTTTATTTATAGGAAATGTGGATATTCACAATGTAATCATCTCTGCATTCTCATGTATAATAATGTTGATAACTGACCTGGGCACTATGGCCCTGATTCAGAGCCGGACGCTCTGACCAGAGCGCTCGCTCTGAATCAGGGCCCACCTCCATTACTATGGAGCGTCCTCCTGGACGCTCGTATCGCTGTGGGTCACCACCCACCACCCACAGCATATACGAGCGTGCAGGATGATGGCCGCGATGGTCTTGATCATCGCGACCATCGAAACTGCGAGCAAAAGCCTGCGGTTGAGTTTTTCAACCGCAAGGCCAGGAGTGATTTTGGCTCTATCAGAGCCAAAATCACTCCCACTGACATCACTAGTGATGTCAGTGGGGCCGGCTTCAGACGGTAGGCGTTCCCATGGGAACGCCTCCGTCTGGCAGGCACGCCACCGGCACGCCCACCAAAGGGGGCGTGCTGTCAGTCAACATCGACAGCACGCCCCCTTTGATGAGACACTCTGAGCGAAGGAAAGTCATACGCTCGTCGGGTCTCGCACATGCGCACGACGGAGCTCCCTCCGTTGTGCGCATGCGCAGTGCGGACCATCGACCCACTTGCGAGCGGACAGCCGCTCGCGAGTGGGTCTGAATGAGGGCCTATGTTTAATGCAACACTATTTCTCTAGAAGCAGCTGGTTGGTACAGTATCTGATTAAGGTCAACTAGAGTTAATTGTATCAAACCTCTCCTGGCTACACTTCCTGGTTCTTTTTTATATATGGTTCTATACAGAGGCCACTTTACTAGATCAACAGGGTATTCTGCGGGAACACAGGTTGTAGGTGGAGAAATGCACTGCTGTCTATTTACACTCTTGTCCTCTGTAAGCGGATACAATATAAGCTTATGCACTGAAGTTGGTATCACCTGGAGAGGTATATTGCGTCTGATGATTTATTTTATTCAAGCTGACTCCTCACATATAGTGCACTGCTGTTGTGCCCAATTAATTTTGCCTGCGTACCGAATAATGTAGTCTTTGAGGACTATCTGCACTGCTGCACCGAGTCTATTAATGTTTTCCCAGCTACTAGTCCCTGTTTGGTCTGGAGCTGACTTTGACTGATGGGTTTGAGATAGCAGGGGTTGGATGTTACTCACTGCTCCGCCTCCATCCTGCTCCATTCTGTGAAGCCGCGCCTCAGCTCTCGGCACTCTCCAGCCCGGCTGTCAGTCACCAAGAGGGGGAAGTCTCGCTGGTGGCCCCTGTTGATGCTGCTTCCTCCCGGCAGTGTCCTTGCAGTTCTCTGGCTGCTCTGCACCCGGATCTCCTTCTGGCAGCGACGATCATCACCACCCACACCAGTCCTGCCAATGGCTTTTCCCCAACAGTGCTCCGGTAAGTCCCATCTCCTTCACCTCAGGCAACACTACCCAGCGGCCCCTGCGGGAGTCTCTTTTTACTTAGCCCACTATGGGGCTTCCTCTCCCCCTACACAGCGGCTGCATTATCTGTCCCTTGCTGCATGCCCATCAGTCCACACAGACCAAGTGGGAAGCCTGCTCCAAATTCCCCTCTATGAGGGGTGGACACTATAAATAAATGGGCAGCTCTCTCAGTCCAAAAGAGTATACAGTACATTTGTGAACCAGCATCTTTTTAGTGCACATATTTTAATTATCATTTTCTTAACTGTATATATATGTAAATGTATGAACTAGACCACAGGTTCTCAAACTCAGTCCTCAGGACCCCAAACAGTGCATGTTTTCCAGGTCTCCTTACAGAATCACAAGATAAATAATTAGCTCCACCTGTGGATCTTTTAAATATGTTAGTGTGTAATGAATACACCTGTGCACTTGCTGGGTGACCTGGAATATGTGACCTGTGTGGGGTCCTGAGGACAGAGTTTGAGAATCACTAAACTAGACAATCAACACCTTCAGGGGTATCACAATAAAGTGGAGAGTGATAAACGACCAACCAATCAGCTCCCAACTGTCATTTTTCAAACACAGCCTGTAACATGGAAGTTGGGAGCTGATTGGTTGGTCATTTATCACTTTGCACTTTATCACTTTCCAGAGCTTCATACATCTGCCCCTTGTGCGCAGGTTTAAAAGAGCTGCTGGCTCATGTTTCAAAGTGCACGTCCATTTTTTCATGTGGAACAAATATATGTATCAATGTAAATGTTACAATGTTAAAAGCATGAATGTTGCCATATTATACTTCCCCTGCAGTTTTAGATTTGCAAGCGACTATTATAGCTAAAAGAGAGAGATTTTTAAAATATATGTTAATATATATAAAATATAAAAATGTGTAAAATGTATAAAAATATAAAAAACAACATTTTTGGGAAAGTAAAAATCATTTATGTCCCACTGAACTGTGTAGATTTTATTCTTCTAGAAAGACACTACGTTTAATATCTATGTTTATCCCTCTTGGGGTCAGTGTTTCTAATGTATGTATCCGTTTAATTTTACACTTTTTAAGGGGTCACAATGTTTCCTCCTCCCCAATGAGTCAATATCTTCTGGATCTCCAGGAATTTTAAGCCACTTGGGTCTTTATTGTGTCTTTCCAATAAATGTTTTGATAAGCTGTGCGTTATTAATCTTTTTTTTATATTGCATATTTGTTCCGCTCTCCGTATTTTTACTTTTCTGTTCGCTTGGCCCACATATTATTGTCCACAAGGGCACTCAAACAAATAGATTGCCCTCTCTGTCTCGCATGTAATGTGATCCTTAATCTTATGCTTCCTGTGGTTTTGATTGAAATTAAATTCTTCTGTTTTTCTTATTGTTTTGTATTCATGGTTCTTGCAACCTTTGCATGAAAGACAAAGAAAGAATCCTTTATTTTCTGTTTCTCTTTTAATTGGGATGTAACTTCTAGTCAATTCTGTCTTCAAGTTACTTGCTTTTTTGTAGATAAATTTTGTTTTATCCCCAATTATTGGTTTAAAATCATCATAATCTAGATGGAAGATATGCCAATGTTTTTTTTATATATACTTACTATGACTTAGTGATTGCTATTAAATCGTGTTACAGTATTAGTGTTACCTATGGATTTTTGGTGCTTTTTGTCAGTATTGGATAATTTATTTTCTAATCTTTTTTCATTATATCTGTTATCTGTTTTTTTTTCAGATTTTCTTCTTTGTATCCTTTCTCAAGACATTTTTGTTTTCATTCTTTACTTTGTGTGATCAAATTTTCCTCGTCTGTACAATTCCTTTGTAACCTTCTAATCTGTCCACCTGGGATATTGTGTACCCATTTTCTGTGGTGATTGCTTGATACATCCAGGATGTTGTTTCCGTCCACTTCTCTTATGTGCGTTCTGTTTTTTTTCCTGTTGTCTTTGTATTCCTAGATATAGAAATATTTATCAATCATACTTTTGCTGCTTGTAGTGGTGAATTCTAGACCAATTCTGTTCGCATTTATATATTCTTTGTACTCCACTAATTTAATTTCAGGACCATCCCATATAAAGAGGACGTCATCTATGTATCATCTCCAGCAAATCAGGTTTTCTATATAGCTATTAGTCTTCCAAATGTAGTTGTCTTCCAATTTTGCTATGAAGAGTTTTGCATAGCTAGGTGTGAAAAATAGTGCCCAAAATTTCCATTGTACCAGAAATAATTATTAATTAAAATAAATTCAAATTTACTCATAATAAAATTAATTTGGCTCATGGGAAAATCCACATCTTGTATGAGGTAATATCTCATGTGTTCACAACCAAGTTTGTGATCAATACATGTGCATAATGGCTTAACATTACTAGTACACAAAAAGGTATCCTTCCTTCCACTGTAAATCTTCCAACAGTTGTAAAACTTGGATGGTATCTTTCAAATAATTATATTGTTGATGCACTCATTTCTGTAGATAATAATCTATGTACTGCGAAATTTTGGAAGTTATTGATCCAATTCCTGACACTATAGGTCAGCCTGGTGGGTTTAGCTTATCCATATGTAATTTTGGTAGGTGATAAAACACAAGGATTTCACTTTTCAGTAATCATATTCTTTCTTAGTCAGGATTCCTAATTCTAAACCTTCTGTGTGTTATCAATCTACTTTAGTATATTTTCATTGGCTCTCTTTCTTGCAGCTTATATGTTGTTGAATCTGATAATAGTCTTTCCAATTTCAGTGTGTATTTCTCTTTTTCTGTTATCACAATCCTCCACCTTTGTCTACTGGTTTGCTTACAATTATCTTTCTTTAGGTCTTCCAATACTTTACTTTCTTGAATCATCAAATTATAACCCAGTCTCATTTTATTAGGTAGACTTTCAATTTATTTTTCAATGAATTTCTGGAACATGCCTATATTGGGTCCTTTAATTTGTGATGGATTAAATGTGGAATTGGGTTTAAAAGGGATATGTTGGTCCTAGTGTACTTCTTGTAATTGGATCTCTTGCAAAATACTACTTAAGGCACAATTTTCTGATGAACTTTTGAGAGTCTATGAATACAGTAGGTCAAACTTGTTGATGCTTGAATTGGGAGCAAACATTAACCCATTATTTAGCACTTTTATGTGTTCCTCATTAAGGACTTTCTTAGTGAGATAGAATATACTTAGATTTTTTGGGGGGCTTCATTCTTTAGTTGCATCTCTTTCTTCTTATTCCTTGTTCCTCCTCTAGATTCTCTTTTTCTTTTGGTGAGGTTTGTCTCTTTTGTTTCAGTGTGAATTCCAGGGGTTTGTCTGTTCCTCATATGAATAAACAAAATATAATTTTCTAAATTTTCTTCCTCGTTTTGGATGTCCCTTCTTTGTGTTTGTTTTTCTGGTAGTGTTTTTCCCACTTTTTCTAACAAGGTGTTGAAGTTTTTATCTTGTTGTTTTTGGGCACATTGTTGAAATTAGTTCCTCATAAGTTTATATGGATTGTTGGTGTATAAGAAATGCATTCTATTGCATGATTGGTAGGATCTAGGTTCTTTTGGTGTTTTACTTTCCAAAAAATTTTGTATTTTTTATATTTTTTACACATTTTTATCTATTAACATATATTTTAAAAATCTCTCTTTTAGATATAATAGTAGTTTGCAAATCTAATACTAGAGGGAAAGTATAAAATTGCAACATTCATGCTTTAACATTGTAACGTTTACATGGATACATATATTTGTTCCACATGAAGAATTGTATGTGCACTTTGAAACATGAGCCAGACGCTCTTTTAGAGGTGCCTACACACTTGGTGATGTGGTCATGATGCGATACTTGTCCGATTTCCCCTCGAACTCTTCCCAGCAGCTCCCCTGGCAGCCATGGGCATGATTTGGTGTTAAAAACTGTCCAATGTGACAAATGATCTATCGTGCCTCCTAACTATTGCAGTGCATTGTGACTGAGATTGTCAGATCTTGCCTACAGCACGGCAGGTCTGAAGATGTGATGTACGACCTGCGGGGACACGTATCGGCATCGGGATCATGAGTGGACACTCATGATTTGTGCATATTTTACACGAGTTGTCATCACGATGTGTCGGCATCGGGCAAATCGTGTAAAATATTGCTAAGTGTGTAGGCACCTTAAACCTCCGGACAATGTTGTCTGTTTTTGATATATTGGAAATATAAAGTTTTTCACAAAGTTGTATCTGAATAAATAAGGATCCTCAAACAAGCACAAAATCACAACAATATAAAATAATTTCTCATTATATCAATGCATTATGAATAATTATAGGGTAATTTTCTGTGAGATTAATGGGACAATTACTTGTTTCTATACCACAATTT
Organism: Taudactylus pleione; assembly: GCA_031769625.1. NCBI lineage: Eukaryota > Metazoa > Chordata > Amphibia > Anura > Myobatrachidae > Taudactylus > Taudactylus pleione. The sequence continues at coordinate 553,530 of JAUIMM010000329.1, read as the reverse complement.
TTTTTTCTGGTATCCAAGATTTTAATGCTTCATTGATAGAAAATATGCATCTTAAAAAATTCACTACAGTAAACCTTTCATTCTGGATTTTTTTTAAAAACTTTGTGTGATGCACGGGACTCTCTGGGGTAAATTTACTAAGAATCCTGTTTTGGCGAGATTAAATTCGAACGGGTTTGCACAAACATGCACAAGTTTGAATGCAAATGTGTTTTGTCGTGTGAGTTTTAATATCTTTGTAAAACACGCAGGAGAATGCATGCATCATGCTAGAAACATGTTCTGATTGTTTGCATGAGTCACAGGCATTGAAAATGCCACAAAGAGCCTAACCATGTTTAGTGGTTAAGGATAGTTTTTGGCTAGTGGAATCAATTGCTGCTTGGTGTGTGGAAGTTGTTTTGTGCTTATTTATTGTCTTGCTGTTTATCTGTTTGTCTCATTTTTCTGTTTTGATTTTGTATGTGTATATGTACAGGACAGAGGAGAGGCACTGAGAGAGTGAGGTGGTGGAGGCTGCTGCTCAAGACAGTAGCTAGTGATTACAATTACAATTACAGTAGTGTTCTGCAATTTTGCACAGTTTCTCTCTCCTTGGTATCCCAGTTAGGGTGCATTCAGCATGTCTGAGCTAGAAGCAGATGAATCCGCAAGTGGCTATAGACACACTACATATCCACTAGGAGATATTTACTCATATTCTGATTCAGAGGCTGAAACTATATTGTTCAAAAATAGTTTGTTGACACAATTGGAACCAACACCAGTGTAAGATTTGTATCATGAGATCCTAACGTATAAGAAACGTGAAATAGACTACTTCTATCATGGGTTCACATTGAATGAATATTTTAGAGTTAAGAAAATTCCCAGAGGGCTAAGAGTAAAAAATTGTCCCACCATTGGAAAATATGATCAGGCCTTCTGTAAATGGTGTGTTGCTACGTAAAATAATTGCTCATTTAATCTTATGCTTTTAATCATCGAGCAATCTACCAAAGTACTGAACTTAGTAAAAGAAAAAAATTATACTTTTGAACAAAAACACAAAGCCACCTTAGAAAATGATTCAGATACCAAGTGGATGGACAAACTACAGACACAAGTCCAGGGTTACAAGCGTGATATAATTAAATATCAAAAATAGAAACGTTTAAAAGTGGATACTGATATGAACTACATACTGTTTACCGATGGACCATCAATAGCAGGGAGAATAGAAAATCTTTTTTCAGGAGGAAGATTTTTAGAAATTTTGAGTCAGAGTCATCTAATGAATTCAGATCTTCTGAAAGTGATCGTGATGTATCTGTGAACAGGGGAGGGGCCAGACAAAAACAATACCCTTTAGGTGTTACCACCAAGTCTAAAGAAGGAGGAGGTGGAGACAATATACAAAAGGAAGAGGATGTCGTAAAAAGCCCCCAATCATATGAAATATCTAGTTATTAACCTCTCTTCATACACCTTTTCAGATACTGAATTGAATGTACTAGGAAAAGGTCTGTCGTTTGTACCAAGCGTCGAAGCCGGATGATTGGCTGAGACCTAAATTGTAAAAAAAATATTTGCACGACGCCATCTGGCGTAGTCAGTATAATATTATTGTGCACGGCGCTATTTTAACGTTGTGTATATCTGCCGTGTTACTGCACACTGTTAAAGTATTTACATAATCATGAATACACATATATTTAAAGACTATATATTTAGTGCTGACAGACAAGTCTTGTGGACATGTCTGGGACTAGTAATTGGAATACACAAACATACTGTGAGTGTTTACTTTGCATACAGATACAGTATGTCTGTAGCAATTGAAGTATAACACAGACACTGATATGCTCATAGGGAGTGTTCTGAATGTGGATTTGGAAACAATTGTCAGACGTTTAGCTATCATTAGCAATTGTAGGCCTTATGTCCCATGCTGATGTTGTTAAGAAGAACTGGCAATTGTATTCTGAATAAACATAGGAAAGCCTTTTGCTAAAGTTATCAGACTTCTTGCCAAAGTTTGCTCCACCTGTGAACAGGACAAACTCCATTGTCTGTAATTTTTTTAGTTCAGACAGAAGTAATATTACTGTTTTAAGCTATATACACATATATATATATATATATAAAAATATATATATATATGTATATATACACTTAAACGATCACATGGGTATCCACAATGCGTGCACACATATATATGTACAGTTGCAATTGTAAATAGAAACACACACAGCACATGTTTTGTGCTGTACACAACCCCAGCACACAGCGCACCTTTTTACGCTGCATGTAGACACACAAAGCATACTTACATATAATCATAAATATACACGCACTCATAAAAGGTTCCTGCACATTATGGTTTATATTAAAGTTATTAATTATGATGTAAAATGTATGTATTTGATATCTAAGGTTTAGTACATGATAAGCAGACCATGTTTGGTAGCATTCTAAACCACTGTCTATTTGCAGATCTCCGGTTCCATCAGCAAGGAGATCGCAACATGTGTCTGCAAGTTATGGATTATAGAGAATTCGATGTTAGAATGTACTTTGTATGTAGTGTCTATTGATTAGTTAAAACACACAAAGAGCCATTGGAGGGCTGAACTACCATTGTACAAACTGACCTATGACAGAAGAACCAAGAAGAAGAACCAATAGGATTATGCCAACTCGTTTCTATTGTATTGCCCACTCTCTGTACTGTATATATTCAGGTGCTCTATTTCCAGTAGTTAGTCATCATATTCTTTCTCTTGACGGAGGCTTCACCTGTGATGCCAGAAACCTGGATCCAGAGTGCCTGCGTATGTATCGACTGTACCTTATTTATGTATAATTTTTTGCGCTAATAGTATTTAGATCACAGCATTTAACTAAATGCTTTTTATGTGAATAATAACTTTTTGTGCTTTGGAACCACACTCAAAGTCTGGAAAGCAATTATTTCTTGTGTGACTTACAACGCTAAATAGCGACATTTAGGTATATAGATCATTAGGTATTCATACAAGTGTAAAGATGGACTCACTCCAGTGGCAAGTGGAACAATTCAGTCTTTACAGAAAACTTAAATTAAAAGAATACTTTGTCAAGACACCTCCAATGAGGCTATGCAAATACCATCTAACTTACAGAAACTTCGACCTAGGTCAACATTTGAACCCCTCTCAGCTAACCCATCTATAAAAAATAGTATGCAATTGTTACATATGGAGGTTGATAGTGCCATTACCAGGTTGCCCAGCATACATTTTAATTTATCCAAAGAGGAATATAGTGCACTCATGTATTTTTCCAAAAATACCCACTTAACATTCCATCCTGCAGAAAAGGTGGTGCCTTGGTGGTATAGGACCTGGATAAATATAAACGACAAGTGGAGGTACATTTAAATGATAAACAGACTTATCAAGTACTTCCCTCTGACCCCACGATGGTTTGTCAAGAGAGAATTGACAAGTATTTTGAAATGAGCAGTGGATCAAAAGTACCTCCTTACAAGAAACCAGCCTCCTTACAATAAACTTTGATCCCGCAATTTCCTGTGGTACCAGTCTTTTACAGCACCCCTAAGATCCATAAGTCACTAATCAATCCACCTGGATGTCCCATCAACACAGCGAGAAGATCATTACTCAATCCGTTAGCTATATATCTAGATTCCATCAGGTATAATGGATGCATCCGTGACCATCCTTTATACCTTTTAGACACTTCTAACTGCTTAGACAACTAGATGAATTGCCATTATTTGATAAAGAATAGTGGCTATGCAGTATAGACGTTGGAAGCTTGTATTATACCTCATGATATGGGACTTGAAGCTACTAGAGGTTTTCTACAGAATCATCTGTTTTATACAGGCCCCAACATTGATTTCGTAACTACAACTTATATTGACAGATAATTTTTTCATCTATGATAACAGATTTTACTTACAACTAATTGGTTGTGCGATGGGGTCCAGTGTGGCCCGATCGTACGCTAATATTTTTATGTTTATGGTGGAAAAAGCTGTTTTTTGACAATCCAGTTATAGCACAGAGAATAGCATTCTATACTATATATATTGATGACCTGTGGCTGTTCTGGAAGGGCCATAAAGACGATCTAAAAGAACTTGTTAATGCTAACAATATTAGTAATAGCCCAGTCAAACTAACTAGCAATATTAGCAATGAGAGTGTCAATTTCCTTGATGTAAAAAGTGTCTTAGTGCAGGGTAAAATTACTACTAGCCTTTATTCTAAAGATACAGATAAAAATAACCTACTTAGATATGACAGCTGTCACCCTAGACCTCTTGTCAGAGGCTTACCCTATTCTTAGCTACTGAGAATCAAACGGATTACAAAGGATCCAGTATTAGGTGCATCACAAATGTATGACATGATAATTAAGTTTATACAAAGAGGTTATGACCCCAAACACCATGAAAACATTAAACAACAAGTTATGGGGTTGGATAGAACAGCTGTCCTTAAAGAAGGTGTCAATAAGAAAAATCCACCATTTCTACCATGGGTTAAACAATATACCCTTGCTAGAAGTCATATTAATAAAGTATCTAAGGAATTGTGGCCTATTATTCAAAATTATCCAGAATTGAAACTAGAGGATACTAAGTTAATGTCTTGTTATAAAAGTGGATGCAGCATCAGAGACACTCTTGTGAGGACTAATATATCAAGCCTTGGTCCCAAGGTGGATGTTCCCAGAACTGGTAAACTAGGATGTATTAGATGCACATGCACCACATGTAGATACCTTCATCCAGGTGACAGCTTCTATCACCCACATTCAGGTCATAAATATTCCATCCAACATCTTTTTACGTGCTATTAGAATTTTGTAATTTACCAGATTTTATACCCTCGCGGTCTTTCCTATATTGGAAAGACCGAAAGGACATGTAAAGAGCATAAGGCCGCCCACAGAAGTGCCATTAGTGCGGCTATTAACTCAGGGAATAGCGAACAACCTGTAGCCAGGAACTTTGACCATGTGCCCCCATCTATTAGAGGGGGCAATAGATCAAGAAAATGGATCCAATGGATCCAATGGCTCAATGGATTTACCGCCTGGGTACCTTGTTAAATGAGCAGTTAGGTCTGTTTTTTTTTTATATAAATTCAATGGATTATTCATTGGACAGTGTCCATTCTGTAAATGTATGAGAAGTCCATTGGCAATATGTATAGTTTAGCTATACTCCTCTTGCAGCATAGGCTAGGATGTCAGTTAGCCTTGATATAGTATATAGGGAGTTAATGAAGATATAAGTATGTAACTTTGTCCCTAGTATTTTAGTTAACATGGAACTTAATTATGTATGCTACTTTATAACCATGTTTATATCTTGCTTATAGAATGCATTTATTTGTGTATTGTATTATAGCATTGGTCACCAAGGTGATGGTACACTATGACTCATTCCCAGCACCACCAACATGATGACATCACACTGATGTACCCCGCTGTTAGGGTGTGTGGTCCTGTTCTAGCATAGCTGCAATAGGAGCACTGGGTGGTAGACACAGATATTAGGTAGGATAAGTTGTGTACATTTCCTGATAAAAATGCCATAGTGGAGGCATTGAAACATTTACCTTTTTTCATACCTGTGGTATTTGATAACCTGGAGTGCCGCACGTGATGCTAGTTAAGGTACGGGTATTATCTTTTGAAGGTATAGTCCTTCAACAGCCTTGAGGGCTGGAACACTTGGCTAGCTGCAGTTGTGGAGCAGCCTTGAGGGCTGGTAAGTCTGACTAGTCGGGGCATGAGGATAGTGAGGTAAGATGCGGCCTTAGGGCCTTGCAGAAGCCTTGAAGGCTGGTAAGCCTTGGCTTGTGGGCCATAGGACAAGATGCGGCCTTTGGGCCGTAGAACAAGATGCGGCCTTTGGGCCTTGTAGCTGCCTTGGCAGGCTGAGGCATGTGGGCCGTAGAACAAGATGTGGCCTTTGGGCCATGTAGCAGCCTTGGCAGGCTGTGGCCTGTGGGCCGTAGAACAAGATGTGGCCTTTGGGCCGTGTAGCATACTTGGCAAACAACACAAAAATAGGCGCTAGACTCCTTGGAGTTTACTATCGGTAACCAAACAACTAATAAATAGACAGCAATGATAAAATGATTAAAAAGATATTTATCTATCCTAATATCTAGCAGTGGCCATCAATTAGTAAGAAACTGGACCCTCCAATCATAAACTCAAAAACTCACACTATCAGGCGCTAAAATAGTTAAATAGTTTAATAAAGATTACATTTAAATTGTATAAATAAGTAAATGAAAAATGCACATAAAAAATTAGTTATTAAAAATAATAAAAAAAATAAATAACACACATAGCATAATAATGCTAAGAATGGTTTAGCAAATGGTACACACGAATATGCCCTTTTTATAAAAACATGTATTAATATAATACATAATCATATGAGCACATGAATCATCAGCACATAGCAGCATTCAATATTAAGGCTATTTCTCATATTTTGTGAGCCATAGTATATTCAGATAGTTCGTAGCTGCTGTGGCAATATTTTGCAATTGAATAGGTTCCAAAAAAACAGTGTAACTTGAACAGTCGATGGTAATTTCCCTAAATGGATACTTGATACATCACAGCTCTAATTATAAAGATATTCGAGCATCTATTTTATCTGATTTTTACTCATTAGAAATCCATATATTTCTCCCTATAACAGGGTAAAGTTCTTTTGTTTGTTCAAAAAAGGGTGGCTGCTCCTTTTTGCAGACCGCTCCTATTTAGTACAGACTGCACAGCCGCTATTCTTATACAATTTAGAATGTCGTGAGCAGGGGGAGTATATAACAATTTATGCATGCATGCATTTTAAGTATAACTCACAGCCCTGCTTGGGTCCACTTTTCCTGCTGGGATTTTCTTTAGGGTCTCCGCTGTCATGGTACTCACACACCAGTGTGGAAATAGTGAATGGTGATTCCAATGCAGTCTGCGATCATGTGCCTCGGTATACGATTATACCGGTACCCAATTCATGCAGCCAGTGGACACTCATTCAGCTAGCAGTCAAGCATTTCTCTCTAAGCATTTATCCAGCTTCAGAGTACCAGTAGCTTCCTCAGGAGACATAGGGGCATATGTATCAAAGGTTGATGTGAGATAAAATTGTGAAATATATATCACCAACCAATCAGCTCCAAACTATCATTTCTTAAACACAGCATGCAAAATGTAAGTTAGAAGCTGATTGGTTGGTGATATATATCTCACAATTTTATCTCACATCAAGCTTTGATACATATGCCCCATAGTGTGTGGTGTCATTGTTATTTCATTTATATCCCCACATCCCTAATTGTCTTGGCTGTTCGTAATTACGGAAACTGCCAAGGTAACAAGTATTCAGACATTCAAACCTCAATAGCGTGTCACAAGTACTTTCTTTATTTAGGCTTATACAAAGAACACGAGACGTCAAACCATTTTCGATTTAGAAATCCCACATATTATAGCGCTTATTAGTGCAGTGTTCACTTAATTATGCACAGCATGTTTTAGGCTTATGCTGAGAACAGGGAACGTCAGGCCATTTCGAATTGGAAGTCCCGCACATTGTAACGCTTACTGGCGCAGTATTCTTTTGATTTTGCGCAGCAAGTTTTTAAGCATATACTGAAAACATGGAACGTCAGACCATTTCAATCTAAAAGTCCCACATAATGTAGCGCTTATTATTGCAATGCTCATTTAATTTTAAATAGCATATTTCCATATAGGTGGTTTCTTTTAAGCTTTATGTCTACTTAATAGATGGGTTTTTTTTGTATTCTTTAACATCATGCTTCCATGAATATATGTATACATTTAACATAATAAATCATTTATTTTAATAATTTAGATTCCTTAGCATACTAACTATATAGGTGCATAGCTCCTTATTCGTAACAATATTATATACAGTATATGTACAAATAGGAAAACTATATCAAATTTTTCCCAATCAAAGATGCTAATCTATAAAAATGTGTAAACAGATAACTCTATGCAGTTATCTCGCCATGCTTTAGTATGATTTATAATTATTACATTCAGTGTTTTAACCATATTTAACCACATAGTACAAATATTGTCTCTACCTAATATTCATAGGGATATTTTTATATATATTTTTCAGATATATTTTTCAGAGTGTTCACCTTCATTTGTTAGACCCAATCACATAGTCTTAATCCTTAGAATAAGATGCAACCTGAGCTGTATAAAATATAGTGTCTATATATATACATTTACACAACACCTGTATAATAAGGTTGGTTTTTACATAATTATTTATTTTTATCTTTATCTAAATTACCATAACCCATGAATTATCCACTAGCCCACAACTGGGGGAGAAACGGTTGTGGTGCTGTGTACCAGATGCCATACTGCCTTCCTCGACTGTGGACTCACCTCCCAGGGACTCGGCAGAGTCCGCTCTTCCCCTGGCTGGCGTGTTGCAGTCGCTCCCTTCCTCTCGTCGTCACTTTCTTCCATGTCCTTCGGCGGATGAAGCGGCTCAACAGGTGCTTGTCAGGTGCTGTGAGTCAGATGGTCGCAGGGTGAACTTTCTGGTTCCTTGCTAGGTGGACAAGTGTGGCCAATGCATTTCAACCCACGTGGGGTCTTCCTCTGGGCGGGATTAGTGAGCTGACTGTCTCAAGGTTGCTTAAGTTCAGACGCCCTGGGCATACCTCGTCTTTGATAGGTTGATCGAGAGTGGGGTGTGCTAAAGGATTGGATAAGCCTTGTCTACTCATAGGCTGAATGGAATGTCAGTCAGTCAGACCCATAACCTGGTGTAAATCAAATAATTAATAAAAGCGTGGTCATAACCGATCAGAATGCTGAAATGAATTTATTGTAGGATATTCACCATTTGCTAATAGAGTGATGAACCCTATAGATATATATTTGTATGGTCTGTAGATATTTCATCAATTTGCATGCAGAATATAAAGCTATGTTGGAAAATGATATAGTAAAGCACTTAGTCATTTCTATGGTATTTAAATGTATGTTTAGAGCAAAATAGTTATTTATTAACTGGCATCTCAGTGTATAATCTGCAATCGACCACTAATGGCCTGTGTGCCTGATCTTATGAAGCATATTAAATCCGATAACCCCTGAAGGAGTATATTATTGGAAAAAAAAGAAAGAAAATTTAAAAAGAAAGAACATTTAAAAACATTAAGATCCATGACTGACATGTTTATAGGCATAATATGAATGTGCTATGTCCTTAAACCTAGTGTTCAAGAGGAATCTGGGTGTAAAGCCCAATATCTGTAGGAAATGTGTGTCTGATAATTTTGAAAGGGACTAGAAATTAGTTCCTGCTTGCAAAGATTAAATATATTGTTACAGCAAACTATAGGTTGTTGTTGGTATTAGCAATGGCTAGTCTTAGTCGCACACGATGGACCTAATCTCGTTGTCCAAATTGAGTCCTCTCGGATGAAGGGTACCCATGTGGATTTTTGTCCTAAATTCCTCTTTATTGATTTGCTTAATAAAATCACCTCCCCGCCAGTTGTGCTTTACTAGTTTAAGTGCACAAAATCCTAGGTGTGTTGGATCTGATTCATGAAATTGTTTAAAATGTGACAAAAGAGGATGATTATCATAACCCTTTGTTATGTTGTAAAGGTGCTCCTGCACTCTTGTTTTTAATGGGTGGATGGTACTGCCAATATATTGTTTGTCACAGGGGCATTGTAATAGCTATATGACCCCTTTACTACTGCATGTCATGCTGTCCTTAATCTTCCACACTATACCATTGCTTGTGGATTTTACAGTTAATTTGGGTTTGGTGCTTCTTTGTTTGGTTTGGGTGCAAGCTTTACATCTGCCGCAGTAAAAGAAACCTATTGATCCCCCTGGCTGTTTTTGGTGCCACATATTCGTCAGAGTGTTTTCTGTGGAATCTATACTCTGTGGAGGTATGTGATTAGTTGTAATTTTCATTTTAATATCAGATGTTTTGCGGAATACTACCTTGGGTCTCAGTTGTAAGCCCTTGCTTAAAATTTCATCACCTAACAAAATAGGCCAGTGTTTGGATACTAGCTTTTTGATACGTTTAGCTTGACTACTGTATTCAGTGATAAAGTAGATGTCATTGTCTTTATTGGTATCTGATTGTGATTTATATGTTAGAAGAGGGTCTCTGTCACTCTCCTTTACTGCTTGGAAAGCTGATTCTACTGTGTCGGTATTATATTTCTTAGCTATAAGCTGTGATTTGAGTTGTTCACCCTGTATTATAAAATCCTCGGGTCTAGAGCAGTGGCGTCTCAGTCTCTTAAATTGTCCTGTTGGTATGCTGTTAAGCCAACTGGGATTATGGCTACTAGTAGCTAGGATGAAGCTGTTAACATCAACTTTTTTGTGATGAGTGCTGGTGTGAATGTGGTTATCATCTATAAAGATGTTTAAATCGAGAAATTCGATCTTAGTCTTACTGTAATTGGTCGTAAACTGTAAATTGTGATTATTGGTATTGATGTATTCAATGAACGATATGAGTGACTGTTCATTTCCTTGCCAAATAAGGATTATGTCGTCAATAGAGCGTGCCCAGAGGATGAGGTTTGTGCCAAAGCCATTGTCGGACCAGATGTACTTGTCTTCCCAATGACTCATAAAGAGGTTGGCATAACTTGGCGCAAACCTCGTCCCCATCGCTGTGCCTGTGGTCTGTAGATAAAACTGATCATTAAACCACAGGTAATTATGTGATAAAATAAAAGATATACTGTCCGGGATGAAATCAGCTTGTGTTGGGCTCATCTTGGGGTCATCTTTAAGAAAATACTTAATGCTTGCTACACCTTGAGTGTGTCTAATTACAGAATACAAAGATGTGAGTTTTTTTTTTCAGCATGATTAGCCACTGAACATTGTTTTAAAAGTCAGTTCTATATAGTATATGAACTTTGACTGCCATTGTTATATTCAGTGGATGGTCACCACTCCAAGCCTGTGTACAACTCAACTGTTTTATTCATTAAAATTTCTTTATTATATTTAGCTTGACCTCATCACTTATATACACACTTTTATTTACCATTAGCCACACATCAGCATTTGCTATATACCATTGTGATAAGGGTTTAGAGCGCATTTAATCTGTGTTTATATATTTTACCCACTATAGATCCATATTATCAACCCCACCAACACAAAAGAAAAAACTCTGTAAGGTAAAAGACCCTGTAGAAAATGTGCATTTTTTATATATTTATTAATACAATTTAAATGTAATTGTTTATTAAACTAATTAACTATTTTAGTGTCTGATAGTATGTGTTTTTGGTAGAGATGAGTGGGTTCGGTTCCCTGAGAACCGAACCTACACAAACTTAGCAGATACGAGGCAGACCCGAGCCGGCTTGGGTTTTCCCACCTGACTCAGATCTCAAAACAAGGAAATCCCGCTGTCGGATTCTTGCGGGTTTTGGATTGTATAAAGGTCCCATGATCACCGCCATTTTTCATTCTGGCTGTGGAGAGTGAATAGGGAGGGAGCTGTGCTGCGCTGCTGTTGTGCATAATTGTGAGGTTGTCCTGTCCCTAGGGGCAGGCTGTCTGTCTGTTGAGCATAATCCATAATCCATATAGGGGCTGGCTGTTGTCCTGTCCATAGGGGCTGTCTGACTGTTCTGCTGTGTTGTCCAGGGGGTGCTCTGTCCAACAGGGGTGCTCTTTTTCACCCCCAGTGTGAAAATAAAAACAATTTTTTGGTGTGTGCATGTTAGCCTGCCACACCACCAGTGTGAAAATAAAAACATTTTGTTTGTATGTGCGTGTTAGCCTGCCACACCCCCAGTGTGAATATAAAATAATTTTTTTTGTGTGTACGTGTTAGCCTGTCACAGCACCAATGTGAAAATAAAAACAATTTTTTGGTGTGTGTGTGCTAGCCTGCCACACCACCAGTGTGAAAATGAAAACAATTTTTTTGTGTGTGCGTATTAGCCACACCACCAGTGAAAATTTTAATTTTTTGTGTGTTCTTGTTAGCCACAGTTATCAGCAACGTAGGTGTGCAGCGGAGCTGTGCTGCCTGTGTCGTTTATCAAGAGGCTGGTGCCTCGTTCGGGTGTTCACCCACCCAAGTGCCCCCCAAAAAATAATTCAATCATTCAATCAATCAATCTGAATTTTTTTTTTGTGTGTGTGTGTGTGTGTGTGTGCATGTTAGGCATGCCATCACAAAACGCCTCTGCTGAGATTTGCATAAACATTTTCAAAGGTGAAATTAGAGGATATGGTTTATAAAATGGAATAAAGCAGCTAAAACTGCATTCTCTGATTATAGTGTACCGAATCCCAGTCCCTACCCAGGGCCCCTCTACCTGAATTTCAGTGACGCAAAGGGACAACTTCATACAACCGTTTTCCAGAGTGCAGCTGCTCCTCCAGTAGCCCAGGTCAGAAGATGTGTAGGGGGTATGGTGTGATGATATGGACTAAAATGGAGCTCACATCCACTAAAGTGGATAATGAATCCCCAATCTAACAGGCATTGTCATAAAAAGGTGCAAAATCGCTATTTAGGGGTGCAAAGGTTGGGAAGCCACTCTGCACCCTTTGGACAGCCCCCCAAAGGTTAATTGCATCAATAAAATCCATAAAAGAAGATGAACACCCCGAAAAAGTGCAAAGTGGGGGTACGAGCTTAGAAATTAGCTAAATAAACTTTTGGGGGGTCTGCAAGTAGGAGTGAGGTGTTTTTTTTATTGCAGGTGGTTGCTGAAGGGCAGTTTTTTACCTGTTTTTAAACAACAATTAAACGACTTTTAATTATGCTTGCCCCCCTTTTTCAAGTAACCCAAATTTGACTGGACTACTTATTTTCACCTTAAAAAATAGCAAAATGTTATTCTTCACAACTTGTACAAATACACGAATTAGAAGCAATTGACAGCAGTTAAGTACCCCAATTAGCTTCAGTAGGGCTAATCGGGGGCATCTTTGTTGAAACTCAATGTTAGTGCATGTTTTGGGGGGCGTCAGGCTGATTTCCCCATTTTTTACAGCACTTTCCGCATGTTTAAGTTTCACTGAGTTGCATATTTGTGTCCTTCGGAATTGAATATGGTGAATTGCGGGGAAGCGCGTGAAAAGTTTCCACACCTAAAATTGGCGAAGTAGGCAAAAAGTCTGCAGGTGGAAAAGTATCGCGGGTTCAAATCTAACTCAATACAGGTCAATGTCTGATGGAAGCCCATGAAGGCCCTATTCAATTAGCAGCGAAAAGTCAGAATCTGTGAAAAAGTATCGTGCATGATGTCATTTCGCCAGGTGGAAAGTATTGCCGTATTCAATTGCAAACAGTTTTCGCGTATGCGAAAACGCAATGCAATGTAATAGGCGAAAATGATTCACCTGTGAATAGGTGTCGGAAAAAAGTGCAAAATCGCTATTTTGGGGTGCAAAGGTGTGGAAACTGTGCACCCTTGGAACAGCCCCCCAAAGGGTAACTACATCAAAAAAGTTTTTTAAAAATGGAGGAACACCCCAAAAAATGACTTTGAAAAAGGGGGCGAAAATGTGCAAAGTGGGGGGGGACAAACCTAAAAACTAGCGAAATAGACTTTTTGGGGGTCTGCAAGTATGGGGGAGGTGTTTTTTTATTGCAGATGCTTTCTGAAGGGGTATTTTTTACAACAATAATTTAACAACTTTTAACTATGCTTGCACCCATTTTCAAGTACCCAAAATTTGACAGGAGTACTTATTTTCACCAAAAAAATACTGCTTAATGCTGTTCTTCACCTCTTGTGCAAAGATGCTAATTAGAAGCAATTGTCAGCACTTAAGTACCCCAATTAGCTTCAGTAGCGCTAATCGGGGGCATCTATGTTGAACCCTACTGTTAGTGCATCTTTTGGGGGGCGTCAGGGTGATTCCCCCATTATTGACGGCACTTTCCGTCTGTTTAAGTTTTTCCAGGTCGTGTTTTCGCGTCCTTTGGAATTGAATATGGCAAATCGTGGGGACGCACATGAAATGTTTCTGCACTTAAAACTGGTGATGTAGGTGAAAAGTACAGCAGGCGAGAAAGTATCATGGGTGCAAAACTAATTGAATACGTGCCGAAGTCTGGAGACATGCTGTAGAAATAATGCAGACAATACCTTAGCTGATGGTAATTTGGTAAGAGAGAATTGGTCAACAATCATCCAAATGACAGAATGGCGGGAAGAGAATGGAAGGTCAAGGGCAAAGTCCATAGCAATATGGGTCCAAGGCTTAGAAGGCATAGGCAGAGGACATATCAGTGCTGAAGGAGTAGTCCAGAGAGTCATATTCCTGGAACAGACATCACACGCCATGACAAATTCACGAGTATCCCAAGACATGGACTGCCACCAAACAGAACGGGAGAGAAGTTCCAAAGTCCTAGAAATGCCTGGGTGACCCACAGCTTTTGAAAAGTGAAAGTCCTTTAAGACTGTTTTGCGAAACTTCTCAGGGACAAAAAGCACACCTGATGGTTTTTCAAGAGGAGCTTAAGACTGACAAGTCCTGAGAGAATCTGCCAAGGTTCTGGTCAAGGCTACATGAATCCTGGAAGCCAGAATGATGGTTTCTTCCAAAGTAATTGAAGGCTGATTGAAGGAGAAACTTCGGGAAAGGGCATCCGCCTTTATATTCTTAGACCCAGGCCGGAAGGAAATAATATAATTAAACCGGGTGAAGAACAGAGCCCAGTGAGCCTGCCTTGCATTCAACCTCTTGGCCATTTTGATGAAGGCCAAATTCTCATGGTCCATGAGAACCATCACCACATGATTAGCCCCCTCTAACCAGTGCCTCCAGTCCTCAAAAGCCCATATAATGGCTAGAAACTCCTGGTTGTCAACATCATAGTTCCTCTCCGCCGAGTTCAATATCCGGGAAAAGAATGCACACGGATAATACTTGCCATCTTTGAGATCCTTCTGAGAGAGGATAGCGCCCACTCCAATCTCAGACGCGTCCACCTCAATGACAAATGGCAGTGCTGGGTTGGGATGCCTAAGAACAGGAGTGGACACAAAAGCTGTCTTAAGTGCTTTGAAGGCTTGAATGTCAGTAGTCGACCAATTAGCGACCTTGGCATCTTTTTTAGTCAATTCTATGATGGGCGAGACAACGGAGGAGGAGAAGGTTTTAATGAATCTGCGATAGTAATTTGTGAAACCCATAAAACACTGGATGGCCTTCAATGTAGTGGGTTGTTCCCAATCGAAGATGGCCTTCACCTTGCCAGGGTCCATGGAGAAAGCTTGCGAAGAAATAATGTAGCCTAAGAATGAGACCTCCACCACATCAAACTCGTATTTCTACTGCTTGGCATACAAGTTGTTATCCAATAATCTTGCAAGACCTGCCTCACATGCCTCCGATGTTCCTCCATGGACTTGGAATAGAAGAGGATGTCATCTAAATAAACCACTGAGAAGATTCCCAGAAAATCCCTTAACACCTCATTGATAAAATCTTGAAAGAGGGCTTGGGCGTTGGAGAGGCCAAACAGCATAACTAGATACTCAAAATGTCCAGAATGAGTGTTTAATGCCATCTTCCACTGATCTTAGAGGCGCCTATAACCTCAACTCTGATGCGAATGAGGTTATAGGCGCCTCTAAGATCAGTCTTTGAAAAAATGGAAGCCTCACGCAGTTAATCAAAGAGAACAGAGATGAGTGGCAAGGGATACGCATTCTTGACTGTGATATTATTCAGTCCACAGAAGTCAATGCAGGGTCGGAGTGATCTATCTTTCTTCTGGATAAAGAAAAAACCGCTCCTACTTGAGCTTTAGAACAATGAATGAATCCCTTGTCCAGATCCTCCTGAATATATTTCTGCATAGCTTTATCCTCTGGGATGGACAATGCATACAATCTGCTGTTTGGAAGCCTGGTGCCTGGTAACAGATCAATGGTACAATCAAATGATCGGTGAGGTGGAAGGATGTCAGCTTTTTTATTCGAAAACACTTCAGCTAGGTCATGATAAAGAGCAGTAATGGATGAAGGTTCTAACAAGAAGGCATCAGCAAGACGAATGGGGTGAGAAAGGCACTGCAGATCTCCACTTGAGAATTTCTCCGGTTTGCCATAGGATCACCGGGTTATGCTTTTTCAGCCAAGGTAATCACAACACAAATGGAGCCAGCGGACATTGGAGTAGGAGGAAAGACAACTCTTCCAGATGCAGTGCCCCAATGGATAATTGTAATGGAGGAGTCCAAAAAAAAAATCTTTATTAGGTATACATTAAAAGGTTCCAATAGGAATGAATTGCAGCGAAATAAAGATTAAAAAATTAAATAAAGTATAATTGTGTGACTATTTGTAATAAAGAAGTGAAATAAAATCAAAAAAGAAACACTGCCATGTCAATTTATTTCTTATTAATAATATTTTAGATATCCATGCACTGCTGAAGCAAGTGATTATTGCAGAGCTCTGCATTTGTTAATTAGGTGAAGAGATATTCGCAGTGGGGGGGGAAAGATTAAATTATCAGGAAAATAAGGTCATCCCCACTACCTTATTACGTGGTCATAAAGATATAAACCTCAATGAAGCCCTATCAACCTCTCCTTTTGTTGTTAATTATTGTTTTGTCTTACTGCATCCTTATATCTGGCTCATTGGTAAGAGCATACATGTGATACCTAATGTACTTATCTTTATTTAAGAAAAAGTGATATAGTGGTGTGCCCTTTAACCAGGCATCATAAGTGGATTATTAGCAGCTGACATAAAGGGATACTGCCAGAACCCCTTAAGAAAAGCAAATGGACAAGGAATAAATGTCTGCGCTTATAACCACTATAAAATAGACTCCTTAAAAGCTGTTTTGACAATTTTTTGGCAACATAGTGATAAGAATATCAATAACAAAATAGAACTGCAGTTCCTAGGATATTAAATACAATGTTAGATAAACTGAAAAAGTATATCAGTCAGTGCACTGAGAAATGATAACAATGAGTATCCAAAAAGAAAGTCCCAACTAATAAAAAACATGTTTCTGAAGAATGACTTATATACAATAAAAATAGTCCTGTTTATCAAGATGCATGAGTACATGATTAAATTTAGTAAAAAGATATATATAATGGTGTATTGGTAACCTTTCCCCACCTCCAGGGGGTAATCTCCTGCAAATGGAACTGAGTAGCAATGTCACTCACCACTCCCTTGGGTGGAAAAGAATAGGTTTCCAGAAATCCTGGCTTGCAATTAACCTTGGTTGGTAATCCGGTTTAATATAACTCCTTTGGTTACACCAGCAGAGCATGGTCAGCCTCCGGCAGTGCGGCCCGCTTGTGACTCCACGCTGCTATCTCCTTTATTTTCAGCTCAGTATAATGATTGGCGGAGGACCCAGACAGCAGCACCAGCAGCTGAACAGTCAAAACCAAGGTAGGTATGCTGGTTATAAATGGAATACAGTAGCTGAATGGAATAGTCCAGTGCAATGGCCTTGATGAATCCCAGCAATACTGCAGATACTAAGATGTTCCCTTAACTAGTTTCTCCCCTCTCACAGGGGTTTTATCAAAAGGTCATACTTATCTTTATTTAGTTAACATATAATATCAGCAGCTCCTTAATATTTTGCTGTGATTATATCTATCACAGATCTCTTAATATAAAAATATGAGGTTGTTGTTCCTAATTATTGTTTAATATAGAGAATTATCTCAGTGCAGTGTTAACCAGACCGCAGTATAAATATTGCTGATATATATTATAAAGCAATATTACCAATCATGGTTGGTTCAATAAACACATAGACTCACACATACAAAATAACATTCTCTATCTGGACAGATAACAAATGTAGAATCTGATGTATCTCATTAATTAACAGACATAGGCTGACTTTGTCTCAGTGCCATAGACAGGAGCATTGTGTGGCTGTTACAATGTTATGTTGTGCAACAGTGTTGCCAGTCACAATTGGCTCAATAGACATGAATATGCAGGCTCTCATCCACTGAAATGTCCTGTAACTGGACGAACACTACAGTGAGAGTTAGTGTATCTTGTTAATGATATTTAGGCATGGAGTGCACACGACGGGCGTGCCGACACGCGTTTCGCTGTTAGCTTCTTCAAGGCAAGACGATTGCCTCCACTGCCCCAAACTATATTCATACGTGGGAACCAATAAAATTGTGTTTCCCGGTCACATGATCTTTAAGACCAATCCGGTGCTTATTTGCAGATTCACTGTGAGCTCCATGTTTCATCCAGTGAATACTGTTATCTCAAAGATCATAGGAGAAGGAGGTGCGTCCCTGTCATTCAATAGGATCACAAATGTTCATAGCCATACCAGGTAACTGCTATAGATCTAACATGAATCATGTGTATATGTGACGGAGGTAGGGGTGTGTGTTCCCCTCCTCCAATCAAATGTCTATTCATAATAAAAACATCAATTCCGGGTGTTCTATTTGTTTGCATTCTCAATTTCTTCTTGTCTGAGCATTCAACTATTCATAGCTGTGAATGCTAACATTGAACCATCAATACACATGCTAATAAGGATATGTAGAAGTAGAAGAAGTAGAAGAAACGGACTCATGATAAACGTAATTCTTCATCCAGATTATAATCCAATACCTTAATGGAATTTACATTAATATAAATTGATGCTCTTACTCATAATTGAGTTCATATATTGTTAGATATTACATCATATTATTATATTTAAAATACAGTTGACAGATGGCAATAAGAGAAAAGAAGGGGGAAAAGGGGGGGGGGGAACAAGGAGATGGAAAGAGAAAGGAAAACAAGGCTCATAATGTCTTAAGAAATATAGTTAATATATTAAATGTTAATAATAATAAAATGTGTGTACAATTACTTATTATAATATACAAAAAGCATAATACCATAAAATATAAATAATAATAAATTGGTGATGTCAAATAGTGGGTATTCTTAGAAATTCTAATATCTGTGAAAATTAATATTACAGATTTACCCAGGTAAAATTAATATTACAGATTTATCTAGGTAAAATCTGTTAATTAGTGCATGCAACATAAAAGTGTGTATATGTGAATCTTTAGTGACATGTCTATAATTTATTATAATTTAAGATAAAGTTCTCAAACTATATGCTTTTATTACTACATTATTAAAAGGTTGATAATAGAGGAATAGAGTAATAGAATAGAGTAGTTAAAAAATATGTTAGGGGGGGCATGGCCTGGCTGGCAAGAGGAGCAGACATGCCTCAGCGCAAGCTCCTGCGTCTCCACAAATAGACGGGCGGTATTCTGGTGCTTCCCCAACCCCAGCACACTACTAACAGTGCCTGTACCTGGTCACCTGCAATAGCCGGGCTCCCGCTGGTTTCCGGTCACCTGCACGCTGAATATCCCGGTCAGGGCCTACACCACCTCAAAGCCGTGGCCTCAATTTGGTGGATTCCCGCTGCCGCGACTCGCGGCAATCGCCTTGTCTGGCCGCAGACTCTCCTCCTATCCCCCCCAGCATCTCCGCTGACCCCAGGCTTTATTACCCAGCCACAGGGAGGGCCCCAGGCTGACGGTTCCCAGCTCTGCAGACCCGCGAACGGACCCGGCCACCATCTTGGAGGTGGCACTGACGCTGATTCCGGCCACAGAGGTAGCTGCTGTTGTCCCTAACCTCTCCATACTGCCTGTGTTCTCTTAAAGTGCCCCTTTTTGTCTTGAGGATATGGTCTGATACTCCCCAGATATCTGGAGCCCTGAAGTGACACTGAAGTGACTTTACATCTGAGCTATCTCCATTTATGATTTGCATCCTCTGGTGGCTGCTCCCTGCTATTACACTGGATTATCCAATATAATTTACATGTCTCCACCATATTCTCGAGTTTATTCTTATATGGCCTGGACACTTTCTGCACAGCTACACCCTCCACTTTACGGCTGCAATCGGAGAGTGGTTCACCCCGTGACAACACCTGTACTACATGGAAATGGGCCCCTCCGCATGCTGATGCCCGCTTAGCCATCTTCTAGGGGGAATGGTCTAATGGCAGCCTTGACCGCCGTATACTCTGTTCACATATAATTTCAACGGTGCCTATCTTTTTCGCTTCTCAGTTAATATTTACTTCTTGCCTCAAAAAGACGGGAAGAGACCCCAAGCAAGGAACTCCACTCGCACGACGGATACCCCTTCCTCCTCTGATTTGCGACAGTTTCTACGACCACAAGAGCATGTCCCTTCTGGAGAGATCTCACCCCCTTCCTCCCCTAGGCTCTCCTTGGCCTCTGATTCCCCCTCCAGGACAGAGGAACATACCTTGGGCCCGGATCTTACATCAGAGATGGGCGGTATTTCACAGATCTTGCAGCTTCTACACTCCATGCCGACAAAACAGGATTTTGAACAGTTGGAATGCAGGATACAGTATACTGTCTGTTCAGAGATTGCGTCCATTCAAATGGAGGTGTCTCAGCTGGGCACTCGACTAAATTCTCTGGAAGATTTCACCTCTGAATCTGCTGTTGCTCACAATGCTCTTTGGGCAGCTGTCCTCTGTCAGGTAGTTGAATTTCAGCGATTTCAGGACCGACTGGATGATTTGGACAATAGAGGGAGGCAAAACAATTGGGGGATTCGAGGTGTTTCAGAAGATGTCTCTCCACAGAGCATCACTGACTTTCTTACCAGAGTTTTTAATAAGCTCCTGGGCCAAGACCCCAGCTCTCCGATTGACTTTTATAGAGCCCACCGTGCACTACGGCCTAGAGGAGCTCCGTCAGATCGACCAAGAGACATTATATGTCGCCTACACTATTATTCTAAGAAGGAAGATATCTTCCGCAAGATCTGTCACTTGGATGTTATCAATATTGATGATCAATCGATCCAAATCTTCCAAGACCTATCCTGGATGACTCTCCAAAAATGTAGAGCATTACAACCTCTGACTGCTGAACTCCGCAAACTCGGCATCATATACAGATGGGGTTTTCCCTTCAGCCTTCACGTTTTTCACAACGGCAAGCTGTCTACCTTCAAGGATCGGGCTGATCTTGCTTCTTTCTGCTCTGCCTTAGACATTCCTCTGGTCTCTCTCCCGGATTGGCAGGAATCTTTGTTGCAGTCTATCCCGCCAGAGCTTTCTCATCCCAACAATGATTGGCATCTAGTACAATGCAACCCGAAACCCCCTGCGACTCAACGTACATCCATGGTACCGGCTCCACTATAATGGCTCATATTAAGATAGAATTATTAAGCCTAAGATAAATATTAAGCATGAGATAGAATTCACTAGTGAAGTAGGTATAAAATCAATGTGCCTTACTACGGTTTCAACGGGAGATGTTTACTTTCTTTTTGTGTTTATACATAGGGACTGATGGACAAATGCCTCCTTTCTGGCTTTATCTCCCTTCTATTTTCATATATATGTTCCATTGTACTGTGTGTTTATATGCTAAATAGGCATTTTGTATTTCTCTATTGCCATTTCTGATTGATGCAATGAATTATTCATTTTGCTAATATGGTATAGGGTTTGCTCTGTTTCTAATGTTTTATATAGTGTTCAGAGTATACTCTATTCTCTGTTTTATATTCTGTTTTCTAATTAAGGTTGCTGTTGTCACAGACCCACAATGACCCCATAACTGCCTCATTTTTCTTGGACTCGGTCATGCCCCTCATGCCCGAGCTCCCAAGTGGTGGTAGTGTATTGTTTTTACTCATTTTATTTTATTTTTCTCCCTGTCCACGAATTTTTCTTTATTTAGTTTTCACCATGTGTTGTGTGTTTTTTGTTTTATTTTTCTTTCTTCCTTTTTCCCTAGTGTGTCCTTTCTTCCCGGCGGAGTTGATGCCCTCCTCCTCAGCTTGTGTTCCGTACTATGTATAGTAGATGATGGCGGTTAGCACTCGAGCATCGACCATTAAATTGGTCTCACTCACTGCAAAAAGTCTACATTTTGCCTGAGAAACGGTCTTGACTACTCCGAGACCTATTCGCTACTAATGCTGATGTAGCATTTATTCAAGAAACTCATTTTAGGTCTGATGCAGCCCCTACCCTCAAAGACCATAATTTTCCAGTCTCCTTTTATAATAACAATAGTAAAAGTAAATCTCTTGGAGTTGCTATTCTCCTATCTAAGCATCACCCATTCCAAGATGTGACTTCTTTGGCTCTGGAGGAGGGCAGAACACTCCTGGTTAAGTGCTCACTGTATGGACAGCTTTATACGTTTATCAACCTTTATCTCCCCAATCAGAAGCAGCCTGTCTTTCTTTCTACAGTCCTCGACCGGATTGCCCCGCTGGTTGTGGGTATACCGCTTGTGGGCAGAGACTTGAATTGGCCTATCCAGCCAGAAGTTGATGTCTCGGGATCCCCCGCCAGGTCCTCATTGTCTTCCCATGCGCACCCTCCATGACCAACAGCTGGTTGACACTTGGCGACTTCAACATCCGGGCGACAGGGATTATATATTTTATTCTCGACCTCACAATGTGTACTCCAGATAGGATTCCTTCCTTCTTCCACATAGATTTTTACACTTAATTCAGGTGGTTTACTTACCTGGTCGGACCATGCTCCTTTCGCTCTGTCCCTCCAGACCTCTTGCCCCCACTTCAAACAATGTGTATGGTGGCTTAATGAGCAAATTCTTGCCAATCCACGCTGTAAGTCTCAAATAATTGAATCGATTACTGACTATTTCTCTATTAATGAGACGCCCGAGGTCTCGGGGGTCATGGTGTGGGAGGGGCACAAATTTGTACTCCAGGGGAAACTCATCCAACTAGGTTCAATGTTAAAGTGAGAGAAATCAAGTAAGAAACTTACCCTGCTCCAACGACTGAAAGATCTCGAGGCAATGCATAAGTCTTCCCCCTCCCCTCAGGTTTTGTCTGACCTGATTGAGACTAGAGCTGCCCTGAATGCCTTGCTCATCGATGATATAAAAAAGGATTATAGACTCTGTAGGAATCATTTTTTCCAGTGGGGTAACAAGCCGGGGAGATTGTTAGCGAGAGTCCTAAGTTCCACTTTATATATTCAAATGGTCAAGGATTCTGGGGGTGTAAGGCGCAAGCTTACCCGTGACATAGCTGATGCATTTTGCTCCTACTACACCAAACTTTACAACCTTCAAGACCCTCTGACTCCTGAGTCCCTGGCCTCGTCTCGGGAGCTTGTGGCTCAGTATCTCCGTGATGCTGGCCTGCCCAAACTGTCAGAGGAAGACAGTGTTTGGTTAGACTCTCCTTTTTCCATTTTAGAACTCGAGACAGCCCTTAAAAACACACCATCTGGAAAAAGTCCAGGTCCAGATGGATTCATCATAGCATATTATAAACTTTTTAAAGACTCTCTTTTGCCCAAAATGCTTGATGCCTTAAATACAATTTTGAATGAATGTGGGTTCTCCCCCCAATCTTTGGAGCACACATTACAGTCATTCCTAAGGCAGGTAAAGACCTGACTCAATGCGCCAGTTATCACCCGATATCCCTCCTTAATACTGATGTTAAATTGTTTGCGAAATTGATTGCCAATAGGCTTAAAATCCTGCTTCCTACCCTAATACACTCAGATCAGGTGGGGTTTGTGCCTGGGAGGGAGGCACGAGATAATACTGCTAAAGCCATAGATTTAATACATTTAGCTTCTGGTGGTTCCGTCCCAGTGGTCCTGCTTTCCACTGATGCCGAGAAGGCATTTGACAGGATCAGCTGGATATTTATGGGAATTTTGAAACACATGAGTTATGGCCCTGTAGGCTTTTATCGGATATTAGCGCTTTATCGTTCTCCCACGGCACGGATTAAAATTAATGGTGCACTCTTGGCCCTGGTAAAAATAAATAATGGTACCAGACAGGGGTGCCCTCTCTCACCCCTTATCTTTATACTATGTATGGAAGCCCTTGAATGCACTATTAGACTCAACCCAAACATCACTGGCCTCAAAATTGGTGATGCTGATTACAAATTGGCTCTGTTCGCAGATGACCTGTTAGCCGTCTTATCCAATCCGGTTATCTCAATACGTAATCTGATGGTCGAATTTCAGAAATTTGGCTCTCTTTCTAATTTTAAGGTGAACTATTCAAAGTCTGTAGCTGTGAATGTGTCGACCCCACCCCACTCCATAGATGGGCTCAAGCAATCCTTTTCCTTTTCCTGGCATCCCTCTGAAATATCTTGGGGTCACCCTATGCACTGACCTTTCTTGTCTCTGCGATAATTTTAAAAAGCTACTACATACCCTCCACTCTGAACTCAGAGACTAGGGTACCAAAAGGCTCTCGTGGCTTGGTAAAATTAGCGTAGTGAAAATGAATGTACTACCTAGGGTTCTATATCTACTTCAGACACTACCTATACATATTCCCAAAGCTTGGTTCCGGGAATTACTCAATGTTGTTAGAAATTATGTATGGGGTAATAAGAGACCAAGGTTTCAGCATGCTATCCTTTTTAGACGTAGACATATGGGAGGGCTTCAACTGCCACATTTCTCAGGTTATTATGATGCAGTGATGCTGGGTAGGATCATGGAGTGGTCCCAGACAAATGACATTAAACAGTGGGTTCACCTTGAAAATGTATCTTTGCCCATACATATTGCACAGTATCCCTGGATGTCTAAGGTTCCTGTTGTCTCCCATCCCACTATTGGCCCAACTCTGGCTCGCTGGAATAGATTGCGTAAACTTCCCTGCGTGTCCTCAAAATTTTCCCCCTTGACCCCCTTGTTCAATAATCCTGACTTTACCCCAGGGGTTGCTAGCCCTGCTTTTTCTATTTGGATGCGACGTGGAGTGCAACGGGTTGGCCAGCTGGTGGAGGGGTGGGGTGTGTCCTCCTTTTCTGTCTTGCAGACTAAGTGGGACCTTCCCCCATCTGAGATTTGGAGATACCTACAATGAAAGCATTTTGTACAGTCCGGGGAATTACGTGCTGCTTCTGTCAGACCCCCGACTCTTTTTGAGGACATGTACTTGGCACCTTTACGCCCGACACATTCCCTCTCGAGAGGATACGGACTTCTGATTGAGCACATGTACTCTGCTCTCCCTAAATATGTCAAAGACTGGGAATGTGACTTACAGCTGGACTTAACAGACTCTGACTGGAACAGAATTTTCCAGAATACATTTGTTAGTTCTGTTAGCTACTCTGTGATTGAAACACAATTTAAGGTTCTATCACACTGGTATAGGTGCCCCATTACTCTGGCTAAGATGTTCCCTGGGGTGTTCGACAGATGCTGGAGGTGCAATGAGGAAATTGGCTCTCCACTACACATTTGGTGGTAATGCAGGCTTCTACGCCCCTTCTGGGAACAAGTAATATCTATCACCAAGTCGATTGTGGGCTCGGAGACACCCTTGGATCCTTCTTTCTGGCTTCTTAATCAATACCATGGTTCTCCAGCAACATACAAAAAATCCCTCTTAAAGTTCCTCAATAGTGCTGCGAAAGCTGTTATCCCAGTTCACTGGCGGTCTACTTCCCCCCCCACTCTTAAAGAGTGGTTTGATTTGAATAGACATGTACATGTCTATGGAGGACCTCCGTGTGACCCCGGAAAAGAGTCAAGAGTTCGTCTCTACTTGGCATCCATGGCTGAACTTTAAATCTTCTGGAACATATCTGATGTCTGTGGCATGATCATGGTCACTTCTCCACTGATGGAGTTCTAATGGTGGATCCGGTCGAGGACAGGATTTTATTAACAACTCTATTTGTATTTTGAGGCATCTAACTCCCCCCCCACACACACTTTTCCTTCCCCTTTCATCCCAACCCCTTCCTTTTCTGTTTTTGTCAGATTTTTTTATTTGTCTCTAATTAAGTTATTTATTTCTTTTTATGTTTAATTACCTATATTTAAATTTTTTATTTTTTTTATTTTTATATATTTTTTCATATTGGACTAGATACCAACATTTGGATATGGCTGTTATGGTTTGAGTGTATTTGAATGATCAGTCTATGTTGTGCGTGATTTTTATTACGCATTCTGATGTACTGTTTGATTATTTTGAAATTTGTTTTGATAAAAACAATAAACATATTGGAAAAAAAATAAAAAATATGTTAGAAAATATATGTGACATACCAATATATGTGAATACGTGATTCAAAGTGGTAAATTTGCCCATAGCAACCAATCAGATTCTACTTAGCTTTTAATTAGCACCTTCTAGAACAGGGGTGGGGAACCTTTATTCTGCCGAAGGCCATTTGGATATGTATAACATTCATGGGCCTGGTGCAGACCACACCCCCTCCATGTGACATCACATGGTGGCGGGGCCACAATCGCCAGTGATTACAGCAATGCCCGGAGCATCCTGAGAATACTCAAGGGAGCTGTAAGAGCAGCGGTGTGACCGTCTGAAGCATCCTAAGGTTGCTCCAGGTGGCACTACGGCATAGATTCTGGCCGCAGTGTGCCATCCTAGGCACCCTGCTAGCCAGATGAGGCTAGCAGAAAAAAGCTCAGAGGGCCAGACCAAATGATTCCGAGGGCCTTATACGGCACCCGGGCCTGAGGTTCCCCATCCCTGTGCTAGAAGATGATAGCTAGAATCTGATTGGTTGCTATGGACAACATCACTTTTAAAACTCACTTCTAAAAACTCTCACTTTAGTAAATTTACTCCTAATAGTGACTCAAATGAAAAATAAGTGATAAGTGATTAAAATAAATCAACAAGTGAGTATGGTATGTTCATACTAAATATATAATTATTAATGAGCCTCTTATTGTTGTTATAGTGACTATGGCCTGTATTCAACTAGGGAGCGAAAAGTCCATGCTGGACTTTTCTCTTCACATCGGAGCTTTTCTGGGGATAAAGTATCGGGCGCTTGCCCACTTTATCCCCGTATTCAATTTAAAATGAGCGAACACAGTACCCGGCAAATTGGGATCTAGGAAAAAAAATGGGAATTTTTAGGAAATAATTGTACGACACCCCTAAAGATTCCAGACAAGGGGGATCACTATGGGTACCCCCGTTTTTGCCTGCAGAAGAAAGTCAGGTTTTTAAATAGCGGCGGCAGGTGTTTTTTTCCCCGACATTGAAAAAGTGACGAGCATTTAGGGGTTTTTTAATTTTTTTAAGTGATCCCATCAAATTTGGGGTGCATGAAAATGGGTACTAGCATATTTTTAAGTCCCTAAAGTCATTTTTAAAAAATTCTGCAAAAATGCACCTGCCACTAATAGCCTATTCTAGAAAACACCTGCCGCATACTTGCAGAATAGCCCTGAACCTATTTTCCTATTTTTAAACACTGTTTTCCCTTTTTTTTTACCCCAAATTTTGAACTTAATTTTTTGGGGTGTGCCAATTTTTTTTAAAAAAACTTTTTTTGAAACACGTTATTTTTAAATGACATTCCCAGGGGTGTAGGCTATTTTTTTTAAGCCTGCACCCCTAAACATCAATTCTACACTTTTTTTCGCCATGTAAAACATGGTGAAAAGTTATCCCCATTTTTTTTCAAAGACTTTTCGAATCTGCAAAAAATCTATGCAATTGAATATGGGGATAATTGAAATAGGCAAAAATGACATCAATGGCGATAAATTATCGCCAATTCTGACTTTTTGCAGCCTAATTGAATACCCCTGTTAGTCTCTTATAATATTTAATAAAGAATGTGATTTAATATTTAAATTAATTCTGTGAGGTTCTTTTTAGATTCATGGATCCATGATTTACTCTATTCATTCATCGTGTCACCCTAAGTTTTTTATTGGGTTATCACTCTTGCTCCTGTTGGAATAAACTGCAGTTCACGTTCTCATTGCCAAATGAGTCATCAATATGGATATAATTGTAATGCATTAGGAATATATATATATATATATATATATATATATAGACCTTCCAATAAACAGAGGCACTCTGAGACTGGTAAAGCAACAAGCGTGTAATGGAAACAGACACCAACGTTTCGGGACCAAACGTGTCCCTTTGTCAAGGCATACAAAAATGAAAAATAACTAATCTAAATACACAGAAGAATCCCGCCATGCATGTAACACCGTGTATCAGGAAATCAGAGACCGCTTCCCCAGTGATGTCAGGGCGCCGACTGCGTCCCGTTGCCATAGCAACGTTTACCCAGTACGGAAGCCCTGATAAAGCAAAAAGATGTAAGGCAAAACAAGAGTGCCATAAAAAATACAAAGTGCTCTAAACTAAACAAACGTGGATCACCGTGAAGTGTGAAAGATAAGAGTGATTGATCTGAGGAGCATGACAGAAACATATGAAGATGTAACAACTAAGTCAACACCAAAGTGTGCAATTATAGCCAATACCACTAAATCCCAGCACGTATAAATATAGCACAAATTACAATCAAAACAACAAGTTGCAACACATATTGTGTACGAGTGGGGCAAAGTAACAATGGAAGCACCAAGGAACCTATGAAGCAATTAATGTGTGTTATAAATACTTAATTAATGAACAGTGTGTGAATCGAGAAAAAAATATATATTAAAAATTATATAGAAGGTAAGATGCCTAAGGTATGGCAAAAACATGTGTGTGAACAAAATCCTAAACTGTGTATGTGAAAAATAACTATAAGATGCCATATATACGGCAATAAATCAAATCGTGAAATGAGTGAGCCTGTGTAAAGATCTACAGATCTGCCCAACTATTTTGTTGCTCATGGTGTGGCGTGAGTCGCGCCACGGATTTGTGGCGTGGCGTGCAGGCCTCTGAGTCGCGCCATGGACTTGTGGAATACCGTGGTATTCTTCAACGAAGGATATGGTACGGCATGTAATACAGTGCTTAACCGCTGGGTGGCGAGTGCTCCACTTTTGTAATTGCATGTGATATAGTGCTTAACCGCTGGGTGGCGAGTGCTCCACTGTACTGAATGTCTATCATATTCACAGCATTTGCATGAACGCACAACCCATACTGTATTTTTAATGTCTCATAATATACTGTACAAATCACTGCACATACTGTATTGTACATACGGTACGGTGCAGTAACTGAATAGTAGAGAAGTTGCCGGAGTTGTTGTCACGGTATAACCGATACTGTAGAATAATTAGATGCATGCACAGCTTTCACTGATATGGGATGCATTACAGTATGACATTTTTTTATTTTTTTTTAATTAAGAACAGCAGCGGGAGGAGTGCACAAGGATGAGGCCACTCTCTGTGGTTCACTGTATTGTAGCTGTCGTGTGGGCTAGTGGTTAGGTGATCACTTTGGTAGAATTATGGTCCGGGGTTCGATCCCTGGAAAAGAATATACTGTACCGTACTGTATATTTTTTTTTTGTCACTGTCTGCTCTGGACACTGTAGGGCTCTGCACTGTACTGTATTTACTGAATAGTGATTTCATACTGTGGCTATGGTGCGCCCAGAAACCGCAAAATGCAAACATGTGACAACGCATATGCGGGTACAAAATAGCGTTGCTTCCCAAACTGATGACATTGGTGATGCTGCTCCAACCTTGCACACTACGGTAGTAGTGGGATCTGTAGGAGAGAGAGCTCTCTGTATTACATGGTTGGCGCTACGGTGGCTGCGATGGATTAGAAATGGAGGGGGTTACAATGGGATCTGTGGCGCCAAGCCATACGCCATGTAGCGCTATGCTATCACTGAGCATGCGCAGTTGGCTTTATTACTGCAGTCGGTACAGTATTGTATTCTGCTGCATTTCCATCTCTGGCGGGCACATGCCCAGTAGGAGGGTTGCGATGGGATTTCTGGCGCATGCCCAGTGGGCCGAGAGTCATACACAGTGCATCAGGTCCCTTCCCCCAAAGCAAGCCAAGAGCCTTACATTACCATAATAAAGGAAGCTTTGTTAATCCATTTACTGTAAGCAGTCAGCTCTGCCCTAGTGTCCTGAAAAATGCTACGAATTGTCACCATTGCCAAAGACACCATCCCCCGTCTGCTAGGACAACTAGTGTGCCGCTATGAATGTGCCTGTACTGAATATTCAAAAGTGACGGTGCCCTACAATTTAGCACCACAGAATAGTGATTTCATAACTGCAGGAACTGTTAGTGAAACTACTGTCTAGAATGTGAGACAGGCCTCTGCATCACAAACTGTGCGCCCAGAAACCGCAAAATGCAAACATGCAACAACGCATATGCGGTCTCAGCCTCGCGCACTATGGCTACGTCCCTTGGACTGTGTCTGAGAGTGCTTTCCGTCTGTGAGAAAGCGCTCTGTGTTCAAAGCTGACTGTGCGTTTGATGCGCAAAATAGCGTTGCATCCCAAACTGATGACATTGGTGATGCTGCTCCAACCTTGCACACTAAGGCCCTCATTCAGAGCCGTACGCTCTGAGCAGAGCGCACGCTCTGCATGAGGGCCGGGCTCCTTTTTCATGGAGCGTCCTCCTGGACGCTCGTATAGCTGTGGGTCACCACCCACAGGCTATACGAGCGTGCATTTTGATGACCGCGATGGTCGTGACCATCGCGACCATCGAAATTGCGAGCCGGAGCCTGCGGTTGAGGTTTTCAACCGCAAGCTCCGGAGTGATTTTGGCTCTATCAGAGCCAAAATCACTCCCACTGACATCACTAGTGATGTCAGTGGGCCGGCTTCTGACGGGAGGCGTTCCCGTGGGAACGCCCCCGTCAGGGAGGCACGCCCCCGGCACGCCGACCAAAGGGGGCGTGCTGTCAATCAACATTGACAGCACGCCCCCTTTGATCGGACACAACGAGCGAAGGAAAGTCCTTCGCTCGTCGTGTCTGGCGCATGCGCACGACGGAGCTCCCTCCGTCGTGCGCATGCTCAGTGCAGACCATCGACCCACTTGCGAGCGTACAGCCGCTCGCGAGTGGGTCTGAATCAGGCCCTAAGTACGGTAGTAGTGGGATCTGTAGGAGAGAGAGCTCTCTGTATTACATGGTTGGCGCTACGGTGGCTGCGATGGATTAGAAATGGAGGGGGTTACAATGGGATCTGTGGCGCCAAGCCATACGTCATGTAGCGCTATGCTATCACTGAGCATGCGCAGTTGGCTGTATTACTGCAGTCGGTACAGTATTGTATTCTGTTGCATTTCCATCTCTGGCGGGCGCATGCCCAGTAGGAGGGTTGCGATGGGATTTCTGGCGCATGCCCAGTGGGCCGAGAGTCATACACAGTGCATCAGGTCCCTTCCCCCAAAGCAAGCCAAGAGCCTCACATTACCATAATAAAGGAAGCTTTGTTAATCCATTTACTGTAAGCAGTCAGCTCTGCCCTAGTGTCCTGAAAAATGCTGCGAATTGTCACCATTGCCAAAGACACCATCCCCCGTCTGCTAGGACAACTAGTGTGCCGCTATGAATGTGCCTGTACTGAATATTCAAAACTGACTTTGCCACTACGGTTATGACTACATTACAGTGCACCACAGATGCCTGCCGTAACAAGAGAATTAGTGTCGGCGTGAGTCGTGCGATGTACGACATGCATCACTGGCTAGTCAAAATGTCTTCTGTCAGGGCAATACGCTACTCGTCCGGCGAGCTCTTTGTCTTGGTTAAGTGGCGGGGCCAAGTGTTCGCCACTAACCAAGACAAAGTGCTCGCCTACAGAGCCGCGAGTAATGAAATCTACAGGCAATATGGCATTCGCCGCTCAGGTCGCTCACTGCAGCGCAGGTGGAGTGACCTGCTTCGGAGGGACAGGCCTCGCCTACAGCGAATTCGGAGGCGAGTAATTCATAGTAAGTACAGCATTGCTGTATAATCACATGAATTACAGTATACTGTACAATAACGAATACAGTACAATGCACGACTCTGACATACTGTACATTACTGTACACTGCACTGTAGGGTGTTGGATAGTACAGTATCTGACGATGACTGACAGTTGTTAACACATACTGACATGACTGGCAGGCATTTGATTGACAGGCTGATTAAATCTACAGTACTGTACATGGACTAAAGGGTTACACACTATTGTTCGACATGGCTTGTTTGATTAATAAATTAGTAACAAAAGGCAAGTTGATTGATCCACTATTCTAATGTCTGTCGACCAAATCTGTTAACCTACAGTACTGTACACACTATTTTTCTGTGCTGGGCCTGCCCCCTTTAAGTCTGACATTATTACTGTACGTCATGGACAGATTCAGGGGTCTCCAATCAGCTCCCAACTGTCTCACAGGCTGTTTGAAAAATTATATTTGGGAGCTGATTGGCTGGCACCTTATCACTTTTCACTCTGTGCCACATTTACAGTACAGTACAAAAGAAGGGAAATACCAGGGCGAATTTTCATTTGGTATCACTGTGATACAAACGAAAATTCCACTGGTACATACAGTACTTACCCCTCCGGCGAGGTCTCACAAAGTCCTCAGCAGGGTCCTCCGCTGGGTTCGGGCTCCAGTGTCATGTGCATGTGCCATCTTGTAAAGCTTGTGGGGTGGCGACAGTGCCACCCACATAGCCTATGTGTATAGTTGCACCACTTGGTCATACAGTACTTTACTGGACTGTATATTTTTTTATATACAGTACAGTACAGTACCATACTGTTTTATTTTGGCCCCAATGCCAGCTTCACAGACTACAGTAGTTTATGTACTACAGTATACTGTATTGGTTTGTATTTTAATCATTAGCTAATTCCCTAAGGCCATCTACCTTAATGACGACATGTATTTTTCCCCACAGGGCGAGCAGCCCCCCCTGCCCTGGCAGCGCCGCCACCACCACCACCATCACTGCCACCACCCCCATCACTGCCAGCAGCCGGGCCCAGTTGGCTGAATTTTCAGAGTAAGTACAGTACACACTACTGAGGCCATCTACAGTAGTGTACCGTAATCCCTCTCCAATTTGGAATAGAGGTCTGAACTCTTGTTTTCAAATGCTCCTTAATGACGACATGTATTTTTCCCCACAGGACCAGCAGCCCCCCCTGCCCCGGCAGCACCACCACCGCCGCCACCACCGCCGCCACCACCATCACTTCCACCACCCCCATCACTGCCAGCATCTTCTGCAGCCTCCTCAAATGACAGTGGTAATGATTACAACAGTTACAGTATGGACACAATAGTGTCATGCTACTACCTTTTTGGTTTTTTGTACTGTATAATATTTTTTTTTTCTTATACTGTACACACAAACAGACTCGTCATTGATGAGGAGGCTGCAGGAAGCCCCCTGCCCTGTAAGTAAAGTACACCTCCCTCTCCCTCTTTCTTTCTCTTTATCTTTCTCTCTCTTTCATTTTCCTTTCTCTCTCTTTTTCGCTCTCTTTCCCTGTTTTTCTCTCTTTCTTTTTCTTTATCTCTCTAACTCTCTCTCCCTGTCTCCCTCTGTTTCTCTCTCTGTTAAAACATCTCCAACGTCTTCACCTTACACAATAATTGTTTATGTCCTTGTGTATTTTAGTGGAAGACATTGAAGTGCCTCAGCCCTCCCCCAGTATACTGTATACTGTAGTAATGTTACAGTTGAGTATGTTTACCCTCTACTTTCCCACTGAGTACTGTACAAAAGTGTATTATTATTTTTTTTATGCAGAACACCTCCATATAGTGATTCTGGAGCTGGACAGCAGCGAATCCAGTAAACCATTCTTTGTTTTTCTCTCTCTCTCTCTCTCTCTCTCTCTCTCTCTCTCTCTCTCTCTCTCCCTCCCTCTTTCTTTCTCTCCTTCCCTCTCCCCCCCTCTCTCTCTCTCCCTCTGTCTTTCTCTCTCGCCCTCTCTCCCTCTCCCTCTTTCTCTCTCTCCTTCCCTTACCCCCCTCTCTCTCTCTCTATCTCTCTCTTTCTATCTCTCTCTTTCTCTCTCCCTGTCTTTCTCTCTCGCCCTCTCCCCCTATCTCTCTCTCTCTCTCTCTCCCTCCCTCTTTCTTTCTCTCCTTCCCTCTCCCCCCCCTCTCTCTCTCTCTCCCTCTGTCTTTCTCTCTCGCCCTCTCCCCCTCTCCCTCTTTCATTCTCTCCTTCCCTTCCCCCCTCTCTCTCTCTCTCTCTCTTTCTATCTCTCTCTTTCTCTCTCCCTGTCTTTCTCTCTCGCCCTCTCCCCTTATCTCTCTCTCTTTCTCTCTCTCTCCCTGTCTCCCTGTGTTTCTCTCTCTCTCTCTCTCTTAAAACATCTCCAACGTCTTCTCTCTTTTCTGTAACATACTGTACTGTAATTTTTTTCAACAGCATCACCAGAGACCATACCCCCACCCAGCCCCAGCGACAGTTTGCGAAAGTACAGTGCATTGTTCTCTCTCTCTCTTTTCATTCTGTCTCTCTGTCTCTCTCTCTCTGTCTTTCTCTCTTCCTCTCCCCCTCCCTGGGGGGGAGGAAGAGGGGAAGAGAGGCTCTTGTCAGTCTCTCTCTCTCTCTCTCTCTCTTTCTCTCTTCCTCTCCCCCTCCCTCTCTCTTTTTCTCACTCTGTCTGTGTTTGTTTTTTGTTGTTATAGAGGCTCTGTTCAAGATTTATGGTGCGTACACACTAGGCGATAAAGTGGACGACTTAGGGAGCATATCATGTAGTGTGAACGCACCATTACACAGTTTATTTGTTTCCAAATGGTTTTGATGGAAACTGTTCTTTGTCCACAGTCCTAACACCTTCGGCGGCTACAACACCACCACCCCCCACTGGCATCTCCGTGCCGCGTAAGTAAAGTACACCACATTGTTTTCTACAGCACTGTATCGCTCACCTTTTTTACCATTGTCAGTCTCTCTCTCTCTCTCTCTCTTCCTCTCCCCTTCCCTCTCTCTTTTTCTCCCTCTGTCTGTGTTTGTTTTTTGTTGTTATAGAGGCTCTGTTCAAGATTTATGGTGCGTACACACTAGGCGATAAAGTGGATGACTCAGGGAGCATATCGTGTAGTGTGTACGCACCATTACACAGTTTATTTGTTTCCAAATGGTTTTGATGGAAACTGTTCTTTGTCCACAGTCCTAACACCTTCGGCGGCTACAACACCACCACCCCCCACTGGCATCTCCGTGCCGCGTAAGTAAAGTACACCACATTGTTTTCTACAGCACTGTATCGCTCTCCTTTTTTACCCTTGTCAGTCTCTCTCTCTCTCTCTCTCTCTTTCACTCTTCCTCTCCCCCTCCCTCTCTCTTTTTCTCCCTCTGTCTGTGTTTGCTTTTTGTTGTTATAGAGGCTCTGTTCAAGATTTATGGTGCGTACACATTAGGCGATAAAGTGGACGACTCAGGGAGCATATCGTGTAGTGTGTACGCACCATTACACAGTTTATTTGTTTCCAAATGGTTTTGATGGAAACTGTTCTTTGTCCACAGTCCTAACACCTTCGGTGGCTACAACACCACCACCCCCCACTGGCATCTCCGTGCCGCGTAAGTAAAGTACACCACATTGTTTTCTACAGCACTGTATCGCTCTCCTTTTTTACCCTTGTCAGTCTCTCTCTCTCTCTCTCTTACTCTCTTCCTCTCCCCCTCCCTCTCTCTTTTTCTCCCTCTGTCTGTGTTTGTTTTTTGTTGTTATAGAGGCTCTGTTCAAGATTTATGGTGCGTACACACTAGGCGATAAAGTGGACGACTCAGGGAGCATATCATGTAGTGTGAACGCACCATTACACAGTTTATTTGTTTCCAAATGGTTTTGATGGAAACTGTTCTTTGTCCACAGTCCTAACACCTTCGGCGGCTACAACACCACCACCCCCCACTGGCATCTCCGTGCCGCGTAAGTAAAGTACACCACATTGTTTTCTACAGCACTGTATCGCTCTCCTTTTTTACCCTTGTCAGTCTCTCTCTCTCTCTCTCCTTCTCTCTTCCTCTCCCCCTCCCTCTCTCTTTTTCTCCCTCTGTCTGTGTTTGTTTTTTGTTGTTATAGAGGCTCTGTTCAAGATTTATGGTGCGTACACACTAGGCGATAAAGTGGACGACTCAGGGAGCATATCGTGTAGTGTGTACGCACCATTACACAGTTTATTTGTTTCCAAATGGTTTTGATGGAAACTGTTCTTTGTCCACAGTCCTAACACCTTCGGCGGCTACAACACCACCACCCCCCACTGGCATCTCCGTGCCGCGTAAGTAAAGTACACCACATTGTTTTCTACAGCACTGTATCGCTCTCCTTTTTTACCCTTGTCAGTCTCTCTCTCTCTCTCTCTCTCTCTTTCACTCTTCCTCTCCCCCTCCCTCTCTCTTTTTCTCCCTCTGTCTGTGTTTGCTTTTTGTTGTTATAGAGGCTCTGTTCAAGATTTATGGTGCGTACACACTAGGCGATAAAGTGGACGACTCAGGGAGCATATCGTGTAGTGTGTACGCACCATTACACAGTTTATTTGTTTCCAAATGGTTTTGATGGAAACTGTTCTTTGTCCACAGTCCTAACACCTTCGGCGGCTACAACACCACCACCCCCCACTGGCATCTCCGTGCCGCGTAAGTAAAGTACACCACATTGTTTTCTACAGCACTGTATCGCTCTCCTTTTTTACCCTTGTCAGTCTCTCTCTCTCTCTTTCACTCTTCCTCTCCCCCTCCCTCTCTCTTTTTCTCCCTCTGTCTGTGTTTGCTTTTTGTTGTTATAGAGGCTCTGTTCAAGATTTATGGTGCGTACACACTAGGCGATAAAGTGGACGACTCAGGGAGCATATCGTGTAGTGTGTACGCACCATTACACAGTTTATTTGTTTCCAAATGGTTTTGATGGAAACGGTTCTTTGTCCACAGTCCTACCACCACCACCACCACCACCAACCGCGGCAGCAACAGCAGCACCACTACCCTCCAGTGGCGTTTCATTTGCCTCATTTAGAATGCGGCTTGCCGCCCTGAGTAAGTACCGTGCACTACTGTACATTGTGCTCTCCTTTTTACACTGCCTCTCTCTTCGTCCTGTACTCCAAAGACCCATGTCCAACCTCTTCTCCTTACACACTAATTGTTTCTCTACTTGTGTAACTGGAATATTTTTTTTTTTTCCCCACAGTGCGGGAACGTGGAAGGCCACATCCACAACACCCCACCAGCCAGTTGCCAGAAGCGGGGTGAAGCAGGCCTCACAGGCCGTGTAAGTACTGTACCCTAGACAACTGTACATTGTCTTCTTCTGTACTGTCTCTCTCTATCCTTTTTTTGTTTTCACAGCTTCTCTCTCTTCTGTACTACAAAGACGCATCTCCAACCTCTTCTCCTTCCACACTTTGTGTTGTTTTTTTTTTTATAAAGGACATCACTCTAAAAGGTGCCCATCCACTTAAAAATACCGGTATGACAACCACTGCATGATTACGACATTGTAATCGTGCAGTCGTTTGTCAGTACAGTAAGTGATGAGCCTACTCTGAACAAGCAGTTGTTCAGTGCAGGGTCATCAATCATTACTGTACTGTACACTGCACCTAAAGTATCCCTCTATCTGCCAGCCTGAAGCTTCAGTCAGTATAATGACCTTTGGTGTAGCAATGTTTAGACTGTACAGTAAATACAGCACTATTAATGTGAATATATTTTTTTCCAATACAGTCTTCAGTCAGGGACCACAAGGGAGGCAGGGACCCCAAGGGAGGCAGGGACCACGCCTGACTCGAGGTAGAGTACAGTATTTACGGTAGTGTCAAGATTGTACAATATTGTACTGTATATTAGTGTTGTAATACTGTACCCTTTTTTTTCTCCCTACAGAACAAATAATTCTGTTTTTGGCATTATATCGCCAGATGGCCCACCACCTGGTGGATTTATTTTTTAATTTTTTGTTCACTTTATTTTTGTTTATTTTCGATTTTTATTAAAATTTCTTTTATTCAGTACAACATTTTCTGTCTTTACTTGGTTCTGTGGATAAAGTACAGTATACTGTATTTAAATTTATTGATACGGTAGCAACTAAAAGGTAAGAATATACAGTACAGTACAGTAAGTCACCCATTCTGTACTTTTATTAATTGCACACCACTCTTAAGGGGTGATTTCATAAAGCTTGGAGAGAGATAAAATTGGAGAAACTGTAAATACAGTAGCACCAAACAACAGTACCAAGCAGTAATTATTCTAGTACACTTTATACTAAAGTACAGTACTGTGACTGAATATTTTTTTTATTTTTACTTACCTGTAGGTCACCGGACATGAATCCCATTGAAATGGTCTGGGCCCAGTTGAAGAGGTTCATCAGGTCTGATGTGAAACCAACAACTAAACAGGAACTTTTGGATGGGATAATGAAGTTTTGGAGAACAGTATTGACACGTGCCCAGTGTAACAATTATATTGATCATCTCCATAGAGTCTTACCAGTTGTCATCGAAAGAAATGGTCAAGCAACTGCTATGTAGCTTATACTGTACTGTATATAATTTGTAATGTGGAGGAGGGGTTTAACTTCCTTGATGTTGCCATTTGTAATGCAGATGTTTTAAGTTTTCAGGTTCCTTTAGTTCATATACACTACAATAGTAGTGGCTGCTTCAACATCCACATCCATAGTTGCAGACATACAGTAGTGGGTGCACCGTGAATTGAGAGACAGGCTTCTACTGTATGGTTAGAGCGGCGGTCCCTTCGACATCAGGATAAGGTGAGATTTTTGGTAATGTTAGTGCT
This sequence comes from Taudactylus pleione, assembly GCA_031769625.1. Taxonomy (NCBI): domain Eukaryota; kingdom Metazoa; phylum Chordata; class Amphibia; order Anura; family Myobatrachidae; genus Taudactylus; species Taudactylus pleione. The sequence continues at coordinate 514,873 of JAUIMM010000329.1, read as the reverse complement.
CTGTTATCGTATTCACACAGCTGGTGTTCACCTCCATCTGGGGCACCCAAATACTGTTTTGTTTCATGTATTTTTTTTTTATGTTATATTATGGTGCACTCTGATGCACGGTAGAGTCTGCACCTGGTATAGGTGAAACTCTGAATCTGAGGCCAAAAGTGCCAGTGATGATTTTAAATTAAAAGCCAACTCTTTTTGTGTAGTCCTCGGTCCCCCAGTAGGGCTAAAGAAGTCCCCCCCCCTCTGTAAAGCATGTTACTGTAGGTTAAATAAAAATTGTCATTAATTTATACAATTGGTGTTTGTACTGTATGATTACGTCATTTTGCCAGGCGTGAAATTATCGCTGTATTCAATTTGAAAGCTTTTCTGCCAACTGTAGGTGGGAAGTCAATGCAATGTACAGTAAGACAGTATGTAAAATAGTTTCGCCTACTGTATGAATAGCAGGTGGAAAAATTTCGTGAATTGGGGTGCAATGTTGCGGGAAGCCTTCAACGTCCCCTAAAGATACTGTAAACTGCGTAAGTTTTTTTTAAAAAAAAGTCAGAACACACTAAAAATTCACTTTCATTTTGGGGGGTGGAAGAAAAAAAATTGGGGGGAAAAAGTGAAACTTGTAAGGGTAAATTTACTAAGATGGGAGTTCTATTTAAGAAGTTACTGTACTGTATGTTGCCCATAGCATCCAATCAGATTCTACTGTACTTAGCATTTATCTACAGTAGCACCTTCTAGAAGATACTGTACAGTAATACCTGGAATCAGATTGGTTGCTATGGGCAAAATCACTTAATAGCACTACCATCTTAGTACATTTCCCCCCTAATATATAAAATGTACTGAGTTTAGTAAAAAAAAAAAAAAGCGCTAAATGGGTATACAGTAGATCTGGGCATGCGCCTGAGATACGATGACGTACAGTATTGTAGGAAACACTAAAGCCAGGTGCAAACTTGGTATTGCAGGCGGCTGTAGTGTAATGGTAAATAATCAAACCAATACATTACGCTGCCTGTACAACCCTTTTGCGGGTTCGAAGCTTGAAAGGTTACACTTTTTATTTTTTATTAACAAGGTTAGACTTTTTGGTCAAAGTACTGTGGCATAGAAATACCAGAATTTCTGGATAATGTACTGTATTAGTGAAGATTTAAAACAAAATAAAATTACCGTATAAAGTACTGTATGTACTTTAAAGGTCTTGAACCAGCGGTACAAGAAAATGGTAGATGCAGTAGGGCTAGGCATTAGCCCCCTAGACTACTGCATCTACTGTACTGTAGTTCCTAGAGTCAGGGAATCACTACAATGTCTACCGTATTGTACTTACAACTACAGTTATAAGTACCGTATAATACAGACAACTGGGCATGCGCAGTGCTATGAGACTCAATACGCCACAGTGTAGCGCGCAACAATGTGGTATACTGTATGGCGTACCGTATGGAGCAACAAACTACAGTACTGTAGCTGGGCACATACTGTATACAGTACAATAGATTGATTTTTGTAAGGGTTGGATAACAAGACTGAACTACAGTACTATAGTGAACATTAAAAAAATCCATTAAATTATAAAGGTCTCGAACATAAGGAGAGAAGTGTAAGCAAGACGGATCACCTAAGCCCTTGCTCACAAGTCTCTCCTAGTCCTCTACAGTACTTTATGTGACATCTACAGTACCATACGATGACGTACAGTACTCAGGCGTCTGTAGCGTAGAGGTAAGAAATCGTACTTCTACATTGCAGACGTCTGTACAACCCGGGTTCGAAACCAGGAAGCTTAATAATGAAGCTTTTCATTATTATTAGACAGTCAAGGTTACACTTTTTATTTTTAATATTATTATTACACAGTCAGTGTAATAATAACACACTTTCACTGTGTGTGAATCATGACCTGGTACTGTACAGTATGATATTCCATACTGTATGCCATGGCGTACAGTACATAGCCATAGCACTACAAGGGTATGGCTATGGCGCAGCACCACTGGCAATGCATTGCAACCCCGCCACTGGGCACAAGCCAGAGATCCTATTTGTACCGTAACCCATCAGAACTGGCTATAAGTTACCACAACGCAAACTGTGCTGACAGTTGACGCAATTTTGCGGTTTAAACGCTGAGTCAGTTTGTACTAGAGAGACCCCTCTCTTATACACAGTCAACTATCAGTTACTAAACATATTAAATTAATAATGTTACCAAGTCTAAGACAGCATTTTCATTGACACAAGTTTGCGCTCTGCATCTGCCCTACAAACTGCTGTTAGTCCACTACTGTAGCACCTTATGTACTGTAGTAATGAATTTACTATTGTGTATACTGTGTGGTACTGTAAGTCTCGGACAGTGCAGAATGGCACTAGTGTGAAAATTCAACAGTACTGTTGGCAATACAGACAACTGGGTATGCGCCATAAAATAGCGCTACTTAATGTATGGCTTGGCTCCACTGGACATGGGGCACACATTCCATTGTGATTAAAATCCAACCACTGGGCACGCGCAGACATTGACGCAATTTTGCGGTTTAAACGCGCAGTCAGTTTGATATACAGAAACCAGTTTCTTTAACAGGGCCCATTGCCACTTGATGGTCATAATAAATAACTATAATGTCCGCATTCATGTCAGTGCCGGCATTGATGCAAGTTTGCGTTCTAAGGTACAGTACTGTATGTACAATAATAAAAATCCTGTTTTTGCTGTTTGACTCCCGAAGCACTGGGCAGACATGCGCTCCTCATGTACTGTATTGAATACTGAATATTTTAAGTGAAGATTTTAAAAATAAATTAAAAAAACATACTGTATTTTCAAGGTCTCGAACACACAGAACAAGAAGAGAGGAGAAGCAGTGAGACTAGGCATTAGACCGCTAGGCCACACGCTTCACCCATTAATAGAGTTCTGTAGTTTGTAAAGTCTAATGTCTAAGCTTCTGTCAAACAATCATCGGCCGGTGATACAGAACATACCGTACGGTACATTGGAAAGTGACACCTGGTGGGCAAAATGTTGTATTACACATCATGAAATCACAGGCATGCGCTATGTAGTTTAGGAAAAGTGACACCTGGTGGGCAAAAAGTTGTATTACACTTAATGAAATCTGACGCAAGCGCTATGTAGTTTAGGAAAAGTGACATCTGGTGGGCAAAATGTTGTATTACACGTAATGACTTTTTTCACTAATAAACTTTCTTTGTGGCGCGACTCATGGTGTGGTGTGTGGCGCGCCATACGTGGCGTGAGAGATAGCGCTGTGATGCCACATTATAGCTGGGCACATCAGTACATGTGCTTAAAACATACACTGTATTGTAGAACTGAATGGTTCTCCATAAGGAAAACTCATAATTCCTATGTTGTAAAAAAGCAACTTTCAGAATTAATTAAAAACATTCCATTGGATTTGTTCATTTAATCCCTTCGGATTGATTGTATCCAGGTTAAAAATCCAGCGTGCCTCCATCCGTATGGCGGGATTCTTCTGTGTATTTAAGGTTAGTTATTTTTCATTTTTGTATGCCTTGACAAAGGGACACGTTTGGTCCCGAAACGTTGGTGTCTGTTTCCATTACACGCTTGTTGCTTTAACAGTCTCAGAGTGCCTCTGTTTATTGGAAGGTCTGGATGAAAGTATGCACGGAGGGAACCTGAGCAATTGATGGAGGAGGGAGAGTGCCGGTCCATAGGAGATTATATATATATATATATATATATATATATATGCATTATATATATGTACATGCTCGAATACATACACCCATGCGTATTAACACATGCATACATTTTAACATGCACAAGGTGTAATAATATCTCCCTATTTCTGTCCTCTGTTATCCTACAGATTGTTCGGTGGATACCCTTATCCGGATTTCATCTATTCGGTAAGTATATTAACATCATTTCCCATTATAGGTTCTATTCCAGGGGTTCCCTCATCACAATTTTTATCTCTCTAATAAATACATTCTAACATCATTTATTATTTATTATGATTGATTAATCCAATATTACTGAGTAGACTAAATCAAAGTTATTTTATGTAAGAGATTAAATCGGAGGTATAAGCAATCTATCTATACTCCAAAGATATATTGTATTACTTATTTATTCCTTATTATTTAATCTTGTTTTAGATAGTTATAGGTCTACAACTAATTCATAATATTCTTGAATGAGAAAGACGGTGATCCATAGTAGTTCATAGAATAGTAACAAGTTCTCATGGAAGAGAAGAAAGAATGGTATATGTGCATAAACATATATATGCATGTGGGTACATATATAGAAAAGGAATTATTATGTTCCTTCTCTATTTGACCTATTCAGAAAAGTAATCTTAAATCTATAACCAGATCATATGTTTTTGACAGATTAGATATTAATATTAGATAATTTGATCAGTTCACACAAATGTTCTTGGTTCTATAGCTGAATCATATGTGCTTGATAGAATAGATATTGATATTGGCTCATAGGCTGACCTATAACTTTTCAGAGAAATGGGGCATAACTGTTGTTTTCATTTAAGCCTTTAAGATGCATACTATTCATCAAGAAAATGAGTTTGGTCTCTTCTTTCAAGAGTTCTTCGGCAAGGTTTCCCTCTTGAATTCCCATCTGGACATGTTTCATTCTAAACGCCTTTAAGTCATTAGGGTTGCTGTCATGATATTTATAGAAATGCCTGGCTATTGTTGTAAGAGGTTTAAATATTGCCAAATCTTGACTGGCATTCCGGATTGTTCCGACATGTTCCAGTACCCTCACTATAAGGGGTCTTGATGTCTTGCCCACATAGACCTTACCACAGGGACATTCCAGATGGTATATTGTCCCTACTGTGGTAAAGGTAATGTCATTTTGATTGATCCACTTTTTATTGTATTTGTCAAAGGACCATTTTCAAGGTGTTATACATTTGCAAGCTTTACATTGTCCACACTTGTATGAAACTTTTCTATTAAATAATGAAAAACACAGCAGTGCTTGGTTTAAAGGTAAATAATAATTTCTAAACAAAGAGTAATAAAAAAAAAATTAATAGATAAAGAAAGTAACGATGTGACCACAGATATATGAAAAATGAATAAAGCCACAATTTAATAAAACTCATATAAAATGCAAGACCAATAAGAATCAAATAGATATAGCATAATACAAAAATCACACTTATGCACACATATGTAGGTATATCTATTACACCTGAGGCAATAACCACACATATACGATGCTCTGGATTAGCTTATTGCTATAACCCCGATTTTTAAGTCTTTCACTTAATTGTTGTTTCCGGAAATAAATCTGGGGTAGAGCAATTTCTTTTGGTCTACAACATTTCCCCTTTCGGGATTGTACGAATGGTGGCAGGTAGATGACAACTGGTTGAATGAAATATACTGTTTGTAGCAGCATCTTTCCTGAACATGTCTGAAGTGATTTGACCTCCTTCGTCAATCTTTATTGTTAGATCTAAGAAATTAATTTCTCTTTGACTCATGACTTAATGAGTCAAAGAGAAATGAATTTCTTTGATTTAGGTACAGGATGTTATTTTGTATGTGTGAGTCTATGTGTTTATTGAACCAGCCGTGATTGGAAATATCGCTTTATAATTTGTATCAGCAACATTTATACTGCGGTCTGGTCAAAACTGCACTGAGATAATTCTCGATATTAAACAATAATTAAGAACAACAACCTCATGTTTTTATATTAAGAGATCTGTGATAGATACAATCACAACAAAATATTAAGGAGCTGCTAACATTATATGTTAACTAAATAAAGATAAGTACACTAAATATCAAAAGTATGCTCTTATCAACAAACCAGATATAAGGATGCAGTAAGACAAAACAATAAATAGCAACAAAAGGAGTGGTTGAAAGGACTTAATTGAGACTGACACCTATGGTTTATATGTATATGACCACATAATAAGGTAGTGGGGATGAACTAATTTACCTGATATTTAAATCTTCCTCCCACTCCGAATATTTCCTCTCCTAATTATAAATGCAGAGCTCTGCAAGAATAACTCTTGCTTCAACAGTGCATGGATATCTAAAATATTATTAATAAGAAATAAATTCACATGGCAGGGATTCTTTTTTGATTTTATTTCACTTCTTTATTACAAATAGTCACACAATTATACTTTATTTCATTTTTTAACCTTTATTTAGCTTGAATTCATTCCTATTGGAACCTTTTAATGTACACCTAATAAATAATAAACATTTTTACAATTTCCTATCTGTGCGCCATATAAGAAGACAAACTTTTGCTTTCTCTCTCCTTGTTATTATTACAGTCTGTTTTGTCGATTGGCAGCACCCCCAATATTGATTTTTATAATATCTATGATAACAAATACGGGGTCATTAGAAACACTATTATATAACGTGTGCAAATGTTTATATTTCTTTGTATTGTATGTAATGGAGGAGTCCGAAAGGAAACCAGCTTTCGCCATCCAGACTTTCGCCATCCAGACCAATAACTGACCAAGGACTGGAAAAGGACTCAGCATTCAGGCCCAACATTCTGAAAAAAGAAAGGTCCATAAAAGTATCCGCAACACTGCTATCCACGAAGGCCAGGACGGAAATTTGAGCATTGGGCAAATTGATCACTGTGGTGATAAGGACAGAATTTTAAAGGGAGACGGATGACAGGCCTAAATGTACCTCCCCTAGCTCATCTAGATCTTGCCCTTTCCCGTCTTTACAGGGCAAAGTTGGGCCAAATATCCTTTACCGCCACAGTAGAGACAAAGGCCCTCATTCAGAGCCGTACGCTCTGAGCAGAGCGCACGCTCTGAATGAGGGCCGGGCTCCATTTTCATGGAGCGTCCTCCTGGACGCTCGTATAGCTGTGGGTCACAGGCTATACGAGCGTGCATTGTGATGGTCGCGATGGTCGAGACCATCGCGACCATCGAATTTGCGAGCCGGAGCCTGCGGTTGAGGTTTTCAACCGCAAGCTCCGGAGTGATTTTGGCTCTATCAGAGCCAAAATCACTCCCACTGACATCACCAGTGATGTCAGTGGGCCGGCTTTTGACGGGAGGCGTTCCCGTGGGAACGCCCCCGTCAGGGAGGCACGCCCCTGGCACGCCCACCAAAGGGGGCGTGCTGTCAATCAACATTGACAGCACGCCCCCTTTGATCGGACACAACGAGCGAAGGACTTTCCTTCGCTCGTCGCGTCTGGCGCATGCGCATGACGGAGCTCCCTCCGTCGTGCGCATGCTCAGTCCATAACATCGACCCACTTGCGAGCGGACAGCCGCTCGCGAGTGGGTCTGAATCAGGCCCAAAGTTCCAACGAACGTCTCCTACATTTCTCTTTGGCCCGAAGACTAAATGCTCCCAGTTGCATTGGTTCTTCAGGTTCAGATGAAGCCATCCATACCGGAGATCGCGGAGGCAGTGAAGGCAGATTCTTTTCTACTCTGCACTCCCGGAGTCACCGGTCAATATGAATGGCCAAATTCATGAGGTCATCTAAGGAATACAGAGAAGGAAGTTGGACTGGGATATCCTGGCTTCGTAAGGCTGGGTCATTCCAACTCACATCAACGGCCCATTTCTGGAATTCCATACAATAGTCCTCGGCTGCTCTGTTCTCCTGTTTCAAGGACCTGAGACTCACCTCCGCTATAGCCGCTTTGTCGGGATCACCATAAAGTAGACCCAATGTGGCAAAAAAAAGAGTCCACAGTCTGTAATGCCATACTAGTGGAGGGAAGACTAAAGGCCCAAGTCTGAGGGTCTCCCTGTAATAAGGAAATTATGATTCCAACTTGTTGGACCTGCGAGCTCAAGGACCTGGGCCGGAGCTTAAAATAGAGTTTGCAACTCTCCTTGAAATTCAAGAAGTCCTTCCAATTCCCTTAAAACTGGTCAGGCAAATTAAGCTTAGGTTCAAGCAATGCAGAGGCTGAAGCACCTTGAGACTCCTCAACATGAAGAGAAAGCTCCTGCACTTTCTGGGTTAGTGCAGGAATCTGTGCGGACAAAATTTGAGCAGGATTTTGTGAAGGATCCATGCTTGATGAATTAAAGAAAAATACCCTAATATGACAAAAAGTCTCACTTTAGTGGCCATTGATAATGTTAAGGTATGGGTATAATCTTTTGAAGGTATAGTCCTGCAACAGCCTTGAGGACTGGAACACTTGGTTAGCTGTGGCCATGGAGCAGCCTTGAGGGCTGGTAAGTCTTTGACTAGTCGGGGCCCGAGGTAGCTGGTAAGCCTTAGCTTGTTGTGGCCTGTGGGCCGTAGGACAAGATGTAGCCTTTGGGCTGTAGAACAAGATGCGGCCTTTGGGCCGTGTAGCAGCCTTGGCAGGTTGTGGCCTGTGGGCCGTAGAACAAGATGTGGCTTTTGGGCCATGTAGCAGCCTTGGCAGGCTGTGGCCTGTGGGGCGTAGAACAAGATGTGGCCTTTGGGGCGTGTAGCAGCCTTGGCAGGTTGTCGCCTGTGGGCCGTAGAACAAGATGCAGCCTTTGGGCCAAGTAGCAGCCTTGGCAGGCTGTGGTGGTCAGAAGAAGGACCTGTGCTGCCGTGTTGACACAGGTTGAGGTACGCAGGATTGCATATTTAGGACGCTGGATTGCGGCTTGTGCCGCTGGATTAAGACAAGCAGGGGTATGCTAGATTGCATACTTTGGATGCTGGATTGCAGCCTGTGCCGCTGGGTTGACACAAGCAGGGGTATGCTAGATTGTGTACTTTGGATGCTGGATTGTGGCCTGAGCCACAGGGTTGACACAAGCAGCTGGATGCTGAAGTGTGGCCTGTGCCGCCAGGTTGACACAAGCAGCTGGACGCAGAACTGCGCACTCTGGACACTGAGTGCAGTCTGTGCCTCTTGGATAACACAAACAGCAGAGCATGGATATGCAGACCATGCCAACTAGATGACACAAATGGCAGGTAGTAGATATGCGGACCGCACCGCCTAGATGACACAAATGGCAGATAACAAAAGCAGACAGGAGAACGGGGAATTCGACTGGATAACAGGTGACAACACCAAAACCAGAAACACGTGAAATGCTATCACCTGCATTGGAGCAGCATTCACACCAGAAGGAAAGAGCCACAGGAACCAATCTAGAACAGAGCATGGATGATGGACAGTTGATGGGAGGAATTCAGCGAATGCTCCCCCGGCGTTCACATGACCGGCTTGTGACAATGGGAAGTATACATTGAGAGTGTGTTAGGGTAACCAGCTAAGTAAATCACTATTGCGGAGTGCCAGACTACTTCTGCTTGATATATCTACTATATAAAAGTGAAAATTTGTCCTTCTGTCTTTCTATACAAATCCACAGTTTACAAGCTAACATCGTGACATTTTAAATACGAGCATATTAAAAAACAGCGGAGGCAACTAAAAAAAAATTTGATTGAAATTACTGTTCATTTTTAATTAGTAAAAAACCACAATTTTTGCATAGCATTCGTCCTCTACAGGTCAGATACGGAATTACAAAAGGATTTAGCTTAACTACTATTTTTTCTTTTCTATCTCTACTATCTACTATATAAAAGCGAAAAATGTTCCTTCTGTCCTTCTGTCATTCTATACAAATCCACAGTTTACAAGCCACAGTTTACAAGCCAAGATCTCTCATGATTCTACACCTAAAACACTAAAGAAGAAGAAAAGCATTGTCCTGTTTGGCTTATTGTTATAAGATTGGACACCATTCTTCTTGGGCCATCTGCAAGGTCAATAAAAAAATATTAAAATGTTATTTTTGTTTCATTTCATAATTTGATTTTATAACATGCATTTTGCTACATACTAAGAAATTATGGAATTTTATTCTGTAGCATATAATCTAAGTCTCTGAACATCTTTTACTTTGGCTCTCGCATGGAGTTTACAGTGCCTTTTAAATGCTGTATGAATTTATAACCACTATTGATATTAAGCCAGGCTTATTATGAGTCTGAGTATGGTAAAACTTGCTATCTGCATCCATGAGGAGAGATCCATCTGATTTAGAATCAGGCCCATAAATATGGTAACTATACTGGGATGCAAAAACGCAGCTCTGCAGCACAAATTTTTATTTAAACTTGCTCATGCATGAGCTTACACAACTAGATGGTGTCACCAGTGGTGACCAAACTTTTTTGTCTACCTCCTTGGTTGCTGGACCGGACTATGGAATGCACAGAGGCTATTTCCGGTTCATTCCTTTGTCAGCCCCTGAAGTGTAAAACCAATTGGATGAATGATATACTCCGTGGAGACCCTGAATGGCGAAAACAGCTGCACAAGGAACTGGAAGTAATTGCTGTGCATTTCATCGTGCGATCCAGCAACCAGGAAGTACACAGTCATCCTGGTATCAGAGCAACAGAAGCTCTTGGCCGAGTTTACACTGTACAACCAACAAATTTTGAATGCTTCTATCTCCGAGGAAGGGGTAGAAAGGGGTAGAAGATCCTGAAACATTGACCAACTAATAAAATCCCTCTGGTGAGGGTATTGTTTTCATCTGTCTCCAAGTCCCACCTTGATATTGTTTTGATATTAATTTGGGGGTGCTGTCCCTTTAGGAGGACACAGGAGCAAGTTGGAGCTGAATGCCCATATACACTGAGTGGTGGAGTGCTGGAGCATTGGAGTCATATATATATATAATCTAATGATCCCAGCACTCAGGGGCCCCAAAAGGGGTAACTCACTCTGGTGCCTTCCTTAATGGGGCCTAAGCCTCCAAATACAGCATTATAAATGAGGGTTATGTATCCAGCGCTAACCTTATGAATCTATAGTGTTAGAAACAAGGAATATGTTGCAATGTAAATATGAAAGAAACGGGTATGTTAAAATAAGGATTGTTTAATGAAACTAGGTATAAGATCAATATATGGAGTCACAATGCTCCCTTGTACAATGTCCAGATGTCCAGTATCTACAATAGTAGATCTAGGAAGGAACAGCTTATAATGTAAAAAATGGTTAATAAGAGAGCTCCTCTAGGGTGCCTCTTTCCGTATGTCACCAATGGGTGTCTACGTGAACCTTGCTGTCAAGTTCAAATATGCCCCTGCAGTGCGGGGAATACCTCTGATTGAGAATAGTGTCCTTCCCTTTTATTTGTGGGTTGCAGGTTACATAAGGAGACCCTTTGAGGGGGTCCCTTTCCGTATGACACTTGTGCCTACGTCTCCCTCTTATCACTACAGTGACAACCCATCTTCCCGTGATAGCATGTGCAGTCTCCAGTAAGTGAGGATCAAAGGAGAGTGCTGTCCTGTATGTATTAGTGAAGGGTGTGGGTATATCCTTGACCAGGACGTACCTACCATATGAATAAAAAACGTACGTCCCCTTACTAAATGTGATGGCACTGCAAAGTGGGTAATTGTTGGTGACAGTGCAAGACAGGGGTGGCGTCCCACACTCCTGCCCCTACCGTTGGTAATGCAGTGTCTCACTGGCGCAGCGTCTCAGATCGCCTCCTGCTGACACACACGGCTTCTGGTCACCGCTCCTCCTCCGGGGTGCCTGTTGCCGGGATAGATGACAGTCTCCACATGCGTGAACTGTAATAGCACCTTCGTAGTGTATCAAATTATTTGCCCTTGTGGGCTATCATATATAGGGAATACTCAACATAAGTTCAAGGAACGGATGGCAATGCATCGCTCCAATATTCAAACTGCTTTGAACAGTGGTATTAGTGAATTCCCAGTAGCATGACATTTTGTTGAAATGAGACATACACTAACTAGTTTATGATATCAAATGATTGACTACGTCCCTCCACCTCTAAGGGGTGATAGGGGACGTCTGTTACTCCAGTATGAAGCCCGGTGGACTCACCGTTTGGGGGTTACTGCACCCCGCGGCTTAAATGACTGTTTGCCATTATCATGTTTCTAATCCCATATTTTTCCTATGAGTATTCTCCTTTGAGGTTTCTCTTTTTGTGGGGAGTATTATTGACATTTATCATACTGTTTTTCTTCTTGTCTGATATTATATATTTTTGTCGGTAATGTTCAGTTCCATGATTATCCATCTGTAATATTAGTAAATCTTCGCTCTAAATGTGTACAGGCTCAACTATATACAGATTTTATCTGTTGGTTGATATTATATTAATGTATATATTTCCTATTTGTTCCTATCTGTGTATGTATTCCTTATGTAGATCGGGTTCCTCTTTGATTGCAGCATTATGTTTATACTGTTTCCATGGTGACGGGTCTTTTGCTAGTCACATGGACGTCGCGATGACGTCATCGACCTAGGACGCTGAACGGGTGTGTGGTCCCGTCTCAGGCATGGTCTCACTTAGGAGTGAAGTCTTTAAAGGTAAGCTGTTTGTTCTTTTTCTTTTCACAACCTGAAGATAGTGCGAAAAAAGCACTGAAACATTGATGATATTTATGTGCGTGGAGTAACTTTCTTTTGACGAGTGCCACACCTTTTGATTATGTGATGTTCCTGTGAAGGCACCGTCAGCAGTAGAGACTTGTTGTGTGGAGTGCCGGACTACAAATACATATATATATATATATATATATATATATATACAGTCATTGACAGACTTTTCATATTTTGGCATCTATTCACCACCACAATGGCTTTGAAATGAAACAAACAAGATGTGCTTTAACTGCAGACTTTCAGATTTAATTTGAGGGCAATTACATCCAAATCAGGTGAACGGTGTAGGAATTACAACGGTTTCTATATATGCCTCTCACTTTTTAAGGGGCCAAAAGTAATGGGACAAACTAAACAATCCTAAATCTAACTTTCACTTTTTAATACTTTGTTGAAAATCCTTTGCAGGCAATTACAGCCTGAAGTCTGGAATGCATAGACATCACCAGACGATGGGTTTCATCCCTGGTGATGCTCTGCCAGGCCTCTACTGCAAATGTCTTCAGTTCCTGCTTGTTCTTGGGGCATTTTCCCTTCAGTTTTGTCTTCATCAAGTGAAATGCATGCTCAATCGGATTCAGGTCAGGGGATTGACTTGGCCATTGCATAACATTTCACTTTTTAGCCTTAAAAAACTCTTTGGTTGCTTTTGCAGTATGCTTCGGGTCATTGTCCATCTGCACTGTGAAGTGCCATCCAATGAGTTCTGAAGCATTTGACTGAATATGAGCATATAATATTGCCCGAAACACTTCAGAATTCATTCTGCTGCTTTGTCAGTAGTCACATCATTAATAAATACAAGGGAACCAGTTCCATTGGCAGCCATACATGCCCATGCCATGACCCTACCACCACAATGCTTCACTGCTGAGGTAGTATGTTTTGGATTATGAGCAGTTCCTTTCCTTCTCCATACTCTTCTCTTCCCATCACTGGTACAAGTTGATCTTTGTCTCATCTGTCCATAGGATGTTGTTCCAGAACTGTAATGGCTTTTTTAGATGTTGTTTGGCAAACTCTAATCTGGTCTTCCTGTTTTTGTCGCTCACCAATGGTTTACATCTTGTGGTGAACCCTCTATATTCACTCTTGTGAAGTCTTCTCTTGATTGTTGACTTTGACACATATACACCTACCTCCTGGAGAGTGTTCTTGATTTGGCCAACTGTTGTGAAGCGGTTTTTCTTCACCAGGGCAATAATTCTTCTGTCATCCACCACAGTTGTTTTCCGTGGTCATCCGGGTCTTTTGGTGTTGCTGAGCTCTCCGGTGCGTTCTTTCTTTTTAAGAATGTTCCAAACAGTTGATTTGGCCACACCTAATGTTTTTGCTATCTCTCTGATGGGTTTGTTTTAATTTTTCAGCCTAATGATGGCTTGCTTCACTGATAGTGACAGCTCTTTGGATCTCATATTGAGAGTCGACAGCAACTGATTCCAAATGCAAATGTCTCACCTAGAATCAACTCCAGACCTTTTACCTGCTTAATTGATAATGAAATAATGAGGGAATAGCCCACACCTGTCCATGAAATAGCTTTTGAGTTGATAGTTCCATTACTTTTGGCCCTTTAAAAAGTGGGAGGCACATATAGAAACCATTGTAATTCCTACACTGTTCACCTGATTTGGATGTAATTACCCTCAAATTAAATCTGAAAGTCTGCAGTTAAAGCACATCTTGTTTGTTTCATTTCAAAGCCATTGTGGTGGTGAATAGAGGCCAAAATATGAAAATTCTGTCAATGCCCCATTATTTATGCACCTGACTGTATATATATAAATATCCCCGTAAAAATCCTGGGTTTGCCCCTGTTGACCCACACATTCCAGGACTTTTCAGCTAAAGGCCCTAGAGGGGGTCCACCAAGAGGGCTTATGAGCAAAGAAAGGTGATCTGTCCTTGCTCTGCAGCCCCCTTGGTCCTTAGTGCCCCACTTACAGCTGGTGCCCACCAGAGGCCAATGCTTCCACTAACTCTGGCAGTTACGCCACTGCTTCTACAGCAGAGTTAATAACAGGCAACAATAATATATAACAGAGGTGAATAGGCCCCCTAGTGTTGTTTGAGGTGAGCAGCTGCTGCACCATTTGGACCAAATATAATAGGGTGAGAGTTTAGAAAATGTGAGAGTTTAGATGTAAACTCTCATACTTTTTAAACTCTGCCAATGTAATAGAATCTGAGAACGTGTAAACTTGCATGTTTTTAGACTCAAACAATTCTCACGATTTAAACTCTTATCTAAATGTTTTCACATTTTGAAGATAAATGGTTTTAAATTCACAAAGGAAATGGGTTTCAATTCTGTGTGGACCTTGTTTAAAATGCATTGTGGGGTTTCACTTTCGGAAAGCCATGTACCTATAATGGGTATATAAAAAAATACATTTATTTTTAAGTGTATAGAAGGTCGGATTCTGGATTCTCAGACTATGCTGTTGTCACCCCCCTTATACCTCTGTAAAGGGTCACCAGGTTACTAACTCCCTTACTGTTGAATATTTACCCACCCTTAACCTCCCGCTAAGTAGTGTACATCCTTTTATCAGTTCAGTGCCTCCACCCAAGTATCAGTAGTAGACTGGGCCTACTTGGTAAAACCATCTTGGAAGTTACAACTTTATTTTAATAGTGAGCTATTCCAAACATATAATGTGGTACAGAATGTCACAGTGTGTAAAATTATGTAAACCTGTTCTTCTTCTTTCCCAGGTCTCCGGTCTCTCCACTGTTCATCTAAACAAGTAACACACACCAGAAGCAATTTAAGGAGTTCTTATATTTAACTCAAATAAGTACATAGGGTATAACAATAAACTCATAAATATGCAAACTTTATAGTTCACAGAGTATTCTTGTTACAATAGCTAACTGAACAAGTTAAATATTAAATTCACATTACATATTCCCATAAGCTAAAGAATGTGTCATTACAGTTTAGTAGAGAGTATAAGCTTAGAAATGTTATTTTGCTGGTATAAGAGAAAATAAATGTTCTAAAGCATGACACAATATACTGAATGACGAATGATATTACATATATGGATAAGAATCATTGATACAAAAATAAATTCAGTGGTTCTTATTGTGAACACTTAGATGTTGAGAACTGTAGCTGGACTTGACATTTTTGAATATCAGCTCTTTAGTTATACAGTGTCTTAATAGAACTGTATCCTATAAAAATCAAATGCAGTCCAGACACAGAGATGTTATCCTTATTATCCCCTTAGTAGAAAGGGTTAACTGAATGGTAACAGTAGCTATAGATGGTGGAATGGCAGCTGTATGAGCCAGAGCTGCAGCTATGACCAATGAGCCTCCTGTCACTCTGCTCTGACTAAATGACTATAGCTACAATTAGCTGTGTAGTACGGCCTTGTAGTAATAATATCCCAATATATTGATCTTTTTAGATATCCCTATTTGAAAAGCATTATAAATAGGGTTCCGACATATACTTGCAAAGCTGCTGTACCACAAATAATATATAAGGTAAATATATGTAGCAGTGGTGGAACTAAAGAGTGGTGGGCCAAGGTGCAAGAATATGCTTTGGGCCCCCCTATGCAGTGCCCCCAGTAGTGGTCCCCCTATGCAGTTTCCCCAGTAATGGTCCCCCTATGCAGTGCCCCTTATTCAGTGCCCCCAGAAATGGTCCCCCCTATGCAGAGCCCCCAGTAGTAGTCCCCCCTATGCATTGCCCCAGTAGTAGCCCCCCCTATGCATTGCCCCCAGTAGTAGTCCCCCTATACAGTGCCCCAGTAGCAGCCACTTCCTCTATACAGTGCCCCCAGTAGTGACCCCCCCATACAGAGCCCCTAGTAGCGGCCACCCCTCTATACAGTGCCCCCAGTAGCGTCCCCATATGCAGTGCCAGTGTCAGTGCCCGTGGCCCTTACACACACACAAAAACAAAAAAAACGTACCTGTATTCTCGCTCCTACC
This sequence comes from Taudactylus pleione, assembly GCA_031769625.1. Lineage (NCBI taxonomy): Eukaryota > Metazoa > Chordata > Amphibia > Anura > Myobatrachidae > Taudactylus > Taudactylus pleione. The sequence continues at coordinate 498,464 of JAUIMM010000329.1, read as the reverse complement.
TCGACCACTGCTGTCCGCTCCTCCAAGCCCACTCTGCACTATGGGAGAGACCACGGCCCACTTGGCACCCGGCTAGCATATACTCCCCCTACTCTTTGTGAAAGCATGGCAACCTCCATCTCTCACTATAATATATATATATATATATATATATATATGTTAGCTGGAGTACCCGGTGTTGCCCGGGATTTTAAGAATGCTTGTTTACACATCATTCTTCAACAAACCTCTTCTTAGGCAGGCCTCACGAACAGTGTGACAAACTTTCCCATCCACATTCCTAAGGTCTTCGAAGGAAGTAGGACCTGTAACGGTGTAAAAAACCTTGGAGATAGAAGCATTCAAAATTTGTCAGATGTACAGTGTAAACACGGCCAAGAGCTTCTGTTGCTCTGATACCAGGATGACTGTGTACTTCCTGGTTGCTGGATCGCACTATGAAATGCACAGCAACTACTTTCAGTTCCTTGTGCAGCTGTTTCCGGCATTTAGGGTCTCCACGGAGTATATGATTCATCCAATTGGTTTTACCCTTCAGGGGCTGACAAAGGAATGAACCGGAAGTAGCCTCTTTGCATTCCATAGTGCGGTCCAGCAACCAAGGTGGTAGATAAAAAAAGTTTGGTCACCACTGGTGACACCATCTAGTTGTGTAAGCTCATGCATGAGCAAGTATAAATACAAATTTGTGCTGCAGAGCTGCGTTTTTGCATTACAGTATAGTTGCCATCTTTATGGGCCTGATTCTAAATCAGATGGATCTCTCCTCATGGATGCAGATAGCAATTTTTACCATACTCAGACTCATAATAAGCCTGGCTTAATATCAGTAGTGGTTATAAATTCATACAGCATTTAAAAAGGTACTGTAAACTCCACATGAGAGCCATAGTAAATGATGTTCAGAGACTTAGATTATATGCTACAGAATAAAATTCCATAATTCCTTAGTATGTAGCAAAATGCATGTTATAAAATCAAATTATGAAATGAAACAAAAATAACATTTTAATATTTTTTTATTGACCTTGCAGATGGCCCAAGAAGAATGGTGTCCAAATCTGCATATAACAATAAGCCAAACAGGACAATGCTTTTATTCTTCTTTGGTGTTTTAGGTGTAGAATCATGAGAGATCTTGGCTTGTAAACTGTGGCTTGTAAACTGTGGATTTGTGTAGAAAGACAGAAGGAAAAATGTTCGCTTTATATAGTAGATAGTAGAGATAGAAAAGAAAAAATAGTAAATAAGCTAAATCCTTTTGTAATTCTGTACCTGACCTGTAGAGGGCGAATGCTATGCAAAAATGGTGTATTTTAATTAATTAAAAATGAACAGTAATTAATTTCGATTTCAATTTTTTTTTAGTTGCCTCCGCCTTGTTTTAATATGCTCGTATGTAAAATTTCATGATCTTGGCTTGTAAACTGTGGATTTGTATAGAAAGACAGAAGGTAAAATTTTGCTTTTATATAGTAGAATTACACATATATACACCGGTCATTTTTACTTTCCCAATATACTCCTACTCTCTATGATAGCACAACTTTTTCCATCTCTCAATATAACTACTGGTCATCTCTACTCCTACTCCCCCATACAAACCTATAGCCAGTCCCTTTACAGTATCTCCTCTGCCACATTCCCATTTTCCCTGAGGATTAAAGTCACGTGTCTTCACCCATAACTACAGAGGGACGCTCTGTTGGTATAGGATCAGACATCCTCTACACTTTTCAGTTACTCTAATTCTTCACCCCATAATACCACACTCCACTCTGGAGCAACACCCTCTTTACATGTTATTCACAGGCCTCCTCCTCACTCACAATGAGAGCCATGTTGGCTACTGCGCTAAATCTGCACCTGAGTGTATTCACATCTCAAGCGGTGCCTCCAAATGTAACCCCCTTTTACCTCTGTAAAGGATCGCCAGGTTACTAACTCCCTTACTCTTGCATATTTACCCACCCTTAACCTCCCGCTAAGTAGTGTACATCCTTTTATCAGTTCAGTGCCTTCACCCAAGTATCAGTAGTAGTCTGGGCCTACTTGGGAAAGCCCTCACGGAAGTTAAAACTATGGGCCTGATTCAGACCCGCTCATGAGTGCAGGACGCTCGCAAGCGGGTCGATGGTGCCCTAATGCGCATGCGCACAACGGAGGGAGCTCCGTCGTGCGCATGCGCAAGACCCGCATAGCGACAGAGAATCCGTCGCTCGGGGTCTCGCACCAATGGGGTAGCTGCTGTCGATGGTGAGTGACAGCACGCCCCCTTTGGTGGGCGTGCCGGGGGCGTGGCTGCCAGACGGAGGCATTCCCATGGGTCTGAGTCCGGCCCCACTGACATCAGTAGTGATGTCAGTGGGAGTGATTTTGGCTCTGATAGAGCCAAAATCACTCCAGGGCTTGCGGCAGCGAGACCCTACCGCAGGGTCTCGTCGCAAGCCCGATGGTCGCGATGGTCTTGACCATCGCGACCATCATCATGGACGCTCGCTATAGCTGTGGGTGGTAACCCACAGCTATGCGAGCGTCCATGAGGCCACTCCAAAATGAGGTAGGAGGGCCCTGATTCAGAGCGAGCACTCTGGTCAGAGCAGCCGGCTCTGAATCAGGCCCAATGTTTTAATAGTGAGCTATTCCAAACATATAGTGTGATACAGAATGTTAAAGTGTGTAAAATGATGTAAACCTGTTCGTCTTCCTTCCTTCGCATATCCCAGGTCTCAGGTCTCTCCACAGTTCATCCAAACAAGTAACACACATCACAAGCAATTAAAGGAGATCTTTAACTCAAACAAGTACATAGGGTGTAACAATAAACTCATAAATATGCAAAATTCACAGTTCATAGATGTATTCTTGTTACAATAGCTAACTGAACAGGTTAAATATTAAATTCACATTACATATTCCCATAGGCTAAATAATGCCTCGTTACAGTTTAGTAGAGAGTATGAGATTATAAATGTTATTTGCTGGTATAATAGAATATAAATGTTCTGAACAATGACACAATATACTGAATTAAGTATTACATTATATATATGGTTAAGAATCCTTGATAAAAAAAAAATTCAGTGGTTCTTCTTGTGAACCCTTAGATGCTGAGAATGGAGTTGCACTTGAAATCCTTGAATATTAGGTCTGTAGCAGTACTGTGTCAAATAGAGCAATTTCATATCCACACTCTGTATCCTATAAAAATCAATTGCAGTCCAGATATAGAGATGTTATCCTTATAATCCCCTTAGTAGAAAGGGTTAACTGAATGGTAACAGTAGCTACAGTATAGATGGTGGAATGGCTGCTGTATGAGCCAGAACTGCAGCTATGACCAATGAGCTTCCTGTCACTCTGCTCTGACTATAGCTACAATTAGCTTATTTTATGCAATTTCCTCAGAATATATCCAGTTAGACAGTTATGTTACTGTTTCCACTTTAGGCTGCAAAATATTTTCTAGATCACTTTCCACTACACTGAAGAGCAATATAGTGCCAGCCTTGTAATAATATCCCAATATATACAGATGTTTTTAGATATCCCTATTTTAAATGCTTTATAAATAGGGCTCCGACATATACTTGCAAAGCTGATGTACTACAGTTAATATATAAAGTTAATATATGTAGCCCTAATGTCCGGGTTACATGAGGCACAGCTCAGTTCCATTAGATTGCTTGTCAGCCGCAGTTGCTCTCACAGCAACCACTGTGAAAGGCTATCTCTCCGGCTCCACCCCCCTGTGCCTGGCAAGGAAGGGAACTCCAGACTGTCAAAACTGAACCCTCTTTCCCTGACAGAAACCAATTCACTCCCACATATATTATTCCACCTCTTCTATAGTGTATGTGCATCCCACACACCGAGGCACATCCCCACCAAAGAAGAGGTGCCACACAAACTATTATATAAATACAAGAAACATATATACTTTATACCTCAGAAATTGTACATACATATCCTTTACTAAAGGCTATTTCTTAATGAAAGAATAAATTAGGCATGTTTTACTTCAACATACAAATACATGTCATATATAACATTTGTCAATCCATGTGTACATATTACCTCAGAATATGTATGTTTATTAATACTGTATTTACGTTAACCCTTAACCAGGGTTACACTGTCAACGGAGTCCAACTTGTGCACACCCGAAACACCCTCCAAGTAACGTGTTTCATCTGTAACTCTCACAATTTTAGCACACATCGTGCACTAGCTGCTCACTTTACACAGCAATAGGGGGCTATTCACTTACGTTTATTCTATATTATCATTACCTGACATTAACTCTGCTGCAGAAGTGTTATTTTGAAATGGGATAGAAATACTGGTGGCTGTTTAGCAGTCAGTTCAAATCCCGACAGCGGATGCCCAACAGAATCAAGATCCCGATAGGGGCAGGTAAGTACTCTCACCTCCCCTGTCCACCCCTAACCCTCCCTTAGTGGTGCCTAACCCTAACCTCCACCCTTAGTGACTAACCCTAACCCCCCCTTACCGCTCCCTACACCTAACCCTCCCATGGGGGTACCTAAACATAACCTCTCCCTGGGGGTGCCTAACCCTAACCCTACCCCCTAGGGGTGCCTAACCCTAATCTCTCCCCCCAAACCTAACCCTAACCCCCCCTTGGACTTCCTTTCATTCGGGATGGCGTCCTCTGCATTCCGGCATCAGAATTTTTATAGGCGTCGGTATTGCGACGCCCATCATAAATCCCTAGCCGGCAATCCGTTGTCGGGATTGTGACCGGTGGCCGCAAGTCATATGACTACAACCCGTTATTTTGTATGTAGTGTTGGACTATTCCTTTATTAGTTGCATTCCAAACATAAGTGCCTAATTATATTTTCTTTGACTCCTCTAACAGGAAACAACTGTTGTATTTCTTCGTTGATTAGACACAACAAAATTTTAGTGTGTGTACTAGCATGTGTAAGTGCAATATCTACCTTTATCTAAGAATGGACACTACAATTTCAGCACACAGTGTACAGCAGCTGCCCCTCACCTAACTCCAGGGGGCCTAATTGTTTACTTTTATCCTCTATTTTTGGTGCCTCACACTGAACGCAAATGTGATTAAGGGTGCACATAGAGTGATTATTTTCCATTGTGCATGCGTATAAGCCGCACTGCGTGTGGTCAGCATTTGCTGTGCGATTACGGACGCACAGAGGAATCCACTGTAAGTCAGTGATAGGATGTCAGCATTTGGGGTTGGTGACAGGGCAGCAGTCATAAAAATGCAGGCTTGTCTTTTTAAACGCCGTTTTATGTGCATGCATAAATAAGCCACTGCGTTTGCATAAGCAGCATGAGAGCTCTCTGTCTGCGGGGACACTTGCAGCATCTGCAGCTGGTGCATTGATGGTACCAATGTTTACACAGAACAGTGACATTGGATGGATATAAGAAAGCAGCAGTGGGCGTCTTTATGCTGGCGGAGCTGTTGCAGGCATTAGCATATTTTCGCAGCTGAAATCTCAGCAGTAGTCGCATTTGCGTTCACTACTGAATCATGCCCAATAACCGTTGCTACTGAATCATGCCCAATAACCGTTGCTACTGAATCATGCCCAATAACCGTTGCTACTGAATCATGCCCAATAACCGTTGCTACTGAATCATGCCCAATAACCGTTGCTACTGAATCATGCCCAATAACCGTTGCTACTGAAGTGCTACTTTTGTATATGTGATGCTGATGTATTTATACCTTCACTGATTGAATCTCAAGCAATATTGCCATAACATATTCTTTTGAATTATTTTGAGACATACGTGTTTGATATTTTTATTAGAAATTCGAGGTTCTGTTCTCGCAGAAATCCAGATCCACCCGAATTTGTGAATCTGGACAAATCCGAGTTACAGTCCTGATCTTCCGAGAATATCCGGACAGATTTGATTGGCAGTTATAATCTTTCCGCGGTTCGGAATTTGGATATTAATTCTGAATTTCGGGGTTTGAATTGCATAAATTATATGATTTTAGCTCTTTCTGAAAAAACTTTTTTATCATTACAAAAAAAAGAAACAAATCCAAAACACGGGGGGTCAGCACACATTTCCAATTTTTATGGTGATCTACATGTATAGTATATTTACAGTACATACTGTATCTCTGATTGATCCAGTAAAAGACAACTTGTTTATTTCTTTAGATCCAACATGATTTAAGTAATTGCACCAGTGTATTTATGTCCAATACCTATCTTCCTGTACTTAAGAACACTGAATAATAACAATACATAATAACTGTCAGATTATTTAAAAATATTTGACTCTAGACTCAATATTTTGCCAACAGGTTTTGAGTTATTCTAGTTAACTTTTTGTTCTGGAATCACTAACTATTACAGTATAAGTTATTTTATTTATACATTGTGTGATATAGTATCTACGATATATGTATGTGTTTAGTCCAAATAAGGATGTTCTTAGCTTTCATTAATAAAAATTTAAACTTTTACTCATACGATATAGATAGAGTGACCCCAAACCTGAGAGTACTTTTTCTCCTTGTAATTTTGGGTCTGGAAGTATATTTTATTGATATATGAATAAAAATAAAATCTGCTTTGTTTAGACCAGGGGTAGGCAAACTGTGGCACTTCAGCTTAGTGGACCCACACATTACTGCATACCCTACACTAATTTTAGAAATCCCTAACAGCCATACAGTGGCATGATATGCTGAGATGAAGTAACAGAACTCCCAAAGACAATGGAAGCATTGGCCTCCGAGTATCAGCTGTCAGGAGGGTACAAGGAGCATAGATAAATCCATCTCTAACCACTGCCTGCACCCTACTAATCACTGCCATAGTGAAAACAGTGATTACAGATCAATCTAAGTGATTACAGATCAATCTATCTGTGGTGTCTAGGGAGCTGCTGTCACTTGTCGGTGGCTGCATGGTATAAAAAAGTTTTTTCTTATTGAGACATGGTGTGATGACATCACAGCACACTGCACCATTGACAGATGAGCCACAGTGAGAAGAGGAGCAGCATAAGCCAGACAATATAGAAGGTAAGTGTCTGTGGCCTGAAGGCGGAGGGATGTGGGGGCTAGCAGGAGACTGTTGATCTGGAGATAGAACGAGCAGGCTATAAATACACTAGGGGGCTGCAGACAGAGCAATATTGGCTAGAGAGACAGAGAGGGGATTGGATACAGAAGGGGACTTGCTAAAGAGAACTACAGGGCTGGAGACAGAATGTGATTGGCTGGAGAGACACTGCAGGGCTGGACACAGAATGTAGCAGGTTGGAGATACACTGGGGAGCTGGAGACAGAAATATTCTGGCTGTAGAGACACAGGGGACCTGGAGAGACCAGGGATGGCTGACTGGAGCTGGAAATACACTTTAGAAACACTTGGGGGCTGTCTAGAGATACACTGCAGGGCTAAAGACAGAACATTGCTGGATATAGAGACACTGGGGAGAGGGGTTGGAGAAAGATGGGGCTGGCTGGAGAGAAATTGCAAGGCTTAAGACAGAATATGGCAGGAGAGACACTGCAGGACTGGGGAAATAAAGTGGCAGGCTGAAGAAGCACTATGGGGCTGTAGACAAAAGGGGGCTTGCTGGAGAGACACTGCATGACTGGAAAAAATACATTACTGGTTAGAAAGACACTGGGGGGGCTGGAAACAGAAGTGGGCTGGCTGGAGAGACACTGCAGGGCTGGAGACAGGATGTGGCTGGCTATGGAGACATTGGGGAGCTGGAGAGAAACTGCAGAGTTGGAGAGAGAACATGGCAGGTTGAAGAGACACTAGTGGCTGGAGAGATACTTTAGAACTGGAGACAGAATGTGGCTAGCTGTAGACACTTGTGGACTGGAGAAACATAAGGGGGCTGGCTTTAGAGACACTGCAGGGCTGTAGAGAGAATATGGCTGGCTAGAGAGACACTTGGGGGCTGAAAACAGAATGTGGCTGGTTGGAGAGACACTGTAGGGCTGGATACAAAACAAGGCTGGTTAGAGAAATGCTGGGGTGTCTGGAGACAGAAGGGACTAGCTGGAGAGACACTAGGGGTGAGGCTGGAGAGACAGAAGGTGGTTTGCTGAAAGTACACTAGGGGGCGGGAGAGATAGAATTGGCTGGCTGGAGAGACACCTGAGTGGCAAGAGAGACAGAAGGAGACTCAATGAAGCGATATTTGGGGGCCTGGAGACAAAAGGGTCTGGCAGGAAAGACACTTAGGTTGCTGATGAATGAACATGGCTGGCAGGAGAGACACTTGGGGACTGAAGACAGAGGGGGGCTGGCTGGAGAAACACTGGGGGGTTGGCCAAATGGGCTGGCTAAAGAGACACTTGGGGTGCTGGAGACAGAAGGGGGCTGGATGGAGAGACAATAGAATTGGAAAAAGAACATGGCTGGTTCGAGAGATACTTGGGGGACTGGAAATACACCAGGGGGGAGAGACAGAAGAGGGCCGGCTGGAGCTATAAAAACACTTGGGGGGCTGCAGCTGCAGAAACAATGGAATGAGGCTGGAGAGACACAAGAAGGGATGAGGCTAAGAGTGGCTGAAGATTATCCACAACTGGCTGGATTACTGGCACATTACTTCCTCCTCTGTCCCCTCAGTTGGGCTTCTGTGCATGTGCCTGAGGAAGGGAGGGGGGTTACCTCCATCTAATCTCATTGCACCTGGTATGAAGTTACACCCATGCTGAGTTGTGTATTTTCACAGTAGCTGGTAGTTTGTTTAACCTTTTCACACCCACATGTCACACATGCACCAATAAGTCCCTTTGTATGTATCCATTTTCTTTTATTTTCAATGCCCTGCTATAATAAGCATGTAATTACATTGTTTTAATTACACATATCTGAAATTTGATTTCTCTTTTTTGCAATATAAACTCATTCTTTTCATAAGGGCAACTTTTGAAATGAAATCTTACCTTGAAAACCCATTATATAATAGTTAAATGGGATCCTCATCCCTCACATGAGACCTTGTGAAACTGCACTGTCTGCACATTCGCTCTGATTCAGGTCTGAATGGCAAGGAAGCAACTGTGCAATACCATCCAGCAAATATTAGAACACTGCAGGAGGTATCTATAGGAAGCAGACGCCTCCTGACAGCAATAGCAATCAGAGTGTAGTATCCTTAGATGCTGCAGCACCGGCAAATCTGAGTAAGCATAAGCTTACTCAGTTACAAGGTTTATAGGTGATCTGCGCTATAAAATATGTTTTTGAAAGCTGCTCGGTCAAAAAACAGCAAATAAGAAGGTAAAATGCTGAGCGCTAATTAATACAGTGAGTGTCAGTGGTATAGAAGTAAGAAGAAAGGGAAAAAAAGCAGTATGAGATAAGTGAAATAAGAAATAAATAAATAAGATAAGCTAAAGAATGAATAACATTTAAAAAAATTAATAAAACATACAAGATAAATGAAAAACATTTGAAACAAAAATGCACTTGTAATGTTTAAGCTCTTTTGGTGAAAGTGTGCTTCGGCCAGTTCAGCACTGTATAAGGTAACTAGAAGCTTGCCCTAATCTTACCCTGTGTCTAACGGGGACTTCAAACCTAAGTCCTGGTCCTCCCCGAGCGATCTTTCTGGCTGGAAGTGTATAGTGAGGGGAAAGGAATAAGGAGTTGTAAGTAGTGGGCGCACAGAGAGGAATAATTGATCATGTAAAGTATAACTTTTAATAGTTAATACATAAAAATAATCCCAATACAGAGGGAATATACTGTGAAATATAAGGTATTAAAATAAGTATTAAACAAGATAAACATAGATTTTAAAAAGACAGATCCTCTGATGTATTGTTAATAATGTAGGGTGTGCCTATACCTGAAAAACAATGGAAGTAACTTAATGATGACTAGTGTTCTCAAATAGTATAGATAATCTATAATAGACACCAAACAATAATAATAGTTGTAGATGAAAAGAGGCTATAAACCTATCAGTGTCAGCAGGATAATAAAATTAAATTGTAGTGTGTTATTGTTCACACTCCTTGAATAAAGATATTAATGGAAATGTGTCCGAGTATCAATATATTACGATTCACCCACCTAAGTGAAGATATTAATAGATGGTAAATGAATATCACTGCAACACGTGTTGATACACAATAACTAAGTTAGGAGGCAACACTGCAGAAAAAAGGAATGTATTACAGAAATTCCCCAATCAATTGTATATGAAATGGGTCAAGTCTCCTTATTTAGCAGAATTACAGCTGTGTTATATTGATAAGCCGATTCTAAATGCCAGCAATAATATTGTTACACATCCATATAGTACATAATAGATTGGAGTGCAGTTTAAGAAAGAAGAAATTTATTGTCAAGATTCCCTGGACAGTCCTCTTACTTTATTTACATAGCAGCACATGAATCATAATAGTAACTTTGTTGCTAGAGTCGTCTGGTTACTATCAAATAGCAACAATGCCATAGAATTCCTAATCCCAATTATACTATTTGCAGTAGGAATACGTTTGAGTAACATACATATAGTACTATGAGTGACACATATGATGCGGCTGTTCAAAGCATATAGTAATTCCTGGGATATCAATATCAGGTCAGTAAAATGGATAATAAAATAGCTGTTTATATATTAAATCGGAGACAATCTGCACTGTTAGGTAACGTGTTTCACATTAGATGCCTCTACACAGCGTATTTGTAGTTAGATAGGTATAGGCATATTTTTCCCTATAACAAACAACGTGCAACTGTCAGTGACGCCGACGCATGCGTTTCACTGTAGATAACAGCCTTATCAAGGCTGGAAGTGTGGCAGCTTCAAGATGCTGCGGCCGCAGTGGTTATAAATGACGTCACCTTCCGTGTCAAAAATACTAGGCTGTGCTGTAGTTCTGGCTTGGCTCATGCTTTAGTGTTCACCAATGCATTTCGTAGCTGCTTGCTACTTTATCAAAGGTGTTTTAAAATTGGCTTGGATATATCTATTTATAAGACTTGTATCTAAAAAACTTTATTTATAAATTGAGATTTAAAACAGGAAGTACTCCTTAAAAAGGTGGGAACCTCGTGTTCCTTGTTGTTCTTTTGCAAGAGTATTGTGTTCCAAAATATTTGTAAAAAATATTTTTTAAAAAACAAATTTAATAAAAAATATAAAAAATAAAAATCGTAAGAAGGGGAAAAAAAGAAGAAAAAAAAAAGAAAGAAGAAAAAGAAAAAAGGGAGGGGGATAACTCAATAAGGAAAATGTAAATTATAAGAGGTGTGATAAAGTACAGAACTGTATCCTAAGTATGTATTGGACGAGGAAAAATATTTTTGTCTGGAGGTTCATAAAAAAGCATTAAGTTCAATATCGATATTTAATCCATATGGTTGTAATGTTTTAAGTAGATAAATCCAGCGTGTCTCATTCTTTTTTAATGCTGTGGTTTGGCATCCTCCTCTCAAATCTTTTATCACTCTTTGAATTCCCATAAATTGGAGTCCTTTGGGATTTTTATTATGATGGTCAGAAAAATGTTGTGACACACTGTGTGTGTTCAATCCTCTTTTTATGTTGTAAAAGTGCTCAGCAATTCTTACTTTCGATTTTCTTTTTGTTTGGCCTACATATTGCAAACCACAAGGGCACTTCAAAACATAGATTACTCCTTCGCTATTACAAGTAATTCTGTCTTTAATTTTGTATTCTTTGTTATTTTGGTTAATTTTCAAAGTCTTTATTGGTTTTGTGGAGGTGCTCTGATTTTTACAACCTGTGCACTGTAAACAGTATTAATGTCCTTTATTTTCATTCGCAGTAGTTGTCTCTGTTGTTGTGTAGCTTTTTGTTAGTTCTCGTTTTAAGTTTCTAGCTGTATTATAAATGATTTTCGGCTTCGGTGGAAGTAATGTTTTCAATTGTTCGTCTAAGAACAGAACATGCCAATGTTTTTCTAAAGCCTTTTCAAAGACTTGGAAGCTTCCATTATAGGCCCGTATTCAATTTGAAGCGTTAAGTCCGGATCCACGTTAAGTTACCGCCGATAACGTCATTATCACCTATATTGGTTTTACCCCGTATTCAATTTAAAAGACTTTCCGCCTAGGCGGAAAGTCAATGCAATGTAATAGGCGGTAAAGTATCGCCTATGAATGGCAGGCAGAAAAAAGTGCAGAATTGGAGTTTATGGGGTGCAAAGTTTTGGGAACCCCCGTGCAGCCTTCAGACAGTCCCCCAAAGGTAATCTGTGTCAAAAAAAAAAAACTTAAGAACACCCAAAAAATTGACTTTGAAAATGGGGGCAAAAAAAAAAAAATGTTGGGGTGCAAACTTAAAAACTAGTGAACTTGACTCTGGGGGGGTCTCCAAATATTCCCCAAGTGTTTTTTTGATTGCAGGTGTTTGTGGCAGGTCCATTTTTCAAGTTTTTTTCAACTTCACTTTTTCAACTTTAAATATGCTGACCCTCATTTTCAAGTACCCCAAATTTGCTGGGATAACTTATTTTCTGGAAAACATACTCCTAAATACTATTCTGCATCACGTATAGAAAAACGATATTTAGCAGCTATTGAGCCCATTTGAAAACACAAAATACCTTCAGCAAGCCATATCGGGGGGTACCATAGTGACAGGGCCAGATTAATGGGGGAGCGACAGGGGCGATCGTCCCTGGGTCCCCACACGTTAAGGGCCCCCACACCCATCGGGGTTAAAGTGGACCGGAGGAGACGAAACCAGTTCCGCCTCCTCCAGCCAACCTAACCCCGGCGCCGCAGGGAGGATCCATTTACCAGGCGCCCGCTGTGTGAATAGATCCACATAAAGTACATTCTGCCCAAGGAGGATGAACTTTAGTGAATGCATAGCACACCAGTATATTATACAGTGGGCTGGAAGTACATTTTACAAAACAGGGATTAGTAAATACAGCAAACAGTGCTGCAGTTCGGACATGACATTTACAGGTGACTGAAACATTTGAAATATGAAATGAACTGAATGAATAGATCCCAAGAAAGAACCATCCGAGGCAGCCATCTGGGGTGCACTGCGTAGGTTACATCTGGCAGGGTGTGCAAGTAGCGGAAGGTAGCTGGTATGCGAACTATGCCGCCCAGATGACACAAACGTCAGGTTTACAAAATAGGCAGGAGGACTGGACACTCGACTGGATAACAGGAGACAATGCCAGAACCAGAAACACTTGAACGCTATCAACGGCATTGGAGCAGCATTCACACCAGGAGGAAATAGAAGCAGGAGCCAATCCAGATTGATCCGAGAATGATGGACAGGAGGTAGGAGGAGTTTCAGCAAGCGTACGTCTCGCCCTGCATACGTAGTGACAGGCAGCCTTCGAGGCCAAGAAATCTGCATCCACCGATGCAGATCCTGGTCCCCAGGAGTGGTGCCCACTATGCAATGCCCCCAGTAGTAATGCTCCCTGTAGTAGTGCCCCGAGTAGTAATGCCCCCAATAGTAGTGCCCCAATATTAGTGCCCACAATAGTAATGCCCACAATAGTAGTCCCCTTATGCAGTGCTCCCAGGAGTGGTGTCCCCTATGAAATGCCCCCAGTAGTAATGCCCCAGTAGTAATGCCCCAGTAGTAAAGCCCCCAATAGTAATGCACCCAATAGTAATGCTCCCTGTAGAAGTGCCCCCAGTAGTAATGTCCCAATAGTGATGCCCCCAATGGTAGTGCCCGCAATGGTAGTGGCCCCTGTTGTAATGCCTCCTATAGTAATGTCCCCTGTAGTAGTGCCGCTTAAACAAAACAAAAAAACACAATACGTACCTTAGGCACCCCCCTCGCGAGGTTAGGGTTAGGCTAGGGGGAGGGAGGGTTAGGGTTAGGCACTCCCGGGGGGAAGTTAGGTTTAGGCAGCAGGGAAGGGGGGCGGTAAATCATACCACCTCGCTCCTGCATCCATGGCCGTCCGACAGGCTGCTCCTCGGAACTACTATGGGAGAGACGTCATGACGTTTCTCCCATAGTGCACAGTGTGGAAACCGGAGCTCAGGAGTGAGCTCCAGCCTTCAGCTACTGCTGGCACTGTCAGAAAGGAGTCTGGCACCTGCTGGTAGCAAAATCTCAGCGGTGCCCAGCAAATGAAGTCTCCCTGTGGCACTGGGCTGAGGTGGGCCAGAGGAGGCGGAACAGGCTTTGTCTTCAAATAGAAGTGACAGAACGCAGTTGCGCTCCATTCTGGCCCACTGTTACCCCTGGCTATGCACATGATATAAATATTTAAATGAAAATAAGACAATGATAGACCCTATCCATATCTGTTTTTTTATTATATAAACCATCTAATTTTCTTAAAATACTTACAGCATAGAAGAAAAGATGATGAGTAAGGAACATACAATAAAAATGGGAACAATGGTTTAAGTAAGTACAGCTACTGTAGTCAATTTTTTTTTAAATATATGTTTTTATTTAATTTTACTGAATGGTGTGCAAGAAAAAATTAAATACCAATCTAGAAACACATAGGTCCTCCTTTCAAGTGAATCACACCAGCAACATGATGGGACATACACTTCACAAGCTCTCCGAAGTACTGTGTAGATGTTATGAATCTCTGGGTAGATTCGCTGTGACAAGAGAAAACAATGGTCCTACTGTAGGTGGTCAGAAGTGAGGAGCACAAAGGAGCTGAAGAAGACTGGGTAGCGGAGTGGTCTTTAGGCCTGCAGTTGTCAAAAAGGTCTGATGAGAACAAGGTTTCAGATTTGATTTAAATGATTGAATTGTAGCCTTGAGGGCAGATGCGTACTTGGCAGAGAGGTAATCTGGGGGCTGGGTTGCAGCCTTGAGGGCTTGTAAACACTTGGCAGGGATGCGGCCTTGTGGCCAAGTTGCAGCTTTAAGGGCAAATAAACACTTGGCAGGTGTCATGATCCGGTGCAAGTGTTCCTCTGTGGAGGACAGTGAGCCGAGTGGTTTGGGTGACTAAGGACGTGACTGAACTAGATCTCCTAGTTGCGGCCGAACCCAAGTTTATCTAGACCTCCCAGAGGTGCGGAGTCTAACTCACTTGGTGATTTTCTCCAGTGACCCCTCCAATTGGGATTTGGTTTTTGCCGCACCAAGTGAGCAGGTCGCAGCCCTCTGGACAGGTACCTGGGAATGGCAGAAGACCGGAACTATATTTAATGATGTAAATGCTAGGACACTGTAGAGATCCTAATTACAGGCTTGCATGAAAATACTGAAAAATGTACTGAAGATCACTGAGAAATCCAGGTGCTGTTGCACAGACTAACACACAGCAGAGTGGATATAGGCATATATACTGGGAATGCTAGAATGCAGGTGCTGATTTGCACAGACAAGACATAGAGCAGAGTGGATACAGGCACTTACTGGGAATGCTAAGCGATGCAGCTGGGAGCTAATTAGTAATAGCAAGTAATCTGACACCTCAGTAACACAGGGAAATTGCAGAAGAACTGGCAGAACATTACACGACACACAGGCATAGAAACATATAAGACAGGAGTACTGGGAGAGAACTAATACCTCTTTTCCACCAAAAACCTGGGTCCGACCTGGGTTTTTGGACATGGTTCCAACCCAGGTCAGACCCAGATCAGACCCCATTTACACTGCATCTTCGATCTGGGTTACTTCCAGGTCAGCCCTGTCCACACAGGTCTGCCCTGCTAAAAATATGAGGTCATAAAAAGTGGGAGGTGACTGCTCCACAACCACCAATCAGCTCATTTTAAACATGACCCAGGTGGGATAATCCAGGTCACATCGTTTACACTGAACCATTACCCAGGTCCATCCTGGGTCCAACCTTGGTAGCTACCTGGGTTGGATTGCTGGGTCACTTGACCCAGGTTATTTTTCAGGGACCCTTTTACACTGAGCTGCGACCTGGGTAGACACAGCAAAAACCCAGGTTTTTGTTCTGGTGTAAAAGGGGTATAAAACTCAGACAGAAAAAAGCATGGGAGCTAATGCAGGAATTCTAGAGAACTGTAAGTGGGCTGTAGCAACACTCTGAAGGGAAAAGACAGAGCAACACTGGTGAGAATCACAAGTCACTGGAACAGCGAAGTTGAACAGCAGTTTCCTGTTCCAGGAGTCAGACTTAAATACCCCTGGGTAGCTGATCATTGAATCAGAGGATCAGCTGAGTGACCACAGGGCTACCATAGGGAGAGACTAATCAGGTGATATGAACCAACATCACTGCGCCCATGCCCGGCACCCCGGAAACCAGGACGCATGCATGGAAGCCCTAGCGGACCCCAGGGAGAATACTCAGTCACCACTCACCTACACTCCCAGCGCCTGGACACTTAAGCCCAAGGACACCAGCGCAGAGATGAGTAGTGGCCGATCCCAGGCCGCATCCTGACAGCAGGGATGCGGCCTTGTGGCCATGTTGCGACTGAGACAGTCGGTAGAGTCTTTGCATTGAGCTTTGACTAAATGGCTGTGATGTGACTGAGATAGTCCAGATGTAGCAGAGATGGTAGTCAGATGCCGCGGTGCGGCTGATGCCCCGGGAGGTGAAGTAACTCAACTGGGTAAACTGTACAGCGGAGTGGATTGTGATGGAATAGGGTAGGTCACTCAGACGCTGCAGTGCTGCAGATTCTTACGGGATGCTGTATGGCGGCAGAGATTACTGGACACCGCAGTGCAGTGGAGATAACCGAGGTGTAGAGGGAGGTTCACTCAGACACTGCAGTGCGGCTGATACAGAAGTATACAGGCTGAACAGGAGGAGCAGGAACACAACATGAGCATAAATTTCAAACACCAAAATGGAAACACGTACAGGACGCTATAGCTGGCATCTGAGCAGAGAACCAGCAGAGGTGAAAAAGGAGAGAGATCCAATCAGGGTAAGGCGGAGATGACATAGCAGCGAGGTAGGAGGACCTCACAGAGTGGCAGTCCGGTGTTTACATTCCTCCCCAGGCTTGTGTAAATGAGGCGTTACATCATTTGGCTGCCCATATAATTGAGATGGAGCTTAAACACCCAGATTCATTGCTTATTGTGCTGGGAGACTTTAAGAATGCAAATCTGAGTGAGGAGCTACCCAAGTATAAGAAACATGTTATGTCTCCTAGGGATGCACGTACTTTGGACAATTGCTTTACCAACCTTAAAGATGCCTATCGGTTCAATCCTCGGGCAGCGCTGGGTCTCTCGGACCACTATTTGATAAATTTGCTCCCAATTTATAAGCAGAAGTTAAGATTGGTTAAACCTGTGGTTAGGATTGTGAAGAGATGGTCCAATTATGTGAATATGGAACTTCAGGCTTGCTTTGACTGTACTGACTGGGGTGTTTTTGAGGATGCAGTCACTTATTTGGATGATTTAACGAATATCGTGACGTCTTACATTAGTTTTTGTGAGGATATGGGTGTACCATCAAAATCTTACTGTATCTTTAGTAATAACAAACCTATAGTAATAACAAATACTTCTAATCTCAGGCAACTACGACATGCTAAGAAGGAGGCTTATGGAAGCAGGGATAGGGCCTTGTATAAACAGGCCAGGAACAACTTGACCAGGGAGATCAGGGCTGCCAAGAAATGTTTTACTGACAAACTGATAAATCATTTTTCGGCTAATGATCCTGTGTCTGTGTGGAAAGGCATGCAGGCTATCACAAACTATAAGAAATCACCTAGCCATGTTACTCCGGAAATTGGCAGACGAGTTGAATGTTTTTTATTGCAAGTTTGATAAGCCTGAATTTAATTTTATCAACGATCATTCTATATTTTACCCTACCTGAGACTAGGAGTTGTTCTGTTAGATTGCAGGTAGGTCAGGCGGAGGTGGCTAAGCTATTTGGATGGTTAAAGCCCAGGAAGGCACCCGGTCCAAATGGTGTATCCCTATCTGTCCTGAAAGCCTGTACTGAGCAGCTGGCCACTGTTTTTACAAGGATCTTTAATAGATCTTTGGAATTGTGTGCAGTTCCTTCAAACCAAATGCTTTGACGTCTGTGGTCACGAAAACTTTTGAGCATCTAGTACTGAACCATCTGAAATAGACGGCAGGCCCTTGCTTGGATTCCTTGCAGTTTGCCTATCAGGTGAATAGGTCAGTAGAGGATGCGGTCAACCTGGGGCTGCATTATATTCTACAACATCTTGACCTGCCTGCTACCTATGCGAGGGTCTTGTTCGTCGACTTCAGCTCGGCATTCAATATGATTGTTCCAAGGATATTGTACTCCAAACTGTTGTATTTGGGGGCTCCTGTATCTACCTGTGAATGGATTGTAGATTTTATGACAGATAGTAAGCAGTATGTGAAAGCAGGGAAGGTAATCTCAAGCGTTCTCAGGGTCAGCACAGGGGTACCCCAAGGGTGTGTCCTTTCCCCCATGCTCTTCTCTTTGTATACTTATGACTGTTATGCTGGTGCGCAATCCATGAAGTTATTGAAATTTGCGATAACACCACTGTCATTTGCTTGATTAAGGATGGGGATGAGACTATATACAGGAAAGAGGTGGAACACTTGATCCAGTGGTGCTGCAGAAATAATCTAGAGATAAAATCCGCTTAAAACTGTAGAAATATTTGTGGATTTTAGGAGAAATTCTGTTCCTGTGTCCCTACTTATGATAGATGGCAATGTTGTATCTACTGTGGACTCTTGTTAAGTTTCTGGGGTCTACATTTTCGTGTGACCTTAATTGGGGGCCTAATATTAACGTTATTGTCAAAAAAGCTCAGCAAAGATTATTTTTCTATGGCAGCTTAAAAAGTTTAATCTCTTCCGAAGGCTGCTGATTCTTTTTTACTCTTTTTTAGTTTGGTTTGGTTTAGCAACGAGATAGGCTAAGGCTTCAAAGGGTTGTAAGAACAGCTGAAAGGATTATTGGGGTAAGTCTCCCTTCATTTCAGGAATTGTATTTTGCCAGGATATGGAAGCGGGCAATAAAATATTGTGAAGGACCACTAGAGTCCTGGATGTTCTTCGTTTAAACTGCTTCCATCAGACAGGTGTTATAGGGCATTGGCTGCAAAAACTTCTAGACATCTAAATAGTTTTTTTCCGCAGGCTATTCAAGTGTTGAATAATTGACGGAAGGGTTTGCATAATTATGTGGTAGTATTTTAAATAGGGCATTCTTGTTTTATTGTTTATTACTTTATGTACTGTTTTATGTTTTATGACTGGATTGTGAATTGTTAGTTATGTGAGCTGCTGGCGTGCAGCAAACCAGAGCTATATTCCGGGTATGCAGCTGTATACTTGGCCAATAAAGATGATTCTGATTCTGGATGGGGATAAAGTAAATGGAGATAAAGTCCCAACCAATCATTTCCTAACTGTCATTTTTCAAACACAGTCTGTGACATGGCAGTTACCTAACTGCCATGTCACAGACTGTGTTTGAAAAATGACAGTTAGGAGCTGATTGATTGCTACTTTATCTCCATTCACTTTATCTCCATCCAAGGAATAGTAAATAGACCCATAATCTGGTGGCTTTGGAACTGTGCCATGGTGTATTGTCAAGCTGAAAGAACTCGCTTCTGTCTGAGTGAATGCATGACATGAATGGATATAAAAGATCCCCAAGGATAGCAGTCAGTGATAACTGCTAATTTATTAGGGGTTCTAATTAGAGATCAACAGTTTGGTTTGATTTGGATCAAATAATCAAGTTAAAACTGAATCACTTGTCTTTAGTTCTAATGGGTTCCATCTGAAAAAACCTCACACCATACAGTAACAGAGCCACCACCGACTTGGACTGCCCCTTGCTGGCATGTGGGGGGGTTCATTGCCTCATGCAGTTTTCTCCATATACATATACATAATTGTTCATCTACCCAAAACAGTTGGAGCCTCAACTTGTCAGCCCAGGCTACTTGTTTCCAGTTATTTTGCATCCCAGTGGCGGTCATCATGAGCTCTGGTGATGTGTAGAAACTTTTTCCATGGGGACAGCAATAGGACCTGAGTTTGCCATTCGCTCCTGTACCCCATAGTGTAGATATGTAATTAAATGGTTAATCGTTATGTGCTGTCTCTTAACTGTGTGTTATTGTGCATGACTTATTTGCCTCAATAACATCAGATGTCTAAATCACCAGTCTTAAAGGTCAGACTGATTACATGGGTCTGCATGTGCACAAAAACTGTCACTGTGTATTGGAGCCTCACAGTGCTGTATGGCTGTACAATACTTAGCCCATGAGAGATTGATCCCGTATCGCTTTGACTGCTGTTTGTCTTCTATCACATCTATCCAGTTATCTTCACTCCTACTCTAGTTTGGAATCAATGTGTGGACTACCCTCCTTGCTCACATCTGCTATGCACCTACCAAGTGTAGGGGTCTTCCAATACATAAAAGAACATCATATGCTGATGTTACTTGTGGCCCTGCAATACATTTTGCTGTTATCTGTGGCAGTGTCAAATGCCAGTCTGCTATTACAATGCATGCCAGACAGCACTGTTTAAGATCATCCAGAGATTGCACGTGAAAATCAAAATTTCGTATTGATTTAGGAGAAGTGACCCATTTTTCTGGCACCTACTATCTAACATCATTCAAAGTCCCTTAAATCATCATACAGTACATAGCCATATTTACTGTGAATTATACAACAATGAATTGCAGAGCTATCTGGAATCAGTATTATATCCCGGTGGACGTAAGCCCGGCGGATGTAATACCGACGCCGGAAGCTAGAAAGGACAAGATCCCGACAGGGTAATTATTGCGGCTATCGCTAACCCTCCCCCTCCCCTAATCCTAAACCTCCCTTAGGAGTGCCTAACCCTAACCTCCCCCCTAGTGCCTAACCCTAACCTACCCCAGGAGTGCCTAAACCTAACCCCCCCTCCCCACACCCTAAGCTTAACACTCCCAGGGGGGTGCCTAACCCTATCCTCCCCCCAGGGGTGCCTAACCCTAACCCCCCTTCCCCTAGCCTAACCCTAACCCTCCCAGGGGTTGCCTAACCCTAAGTCCCCCCAGGAGCCCCTAACCCAGGGGTTCCCAAGATAGCCATACTTGAGCACAGGTGACTTAATTAGTACCTCAGTTATTTTGATTTAACCATCTGTGCTTTAGCATGGATATCACTAAAACCAGGACTGTTAGTGTGCCTTTATGAATAAGGTTGGGAATCACTGCCCTAACCTTACCATCCCCCTCTGCGGCTGTCCGCTCCCGCCGCCCGGCTTTCCTTCGTTCGTATGCCGGGCGTCGGGATCCAAGCATAGGGCTAATGATAGGCATCGGGATTTCGTGTCGGAATGGAAGTGGTTGTCTCAGTTTTTCTGGCACAAGTGTAGAACTATAGGTTCCTGTGGGTCCTGGCTTCCAGGGTATGCTGGCATTGTTGTTCTACAAGTGCGATCATGCTCACACAGTCACAGGCAGCAATGGAAATGCTGGCACATGCAGTGACACCATGTTCAGTGTACAGAATATTTTCCCTGGTGGAATCCTAACTAGGCTGCAACTGGCACACATTGTAACAAAGGGACCCCAAGCTGCAGGTCCAGGTGTTCTAGTGTGCCCAGCTCAGCTTCCCACCCTATGATGTTTGCCCTTATCTTTTAGCAGTCAAACCTATAAGCACTGCTGCAGATTTCACTTCGAGTTGGCACATATTTTGTTTGTTAATTTTTCATTTATTTAAATAATTTTTTGTATTTTTAACTAGAATAATTACATGTTGATCATCATCAGTAGCACATATCTTTACTTTATGGGTTGCAGCAAGTTTTACACCTCTTAAGAGAAGCATCTATAGATACACAACATTCACAAGGGGCATTTTTGTATATGCCTTATACATAGTAGTAGTAATGAAAAGGAAAAACTTACCCGTGCACTTCAAAACATCAATTTTTTCAGCCGGTTTGATAATCAGTTTCACAATTTTTGACCTTTAATGTTACATAGAAAAAATATATAAGACAATTAAATATATCACAAATATGTGCAACACTCTTCTAACAATGTTGTGTATATAACGTATGTACCCATCTCCAGAGCCTGGGAAGGACTTGTCCTTTTAAACTAGGGGTGTGCACCGGCCACTTTTCGTGTTTTGTGTTTTGGTTTTGGATCTGGATCTTTCTTCGTGTTTTGGATCTGGATTGGTTTTGCCAAAACCACCCTTCCGTGTTTTGGGTTCTGGGTTTTGTGTTTTGGATCTGTATTTTTTTGAAAAAAAGCATAAAAACAGCTAAAATCACAGAATTTGTAGGTTTTTCTGCTCCTATGCTATTATTAACCTCAATAACCTTAATTTCCACTCATTTCCAGTCTATTCTGAACACCTCACACCTCACAATAGTGTTTTTATGTCCAAAAGGTTGCACCGAGGTAGCTGGATGACTATGCTAAGCGACACGAGTGGGCGGCACAAACACGTGACCCATCTAGGAGTGACACTGCAGTGGCAGGCAGGATGGCAGTTAGAAAAACTAGGCCCCAAACTGTACATAATGCAAAGAAAAAAAGAGGTGCAAGATGGAATTGTCCTTGGGCCCTCCCACCCACCCTTATGTTGTATAAACAGGACATGCACACTTTAACAAATCAATCATTTCAGCGCCAGGGTCTGCCACACAACTGTGGCTGAAATGATTGGTTCGTTTGGGCCCCCACAAAACAAGCTGGCAATTAATGTGTCCCTGCACAAACTGGCTCTACGGAGGCAAGATGTCATCCTCATCCTCCTCATCCACCGATTCCTCACCCTCTTCAGTGTGTACATCCTCATCCTCACAAAGTATTAACTCGTCCCCACTTGAATCCACCACCACAGGTCCCTCTGTACCTTCTGGAGGCTGGTCTCCCTGGAAGAGCTGATAATTCATTTTGATGAACATCATCTTCTCCACATTCTGTGGAAGCAACCTCCTACGCCTTTCGCTGACAAGGTTCCCGGCTGCACTAAACACTCTTTCGGAGTACACACTGGAGGGGGGGCAACTCAGGTAAAATAGAGCCAGTTTGTACAGGGGCCTCCAAATTGCCTCTTTTTCCTGCCAGTACAGGTATGGACTGTCTGACATGCCTACTTGGATGCTGTCACCGATGTAATCCTCCACCATTCTGTCAATGGTGACAGTATCATATGCAGTGACAGTAGACATGTCAGAAATTGTTGCCAGGTCCTTCAGTCCGGACCAGATGTCCAAACTTGGTCCTGCCTGCCCTGCATCACCGCCAGCGGGTTGCTTAGGATACCTAAGTTTTTTCCTGGCAGCCCCAGTTGCGGGAGAAAATGAAGAAGGAGCCGTTGACGTGTCACGTTCCGCTTCAGCTGACAGTGTGTTCACCAGCAGGTCTTTGCACCTCTGCAGGCTTGTGTCGGCCGGAAAGAGAGACACCACATAGGCTTTAAACCTAGGATCGAGCACGGTGGCCAAAATGTAGTGGTCTGATTTCAACAGATTGACCACCCTGGAATCCTGGCAAAGCGAATGAAGGGCTTCATCCACAAGTCCCACATGCCGAGCGGAATCGCTCCGTCTTAGCTCCTCCTTCACTTTCTCCAGCTGCTTCTGCAAAAGCCTGATGAGGGGAATGACCTGACTCAAGCTGGCAGTGTCTGAACTGACTTCACGTGTGGCAAGTTCGAAGGGCTGAAGAACCTTGCACAACACGGAAATCATTCTCCACTGCGCTTGAGTCAGGTGCATACCCCCTCCTTTGCCTATGTCATAGGTGGATGTATAGGCTTGTATGGCCTTTTGCTGCTCCTCCATCCTCTGAAGCATATAGAGGGTTGAGTTCCACCGCGTCACAACCTCTTGCTTCAGGTGATGGCGGGGCAGGTTCAAGAGTGTTTGCTGGCGCTCCAGTCTTCGGCACGCAGTCGCTGAATGGCGAAAGTGGCCAGAAATTTTTCGGGCCACCCAAAGCGTCTCCTGCACGCCCCTGTCGCTTTTCAGAAAATTCTGCACCACCAAGTTTATTGTGTGAGCAAAACATGGGACGTGCTGGAATTTGCCCAGATGTAATGCCCGCACAATATTGGTGGCGTTGTCAGATATCACAAATCCCCAGGAGAGTCTAAGTGGGGTAAGCCACTGGGCGATGATTTCCCTCAGTTTCTCTAAGAGGTTGTCGGCGGTGTGCCTCTTACTGAAACCGGTGATACACAGCGTAGCCTGCCTTGTAACGAGCTGGCGTTTCTGAGATGCTGCTACTGGTGACGCTGCTGCTGTTGCTGCGTAAGGTGATACATCTACCCAGTGGGCTGTCACAGTCATATAGTCCTTAGTCTGCCCTGTTCCACTTGTCCACATGTCCGTGGTTAAGTGGACATTGTGTACAACGGCATTTTTCAGGACACTGAGGACACTTTTTCTGACGTTTCTGTACAGTCTCGGTATCGCCTGCCTAGTGAAGTGGAATCTAGACGGGATTTGGAACCGGGGACACACCACCTCCATCAATTGTCTAAATCCCACTGCACTAATGGCGGATACCGGACGCACGTCTAACACCAACATAGCAGTCAAGGCCTCAGTTATACGTTTTGCTTCAGGATGACTGCTGTCGTACTTCATCCTCCTCGCTAAGGACTGTTGGAGGGTCAATTGTTTAGTAAAAGTAGTGGTGTTCCTACTTCCTCTCTGGGATGATGAATGACTCCCAGCAGCAGCAGCAACAGCAGCAGCGGCAGCAGTAGGCGTAGCAATGCAGGATCCTCCGGAGGAATCCCGGATAGGAGAGTCAGTCATGCCAGTGATATGGCCTGCAGGACTACTTCCGATCCTGACTAAGGAGGAAATTGACGAGGAGGGAGTTGACGGTGTGGTTTGCAGGCGCTTGGATACAACAGGACAACGGGATTTAGGTGTCCCTGGACTGCTTACGGTCTGAGCCAAAGTTTCTGAACTTGACAGTAACTTTTTATGAACGCGCTGCAGGTGCCGTATAAGGGAGGATGTTCCTAGGTGGTTGACGTCCCTACCCCTACTTATTTCACCTTTACATATGGTACATATGGCAAGACAGTTGTTGTCCGGATTTGGATAGAAATATTGCCAGACCAAAGAGGTGGAATGTTTGGTCTTCTGCCCAGGCATGACCGTGATGGGCTTTTTCATCCCACGGACAACAACTGTCTCCCCCGGAGCCTGATTTAAACAAACCACATCACCATCAGAATCCTCCTCGCCAACTTCCTCCTCAGCGCCAGCTACACCAGTATCCTCATCCTGTTGTACTTCAACAGTGACATCTTCAATTTGCATATCAGCAAGTGGACTGTGGGTGCTCCTTTCAGCACTTGCAGGGGGCGTGCAAATGGTGGAAAGAGCCACCTCTTCCCGTCCAGTGCTGGGAAGGTCAGGCATCGCAACCACCACCACACTTGGACTCTCTTTGGGGATTTGTGATATCTTCTTAGAAAGCACAGTTCTTCGCTGTGCTTTTGCCAGCTTAACTCTTTTGATTTTTTTAGTGGGAGGAGTGCTTCCATCGTCATGTGAAGCTGAACCACTAGTCATGAACATACTAGGGATCGACCTTAGCCGTTCCTTGCCACTCCGTGTCGTAAATGGCATATTGGCAAGTTTACGTTTCTCTTCAGCTGATTTAAATGTCTTTTTCAAGGTCATTTTCCTGAACTTTGCCATTTGGGATTGTATGTGCCCTCTACTATGACATTGGGCATCGGCCTTGGCAGACGACGTTGATGGCATGTTATCGTCTATGTCATGACTAGTGGCAGCAGCTTCAGCACTAGGAGGAAGTGGTTCTTGATCTTTCTCTATTTTATTTTTATCGGAGAAAGTTTGGTCCTCCATTTATGTTATATCGATTTGATATATACGTGCGGCTAAACACAGAAAATAAATTTTTTTTTGGTTCGGACTGGAGTGTACTTTGTGGGTTACAGCACCCTTTAACGGTCAAGCCAGCCGGCCCTTTACTTATGACACAGGCGCACTCTTGGCACTACTTTGTTGATGCACGTGCGGCTACTGCGCACACAATTCACAAACACAGAAAATAATTTTTTTTTGGTTTGGACTGGAGTGTACTTTGGGGGTTACAGCACCCTTTAACGGTCAAGCCAGCCGGCCCTTTACTTATGACACAGGCGCACGCTTGGCACTACTTTGTTGATGCACGTGCGGCTACTGCGCACACAATTCACAAACACAGAAAATAATTTTTTTTTGGTTTGGACTGGAGTGTACTTTCGGGGGTTACAGCACCCTTTAACGGTCAAGCCAGCCGGCCCTTTACTTATGACACAGGCGCACGCTTGGCACTACTTTGTTGATGCACGTGCGGCTACTGCGCACACAATTCACAAACACAGAAAATAATTTTTTTTTAGGTTTGGACTGGAGTGTACTTTCGGGGGTTACAGCACCCTTAACGGTCAAGCCAGCCGGCCCTTTACTTATGACACAGGCGCACGCTTGGCACTACTTTGTTGATGCACGTGCGGCTACTGCGCACACAATTCACAAACACAGAAAATAATTTTTTTTTTGGTTTGGACTGGAGTGTACTTTCGGGGGTTACAGCACCCTTAACGGTCAAGCCAGCCGGCCCTTTACTTATGACACAGGCGCACGCTTGGCACTACTTTGTTGATGCACGTGCGGCTACTGCGCACACAATTCACAAACACAGAAAATAATTTTTTTTTTGGTTTGGACTGGAGTGTACTTTCGGGAGTTACAGCACCCTTAACGGTCAAGCCAGCCGGCCCTTTACTTATGACACAGGCGCACGCTTGGCACTACTTTGTTGATGCACGTGCGGCTACTGCGCACACAATTCACAAACACAGAAAATAATTTTTTTTTTGGTTTGGACTGGAGTGTACTTTCGGGGGTTACAGCACCCTTAACGGTCAAGCCAGCCGGCCCTTTACTTATGACACAGGCGCACGCTTGGCACTACTTTGTTGATGCACGTGCGGCTACTGCGCACACAATTCACAAACACAGAAAATAATTTTTTTTTTGGTTTGGACTGGAGTGTACTTTCGGGGGTTACAGCACCCTTAACGGTCAAGCCAGCCGGCCCTTTACTTATGACACAGGCGAACGCTTGACACTACTTTGTTGATGCACGTGCGGCTACTGCGCACACAATTCACAAACACAGAAAATAATTTTTTTTTGGTTTGGACTGGAGTGTACTTTCAGGGGTTACAGCACCCTTTAACGGTCAAGCCAGCCGGCCCTTTACTTATGACACAGGCGCACGCTTGGCACTACTTTGTTGATGCACGTGCGGCTACTGCGCACACAATTCACAAACACAGAAAATAATTTTTTTTTGGTTTGGACTGGAGTGTACTTTCGGGGGTTACAGCACCCTTTAACGGTCAAGCCAGCCGGCCCTTTACTTATGACACAGGGGCACTCTTGGCACTACTTTGTTGATGCACGTGCGGCTACTGCGCACACAATTCACAAACACAGAAAATAATTTTTTTTTAGGTTTGGACTGGAGTGTACTTTCGGGGGTTACAGCACCCTTAACGGTCAAGCCAGCCGGCCCTTTACTTATGACACAGGCGCACGCTTGGCACTACTTTGTTGATGCACGTGCGGCTACTGCGCACACAATTCACAAACACAGAAAATAATTTTTTTTTGGTTTGGACTGGAGTGTACTTTCGGGGGTTACAGCACCCTTTAACGGTCAAGCCAGCCGGCCCTTTACTTATGACACAGGCGCACGCTTGGCACTACTTTGTTGATGCACGTGCGGCTACTGCGCACACAATTCACAAACACAGAAAATAATTTTTTTTTAGGTTTGGACTGGAGTGTACTTTCGGGGGTTACAGCACCCTTAACGGTCAAGCCAGCCGGCCCTTTACTTATGACACAGGCGCACGCTTGGCACTACTTTGTTGATGCACGTGCGGCTACTGCGCACACAATTCACAAACACAGAAAATAATTTTTTTTTTGGTTTGGACTGGAGTGTACTTTCGGGGGTTACAGCACCCTTAACGGTCAAGCCAGCCGGCCCTTTACTTATGACACAGGCGCACGCTTGGCACTACTTTGTTGATGCACGTGCGGCTACTGCGCACACAATTCACAAACACAGAAAATATATTATTTTTTTAGCACTTGGGGGGAGCACCCCTGATGGACAGAGCACCCCCTGGACAACACTACAGCACCCCTTTAGGACTGGGACACTGCACAGGACTTTGGAACTGACTGCACAACACAGTCCAGCCAGCCCCTATGGACTTTGAAGTAGTGGACACAGCCCCTATTAACAACAGCAGCACAGCACAACACAGCCAGCCCCTATGGACTTTGAAGTAGTGGACAACAGCAGCACTACACTACACTACACTACACAGCACTAACTCCCACCCTCCCTCTTCACTGTCCACAGCCGAGTGAGAAAATGGCGCCGACGCGGGTACCTTATATAGGATCCAAAACCCGCGAGACTCGGAAGGCGGGATGATGACGTTTTGCCTCGATGTCAGATCCGAGTCAGGCGGGAAAAGTCGAGCCTGACTCAGATCGGACTCGGATCGGGGGGGCTCGGGGGGGTTCGGATTTCAGAAATCCGAACCCGCTCACCCCTATTTTAAACCATTCATCATAGTAATGGTGCATACACACGGTGAGATTTTCCTTCAGATCTGTACAATAACGATTTTAAAAATTGTTCAATCGTTCATATCTGAAGGAAAATCTTACATATCTGACATGTTTGTCAGATGAACGATGAACAATGCGCGTTCCCGTTTGTCAGATAACGATATCTGACATCTGATGTGTTTGTAGTCAGATTTGTCAGATTTCATTCATTTTAATACAGGTAAAAATCGTTCAATCATTCAAATCGTTGGTAAATCATTCATCTGACCGTGTGTATGCACCATAAGAAAGTGGAATTGAAGCAGTGAGTTGATGCAAGTACTTCCCAGGCTCTGTACATGCGTGAATGCTGTACATACTTTTTACTCTTTGGATAAGGTTTTTAATGTTACAATTGTTTGCATTAGATTTGAAACATTCTGTAATGCTCCTTAAAATATTTTCCACCTACAGTTGATCTGCAATTTTTCCTAACCACATTTCTGCTTCTTTCTGATCTTTTCAATTGTTTGTAGTTAAAATCTTTATTGGAAGTATATTGTTTGCTTATAAAACCTTAAACTGAGTTTTATTAACAGTCCTCACTTACCCACACTAGTACTTTGGTGGTGTACTGTACCTCCCTGACACCTTTGCTATTTTCTCAATTTAGCAGAATCCCTTCTACTGATCTTCCTCTGTAATCAAATATCACTGGATGAAAGTCCCTAATGAATTGATCAAACGGCAGCTGTCAGAAGTAGCTTAATTACAGATGGAAAACATATCTATCACTACTACTTTACAGATACTAGTGTTATTTTCAGAATAGTTTTACTGTACTACACAGTAGGAAAGCATCGCTCCAAACTGCAAAGTGGATTGTCCTTTCATTATTTTTAAAAATATACTTAGGCCTAGAAAGTATAGAGCAGTGGTTCTCAAACTCATTCCTCAGGACCCCACACAGGTCACGTTTTCCAGGTCACCCAGCAGGTGCACAGGTGTATTCATTACTCACTGAAAGTTGCACTGGTGGAGCTAATTACTTAACTTTTGATTTTGTGAGAAGACCTGGAAAACATGCACTGTTTGGGGTCCTGGGGACCGAATTTGAAAACCTGTGGTATAGAGTATCTGAAATGCAAACCAATTAATTTTAAATAGTAATTTGAAGGAAATATTTACTTAATAAAAATATTTTTCTCCATATTGGTGAGATTTGTGTAAGGCGTGTTCATACTCCTTAGTGCAATAAAAGCCTCACAAGCTACACCGGGAAGTTTGGTGCAGTAGAAGAATTCTCCATATTTCTTGTCCTCATATTCACATCTTTCTGTTTGCGAATCCAGATGAAATCCACATTGTGTATAAACTTCTTTACTTTTATTGAGAAATTTTCCTGTGTAACTAATATATTTGTGTCCAGAATTCCTTGCTTTCCATAAAGCAGATACTCCTTCACTTGGATGCATCAAAATGATGGATATTTGCACAAGACCATCCCAAAACAGAGTGAAATAGACATTATAGGTCCCATTGTTAAAATCCTCAACTTTTCCGGAAGCTCCAGCATCAAGTTTTGGCGAAAAAATCCGGGCTCTTATAAAGTCTCCTCCGTAGGTCTTCTGTCTACCCAAATAATTGAACATTTCAACTCGAACAGTTAAAACATCTCCAACACAGTACTTTTTTTTATACTCTATAATGGTTGCTGTGCTCTTATTAGCACTTGTTGTTTCATTTAAATCAATAAATTCAACATTTGGTATTTTTTGATTTATGAAAGTCAGTAGCTGGTTTATTTGCTGGTCTGTGTTTTCAGGTTCTGTTTCAATGGTCATGATTTCTACCTGACCCTAGGCAGAGAGCAGATCATGTTTTAAATGATGAAATTCAAAACTTGTTGGTAAATGAACAATAATTCTATTGTTAGAAAATATTAAGACTAAAAACATACCTTGAACATTTTTAGATGAATGATGAAGCCAAGCACCATGTTGAAAATTATTGTAAGAGCGAAAAGTTTTCTAAACCCTCTGTTTTCAGATTTGAACATTCTTGTACTTCTCCTAAAACAGAAATCAGTTGAACTTATTGAATCCATGCTATGTAAGACAATGAGGAAATATAAAAATAGTACAATTCAATATTATTGACAAATTGCTTCCTCTTGATCCTTCCTTGTAGCCTCCTAAATACAGGGCCGGCGCTACCATTAGACAGCTACAGGCCAGTTACACACCAGCCGGTCAGGCAAGAACCTGGTGGTAGCCGGCCGTGTTTTTTCAGGCACTCAGTGCCTTTCACAAGCAGCGGCTTTGAGCCACTTTTAAGGTGTTTTTTTAATTTTTTATTTATTGGGCATGCGCAGCAGCAGCTGCTGCTGCACAAGCCCGGCTGGCACAAGCCCATGTGTGTGAAAGGAGACATTGTTTCCTTTACACCACTGGTGTGCAGGGACGGGATGGAAACGGCACAGCAGTCATCCTGCACAGTTGATATTCCCGGCTGTAACACAGTGACCATGCTGTGCCCGTGCCCTGTGAAAGAAGGCACCTGCTTACAGCCACAACTATATTTCACACCCAGCAAAAAAATGGGCGGCTTTATGCCATCCGGTCAAAACCAACAAGTGTGAAATAGGTATAGGCCGCTGCCTAAGGGCGCCGGCCACTAGAGGGTGCTGGTGATTCCACACACAAAAAAAAGAAAGAGATGTCTGTTTCAGTCCCTGCAAGCCTCTGGATCTTCCCCAGCCCCTGGCACTGCAATCTCACCTGTCAGTCCTGTAGAGTCAGCACTCAGCAGCAGTTGTGGCAGCCCTTTCTCATGCATTCTCCTCCTTCCCTCAGGAGCTTCCAGGCCTGTCACTCACATCAGAAGCTCCTTCCCCCTAAGCAACACGAGGAGGAACTGCTGCTGCAGCTGAATGGAGCTAAGTAAGTTGTCTCTGTTATGTGTGTATGAGTGTTGGCAGTGTTAATGTGTGTATATGAGTGCTGGCAGTGTTATTGTGTGTGTATATGAGTGCTGGCAGTGTTATTGCCTGTGTGTGTCACAACCCTGGCTAGTTTTTACCTTTTGCCTTGAGGCTTGTCTCTGCCAGCTGCTCTGTGGATCTGTGTGTGCAATTCACCAGGGAGATCTGCTCTGAAGCATACCGGCTGTAACACTTCTGTGATTACATTTGGACTGAGATCTCCTTTCTACATTGATTATTCACCTGGGCTCTCCTCTGTCTGTGAACACTGCTTGGCTTGATTGGAATTGCAGGTGTAGTTCTGACTCTCAGTGCTGCAGATATGTTTGCTCTCTCTGCATGTTGTGCCCTCCACCACTCAGAATGCTACTGCCAGACCATCTGACTGTATCCACCAATTCCTGCTAGACCCAGAGTATAAAAATCCTCCTCTGATAGCATTCAGTGCCTGAACATCTCGTTACTTCCCGTGGTGTAGAGTTTGTGCTACCTCTGGCTACAAGGATATCCCAGGCTCCTGCTGGTTCCTAGACCAGTTCCCCTGGAAATACCTGGCATAACCAGAAATCCGGCTTACAGCAATACCTGGCATATCCAGAGATCCTGCTTATAGCAATAACCGGCATATCCAGAAATCCTGCTTACAGCAATACCTGGCAAATCTAGAAATCCTGCTTACAACAATACCTGGCATACCCAGAAATCCTGCTTACAGCAATACCTGGCAAATCTAGAAATCCTGCTTACAGCAATACCTGGCATACCCAGAAATCCTGCTAACAGCAATACCTGGCAAATCCAGATATCCTGCTTACAGCAATACCTGGCAAACACAGAAATCCTGCTAACAGCAATACCTGGCATACCCAGAAGTCATCCTCCATTATCCAGTTACCCTCCGGTCCTAACCTGAGTTACAGTCATCCTCCATTATACCTGGAGTCCAGTTACACTCCGGTCCTAACCGAAGTTACATTCATCCTCCATTATACCTGGAGTCCAGTTATCCTCCGGTCCCAACCGGAGTTACAGTCGTCCTCCAATTTACTTGGAGTCCAGTTACCCTCCGGTCCTAACCACAGTTACCGTCGTCCTCTATTATACCTGGAAGCCAGTTACCCTCCGATCCCAACCAGAGTTACAGCCATCCTCCATTATACCTGGAGTCCAGTTACCCTCTGATCCTAACCGGAGTTACAGTTGTTCTCCATTATACCTGGAGTCCAGTTATCTACTCATTCTCCATACGGCTAACCAGCACCTTACGGCTCCCTAGCCACTCCAAGTAGCTTTTGTGCTACCATCAATCACCTTACGGCTCCCTAGCCACTCCAAGTAGCTTCTGTGCTACCTCCACTCATCATAAAGCTACCCAGCCACACCAAGTCTACCAACTGGTACCCCGTCCAGCTCAGCTACCTTCCTGCCGGTCCCAGTCCGAGCCGCACCAAGTCTACCTACTGGTACCCCTTCCAGCTTAGCGAGCCTTCCTGCCGGTCCCAGTCTGGTTCCTCCAAGTTTCCTACTGGTACCACTCCAACATTTCAAGTTTCTAGTTCTTGTCATTTATCACCAAAGGCAGTTCTCACTGCTACACAATTCTTATGCAATAGAGCTATTAACATCATCCTTGACTCCAGTCAAGCCGGACTCCGCTGAATCCAGTTCATCACCTGAGTCAGGTAACTCCCAGACACCAATTGTGACAGTGTGTATATGAGTGCTGGCAGTGTTAGTGTGTGTAAGAGCGTCTGGTAGGGTTAGTGTGTGTGTATGAATGCCTGGCAGTTCTAGAGTGTGTGTGTATGAGTGGATGGCAGTGCTAGTGTGTGTGTGTATAAGTGGTTAGCAGTGTTATACCTCTTTTCCACCCAAAACCCAGGTCCAACCTGGGTTTTTGGACATGGTTCCAACCCTGGTCAGACCCAGGTCAGACCCATTTACACTGCAGCTTCGATCTGGGTTACTCCCAGGTCAGCCCTGTTCACACTGAACTCAGGTCTGCCCTGCTAAACCTGTGAGGTCATAAAAAGTGGGAGGTGAATGCCCCACAACCACCAATCAGCTCATTTTAGGCATGACCCAGGTCAGATAACCCGGGTTTAACCATTTACACTGCACCATTGCCCAGGTCCATCCTGGGTCCAACCCTGGTAGCTACCTGGGTTGGATTGCTGGGTCACTTGACCTGGGTTATTTTGCAGGGACCCTTTTACACTGAGCTGCTACCAGGGAAGACCCAGCAAAAACCCAGGTTTTTGCTCTGGTGTAAAAGGGGTATAAGTGTGTGTGTGTGTGTGAGTGCTGGCAGGGTTAGTGTATGTGTGATACCCTAAACTATGAGTTTATTCACAATGTAATCATACAACATAGTATAACAGTAAAGATAGAGATAGTGAATCCTTTTTTATGATGATTTTACTTTGCAAGAACAAAGAAACACTTGGCAATATTCATATTTCAACAATGCATTTCAGTAGACAGTAACACACACATTAACACTCTCGTTTATTTTATTTTTCAGTAACCTGAAGATCACCAGCAAACTCTAGACTTCGAACCTGCAAACTATAAATGGGTAAGTATTCTCTAGTGGCAATTATCAAATGACTCATTTTGCAATTCCCTTACCATCTCTAAAATATATACAAATAACCTCATGTGAGTAGGATAAGGTTACATCAAGAATACAATTGCAAACTTGTATTACTTTTCTATACACCTTTTTAGGAAAACGTTTTCCTCACACTACTGCTTTTTACAAGTCTTATACAATGCTAGTTCAGCGCTGAAATAGTTAATAGGGTGCACCCTCCGTTGCCCGGGATATGAAGAACAGTTCTTTGGGAATTATTAATCTACTTTGCCTTTGCCAAGTCCTGTACAGATGTTCTTAAACAGATCCAGCTACAGTACTTGTCTTTAATTAATGCAACACTGTAATTCTCTGTAAATGATCCTGCTGCGATGGTGTTGGTGTTACTGTCAGTTCCTTCTCTGCTTAGCAACCTTAGGGGGTCATTCAGACCCCCTCGCGAGCAAAGTTCGCTTGAACATGGGTCGATGTTGTGAAAAAGCGCATGCGCACGATGGAGGGAGCTCCGTCGTGCTCATGTGCGGGACCCGGTGAGCAACGAGAAATACGTTGCTCGGGGTCTCGCACCAAAGGGGGCGTGCTGTCGATGGTGACCGGCACGGGGGGGTGGCGGCCAGACGGAGGCGTTCCCATGGGAACGCCTACCATCTGAGTCCGGCCCCACTGACTTCAGTAATGATGTCAGTGGGAGTGACTTTGGCTCTGACAGAGCCAAAATCACTCCTGGGCTTGCGGCAGCGAGACCCTACCGCAGGGTCTCGTCGCAAGCCCGATGGTCGTGATGGTCTTGACCATCGCGACCATCATCATGGACGCTCGCATAAGCTGTGGGTGGTAACCCACAGCTATGCGAGCGTCCATAAGGCCGCTCCACATTTAAATAGGATGGCCCTGATTCAGAGCGAGCGTTCTGCTCAGAGCGTTCAGCTCTGAATCAGGGCCTTAGTTCATAGCGAGAGTATTACAAGTGCTGGCACTGAAGTGTCACCCTAACTCTGCTGGTAACTGTTGTACCTAACCTCCAATATGTGGTATCAGGGGGTTAATCTTACTATTATGAATGCAGTCTATAAACCCCACACTGATCTCTGAAGGGAGTGCTGTGCATATGTACAGGTGGACAACTGTAGGCCTCCAGTTAATAGGCGCTAATGTCACTAAGTGTCTATTTGGGAGGTTGCAGCAGCTTTCTTACCCCTCCAGTATCAGCTCTCAACCTCCGGCTCCTTTACAAGCTCAGTCTCTCTATATTTCCGCAGCTCCGCCTGAGGCACTCCCTTAGGGGTCGTCCGAAACACCCCCCTTAGGCTAATTGTTCTCAGGAACCTCCCCAGATGACACAGCTTGGTCCCACCGGATGTTCCCTGCCTCAGAGACCTCCGCTGCTTGTCCCGGAGTACGGCCGCAGCCCTCAGGTATGCATCAAGGCAGCGCAGCCCCTTCTCCTATCCAGCTACCTCACCAACTACACACACCAACTGCCCAACTGTCAGTACAAGCCCCTCTGGTCGCCGGGCACTGTTTCTCTATTGCATTGGAGGTCCAGTCTCTCCAGCCGCACGCCAGCTCCTGAAGCTGGCTACATTGTCCACTGTCACCAATGAATACATTCAAATGTCCAGCAACACATATATAAGGATATAAGGGTACACAACATGAGGTACTCCCAGGTTCTGGGCTACCACATATGTGTATGTATGAGTGGTGGCAGGTTTAGTGTGTGTATGTATGAGTGCTGGCAGTGTTAGTGTGTGTGTGTGTGTGTGTGTGTGTGTGTGACTGTGTATGAGTGCTGGCAGTGTTAGTGTGTGTGTGTGTATGAGTGCTGGCAGTGTTAGTGTGTGTATGTTTATGTATGAATGCTGGCAGTGTTAGTGTGTGTGTGTGTATGTATGAGTGCTGGCAGGTTTAGTGTGTGTGCGTATGTATGAGTGCTGGCAGTGTTAGTGTGTGTGTGCATGTATGAGTGCTGGCAGTGTTAGTGTGTGTATGTATGAGTGCTGGCAGTGTTAGTGTGTGTATGTGTATATATGAGTGCTGGCAGTGTTAGTGTGTGTATGTGTATGTATGATTGCTGGAAATGTTAATGTGTGTGTGTGTGTGTATGTATGAGTGCTGGCAGTGTTAGTGTGTATGTATGAGTGCTGGCAGGTTTAGTGTGTGTGTATGTATGAGTGCTGGCAGTGTTAGTGCGTGTGTGTGTGTGTATGTATGAGTGCTGGCAGTGTTAGTGTCTGTGTGTATGAGTGCTAGCAGGGTTAGAGTGTGTATGAGTATGAGTGCTGGCAGTGTTAGTGTGTGTGTATGAGTATGAGTGCTGGCAGGGTTAGTGTGTGTATGTATGAGGGCTGGCAGTGTTGGTATGTGTGTATGAGTGCTGGCACTGTTAGTGTGTATGTACGAGTATGAGTGCTGGCACTGTTAGTGCATATGTATGAGTGCTGGCAGTGTTAGTGTGTGTGTATGAGTGATGGCAGGTTTAGTGTGTGTGTGTGTGTTAACAACTTTATTACTTGCCATTCTCGTAATGTAATATATATGCTGGAGTGCACGTGCGGAATTATATATGTGGGTAAAACTACGAGGAATTTAAAGACACGTATGTCCAAACACGTGTACAGTATCCGTAAGGGACTTTTAGGACACTTTAAAAGCTGCTATAATCAATCTGAGACCAGTATCAAACGTTTTATGGGTATAGAGCAGGTTAAGGAAAATTGGAGATCCAAAGATTTAGATAAAAGACTTGCACAAAAAGAAATGCAATGGATCTATAAATTGGATACCCTTTGGCCACTGGGATTAAATTCGTATTTTGATTTTAAATGGTTTTTAGATTAATATTTACATATGTGTTCTGAATACTGTTTTCTTGCTGTTTTCTTACCTGTTTTATCATTTTATAATTTTAAATGTACTCATAATTTTTATTCTTTATTTCTTACATGTACTGTGGATAAAAATCAAAATGAGGGTTTTCCCATATACCCCGACGTAGGGATGGACTATATGGGAATACGCAGTACCATATTAGTTTTATGGGGTACGAGGCATTCACCCAGATAAGAAATAAGAATCCAAGATTATTTCCCTACCAATATGGATTACAACAAGTGGAATGCGAGTTTTTGTAACTATGGATACGGAGCTATACACAAAAACAACACAATTTCCACCTCTTCCTGAACCTGAAATCCATCAGCAGAGTTCACTTCCGGTATTTGAAACACAAACGATGACGACTTCTGGTTTCCGGCTCCCGCAGTGAAACGCAAATCGCGGGAAAAGTAGACAGGAAATAGAGAGCCTTAACTTCCAGATTAGCTCCTTAAATAGCTGAGGGTAAAATGGCACAGCATCTTGCACTTGAAAAAGGATCAAGTAGGATCCGAAACGCATTGTACCTATGCTGCTATGCTATCTACGGAGAACCCCCTGTGAGAGACTTTGTCGGACTACTCAGGCTAAAGCACGGTGGTGTGAAGTATTACCAGCCTATTACATCAGGACCACATCATATGGTCACTCACACCACCGACCTCAAACGGTAATCTTCAGGGGGACCCACTATTGTGCACTTTACTTTGCTATTTGCACCTTCATGAAATCCTATTTTGTATGTATATTGAAGAATGTTTTCATGTCGATTTTATTATCCTGTTTTATGCTAATAAAATCACCTTTTTAATTTGGAAGGCTGAATAGACCTCATTTACTTAAGGGTGACAATACTGAGAAATTCATTATACATATGTCAAGTGGGAGCACACTGGGCCTGATTCAGAGGTGGACGCTCTGAAAGAGCGCTCGCTCTGCATCAGGGCGTCCCTTTTTTTTAAATTAAATACGGCCTCCTGGCCGCTCGCATAGCTGTGGGTGACCACCCACAGCTTATGCGAGCGGCCAGGTGATGGTCGCGATGGTCAAGACCATCGCAACCATCGGGCTTGTGACGCGACCCTTGTGGTAGGGTCTCATGGCCACAAGCCCCAGTGGACTTCCTGCTCTGATAGAGCAGGAAGCCCACCTACTGACATCACGAGTGATGTCAGTAGGGCCGCCCACAAATGGCAGGCGTTCCTTCGGGAATGCCTCCGTTTGTGTAGCCACCCCCCCGCCCCGCCTACAAAAAGGGGCGAGCCGTCGATCAACATCGACAGCCACCCCTTTTGTAGTGAGTCCACGAGCGGGTCTGAATCAGGCCCTCTATCCCATAGATACAATTGCCTCAATATGTGTATGAGTGCTGGCAGTGTTAGTGCGTGTATGTATGAGTGCTGGCAGTGTTAGTGTGTGGCATATTTATGAGTATGAGTGCTGGCAGTGTTAGTGTGTGCGCGTATGAATGTTGGCAGTGTTAGTGTGTGCATGAGTATGAGTGCTGGCAGGGTGAATGTGTGTGTGTATGAGTGCTGGCAGTGTTAGTGTGTGTGTATTTATGAATGCTGGCAGTGTTAGTGTGTGCATGTGTATGAGTGCTGGCAGTGTTATTGTGAGTGTGTGTGTGTGTGTGTATGAGTGCTGGCAGTGTTAGTGTGTGTGTGTGAGAGAGATTGCTGGCAGTGTTAATGGGTGTATGAGTATGAGTGCTGGCAGGGTTAGTGTGTGTATGTATGAGTGCTGGCAGTGTTAGTGTGTGTATGAGTGCTGGGAGTGTTAGCATGTGTATGAGTATGAGTGCTGGCAGGGTTAGTGTGTGTGTATGAGTGCTGGCAGTGTTAGTATGTGTGTGTGTATGTATTAGTGCTGGAAGTGTTAGTGTGAGTGTGTGTATATGAGAGCTGGTAGTGTTAGTGTGTGTGTATGAGTGCTGGCAGGGTGAGTGTGTGTATGTATGAGGGCTGGGAGTGTTAGTGTGTATGTATGAGTATGAGTGCTGGCAGTGTTAGTGTGTGCATGAGAATGAGTGCTGCCAGGGTAAGTGTGTGTGTGCATGAGTGCTGGCAGTGTTAGTGTGTGTGTCTATGAGTGCTGGCAGTGTTAGTGTGTGTGTGTATTAGTGGCGTAACTAGGACAGGGCCGCTGGGGCTCGTGCCCTATGTGCCATGGGACCAGAGGTGCGGGGGGCACCACCAGCCAGGGTACTGGCCCATCCTAGTTAGCCAGTGTAGTGCTATCCACAGTGATTGTGGTCAGCACTACACATTTACTCAGGTCCGGTGCTAGGCTTCCCTGCGCCCAGTGCCATCCTGTGCTGCACAGCCGAGCCCCTTCCCTCCATCTGAGCACTTACCTAATAGCACCAGGCGGAGGGTGGGAGGAGGGCTCAGGCTAGTGCATTTACACACACATCGGCACCAGCGCAGCGGCGATGTGTGTGTTAATCAGCAGCCAATGAGAGTCAGACAGACTCCTATTGGCTGCTGCTGCAGCGCCCACTGCAAGGGCCGGGATGGAGCTCACTCATGAGCTCTGCCTTCTGGCTCCTGCAGTGGGTAATGGGAGAGATCTCCTGATGTCATGAGGTATCTCCCATAATGCAGAGTGGGCCAGCCCGGGAGGACTGAGGTGTGGACGGCGGCAGGAACAGTGGCCGGAGCCGGAGCATGGATTCAGGTAAGTGTATTTTTTTTAATTTTATTTACTTATGTGTATTTGTTGGGGGGGAGGTGGACTACTACTGGGCTTTACCTCTACTGGGGGCACCACTGGGGTGGACCTCTACTGGGGGGGACTACTACTGGGGGCACTGCATCGGGGGGGTGGACTACTACTGGGGGCACCACTGGGGGGACCTCTACAGGGGGCACTGCATCAGGGGACCACTACTGGGGGCACTGCATAGGGGGACCTACTACTGGGGGCAATATATAAAGGGCACTACATAGGAGGGGACTACAACTGGGGGCACTATTTAAAAGGCACTGCATAGGGGGGGCCACAACTGGGGAACTGCATAGGGGGGTCTACTACTGGGGGCACTATATAAGGGACTCACTACTGGGGGCAAAAGGGTTCACTTCTGGGGGCCTGCATAAGGGGAACCACTACTGGGGGCACTGTATAAGGGGCCCTACTGGGGCACTGCATAGGGGGAACCACTACATGGGACACTACATAAGGGTGATCACTACTGTGAGCATGCATAAGAGGGACCACCACTGGGGGCCTGCATAAGGGGTTCCACTACTGGGGGCACTGTATAAGGAGAACTAATGGGGGGCTGCATAACGGGGACAACTACTGGGGGTACTGTATTAGGGGCACTACTGGGGACCTGCATAAGAGGGACCACTACTGGGGACATTGCATACTGGGGTACTGTATAAAGGGCACTACTGGTGGCCTACATAAGGGGGACCACTACTGGTGGCACTGCATAGGGAGGACTGTATAAGGGGCCCTGCATTAAGGTGCATATGGAATGGAAAGGAATGTTCACAGTGATGAGAAAGGGTTGTGTGTCATGTTGACGCCCCCATTTTCAAGTCAACACGCCCCTTGTGACCACACCCCTTTTTATGGAGCACACATACAGGGTGGGTGCCTCCATTTTTACATTTACCCTTGGCTCCAAATACCCTAGTTATGCCACTGGTGTGTATGAATGCTGGCAGTGTTAGTGTGTGTGTGTATGCTCTTTTATTAGTCCTGCTAGATGTTACGTTTTATCCTATTGGGCAGTAAAAGAGCTGCATTGATTGGTGCATAGGGCTGTCACTCAGTGTGTGCTGTTACAACGTGGGTATTACTGTTCCATTTTGGCATGTTGGGGGTTTAAACGGCCATCTTGGTTGTGGCTAATGAATGGGTAGTTGGCCACAGCCATCTTAAACGTGGAA
The DNA here is from genome assembly GCA_031769625.1 of Taudactylus pleione. Taxonomy (NCBI): domain Eukaryota; kingdom Metazoa; phylum Chordata; class Amphibia; order Anura; family Myobatrachidae; genus Taudactylus; species Taudactylus pleione. Next base: position 457,534 of record JAUIMM010000329.1, on the reverse strand, counting down.
TTGTTTGCTAATCTTTGTATTTACTTGGTAAATGCCAAATAGATGAATACCAAGTAAATACAAGAAGGCTGTTTAACCCCCAACATGCAAAACTCTAGCAGTAATACCCACGTTGTAACAGCAGTTAGTGACAGCCCTATGCATCAACGCAGCTCTTTTACTGCCCAATAGGATAACACGTAACATCTAGCAGGACTAATAAAAAAGCCCCTGAGACATAGTTTTCCTTCCACACATCCCCAGAGGAAGGCCCAAGGGCCAAAACGTGTTGGGCCATTGACACTTACCCACCAGAGCAACGCTATCTCATATCTATTAAGAACCATCAGCTGCGGGCAGCGCAGCATCGAAGAAGCTAGGACTCACGAGACAGGACTCGCTGTCACGTGATGGCACCCAGAAGTGATCAGGAACAGATGGCGGGTACACTGCTCAGGCAGGAGGGAGAGACCTACCATGGACCCCTAATAGGGACCAAAGGGAGGTCACAACATCCAGAGCCAGGCACCTCTACAGCTAAATGCCCCAAGGTGAACCTTAACAAGGTGATCCGCAGGGAGCACCACATTAGTAGAGGTAACCACACGAGTTAGGTGTACCATAAGACCAGGCTGAAACCACAGGGCCCCAACCCCCCCCCACCAGAACCAACATCAAAGAAAGAAGAGGTGCACCATAATGCCAAAGAAAGCAGGGCGCCACTCAACTAAGTAAGCGAAGGTACCTCACACAGACAGACTTGAACACACAGGTGTTAGTCAAAGAGACTTTTATTAAGCAGAACTTTATTTACTACCCACCAATGTTATCTCATATTATCGCATTGGGTAGTAGTGTACACTAAGACTTTTTTATAGGATTACCATCACAACTAACTGTGTAGACATGTTTACATGAGAACACAAGTTTGTTGTAACGTGTATACCCTGATTCATTATACTCACTTCACCCACATTTTTGGAATTAAAAGTGTGTTTACATCATTTTCACATCCTGTAGTCATTTATTATTTAGTCATCACACAGAAGGGGTAGAGCACAGTGTTACCTTTCTATTTCATTTATTTAAGGTCAGGGAGACCTATCTATTATCTGCAGCACACCTCGAACACTTTAGTCCATTCCAGTGTGCAGGGCCCCCACCATTAATTTTCCCTGATTCAACATATTTGAACTGAATTCCAGTGATGCCTAAAGTATAGACATACAGATGTGCCCAGCTAGTTTGTTGTTCAAGGCACGCCATTCAGGGCTCTGAGTCGTGCCATGGAACATTACATGATGGCTGGACTTGTGGTGTACAGTGGTATTATTCAACAAAGGATACGCTACGGCATGTAATACAGCGATTAACCGCTGGGTGGCTAGTGCTCCACTGTTGTAATTTGTACTGAATGCCATACTGTTAAATTGGATGGTTATCACATTCACGCCCTGTACAGTATTTGTATGTTCGCACAACCAATATTTTTAATATCACATACAGTAAGCTCTTAGAATGGGATGCAAATCAGTACACATATTGTACATAACTGTATAGTAGTGTACTGTAGTTGCCCGAGTTGTTATCATGGTATAACTGATACTGTAGATTAATGAGATGCACGCACAGCTTTCAATGAGATGGGGTGAATTATTCTCTAATGGTGGGGTACTGTGTATATACAGTATGTACTAGTACTGTATAATATCTGGAAAGAAAGACAATTTTTTATTATTAAAAACAGCAGGAGGTGAGTGGAGTGCACAAGTATGAGCCCGCTACAGTGTGTGCTGTTCTTCATATACTGTACTGTAGTTGGCTTGTGGGCTAGTGGTTAGGTGATTGCTTTGCAACAATGATTGTCTGGTTTCGAGCCCTGCAAAAGAATATTTTTTTTTTGGTACTGTCGGCTCTGGACACTATAGTGAAACTACTGCAGTAGTGGGCTGTTTAAAAGTAAGGCTTTTCAAACTGATTGTGCATTTAAAAAGTGCAAACTTGCATCAATGTCTGCTCTGTGGTGGCTGTCAGCTCCGAGGGGTTACAATGGGATCTCTGGCGTATGGAAGATCACAGCACTGCGCATGTCCAGTGGGTCGGTAGTCAAACGCAGCGAAAGTGGGATTTCTGTATTATAGTACACACTTTAGAGTGCAAACTTGTGTCAAAGTCGGTGCTGTCCCAGCCTTGGATACTATAGTGATTTCTCATGACCAGCAGCTGGTAGTGGGCTCTGTTTAAGAGAGAGCTCTCTGCATTACAAACTGACTGTGCATACTTGTGTCAATGTCAGCAAGGTTGGCACTGTGGTGGCTGTCAGCCAGCTCCGAGGGGTTGTAAATGTCATCTCTGGCGCATGCCCAGTGGGAGGTTTGCAATGGGATTTCTGGTGCATGCCCAGTGAGTTGGGAGTCACACACAGTGCATCAGGTCCCTTCCCCCAAAGCAAACAAGAGATTTTCATTACCACAATAAAGGACGCTCTGTTAGCCATTTACTGTAAGCAGTCAGCGCTGCCCAGGGGCGGATTGGGAATTCAAAGTGGCCCTGGAAAATTCCTTCAAAGTGGCCCTATGTGCACGTGCCGAAGGTGCGCTCCCAAAAAGGGGGTGTGGCCTTGTGTGAAATTACATGCTTGCGAGCCATTCTCCCCCTCATTTTTGTCATGCTGGGGGCATGCCCACCGCTCTAAAGCTGGCCACACGCATGGCGATCTGCACATGATCGGCTGATGTGTACGATTTGTGTACGATTTCCCTTGAAACTCTCCCCGGCAGCTCTGCACACGATTTCCACAAGATGGTGTCCAATCTTCAAACGATCTCTCCTGCATCCAGATTTTCACAGTGCATCGCCTCCTAGATTGTCAGATCTGCCCTACTGCACGGCAGATCTGACAATGCGATGTGCGACCAGCGGGGACGCGCATCGCATCGTGATTGTGAGTGGGGACTCACGATTTACTCAGGATTTGGCCATATTTTACACGATCTGTCATTCCATTGTGTCGGAATTGGCCAGATCGGGTAAAATATTGCTATGTGTGAGGCCAGCATAAGAGCAGATGGGCATGCCCCCAGTCCCTCTCTACAGTAAATAAATAGAGTGAGCATGTGAAAGAGTATTTTCTTACCTATATGATTTCTCTGCAACTGGGAACCTTTGGAGAAATTGATCCTCCCTGGACAGGCAGTTTCTTGAGTCAGTATTCACTCTTCATGTAGAAGATCAGATGGTCCGAAACTGCCTGTTTGTGTAGGAATAAAGTCAATGTCATCATTATGCAACAGATGGTGTCTTACTGAAGATTACTTTCTCCCAGACTTTTTTTGTACCAGTGGTCCTACCTGTGTGTCTCCCTAGCACCATCCCCTGGTGTGTTTCCCATAGCACCAGCCTCCTATGCTTCTCCAGCACCAGCCCCCTGTGAGTCTCAAGCAACAGTACCATGTGTCTCCAGAACCAAACCCCTGTGTGTCTCCCCAGCACCATCCCCATGTGTCTTCCCAGCACCAGCTCCCTGTGTGTCTTTCCAGCCCCCCATGTGTCACTCCAGCACTATACCCATGTGTTACTATCACCGACCCACTGTCTCTCTGGTACCATCCCACTAATTCTCTCTAACAACTGTGTCTTCCAAGCACCATCCCCCTGTGTCCTCAGTGCCATCTCCTCTTTACTCCCAGTGCCCCTAGTTACATCTCCTCTCCCCCACCTACATCTGTGTATATCCAACCCCATCACCCTGTGTCTACAGCAGTAAGCAATACTTAACATACCTGTCTTCTGTCTGTGTTCCTCTTCATGGCTCTTCTCTTCTGTAGCATGTTGCAGCTTCCACATGTATGAGCCGGCTGCTGTCTTGGGGGGGTCTGAGCATATTGTAGCACAGACATTGGGCAGGGAGAGGCCGTGGGCAGGGTCAGAGAGAGAAGACAGTGATACAAAGTTTCTGCCTGGGGCTGTGTGTTACTGTGATTGTCCCCCGGTGTGTGAGACAGTGTGTTATTTCCCCTGGTTGGTGTGACAGTGTGTGAGTGGACCCTTATGAGTGTGACAGTGTGTGAGTGGACCCTGGTGAGTGTAACAGTGTGTGAGTGAACCCTGGTGAGTGTGACAATGTGTGAGTGGACTCTGGTCAGTGTGACAGTGTGTGAGTGGACCCTGGTCAGTGTGACAGTGTGTGAGTAGACCCTGGTGAGTGTTACAGCATGTGAGCAGCCTAATCAGTGTGAGAGTTGGCCTCTGGTCAGTGTGACAATGTGTGAGTGGACCCTGATGAGTGTGACAGTGTGTGAGTGGACCCTGGTGAATGTGATAGTGTGTGAGTGGAAATATAAGTTACTGGTTCGCACAAGTTCAATATTTTTTAGATATAAAGATATGGAATTCAAAAACAATACTTTTTACATAAAGAAACCAACATTAAGGTCCATCGCAACTGTAATATTCATAGGATGACACTGGGTTGGTGGTGCTCCCACAAATTTTGTGTAGAACACATCAAACAGGGGTTTGGAAATAGTACTATGCAAGAGGGCATAGAGGTAGATCCAAAAAAGACAAAAAAAGTCTAGGGCAGGGCACTCTTGAAACAGAAAATAATATGACATAAAGGAGATGTAATATTGGTAGATATTAAAACTTAACGTTTAATTTTACCTAAAATAAAACTCTCTTAAACCATGAATTGCAATGCATAATAGGTAATATTTGACCATATTATTACACATAAGGGTATATACGAGAGATAAAGAAAGAAGAACCAATTAATGATCAGGATCAAAAAATAGACATAAGCCTTGTGAATATAGCAGTTACTGGTTGCAAAAACACATAGTATATGTTATGTGTATAATATATTCACTCACACGTACATATACCTATATGTGTATACTTATAATCACTGATAATACATAGCGAAAGTCAATGAGTATTCAAAAAGTAGCAGCCAGATACATATAATTAGAACAAGGTGATAGGCAAAATATAAGAGAAGAACCTCAAATCTCTAGTACATAATAGATACTAGACAGAGAGATTAAACACACCACCTCAAAATATGAAGTATATTAATAATTATTCAATACTTTAATAAATTTACAGCCTGTTCAGCTATATCTAGCAGAATCACAATATAAATGTAGTGTAATGGCTGAGCAACTGTATGGAAAAAACCATAAGCAGACACCTTTATTCCAGAGAAAAATTAATAATAATAAGAGTGAAGAAAGTAAGGTCTGGAATAATTTGACATGAGGTCACTTCTGCTGTCCTCTATCTAGATCAGATAGGAGATAAGAGAGTGACAATCACGCATAAACCAGATGAAACAACAGACAGCACTTCTACTGTCTGAGAGAGTAGCTGCATCTCTTCCCTGATACCCAACGGCATTGCAGGGAGAGTCAAGCGCTAAGGGACTCAGATGAGAGAGCGCTATAGGAGCAATAGAAAGTACCTGGAGGAAGAATGTATTCTGTAAAGCTGCTGTAGGGTGCGTGTGTGGTCCTGTTACTGTGAGCACTGTAAGAAGGACGCGCGTTTCGCCGTGAAGGTTTGGTCACCTGATCGCCAGCGATTACTAACAGCTAATTATGTGCTGGGTTATTATTTGATTTCACTTAACCTTATTTCCTCATTTAGGTGACCTAGATTCATCCCTATATACCGATTTATTTGTTCATTTACACCATATGATTTCATATGTACTTAACACCTCTAAACTGGAATAAAGGTGTCTGCTTATGGTTTTTTCCATACAGTTGCTCAGCCATTACACTACATTTATATTGTGATTCTGCTAGATAAAGCTGAACAGGCTGTACATTTTTTAAAGTATTGAATAATTATTAATATACTTCATATTTTGAGGTGGTGTGTTTAATCTCTCTGTCTAGTATCTATTATGTACTAGAGATTTGAGGTCCTTCTCTTATATTTTGCCTATCACCTTGTTCTAATTATATGCATCTGGCTGCTACTTTTTGAATACTCATTGACTTTCGCTATGCATTATCAGTGATTATAAGTATACACATATAGGTATATGTACGTGTGAGTGAATATATTATACACATAACATATACTATGTGTTTTTGCAACCAGTAACTGCTATATTCACAAGGTTTATGTCTATTTTTTGATCCTGATTATTAATTGGGTCTTCTTTCTTTATCTCTCGTATATACCCTTATGTATAATAATCTGGTCAAATATTACCTATTATGCATTGCAATTCATGGTTTAAGAGAGTTTTATTTTAGGTAAAATTAAACGTTAAGTTTTAATATCTACCAATATTACATCTCCTTTATGTCATATTATTTTCTGTTTCAAGAGTGCCCCACCCTAGACTTTTTTTGTCTTTTTTGGATCTACCTCTATGCCCTCTTGCATAGTGTGTGAGTGGACCCTGATGAATGTGACAGTGTGTGAGTGGACCCTGGTGAGTGTGACGGTGTGTGAGCAGCCTGGTCAGTGTGAGAATGGCCCCTTGTCATTGTGACAATGTGTGAGTGGCCCCTGGTCAGTGTGACAGTGTGTGAGTTCCCCCTGGTCAGTGTGACAGTGTGTGAGTGGACCCTGGTGAGTGTGACAGCATGTGAGTAGCTTGGTCAGTGTGAATGTGGCCCCTGGTCAGTGTAACAGTGAGTGAGTTGACTGTGGAGAGTGTGACTGGCCCCTGGAGTGAGACAGTGTGATAGTTTCCCCGGATCAATGTGACTGTGTGTGGCCCTTTGTCAGTATGGTAGTGTGTGTGTTCCCAGGCAGGTGACAGGATGATGCTGTGAGCTTCAGTAATCATGGCTGCCATGCACATGTCCTGGCCGGTGTACCTGGTGCTGAAGGCTGCAACCTGCTTTCTGGCTTGTGTGCAGTGATAACCCACAGCACAGGAGGTGGTGAAGACACAGTGACTGCAGTTGCAAGGAGAGCTTCAGATCCACGGCTCCTAGTCCTACCTTAGCCCTGGCAATATCGCTGGCTGCTGCAGGCTTAGCTGGCCTGGCCCGGGGGCTAGTGACACGCTGCTGTGCTGCAGAAGGGGGCGGGGCTAGCAGCCGGACTCCTGTACCAGGGGGGCTGGAATAGAAGATGATTGGCATCCACAAGGAGATGTGAGTATGCAATCAGGAAGGGGCGGGCTGGGCTGAGAAGCACAGCCATAGGTGGCTGATCCCTGTGGAGGGGTCAGCCACCATCAGCAAAACAATGTCGGCCTTAGCCCCAGATACAGGGCCACCAGCTTCTAATCAGTGCTCACCGCTGGCCGAGTCACTTATTTTTTTTTTCAATTGATAATTGATTACACCGGCCCCAAAACAGTCCGGCCCACTGGGGAGACTCCCACTGAGGTCTACCTCCAATCTGCCCCTGGCTCTGCCCTTGTGTCCTGAAAAGGCTACGAATGGTGACCATTGCTAAGGACACCATCCCCCATCTGCTAGGACAACTAGTGTGCCACTATGAATGTGTCTGTACTGTATAATAAAAACTGACTGTGCAGTTGAATTTGCACTCTTGCACCACTCTCTGTGCTGTCCCAGACTTGGACACAATAGTGATTTCATGACTTCAGAAACTGGTAGTGAGTGGGCTCTGTTTGAGAGAGAGGACTCTGTATTACAAACTGATTGTGCATTTAAAGCGCAAACTTGCGTCAACGTCGGCGCTGTCCCAGTGGAGCTGCTCAGTAGCTGTGGCGTAAGGGCACTCATACAGTAGTAATGCGCATGTCAAGTGGGTCGGGAGTCACACACAGTGCATCAGGTCCCTTCCCCCAAAGCAAGCAATAGCCTCTCATTACCATAATAAGGGATGCTCTGTTAATCCATTTACTGTAAGCAATCAGCTAAAGGTCTGCACTTACCTTAAGTCAGACATTATGATGTCACGGCTAGATTAAGTGTTTGTATTCCCTCTAAACTACAGTACAGTATTACATTGTCTGTGTCCTGGCTCAATGTGTTCGTATGCTAAATTAACTTTTGTAGCAAGTCTGTCCAGGAACAATACAGTAAATGGTGTAGTATAGTGGGTGGTTTTGTGCCCTGTATACTGTGTAATATATGATTGCATACACTGCAGCTTACACAGGGCAGTATCGACTGTATAATGGGTGCAGGGTGTGCGGGTCCAGAGGAACCCAAACTGCACACCCGCTCCCATACTTCCTAATACTTCTCTGAAATCCCACGTCGACTGTAGAGGCGTTACACAGAATGCCTGGAAAATGGACGCAGTGGCCACTTTCCCGGCATTCTGCACATGCGCAGTATGGAAATTGCCTTGAAAATGGCATGGTTGTGCCCAGTGTCCTGGGCATGCGCAGTAGACTCCGGGCACAGACTAGTGGTCCATCAGAGGTGTTTATGGGTACTCAGAAACTTTCCCTGCGTGCCCCACTGTATATGCATCTGGAAAGATAGACACATTTGAAATTTCTGCATACAAAAAGTGCCCTGCTGATCTCCTGCTTCCAGCGACTAGTAATGTAAAGCATCATTTCACAAAGATGAGGGAGAATAAATATTTTTTCTTAAGAAAACAGACATGACATTCAAGCAGAGACAAGTCAATGTTGTTTTCTTTCCTGTCCAAATTGTCCTTTTTTCATTTTTTAAGCATTTTCCCCTTTAGGGCTCATCCACATGCACAGAGTAATCCAGAAGGGAATTAGCATACAGTACTGTAGCATAGAGTTCTGTTGATCACTAAACCATACCACTTTTGTATGGATAGCAGGTACAGTATACAGTACTGTATATATATGGCTCCGCATTTGCCCCAAGAAAATGGCATGTACTGTACATCATTTTCTCAAATACTGTACTGTACCTCCATGCAGTGTATTTCCTTGCTGTTCATGTAGACAGCGTAAATGGAGCAGAGGAGCCAATGGACCACTAGCGGGCAACATTTATCTATTCCTACTGTACAGTATGATGTTCTGTTGTGCAGTGCTCTCTGTGTTTGGAGATAGGTTTGTGTGTCTGAGAGCACACATTTTTATTTGGTTTGCAATCTGTTCCTACTATAGTTAATTCCTTATTGGTGTACTATAAGTGCATGTAAAAGGGGGCTTAAAGGTCAAGTTCCTTATTTCCTTTTTATTCTACTAATATCATATCCTTGAAGCAAATCTATTTTTATCATTTAATAACAGATCATAATTGATTACTAATTATAAACCATTTAATAACTTTCTTGCAAGTTTACCCAAGATTACCTCTTCTCCTTACACACTAATTCTTTCTGTCCTTGTGTTTTTTTTTCCACAGTACAAGACATTGAAGGGCCTCAGCCCTCCCCAGCTGGGCCCAGTGACCTTGCTAGGCCGCTTAAGTACAGTAGTGTACACTCCAGTACGTTGTCTTCTATCTATCTCCTTTTTTTTTCTCTTGACCTCTCTCGACCTCTCTCTCTCTCTCTCTCTCTCTCAATGCATCACCAACCTCTTCTCCTTACACACTAATTCTTTCTGTCCTTGTGGTTTTTTTTCAGTACAGTTACTGTATATATTTTTTTATTTTCACAGGCCAAGAACCTGAGGAGGAGGAAGAGGACAACCCGTACTCCCCTCCCCAGCCAAGTAAGTACTGTATACAGTAGTACAGGAAATTTTGTTTTCCTACTGTACTATATAGTAATGTTACAGTACAGAATTGATAACACGATGTGTTCTTGATTTATTTATAAACCTCACTTATTATAAAAACAAAATAAATAATTCACACAAATACAGATTCTAAAATAAATCACAATGCTTTTTATTAAAAGACAGCTTAATTCATACATGTATTTTGCCAATGCAGACTTACAACAAGAACACTTAGGTTATATTAGCAGCACTAGGAAATACTTGTAAAATATATTTATTTTTCACAGAACACCTCCATATTGTGATGGTGGAGCTGGAGAGTGAGGAGAGCTGTGATTCTAGTAAACCTTAACCTTGCATTTTTTGGTTAGGGTTAGGCACCCCTGGGACGGTTCGGTTTAGGGTGCGGGGAGGGGGTGTGGTATGGTACAGTATGTTTCGTTGACCTGTCTTAAGCGTCTAATGTACACACTGGATGATTTTGATGAATGATAAAAATATGGTTCAATGATACAGTATACATTATTGTTCATATTGTCTAGTGCAGGGGTCTTCAAACTTGGCCCTCCAGCTGCTGTGGAACTACACATACCAGCATGCACTGCCACCTTTTTGATAAAACAGAATGCTAAAACTATGGAAGTGCATGCTGGGATGTGTAGTTCCATAGCAGCTGGAGGGCCAAGGTTGAAGACCCCTGGTCTAGTGTGTACTGTACAGTATGCAGTAAATGACCAATGATGTGTGCTCGCTCCCTCAGGTCATCAACGATATCCCCAGTACATACTGTCACAATTACTCCCTTGCTTCACAGATTTATCATGTACAGTACTGTATTTCAGGAGATACCATTAAAGCATCTCACAATCATTTTCTTTCTCATTGCTTTGTTGCCTTTGTTCCTTGCCTTTTTCTGTACTGTACAGTACAGTAACTCACTTGAAGTCATCGGGCCAAATATAATAGGGTGAAAGTTTAGCAGTAAACTGTCACATTGGCTGAGTTTTATCTTAAAAATAGTAAAACATTTGGATTCGAGTTTACATCATGAGAGTTTTCTGCCTGTAAAAACATAGGCCAGGTTAAAAAGTTTGAGAGTTTACAGTTTTTAATTGTACTGTATTACTGTACGTTTCACTTCTCATGTGTGCACTACAGTACTGTATAGTACAGTATGTACAGTAGACTCTTTCAGTAGAGTGTGTTTGTTTTTGGTGTTATGGAGGCTCTGGTCAAGATTTGTACAGTAGGGGTTTATTTGTTTCCAAATTGTTTTGAGGGAAACTGATGGTACAGTTTTCTTTTTCCACAGTTCAGACTCTGACTCCACCCATTCCCCCCTCTCCACCACCACCATCAAAAGCCTTATCAGTGGATAGTGGTAATAATTAATACAGTTATGGACACACTAGTGCATTGCTACTGGCTTTTTTATTTTTTGTATAATATTTTTTTTCTTATACATACAGATATCCTATTTATTGATGAGGCGGAGGAGCCTAGAAGCCCCAGCGGCTCTTGCATTCTTAGTAAGTACTGTACACTACATTTTCTTCTACAGTATCTCTCTACTTTTTTTCCTTTTCACAGTGTCTCTCTCTCTCCTTCGTGTACTCCAAAGATCCATCTCCAACCTCTTCTCCTTGTCCATATCGTCTTCTAGTGTGTCTGCAGTAAATCACCAAGGATGCGAGCGCACACTCCCCGAGGCATCAACGATATCCCCAGTGGTCTGTACATGCAGCCTAATCTGGGGATATTGTTAACCCTCCCACCCCCTCGTCTTTCCTTGCTGCCAGCATAAGCAAGTGTGCATAGAGTACACTTGATGACGCCGGCCCTGTAGCGAACAATATTGGCTCATACACACCTGGTCTAGTGCCCATGGGACATACTGTACAGTACATTAAGTGGATACTGTCAGTAAACTGTAATAATAGAGTAGTAATAGTACTGTCAGGCTGAATTTAGTGACATTTTTCCACATTGTTTTCAGGCAAAATTACATGTTTTTTTTCCCTACAGTTTGAGAAACCGAAGGGCCCCAGACCCCCCCCTGCCCAGGAACCTGTACATGGGCCAAGCTGCCTTTCAAGGCTGCATAAGTACTGTATACTACATTGTCTTCTACTGTATCTCTCTCCTTTTTTCCTTTTCACAGTGTCTCTCTCTCTTCTTTACTACTGTACAAATATGCATCTCCAACCTCTTCTCCTTACACACTAATTCTTTCTGTCCTTGTGATTTATTTTTTTCCCACTACTGTATGTTTTGGTGACCTGTATTAAGGGGCTCACACCAGACAATTTGCATGAATGATAAAAATATGGTTCAATGATATATTGTTCATATCATCTAGTGTCTATGCAATAAATCATCAGCGATGTGCGCACTTGCTCACTCCATCTAGTGACCAATGATATCCCCAGTGGGCTGTACTGTAAAAAACTGCCCAATCTAGGGATATTGTTAACCCTCCCACCCCCTCATCTTTCCTTGCTGCTGGCATCAGCAAGTGTGCATAGAGTACACTTGACGATGCCGGCAACATTGAGTGAACAATATCGGCTCATACACACCCGGTCTAGTGCCCATGGGCCATAATGTGCAGTACTGTAAGTGGATACTGTCAGTAAAGTGTAATGTCACAATGTCTCTCTCTCTCTCTCCTGTACTACAAAGATGCATCTCCAACCTCTTCTCCTTACACACTAATTCTTTCTGTACTGTACTTGTTTTCTTTTTTTCTTTTCCAGTACTGTACAGTATGTTTTGGTGACCTTTTCTTATACTGCCACCACCGCAGCTGACCTTCCAGGCCCCAGCCCCCCACCTCCCAGGAGCCTACACCCAGGCCGAGCAGCCTTTCCAGGCCGTTTAAGTACTGTACCATACACTACTGTACATTGTCTTCTACTGTATTTCTCTCCTTTTTTTCCTTTTCACAGTGTCTCTCTCCTGTACTACAAAGATGCATCTCCAACTTCTTCTCCTTAAACATTAATTCTTTATGTATTTGTTTTCTTTCCCAGTACTGTACTGTATGTTTTGGTGACCTGTATTATGGGGCTTACACACCAGATGATTTGCATGAACAATAACAATATGGTTCAATTATATATTGTTCACATCATCTAGTGTGTATACAGTAAATCACCAATGATGTGCGCGCTCACTCGCTCCCTCGAGCGACCAACAATATCCCCAGTGGGCTGTACAGTACATGCAGCCCAATCAAGGGATATTATTAACCCTCCCACCCCCTTGTCTTTCCTTGCTGCCAGCATCAGCAAGTGTGTATAGAGTACACTTGATGATGCTTGCCCCGTGGCGAACAATATCAGCACATATATACCTAGTCTAGTGCCCATGGGCCATACTGTACAGTACTGTAAGTGGATACTGTCAGTAAAGTGTAATAATAGAGTAGTAATAGTACTGTCAGGCTGAATTTAGTGAAATTTTTCCACATTGTTTTGATGCAAAATCACGTTTTTTTCCCCATAGTTTGAGACACCGAAGGCCTCCAGCCCCCACCTGCAAGGTGCTTGCACCCTGACAAAGGTGCCTTTCCAGCCTGCATAAGTACTGTACTGTACACTACATTGTCTTCTACTGTATCTCTCTCCTTTTTTTTCTTTTCACAGTGTCTCTCTTTCTCCCGTACTACAAAGACGCATCTCCAACCTTTTTTCCTTACACACTAATTCTTTCTGTACTGTACTTGTTTCTTTTTTTCTTTTCCAGAACTGTACAGTATGTTTTGGTGACCTGTATTACATGCAGCCCAATCTGGGGATATTGTTAGCCCTCAGTAAAGTGTAAATTGTCAGTAAAGTGTAATAATACTGTAGTAATAGTACTGTCAGGGTGAATTTATTGACATTTTTCCACATTGTTTTCAGGCAAAATTACATGTTTTTTTTTCCACAGTACAAGACATTGAAGAGCCTCAGTCATCCCCCCAAGGGGTCCAGCTGGACTCCCCAGCCCAGGAGTCACAGGAGTCACAGGATAGTGGTAATGATTAGTACTTTTAGGGAGACAGTAAAATAGTTACAGTAATTTTTGGAAATGACAACATTTGTTTTTCTATTACACACAGACTGCATCCTAACTGGAAACAGCCATCCCCTGAGCCATAAGTACAGTAGTGTACAGCACATTGTTCTACCACAATGTACTTACTCTATGTTCATTTTCAGTGTGTCTCTCTCCCTCCTATACAGTACCTTATTGAAAGCCTTGATACAGCACTGTATAGAGTAGTTGATAGTTTCCATCATGTTCCCCCTTCAGACTTTCACAGTTACAGTATCTTCAATGTACAGTAGAGCCAATGCAATTCAACCGCATAGTAATACAGACAACTGGGCATGTGCAGTGATGATATTCCATACGCCATGTCATAGCAATACATGGCGAATGGCTTGGCTCTACTGGACATGCACCACAGATTCCATTGTCATTGTAACCCCTCCACTGGGCATGCACCAGAGATCCCATTTGTAACACATTGGAGTCGGCTAACAGCCACCACAGCACCAACCATGCTGACATTGATGCAAGTTTGCGCTTTAAATGCACAGTCAGTTTGTAATGCAGAGAGCTCCCTCTCTAACAGAGGGCCTGATTCTGACCCGCTCGCGAGCGCTGGATGCTGGCAAGCAGGTCGATGGTGCTTAATTGCGCATGTGCACGATGGAGGGAGCTCCGTCGTGCGCATGCACGAGATTCGGCAAGTGACGGGGAATCCGTCGCTCGGGGTCTCGCACCAAAGGGGGCATGCTGTCGATGGTGAGTGACAGCACGCCCCCTTTGGTGGGCGTGCCAGGGGCATGGCTGCCAGACGGAGGCGTTTCCATGGGAATGCCTACCATCTGAGTCCGGCCCCACTGACATCAGTAGTGATGTCAGTGGGAGTGATTTTGGCTGTGATAGAGCCAAAATCACTCCAGAGCTTGTGGCAGCGAGACCCTACTGCAGGGTCTCGTCGCAAGCCCGATGGTCGCGATGGTCTTGACCATTGCGACCATCATCATGGACGCTCGCTATAGCTGTGGGTGGTAACCCACAGCTATGCGAGCGTCCATGAGGCCGCTCCAAAATGAGGTAGGAGGGCCCTGATTCAGAGCGAGCACTCTGGTCAGAGCGTCCGGCTCTGAATCAGGCCCAGAGCCCACTACCAGTTGCTGGTGATGATGAGAAATCACTATAGTGTCCAAGTCTGGGACAATGCCGACATTGACGCAAGTTTGCACTCTAAAGTATGTACTATAATACAGACATCCCACTTTCACTGCATTTGACTCCTGAAGCACTGGGCATGTGCTCCACATGTATTGAATACTGAATACTGTAAGTGAAGATTTAAAAAAAAAACAACTATATTTTCAAGGTCTCGAACCCACGGGACAAGAATATGGGAGAAGCAGTGAGACTAGGCATTAGACTGCTAGGCCACACACCTCACCCAGTACTACAGTACTGTAGTTCCTAAAGTAATGAAATCACTACAATATCTAAGTCTGGGACAGTGCCAACAGTACTTACATTGGCGCAAGTGTGCAATTTCAACCACACAGTCAGTGTGTAATACAGAGCTTAATGATTTAAAGCTTTATTAGATATTCTTCTACCGCTTTATTATACATTCCTGATTCCATGTGGAAAACGCTGTACTACTATATAGTGTACCGAATCACCGCTTCTGTCAGCCAATCATTGGGCAGTGATTCAGAACATACATTGGAAATAAGATGCATGCGCTATGTAGTTTAGGAAAAGTGACACCTGGTGGGCAAAACGTTGTATTCACATTATGACTTTTTTCCAGTGCTACGCTACGCTACATTACGAAACTTTCTGTGTTGCATGACTCATGGCGTGGTGTATGGCATGCCTTGAATGGCGCACTTCATAGTGTATGGAGCAACAAACTAGCTGGGCACATCGGTATGAATGGTCGGGACTCCATTACTGGGGGTCAGTCAGGGGTTTTCTAGTCTCTAAGCAATACAATAGACTGATTTGCATGCTTCAGCTGCAATGCATAAGTAAAAGGGTGGAACAGTTTTTTGCACAGATGTGTTGATCTACACCTATCCTCAGATCATGCCAAAAAGCCCTGTTTATTGTGCCATGGACTTTGCTACTTAGTCATGGCAAAACACTAATCCTAAGCACCTAGTATACTATTAGCAAATAAAATTGAGGAAAAAGTAGCACAATGAAGAAAATAGTAGCAAATATGTGTAAAAAGTACACAATCCTGGATAAACAGGCAAAAGACAGTTCTGATGCGGGGGCGGAACTGCCAGAGACAATGGAGGCAGTCACCGCCAGGCACCAGCCCTGCAGGGGGCACCTCTCCTCCATTGTCTCCTATTACTAAGTGCCCGGGCCGCACCACCATTGCCGGACTGGCCTGCTGGGCATAGTTTAATTGCTTGCCGGCGGTGGGTCTTCATCTGTGTGTGTGGCTGTGTAAATTGTGCAGCAGTGCAGCCACCACTGATTCACGGGGGAAGCTACAAGCAGGTGCAAGGTGCTCAGTGCCACAGGCAGGAACTTGAAGGCTCCCTGACAAGCCCCCTCCCTCCCCCTGGCTCACATGCAGGGGGCAGAGTCAATATGGCTAGCTCCACCCCTTTCCTGATTCCCCGCGAATCGCAGGATAATTTCCACCCCTGATAGCAAATACATTGTGGTATGTAATATATATATAAATATCTGTGTCTGTGGTATATAAAATGTGTGTGTGTGATATATAAAATGTGTGTGTGTGTGTGTGTGTGTGTGTAATATAAAATGTGTGTGTGTTATATAAAATGTGTGTGTGTGTAATATAAAATTTGTGTGTGTGATATATAAAATGTGTGTGTGTTATATAAAATGTGTGTGTGTGGTATATAAAATGTGTGTGTGTTTCATTATGTATTTATTTTGTAGGTGGTCATGTGTTTTAATACTATCTATGGTGGTGGGCTGGTGTATTAATGTTGTTTGTGGGGGGGGTGTTAATCATGTGTGTGTGTGTGTGGTGTATTCATATTATCTGTTAAATGTGGATCACTGCTGATGGTCTCTGTGTTATATGGCTGTCACTGCGACACTCTCTACATTACATAACGGGCACTGCGACACTGTGCATTATATTGGGGGCACTGACACTCTCTGCATTACATAGCAGGCACTGCAATACTCTGCATTACATGGTGGACAGTACAACACTCTGCAATATATGGTGGGCACTGTGACACTGCATTATGTGGCGGGAACTGTAACGTTCTCTACATTATATGGCGGACACTGCATTATCTGGGGGTCACTGCGACATACTCTGCATTACATGGAGGGTACTGCAACACTCTGCATTATCTGGCAGACACTGTGACACTCTGTATTATATGGTGAGAACTACAACACTTTCTAAAAAATATGGTGGGCACTGCAATACTCTGCATATGGTGAGCATGGATGGTCTCTGCATTATATGGCAGTCACTGATACTGTATGTCCTCTAAATTGTATGGTGGTTGCTGTGATGTTCTCTGCATTATATATTGTAGGGTCACTGTGATACTCTCTGCATTACATGCCGGGCACTGCTACACTCCCTGCCTTATAATAGGAGCACTGCTACACACTGCAATATATGGGGATTTTTGCGACAATCCCTTTATTACATGGAAGGCCCTGCAACACTCTGCAGTATATGGCGGGCAGTGCAACACTTTCTAAATTATATGGTGGGCACTGTAACGCTCTCTGCATATGGTGGGCAATGATAGTCTCTAGATTATATGGTAGGAACTGCAATGCTCTCTGTATTATATGGAGGTCACTGATGCTCTGCATGATATGGCGGTCACTGCGACGTCTTTTGCATTATATGGTGGTTGCTGTGATATTCTCTGCATTTTATGATGGTCAGTAAAATGCTGTCCATATTGTCTAGTGGTCACAAAAATTAATTCAGTGTATTATGGCAGCCACTAAATTGCAATCAGTATTGATAGTATTGTCTGGCAGTCACTAAAATGTTCTCTGTATAGTCTAGTGTCACTAAAATGCTGTCCGCATTGTCTGGCAGTCACAAAGATTGCAGAAGGAATGAGCGATTTTTACACAACTGCACATGCGTAATTTTCTGAGATATCGCTCTGCACATGCATCAGATTAGCAGTCAAAAATCATATGGATCTGCATCAATGGGTGAAAGCGAGCATTAACAGTTTAGCGGGAAATGGGCTGTAGCTGGATGGGGAGTACTGAGACACATAATACAACTAATTTTCATAGGGATGTCAAGGGCAATTACGCAGTTGAAGAGTCGGCATGGGGGGGCACCAACATCCATCTTGCCATCAAGTGACTGGGATGAAGTTACGCCACTGGTCTGATATGACTAACCCTCGACATGCATTTGTTAGAGAGGGGTGCTCCTGCTCCTGTATTGAGACAGACAGCTACCTGCACCAAGATGGCCACTGCAAACTCTTACTGAGCTTGTGTGACCCCGTGCCCCTGCACCATTTTGTATATGTATCTCAGACACAGAGCGTCTCTGTACATGTAAGACACACAAAAAAGAAAAGTTTTCCTGCACTAGATAGTATTATATTGTAATGTTAGCAGAGTAGGAGATTTATACCCTAAATATCAAATGTGAAGAGTAATTGCCACTCTAAGTATAGTCAAAGAATATGGTGGTGCTACCAACTGATTAAATACATATATTCAAAAGGAAAAGGAGAAAGGAAAGTCAGTTATATTGGTCTACTCTATCTCCCCAAAAAAAGAAAAAAAAAATCACATAAAATCTTAATTTATTGGATATACTTTAAAAATTGCACTGGCAAAAAATGTTACTAGCAACAAATGATAAAGTTACATATATAGATGTCAAAATAAATACATAAAAATGGAAAGTAAGAGAAATATAAAGTTAAAAAAAGGAAATATAAAGATGGTGTTTATAAAGATGAAATTATGTGATTACAATTGCTGAGCACTGCTATCAACTATTCTAACTGTATCATGTTTATTAAAGTGTCAATATTCACAAATGCAAGTGATTCTGTGATTTCAAAAGAAGAATCCACCATTGTATTATCGGTATAAACAATTAATAGATCATTGAATGTAAGAATATAGGTATATCACAGATATGTGGTAGACTAAAGGCTTCCTTTTGATTGTGTACTGTTTGTCAAAGAGTTGAATTACTTATGATACTGACTCAAATAGGAATGATACTTTTTATAAGAGTGATACGTTTTATAGTTGTTACATAACAAATTCAAATAGTTCTCATTGTATCAATAGATGTCAGTGTTCATATTACATAATATGACAGCTTCTCTCTTAGGATTTTAAAAGTGAGAAGAGTCCTGCATGAACTATAGTGTCTTATTTGGCAATCATACTCATTTTTATAGACACATGTGCTTAATAACAAATAGGTTCAGTCAAATCTGTTTTATTAGTCTGTGTTCTGGCTTATTACCAAACCTCTATACAATATATTATGATTTGTATTTAAGGATATCATGTGTTAATAATATGTAATGACACTTATTTCACAAGGAATTATTTCTTGTTTGCTTCCAAGTTGAAGCAAGACACAGTGGAATAACAAAGTGTTAACAATAGCTGTTTTTTGTCAACGTGTAATTTGAGGCACTCCAACAAAGCCATAGGTGCGTTCTGTTATTTTATCGTTTTTTTTGGACTCTGACTAAGCCGTGTACCTGATGATATCAAAGAAGAGAAAATGAAAGCATCTAATAGAGTGCACTCTGAACCAACAAATATTAAAACTTATACTTTTATTATCTGTTTAAAATAATACGGTAACAAAATATTGGTGAAATATTAAAATATAGAAGTGTAAAGATCAAGAAACAGTGTATTGAAATGATTATTAAACTATGACAGCTTCTGTCTCAATTTTATGGTCTTGTTCACCTCCTATCATATACGTGCTATATTGCTTATTTTATTCGTATGAGGTTGTGCTGATTGTGATTATATCACAGTCATATATAGTGGAGTATAAAGAGTATAAACTTGACTATATATATATGTATATGTGGAAAACGGGAAGTTCTGTCCCTGCAGTTCAAGACACCAACTATAAATATATTAACCTTTTATAGATGCTATTAGTGTGCCATATATCCATATATTATTAGTGATGTTAGTGATGTTGCAAACCATATTATAGACAGATTGTTATGTTCTTCAATATAGTGGCTATAGGGGATCAGCAACCCTAACCTATAACAATCTGTGATGTGTTGTAACTCCACTGTTAATATTTATAAAATTGTATTTCCCTTAAATCAGTATCCCCTTGATATGGTATTTTCCTGTACTGCAGCAATTATGATCACTCGTGATTGTAACTGGGAAGTCAGGGTTGTTCAAATATATCTTAGCAACAGGCTATATTTGCCTGGTATGCAAATACTGAACAGTATAACTTTTACAGCCTCAGCTGTTTTGACTGGCTGGCACAATA
Source organism: Taudactylus pleione (assembly GCA_031769625.1). Classification (NCBI taxonomy): domain Eukaryota; kingdom Metazoa; phylum Chordata; class Amphibia; order Anura; family Myobatrachidae; genus Taudactylus; species Taudactylus pleione. The sequence continues at coordinate 437,420 of JAUIMM010000329.1, read as the reverse complement.
ATCAGGAGACTTCAATCTTTCTCCTCAATCTGTCAGTATGTTAATTATTCACTGCAGTTAACTGTCTCCCTGCATAGTGGCATTTGTAATCATCAGTAATTATATCTGGGAGGTCAGGCTGTGTCTGTTTGGTGCGCACACACTGAACAGCCGTGTACCTGTTCTGTTTATTTAGGGCACAGCAATAACTGGGTTTAACACAATTGATTTAAGAAATACATACATACAGCTAATGTGCACTGTTTAGAAAGTATTTCTTGTTGGCTTCTAAATTAAAGAAAGACACAGAGAAGTAACCCAGTGTTCACATTAGCTGGTTTCTAGCAGTGTGTGATTTTATTGCTTTAGGCACTCCGACAAAGCCGTGTATGCATGCTATTGATTTATAACTTTTTTAACATTCCTACAGAGCCATGTACGATTTTATTTATTTATGGCACAGCAGTTAATGAGTTTTAACACGGTCAGTTTGAAGAGTGTATACATATAACTGTTGTACACTGCATGATTTGTAGTATTGTCTTCCTCGTAAGTAGAAGCTGCCTGATTTAATGCAGTCAGTCGTCCGGGACACAGATGTAAACAAAGTAAATGCATTCAAAAGATTTATATCATAGCATCCCTCGGATGGAACTTCTAAAAATTAGCATAGTTGTTGGAAAAAACATTTATATTCTCTCAAGTATGGTATAAACTGGTGAGTTTAGTTAATATCAGCTATATGAACGCGTGAGATTGATTAATGTCAAAACCCTTCTGAATGAGGCACACTAATTAAGCCTCTATAACCGATGGATAAATGTGGTTACATCTATTATACATATTATACATAGAAGTTTAAGAGCGCATACATTCAGCCACTTTTTTTATTTAGAAATAACAGTGTCATAACTGCTTACTTGTATTTCATTCTGTTATCACTGTTACCACTGTTATCCTGAATAAACCTCCAAACCTGCTTAAGGATAAACTGTCTGGACTAACCTACTTTTCACATTCTGGTGGTGCCTATTGTTCTACACTAATAGGACATATCAACAGGTTTTGTGTGTAGTATACAGTGAGTCCTGCATTTGGATCAGCATACAGCATGAACTGTGAAGCAACAGCAGCAGTCAGTATGAACTTCATGAAACTGAGAGTCTCAGAGAATTTTGCTGCATGGAATTTCATTAAGGAGATGCAGCTCAAACGTGAGAAACTGTGGAAGACTACAACTAACCCAGGTGACAAACCTAACCTAGATGAAGTAGATAGAGCCAAGAGGACCATAGACTTAAGTGTGGAGCAACTAATTTCCTCTATATTCACAGCAAGTGTCAATATATGACACGTGCATAGCCTTGTAGACAGCATATGAAGCCTGAGGTCTCATGAGGAGAATACATTTGAGGCGTACACTGTACCTTACCAAATTGAGTGAATGGTGAGACATGAATTACTATTTTGATAAGATGATGTCTGTATCTCAGTGTGACCGAATGGCCTCTTACCCGACTACCAATCACAGATTGGGGTTTCGATCCCCACTGGAACTTGAGGTATCAGGGATTCCTGCTTACCGTCAGTGACCGCCTATCACTGACTCCACCCACTGCGCCGTGGGCGTAACGATGCTGCCACCACCAAACTCTACCATCGGCATTTGGAACCACTTCTTAGGTACACTCAGGCTCCTACTGCCAGTGCCTGGAACCACTCTGCTGCGTATGCGTCGACTAGCTGAGGCCACACCACCTGTTTGGTGTTGGCTGTTCCTGCCTGATCCCTCGCAATGGACAAGGCTCTGCACGGTAGCTGGCAGGGGGCTTGAGCTCCAGAGATGCTCGGCTCAACCCAGAACAGTAGGATAACGGAATAGCATTTGGCACAATTCTGTTGGTCACAGGATTTAGATGCAATCGAATAGGCAAAGGTGTTTATTGCTCAAAGTCTTAAAAAAGACCCGTCCTTCGGATTGAAGGGGAATGTCAGCATACAAAAGATGTTACAGCAATTCTTCTCTATACAGGATAAACACGGATGTACAATTTCACCAGGTACGAAGCCTTCTTTTATGCCTCTCCACTACACCTTACCACAGGGGGCAAGTCTGCTCTGGGTTTCTCTTAGCCAATCATGCTATCTCACAAAACATAGATAAACACATCTTACATTTCACAGAAATTAACTTAATTTCCTCGTTACCACCCAAAAATATTTGGCTTTCCTCAAAGACACAAACTTAGCATAGACTGTCTCTCAAACGGTAAATATAACATTTCACAGAAACCGATATATTGCATTCATTCTTTCAAATACGAGGAACAATGCATAAAACCAGTTTGGCTTTCCCTGTATTTAACACCTCCAGTTCTTAGGAAGCTCAATTCAATAAGAGCTCCTTAAACCAAAACAAATTGTTTTTCCCAAATTTGCTGAGTATTTTAAATAGAGACACACTGGAACCTTCCTAGCCCAAATTTCAATGCTAGTGCTGTAAACGAAGGGTTTGGCCACTACATCAGGATAATTAACATATCACTAGGAGGTGAGAATGTCTCAAAAGCCTTTTGCTTTTAACTGTTACAGCCATCTAAAACAGAATAAATTCTACATTCCATATAAGTGCATAGGCTATACATTTAAAAGTACATTTCCACAACTGCACACAACACATTGAATTTAACATATTCAAACATATCACATACTGTACACACTCGCAATACGTGGCGCACAGCGCCTAAAGGCCCTTTTAACAATGGTGCCGTGGCATGATGGTTAATCCCTTCAGTGCCGTGGCAACTATTTTAATAACCTGTGGTCGGCCTCCAACCACACTGAGCAGCTAACATCTGTAGGAGTCAAAGTTGCAATGGTGATGCTACAGAACCTAATGTCTGAATTTGATTTTCTAGTAGTAGCTTTAGAATCTAACATGCCTAAGGACCTGATTCAGAGATGTACGCTAATGCATTCACAGCTGCGATCCTGTATGCGGTTGCTGTGAACAATATACTAATGCCGTAGCCACCTGGAAATGTATTTAAATGTCCACTGGTGGCTTCACAGATCCGAGAAAGTGCATACAAATACAGATGTGCCCTTATACATCAAGCTCCTTGCGCGTTAAACAGCCTTTGTAGTCACACCATGCCGTGGCATGACTTGGTACCGCAGAGGGTCTTTTCTTGTTACTTTCAATACATCTTATTTGCACAGCTCATTTGATGCGAATAGGACATACAAGCAGCTTCTGCGGATTAAAATTATATGTGGCATGCCTATATTCTACCTAGATTCGGGGTCCTGGGTTCTCTCTCATTCCACATTCAAGATTAGTACCTATGAAAAGTCCTTATTACATTGCCTGAGTGTTGCCACCAGGGCGGTGATTCCTCTACATTGGAAATTATCAGCCAACTTTTAAAGTGATACTCTAGGATTGACTATTACATTTCCATAAAATACCTAACTTTGTCTAGTGCAGACAAGTTTACTGAATATTGTGCAACTTGGCTGGAATTTAAGGAGTCAAATTGTTATAGGAATTATATTATGTGTTCTCCTCATGCCGACTGTCCTTAATTGGTAATACAATATTCTGATGTTACCTGAATTTCCCACTACACTTCCTTATAGTTAATTTATTACCTTTAAAGATCTCTCTGATACCCTACCTCACTCTTCTCCTCTTTATCTCAGTGTGACCCCTTTTTTTCTTTCCCTGTTATCTCCTCAATTCTCTTTATACTCCCGAGTTTTAATTTTGGTTTGCAATATGCCTATTGAACCTCTTTTGTTAATTATTGTATTTCCTTTTTTCAGTCTCCTTATCTAGGATGTTACTATGATATGGTGATGTAAATGTGTATGTTATTGTGACACTCTTGTATTTGGAATACCTCTCCAATAAAGACAGTTTACACAAAAAAAAGAAAAGAAAAATCACAAATTATAGATAAAAACACAATAGTTATTTATAGAATATAGTCAAAAATGAATAAAAAAAGGGGACTGTATTGTTGATTTAGGACTCATCTGAATTAACAATAACAATTATCTAAGGACACGATAAAGAGAGAATTTTTCTCATATGACATAATTGAATCTTAGACCAACAAATGATATTCATCTAATGAATTTATAATTATGTAGCCATCAAATCTGGAATAGAATATTACATAAACAAGGTGAATGACATTACAATGAGAGCTAAAATCAAATAAAGAGAAAATTATATCACTATGGAGGTGACGAGAAGTCTATACCTGCTCCACTAATGAAACTAAAGAGTGGGGTATTTAAACCCGACAATGATCGGCTTTCCTTGACGAAGCTATGTAAGTGAAATGGATGTCGGAGTGTTCGCTGTTAATGTGTTTTGTAGCATGTGGTTAACATATGTTAATAAACTAATGCCAATATGTAAAAAAGTAACAGAGCTCTAGCCACTCAAGCAGGATCCCCACAGCAGCAATACAGGAGACACCGGATCATTGCATCACCCAGTGCAGATATCCAAGTGGTACCCTCTTGTAGCAGTAACATGAGCAACGGCAGACCACTGTCATTCTTGCTGCAGATATCCCAGTGAGACCCCCCACAGCAGCAACACGGGAGAGAGCAGATCATTTAGCACATGCAAATGTCTATAATGATGTGTAAAATGCATAATTGTTATAAATGTAGCTATCCAACCCCACATTAATATCTAAAGGGGATCTCCTACTACAGCGTAAAGGGAGAAAGTAACAAAATGAAGAATACTGAGTAGTTTCTATTAACAGAGATAACTAATGTCTCTCCCACATAATTAGAGTGGGATTTCACCATGAAAATAAATGGGGAAAAGCAGTTTCACTAAAATGTAACAAATACTGGTGAGGTGTGGTGAATGATTTTAAAAACAGAGTGTGATCAAGTCTAAACTACCTGTTGGAGTCAGAGGAGTAGCGTGGAACCATGGCACCCGGAGAAAATACATGTCATAGCGACCCCCTCCCTGTGCTGAACGGTGCCAGTGAGGTATGGCCAGCCTGTGGGTGGAATACTGAAGTGAAGAGAAACACAGCAAACAGTGGCAGTATCACACTGGCGCATGGACATTGGGGTAGATGTATGAAGCAGTGAAAAGAGTGGAGAAGCATGCCAGTGGAGAAGTTGCCCATGGCAACCAATCAGCTTTGAGGTTGCATTTATCAAGTACAGTCTATAAAATGATAGGTAGAAGCTGATTTGTTGCCATGGGTAACTTCTCCACTGGCACACTTCTCCACTCTTTTCTTTTATAATTGAAGTGGACTTTACCTCAGATGTGTAACTTTTAAGTCCTTTGAAGCACAATGAATGAATAAGGAGAGAAGGAGGGAGGGGATCAAAGATGAGAGGGGAGAGGAAATTGCTGATCAGAGAGGTGAGGTGACAGAAGCCAATAAGAGAGAAGAGGGGAAGGGCAAAGCCAATCAGTGACTGCCAGTGACAGAAGCCAATAAGAAAAGGAGAGGAGAGGGGACGTGACAGAAGCCAATAAGTAAGGAGGGGGGGAGTCGATCAGAGAGGGATGGTGACAGAAGCCAATAAGAAAGGAGAGGAGAGGGGAGGGGAGGTGACAGAAGCCAATAAGAAAGGAGTGGACATGGGCAAAGAGACGATCACAAGGTAAAAAGGGGAGAGAATTAAAGAGGTGAGAAGTGACTGTAATCAATCTGATGGGTAAGGGGAGGTGGCAGAAGGTGATCACAGAAAGAGGGAAGGCCGAAGAGGAGGCAATTTGGGCAGTTTGAGGGAGCACAAAATGTAGAAACGGATCTCAGATCCGTAACTTATTTAGGATATAGAGCAAACAAACCGAGATAAAACTAACAGGCAGCCGTCATACTGTGCAGGGCCCTTGAAGTCCGAAACCCTGGATGGCGCCCTCTGTCCATTTTGGAGCCCGGAGCTCATGCTCCACTGGAACCACTACTCCCCTGGTTGGAGTTAATGGCTAATATAAAGCCATATTAAACTAAGATTCGTGTTTGGTTGAGATTGCAATATCAGGTGAGTTTAACCATTTTTTCCAACTCGCAAATTTGCTAAAGTAAAACTCAGGAGAGATTTCTCTTTTGAAACGGGAAATCTCAGATAAGAATGCAAACAAGAATCAATGCACCATCGGCCAAACTCGCAAGTACTATTCATGGAAAATATACTCAGGAATTTACTAAGAATTGTGATTAGAATCATGGGTGTAATTTCAGCAAACTCTGACCTAACTAAAAGTCTCAAATAGACTAACCCCTGAGCTGCGAGTTTTGCAGAAACATACTGTACACAGATCAGTATGATCTGTTTATGTTTCTGCCTGTAATAAGGATGTAAATGGTTAATGTTAAAAAACATAACCAGCCCCAGGCTCCTGAGACAGTCATGGTTCTTAAAACCAAACAAATTTAGGTGCTTCAATAATAGGTCTGTGTGAAAACCACAAAATGCAGCTAACCAGGGTAGGAAGGCTAATCTATATGGACAAGAAAAAATGAGAAAACTGGGAGCGCATAATGATATATCAGTTGGAAATATTAAATATTTTATTTATTAAATCATAACATAGTGAATTAGTATATAAACATGCCACTAAAAATGCTTAATGTTCATTTATGTAAAGACAAATACTAAGGACATTTAGATGACTGCACCAGAACACATATATAGCACATTATCGCCACAGATAAAAATCAAATAGCAAACATAGGGCCTGATTCAGAGCCGGACGCTATTTGCGCTCGCTCGTCCAGAAAAAGGGGCTGGCTATTTAAATTAACCGTTCGCTCTTTGCGGTCTATTCACGCCTCTATGTCTGAACAAGCGAACAAAACATGCAAATCTAATTTAAAAGAAAACGCCCCCTGGCCGCTTGCATCATACGTCATGTCCGCTATTTATTAGATTAATCGAGTACATCGGATGGCGTATGAACTGCTCGCTATTCTTGTGGTTGGTTTTTTCTACCACAATCATGCGAGCAGTTCTAACTATAAAACAACCAACTGACGTGGTCGATGACGCTGCTTTGTTAATTATGCACACCCTTAAAACGCCCGTTTTGACCTTTAGGCACGCCTGCGTTCGGATCTCCACTACCCGTTTTCAAGCACCTTCCCCTGTTACCACCCACAAATGCCTCATTCTGTCACTCAAAATAGCAGGCATTCGCTATTTAGCGAGCACCCGATTTTCGGCCGCACTGACTGGTTCGCGCATGCGTATTAAAATCCATATGCATGCGCAGTTGTGCAAACATCAGTCGGAACGAACGAGCGGCCGCTTACAAGCGGCTCTGAATCAGGCCCATAATCCAACATCAGGACAGTTGTTTCAATTATTAATTGAAACAATGGTATCAACAGAATTTATGGTAAGTCTGTAGCAATCTAGTATCAGTACAGTCGTCTTTGTTGATATGTAGCAAAAAAAATTTCAATGAGTAAAATGATGCTGGATAAATGAAACATTAGCAGCATTTCATTCAAATAGTTTGCTTATAGGTTCAATATAAATTTAAACCAGTATCAAGACAGTCGCCTAAAAAAATAAATACTGTGCAAATACTGGTGGGTAAAGCAGTACTCTATTCAGATCATCAGTTCGATAGGCAGTAATAAGATAGGGGTAATAGTTTAAAGAATAGTTGAAAACTTGTTTTTTACAGTGGAAATACAGGTGTCAGTGTGCCTGCCCTTTGGCACTTGTGGAACTACAAGTGCCAGCAGGTGGCCGGCACTCGTACCCCCATTGTAAAATAGTAGAAAAAGCACAGTACACTCACACATACTTCCCTTCTGCCAAATGTTCACGTCCCCTTGTACAAGTAGAATTCCCATGTTTAACCTGTGAAATTTTTTTTTTTAATACTCACCTACCTGCTGACGCAGGTCGGTCCCCTTCTCCAGCATACCCCACGGGTCTTGGCAAAAAAACAAACCGAGTCCCTGATCCATTTCGGACATGTTTAAATGTATGTGTTATCACATACATGCCATCGATTACTAATTGTTACTAATTGTTCTCTATGAGGGGTCTATTCAGCAAGAGTGACGATGTTGCCCAGAATATTATCGGGCAACATCGTCATGAGTTTTTATCAATTATGATAAAATATGGCCGTTATTCAGCAATATTCTCTTCAGGGACAGCGGTTGCGGTAACATCTGCGATGTCACTGAAGGCATTGTTTCTGGGATTCCGAAAACAATCCCTTCTGTTTGTTCCTCTGCACATGCTAAGTCATGCGCTCGGGAACAGTCTCCGTCCCTGCTTGTGGTGACCGCCGACAGGGTAAGTACAGCTCCAGCCTGTCCAAATTGATTGACGTGTGTATACAGGCTTTATACTATTATGTGCTTTTATTTTTAACATTTATATATAAATGTTAAATATAATCGCACATAAAAATACATGTACTTTATACAGGCTAGTATAAAGCCTGTATACACATGTCAATCAATTTTGGCTGGTTTATCATGCTCTAATTGGTCGTACCTGTCAGCGATCACAGGAAACCAGGCACGGAGACTGGGCGATATTACACAATGCTGGATGGACTCATGGGAATATTTCCCTCTGCCCCCCTTTTTTGTGCAGTTTTCCTCCCTGGTGTTCTCTGTTAATGAATGCACCTCTGAGATTCTCTAATGATAGGAGTCAGCAAGTACAGTACACTGTATCACCACCGCTATATTAAAGGAGTACAGCCCTACAGTACCTTACACTGGAGCGCATACCACCCAGATACCTGGCACCCCACAACACCAAGAGATACTCTAATGCTCCAGGCTGCATCAGTACTATCAGTACTATTACATAAGAGACTGTTATACACATTATATCCCTGTGCAATATGCTACTTATGGTTCTACCTGGTTCAAAAACCTAAAATCATTTTAGCTATATCACATGTAGACTAACCACCACTGCCACCAAACAACTGTACAAATTCACACCTTATGCACTCTGGCCAAGTGTATTGGCTAATGTTTAGGGGGATATATCGGACAATATCAAGTCCATCCAGTGTTATCTCGCTGCACAATTCCACTACTGCTATCCTGCTAATAATTACTTGAATATCAGGATTCTAAGAATTGTACAAATCATTTTTTTATCATAAGTAATGATGCTTAAACAATACAATTTTTAATATATAACACTTAAAAAACATTTATGAATTTACTGTATAAAAAAACTTAAATACCTATCATACTAAAGTAACAATAATTATTTACTGTATAATGTCTATTATTGTTTATTATTTGTGAACAGATGCAAACTTTCTAAACTCTACCATTGCAATGTACAATGCAGTTATGTGCAGTATACACTTACATAAGGATATAAAACACAAGAACTTTGCAATTTCTTTTTATATAAAAAACACAAAATTAAATTAATATAACATTTTCAAAGAAGTTATTCTGTAGCTATTAGAGCACACATCGCAGCAACATACAATACCATTTCTTACATTAATACCAATCATTGTAGGTTTATGTAGTTAAATGCATTATTGGCACTTACCTCTAAAATTTATGCACTTGTTAGTAACCCTCTTCTTGTACGACTTTGCCAACACTGTCTTTAAGGATCAATTAAGACTACCGTAAAGGTATACTGGAGGAGTGAGCACTGTGTATCATTCACTTTTGTGTGTCACAGGAGGCTTAATGACAGACCTTTACAAACTGGCTTGTACATTCCCAGCTTGTGAATTAGAGGGAAAAGTAGCAAAAATATAGCAAATATAAATAGTAGAAATATATTAAAGATACAAAACACAGTTCTCTCTCTTCCTTTGATGTAGTCATGTTGTTTATTGCCAGAAATAACAGATAAAAAAGACATAGGTTACTGTTAATTACGCATATACAGTCATAAACAAGCAATAAAAGAAAAGGTTAGTTAAAGGTCAAAGGGGGTCATTCAGACCCGCTCGCGAGCAGCAGTACGCTCACAAGTGGGTCGATGTTCCCCACTGCGCATGCGCACGATGGATGGAGCTCCGTCGTGCGCATGCGCGAGACCCAGGGAGCGACGGGCTTTCCATCGCTCCGGGTCTCGCACCAAAGGGTGCGTGCTGTCGATATTGATTGATGACGGGGGCGTGCCTGCCAGACGGAGGCGTTCCCATGGGAACGCCTACCGTCTGAAGCCGGCCCCACTGACATCACTAGTCTGATAGAGCCAAAATCACTCCAGGGCTTGTGGCAGGGAGACCCTACCGCAGGGTCTTCGTCGCAAGTCTGATGGTCGTGATGGTCAAGACCATCACGACCATCTTTTTGGCCGCTCACATATGCTGTGGGTGGTCACCCACAGCTATGTGAGTGGCCAGGAGGCCGCTCCATTTTCATGGAGGAGGGCCCTGATTCAGAGCGAGCGCTCTGGTCAGAGCGTCCGGCTCTGAATCAGGCCCAAAGTTCCCTATAATGAGGGAAGGTGATATATTAGGCATGTAGTCACCATCCTGGTGGTTGCGATGCAGCAGTCGGAATCCCAGCTCCAGAATCCCGACCACCAACACTCCGACAATAAGCATTAGGGTTAGGGGGACAGTTAGGGTTATTGGTTGGCACTAAGGGGAGGCAGGGCCGGCTCCAGGGTTCGGAGCACCCTGGCCCTCGATGTGACGTTATTTGGAGGCATGCCCGCATGGCACGCCTCCAAATAACGTCAGGCTGCGGGTAAAGCCCAGCACTCCATCACTGGCTGGGCTTCCCCCATCCCCCTCCCATCAGTGAATGGTTGTCGAGCGCATGCACGCGGCATCCATTCACACTCCGGGGGTACTCCGGGGGTCCGGCACCGCCGCACGGTTGTCCCCAACCTCCCGATTTGACTACCCTCGGGTGGAACAGCAGGACAGTACTGTCCCACTGAAATCTGGATGCTGGGGAGGGGTGCCGCCCTTCTACGGGTGGCGCCCCTGTGCGAACGCACTGGTCGAACAACCCTAGAGCCGGCCCTGGGGGAAGGGTTAGGATCAGGAGTGCTGAGAGCCATGTCGGGCCTAGGGAAGGGGCTTGGCCTGACCACAGAAGGTGTGACCATGCCCCTTTATAAAAACAACATTTGCAGCGAGGCGTAGCGGTGCTGCATGCTGGGGAGGGGGGTGTTGTGAGCCCTCAGCCAGACGCAAAGCCAGGGGGAGTGTGATCATGGAAGACTGCTGTGGCTGCTGCTCAGGTAATTAGTAATAGCTCCACACCCTCTCAGCTACCCTGGTTAGGGTTAGGCTGCGGAGGGGGAGGGCTAGGGTTAGGCTGCAGGGGGAGGGTAAAGGTTAAGCTGCAGAAAGGGATGGTTAAGGTTAGGCTGCTGAGGGGTTAGGGGGAGGGTTAGGGGTTAGTGTTGGTATACTTACATAGTTGTGCCTGGATTCTGACTGTAGGGATGCTGCTTTTGGTATTTTGACCGCCGGTAACCAGACCGCTGGGATCCCATACCCAACCTGTAGATTCAAAAGTTGCCTTCTGTACCTTTCACCAGTGCTGTCATTACACATTGTATGGCTCTCAACACTTCTCATGTGGAGATGCCTGAGGGGTAAGTGGGTCGCATGTTCCCCAGATCACTTCACATCCTTTCCATCCAGTGGATGGTGAGGGACAGAGCAGCGCAAATTGAGGGGGGAGAAAGAGCAGCGCAGATGGAGGAGGAGACAGAGCAGTGCGGATGGAGAAGGAGACAGAGCACCGCACATGGAGGGGAAGATAGAGCAGTGCAGATGGAGGAGGAGACAGAGCACCGCACATGGAGGGGAAGATAGAGCAGTGCAGCTGGAGGAGGAGACAGAGCAGTGCAGATGGAGGAGGAGACAGAACAGTGCAGATGGAGGGGGAGACAGAGCAGTGCAGATGGAGGGGGAGACAGAGCAGTGCAGATGGAGGGGGAGACAGAGCAGTGTGGATGGAAGGGAGACAACAGCGCAGATGGAGGGTAGAGACAGACGCACGGATGGAAGTAAAGAGAGCGGCATAGATGTTGAAAGACAGAGTGGTGGGGATGGAGAAAGACAGACTGGTGTGGATGAGGGAACACAAACTAGCACAACAGTAGGGATTGCGGAAGACAGAGCAGCATGGAGGCGTATAGGAGAAGAAATTCTAAATACATAGACAGTAGACTAAGGGCCGTATTCAATTAGTTTCACACCCGCTGAAAAGTTTTGCCTGCCCGACTTTTCGCCAGCATCGTGTGTTTTGGACGGGGAAACTTATCGTGCGCGTTCCCGCTGTTCGCCGTATTCAATTACAAACCAAAAGAGCAAGCAGCGAATTCAAAACAGGCGGAAAGTGCTGTCAGAATTGGAGAAATCAGCCTGAACCCCCATAAAGATGTACTACCATTGGGGATCAATGTAGATGTGTCCGAAGAGCCCTAATAAAACTGTTTGGGGTACTTAAGTTGTTTCAATAGCTTCTTATTAGCGTCTTTGCACTAGTGATGTAAGAATGGCATTAAGCAGTATTTTTTGGTGAAAATAAGTAGTCGATTCAAAACTGGGGCACTTGAAAATGGGTGCTAGCATATTTTAAAGTCTCTAAAGTGAAGTTCGAAAAACCTTAAAAACGTACCTGCAATCATAAAAACACCTGACCTATCCTTGCAGACCCCCAAAAAGTCTATTTCGCTAGTTTTTATGCTTGTCCCCCCACTTTTTCACCCCCAAAATGAAGGTACTTTTTGGGGTAAGTTTTTTTCCAGGTTTTTTTTTACACAGTTGTCCTTTGAGGGGCTGCCTCAAGGGTTCTTAGTGGTTTCCCCACCTTTGTACCCCAAAATAAAAATTTTGCACTTCTTTTCACCTTTTATTCAGAGGCGAATATTTTTCGCCTATTACATTGCATAGACTTTCCGCGTAGATGAAAAGTATCTGGAATTGAATACGGCAATAAGTTCCGACCATGCGAAAAGCCGTGATCAGTGATACTTTTTCACGGAAAATGGCTTTTCGCGTCTAATTGAATATGGTCCTAAGTATGATAGGTTTAACAATTAAGCAAGGTGTTTGTGGGAGATGAATGTCTATACTGAATGACATGGATGTATGGAGTGAGAAGAATGTTGAAACCCAGTGGGATTGTTGTGGTGACTGAATGGGATTATTGTGGACACTGAGGACCTCATTCAGAGTCGGTCGTTGCAGCCGCACGGTCGTAAGGGAAAAGGGGCCGGATATGCAAATGATGCACTCGCAAGTTGCCTCCTTAAGATCGGATCGGTAGCTGGATGACCAAGGGGAGGATGTGGCCGTAAGACAAAAAAATACGCCCCCTTCTCGTACGCATTACACGTCATCTCCGGACATATAAGGATTAATCGAGACCATCGGGGACCATCGGAACTGGTCGTAGAGCTTAAGGTTGACCATACCCTCTCTTAAGCACTACGATCATGTCAGTGTAAAAACCTCCTATGTCACGTGTGCTATGACACTACTTTGTTAATTATGCACTCCCATAAAACGCCGTTCGCATAATTAGGCACACCTGCGTTCGGATCTCCACTCCCCCGTTTTCAAGCACCTTCCCCTGTTACCACCCACAAACGCCTCATTCAGTCACTCAAACTACCGACCTGGCTGTGTTCAAGGAGAGAGAAATTTCTGATCGTAGCAGCTAGTTTACGCATGCGCAGTTTAGCGAACATCGGTGGCGTACGACCATGCGGCCGCAACGACCGACTCTGAATGAGGTCCTGAGTGTGATGGGTGTGCCACATAACTGTTCTGACCTCAGTTGCATAGACTGCATGTGTGTATTCCAGTGAGCACACAAATCTGTGAATTAGCAGCTCCACCATTTTGTGAGTGACAGCAATCTCACTCTGTGAGAGTTCTGAATCTGCAGTAAACCACAGAGTGTGATGGCATGCCATATACTGTATGTATTGCGCAAGGAACACGTCAATTAAGGCATCAGCCTTAATGATCAAAATTTCATTGCTTTTTGGAGTCTGAGTGAAAGAGTTATAATAAGTTTCTGAGATTTCCATTCATGTGTAAGAAGCCTTAATGGAACATGTGAAAGCATAAGGTTTTTTTGGATATTGAATTTCATAGCTTTTTAAAAGTCCCACCAAAAAATCTGTGAAAAAAACATTTGTAGGGGTCCCCCATATTTAATGTACCAGCACCGGACTCTCGGCCCCGGCACTAGTTCTAAAAATATGGGAGGGGGGGTTTTTCATATTTTTAGGACCAGCACTGGGCTCCACTAGCTGAGGTGTCCCCCAGCCAAAGCATTCACACCTCACACTAGTCAGCCCAGAATCCCGGTGAAGGTGTGGACCCCCACAATAAAAGGGTCCCCCTCTCCTGGGTACCCCAGGCCCGGGATGAAGCCCAGGGCTGTCCTCCACATAACTGACTTGTGGATGCAAGGTTGATAGCAAAAAAAGGGTGTGGGATCCCCCCAGCATAACCAACACCAAGCTTTTTGAGCCAGTGCTGGTTCAAAAAATATGGGGGACAAAAAATGTAGGGGTCCTCCATATTTAATGAACCAGCACTGGGCTATTGGACCCAGTACTGGTTCTAAAAATACAGAAGGAATAATGGCATAGTTCCCTGTATTTTTAGAATCAGCACCAGGCTTTACTAGCTGGGGTATAATGTCACAGCCAGGAGACCTGCTTCACGGGGTTCCCTAGCTAAAACATTCACACCCCACACTAGACAGCTTAGGCTGGGGATCCCTGTGCAGATGTGAACTCCCAACAAAGGGTTCCCCTTTCTCCTGGCTATACCAGTCCTGAGCTAAAGTCTGAGGCTATCCTCTGCAGCCATTGCCAGGGTGTGGAGTTGATGGACTTAAAAATTATTCTAAAAGTAATATTGTCTTTTACAGGAGGACTAGAGGCTCCAGCCAGCCTTCCCTGCATGCTGGTACTTGTGGAACTGGAAGTACCAGCATGCAGGGGATTAAGTGTCTCTACTCCTCCTGTAAAAAATACTAAAATAAACGCTCAGCACAATATTTTAATAATTTTTTAAACTGGACCTTCATCTGAGGGGCGGCCATCAGTAAACTAATTTGGGTGGCTGTCGCCACCCCAGGATTTCTGCTGTCTTCACCTGTTAGCTTTTCTGCATGGCCACCGCCATCCAGGACTTCCTGGGCATCTTCTTCCTTCAGGAGCACTTGCTCACTACTCCTCCGCCAACGGACTGACTTCCCCTGCTGTGTGCTGATTTATATAAGCCAGCATGATGGGTAGGGTGATGACACTTGAATTTTTAAGATGGGAACCTCCGCCCGCTGCCAAACTCTGCATTAATAGCAGATGAGGCCCGCCGCCATGCCCACAGCATCCTGCCGCCATGCCCGCCACATCCTGCTGCCATGCTCCCCGCCAGGTCCCACCCTATTGGTGGTCGGTGCCTGGATCCCTCCAGATCCAGTGCCACCACCTTGGTCCCAGCACATCAGCACTGGGTCTTGTGCTTGCAAGCTTTGATGCCATCTATGGGGGTAGTGAAGTCCGGTGTCGAATGGGGGACCAGCAGGCTGGGTCCTGTGCAGTGGCATCCATCCCCACGGTATCACCCAGTGTGGAGAGGGATGTTTTGAGCACGGTGTAGGGGGAGTGGCCTCGTGTGAAGGGGCGTGGCATCTCGGCCCGATCCCCCATGGTCCCGTTTTTAATACTACTGGGGGGGGTGCAGGGGGTGCTGATTGCTTGTGTTGCAGTGCTGACTGCCTCACAGTGTCAAGAGCTGGGTGCTGCACTTAATACTACAGTGCAGCACCCGGCTCCTGTCACTGTGGGGGAGTGTCAGTCTGCACCTTGGTGTCACCCCTCGGCGTGTGAAACCTGGGTGCGGCCTGTACCCCCCACACCCCCTTGTGATGCCACTGGTCCTGTGGGTGATGGCAGTGGGTGGTAGACGAGTCACAGAGGGTGGGTTTGCATGGTCCAGGGCTTGGACCAGGTGAGTTGCAGTGGGGCAATCACAGGAGCCGGGGACTTCTGGATGGCTGATCACTGAAGCAGTAAAGAGACATTGGAGGGCAGAGGACCGTGCACTCCATCAGCCCGTGGCTGAGGCGAGGATGGAGTGGAGCCAGGTGGAGAGGCCCAATCATGTCACATGCACAGGCAGGGGGGCCAGTGCAGAGGGCTCTCCAGTAGGAATAATGTGGGATATGGAAAGCTATAATCCATTCCCATGTTGCACTGCGCCCTGTACATGAATAAATGAATGACGTCATCGCAAATAATGGGACCGGCAGACACTGGAAACCAACTAAATTACTATACAGACAGACCCAGACCTATTAAACTCCTCAGGGTGTCCCCACTCAACCCCCCCAAAAAAAACAATTTTTTTATATACCTTTAATCATTCTAACTAGACTAATAAAGCACTGCAGAAGTACTCTACAGTATGTGAGAAGAGGTCGGCCATAGAAGTATACTCAGGTAAAGCCTGTCTGAGTACACACCCTGCAGGTGGCTATTTGAAAATTTCTATACTTAAAATGGGGCAAATTCAGGCTAATTTTTATAAAACTTTACATTTCTCAAAGTCCTTAACCCCAATAGGCCCTACACTGAAACAAGATCTATCTAACAAGACAAACCCCAAGGGGTCTATTCATGATGTTAATTATTAGGGCCGAACAGACCCTGATAATTAACATTCTTACTAGCTGTGGACGCCGGAGCAATTTATCATTGCTCCGGCGCGGAGACAGCTGATCCGAAAATCAGCTGTCCCCACAAGTGGCTTCACTGCTTCTTTTGGAACAGTAAATCTTTTCACTGCTCCTTTCAAAGCAGGGACAGTAGTATGTATGCATGACCTACATGCATCACACCTCCCACTGGAGTACCACATTGGACCCTCAGCACCACTCTTCTTGTTCACCATGATAAGACTACTGTCAGGTATGTATTTCTATATTATACAGCACTCTCATCAGTGGCTCCTTATACTTTGGCGAGAATATTCCCGGTGGGCCCCACTGCCCGAAAGCCCCACCCCTTCCTCTAGGGATAAGGTTCTAGACTGTGCACTGTGTAACATACATATGTTACATTATAGTGCACAGGTCTCTATGGTGTATTTTCTACAATGCATTGCTGTTATTAATCTGGTACATTATCTTGCATGCACTAGCAGTATTTACTATATATATTTTTAAAGGGGTCCAGACCATGCACTCTCTAATGGTTAGCCAAGCCTCTGTGGAGGCTGGCCACACCCCCTCTGGAGGCTGGTCACACCCCTAAGTATGGGCCCCTATCACTGCATTACCTTGGTGGGCCCTTCATGCCCCAGTCCGACACTGCTTACATGTGGCCCTGCCCCAGCATGACAGGCTGCCCGAGGGTGTGCTGCTCGCTCAGAACACGTTAAGAAACAGACGGCCGGCAGTAGTATGAAGTGTGTTGGTGGCTAAGCAGATATACTGAATTCAGTCAGCCAGCGGGGCTGAGGGCCGGGCTGACTAATGAGGATGGTAGGGGGTGGAGCTAAGGGGTCCAGGCAGTGTTTTCTAAGGCAGACTGCCAGCAGGGCTGAGGGGCCCGGCTGACTGATGAGGCTGGCGGGGGCCGGAGCTAAGGGGTGCGGAGTCCGGACACCACTCACCGCTGCAGGTGCCTGTGTATGAATGAATGCTTGTGGGACCATTCCATCCAGCTAATTAATACCAATTAATTATTAGCAGCATCTCATCAGAAATATATATATATATTTCTTCCAGATCTAATATTTATATTTTCTCCTGACTTATTTCCCAAAAGGCTTTTTAAGCCTTTTGCTGCCAGGGGGGTATGCAATGCAAATCTCTCTTTCGTCTTGAAAAGGTTTACAACACTCAACAGTTACTGTTACTGTTAATTGTGCAGGTAGATTGTGGTGTAATATGGGTGGTTCTACCATGTAACCCTGTACCTGCTGGATAGATTTGCTAACATGCAGTGTAACCTGCCCCCCCCCCCTCCCCTTCACAAATAATATCAGTTCTGCATTGGTATTGGTACAAAAGGTAATTACCATTTGATACACAGCTATGTTGCATGATATATCTATCCCGAGAATATGTTCCGACTGGTGGCTTCCCGACATGCAAAAGACACCTCCCTGTCTGTAGGGAGCAGTAAGCGTGGGATCTGCAAGTTTGCAACAGCCTCTTCAAATGAATCAGAGTGGGACCACCAATCAGAATAGGTTTCGTCGCAGGTTACAGAAACACAGTGGTGCTGTCACAGGGTACAGACACACAATGGTGCTTGTCGCAGGGTACAGACACACAGTGGTGCTTGTCGCAGGGTACAGACACAGTGGTGCTTGTCGCAGGGTACAGGCACACTGGTGCTTGTCACATGGTACAGACACAGTGGTGCTTGTCACAGGGTACAGACACACAGTGGAGCTTGCCGTAGGGTACGGATACAGTGGCACTTGTCGTAGGGTAGGGACACATAGTGTTGCCTGTCGCAGGGTACAGACACACAGTGGTGCTTGTCACAGAGTACAGACACACAGTGGTGCTTGTCACAGGGTACAGACGCACAATGGTGCTTGTCGCAGGGTACAGACACACAGTGGTGCTTGTCGCAGGGTACAGACACACAGTGGTGCTTGTCGCAGGGTACATACAGACAATGGTGCTTGTCGCAGGGTACAGACACACAGTGGTGCTTGTCACAGAGTACAGACACACAGTGGTGCTTGTCGCAGGGTACATACAGACAATGGTGCTTGTCGCAAGGTACAGACACACAGTGGGGCTACCGTACTGGTATGCTGACCATTTGCAGCAGAAATGCTGATTTTATAGAAATTTAACCTTAGTACAAACTTTTACCATATAAGTGTCATAGCATTGTAGTATGCTGACTATAAAATCTCTGCCTGGATCATGAGGCTAAAATACAAATCACCTCTCATAAACACTGCGGAAAACATTTGCAAATATATAGGTAATAACTTATGGTATTATTACATTCTTCATTTCATAAAGCACCAACATAAGTTATAGCACGTCTCTATAATGGGCTATAATTAAGAACAAGACAAATTAATGTTGCCTATGCAGAAAAATCAGGCTGCATTGATTCAGGTCTTGCGGAGCTTGGTAAGCACAAGGAAGGAATGCATATGCATTAATGTTTGGGTCAAACATTGACATCACACACTTAAAAATGAATTCACCATCCAATCTTTTCCCCCTCAAAGCAAATCGATGCAATGCGATATATAGTGATATCTTTTAGTAGCCACTTCATGTTGTACATGAATAGACCCGCATGTCTCTCCAACGCCTTAAAAATGGCCAGTGTGTACAGGCAGAGTGGGTAATATGGGGATCAGTGACCCACACTTTTACATCAAGTTATATGTGCAGGGAACAATCATAGCGTGGAGCAGTGAATAAATGCACTTCATTCCATTAAGCCTGTCAGAGTATAAATCATGGAGCCTCTGAGAGCCTAACATGTCTCCATGTATAGTGATGTACTAATCCCGCCTACTTTGGAGTCGGTTCCACCTACAGTTGAGTTTGTGCTGCCCAGATGAGCTCACTTCCAGAAGTTTTTCCAGGGCCACTTTTAGTTCCCAATCCACCCCTGATTTCTAGGGTTGTGATCTCATATTGTTTACTTGTTCACACTGTTCCCAATGACAATGTTGCCATAGTGCTTTTTTTTCTTAATAGTATACAGCAGAGGTTCCCAACCACGGTCCTCAAGGTACACTAACAGTCCAGGTTTTAGGGATAGCCGTACTTGAGCACAAGTGACTTAATTAGTGCCTCAGTTATTTTGATTTAACCATCTGTGCACAATCATGGATATCACTAAAACCAGGGCTGTTAGTGTGCCTTGAAGACCGAGGTTGGGAATCACTGGTATACATGTTACCCAACATATTAAGAAGTAATAGATTAAACCTCTCAGGTTTTGGATTTTCTTGGATATGGTGTGGTGTTGTCCATGAACTTTTAATTCTGCAAACATTACACAAATCTTGGATGACCTGGCTTTCAAACTCTCTCCCCATTCAGAACATAATCTTGCAAAAAGACTATAAAGTTCACAAAATCTCTTCCACAGTAGCTGCTCTCTCATTTTTTATAATGTGAAATGATCAGGCACTACCAATATATTATTGTTTTGTCACAATCTTACATCAAGAGAAGGGAAGTAAGGGCCTGATTCAGAGCCGGACGCTATTTGCGATCGCTCGTTCAGAAAAAGGGGCCGGATATTTAAATTAAGTGCTCGCTCTTTGCGGTCTGTTGACGCCTCTATGTCTGAACGAGCGAACGAAACATGCGCTCGCTATTTTGAAAAAAACACCCCCTGGCCGCTCGCATCATACGTCATCTCCGCTATTTATTAGATTAATCGAGTACATCGAAAGGCGTATGAACTGCTCGCAGTGCTTGTGGTTGGATTTTCCTACCGCAATCATGTGAACAGTTCAGGCTAAGAAACAACCAAGTGACGTGGCCGATGACGCTGCTTTATTAATTATGCACACTCTTAAAACGCCCGTTTTGACCGTTTGGCACGCCTGCGTTTGGATCTCCACTCCCCGTTTTCAAACACCTTCCCCTGTTACCACCCACAAACGCCTCATCCTGTCACTCAAATTAGCAGGCACTCGCTATTTTGCGAGCGCTCAATTTCCGACCGCACTGACTGGTTGGCGCATGTGCATTATGACCCATATGCATGCGCAGATGTGCGAACATCGCTTGGAGCGAACGAGCAGCCGCTTACGTGCGGCTCTGAATCAGGCCCACAATGCACACCAACTGCATTGGTCTATTACTGAATATATTGGATATAGGAGCCCACTAGTGACCAGTAGTATTGATCAGAAATCTCAGGGGGATTTTTTAGCCTAAGCTACCATGGTTATTGTGAAAAACTTAAATTTTCATGCATCGATATTTCACCGGACAGACCAACTGACTTCTTACTTTGCAATCTGGCTCTAAAGTATGTCTATAAAGAAGTATATGATTTATAACAAGCCATTTTCTCTGTTTCCTTATGAACCTGACTTTAAGCATGCACGGTTTTGGGGGTTCCCTGCAGTCACCTCTTATAATTGCTTGATAAGATCATGCTTCTGGTCATAAGCAATTTTGTTTCTAGTTGGCTTGTACATGACCTTCATTCCCAACTAGGACAACCAACAATAGACTAAGGGCAGGGATCTGCCACCAGTTCCTAGAGTACTAATACGTTTCATGACAGGCAGAAATTATACTCAACAAACAAGACACATACTTTGGAACTCCATAGCACAAACTTAAGTCCACTCTTCTTATTCATATTTACTTGTTAAAGTGAGCCTCCATACAGATAGTCATGAAATTTATCCACAATAGCCCATTTTAATGCATGGAAATCTAACTTGTGAAAAGAGCAGTTTGTGCCAATAGGGTTTAATCATCTGCTTTACTTCTGATTGATTTTGTTGGTGAAAACCTCCCAAAAATCCATCATAATGTGAAAAACATATGGCAAGGAGGGGTCTGCATATACAAAGACTGGGCCTGTGTCAACCCATCCTACAATTTCAAAATTATTTTTTAGAACTCTAGGGTCCATTATTCTCCAAATATGGCATTTACTTAAAATATGTTTTTTGTCTATCTTCTGGGGCTTGGGTACTATACACCTCATGTGGGAGGATAACTGTTGTTATATGGTTTAGCAAGATTTAAGTAATCTAGAACACATCATAAATAATAGTCACAGAATAACCAAAAAGCACAATTGTTCTTTTAATGTAGTGGGTCAAGACAAGTATAGTAGTAACTGCTTCCACCTTCACTGGATTAGTAGCAATCCCATCTCAGCTGATAATATGTCCTATACATCTGCCTAAAGTTTCAGAGAATGAATATGTAGCCAAAGAGAGCTTCCATCTGTGGGCAATAATTTGGTTCATGGTGTACACTTTTCAACAGGCTTCTCTGAAATGTTGCTCCTACTCCATTTATGTCTCAGGCTTACACACAAATTCACAAAATCCAATCAGATATATAGCACCTGATTCAGAGTTGAGCAATTTTTTGCTTCTGTACGTACACGAAAATCCCTAACAACTTCTATGGCTCATGCATTACACAGAGTGTATGCACAAAGACAATGTTGCGATTGAGATGCATCTGCATAAAGTCACAGACAAGCCTTTGCGTCAGGCCCATAAAGGCAGTTTTCTCAGCATCTTTGGGGCTCAGTGGATTTTGCTAATATCTTTTCTTTAAATTCAACATTGAGAACCAATTACTGTCCTCCCTTGTAAATAATCTTAAACCTCATCAATCTTGGGTACAGTATATTGACCGGGGATGGTTCACCTATTCAAAGTACAATAATCTATACACCTCCTAATTTCTCCATTCTATTACCAGGCCAATACTACTGAATTAAATCAGTAGTATTGGCTTTCTGATTTTAATAATGACTTCATTATCTAAATGATTCTTTAGATGCTGCCTTATGTCTTTCAAGTCCACTGGGTCTGAACATCTGGATCTTTCTCTGTATGGAGTTCTGTATCATTTAGTGTTCTACTCCTGAGGCCTTCCCTAAATCCCACTCATGAAGAGAAAATGCAGCTCCACACTTCTCAATTTCTCTCACTAATCATTGTGGGCTTGACTCAGCTAGGAACACAAGTGCTAAGACGTACGCACCCGGCCACTACAAAAATATGCAAATGAATGTGATCACAATGCCTCCACAGCACAATATTCGGACACCCAGCACTACATAAAGCCAACCCCTTCCCTTTACTCACATCTGTAATACTTAGCAAGATTGCAAAAACATTGGTACAATCGAGTACCATCGGACCCATACGCAATATAGTGGTTGACCTGACCTCACTCAGGAATTGCTAAACTTCCTGCACGCAGTGAGTGCTCAGGCTGCGTATGGGTTTGCAGTGGGTAATTCATGCACGCCCCTGTAACAGCGTTCAAACGCACTGACACATCTGTGTTTGTTTGACCACTCCCCTATCACCACCTACAAATGGCACTTCCAGTCAATCACTCTGCCATGGGTCTGCGAAGCCTCTGCAATTGCAGTCCCGATCACAGTGGCTAGTTTGCGCATACACACTGCGATGCATATGCATGTGCAGTATGCAACAATTGGCCAATTGCATGTGTATAAGCAACTGCGTTCCTTGCTGAATCAGGACCTGTTTTTCTTCCAATGGAATGTCATTTTCCTGAAAACATGATTCAAAAGTTTCACTGTTTTGGTAGAGGACATTGAAAGATTCTTTACTTTGGTTCTACTATAGGCATATACACATTGTGATGGAATAGTTAGATATTTTGTATAATGTTCTCCTTCTTAATAACACCACCATGTCTACAGTATTACAAGTTGCACTTAGACACGTTGAGCAATTGTGCTCAATACAGCTTCACTATAGTCAAACCTAATTACATGAACTGCTTTTTTGCTTCTTACTAATGAATAGTTTAAGTCTTGAAAGAATTTACATATATTTATTATAACCTTTAGCCTGTATACAAAGTAGTTCTGCTTGTGGACTTTAGGATACATACACATTTCACTGTCCCCATTCCCTCAATATCTGTTATGAAAAATATAATCCAGTGATATGTACAAGTGATTTCTGGTATAATTCTCTGAGAGATTAATGTGAGGGGTTTATCATTCTGGATTAGAATGCTCCCATATGCATGTGCATAAATGTAATATTTTTTTAATAAAATACCTTTCTTTTGGAACTTCCGGTTCTAGTTTTGGTGGTGTGAGCAGCTCAGATCACTTTTTAGGAACTATAAGAAAGGGGAAAGAATTAGGGAAAAATACCACCGCACTGGTATGACTGCTACATCAATTTCCGAAAAAAGTGAGACTTTGGGCCATATTCAATTAGAGGCGAAACCCCGTGATGACGTCATTTTCGCCTGTTTTAATTATCCCCGTATTCAATTTCAAAGACTTTTCGCCAGTGTGAAAAGTCTTTATAAAAAAATGGGGATAACTTTTCTCCACACAATAGGTGGCGAGAAAAAGTGCAGAATTGGGGTTTAGAGGTGCAGGCTATTCTGGGGTTTAGGGGTGCAGGCTAAAAAAAAAATAGCCTGCACCCCTGGGAATGTCCCCTAAAACTAATGTGTGTAAAAAAAAGTAAAAACAAAAATTGGGACACCCCAAAAAATGTACTTTAATTTTGGGGGTAAAAAAAAAATTACGGGGGACAAAAACCTAAAGTACTGAAATTGATTCCAGAGGGTTTTCCAAATATGCGGCAGGTGTGGGTGGTAGCGGCAGGTGCATTTTTGAAGAATTTTTAAAAATCATTTTAGGGACTTAAAAATATGCTTGCACCCATTTTTTATGTACCCCAAATTTGATGGCCATAGTTATTTTCCCCCCCAAAAATTGCTAAATGCTATTCTTCATCACCTTCTTCAAAGCCGCATTTATGCACCTGCCGCGGCTATTTAAAAACCCAACTTACCTTCAGCAGGCAAAAACGGGGGTACCCATAGTGATCCCCCATGTCAGGACATCTTTAGGGGGGTGCAAGGATGATTTCCCAAAAATTTACATGACTTTTTCGCCTGTTCCAGTTTCGGCGGGTCCTGTTTACGCGTCCTAAGAAATTGAATACGGGGATAAGCGGGCACACGCGCGATACTTTTCCACCTGGAAAACAGGCGAAGAAGGCGATAAGTCTGGCAGGCAAAAAGTCCGGACTTTTCGCCTCAATTTGAATATGGGCCTAAGAAGGCTATCTCCACTTGTTTTCCATAATTATTTAGACAATATATTCGGTGGTGCTGCTCTGTCACAATCGTGGGATTTAGAAGCTGTGTTCCCGGACTGGGACTTGGATTTGTATTACTTGGTGCAGACGCTCGCTGGAGGAGACTTGGCTTGATAAAGTTTCTCCGCATAAGAGGGTGTAGCGAACAGATAGGAGTTTGAGTAATGCAGATGCCGCGTGGTAGCTTGGAAGCTACGTGGAGCGGCTGGATAGCCGTGGGTAGACGTTGGTAGCTGGGTGGCTACGTGGAGCTGCTAGATAGCCATGGGTAGATGTTGGTAGCTGAGTGGCTACGTGGAGCGGCTGGATAGCCATGGGTAGACGTTGGTAGCTGGGTGGCTACGTGGAGCG
Source organism: Taudactylus pleione (assembly GCA_031769625.1). Classification (NCBI taxonomy): domain Eukaryota; kingdom Metazoa; phylum Chordata; class Amphibia; order Anura; family Myobatrachidae; genus Taudactylus; species Taudactylus pleione. Next base: position 412,249 of record JAUIMM010000329.1, on the reverse strand, counting down.
GCTGGATAGCCGTGGGTAGACGTTGGTAGCTGAGTGGCTATGTGGAGCGGCTGGATAGCCGTGGGTAGACATTGGTAGCTGGGTGGCTATGTGGAGCGGCTAGATAGCCATGGGTAGGTGTTGGAAGCTGGGTGGCTACGTGGAGCGGCTGGATAGCCGTGGGTAGAAGTTGGTAGCTGGGTGGCTACGTGGAGTGGCTGGATAGCCGTGGGTAGACGTTGGTAGCTGAGTGGCTACGTGGAGCGGCTGGATAGCTATGGGTAGACGTTGGTAGCTGGGTGGCTACGTGGAGTGCAGTGGGAAGGCTCACTTAGTTAAACTAAGAAACTAGTTGCACTGGCAACTTGTGTCAGCATTGGGGATCCTTTTATAGTGGACACTGGGAGCTGACAGGCTGAGAAAGAAGGAGAAGACTCCTCATTGGTGGTAGTGGAGTCACATGGGCAATACAAGATGGCCGCGCCCATGGACCGGAGGACAGCGCTTCTTGGAAGTAGTCAGCGGGGGCCAGCGATCAGCAGGAGCCAGCGTGGGAGCAGCACAGCAGCGGGACCCTCCAGAGGACAACAGCGGAGACCACCCTGAGAGATGAGGAAGCAGCGTACAGCACGGGAGCCGGAAGACAGCGCGGGTCAGCGCCCGCAAAGGTAAGCAATGGGGTCTGATTCTGGGGTCTCCAGAGCGGCGTGTGCCATGCTCAGAGTTAGCAATAATAGTATAACGAAAAAAAAAAGCAGTCCAAAGACCCAAAAAACTCTATTGGGGAGCACTCTTATAGCCCAAATAAGTATTCAGTCACATAAAATATAACCTTTATTACTTCAAATGTATTTTAAAATCAACTTACAAAACAAACACCAGATAAAATAGGATAAGGTGTGTGATTTATACAAAAGGAGGTGTGATGGGTCATCCCTCTTGGGGCGCAGAACTATGACAAACAATATTAATCTGCATACATACAGATAATTACATATACAAATACATATAATAAAAGGACAATTATAAAATACACCCTGGAATAGAGTATATCAATATTGCTACACTATCACTGCTTTCATGAATATGAGTTGCTCTGTAACCATATAATTAATTTCAATAAATCACATGAAAATGCAATAGGTTTTATACCATACACTAAGGAAAGATGAAAGTCAGGGTGTTGAGGACCTGTGTTACACTATGTTCTGCTCCCCATCTTGCCAAAGGGCATAGGGTTTGGAGTGAGAGACATACGTATCACAGTAACCCTTGGAAACTACAGTCAATATTGTTTCCCTATTACAACCATTCGTCTCTACCTCTCACTGCCTTGCCCATCAAAGCATAGGACAGTGAATGAGAGGACTACTGGGCTGCAGACGGGAGCTAATAGGAATATTATAGGTAAGTAAGACCACTTATCAAGGTTTTCATTCCAGTTCGTAAAAACAATTATTTAATGATCAAAAATACTTAACTTTCACGTATACACCTATAATAATCAATTGTTTATAACTGTTCTCAATAATAAAGTGCACAAGTGCATAATTCATAGCAGCAATTTGACAATAGCGTAAAGTGTAAGAATCAAAAACATATATATAGCGGCAAAAATATTTAAGTGCATCCGTAATGGAAAATCACTTCATGGTAGTGAGAGACATTGCACATGTGCAGTATATATCATATGGATTACAGAAATTAGTCAATTTGCAGAGACTGACAGAAAATAAGTCTCATTGCTGTCCAATGTCAGTTTAAATTTGTCAAAGAAGAGACAGGAGGCTTAAATATCATGTACAGTGATTTACTATAATGACAAATATGGGCACCAGTTCTAAATTAACTTAGTACATGGAAGACATGAACAAAGTTACTAAGAAATAAGGGACTGATTCAGACTCGCTCGCAAGCGGGTCGATGTTGCCCAAGTGCGCATGCACACGACGGAGGCAGCTCCGTCGTGGGCATGCGTGACACCCGATTAGCGACGGCCAAGCCGTCGCTATGGGTCTCGCACCAAAGGGGGCGTGCTGTCGATGGTGAGTGACAGCACGCCCCCTTTGGTGGGCGTGCCGGGGGCGTGGCTGCCCAGACGCAGGCGTTCCCATGGGAATGCCTACCGTCTGGGTCCGGCCCCACTGACATCACTAGTTACTAAGAAATAAGGGCCTGATTCAGACCCGCTCGCGAGCGGGTCGATGTTGCCCAAGTGCGCATCCGCATGATGGAGGCAGCTCCGTCATGCGCATGCGCGAGACCCAATTAGCGACAGCCAAGCCGTCGCTATGGGTCTCGCACCAAAGGTGGGCGTGCTGGGGGCGTGGCTGCCCAGATGGAGGCGTTCCCATGGGAAATCCTACCGTCTGGGTCCAGCCCCACTGACATCACTAGTGATGTCAGTGGGAGTGCTTTTGGCTCTGATAGAGCCGAAAGCACTCCAGGGCTTGCGGCAGACGAGATCCTACCGCAAGGGTCTCGTCGCAAGCCCGATGGTCTTTTTGGCCGCTCGCATAAGCTGTGGGTGGTCACCCGCAGCTATGCGAGCGGCCAGGAGGCCGCTCCAATATTAGGAAGGACGGCCCTGATTCAGAGCGAGCACTCTGTCAGAGCGTCCGGCTCTGAACCAGGCCCTAAGTCTCTAAACAGCAGTAACCAAACTGCTTAGATAAGAAGATGTCTGTGTGAGAAATGATTGTCTAAGGCTGTCTAGTTATATCAATTAGTATCTAGTCTGAAAGTATATAATGAATTGGATCAGTGTCATACCTGTGAAAAAACTGAGCAGCTCTTGTCTATACAGAGTTAAACAGACAGTCTAGGAAATGAGTGCCTGATTCAGCTCACTCTGAATAAGGGCAGATTTAAAAAAAAAAAATCAGCCTCCTGGCTTGTGCGGGCGGCCTGGTGGTAGGGTCTCATCCACCGCAAGCCCCAGTGAACTTCCTGGTCTAATAGAGCAGGAAGTTCACTACTAACATCACGTGTGATATCAGTAGGGCCGCCCACAAACGGCAGGCGTTCCTTCAGGAACGCCTCCATTTGTGCAGCCACCCCCCCCGACCCGCCTACAAAACTGGGCGCGCTGTTAATCAACATCGACAGCCGCCCCGTTTTGCTGCAAGCCCCAAGCGAGTGAAATTCTCTCTCACTCCGGGGCTCGCACACGCGCAGTGCGCATGACACACGTGCGCACTGCCCGACCATTGACACGTTTGCGAGCGCTGTACACTCGCGAGCGTGTAAGAATCAGGCCCTGAGTGCATTTCATAAAGAAAATAAAAGAAGGAATAAACCACGTTTCCACATAAAACCTGAGTGTAGGGGTGTCCCAACCTGCACTGTGTAGAGTTTAATATTTTTTTGTCATATTTTACCGCCGCAAGAGGGGCGAGCCCTCACACCTCCTTTTGTATAAATCACACACCTTATCCTATTGTTTCTGGTGTTTATTTTGTAAGTTGATTTTAAAATATATTTGAAGTAATAAAGGTTATGTTTTCAGTAACTGAATACTTATTCGAGCTATAAGAGTACTCCCCAATAGAGTCTTGTGGGTCTTTTGACTGCTTTTTCAGCTCCGATCACTCCCTGGCAGGAATATCTTCTCAATGCTGCCTCCAGGTGCACACAGCTTTTTGCCGGCCCTCTCCCCAGCTGTCCGATGGACCATTTTCTGTCTGCAGTATTGCCAGTGGCACTGCAATATGCATGCCACAAGAAGCACTGTGCAGCATCCAATGAAGCAGACACCATTACTGCAGCTTACAAGAATCCTGCAGTATACAAAATAACAGAAAGCCTTCTTTATTTGTCTCCAAGCGACAAAGTCTCAATGTTATGCCCGCACAGTCATAATTCCAAAAGAGCCAGGTGTACATAAAAATATAAATTTTATTTCCACTCACGATAAAATACTTGTGCAGCACAATAGTCTTAAAATCAATTCATGATAGCTCTCATCCAAGCAGGTATACACAGTGGAGCAACAATGTCAGTGCTTACTGAGCTTGTATTATGCACATGAGCATGGTTTTCTTTAAAAACAATGAAAGTTTACTCACCGGATCCTTGAAAGTATGAGTATGTCTCAAAAAGAAACCAACTGATTTCATATAACCCGGGATTCTGGAAATCTTCAGCCGCTAGGCTCATTTCACTGTCTGGCACTTCTCTGAGGTGTGTTAGGATTAAACAGTGTATCCTACAGAGAAAAACAGTGACCACCTCCACTTGCTGCCACCAACACATTTAACTAGGGATGTGCGCCGACCCCCGTGTTTTGGTTTTGTTTTTTTTATCTGGATCTCCCATGGTTTTGGAGCTGGATTGGTTTTGCCAAAACCTCACCTCAGTGTTTTGTGTTCGGGTTTTGGTTTTGGTTCTGGATTTTTTCTTAAAAAATAAAAATACAGCTAAAATCACATAAAATTGGCCTTTTTTTTGTTCCTACAGTATTAATAACCTCAATAACATTTATTTCAACTCATTTCCAGTCAATTTTGACCACCTCACAGCTCACAATATTGATTTTTTTTCATCTAGCTAAAGGGCCAAAAGGTTGCATCCAACTTGTTGGCGCAAAACTGATTGATATAATTATTAATAGAGTTGAGGACTGTGCAAAGATGATGGTTGGGATACACTTGAGGATTAAAGAATTGATAGTTGATAGATGGTGCAGCCCCTGGCTGTAAAACTGAAAATAAATTAATTAAAAAATTAATTAATTATGCAGCCTCTGGCTGTAAAATTGATAATAAATAAATTAAAAATCAATTCATTGGTGCAGCTTGTGCCTGAATAATTAATAAAAAGAAAATCATTGGTGCAGCCCCTGGCTGTAAAATTGATAATAAATAAATTAAAAATCAATTCATTGGTGCAGTCCCGGGCTGACTAATTAATAATAATTTAATTGAAAAAGTAAAAAAACAATTCATTGGGTGCAGCCCCAAGCTGACTAATTAATAATAATCTAATTGAAAAAGTAAAAAACAATTAATTGGGTGCAGTCCCTGGCTGAATAAATAATAAACATAAATTCATTGGTGCAGCCCCTGGCTGTAAAATTGATAATAAATTAATTTAAAAACAAATCATTGGTTCCTAAACCAACCATAACATTAATTTAAAAATGTCAGGCAGAAATGCCCCAACCAGCACATAATGGAAAGGAAAAAGGTGCAAGATGGAATAGTCCTTGGGCCTTCCCACCCACCCTTATGTTGTTTACAAAACAGGACATTCACAGTTTAACAAACCAATCATTTCAACGACAAGGACTGCCAATTGTGGCTGAAATGATTGGTTTGTTTGGACCCCCATTAAAGAAGCTGCCAATGTGCATTGGACATGGAAATGAAAATGATCCCATACACAAACTGGCTTTACTTTACAAGTTGTCGTCGTCCTCGTCCTCGTCATCCCCATCAGTGTGTACATCCTCTTCTTCACACAATATTAATTCGTCCCCGCTGGAATCCACCATAGGCGCCTCTGTAATTTTTTGATGTAAATTGTTGGTAGAGGTCTTCCTCGTGGAATTTGTAATTCATTTTAATGAACATCATCTTTTCCACATTTTGAGGAAGTAACCTCCTACGCCAATCACTGACAAGGTTGCCAGCTGCACTGAAAACTCTTTCGTAGTACACACTGGAGGGTGGGCAACTTAAGTAATGCAAAGCCAGTTTGTGCATGGGACTCCAAATTGCCTCTTTTTCCTGCCAGTACTGAAAGGGACTGTCTGACATGCCTATTAGGATAGTAAAAACAAGGTGATCTGAGAAAAATGCGCAGGAAACCTTTAAAAGTGAAGCTGCCCTGTGTGACACAAATAGAGCCTTCACCACACTCTAAAAAGGGATAATAGATAATAAGTAATAGTGTCTCACAAAAGCGCATCCACAAGTGTCCACTAGTTTGTATAGGTTCTCTTACACTTAATTCATTAGTCCACTATTCCTTTTTAGATTTTAAATAGCTTCTGTTTCCAGTTTTTAGGCTCCAAAAGATCAATTATATCTCAAAGAAAGAAGAATAGAAATACATAGCATAATACCATTTTGCTATCCAATCAAAATTTAATCACATACACAAACTCACGTTTGACAAAGTAAAATAGGCATATATCACCATAACCCAGGAGTATAAAAGGGGCTCGCAGTCTCATAGACAAACTCCTTCCCAGATAGTTCTTTCTTGGAGTAAATATCCCCAGATCCTAGGAGCTTATTCATCCACATCCAGTCAGGTAAGTGTCAATTGCCGATAGTGCCCCAAATGTCCTCAGCTTAATGCGTTTCGGACTTTAATAGTCCTTCATCAGAAGCATGAGGAGAAGTGTCCACATATCCCCCTATAAATACCCCTACTAATTGAGGAGAAACTCCCGCTTGATGCAACTTCCGGCTCCATCCATAACTGGAAGTGTCGTCACTGTATCTCCGTAACCGGAAGCACCCAGCTGGATATGATGCTGTGCATTCCAAAGTAATTGCTTTGCCGGAAATGGAACAATAGAACTCCGTTATCGGAAATGATTTTATAACATGTAATTCCAAAAATATAGTATATGCTCTTGAATGCCAGTGTGGTCTTTTACATATTGGTAAGACCACTAGAAATTTGAAAACCAGACTGGCGGAGCATATATATAATATTAAAAAAGGTTTAGCTACACATTCTGTCCCTACTCATTTCAAACAGTTTCATAATTCTAATCCTTGTTATACTAAAGCATTTTGGGGGATAGAGCAAACCAATCCCACTTGGCATGAAAGAAATATAGAAACAAGATTAGCCAAAACCGAAATGAAGTGGATATACAAATTAATAACCTTATCACCTTATGGTTTGAAAAGCGATTTTGAAGTGAAGTGGTTTTTATGATAAATTTATGAACTTTTGATGTACTTTTCATGAATTTTAGGAGCCCATTTTTTTTATATATATTATTTATTTATATATTGTAATATTGTCTCTTTCTATTTTGCTATTTTACAAATTTATTGTCTTCTATGTTTTTATGTGGTTGGACTTTTTTACTATTTTCTGGGAGATCGCTTTTCCCTAATATGGACTTTGTAAGAGGAACACCAATAATGGAATGATGTCATATTCTACAAATGTGGAGAGATAAATACTTCCGGGTAACATGACAGTATTATGCTTTGGAATGCATGACGTCATATCTGCTGGAGGACTTCCGATAATGGAGTTCTATTGTTCCATTTCCGGCAAAGCGATTACTTTGGAACGCACGGCATCATATCCGGCTCGGTACTTCCGGTTACGGAGTTACAGACGGAGCCGGAAGTTGCATCAAGCGGGAGTTTCTCCTCCATTAGTAGGGGTATTTATAGGGGGATATGTGGACACTTCTCCTCATGCTTCTGATGAAGGACTATTAAAGTCCGAAACGCGTTAAGCTGAGGACCTTTGGGGCTCTATCGGCAATTGACACTTACCTGACTGGATGTGGAGGAATAAGCTCCTAGGATCTGGGGATATTTACTCCAAGAAAGAACTATCTGGGAAGGAGTTTGTCTATGAGACTGTGAGCCCCTTTCATACTCTTGGGTTATGGTGATATATGCCAATTTTACTTTGTCTAACGTGAGTATGTGTATGTGATTAAATTTTGATTGGATAGCAAAATGGTATTATGCTATGTATTTCTATTCTTCTCTCTTTGAGATATAATTGATCTTTTGGAGCCTAAAAACTGGAAACAGAAGCTATTTAAAATCTAAAAAGTTAGAGTGGACTAAAGAATTAAGTGAAAAAAACTATGTAAGATAACCTATACAAACTGGTGGATACTTGTGGATACACTTTTGTGGGACACTATTACTTATTATCAATTATGCCTATTAGGATGTTATCTCTGAAATAGTCCTCCACCATTCTGTGAATTCAGACCGTATCACACATAGTCACGGTAGAAGACATGTCACTAGTAGGCAGTTCTCTCAGGCCCAACCAGACATAATTTTTTCGTGAATGATCTGCATGACCAGCAGGCATTCTGTAAGGAAAATGTAGTTTTTCCTGGCAGCTGCAGAGGCTGAAAGAGGAGATGATGGCGTTTCATGTGCGGCTGCAGCTGACAATTTTTTACCAACAGCTCTTTGCATAGTTTTAGATTTTGGTCTGTTGAAAAAAATCTCAGAAGGTAGGACTTAAACCTAGCATCCAGAATGGTCGCCAAAATATATTTTTCAGATTTCAATAGATTGATGACTCTTGGATCCTGGTGAAGTGAATCAAAGGCTTGATCCACCAGTCCGACATATCTTGCACAATCGCTCCATTCCAGCTCCTCCTTCAGTTTCTCCAGCTGTTTTTGCAAAAGTCTGATGAGGGGAATGACCTGACTCAAGCTGGCAGTGTCTGAACTAACTTCACATGTGGCAAGTTCAAAAGGTTTGAGAACCTTGCACAACATGGAAATTATTCTCCACTGCGCTTGAGTAAGGTGCATTCCCCCTCCACAGCCTATGTCATAGGCCATTGTATAGCCCTGGATGGCCTTTTGCTGTTTCTCCATCCGCTGAAGCATATAGAGGGTAGAATTCCACTGAGTTACTACCTCTTGCTTCAGTTGATGGCAGGGCAAATTTAACAATACCTACTGGTCATGCAATCTTCGACAAGCGGTCGCCGAATGTCTAAAATGTCTGGATATTTTGCCGGCCACCAAGAGCATCTCCTGCATGTCCCTGTCATTTTTATAAAAATGTTCCACCACCAAATTAATTGTGTGAGCAAAACATGGGATGTTTTGGAATTCGCTAAGATGTAATGCTCTCACAATATTGGTTGCGTTGTCTGAAATCTCAAATCATGAGGAGAGTCCAAGTGGGGTAAGCCATTTAGCAATAATTTCCCTGAGTTTTTCTAAGAGGTTCTCAGCGGTATGCCTCTTAGTGAAACCAGTAATACAAAGATTAGCCTGCCTCTGTATCAGCTGTCTTTTGGGAGATGTTGCTGCTGCTGTTGCTGTTGTAGGCAATACACCTACCCAGTGGGCTGTCACAGTCATGTAATCCTTAGTTTGACCTGTCCCACTTGTCCACATATCAGTGGTCAAGTGGACAGTGGGTACAACGGCATTTCTGAGGACATTAATAAGTTATTTTTTAATGTCCTTGTACAGACTTGGAATTGCTGTTCTAGCGAAGTGGAATCTAGAAGGTATCTGGTAGCGAGGACACAGGACCTCAATTAACTGTTGAAAACCCACTACAGTAATGGCGGATACTAGAAGCACATCAAATACCAGCAGAGCTGTTATGGCGTCAGTAATCCACTGTGCAACTGGATGATTGCTGTCATACTTGTTTGCCCTTGTAAACTATTGTTTGACAGTTAATTGTTATTTGGAGGATACACTACAAGTAGTCTTCCTCCTGGTCCCCTTCTGGGATGAAGATCCACTCACAGCAACAGCAGTAGCAACAGGCATAGTCATCAAGGATCCTTCTGAGGAATCACAGATAGGAGAGGAGTCAATCATACTTCGAATAACAACATTGGATGCAGTAGGACTACTCCCGATGATGAATAAGGATGTTGATGATGTAGTTGTTGGTGGTGGAGATCGAAGGTGCTTGGATCACACAGAGAGGGAGCCGGTAGGTGACACTGGACGTGTTACGTTTTGAGTTTTGGAACTTGGCGACATACACTTTGATATTTGATGAATGCGCTCCAAGTGATGTAACAAGGAGTAGGTTCCTAGGTGGTTTAGGTCCCTCCCTCAATTCACTTTTGCTTGGCAATGTTTACATATGGCTTGACAACTGTTGTCCTGATTGGGGTGGAAATAATTCAACACGTGAGAAGTGGATTTTTTTGTCTTTTGCCCCGGCATGACAACAATGGGCTTTGGCTTTTTCAATCCATGAGCAACAGCTGTTGCATTACTTACACAAAGGACATCCTCGGCATCAACATCCTCATCACCAACATCTTCATCATCAACATCCTCATCATCCTTAGCGCCTTCAACTACCAAAATATCCTCCTACTCCATGTGCAATTCCACAGAAGCATCCTCACTAACTACGTCTGCAAGATGTTGACTGCCCTTCCCCACATTTACAGAGGGCACACAAATGTTGGAACTTGGAGGATCCTCCAGTACACTAGTATTTAGGTCTGGCTCACACATGGCAACCGCGAACACACTTAAACTCTCCTCGGGTATTTGTGATTTAGATTTCTCAGGACACACAGTTGTTTTTTCTAGAGCTGTCTTACTCTTCTTACCAACTTAATTTTTTTTAATGGCACCACCACTACTATTACTACAAGCACAAGGGCTATCAGTACCAGCAGTCATCATAAATAAAGGCCAAGGCCTTATCTTTTCCTTGTCACTTTGTGTAGTAAATGGCATATTGCCAATTTTTTGTTTATCTAAAGGCAACTTGCCTTTCGATTTTTTTTTCTTTACTACAGTAAAAGTAGCTTTATCACATCTATGGTGTGACTTAAGCCCTGGGGCATGGGCCTTCATAGAGGAGGAGGAAGATGACGGCCTTGCATCATCATGATGACTGCTGGTGGCAGCTACTACATGTGGTTCTTTGCATTGTTCTCCTGTCATATGACAGCCCTCCATATTATCTGTGGTTTTGAAACATTGTCACAAGCACCAATAGTGTAGCCAAGGTGCGGTTACAAAATTCACTCATGTGCAGTTGGGCACACACAGAAACAAAATAAACAAAAGACACAATTTTTATTTTTTGGGGGGTCCAGAACTTGGGCCCAGAGCACAGATTGATGATGACTGGAGTCGGGCAGCACTAGGTTGCAACTTGCATTGCTGGCTTTATCTTGTTCTTGTGCAGCTAAGCCTAACACGCACACACACACAAATCAAAATTAGAGCAAAATAAATACACTATATGTTTTATTTTTTTTGGGGGGTCCAGAACTTGGGCCCAGAGCATAGATTGATGACGACTGGAGTCGGGCAGCACTATGTTGCAACTTGCGTTGCTGTATCTTGTGCGGCTAAGCCTAACACGCATACACAGAAAAAATATAAAAAGACAATATTTTTTTTTTTTCAGGTCCAGAACTTGGGCCCACATAGACGCTGCAAACAGCACAGCACCAGCCTGGATGGATCAGCACCAGCCCAGATGGACACAGCAGACAGCACAGTAGTGACAGCAGATGGATCAGCAGTGCACCAGCCCAGGACACAGCAGACAGCACAGCACCAGCACAGGTAAGTACTACCTCTCCCAGCCCTACACTATCCACCCTCCCTGTTCAGTCTCCACAGCCAGAGTGAAATGGTGGCCGCCACGTGGTCCCTTATATACATAGAGATGAAAGCTTGCGAGCCACAAGATTTTGTCTCTATGGTTTTGCCGCGGTTTGACATCCGGGGTCAGCGGGGGAACCGAACGCACGTTCGGTTCTCACCCCAGATCTCAAATTCAGGTGGGTTCAGATCTCTGAGAACTGGACCCGCTCATCTCTAGTTTCAACCCTGCTGGGTCTTTGTCAAGGCACAGGTAGATGTGCTCAGGTGGTCACTAATATGCTTCCAGAGCTCTGTTATGCTTACTGTTATGCATACTTCAGGAATTAATTAACACATGTTCCTTGATGGGTTGAATAAAGGAACCTTTATATCTAGAGATAAATACAGTTTTCAAACAAAATGCTATCTAATATAGGTATGACTTTACACATTTTTTAAACATTCGAGGGGATAAGAAACAAGCAATGAAAATCTCTACAAGAACCATTTTAATTCAAAGTCAGAGTTAATTTCCTTAGGACTAAGGCTACCCAATTCAAAGATCTAGTGCATTTCAGCTTGTGCTAAAGCCATCTCCATATTTTTATGTCTGCAATTCTACTTAATCTATTATGTCATTGATAGGACAGGAATGATGTATCTTCAAATGTGCAGACATACAGTGGTTTTCTACCCCATTTTTTATGTGATATGTTCACTCATTCTCACCTCAAAGGGTCTGCTTATTTTGCCTCTGTATTGTTTTAAGCATTTGCACTGCAATAGATATAGAATATTACTACTATTACATGTTACAAATTGCTTTATTTTATATTTCTTTTTGTTGGACTTGGACACAATTTTTTTTACATTTTGTTAGCCTCGGTGCTTCGGCAATTTAATAAAGAAAAAACAAAAACTGTTTTACTGAGATAAAAAAGATTTCCTAAAACATATAAATTCTGCTAATTTTGATAAGGAGAATATTTCTACTCCAAATTCAAATATGCTACAAAGGGAGGAAATTTCCATTCACAAGGAAAATAATATGGATAAAATGAGGTATAAAAAATATATTTTATACCAGAAACAGCTTATAGAAAATATAGAAAGGTGTCTGGAGAGCTTCGTAGGAAAAATCTTGAGTTTAGCCAGAGAAAAAAAAATGAAAAATAGAAAATATCTTTTCAAAACATATGAGAGATCAGAATATCACACTACAGAATATTGTATAGACAAGTGTCAGATTAAATTAATTTTCAAACATTCCAATGTACAATAGGTTTGATCTCCTCAGAAACAACAATAATAAGTATGATTTGGGGAATGAAAGGAGAAAAAAAAATTCAGAGAGGAGAAACACTGGATACCCTCCAAGGGATTTCCAGAAAAGATATTGAACAATAAACAAACAATTGAAAAAAATGTGGAAATGGGGTAGAGGTTTAACTAAAAAATGTAGTAATAATAAAAAGAAAATTAGAAGTCACATAATTTAGATGAGATTAAGGGGTATATTTACTAACGTGAGAGTTTTAGAAGTGGAGATGTTGCCCATAGCAACCAATCAGATTCTAGCTATTATCTTCTAGAAGGTACAAGATAAATGTTAACAGAATCTGATTGGTTGCTATGGGCAGCATCTCCACTTCTAAAAACCTTCAGTTTAGTAAATATACCCCTAATGTATTTAACATTAGTATGTATATCTTAACTGAGGAAGAAAAAATGTCTAAAGGTCTAAAATTTTCATCTACAAACCACATGAAACCTATTGCTATATTTAGGGATGTACAAAAAATATTGCTCAAAAAAATGTTTCACAATGAAAATATGAAAGATAATGACATTTTGTAAATCAGAAAAGAAAAAAAATGCACATATATTTCAGTAAATGTTTGGGGATTTTTTGAGGATACTTATGGGAAGTTAGTGGCAGACAATTTTGAAATAATAAATAGTTATAAAGATAAAGAAATCAATATGCACCCCTAAATATGACTAACACTGAAAGAAAGGCTGTGAAAAGTTTAAGAGATAATCAAGCCATCACAATAAAGCCCGCCGATAAAGGTGTTGGGGTTGTAGTCCTGAACATGGAAGATTATGAAAACAAAATCAGAGATCTATTGTTGGATATAGAAACATATACACTTCTAAAAAAATCTTAATGAAAATATTAAAAAAAGGTTATTTGATTTGGTGGATTATTATCATGAAAAAGGTGACTTAGCTGACAAAGAAATTGAATTTATTACATTTATCGATCCCGTAATACCCTTCATATATGGTTTGCCAAAATTCCATTAGAATGTCAATAATCCACCATTGAGACCAATTGTAGCAGGCAAATCTGTCCCAAGTAAGTAAACATTATTTGCAGCCCTTAGCATGTAAAGGGAGAGCATATTTGAAGAACACCAGAGACACTATTAAAAAATTGGATAATTTGCCTGGTTCGCCCCCACCACAACTCTTTGAAGGCTCCAATTGGAGACGGATCTAAGTCATGCTAACTCACTAGCCTCCCAACTACTGATACCTTCCAAATCCAGATCTCCCCACATTGGTTTACATCCTGTTCTTAATTTTACGTGCCAGACCTGGGACTACTGTACCCGCAACTTCAAACTCCTCTCGTCTCCCTCTTCCCTTACCCCTTTATGGGATAATCCTGCTTTTCCACCTGGCCAATCCTTGTTCGTCCCTGGGTTAGTAGTAATATACATTTTGCTATAGATGTTTTGGATAATGGTATATGTATATCGCTACCGGATATTATAACTAAATTAAATTTTCCTGAGGTAAACCCATTTATATGCTTTCAAATAAGACATTTTATGACCTCTCTAACTAGCCCTATACCACTTTGTTCTTTGTCAGACCTATAAACTCTATGTTATTGCAGTCCTCTAGCTAAAAGCATTATATCTCCCACTTATTCTCTCCTTCTTTCATATGGGCAGTCTCCTTCCTCATCATTTGTGCTTCAGTGGGAAAGAGACATGGATCTTCCACCTGATGAACAAGCTTGGTCTGATATTTATATTTCTGTTTCAAAGACCCTATAGAGGGGTTGTAATGCCACAGCCGGGGCACACACTTCATGTGGTTCCCTGGCCAAAGTTCAGGCTGGGGACGCCTCTCCAGGGTACCCCAGGTCAGGGCTGAAGCTCGGAGCTATCCCCCACACCACTGGGCAGTGGGTGCGGTGTTGATAGGTGTTAAAATTAGAATTCGATTATAATTAAACTAATAGTGTAGAACCACAAGTACAAGCATGCTGGGCATTAAGGGCCCACCTTTAGTCCTCCTATAAAAGAAATATTAAAATAAACACAGTACTCACGCACAGTTGACAATACATACTCACACTATATTCACCTTGTCCCCGGTGTTACTTTCTCTTGTCCAGTAAAATCCTGCTATTTGGATAAAAAAATAAAAATACTTACCTAACCCATGGCGCAGGTCGGTCCTCTTGTCCAGTAGCATCTCCGGGCATTACAAAAACATAAACAGCTGTCTCCCAAGCAATACTGGACACAGAAAAGCTGTATGTGTATACACATACAGCTTTTATCTGCAAGTGACAGGATCCATGAGGTTTCAATGCCCACTACTATAAGTGGCAGCTGATTGGCTTTGAGTGACCTGGCTGTAAATCAACAGCCATGCTGCTGTTTGGCTAACAGACAGGCCAATCAGCAGGCTGGCTGTTTATTGACAGCCAAGCCACTAACAGCCAGTCAGCGGCCGGTTTTTATAACCTCATGGTAACTTGCAGAGAAGGGCTGTATGTGTATACACACACAGCTTTTCTGTGTCCGGTATGGCTCTGGAGATTGTGTTTTTTTTTTTTAATGCCCGGGGATGCTACTAGAGAAGAGGGATGGTGAATACTTATTTTTTTTTAAATGCAAACAGTGGGATTCTACTGGACAAGAGGACCGAACACCGGGGACAAGGTAAGTATAGTGTGAGTACTGTATGTATTACATTTGTAATGTCAATGGTGTGTGAGTACTGGGTTTATTTAAATATTTATTTTATAGGAGGACTAGAGGTACCAGAAGGCCCTTACGCTCTGCATGCTGGAAGTTATGGTTCTACAAATAATGCATGTTGGGTAGACTTGCTGGGACCTAATGTAAAAGACAATATTAGTTTAATTATAACATTTATCAACCTGCACCCACTGCCCAGGGATGTGGGGGATAGCTCTGATGTGGGGTACCCTGGAGAGGGAGCCTTTTGTTTGGGGAGCCCCACCTCAAAGTGATCCCCAGCCTGGGCTAACTAGTTGGGGGTGCAAATGCTTTGGCTGGGGGACCCCATGAAGGGTGTCCCCTGGCTGCGGCATTACACCCCCACTCGTGGAGCCCCATATTTTTGCAACCAGGGCCATCTCAAAGACCCTGGGGTGGATATGCTTTTGGGGGAAGACCCCATACAGTTTTAAAAAAAAATGTAACCCTTTATTTGCTTGCTAACAGTCAGAAACATGCACAGATCATACTGATCTCTGTATGTTTCAGTTAAATACACAGATCTGGAGGCATTACTTGAAAAGAGCATTTTGGTGTGAGTGCATATTTTATACAGTATGTGACTTTGACAACACGATTCTTGGTAAATTTGCGATTTCTATTATTTCCTATGGAAATTACTTGCAAGCTGGTTTAATTATGCATTTTGTCATATTTTTGTATTCGCACATGTTTGACTGTTTGATTCCTGCTAGCTCGCACGTATTTGGCGTTAGTAAATTTTGCAAGTTAGAAAAACAGGTTAAACACGCACAAGAATGCAATCTTGACCAAACAAGAATCTTAGTAAATTTATTTCTAGGTATCTAATACATATAATCAAGCACAAAATACAATAGCCAAGAAAATTCACTGTATACATAACAGTAAGAGGTCAGAAACTTTATATTTGGACAATAAAGTCATTGGGCGATAGCCAAAAAAAAGAAAAAGAGTGCGGATACAATGAATACAGTATGTCATTATACAAATATGAAGATAGCATATTAGCAGAATATAGATGTATATCTCAACATAGAATGAAATGAATAGAAAGCTAACAGAGGAAAGATGAAGAAAGTAGAAAAAGACGCAATCAAGGAAGGAAGGGGTGAGATGGAGGGAAAGGGATATCTCCCAGGATCCAAATGACTAAAAGGCAGGTGTCAGACCATCAAAAAAGGTGTAAAATCTACGATGTGTCTATAAGGGATTTATTCCTATCAGATTTGCATAATTCCAAATAGCTAAACCACAACATCGAATAGTTTCTAAACTTATCAGCAGAAGAACTGATAATATCTTCCATTGAACTATATACTTCCACCCTTTGAATCCAATCAACAAGTGCTGGGTGGGAAATAGACTTCCATCATTCAGGAATTACAGCCTTGGCTATACTGTTGAGATATTTTAAAAGTGATTTTTTTTATTTTTTAAAAGTGATCATATCGTTATCATTCATATTGTGCATTTTTAGGTGCCTTCCAATCCACCAATGACCTGCAATGCACGGGCACGTATGGACAATAACCATATCGTCCATCGACCATGCATGCAGGCCAACCTGGTCGATATCGACCAGGTTACATAGGGACCCGCGGTCATTGATCACAGGTTGCTGGCCCATCATTGGTGGGTTGGTGTTGTGTTGGATGATCGATATCAATCATCCAGCACTCCGGGAAGGTGCAGGGACATCGTTCAGTGATATCGTTATCGCTGACAGTCATCCCGTGTGTACACACCATTATAGAAATTATTTTTAAAAAAGGTTAGCTCAGCACAGGTTTGAAATTCCTTCATAAAACTGGCAAGGGATACCAGAGAATTCATGATAATCGCTAAAAGATCATCAGTGAAGACGGCTAGTTTATGTTCCAAGCCCCATACCCATAGGCAAGAGATATTTGGGTTTGCCTACATAGCCTGCACTAGAGCTTTCATGCATAACACAAACACCAACAGAAACAGTGGGCATCCCTGCCTCATCCTGTTAGAGATCTGAACAGGATCATGTATTAACACACCTCACTAATGCAGTTGAATACCTTTTAAGCATCAGTTGAAAAAATCATAGAGTGGGCAGGTTATTGGACCACTAGATGGATTAAGTCAATCATTTTGGTAGTTTTGTCTTGGGCCTCATGACCCAAGACAAAACCCACATGATTCATGTGGATTAGTGCTGGTACAAGTACCTTTAATCTGTTTGTAATGAGTCTTGCATATTTAAGTATATTTTGAGGAGGGAAATAGGCCTATAGTTAGGGCAAGGAGAAGGGCCCTTCCCTTCCTTGGAGATTTGGGCTTCTAAAGATTGGGCAGAAAAATTATCTTTATTTAAAATTGCATTAAATGCTCAGCACATCAGGGGCATTAAGGTGTCATAAACCCATCTGGAACAGGACATTTCCGAGACGAGGAGGCCTTAATCATCTCCTCAAGTTCATCCAGTGTAAAGGGCCTATCCAGAGCAAGAGTATCCTCCTCTAACAAGGTGGGGAATCCAATGCTTGAAAGAGAAGCTGTGAGCTACTTGGCCCCCACCCCATTGGTTGACTGCCAGGTTATAAAGCCCAGCGTAATATGAATGGAATGCTCCTGATCTTAGAAATCAGTTGGCATTCCTGGCCTGTATCATCCATTATAGACTGTATATGCATAGAATCTTGTTGTGCCTGGAGTGCCCTTACCAGCATCTTATTTCGTTTGTTCCCCCATTGAAAAAATCAGCTCCTACACATACAATGGTCTAGTTTAAGTTTATCAGACAGGAGCTTATTTAAGGACCTTCTAGCATAAGTGAGCTCTACAAGGACATCCCTGGACATGGAGGACTTATGAACTATCTCCAATGCCTGAATCTTCTGTAAGAACCCCAAACTTCTGCTCCTCCTTCTGTTTTTTTCATGTAGGAGCCAAGCCCCTAATTACACATTTATGTGCCTCCCAAACCATAATTTTGTACATGTTGGGGTTATTTTTAAGAGAAATATAATCATCAATACACTGCTTTAGTTGGTCCTTACAAAAGGAGGACCACATAAAAATCCTGTAAGGCATACAGGAGCATGATCTTACAAATCTCTACCTCACAGATAGTGTGCTGCTGTTTGTGCTCTATGAACAGTCTATCCTGGAGTAAACATTATGGGGGTAGGAAAAGAAAGTGTAGTCATGATCTGTGGGATGTTGTAATCTCCATGTATCGACTAGTTGGAGTCCAAGAAATAGGCATCAGACTTTATTATGCTGTTTATAAGAATGGTTGGGGGATATAGACGATGAGTCAAACAAACGGTTTAGTAGCCAAATAAAATCCCCACCCACCACTACAAGAATGGTTTGAGATTATTTACCTGCTTGATTTGGGCAAAAAATTGGCAGTATAGGGGCCAGTGACCAACAACAGGTAAAAAACTATATATATATATATATATATATATATATATATATATGTATATATCATCAAACATATATATAAATAAAAACATCAGTAAGTGAGAGATAAAGAACATATATGTTAGGATCTGCAGTTTCCAGCCTGAGGCACAGCATTAATTACTGCCTGTCTGTGTGTGCAGCATCAGGTGCACATTGATTGATTCTTCTGTCTGAACACAGCACAGGTGCTCAATAATCTGTCATTAAGGGAGACCTGCTTTGATTGGACTTTGTCTCTATTAAATTTCAGCCAGCCCAGCACTCCATGCTGGTGATAGAAGTTTTTTCGCACTTCCAGTTCCTGTCTCCTGCATGTCAGTCGAGTTCCTGAGTCAGTCTAGCTGTGTTTCATGTGTGCCATTATTCCATCCAGGCGGCACCTGCATCTCGTCCACACATGCTGCTTATAACATTTGGGCAGCACGGAGCATTTCCTATGCCAGAAGCATCTGTCATCATCCAGTGACTTGTGTCAATCTGGCGGCACCAGTCACAGTTTAGCGTCCCAGGTGCACAATCTAACACACTGTTGCCAGTGTCATCCCGGTGGCACTGGTAGCTACTCTGCATTCCAGGTGCGCTATTAAGCACACCTTCGCCAGTGTCATCTCGGTGGCATTGGTAGCGGCTCCACGTTCTTGTTGCATACCTCACCTGAGTCTCATGCAGCCCAAAGGCTGCTTCACATCACCAGTCCCTTGGCCATGACTATAAAGGCCACAACCAGCCCTCAAGGCTTCTCCAACAGCCCAAAGACTGCTTCACATCACCAGTACCTTGGCCACAACTATAAAGCCCACAACCAGACCTCAATGCTGCTCCAACAACCCAAAGGCTGCTTCACATCACCAGTCCCTTGGCCACGACTATAAAGGCCACAACCAGACCTCAAGGCTGCTCCAACAGCCCAAAGGCTGCTTCACATCACCAATCCCTTGGTCACGACTATAAAGGCCACAAGCAGACCTCAAGGCTGCTCCAGCAGCCCTCAGGCTGCATCTCACCACCAGGCCTCTAGCCACAATGAGCCAAAGGGCCTGATTCAGACCCGCTCGCAAGCGGGTCGATGGTGGGCCAGTGCGCATGTGTGAGCCACGAAGCAAGCGCAAAAAACACTTGCTCCGGCGCTCACATCCAAAAGGGGTGGCTGTCAATGTTGATCGAGAGCTCGCCCCATTTGGAAGGCAGGGAGGGGGGGTGGCTGGGCAAACAGAGGCGTTCCTGCAGGAACGCCTGCCGTTTGTGGGCGGCCCTACTGTATTGAATGCCCATTTGATGGCTAAAAGTTCTCGGTTCCCCACATCATAATTCCTCTCTGTGGACTGGAACTTTTGTGAGAAAAAGGCACACAGGTGTAATTTATTGTCCCTTGGGTCCTTTTGAGAAAGTATGGCTCCCACTCCTACCTCGGAAGTGTCCACCTCCACAATAAAAGGAAGGTCCGGATTGGGATGACGGAGAACAGGAGCACACACAAAGGCTGACTATAGCTGATTAAATACCTGTACCACTTTGGGAGGCCAATTACAAACATCCACCCCTTTCTTGGTTAAGTGCACGATGGGAGAAAGAATAGTGGAGAATGATTTAATGAATCGATGATAATAATTGGAGAACCCCAGAAATCACTCTATGGCCTTCAGAGATGAGGGTTGCTCCCAATCTAAGACCACCTTCACCTTATTTGGGTCCATGGAGAATCCCCGAGAAGAGATGATGTAGCCCAAAACAGATATCTCCTCCACTTCGAACTCACATTTCTCCAATTTGGCATACAAATTATTCTCCAAGAGTCTTCACAGTATTCGTCTCACGTGGATCCTGTGTTGTTCCATGGATTTGGAGAAAATGAGGATGTCATCCAAATATACAACTGCGAAGACTCCAAGGAAATCTCTCAAGATGTCATTAATGAAGTCCTGGAAGATGGCTGGGGCATTGGACAACCCGAACGGCAAGACCAGATACTCAAAATGCCCTGAATAAGTATTGAATGCCGTCTTCCATTCATCACCTTCATGAATACGGATGAGATTAAAACCTCCACGTAAATCAATCTTAGAGAATATCGATGCATCCCATAGTTGGTCAAACAAAAAAAAGAGATTAATGGCAGCGGGTAGGCATTCTTTATGGTGATCTTGTTTAGACCACGGAAGTCTATGCAAGGCCTGAGGGATCCATCCTTCTTTTGGACAAAGAAAAAAATGGAGCCTACCGGAGACTTGGATGGTCATATGAACCCTTTCTCCAGGGCATCCTCAATATACTCTTGCATAGCCTTACTTTGGGAACCAACAAGGCATAGAGCTTACCCTTTGGGAGTCTGGTATCAGGAAGCAGATCGATGGTACAATCATAGGACCGATGAAGTGGTAGAACATCAGCTTTTTTCTTGGAAAAAACCTCTGCCAGATCACAATAGGGAGCAAGAAACATGGAGGTTTCTGTAGAAACAACTGCAGCCAGATGAACAGGACGAGAGAGACAGTGTGTAAAGCAGGAGGAACCCCACTGTAGAATCTCCCCAGTCTGCCACTGGATAACTGGGTTGTGTTTTTTCAACCATGGTAGACCCAAAACAACGGGAGCCATTGGACATTGGAGAAGAAGAAATGACAGTTCTTCCTGATAGAGCACTCCCATGGTCAATTGTATAGGTGATGTCCGGAAGGTGATGGGGACTGAAGAGAGGCTCCTGCCATCAAGACCAACTATGGCAAGTGGGTTATCTAGAGTTTCAGGAGCAAGTCCCAAAGTCTCGAAGAAGGCCTGGTCCATAAAATTCTCTGCGGCCCCACTATCTATAAAAGCAGAGACTCAACTTTGACCAACAGAGGAGTTGAGCAAAGTGGGGAATAGGACAGAGTTCCTAGGAGAGATAGATGCAAGGCCTAGATGTAGCTATCCACTACCATCTAGACCATGCCTTTTCCCGATTTGACAGGACAGAGTGGAAACATATGTCTTTTTGCTCCACAATACAAGCAAAGCCCTAGTGCATGCCTCCTCCATTTCTCCTGGACAGGAAGACAGAAAGCTCCCCACTGCATCGGTTTATCCTGTACCAAAGAAGGATCCCAAGGCGGAGAATGGGAAGCTTGCAGACTCCTCTCCAGCCTGCGCTCCTGGAGATGTCAGTCAATGCGTATGGATAGACCCATTAACTCATCCAAGGTACCTGTAGGGGAATATTGAAGCAGGAGGTCTTTGATCTGATCCGACAGACCCAAACAGAATTGGCTTCGCATAATGGGGTCATTCCACTCAGTGTCCACGGCCCATTTCCGGAATTCTGTGTAATAATCCTCCACCACCCGGTTCTCCTGTCTCAGACACCATAGGCCTTACAGTCTGAAGGTGGGGGACTTAGTTTGGCTGTCCGCCAAGAACATAAATCTGCACCAAAGATCACAAAAATTGGTACCCAAATTCATCGGTCCATTCAGAATCATTGCCCAAGTAAACCCTGTGGCATTCCATTTAAAGTTACCCCAGTCTCTCAGAATCAATAATACATTCCACTGTTCTCTTTTAAAACTGTTTTTCTTTTCCACCAGATATTCCCTCAGATGTTTGATCAGACC
This sequence comes from Taudactylus pleione, assembly GCA_031769625.1. NCBI lineage: Eukaryota > Metazoa > Chordata > Amphibia > Anura > Myobatrachidae > Taudactylus > Taudactylus pleione. Next base: position 389,933 of record JAUIMM010000329.1, on the reverse strand, counting down.
ACCATCAGTTCTTGTTCAGGGATGATGAGAGTTTGTCATGGAAAAGAGACTGGACTCTAGAATTTCCAGAGGCAGTCTCCAGTTTCTTGTTCACTGGAAAGGATACGGCCCGGAGGAGCGCTCCTGGATTCTGGAAAAGTCATTACATGCTCCTATCCTGAGGAAAAGATTTTTTGAGGACTCTCCAAACAAACTGGGGTTTAGGGGTTCCTTAACCCCTCGTCAAGGATCTGCAATTTCCAGCCTGAGGCACAGTATTAATTACTGCCTGTCTGTGTGTGCAGCATCAGATGCACATTGATTCATTCTTCTGTCTGAACACAGCCCAGGTGCTCAATAATCATCATTAAGGGAGACCTGCTTTGATTGGACTCTGTCTCTGTTAAATTCCAGCCAGCCCAGCACTCCATGCTGGTGATAGAAGTTTTTACGTACTTCCGGTTCCTGTCTCCTGCATGTCAGTCGAGTTCCTGAGTAAGTCTAGCTGTGTTTCATGTGTGCCGTTATTCCATCCAGATGGCTCCACCTGTATCTCATCCACACATGCTGCTTATACCATCTGAGCAGCTCGGAGCGCTTCCTACGCCAGAAGCATCTGTCATTATCCGGTGACTTGTGTCAACCCGGCGGCACCAGTCACAGTTTAGCGTTCCAGGTGCGCAATCTAGCACACCATTGCCAGTGTCATACCAGCGGCGCTGGTAGCTACTCTGTGTTCCAAGTGCGCAACCTAGCACATCGTCGCCAGTGTCATCCCGGTGGTGCTAGTAGCAGCTTTGTGTTCCACGTACGCAACCCAGCACACTGTTGCCAGTGTCATCCCAGTGGCGCTGGTAGCAGCTCTGCGTTCCAGGTGCGCAATTTAGCACACCGTCGCCAGTGTCATCCCGGTGGCACTGGTAGCAACTCTGTGTTCCAGGTGTGCTATTAAGCACACTGTCGCCAGTGGCATCTCGGCGACACTGGTAGCAGCTCCACGTTCTTACTGCATATCTCACCTGTCTCATCAGCCCTAAGGCTGCTTCACATCACCAGTCCCTTGGCCACGACTATAAAGGCAACAACCAGCCCTCAAGGTTGCTCCAACATCCCAAAGGCTGCTTCACATCACCAGTCCCTTGGCCAATACTATAAAGGCCACAACCAGACCTCAAGGCTGCTCCAAAAAACCTGTACCATCTCTGTAAGCCTTGTGGCCTCAATTAGTCCAATGCAAAATCCAACCTCAAGACTGGCACTATTTCTGACCAGACTACAATCAGAGGACAGTTCAGATAGTAGGGCTCACACAGAACAGCCAGAGGGTAGTATGAGAATTAAAAACCACATATTTATCCACCTTTAGTTGTCATCAGGTATAGCTACAGGCTGCCCCTGCTTGTGGCGTCTGAAACCCTGCACCTGTTGAAAGGCTCCGTCATGTAGAGAATTTTTCTGGGGCTGAGGCACAATAAGAGTATCAGCCAAATTCTGAAGCATTGGTGTTGTTAAGTCCAAGGCAGAGCAAATGGTGTTGAGGTCAGATGGATCCCGGAGCACAGCAGACTTGTCATTATGTATTGATTGAATGCTGAAAAAAAACAAACAATTTATATTTTTTGTCACTGGAACATAAAGCTTCAGTTAAAGGCTCTAGTAGTCGATGTTGCTGGAGGGTGTGCCAGGATAGATCCTGAAAAATCTGTACACAGTAATCATTAAATTTCAGCCTCTCTAAGTTACGCAGTTTATGCAGGATCTCCTACTTCTGGCTATAATAGTGCAACCTACAAATAATGGCCCTCATTCAGAGCCGTTCGCTATTTGCGTTCGTTCGTTCAAAAACAAGGGGTGGCTATTCAAATGATCCGTTCGCACATTGCAGTCTGTTCACACCTCTAAGTCTGAATGAGCGAGCAAAACATACGCTTGTTTATTTGTTAAAAATGCCCCCTGGCCGCTCGCACCATACGTCATGTCCGCTATTTATTAGATTAATTGAGTACATCGAACAGGATATGAACTGCTCGCTATTCTTGGGGTTGGTTTTTCCAACGCTATTTTGCGAGCAGTTCTGAGTTAAAAAAAACCAAGTGACGTGGTCAATGACGCTGCTGTATTAATTATGCACACCCATAAAACGCCCGTTTTGACCTTTAAGCACGCCTGCGTTCTGATCTCCACTCCCCGTTTTCAAGCACCTTCCCCTGTTACCACCCACATACGCCTCATTCTGTCACTCAAAATAGCAGGCACTCGCTATATTGCGTACAAACGATTTTCAGCCGCACTGACTGGTTCGCGCATGCGTACTAAAAACCGTACGCATGCGCAGATGTGCGAACATCGCTCGGAACGAGCGTACTGCCGCTAGCGAGTGGCTCTGAATGAGGGCCTATGTCTCATGGTTTATCAGTAGAATCCCCACATGGCTTTAATGCTCTATGTGCTCTATCAAATATGATGAGGGCACTGGGTTCAATGCTCAATATTTTGTTGAAAATCTTGGCTAGCACATCAATCAGACCTTGTGTACGAATATCTTCAGGAATAGCCGTAAAGTTTTTTCAAAGACCTCTTTGAGCATTGCCTTAACTTGAGCATGTACAGATTCCTGTAAGCTTTGTAAATCCTCAATCATGGCCCTCTTGCCATCTTCCAGATTCACTAGCCTGGTTGTCAATTCAGAGATGTCATCCTGGAGAACAGCTACATCCTTACAGATTGTCTCCTGGAGTTTAACTATCAGCAACTCAAAATCCCACATAGGGGTGAGATCCTAAGAAGAAAGGACTCTCACAAGGCGCTGAAAGAGTCAATTAAACTAGCAGCTGTGTGGAGAAGTGTCAGGTCTCCCAGTATTCTCAAAGAGAAAAAGATACAAATAGAATGACACAGTGCTTATAATAGCAATATGGACAATAAACAGTGATCCAGAGTTAACTTATTTAATATGAATTACACATTAAAAACTGGAAATAATCTTTTAAAAAATAGCAGCTAGATTCAACATACAATCACACATATACCGACAATACAACAATCAGTGAGAATCTGAACAAAGATCATATATTTAAATCCAATGTGCAACTATCTCAATAGGGGTCTCCAAATGGGCCCGATGTAATATCCCAAACTCCAATAGGGCTAGATATTGATAATTTATGTGCCGGCACAATCAAAAGGTCTGATAATGACCTGTATAGAAAGCTCACCCTTGAGGAGGAGTCCCGCAAAGGAAGGTGGATGATGAGTAGTGCAGACTGTGATAATCCTTATAAATCCAATGGGGAATGTTCCACAAGTGGTCACCAACTCCGATAGTGACTGATATTCGCCCACCTGTAGATGTAAGAGTACCTGTGTATGTGCTCACCCTTGAGGAGGAATCCCGCAATAAGGAGAAAGTTATTAATGGAGCAAACTATGATGTTCCTTATGGATCCGATGGAGATTGATCCACAGGCGGCCACAGGCTCCAATGGTAGCTGATGCTCACACACCTGTGTGGTGTGTAGCGGTGAAGCACGGGGTGGCCCGCCGTATTGGAATAGGCTCCAGCCGGGTGTCCGAGTGTCACCTCGAGTAAGAAGTAATCAGGCAACTCAGCATGCCAGTCTCCGGGCTCCCGCCGGGCGTCCGACTCCAGCCGGGCGTCCGGCTAACATGAAGTGAATGAAGGGTCCGTGAGCAATAGGCAGGGACAGCCTGGGAAGGTGCCGCTGTGGATGATGAAGTCAGATAGTTGAATCCAAGCTGATGAGGTGAGAGAGCAGCAATACCTGACGAGTTTCCCCGTGGCTCCGCCCACGGCTTCGTCAGAGGTTAGGGCCTCTCTCTCAAAGCAAATGTATATATAGTGTGCTTCCCATTCAATTAATACTTGCAGCTGTTACAATTTAACCATTGAGGGCAATACACACAACGAATAACTTAGCATCATATATGAGTCCACAGCAATGAGACTATTGGGCAATTGTAATAGAAGGCAATCTACTGTCTAAACAAACCAATATTTAAAAATATGTATAAATAAATAAATAACACTAGAGATCTATTGGATTTGAATAAATCGGAGTTGGTGACCGCTTGTGGAACATTCCCCATTGGATTTATAAGGATTATCACAGTCTGCACTACTCATCATCCACCTTCCTTTGCGGGACTCCTCCTCAAGGGTGAGCTTTCTATACAGGTCATTATCAGACCTTTTGATTGTGCCGGCACATAAATTATCAATATCTAGCCCTATTGGAGTTTGGGATATTACATCGGGCCCATTTGGAGACCCCTATTGAGATAGTTGCACATTGGATTTAAATATATGATCTTTGTTCAGATTCTCACTGATTGTTGTATTGTCGGTATATGTGTGATTGTATGTTGAATCTAGCTGCTATTTTTTAAAAGATTATTTCCAGTTTTTAATGTGTAATTCATATTAAATAATTTATCTCTGGATCACTGTTTATTGTCCATATTGTTATTGTAAGCGCTGTGTCATTCTATTTATAGGGGTGAGATCCTGTTTAGTTGGTAAAGATTTATGGAGCTGTATGATGGCTGAGAGGTTAGGGGTCTCTGTCTGGACATTGCTAGTTGAGTCCCCACTCTGGGAAGGACCCGATGAGGGAGATGATCCTGGTTAGGTAGGCTGTGATGAAGTATCCATACTGTAGCCACTGAAGATGACACAGGAGACCTCAGAAATAAATGTAGAGTAGGTCAGAGTTGAGATAAGATCACTGTGGTTTTGGAGTGTCCATTTTAGAGGATCCCTTTTTGTTCTTACTCATGGAAAGCAGGGATGATAAAAAAGTTTAACAGTGTGGGAAATTGCTAGAGTTATTGTAGTGAGGTATAGACATAAAGGGGTTTTGAGGAATACATGTGCCATCGCTGGTCACACACCCCCAGAAGAACTCTAAGTGACCATAAACACCAGCATCATTAGATCAGAAGGGCTAACAGAATTATGGGAAGATCCAAGGGTCCCCAATTGCTCAAGGTAGCAGGGCAGTAATAATCAGTAGGTCAAACATATTCAATCCAGATCCAAAGTAGGGGCAGGCAAATAGCTATATAGTAATCAATACAATATATTCATCCCACGCTGGGATTCACAAAGATTTTACGGCTGCACCTCTTAGTGGTACCTCTGTTAGTGGGTACTAAATAATCAACATACACCAAAAACACTAGAGTGATGCACCTTAGTCCACATAAATCTTTAGTTCACACCATGAAAAGGTCTTTCAGTGATCTTATTTCAGGAATAACCAATGTTTCACACCACTTCTTTCACAATTGACTCCCAATTGTGGATTGATACTGTTCTGGAAAACACCCGCTCACCAAAGAATCACCCAACACAAATGGCCCAATGGCCATGTATTACTATAATTCCATAACATTTATTGTTAATTTCTTTCAAATTGCTAACATTTAAAGAGCACAAGAGCCAAAAAGGTGCCACCTATGAGAGACAAATGTATTGACCCACCATCACCGAAAGGTGTGACCTCAAATGGTGAGGTCCACTCAAGTGGTAACTTTAATTGGACATGTATCTGACAACCCAATGTGTTTCGTCCTTCGCAGAGGACTTCTTCAGGGGTAATGTCTTAAATGGGTGACAATAATAACAACAAAAATTTGTATCAATTAATGGATGGTCATTTTTAGAAATAAACAATCTGTTGATACTAATACATTTCAATATTAGGGATGTGCAGGCTCGGTTCTACTCGGTTCCGTTCGTTTTTTTTTACCGAATCTTATTGGCTATCCAAAACTCGTGACAGCTGAAACCCAATAAGATTCGGTAAAAAAAAACGAACGGAACCGAGTAGAACCGAGCCTGCACATCCCTATTCAATATACATACCAATGTTCTTATATTGGCTCAAAAATGTTATCTACTGTATTTCCACTGAGTGTAATTAAAACAAACCAAAATATAACCTAAAATACAATATTAATTGTATAATAATCTAATATATTATAAATAATTAGACATGTCAAGGTCTTATTAACCGGCCACAAATATCTAAAGGTTTTTTTCAAAAGGTGTTTTTACTATGGATGTTCTTTAACAATCAATATGGTACTCCCAATCTTTTAACCAGTACATATCAGAACTGTCCTCTAGAAAAACAGATATTGCTCTACTCCATAATTAGTTCAAAAATCAATAATGATCCCATTATAAATAAATTGTGTGCACAAATCTATAATACATATACATACATTGTATAAACAAGCACATACAGTCAGGTGCATAAATATTGGGACATTGACCGAATTTTCATATTTTGGCCTCTATTCACCACCACAATGGCTTTGAAATGAAACAAACATGATGTGCTTTAATTGCGGACTTTCAGATTTAATTTGAGGGTAATTACATCCAAATCAGGTGAACGGTGTAGGAATTACAACGGTTTCTATATGTGCCCAACAGTGGTGGGTAGGCCCATAACCTTGGCCAAGATTATGCCAAAAACCTCTATTCATTGCAAAAATGTATTTATTTATATATAATCAGTTAATTTGGAGTTGAGCACCTGTACTTCTTTTTTTGTGTATATATCAATTGTCTCCACAGGTAGCACCTCCAGTTAAATATATGTTCAAGGTGTGCAGTCTGAGGCCCACTTCCTATATGAACTCAATCAGTGTATTGCTTTGCACACCTGGAAAGCCTGAGACACTTTCTCTCAGGCTAGCACCCTTATTACATTGGTTAGAGCATAGAGTCTGGCATTGTATTATGCACACCAGTCAGAGGCACAACATAGGTAAGTCCTGCAAATATTTAGACTGTGCAGTGCAGCTTTGATTCATTTTTGGGGCGTGGGTCCCCCTGGATTGCTTTGGTTGATCTGCTTCAGTGCACAGCATTATAACACATTTTTCCTTTATAACACATTTTAACCCTTCACTGTTTGTTTATTATATATGTATTTCACTTTTTATTTTCATTCTTTATATGCAGCCTGGCTGCTCCTAACTATTTCTTTTACACTGCACTTTTCTTGCTATGGCGGTGCTCTGGGGCGGCTTAGCTGGGCTGGTTTGGGGGTGTCCTGTGCTCTGGATCTGAATCTTAGTATGTTAGGGACCTACACGACAGAGGTAACCCGGATGCGGTGGGTAGGCCCATAACCTTGGCAAAGATTATGCCAAAAACCTCTATTCATTGCAAAAATTTATTTATTTATATATAATCAGTTAATTTGGAGTTGACCACCTGTACTTTTTTTGTGAAAAGCTGATTGTAGCAGGTTGGTTGCGTGAGGGAGGGGTAAGAAGTGATTTAAATATATTAAACAGTAACTTCAGGTTAGAGGCTTGGGCAGAAAAGAGATATTAGAAATATGTTTGTTTGGAATTGTCCAGAGCATTACGATAAGGGTGGTAGATAGTCTTATATGTGAGGAAGTCACTTGAAGTACAAGAGTTACGCCACTGATTTTCTAATTTACATGAGACTTTTTGTAGGTGTCATGTTGATTTAGAATGCCACAGTTGATGTCTATGTCTATTTGGAGTGTGAAGGGTACCTGAAGTCACTTCATCGAGGGCTATTTCCCTACCCTCCAAAATGACCCGTTCCATTAGGTACAAAATGTTCTGCTCCAGGACTTCCCACCTAATGTATAATTGCAGTCACCTGTGTTGAACTATGTAATTAATGAGACAGGTGTTTCAGCTTCAACCTTTGGGTTGAAGTTCTCACAGAACTGATATACCCTTCCCTTTTTGTCTACATTTCAGCTCAGGTGTCTGCAATCATAAATTAAAAGGGAAGTCCAGGAGCAGAGCATTTTGTACCTAATGGAATGGGTCATGTTGGAGGGTCTGTATTTCTAGAGTCTGGTTCAGGTGTGATACAGCAGTCTCAGGAGAAGTGAATGTAGAAATTTGTGAGAACAGTTGTCACAGAGAGGAGGATAGTTGTTGAAAATTAATAGCATTAATATTTCTGTGGATTTGAGAAAATGGTTGATTTCAATGTCATTGTGGTTGATGTGATGTAGAGAATGTGCAGGTGATAAGGTTGTGATCTGAGAGAGGGAAATGAGCATTAGTGTATTCAGAAACTGAGCATAGTCTGGTGAATACAAGATCAAGGCAGTGGCCTTCCTGATGAGTAAGGAGTCTGGGCCTAACTAAGACCCGCTTGCGAGCGCTGAGCGCTCGCAAGCGGGTTGATGTTGGCCAAGTGCGCATGCGCACGACGGAGGCGGCTCCATCGTGCGTATGCGTAAGACCTGAATAATGATGGCCAAGCCGTCGTTATGGGTCTCGCACCAAAGGGGGCGTGCTGTCGATGGTGAGTGACAGCACGCCCCCTTTGGTGGGCGTGCCGGGGTCATGGCTGCCAAGACGGAGGCATTCCCATGGGAACGCCTACCGTCTGGGGACGGCACCACTGACATCACTAGTGATGTCAGTGGGAGTGCTTTTGGCTCTGACAGAGCCAAAAGTACTCCAGGGCTTGCGGAAATGAGACCCTACCACAAGAGTCTCGTCGCAAGCCCGATGGTCGCGATGGTCTTGACCATTGCGACCATCATTTTGGCCGTTCACTATAGCTGTGGGTGGTTACCCACAGCTATGCGAGTGGCCAAGAGGCCGCTCTTAATTTCAGAGGGACGGCCCTGATTCAGAGCGAGCGCTCTGTCAGAGCGTCCGGCTCTGAATCAGGGCCTCAGTCCACTGAGAGAGATCGAGGGAGGAGATTAGAGAGAGTAGTTTGGAGGCATGAGGAGATTGTGGACTGTCAATAGGGATAGTGAAATCACGCATGATAATGGTGGAAATGTCAGAGGATAGTAAATGAGGGAACCAGGCACAAAAATTCTCATCGTCTAAAGTACACTGATTTTATTCTCTGGGCTATCTCGGTACATTCCTCTGTGACTGGGTCAAGATTTACCTCTTGTTTACATTTTCACATACCTTCTCTTATAAGCAGCATTTTTACTTTGAATTCCATGTCTCACAGTTATGAATAGTCAGACTCATCTCTGTGAAATTGGTTGAAGAACTGGTAGCAGCAGCCATTTCCTCTGGGCTCTGCTTTTTCTTTCATTGAGTTTCTGACTTTTATAACTTTTCTATCTGTAGCCCTAGGCCCATAACCTGTTAGCAGATATGCTATATATGAGCAGCAGAAAACATAATCAAACTGGAACTCTTTATTTCTACAAAAAGGAACACACATACTGTATGTTGCAATATTAACATGAATGAAGAAGAAGGAACACTTTATACAGTATAGCAGCGTCTGGATGAACACACCAAATGGCTACAGTATCTTCTTTTTTAAATAACTTTATCAGCAGCTAAACACATTACATCTGCATGCATAATAAACACAATTGAGAACAGTGGTTACAATATCAAAATAACACTCCTATGACACTCCCTCAAGTCACGATTCAGTCACATTTTCACCTCCCAGTTTATGCCTAAAACACCTTATTTTATGGAAAGAAAGACACAACCAAGTTGCGTCAGATTTTGAATAGAACAGACATATGCAAAGATGCATAAATTTGCATCGGCATATATCCGTTCTTTTCTGAATCAGACACAAATTCGCCATTTGCTTTCGAAGAGATCAGTGTGACTCAGTATCAGGCTCCTAATGTGTATGGTACAAATTCAATTTATCTTTATGCTGCAGATGCTTTTAACATTTTAAGATTTGTGCAGCACAGTATACACAGGTCATTGTATAATGTTTTGGAAGCATTTTACTTTTGCATGTTTTATGTACAGTGGGCCTGATTCAGACCCGTTTGCTATTCTGCACTCGCTCGCATTGAGCGATTTTTCTCAATCTGCGCATGCGTATAATTCACAATGCGCGTGCGCGAACCAGTCAGTGCGATGGGAAAGTGCTCGCACATAGCCCACAGTCGGGCCGCTAGTTTGAGTGACAGATTTGTGGGTGGTAACAGGGGAAGGTGCTTGTGAATGAGGGAGTGGATGTGCGAACGCAGGCGTGTCTGACCGTCAGAACAGAGTTTAATGGGTGTGCATAATTAGCAAAGTAGCGTCATTGAACATGTGACTTGGATGATTTTTCCATGAACTGATCGCATTGCTTGAGGGAGGCTAGGTCTACCTTAAGTGCTATGAGCAGCTCCGTTGGCTCCCGATGGTCCCAATTAATCCTACATTTCCCGGAGATGACGTTTTTTTTTGCGAGTGGCAAGGGTGCGTCTATAAACACTTGCGAGCGCAATAAGCCCTCGCCCGCTAAGACATAAAGGCATCCTTACACCGCAAAGAGCAAGCTCATGTTTGCATAGACGGCCCCTTTTTGAGAGAGGGCGGCCGCAAATAGCGTCCGGGTCTGAATCAGGCCCAGTGTGTCCAAATCTACATGAGGTCCATTATGTTTGTTACTGGTTGCTGGTTGCTATTATTAGTGAGACAATATTTGATTAACTAGCAAATATATGTTAGAAACATGTGTATCTGGTTCATCACTACATGTACAGGTAGGTGAACATTATTTGTATTGTAAGCAATGGACATGTCCCAGGCATCGATCACAGCAACACGAAGATCTTGGAAGATATCCTTCACAATCAGATATTGGATATAGCCATGGAAGTCACTGAATCTCTCTGCATCACTATTGATTTCTCTGAAGTTCTCTGCTTTAATAATAACCTTGGTCTCTGGACTCCTTAAGAAGAGACGTTTCACAGCCTTGTGCACATTAATCATTCTCCTGATAAAGAGTTGGATTGGGAAAGGTCTGAAGTGCTGGCCCAGGCAGATAACAACAGCATAGTTTGAGCCTCCAGCTAGTCTATCTATCTCCTTACTTATGTAGGCATCATCTTTAACTGTGTAAGAATGACTTGCAACAATAGGATGGCTGTGCTTTTTCCAGTATAACTGAATATTCCTTTTCTCGTTTACTGCAAAAAGCAGCGTTTCCAGGCCTGTTCTATGCAGATTCAAATTCCTTAATTCTGTTGAAAAATAAATAGTAACAGGGCATTAAAAAAGTTCTGGGTATCAGTTCAAACTTTGTGGAGAGTCATGTACAGAGTTTGCAGCTACTGTAGTTTTCCCTACAGCTGCGAAATTGTACTTTCATATATTAATGCAACCATCTGCTAAATTAAGGGCCCCATTTATCAACAATGCATAACCCCTTTAAGACTTTCTCCTGTATTCAACAAACAGGGGTAATCTAAGATTACCGCTGTTTGTCACAGCATCGTTCTCGCCATCTTTAGATCTTTAGATGGCGAGAGTGATGCGGTCACCATTGATGACAATGGGGACCCGGCGCTGTCTTTCTGGCTTCAACGAAGCCTTCCAGGCACTGCTGGGTCCCCGTGTCATGCACAAGCACAGATGGATAGTCATGCATGTGTAGTGGATGGTAAAAAGGGTCTGTAGGGAGGTATAATCTGAACTGGGAAATGTAATGTGGTAAAATATGAACTAAATAGCACTGATATGTTACTTTTTATGGAACTGTAATATTGCATAATATGAACTGGAGGCACTATAGTATGGCATACTATGAACAGGGGGCACTGCAGTGTGGCATACTATTATTTGTGGGCACTGCATGTGGCATAATATAAACCGGGCGGCACTGATGTGGCATAATGTAAATTTGGGGCACTGAAATGTGTCACTGTATGAAGTTTGGGCACTACAGTGTGGCGTAAAACTATCTGTGGCTACTGCAATGTGGTAAAACATTAACTGGAGGCACTACAGTGTGTTATTATACACTGATGATACTTCGATGTGACATAAAATGTACTGGGTTTATTGTAAGGCATAATGTGAATTAGGGGCACTATGTGGCATGATGTGTACTGACAGCACTGCAATGTTGCATATTGTGAACTAAGGTCCTAATATGTGAAACACAATGAACTAGGGTACTACTATGGGACATAAAATGAACTAGGGTACTACTAAGGGGCATAAACATAACTAAAATATTACTACGGGGTATAAAATGTACTAGGGCATTACTTTGGAGCATACAATGAACAACTGCTGCAAATAAAGGTGTTTCTCTACAAGCATTAGGGTGGGGCCCTTACAAAATGCTGCTATGGTGCCCCCAAAGTTCTGGCTACGCCCCTGGCAGGAGCTGCTGCTTTTAGTGCATACTCAACTGCACAGAAACCAGAAGGAGGGTGTGTAGCTGCCGCTGGCTGGCCAATCACTGTGTAGCTTTGGCTACCAGGACCCACAACTACTGTCTCTATTGAAGTCACAGTTGCCCTGCAGCCACACCAGGTGGGAGTGACACCGGCTGCCTGTCAATTTTTCATCTTTGCAATTCAGAGAAAAGGCAAATCGACTATAAAACCAAATCCTGAACAAAAGCGAAAATCAACCAAACATTGATACTTTTAAATAGACGACTACAGGATCCCCTGATTTACAGTCGGTTTGTAAATCAAACAAAAATCAAACACAAAACCTACAGATAAATCACCAAAATAGTAGACTCATAACAGACAGGCTATTTTAGTTTCTAAAATCCATTCTATTGGTTGGAATGTAATTTTGATGGCTATAAAAAGGGACAAAGCCATGTGGTGGACTGTGGCTGTAGGACTCATGGCTATTCAAGGCCTCTTTCCTGTGGTATGCAAATTACCACCTGATTGATGAGACCCAGGAGGCAGAATTACAGGAACCACAGCAGCTTCTTTAGGTACCGCAGAGCCTAAGCAGGGCAGGCCTAGGTTCTTCCCCAGTCGGTTAAACCTCAAAGCGTTTGTTTGCTGGCGAGATCATACAGATGTTTTGCCTCAGTCGTTCCAACATAATGATGCTGTATGACCCCGTCAAGATTCAGCTTGAGCTAGACACTGCATGGTCACGTGTCATATCAGGCCTGCAAAAGCTGCTGTGTGCTCTACATTTTTTTGACATTGGCTCCTTTCAGTCAATATATGGGTATGTGATGGAATTTAGCACAGCCTACAGAACATTTAGCAAGCACCTCACCCAGGACATGGCAGCAATCATCCCCTTCAGTGACACCAACATCTGCTTTCCCAATCAGTAGTCACAGTGGCATGAAGTTTGAGTAGCTTTCTACAGTATAGTCTCACAGGCATTCCTAATGACATTAGTAATATCCTGGGAGCTATAGACTGCATACACATACTGTAGGGCTGAGAAAACCCAGTAATAGTGTGCAATTATATATTAATCAACATCATGCCTATTCCATGAACATGCAGGTGGTCTGTGATGCAAAACAAAAAATAACACAAAAACTAACACTAAAATACTCACAAACACACCTGAGACACACACAGAAACACTGACAAACACAAGAATAATAGATGACTCTAGACATAAATCAGACAAACTTCAAACTGACAGCACACTACAGAAAAAGACAAGACTTAACTTGCAGCAATCACTGGGACTGATTCAGATATGGAAGCAAATGCCATCGCAGTGGCTAATTTATGGACGCCTTGAAAACAGTGTTTTAATTGGTCAGACACGCCTGCGTTTTCTAACCCCCTCCCCAAATGCTGACAATCTGTCACTCACTTTGCGAGTGATTCCTCTATGTGAGTGTTTTTGTAATTCAATTGCTGCATGTGCGTAGTGTGGCTTACACGCATGCGCAATGGCAAGCAGTCGCTCAGCCTACGTAAATATCGGCATTGCGTCCATCTCTAAATCAAGCCAAATGTTTAGACTCACAAATCACTCAGAAATTCTCTCTCCTATCTCCAAACAACGTCATCTTGGGTGAGTTCCAGCATTTTTATAATGAGTTTATGATTCTTACCTTGCATGTGGAATGTTTTGGCCAATAGGAATTCATAAGGATGTGTTTGTGGATTTTTATTCGGTTTTGAAGTTGGTTTTATAGATGATTTATGTTAGATTTTTAAGTCTACATTCAAAATCGAACTAAGTTTACACTATTAAAAATCAACCCATATTGAAGTTGGTTTTATAGATGATTTTATGTTAGATTTTGAAGTCTACATTCAAAACCGACTAAGTTTACACTATTAAAAATCAACCCATATCGAAGTTGGTTTTGAAATCGACAAAAAAAACAGACTGATAGTATATGAGCGATTTGACCAGTCAAACAATGTGTCAATTTGATTTCAATTTATGTCGATTTAAATTGACTTGGAAATCGACTACAAACTCGACTACAAAATGGGCCTTTAGTAAATATACCCCCTGGTAATTAGCTATTGTTAAAGTTATAGATTATTGAAGCAATTGTAAACAATTTACCTTTCAGTAAGTTTACCAAATACAGGAACCATTGTCGTAAGGTAGAATCTCCCAAAATATAGATAATTTTGTCACTTAAACAATTGTACATTTGTTCCTGGGTAGTAAATTGGAAGATGTTACAGAAGACAGGTCTCCATTCATTATATAACACAAAACCACTGGGAAAGGGAGACTGCATTCCAATCTTACATCGTTCTAGTGGTAAAGGGGCTGCAGCTAAGGAAATGAAGAAGAAAGAAATTATTAAAAAAATATTGTATCTTTTTTTTTAACCTATGTGTGTATCTGAGACCAGTTTACATTGTAATTCATGCACTGTATTTCCTCCAATAGTTTGTACATAGAATACAGTATTTTTGTCCTGACTTTACCACTTGCTGTATCACTGATGATAGATGTTTGAATTTTGGGACCATTTTTTGGTGAATGCTACTAATTTTCTTAACAACTGTTCAATGCCTATAAACATTTTGTTACAATCCGCTTTCTGATAATGATCCTGTAATGTTGCTGTCCATGCAGTTTGTACTATGTTGCTAGTGCTGAAACTAGCTTATTTATGACGCTAGTTACAACTTGTATCCAGGAACTCTTTTATTCAGTTCCAGGCAATAAACAATTGTTAAAGCAAGTTTCTAAAGCCACTTTTTCCGTAAGCTGAAGTGCCTCTTATGGTTACCATCTTCATAATGGCAGCACCAGGATTTCCACCATTAAGATATGAACATATTAGAAGAGGAAATACATAATAAATGTATTTCCTGCCAGTCGTAAGCAATAGGTCCCTGGTATGTAATAGTGACATAATGCTACATATCATACCAACTACTATTAGATGATTTTTACAAGTGTTATCATAATTTTGTGGGGACAGGAATCACAAATCAGGTTCCTTCTGCACCAACCTGATCCACGTTGTAAAAAAACAACAGAAAATATAAAAAGCAAAAAGCAATAAAAATAATGGGCCTCATTTATCAATGAGTTTTATCATTCATAACAAGTGATAAAACTCATTGTGTATGATATTGGTGCTCCAGCCAATCATCTGTTTGAAAAATGACAGTTGGGAGCTGATTGGCTGGAGCACCATTTATCATACACAACAAGTTTTATCAGTTGTTGTGAATGATAAAACTTGTTGATAAATGAGGCCCAATGTGTCAAAAAGCAAAATGGTCCCTGACCCCACTGAAATCAATTTTCAAGATCATGTCAATCCATTTTGTGTTTCTCAAGGAAATTTTCTGGAATTTCACAGAAATGCATTCTCATACGATTTGACAGCCCTGGAAAAGTATGTTTGTACTCCCTATTGAATAGCTATAAAATAAAAAGATATATGTTCCCATTTGTTACCCAAAGAAGTCTGTTTGGACTTCTGTTTGGGACAAGGACAAAGGTTGGATTAAACCCTTCAGGGGCAGAGGCTGGATTAAACCTTTCTCTTTTCCATTTCTAAACTTTTTTTTTTACTATTTACATACTGAGCAGGACTTTGAACCTCTCACCAGTTTTTTCTGACATCTTAAACCTGGTAGTAGTGGTGCTTCCAGAGGTGGGTATCACCACTGAACGTATACAGATGAATTTGAACAGGAGGTTGTTTTAAGGTGTACAACCCTTTTAAGCACTTGTTTCTTGTTTTCTTTTGTCAACAAATGTTTCCATGGTTAGTGATAGCCTATCTCTGTTTATAACCACAATGTGGATTAGCAGTGACGAGGAAAATACAGATCAATGAACATAAAACATGGATAAAGTATAATTTGTAGAACAAAGAGCACCACAGTCAGTAACATTTATCTACTAATCAGCAACTAGCTTTCATCAACATCATAATCATTGCTTAGCAGGGGTGTCTTAAGAGAGGAGGGGGCCCATGTGCATTCCTCATCTGGGGCCCCCTCCTCTCTCCATGGGTGGCCGGCTGGCCACCGCAGCATCAATAGACTCTGGATACTAGAGTGTGCCCAGAGACTACTACGCATGCGCAGACCGCCAGGGAAATGGGGCGGCCGCCATTTTCCCTGCAATTTCCTTACTGCACATGTGCAAAGCACAGGAAAAATGGCACGGTGGTCATTTTCTGGTATTTTGTGCAGTACTGAGACACCAGATGCGGGACCTCTGAGAAGTAAGTTTTAGATAATATGGGTGCAGGCTGTGAGGTGCTCAAGCAACTCATAGTAGCTCAAAGATCAACTAAGAATTCTGTGTGTTTGAGTAAATAGTCAGTATAAGGATAACAGAAAAAATTAAGTATAGGACATCAAGTGGCAAATGAGGTAGATAGACAGACATGGCATCGATTAAGGGTAATGTAGACAATGAAAGAAAATGTCTGATTGGCTGCTATGGAATACTCCAGATGTGATCAGATGCAGAGAGGAGATGCTGACCAGGGTACTACAGAGCAGGAAGCTACATTTGAGTGACATTTCTTGTATAACAGCAACTTCCGGATAAGCTGCCCTGGCCGCTGGGCCTGCTCACCCTTCATAGTTGCGCCACTGGCTATAACTCCATCTACCTGTACATGTTGTATTGGATATGCTTATAGCCAAAGTGGCTAGAGATAATTTCAATCTAAGAGATAATTGTATTGGTTCCACCATCAGCTGATTTTTTGGGGATTTTAATTGAGGCACTTTTAGAATATTCTTCAGACACTTTAAGTTTCCAATCTGCCCCTTGCTACGTAAAGTGTGTGGTCACCCAAAGAAGCTGCAATCAGTGATTAGTGATACAATAAAGTAAATCCATATCCCCTGCAGTAGAGTGAAGCTTCTGCTTGGTCACTTGTGGTCATTCCCCCCCAGCCTGTCATTCATATTGCAGATCTGCTAGGAGAAGTTTGTATGTCATTGATAAAGAGTTATTTTAAACACTGGATTACCAGAGAAAAAAAAAAGGTAAATATAAAAATAAGATGGAAAAAAAATGATTTATAAGTATTTAGATTTGCAAAAAAAAAGAAAATGAGGGATTGAATAAGACTTTTTTTAATTAATACATTTTAATATGGTTTATGTGTTTGTTTGTTTTTGTCTAAAGTAGAGTGCATTACTGTGTTCAGAGCATAGATAGAGCAGTCATGATTATCAAATCTTTTCCCTGGTCGATGGAGGAACAAAGACAGGTCTTCGTATTTAAAGATAGAGGACTCCCAAAATTAGATGTTTATCCAAAGGTTGAGGTGAACTTGTATCTGCACACACTAATGCACAGCAGATACACTGCATGCTCCCTCACATGCCTCTCAGTGCAAGGGGGTCATAAATGCAACTCAAACTATAATGCATGTTGGGCCTGATTCTGTGTCTCACACAATCCTAATGAGAATATCTGCCCAAATTCTAAGTCGCACAGATCTCTGCGACTGCACGGCCCCCAGGCCTCCATCCGCTAAAGCAGCCATCATCATTGTTAGCACACACCCTATGCTCGGAACAAGTGTTAAGACGAAATAGATTTCCAAAGGGCTTATGTATGGCTCAATGGTATGGTGTAACTCTGGCTACACGCTCCCAGAATGCAACCGCAAGATGGTTTTCTAACATACATACATCGAGTTGATGTCCAGTAAAGGCCCATTTTATGGATGGAAAGAAATGACTGAGGTGCATGTGACTTAAGCTGGCCACACACTAGACCAACTTACATCCAACCAGCCAACTTGTTGATTTGTTGGAATAAAAATCTGGTAAGGTATGAAAGCAAATGACAATCAGCAATTTGCTCCCAAATGCCGGAAAATGGACAAAAACTGTTGTTTGAACAAATTATTTAGATCAAACATTTAACAAAACTTGTCTGAACGTCCATTTTCATCTGTTTTCTGGCATTTAGGAACAAATTGCTGAGCATCATTTACTCCCATTCCTTACCAGATTTTCATTCCAACCAATCAACTAGTTGGCTGGTTGGACAGATAATCTTTAGATGTGTGGCCAGCTTAAGAATACACAGATGCACAAAGGTGTATACGCTCGCTGCAGCACATGCGCAGTCTTCAACAAATCACTAGCCACATTGGGACGTCCGTGTGACTCAGAATCAAGCTGTTCTGCATATGTACAGTGCTGCATTTTTTTAGCTAAAGCAAAGATATGATATGAAAATTATGTCAGTGCAATTCTTAATAAAGATGTTCTAATTGGTTATAAGTGATTGGTTAGCATAAGTGAAAGCACATAAGTTCTCTATATATTTTTTAAATAAAATCCCTAATCGTATATAATTATTTTAGCAAATCAATTGCAAATAAAGTCTATCCCAGTGGCTATATTATTATCTTAATCTCAATTACAATATTAAAGAAAAAATAGCACTTCAGCTCAAATTAAAGATTCAGATCTATTTTTTTAATAGAAACATTTAGAGAAAAGACTTACCTGTACATGTCGATACCACAATGTTTTTTAAATCACTTTCAATAGCAACTGCTACATTTTTTCTAAACAAAAACATAAAAACATTGGAGATTTTAGAAACAGTTTGTGAACAAAAATGTTTTGTTTGCACTTATTGGATAGCTAATAGACATTTTACAGCTGGGTATTTTTCAAGGGCAATTACCATGAAATGTGTATTCCTGTCCCTCAAATTGTGTTTTTTGAGACATACAGTCAGGTGCATAAATATTGGGACATTGACAGAATTTTCATATTTTGGCCTCTATTCACCACCACAATGGCTTTGAAATGAAACAAACAAGATGTGCTTTAACTGCAGACTTTCAGATTTAAATTGAGGGTAATTACATCCAAATCAGGTGAACGGTGTAGGAATTACAACGGTTTCTATATGTGCCTCCCACTTTTTAAGGGGCCAAAAGTAATGGGACAAACTAAACAATACTAAATCTAACTTTCACTTTTTAATACTTTGTTGCAAATCCTTTGCAGGCAATTACAGCCTGAAGTTTGGAACGCATAGACATCACCAGATGCTGGGTTTCATCCCTGATGATGCTCTGCCAGCCTCTACTGCAAATGTCTTCAGTTCCTGCTTGTTCTTGGGGCATTTTCCCTTCAGTTTTGTCTTCATCAAGTGAAATGCATGCTCAATCGGATTCAGGTCAGGGGATTGACTTGGCCATTGCATAACATTCCACTTTTTAGCCTTAAAAAACTCCTTGGTTGCTTATGCAGTATGCTTCGGGTCATTGTCCATCTGCACTGTGAAGCGCCGTCCAATGAGTTCTGAAGTATTTGACTGAATATGAGCATATAATATTGCCCGAAACACTTCAGAATTCATTCTGCTGCTTTTGTCAGCAGTCACATCATCAATAAATACAAGGAACCAGTTCCATTGGCAGCCATACATGCCCATGCCATGACACTACCACCACCATGCTTCACTGATGAGGTGGTATGTTTTGGATTATGAGCAGTTCCTTTCCTTCTCTTCTCTTCCCATCACTCTGGTACAAGTTGATCTTTGTCTCATCTGTCCATAGGATGTTGTTCCAGAACTGTAATGGCTTTTTTAGATGTTGTTTGGCAAACTCTAATCTGGTCTTCCTGTTTTTGTGTCTCACCAATGGTTTGCATCTTGTGGTGAACCCTCTATATTCACTGAAGTTTTCTCTTGATTGTTGACTTTGACACATATACATCTACCTCCTGTAGAGTGTTCTAGATTTGGCCAACTGTTGTGAAGGGGTTTTTCTTCACCAGGGAAATAATTCTTTTGTCATCCACCACAGTTGTTTTCCGTGGTATTCCGGGTCTTTTTTTGTTGCTGAGCTCTCCGGTGCATTCTTTCTTTTTAAGAATGTTCCAAACAGCTGATTTGGCCACACCTAATGTTTTTGCTATCTCTCTGATGGGTTTGTTTTGATTTTTCAGCGTAATGATGGCTTGCTTCACTGATAGTGACAGCTCTTTGGCTCTCATATTGAGAGATGATAGCAACTGATTCCAAATGCAAATGTCACACCTAGAATCAACTCCAGACCTTTTTCCTGCTTAATTGATAATGAAATAACGAGGGAATAGCTCACACCTGTCCATGAAATAGCTTTTGAGTTGATAGTCCCATTACTTTTGGTCCCTTAAAACGTGGGAGGCACATATTGAAACTGTTGTAATTACTACACCGTTCACCTGATTTGGATGTAATTACCCTCAAATTAAATCTGAAAGTCTGCAGTTAGAGCACATCTTCTTTGTTTCATTTCAAAACCATTGTGGTGGTGAATAGAGGCGCCAAAATCTGAAAATTCTGTCAATGTCCCAATATTTATGGACCTGACTGTATCTACTTTTGCTCAAATACACTTTTTTTTACAGGTAAACACATGGACCTGTGATAGCAGGGTATGAGAGAATGCAAATGGTTGAACCAGCCAATAGGAAGACATGAGTATAAGAGATGCTCCTTGTAGAGTGTGGTTTAGGTGCGCACCAACTTTTTGCACTTGAATGCAAAAACTAGACTGGCATGTACACCTGGTATTGAACAAGTCATCATCTTCACCATGTATTTGCATCTTCCCTGTAGTAAACACAAAACATTTGCCTATTAGCAGGTGCATATGAGTGTTTTTGCAGGTCTTCATTGACTGTATTTGCATAAACATGCCTTACTGTACCATAGATGCCCAAGTTGCTGCAAGAACTTCTGGGAGACTTTGTGAGAGTCTCCTGGCTCCCATGAAAGTGGGCAAGTGTCCTGGATCCTGGCGCTTCTAGTTAAAGTGGACAAGACGCGGAGCCAGATGACTTGATTTACTATGAATTGCGACATTGTGGTCCCGCCCCAAGTGATTTATTGCAAAAAATTGTGGCAAAATTTCACGGGGTGGGTCACAATGGTGAAATTTGTTGCACCACACCGCCCACCCATCCACCTAGATTATCATCTCCTGGAGAGGGGCTTTCCATAAAACTGGACGCGGCATACATTATAATGTCCCTTCTCAGCCCCACCATCATGAAAGTCTGCATAGGTGCATACATATGCATATACACTATTGCTGCAGTCACACTAAACAGCCCTTATCGGAGCATCAGGTCCTGTGTGACTCAGCCTGCTCTGAACGTCTTTTTTGCCAGAAAATGCTTTTTAGTTGCAGGGAAATGCAGCAAATTGCTCCATGAGAATTGCTTGGAGAATTTACACACTCTTCTTAAAATATACCACTTCCAGGTCATTCCATAAATAAAAACTGGCCAGATAACGCAATTCAATATGCCGTAATGTCACTTCCGGTTTTCGGTGACAACAGGATCATTACCTCACTTCCGGTTTTACAGAGATGTCAGTGTATCCTCTAAAAGGTGTCCCTCGAAACAGTGACTTATCTATGGAATGACCTGGAAGTGGTATATTTTAAGATTTTAAAGAATTTTATATATGTTATCTGTTTAGAGTATAAATACCTGCATTACATATGGTCTTTTGTGTTTAAATATATATGTCATTTTGATCATTATTATAATTATATAAGAAGTGCCAAGTAAGTGTACTTCCAGGTTAAGGCACACTTAAATAGCGGTGCTTTACCCAGTAAGTCTATACAACCTTGAAGAAGAGTCAACAGTACTCGAAATGCGTTGGTGGCATTTTATGGACATACGTGCACCTATCTGATTGTCCGTACTGTGGTTCAACCCAGCAGCACCTCACTTTGAAGGGACAGGGAAAGGGATTCCGGAACCTCCCATTTCTCACTCACTTTTAAAGCACCTAGTTAGGTGCTGAAAATGGTACGGTTTCATTTCTACAATTGAAGGATTCTGCCTTTTATTTATATCTGATTGTACTTGACCTTTAAGGCCAATTTGTGTTTTATTATACACTATTTTCTTCTGTTCTCTATTTTATTTGGGGCACAATGATGAACGGCTGGAAACACTTCTGAAAAATTTTGTTTACTGGCTGATAAGATGAGAACTGACTGATATTGCATACCATATATTTTCTTAATCTGGAGAAACCAACAGGATAAGAAATAGAAGAAAACTTCATGTAGCAGCACCGCAAGTGTTCTATACACCCATTGTTACTATTTACCTGACTTTTTTTGTGGTTTGTGGAAATCCACTGTTTTGAATACTGTGGCTGCTATAGACTACCTGCGCCATTTGTTTGTTCTACTTTGTATATTATATGTATATGAAGTGCTATGATGCAGAGGCTGCAGCTTTTTACCACAAGTTCCTTTGTGCTTCATATATAGACTCAATCGCACACAGATATACAAGTGTCACATATAAAATTAATCAGTGCAGTCTCTTGAAGCAGTTGGGAAGTATTTTAAAGATACTTGGCGCAAGCCAAGTCGCACGGAACCTGGTGGCTCACTGGCACCAGGCATCTTACATTGCATGGCGCACTTAGGCTAGGTGAGGACACATCTGTATGTGCACACCCACTTTCCGGGCATGCTCAGAGTGATTTCACAGATTTGACACTATGCAAACCGGAATACGGCCCAATCTGCAACAGGCCCATAGACTTTTCTCATTGCAAAAAACAAACTTGAAGGTGTTCTTGTTCCTTTACAAATAGGATGCTCATAAAAGCCGCCAATACATAATGAAGTTAACAGCAATACAGAATATTTCAGCTTGGATAGCGACCATCATGAGGAGGCAAGCTGGAAGTCGAAGGTGCTGCTAATCAATCTGAGTATGTAAATGTGAACAAAAACACAGAGTCATTATTTGAAGCTTACTGCTGCAAGAAGGTTACTGTTTTAAATTATATTTTTATATGAAATAATGTTTATAAGTAGACTTTGTTGAGAAAATTAAATACTAAAATAGTGGTAAATACTCTGACCTTCCTAGAAATACTTTGACCACATACAGTACATACAGTACAATCATGTCAGGGGCGTAACTAGACCTAAGGGAGGCCCCAAAGCCAAATTTTCACCAGCTCCCCTAGGTAACCCCCTTCAGTTCACGCGCCCCCCTCCCTCTGGGTCCATGGTCGCGGTGCTCAGGGCAGGCACTTCACCTCTCCCAGATGGCTCCCTCTCTCCTCACTGACTATGCTGGGAGGAGGAGCATCTGTCAATGGAGGGGAGCCGGAACCGACCAGGATGACGCGACCAAAGTAGGGGGGCCCACTACGCTACAAACAGGCAGGTAAAGCGGGTAGAGGGGAGTGAAGAGGGTGCGGAGTGAATGAGGTGGGGGGAGCCATGGACCGAGGCCTGACACCATAGGTGCAAGGAGAGGTCTGGGCCCCGGGTCAGTCTGGGTCCCATAGCAGCCGCACTCCCTGCACCTACGGTAGTTACGCCACTGAATAATGTGGTCCAAGTATTGTATTTGCATTTGGTGAAAAATAAGTTACAGTGTTGTCTATCAAAACTGTAACTTATTTCTTGAGACTATCTGTGGTGTTCGTCAGAGATGTAAATACAATCTGTGGGCGCAGAGTGTGAGGTGCATATAAGCCCTCATCGGACATCCTGCATCTATAAATCATACTTACCTCTTTGCGGAGTACCACAGAAATCACAGTAGAGAAGTCACAGATAACATGTGCCAGAGTTTACTTGGCACATGTGCTAGGGAGAGAGGGAGGGCCCACATGGAGACTGCACACAGGCTCCCTGCTCTCTTGAACCACCCCTGTTAACAAGCTGTAGTCTGCCTTATGCAAAGGGCAGTGTATGATGTAGTAGGTGTGGTACTGTATGAAATGTCAACATTCACAATGTTGACAGTTAAGAATGTAGTCACCAGAATATAGAAATGTTCTGAACGTCGACAGTCAGAATGTCAACATGGAGACTTTATTTTTACATGTAACATGTCGACATACAGAAATAATGTCAACATGTTCAACACAGTATATTAACATTTTGCATGTCGACAGTCAAAATGTCAACATATAATGTTCCACTATTTTAGCCTAACGCTAAACCTAACTCTACAACTAACCCTAAATCTAACACTAATCGTAGCCCTAAACCTAACCCCAACACTAACCCTAAACCTAAGTTTAGCATTAAAATGTTATGGTGACATTTATGCATGTCGACATGTTACATGTCGCGATAACATCCAAGTAGATGCTCTAACTGTCAACATTCAGAACATTTTCATTTCGGCTGTGGAGAGTGAAGAGTAAGCTAGGGAGGGGCTGTGCTGTTGTTGTCCATAGTGGCTGTGCTGTTGCTGTGCATAGGGGCTGGCTGCTGTTGTCATAGAGGCTGGCTGCTGCTATTGTCTATAGGGGCTGGCTGCTATTGTCTATAAGGGCTGGCTGTTGTCCATAGGGGCTGGTTGCTGTTTTCCATAGGGGCTGGCTGGGTTGTTGTCCATATGGTCTGTGTTGTGGTCTATACAAGCTGTGCTGCAGACAGAAGAGGGGGCTTCAGTGTCTCCTGTGTCACTGCAGTCTATAAAGGGGTATAAAATAAATTGTCTGCGCAGTCTAGTCAATAGTTATCAATAAAAAACATTTAATGACATATCTCAAAAAACAATCACTATACATGTTCAGTTAGCCATAACTGTCCTGCTGTACAATAATAAAATTGACAATCTAAAATACAAAATATGAAAAATGTATGAAAACACACAAAAGAAAAAATATTTTGGGAGTAAAAGTGGAAAAATGTTTTTATTGCAATTAGCTGTATAGCTAAATAGTTGTAGTCCTGCAAAACTGTTTTACAGTTTTTAGTATATCTTGCTATTTAGTCCTATCAAGTACAAAATTCCTTTAGTTTGTAGGTAACATTAGGTTTAATCTGACATTGCATTTTTATTCTGCTGTATTTATTTGGTCATAGTCCATGTGAAGTTTATTGTTATTTGTCTGTATCTGCTTAAATTTGATTTTTTATTTTTATTTATTTTATTTTTTTTCTTGAATTAAAGTGCATGAGTATAGGGGAATACTAAGAAATACTCATTTATTAACGCTTTGGGGCATGTGTCATATATATCTGTACATATCCGCATATTACTGTTCATATATGCTTATATATTCCTTCCATATATAATGGTTACAATATTGTAAGATCGTAGTTCACTTCAAAATTTGGGATGTGAGATGGTTTTAAATAACTTTTCATATATATATATATATATATATATATATATAAACCGATTGTATAAACACTAGATTTTTTTTGGTGTGTTAATTATGCTAAATTCATAACCTCTGTTGATGTACAATTAGTACATAAATACTATACCAATGAGAGGTAATCTTTTATCTGTATAGATATTACAAATAACTATACAAGCCTAACCTTGGTTTTTGAGGGAGGAATGGCTACAAATGTAGCTGATTAGACACACCTGTGGATGATTAAAGGTGTGTGTTAAAAAGACTCATACCAGGATGGATACACCTCACTCCAGACGAAGGTGCTTAGGAGCACGGAAACGCGTTGAGTTCTGTCCACACTGGAACCTATTACCACTTGGATGTTTATGCCGAATACCATTGTCACCGATTGGGACTGCTAGAGCGACATAGATATCCCAGGCATTCTAATACCAGCGATGGCACGCAATCAGCTGGTTATGCGGCTTACAGAGAAGAGACGGATTCTCTGATCTCAGCACGATCTCCCGCAGCTCTATTGTAAGCTTACAGACGTTCCACAGCTATTGACCGCGGTGCACCCGGCTCAGCTTACCCGAGAGGGAACATTGGATTTCCGCCAAATTTTTATATTCCTACTGTCTAGTGATATTCGCCTCACGTGGACACGAGGGATACATATTTTTCACTTGTACATCCCAGCCGCTGTCGTGCACACTACAGTGTCATATAGACTGTAGACAGGTGAGATATCAATATCTATATTACCATCTTACAGTCCTTCATTGGGATCTATTTATATCGCACTACTCACAGATATTAAGCAGCTCAACACCTGTTGAAGTTATTGTGACTATCATGGCACCTATCCAAGAATAACACACTATTATTCATCACTCATTTATTTTTCCATCTACAAGTTAACAATACTGTTTTAGTTCCAGGACTACAACTATTTAGCTATACAGCTAATTGCAATAAAAAAAAAATTTCCACTTTTACTCCCAAAATATTTTTTCTTTTGTGTGTTTTCATACATTTTTCATATTTTGTATTTTAGATTGTCAATTTCATTATTGTACAGCAGGACAGCCTATACCCCTGTGCTAGACTGCTGGTTATGGCTAACTGAACATGTATAGTGATTGTTTTTTTTTTTAGATATGTCATTAAATGTTTTTTATTGATAACTATTGACTAGACTGCGCAGCCAATTTATTTTATACTGTTTTTTGGAGAAACTGAACTACCTTCTTTAATTGGCAGCTGCACTCTGGTCTAAGAATATATTTAACATTTTAGCAGTGGTGAGAGCCATTGCCAGTAACATATTCTATTTGAGTCTATAAAGGGGTGCTACTCTGTTGTCCAGGGGCTGCTCTGTCCATCAGGGGTGCTCTTCACCCCCAGTGTGAAAAAATAAAAAAAGTGTTTTTTTTTTCTGTGTGTGTGCATTAGCCATACTCATCAAAAACGTAACTGCACCAAGCGTGCTGCCTGTGTCATTAATCAAGGAGCTGTTGGCTTGTTTATGGGTGCTCTCACCTCCCCCCAAGTGGGAAAAAAAAATATTACTATTATAAGTGTTTTTTTTCTGTGTGTGTGTGCTCTTTAGCCACACTTATCAGCAACGTAGCTGCGCAGGGGTGCTGCCTGTGTCATTTATCAAGAGGCTGCTGCCTCGTTCAGGGGTGCTCTCCCCCCCAGTGTAAAAAAAGATTAATGAAAGTGTTTTTTTTTCTGTGCGTGTATGCACCGCACTTATCAACAACATAGCTAAGTGTGCTGTCTGTGTCATTAATCAAGGGGCTGCTGTGTCCATCCAGGGGTTGCTGTGTCCATCCAGGGCAAGGGCTCCAGGGTCTGGTGTGTCCATCCAGGGGTTGCTGTGTCCATCCAGGACAGGGGCTGCTGTGTCCATCCAGGACAGGGGCTGCTGTGTCCATCCAGGGGCAGGGGCTGCAGGGGTATATTCATAAAAAAATTGACACTGTTAGTGGAAACGCAGTGTATTCATAAAAAATATTGTCACACTGTAAGTGCAAAATGCAGTGTATTCGTAAAAAATATTGTCATACTGTTAGTGGAAAACGCAGTGCATTTGTAAAAAAAATTGTCACACTATAAGTGGTAGTGCAATGTGTTATTCTTTTCAATTTCATTAAAAAATCTTGTGACACTGTAAGTGGAAACTTCACAATTTTACAATTTAAAAACACAAAGTTAGCAATAAAAAAATGCAACTTTTCACTTCTTTCCTCAATAATGAATAAATGATTAGTCTACATGCCGACTACAAAACTACAACAAAGTGCTAAATAATGTGCATTATATATTAAACATAATGACATCACAAACGCCTCAGCTGAGATTCACATAAACATATTTTCAAAAGGTGAAAATAGAGGATATGCTTTAAAAAATGGAATAAAGCAGCTAAAACTGCTTTATCTGATTATAGTGTCCCTACTCCATACCCATGGCCCGTCTACGCGAGTCAAAGGGGCAACTCCATGCAACCATATTCCAGAGTGCAGCTGCTCCTCCTGTAGCCCAGGTCAGAAGATGCGTAGGGGGGTGTGGTGATATGGACTAAAATGGAGCTCACATCCACTAAAGTGGACAATGAATCCCCAATCTAACAGGGAGCGCAGCTGTAATAACCTGAGGTGATGTATACATCATTGTCTTAACACAATATTAATTTGTCCCCACTGGAATCCACCATTACAGTTGCCTCTATAATTTTTGCACATAATTGACGGTAAAGGTCTTTCTCATAGAATTTGTACTTCATTTTGATGGACATCATCTTTTCCACATTTTGGGAAGTAGTCTCAGGCCGGTCACTGACAAGGTTCCCAGCTGTGCAGAAAACTCTTTCTGAGTAAACACTGGAGGGAGGGCAGTAAAGTAAAGCAAAACCAGTTTGTGCAAGGGCATCCAAATTACCTTTTTTTCCTACCAGTAGTCAAATGGACTGTCTGACATGCCTATTTGGATGCTATCATTAAAAATTTTTAAATAGTCCTCAACCATTCTTTAAATGGTCACCATATCAGATGTAGTCATGCTAGATGTGTCATTAATATCAGGCAATTCTTCTGACCCAACCAGATGTCAAAACTTGGTTGTGTTGACTCAATTGTATCACCAGTGGGTGTTTTGAAAGTTTAGTTTTTTCTCAGCAGATGCACTTGCTGGAGAAACTGAAGGATAGGCCATCGCTGCATCACATGCCACTTGAGCTCTTCAGATCTATGTCCATTGGGAAGAAGAAACAATGTATTCATCCCTTTTGGGATGAAAATCCACTCCCAGCAGCAGGCATGGTGCTCAAGGATTCTTCTAGGGCAAGGACAGATGTGAATGTGTCAATTTTTTTCTGTAAATGCCTCCCCTTCTCCCTCATAAATTTACTTCAGAATCAAAAAATGAGATTAAATTTACTACCAATCAACCCTTCCTGTTCCTGCCTTCAACTACATACATACTCAAGCTCCCACAGGCCTCTTAAATAATAAAAACATTTGTTTCCAGATGTGCCATGTTGGAAGTTGAACTGCCACGTCTTTTTGCCGCCCACTGCTGCTGCTTAGATTAGTCAGCCAGCTAGCTTGGTGCAAATTCTGGACCTAAACTGGATGAAAACAATATTGTGAGCTGTGAGGTGGTAAAAATTGACTGGAAATGAGTGGAAATAAATGTTATTGAGGTTAATAACTGTAGGAACAAAAACAGGCCCAAATTATGTGATTTTAGCAGCTTTTATGGGTTTTATTTAGAAAAAAATACAGATCCAAAACCAAAAAACAAAACACAAAAGGGTGGTTTTGGCAACACCAATCCAGATCCAAAACCAGAGGAGATACAAATCCAAAACCAAAACACGGGGGTCAGCGCACATCTCTACATTCAACACGAACATGAAATCTACATTCTCAGTATGAAGACAATTGGTGGTATATTTACTAAAAGTCGATTTTGGTCACTTTTTGGTCAATGTTGGGTCGATTTTTGGTAAATTTTTCAGGGTCTACATCACACATTTAGTGGGCAGTGGGCATTAGGCTCAGGTGAATTTATGTGCCCAAAGGTAGGCAGGCAATAGCCTGAGCCCTTGATGAATGTTGGGACCCTGGCCATTTTTACTAATGGACAAGTACGGGGGGCCCATACTGTATGGCATAATGTGTATAGGGGATGTACTGTGTGGTCTATAAGGGGTAATATTGTATGGTTTATGAGGGGCTTTACTGTGTGGTGTATAAGGGGCACTACTGTCTGGCATAATGTACAATAAGGGGCATTACTGTGTGGCATAGTGTAAATAAGGAGCTGTATTGTGTGGCATAATGTGAATAAGGGGCTATACTGTGTAGCAGAATGTGCAATAAAGGAACTACTGTGTGGCATAATGTGCAATAAGGGGTACTACTGTGGCATTTGAGTAAGGGGCTATGCTGTGTGGCAAAATGTGAAGAAGGGGCTAGACTGTGTGACATAATTTATAATAAGGGGCACTACTGTGGGTATGAGGAGTACTACTGTGTGGTATAATGTGAAAGGGGTTGTACTGTGTTGGGTAGTTACGGCTCTGGGTGTGCAAGTTACCAAACGGATCTTGAGTCTGAGCTACAGTAAACTGTGGCAGCCCTGACTTTTCTAGTCAAACAAGCCAGTAAAATGACGTATGTATCTGTACTTCTACTGAATATATTTAAAAAATAGGTGGCATCTCTTAGACTTATCAAGAAGGAAATCAGACAGAAATTTAGCCGCCTCCATATTGGAGGACAGAGCAGATGGAAGCATCATTTAGATATTGATATTCTAGCATTTTACATTGATTTTTCTAAGTTTACTCTTTTTGCCTATGAAAAGTTTTAATACTTATCACCCTTTCAATCAAGGAGTTTGGGAGGACAGCCTTGAAGGCATCCCACAAAACAATGCTATCATTAAGGCCCCAAACATTCCAGGAGAGCATCTGGATGGGTGCAGTAGTACACATTACAGGGATACTAAAGCGTCAGGGGAGACAGTAGGTACACTCACCATGGACAGCAGACAGGGAGCACTCAGTGAGTTAAAAGGCACATTAAACATTCACATTTTTCCACACAGCATAGCCCCTTACTCAAATGCCACAGTAGTACCCCTTATTGCACATTATGCCACACAGTATAGCCCATTATTCACATTATGCCACAGTAGTACTCCTTATTGCACTTTATGCCACACACTAGTTCCCTTATTGCACATTATTACACACAGTAGTTACTTTATTGCACATTCTGCTACACAGTATAGCCCCTTATTCACATAATGTCACACAATACAGCTCCTTATTTACACTATGCCACACAGTAATGCCCCTTATTGTACATTATGCCAGACAGTAGTGCCCCTTATACACCACTCAGTAAAGCCCCTCATAAACCATACAATATTACCCCTTATAGTCCACACAGTACATCCCCTATACACATTATTCCATACAGTATGGGCCCCCCGTACTTGTCCATTAGTAAAAATGGCCAGGGTCCCAGGATTCACCAAGGGCTCAGGCTGTTGCCTGCCTACCTTTGGGCACATAAATTCACCTGAGCCTAATGCTCACTGCCCACTTAACATGTGCCCTCTGCCGACTTAACATGCCCCACAGGCCTGAGGCCTGATTTCACCCACAGACCTTATGCTCGACACCGGGGGTCTAGGGAGGTGGGTAAATTATAAGTGGCCAATGTCGCCAACTACTAAGCTGGAAGAAGCTGCAGTGGAAAGCAGTGTTTAGCTCTTTGCTTCACACTACTTGCGGCACTAAAATTATTTCTTCTGCACCTGGCCCATCCTGGCCAGCAGCACCGTCTCCTCACTTCTTATGGACAGAGCTCTTCATCAGACGTCTGCTCCCGGTCAATGCCACTGCCTAACAGAAAGCTCTGCTCAGTGGTGTCTGATGTCAGATTCTGTGCGTGGGTGGGGCTATGATGCAGTAAGCCATGATTGGCTCATCGCAATTGCCTGTGATTGGCTACCAGTCTGCGAGCTGTGATGGGCTTGAGGAAGGCGCCAAATTTAATCACACACTTAACCCATTTCTTGGCACTGTCAGCAGCTGAGCCAATAAAGATAGCGGTGGTGGCTGGGGCTGCCCACAGTGCATTCTGTGCCCTGTGATCACACCTTCCTAGTTACGCTAATGTGCACACCTCTACTCCTGTTATTGCAAATGTGTTCTATGACTATTATGCTGTTCTTTACTCCTCTCAGGCTGATTAAACCTTGGAAGAGCTGCTTGAATATTTGGGTCATATTTCCCTGCTCTCACTTTACTCAGACAACAGAACATTTACAGACTCTCCACTCACAATACAGGAAGTTGGGGTGGTGGTTTCCTCCTTCCCGGGTTGCAAGGCCCTAGGAATAGATTGGTTACTATTGAGCTTTATAAAAACATGCCCTTTTCTTTTTACCTAGATTAATTGATCTTTACAATGAGCTATGTGACCTTCTTCATTATATGTAGGAAGCAATCATTGTTATTATCTCTAAACCCTATTGAGCCAAGTACAGTAAGTCCAACTCTCAGTATCTTTGGAGATTATACTTGGCCATACAACTAGCTCACTCTGTGGATGATGGGGCAGTGGTGGTGTCCTTGGATGCTACCAAGGCCTTTTATTCTGTGAGATGGTACTGAATTATATCTTGGAAATTCTGTTTTGCTTTGGGATGGGCCCTAAATTTATCTCCTGAGTTATATGACATTCTGTTATTCTTGTCTGATACATCAGCAGCACTTCTCTCAGTGATTGTCTCCTTTGAAAATTTCTCATGGCATATTTGTGTCATTCTGTACTGTATAAATAACATAAGTGGTCAGGAACAAGCTAAACATCCCATATAATGATAGGGAAAAGCTGACTATGTGTAAGCATAGGTAAGAATCCTGGATCTTTGCTGACTGGCTGAGTATTACATCCTTGTTACTGGGAAGATTAGTATAATGCTTTTTAGGCATCAGATTAGTTTGGACCAATAGGTTTGAGTTAGGGGTGTGTCTTTGTTCAGTAGTATATAGATCAGGTTTTAGGTCAGGTTTGTTATTTAAGACAGCCTCTTTTGCAGTTTGGAGCCCACCATCCTGACTGAAACCTTGCTTCTATTTTCGTTTTGTCTGCTAACATTTTCTTTTTCCCAATATAGCAGAGGTGCAGCATTGGTGGGAGAGTGCTACATCTCAGTGGCTTTACGTGGCACAAGGAAGCATTGTGGGGGCACTTGCACTCTTTTACATGGCAAGTTATTTTACATATGTAAAGGCTAGAACTGAAGATTGCAGTGTCTCCTGGCCACCTCATTCAGGTTAATTATTAATAAATGTTGTGACCTTTTAGCCAAGCTGTTATTGTGTCCATGTCTTAATTTATTACTTTAAGTTTAGTTGTAAGTTAAGTTAAGGTGTGTTTAATGGTTAATTCCAAATAAACCAATGGACAAAATACAAAATATAACGAGTAGGAAACAGAACTGAGCTTTCTAAGCACACATTCTCCCACCTTATGTCAGATGCCTATCTCTTCTCACAAGCAGATGCCCCCTGGTCTCTCTGGTCCACTGCACTCACTGGGGTCACTCCAATTAGGTGTGAGTTTGTAATAGAGGTGCGGGTTCGGTTTTACAAGGATTTACTCGGATATGTTCAGATCTCAAAAACTGCATTTTATTGGCTATCGGCTATTACGTGTTTTGTACAGCCAATAAAATAAACCCGAACTAATCCGAACTTGCGATAAATTTGGCAAAAAGAACAAAGTAAATCCGAGTAAAACAGAACCCACATATCTCTAGTTTGCAAAAGTGAACTCAACCATACAATATACCGTACAATCGAGCATACCTTGGAAATGTGAGATCCAATTAGAAATGCCAATTTGGAGAACTCGTGGCAAGGTTGAGCAATTTTTCTACAAAATGCAACCTACGAGATGGGCAAGAAAATGTTGGGAAATTATTCTGAACTCCTAAAAAGTGTCAACTAAGATAACTGGACCATAGAGAAGTCTCTTTTTTCCAATAAGCAAAGTATTGGAGGTTCTTAAAATGTGTCCAATGGTTGAATTCTATATTGGTTTTAATGGTGAAAAAATTATAGTCAGCAATTGTTTTTCAGCAAATTAAAGGCTTTACAGTATTTTGGGTACAGAACAATGGGTCTCATTCAGACCCGGTCATTAGATGCAAGCAGTTGCTCTGATTGAGGGCGGCCGCTTGCATCTTGAAGTACGGCCTCCTGGTCGCTAGCTGAGCTGTGGGTTACCACCCACAGCTTAGCGACCGACCAGGGTGATGGTCACGATGGTCAGGACCATCGCGACCATCGGGGCTTGCGACGAGATCCTAAGGTTGGGTCTCGGCACTCGCAAGCCCCAGGGAGCTTCCTGCTCTGATCGAGCTGGATGCTCCCCACTGACAGCATTGCTGATGTCAGTGGCGCCGCCCCCAAACGGCAAGTGTTCCGTTGGGAATGCCTCCATTGGGCCGGCCACACCCCGGGCCCACCTTCCAAATGAGGCGAGCTGCCAATCAACATCGACAGCTCGCCCCCTTTGGTGCGAGACCTGGAGCGACGGAGCGGCTGTCGCTAGCCGGGTGTCACCCATGCGCACGTCGGAGCCGGCTCCGACGTGCGCATGCCCAGTGGTCAAACATTGACCTGGGTTTGTGAGCGCTCAGCGCTTGCGACCAGGTCTGAATGAGGCCCAGTGTCTGTAAAGTGATTTTCCAGCGTTTTTATACAAGTTTAAAAATGTTGGGAAAAAACTGTTTTAGTTCCCATCTGCAAGCTGAAAAACCCGTTTCCCATCAATAGAAGACCTCAAGATAAATGCCCTACACCATTTAACAAATATTTTTGATTTTTAGATAAATTTATCTGAGAAATTAGGTCTTTTTTGGCTAAATTATACTATTTAATCCCCTTCAAGTGCATTATTATTAATTGGGAGGGGTGTACCAGAGGTTCTACACTGTGTCTCAACATTTTCCCTACCTTTTCACTTGCTCAGGGGGTTGCATACAAAAAAAGTGAAATTGCAAGGAGTATGAACTGTGAGTTAGAAATTGGAATGCACCATAAGTGCCTAAATAGGGGGACATTTTAGTCATCCCCTAGTATTTTACATATAGAAAGGCTAGAACTGAGATTGCAGTGTCTCCTGGCAACCTCAGTCAGGTTAATTATTATTAAATGTTGTGACCTTTTAGCCAAAGCTGTTATTGTGTCCATGTCTTGATTTATTACTTTAAGTTTAGATTTAAGTTAAGGTGTGTTTAACTGTTATTTCGCAATAAACCAATGGATAAAATACAAAATATAACGATTAGGAAACAGAACTCAGCTTTCTAAGCACACAATCTCCCACCTTATGTTAAATGCCTGTATCTTCTCACAAGCAGATGCCCTCTGGTCTCTCTAGTCCACTGCACTCATCGGGGTCAATCCAATTAGGTGTGAGTTTGCAAAAGTGAACTCAACCATCATTTCTCACATACAATATACCGTGCAATTAAGCATACCTGGGAAATGTGAGATCCAAATAGAAATGCCAATTTGGAGAACTCGTGGCAAGGTTGAGCAATTTTTCTATAAAAAATGCAACCTGCGAGATGGGCATGAAAATGTTGGGAAATTATTCTGAACTCCCAAAAAGTGGCAACTAAGATAACTGGACCATAAAGAATGCTCTTTTTGGCCATAAGCAAAGTATTGGAGGTTCTTAAAATGTGTCAAATGGTTGATTTCTATATTGGTTTTAATGGTGAAAAAAAATTATAGTCAGCAATTGTTTTTCAGCAAATTAAAGGCTTTACAATATTTTGGGTACAGAACAATGTCTGTAAAGTCATTTTCCAGTGTTTTTATACAAGTTTAAAAATGTTAGGAAAAAAACTGTTTGAGTTCCCATCTTCAAGCTGAAAACCCCATTTCCCATCAATAGAAAACTTAAGATACATGCCCTACACCATTTAACACATTTTTTTAGATTAAAAGATAAATTTATCTGAGAAATTAAGTTTTTTTTGGCCAAATTATACTATTTAATCCCCTTCAAGTGCATTATTATTCACTGGAGGAGTGTACCAGGGGTTCTACCCTGTGTCTCAACATTTTCCCTACCTTTTCACTTGCTGAGGGGGTTGCATACAAGAAAAAAGTGAAATTACAAGGAGAATGGACTGTGAGTTAAGAATTGGATTGCAAATGTAATTTGCAGCGCAAATTTGCCACAAAACGACTAGCACAAGACAACTAGCAACTATTTGGATCAATCCCATTGAATGCTTAGAATGACACAATAGACTTCAAAAGCGAAGCTGCTGCTCCTGAGCGTAAGCAGCAGCTCCATTTAACTCTTTATACTGCATTTTCTGACCATAGCTCTAAGAAAATCTGTGTTTATTCTACTGCTATTGTGGACATGATTTGAGCTGCTAGCAAAAAATGGGGGGTTTCCAGGAACTGGAAACCTCCCCTGCATTTTCTTATGGGCATAGGCAAAACACTAGTGTTTATAAGAGTATGTTGAAATGAGTTCCAAGATTTCTAGTTAGGGACATATTCCCACACTTTCACCTACCTTCTCATCCACTTAAATTACCTTGGCTGGCTCCAATAGATATAAAAATAAATTTTTTTCTAAGCAGAATCTTATTTTGGAGTCCTAGAATACCAGCTGTCACACAGTGAATTTTGGAGCTTCAAAAGCCTTTTGATTTCAGCTGTCACACAACATTCTGAAGATATTTCTCATGATTATGTTGCAAAGGATGCAAATTAAAAAGATAGAGTTTAATTACATTTCAATGTAGTACAAAGTGCAGATGCTGAAAGTAAGAGAGGTGATGTTGATAATGGATCAGTAATTTTTTTTGTCTCTGCAAATATTATCTCCGAGTTATTATATTCAGCCTAATTTATAAAGCATACAGAACTTCTGTAACCCCAAAGTATTCTTCCATAGGCTTTTTGTAAATATTAATTTGTTACACCATTGAATAACTTTGAATTTATTAATTCTTGCAAGTGAATTACAGCAAACTTATTTGTGATCTCAAATAAAAATTAACAACTGTACAGTGATTTCTTGATCAACTACACAAACAAAAATCCTATCGCACAGGTACTAGTATAATTGTCACAATAATTACAATATTACCACAATAACCAATTGTACCTGTTTTTCTTTATTTGTGTCCATGTATATAAGGGGGTACAACCACTTAACACGATACAGGTTGCATTGAATAACAAAAGAAAAGAAAGTGTGTCACTATTGGGTGCACTAAATTTAAATATAACTTTTATTTCAAACAATTAAAATATGTTTGATATATATTAGGTTAGCAAATTTTAAAATAAAGAAAAAATGTGAACAGGAATATAAAAGTTGGAATTTT
The DNA here is from genome assembly GCA_031769625.1 of Taudactylus pleione. Taxonomy (NCBI): domain Eukaryota; kingdom Metazoa; phylum Chordata; class Amphibia; order Anura; family Myobatrachidae; genus Taudactylus; species Taudactylus pleione. The sequence continues at coordinate 353,156 of JAUIMM010000329.1, read as the reverse complement.
AAAAAGATTAGAGGAAACTGTGTGACTTTCTTTGTCTGCTTTATATAATCAATTCAAATGTTTCTTAAGGTCTGCATTCTGCCTTTGAAAAGCCTAAATAGTGAAACATGCATTAGATAGTTTAGCTATCTGTTTACAGTATGTCTCTGGTAATGCAAGGTTTCAATAGGAGTCTGTCAAAAAACCGGCGGAAGCAATGCCGCTGGTCTAAATCCTGATACGACCTGCCTGACAAGGGAGTTAAGATAGGTGTCGAAATGCCGATGCCTATCTTAATCCCGATGCCTGAAGACCGACCCCCACCATCCCAATTGTCCTCTGTTGGGTAAGTATAACACTTAGCCCGGGGATGGGGAGGTCAGGTTTTAGGGACCTCCTGGGGGGACTTAGGGTTAGGCACCCCCCAGGGAAGGTTAGGGTAGTGGAAGGGGGGGTTTAAAAGATTTCCCCTATTGAATCAGCTGCGGTCTGCTTCCGGTGTATACAAGCACCTTCCCTGCTGCACAGAACTCGAAAGAGAGGGAGCCACTCAATTACTCCATACCGTGTTAACAGCCAGGTATTACACCAGTAGTCTTGTTCCTCCTGTCGATACCGTCCTGACGGGTGAGTTTTGTTTCCTACTCCTGGACTTCAATGTTCTGCAATACTGGGATTTTAACTATATCTTCTCTTACTGAATGGTCAATTTTAAGGCCAAGGAGCCTTAATAATACGTTGTTTTAAACCAGTGTAGTGGGCATCACTTTATTCATTGTACGGACAGATTAACCTATAATCATTCTTTTTCCATTTGATACAATTTATTACCTTCAATGCTACATTGTTCTACAATATATTTACTGAGACGCGCAATTTGTTTATGCTCTGATGGGACTGAATTGATTGTCCATATTATTTTGCCATCACAATACAGTTGCACAATAATATGTATTTTTCAAAGCTATAGTAATTAAGTGTAATATTTGTGATATGATAAATATCATCCTCTGGATTTTAATTATCTGAATTTCGAGTAGCACTCCACATGTACTGTACTCTATTTTTGTCAATTTATTGTGTAGTGGATAGCAGATCCCACTGTATGAGCAGCTGTCCTGAATTCAGGGTGAATTTTTTTCTTAGCGCACCTCACCTTTGGCCAATATGGCTTTAAAAAATATTGTGAGCTGTGAGGTGGTGAAAATTGACTGGAAATGAATGTTTAACTGCAAATGACTGGAAATTAATGTTTTTGATGTTATTAATACTGCGGTTCGAAAGGGGGGTTGAACTGAGCTCAAGCGTAATGGCGGGAGGTGTGTTCCAGTATGCTGTGGTGGTGGTGAGTGTGTGGTGGTAGATAAATGGGGGGGGATGTGGCGGATGTTGGGTGGATGGTACGTGGGATGGTGTTGGTTTCTAGAATGTGTATGTGGCTGGGGATGTGGGTGTGTAATGGGTCAGTGGAGTGCTGCACCTTTGTGCGGGAGTACCGCATCCTGCACTGGTTAGATTGGTGATAAGAGGGGGGTGTAAGGTGCACTCTGCCTTGGTGTTATGGTATGGTTGATGGGTGTGGTGAAGTGAAAAGGGAGGAGATGAGAATGGGGGGGGGGGAGATGTAAAATGTATGGTTGGATGAAATGAAAAAAGCCAGGCAGAATGGGTTAATACTGTAGGAACAAATTACAGGTCTAAATGACATGATTTTAGCTGTTTTTATCAATTTTAAATATTTCCAAGACCAAAACACTGGGGTCCATGCACATCTCTAGTAAAAACTAATCAGCACCAGTACAGTAGTGGGTAACATTATGGATTAATAGCAAGCCTTCGATTGTTCCACACAATCACACACTAATATCTGTAGCAGTGGAAAAAGTCTCTAAGGGGTTGATTCAATTATTTTGCTCTTGCAGTAGCTCCAAACTCGCCAATTTTTATTCCAAAATATATACATACATATACAGTATACATATAAATGTATATATCACAGAGGATATTGTCATTTATGGGACGAGACTAGAGCAGGGGAGCCCGCTGCTCTGGGGCTGGAGGAGATAAATACCAACCCCTTTTTCCCACTTGGTCTTTAGCAGGGATGTGCAGTAAAGGTAATGTATGCAGGGGAGGCATAGCCTCCCCTATCAAACTTCTGAGTTTTGCTATTAATACAAAGAAAATATTTATAACTTATAAACATCTTTTTTGTTTATTGTAATCATTTTTATAGATAACAGTCACCAGTTTTGTGGAGCTCCCTGCAACTGCAGAGAGACGAGAGATGAGCTAGCAACAGCTCAGCCTTACCTCTGTATAGTCAGACACTGCTTGCAGAGTTGTGGGCGGGGCCACACCAATGGCAGTAAGCTGCATAGAAAGAAAGTTAATAGAGGCATGCCTCTGAGTAAGGGGGGGTGTGCTTTGAGCACTGATGGACATCTTGGATGTGTCATGTGACCAGAAAGTGCACTCAGTGTTCAGAGATTGGAGCTCAAGTCAGCAGCAGCAAGAGAAAACACAGTGATGCAGATAGGAGAATCAATGGGCTCTAAAGCTTAGTGTAGTCAAGGAAGAATTATGGGTTGAGACAGGCTCCTAGCACTCAGACTCATCTCGATGTGTTCCTCCCCAGCCATTGACCTCACCGCATGTCACTGGTTCATAGGGATGGCCATTGGTGGGATGGCCATTGGTAGGTTACCCATAGATGGTCACCATCGATAATACCATTGGTGGATGACATCAATGCTATGGAACCATCGACTGTAATCCATGGATGGTTTCTTTCACTGATGGTCATCTATGTTTTAATACAGGTCTGGGCAGTGGGCCAATCAGGGAGTGGTGGTGGGGCTTCACAGGTCAAGTGAGGGGGCAGAGCTAAGCTTCGTGTCCCGGCACATGAAGGGGGGAAAAAATAAATAATTTAGCCCTGTGCCATCGATGGCAGTGAACCATTGGATCACCACCATCTATGGCAAACCATCAGCCATTGTTAGTTAACCATTGATGTTTGTAAATCATTGATGGTCGATGGCCATCCCTATCAGTCAGTCACCAGATTGGTCTGCAGTTAAAAGAAGGAGGCTGTTGCTGTGCAGGGTACCTGAGGTGGAAGTGCTGGGTGCTGCTCCAGGAGAGATTACCCCTGTGACTCTGTCAGTTTGAGAGAGAGAGATGTGCAGCTTTCTGGATGGCTCTTTATGAAACAGCTCTCCTTAATCACCTGCCCCAAGAGACATCAGCACTATTACAGTGAAAGGGAAGAGGCTCTGATCAAGATTGGAGAGAGGGCTGTCCCTGACAGATTAAACCTGCCCAGCAGGTCAAGCTGAAAAGAATCCTTTGGCGCAGCTGTTTTAATAGGAAGAGCTAAATCCTGAGGTAATCAGATGTTTCAAAGGTAACTCTCGGGAATAACACACTGGGGCTAATTCAGCGAATGTGCAGAATGGGTCCTGTGTGAACGCACGCAACCCCTTCTATGCCTCTGTCTGATTGAGAGGCAGAGGCATTTAAGGGGCTGCACAGGGGTGGGGGCGGCCAGCATTCCCGGAAATGGGGGCATGTCTGCCCCATTTTCCGTGAGTGGCAAGGCCAGGGGCTGTGTCCATGGATGCAGTTTCCTGGCCTCTCAAGCTGGCTAGCCTGAGTAAGCTAAGACTTACTCAGCTGGCTGGCAGCCTGGCACTGTCCACCATCTCGACCGATGGTCGCACTGGTGATCTTAGCCTGTGACCTCCTGCTGCATTTGCATCTTTGCAAGCATGAAGATTTGCAATTCCATCCAAAGCTGAATCACCCCCACAGAGCATAGACTGTCACACTTCTCAAAGTGCTTTTAGGAGAGAGAGAAAAGTTACCTTTATTAACTATTTTACAAGACAGTTAATTATAATTTAATGAGCACCTAAGGTAACCTCCAATACAGTCAATTCAGTTTGTTTATGGATAAGCAAAGCAGCTCTCAGTGAAGGATCCCTTTTTAGATATAACCTTCAGACTAGTGAAAACTTATAAACCCACTTTCTCACAAAGATGAGATCATAAAAAGTGGGTGGTGACATCTCACTGAAGCTCCAATCAGCAGCTTTTTTGCATAAACGCGTCATTTACGACACACCGTTTCCCGGGTTTTTCCCATGTTCGACCCTGGTAGCTACCGGTTTCGGATTCCCGGTTTATTTTTCTTAGACCCTTTTCCATCAAACATTGACCTGGGTTTTCCCGGCAATAACCCAGGTTATTTGCTTGGTGGAAAAGGGGTATCAGTAACTCTGCTTGTTTCTCCTAATGGAGTCAACAAACTTACATTTGCAGAAATGACACCTTATTACAAAGGTGGCAGTCACCTTGGGCGTACTACAATGGATACAGTGAATGAAAACAAAAGGTGAAATGCAAAGTACAAGATACAAAAAAGAAGAAGCACAGACAGAAGGTATTAAATATTGTATAAGATATTTACAGAAAAAAAATGTAGGAGTATATTTACAAGCAAATTAATTTAGATCATCTGAATATGGAAAACCTGTTACAATGCATAGTTATTTTAATGCCTTTTATTTTACAGAACTGTAGAAAAATGTAAATATATTTACCTTTCAAACATTGTTCTTTCTGGCTCACTAAGGAATGACACATTTCTGTTGAAGGACTGGAGCGTTATTAATGACTCACAATGGAACATCTCTGGCTTGATGCAATAAAACCATTCATGGTCACGTTCATGTCTATATTCACATACATCTTTCTTTAAGTTGAGTTGAAATCCACATTCACTCTTGACTTGTTGACTACCATTCACAAAGGTACCTAAGAAGTTTATGAGACCATAGTCCTTGTTCCTTGCTCTCCATAGTGCTGAAACACCTTCACTTGAATGGTAAAGTACCAAGGAGATAAAGACTTGTCCTTCCCAAAATAGAGTGAAATGAACATGATATGATCCATTGTTAAAATCTTCAACCCTCCCTGATGACCCAGCATTAAGATTTGGTGTAAAGATTCTTGCTTTAATGAAGTCTCCACCATATGCTTTCTTATTGCCAAAATGGTCAAACATATCAATTTGGACAATTAACTTTTCTCCAATGCAGTATTTATCTCTTGGATTAAAAATGGTGGCTTTACTCTTACTAGCACTTGTTGTGTAGTTAATGTTGTTGAACTTGAGTGTAGGAATCATGTAAGATATTCTATTAAAGATGAAAAGCTCTTCATCTGTCAAGGAGGTACCACTAATAATCTTTACTTCACTACTCAGAGTGGGTTTGTCTGAGAAAGACATTGCATAGGATACCTGAAAAAGGTAAATTTACATTGTTATATATACACGTATAAAATTTACACATTTTTACGCATACACACATATAGCTTTTACATAATTGCAACCTCCCACTGTCATTTGTGCTGATGTTGGCAGTGTAGCGGTTAATATAGCCACCACAGTTGTGGGGTGATTTGAGGCGGGAGTTGCCATGGCAACTGAGAAGAAGCTATAAAGAGCAGTGAGGTAAGCAGAGTGACAGGTTTTTTTTAGGTAACTGACTGGACAGGAAGATTCCTGTCAGCACATCTACATTCAGTGATGGGAAAGAGTGAAGGTTGGGACAATGTGGGGCAGCTGTCTGAGGAGGGTGTCTGACAGCAGAGTCAGAAACTAGTGAGGAATGCCTCAGGGGATGAGAAGGAAAGGAGCCAGCAAGAGGTCTGAGGGAGGCTGATCTAGGAGAGTGGAACAGTCTCTCAGACATTACACAGAAACATCCCAGCAACACAAAGTACAGGGAGCAGACAGAGAACCCAGTGGTGAGAAAGAATCACAGACAGTGACATTAAAGAGAGAATTTACTTTATCTGTAATTAGTCATAGAAAAGGAAAAGGGAAGTCAAGATGATTCCATACAGGATCTTCAATGTTTAAAGATATAAATAGTATTTATATGTAATTTACTAACATTTGTGGGATTTCAAAATATAAATCTTGAGAGCATATAATAAGTTGTAGTGCACCCAGAGTCAGTGGTTTGTAAACTGGAGTAAGAGAGACAGAGAGAGAAAAGGAAAGAGAGAAAGAAAGAAAAACTATTTTTGGGGCACTCTTAAAGAAAATTGTATGTAGTATTGAAAATTTTAAAACTTAGGGTCTCATTCAGAGCAAGCGGGTCGATGGTACCCAAATGCGCATGCGCACGACAGAGGGAGCTCCATCGTGCGCATGCGTGAGACCCGGCGAGCGACGAGGAAGCCGTCGCTCGGGGTCTCGCTACAAAGGGGGCGTGCTGTCGATGGTGACTGACAGCATGCCCCCTTTGGTAGGCGTGCCGGGGGCGTGGCTGCCAGACGGAGGCGTTTCCATGGGAACGCCTACCATCTGGGTCCAGCCCCACTGACATCACTAGCGATGTCAGTGGGAGTGATTTTGGCTCTGATAGAGCCAAAATCACTCCAGGGCTTGCGGCAACGAGACCCTACCGCAAGGGTCTCGTCGCAAGCCCGATGGTCGCAATGGTCTTGACCATCGCGACCATCATCATGGACGCTCGCATAAGCTGTGGGTGGTAACCCACAGCTATGCGAGCTTCCAAGAGGCCGCTCCAACAATAGGTAGGAGGGCCCTGATTCAGAGCGAGCGCTCTGGTCAGAGCGTCCAGCTCTGAATCAGGCCCTTAGCTTTTAATATTACTGGTAAGATAAATCACATTCGTTTGTCAAAAATTATTTTGAAAAACTGGATAAACTCTTGGTAATTGGAAACCACCAGATAATTTCTCTCCCACAGTGGAGATACCCAATCCAAAGCACAACCTAACCTGCCAAGAGGGACATGACATATGCTACTTTAACTCTGGGAGATGAAAATTTCTGTAAAAGCAATTCAAAGTGGACCTCGCATTGATTGAAGAACCCACGACAAAGCTTGGGATTGCCATCGAAACAACTCGGGGTCGGAAGACATAACTGAGACTTCAAGGACCTTGTAAGGCTAGGTGCGGTAACTAGTGTAGCTGTAGCTGTGGTTGAAGAAGTCACTTGTAGATGGTCCTGACAGACTGAAAGACCTTGCAAGCACTGAAGCACCTGTGTCTGAATGTTCTCCTCTGCCTCTAGTATGGCTGCGAGATTTTGTAGGACTTGAACTCCAGAAGCCTGATCCTGTTCAGAATTCATCTGGTCTGTGCAAACTGTCATGACTCTGGGGAAATTGGCCTCCTGTGCTGGAGCAGGCTTTACTGGCAGTGATACCGGTAGCACAAACTGAGGAGGTCTTAGATATGTTTTCCTCATACAGTATGATGGCACAAAGCTGATTAAACAAATACTAATAATAATTGATGAAGGCATCCTATGTAATAATTTGAACTTGATACGAGGTGATGAGAATAAAGTTGCAGAACTTTAATGATGACAAATGATTGTAAATACTGAGAGATATATATGCTGGTAATGGCTGAGTATAAGTCCCGGTGTTAGACCAGCAGAAAACTGCAGTCTGAAGTATGAGTTGTAATCCACTTGACTCAGGGCCAGCTCTAGGGGTGAAGACCAGTGTGCTCGAACAGGGGCGCCATCCATAGAGGGCGCACCCTTCCCCAACATCCCGATTTCAGCAGGACAGTACTGTTCCACCAGTGGGCCGAAGTGGCCCATGGGTGGTCAAATTGGGAGGTTGGGGACCCCCACTGCTGCAGCTGTGCTGGACCCTGGAGACTGATTGGATGCTGGACGCATGTGCGTGGCAACCATTCAGTGATGGGAGAGGGCTGGGAGAAGCCCAGCTAGTGAGGCTCCCCCCAGCCTGACATTATTTGGAGGCATGTGTCACACGGGGGGCATGGCCTATGGTAATTAGGTCACACCCCCATTTTCGGGTGCACTGTTAAGAGCCCACACAGGGTGTGTGGGCTGGAGCTGGCCCTGACTTGACTGATGCAGGAACTGTAGAACTGTGGATGATAATGGAGGACAAAGGCAAGTATGTAGGAGCCCAAGGTAAACCCCAGTTAACGGTAGAGACTTTCCTGAGATGGACTCAGTAGTAGAAAATGAAGTTCTGAGTGCAGGATGCTGGGCTATGCTCAGAAGACGATGGCTTGGAAACTAGTACTGTACTAGCAAACAGTACACGATTATGCTCTAAGTCAGGAATTAACGTGGATCCGGCCAGAGCCAAAAGGAAACCTTAAGGAGACGTTGCACAGATGCCGACTGAGGATCCTGGAGAGGTTTATATACCCAGTGTCAGTTGCTGGTTGGCCACACATCAACAGCTGATCCTAAGTGTGCCTAGGATTGGTATTTGCAAGATCACTTGATCGAACCAAGATGGCTGTGCCCATGGATAGACTACCTCCTTGTGGATACAGCAGAGCAGTGCCCTAGCAGGTGATTGAGAATGGGACTAGACGCTAGGTTCCCAGGCATTGTCAAAAAGTGCCACACAGCAGATGCCGTGCACAGATGCGGGGAAAATGAGTATGTAGGAGAGTGTACTGGAAGCTGAATAGCTGGAGCGCAGCTGACTGAGACTTTTGTTGTGGCCTAACAGACTGAGTCCTGACACAATGACATGTTAGACTACATGCCTCTGTACTAGGTCTTAGCCAATCCTAAAGTACAGACCAGCATCCACTATCTATCAACAATTTTGTACCACATTTTTTTAATGTGCTTAGACATGACCCTGACACCTGCATCACAAAATAAACAATAAAAATACTTTCTTGCTGGCTGGTGTTTAAAAACCCTTATCAAGGGTGAGTGTAGACTAGATTAGATTTGACAGCTACAACCCAAAAATAAATAAGAAATATAAATGTTTTGCTAGTGTTTGAAAACATTTCAAGACTTTTATAATAATTTAAATAAAATTAATCTTTTTTTCAGGAGTTTTTGTTTCCTAATAGAAGCATATATTACTGTGCTTAGTTGGTGTGTGTAGACTACAGTAGATGTGTCCCTGACAGCTGAACCCCAAAAAGAAATAAGTGGGATCAAGGCATATTATTTTTTTGGTGTAAAGAAAATACTAATCTTTTAAGAAAACTGGGTGGTAAAGGTTACAGTTGCACCTTTTTCTATCTCTTTGTACGTTTACTTGTGTGATGGCAGTTAATTTCAATTACAGTAGCTTTACTCCTAGCCTGATATAAAAAATAAAACCAATCATGGATCAGTCGATAGTAGAGCAAGAGCACCCCAGTATTACTACAGTCAGTCATAGTACTTCTTCAACATCTACTAAAAGAGGTCAAGGGGAAAGGTGTAAAGGGCACCTCAAAACTAAACAGTATTTCACAATCATAAGGAAAACACCTCTAACTCTGAAGGGAAAACTTTCTGCCAAATTTTTTAAAATTGCCAACATGCCATAGAGCACATGTAGTAGCATGAAAGGCTCAGACCATGGCTTTTCATTGTGAGAGGTGGTATTGCTATTTCTGTTTCATGCTCAAGAACAAACTGTGCATTTACAATCTTTACAGATCCTTGAGTAGAGTTTAAAAGAGTCCATGAATACTATGTGCAAGCTTTACATTATTTACACTGTAATTGTACAGAACCCTCCGCCCACCATTCCTGAACCTTCTGCAAATGTGAGGATTAATAGTAGTAAAAAGTAATGATATAGAAATTGAGGATGCTACTGTGGAAGGGCAACAGGAGAAATATATCAACATGCTCATTAGCATCATATACACAAATATCTATGTGTTGGAGAAGAAGTTGATACAATTCAGGAAGATAATTTTGTTTGTGTCAAAGTATAAGGAAATTGTCATGCCTGGGCATAAGAACAAAAAAGCCACCTCTTTTATGTGGAATATTTTTTTTCATAAATCCTGACATTTGGCAAGCCATCTGTACCATTTTTTTCAGGTCAAACTAAATAGAGGTTGGGACGTTAACCATCTAGGCTCCTTCTCCCTTTTACATCATTTGCAGTGAGTTCATGATTATTTATCAAAATCTGAAAAATCCCCTATAATAATAACAAGCAGTCCAGCAGCATGGATAGAACCCAGCACATGCAATCTCCACCGTCAACACATTCATCATCAACCTCCTCAATAATGATCACACGTAGTTCTCCTGCTTCCAATTTGCATAGGCTATCTGACTCCTATCCAGGAATCCCAAGAAGAATCTTTGCGCGCTAGGGCTGCTGCTGCTGGAGGTGAATCTTCATCATAGAAGGGGACCAAAAAGACTATTAGTTTCAAACAACATTTTACTGTGAAAAAAAAGCATGCTCAAGAGGAACCAAGTATGACAGCCATCAACTTGTTGCACAGCAAAACAACAAATAACGTAAGCTATGACAGCATTAGATCTGGTTTTATACAATTAGTTAGTAGTGTCCCTGCTACCAAATTTCATTTTGATTCCATATTACTGGAACATCAATCCTTCACCTGTAATGGGACATTAGAAAAATGTATTCTTGGCCTGGAAGTTGCCATTGTATCAACTATCCTCTTAATTACAGATATGTGGACAAGCAGTACTGGTCAAACTAAAGATTACGTGACAGTTTGCTGGGTTGATATATGGCCTTTAGCAGCAGTAGCATCGAGCACACCAGCTTATTTACAGAAAGACTACTCTCTGTATCACCTTCTTCACCAAGAGGAATACCAGTTTGAAAAGCTCAAGGATGTTATAGAAAAATGTCTTACACACAAAGACTCTCCTCTGGATTTGTCACTTCTTATAGCGCAAGTAACATTGTATGGGTGATTTTTAACTTGGTGGTTCAGAATTTCTTAAAAATTGGAAAGTTGCATGCAGGTCATGCTTATTATGGTCCAGAAAATATATGGGCATTTTTGGCATTCACCAAATGCATGTAGAAGACTGCAGCAGGTTCAACAATGGTATAATTTGCCATGCCACCAACAGAAGCAAGATGTTTTAACAAGGTGGAATTTCACGCTTTATATGCATCAGCAACTGGAGGAACAACAACAAGCCATCTAATCATACATATCAACCCATGAGATTGAAAGAGTGGAGGGCATGTTACCTTAGTCCAGCACAGTGTAGAATACTTTCAGTTTTATGCAAACTACTGCAACAATTTTAAATTGTAACCAATGAAGTGAGTTCAGACACTGCCAGTTAGTGTCATATCCTTAATTAAACTACTGAAAAACTAGCTGGAGAAGCTGAAGGAGAAGATACAACTATATGATTATGCTAAGTATGATGGACTTGTAGATCATGTTTTTTTTTTGCTTCACCAGGACCTACGGGTTTACAACAACTTTAAATTGGGTTACTAAATTTAGCAATGCTTTATACTAGGATTAAGTCATATGTAATGTCTTCCTTTCCCACTGACACAGATCTTAAGACATGCAAAGAGCTCCTTGAGCAAGTTGTCAGTTCAAGTGGCACATGATCCAATGACATCTCCTGCTTCAATTTCTCCTGAAAATGCTGCTGCAGGAAAACACTGACCTTTGACATTTGGTCAAGCTTAAAAGAATTGCCCACAATTATTGACACCTCTACCATAACTCAATCTGATACAGTAAGCATCTATAGAATGGTGGAGGATTATTTTAATGAAAATGTACAAATTTGCATGTCACACAGTCCCTTTAAATACTGGGAGGAAAAACAGGCAAACTACTGTAACCTTGTACAAACTAGCTTTGGATTACTTAAAGCTAGCCACCCTCCAGTGTGTACTTGAAAATAGTGTTTAGCACAGCTAGGAACCTTGTGAGCAATCTGCTTAGCAGTTTACTTCCTCAAACCATAGAAAAACTGATGTTCATAAAAATGAACTACAAATTCTGTGAGGAAGATGGTTGCTGTTAAAAACAACAAATTATAGAGACAGTGGATTTCAGTGTGGATGAGCTAATATTGTGTGATGATGATGATAATATTAACAGTGATGAGGGTGATGATGAGGATGATAATGACATCTTCCAACTGTAATGATGATTAACAACATTGTTAACAACACTGTTAGGTGCCTGAAGACACCATCAAACTTACACACAACATACATATATACACACACGCAGCATATATACATACACACATAAGCATACTTATACACAGCATACATACATACATACACACACACAGCATATATACATACACACAAGCATACTTACACCAGGGCCGCAACTAGGGGAGCACGTGCCCTGGGCCCAGGACTTGAGAGGTGCTGAGGAGATGGGGGTCCTGGGTTGCTGCACTTGTTGATTTGGATCCGCCCACAGCAGCCCTTGAAAGAGTAACACAGTGCTGCAGTCATTCTAAGATGGCAAAGGTCGCAAAACAATAGGAGCTCACAGACTGGCAGCCATTCAGCAGTGGCTGCCGATCCGTGAGCTCTGATTGGCTTGGTAGGGATTGGCAAATCATGAAAATTCAACCTGTTGGAATTCATGGATGCCCCGACCCCAGCGTCTGGGGATTGCTAAATTGCCTCAATGCAACACAGATGTGGGGGGGGGCTTTAGTTAATTTGTAAATTAATACTATCCAAATTTCCATTGTCCACGATTGTGTGACTAGGTTTTCATGTGAGTGGGTCACATGATGACATTGGTGCTGGTCACTTGTGGCCTTGGTGTATTATTATTATTATTTATTTATATGGCCCCACAAGGGATCTGCAACACCTTACAGTATGTGCATATATTTCTCTCTCTGGCAGACCCATAGCCATTGGGGATTTTTGCTGATTCTTTTTTATGTGGCTTGCCCATGATTATTTTTAAGTCAGTTTCTAAAGTCCTGTTTTCTTTGCAGCAAATGTGACCTGGGCAGCGTGCAGTCAGTGGTACACCATTAACAGCAGAAGAATGTCGACCTTGCAGTGGCAAACCATCCACAGCAACACACAGTGGCAAACCAGATCATCATTTACAGCATCAGCTACAGTAAGTTACTGTGGGCCTGATTCATCAAGGAACGCAAATGAGAGAATGCACGCACTTGGCCGATGTTTTCATACTGCACGTGCGCAAACTAGCCAGTGCAATCAGATTAGGGTACACAGACTACACGTGTCAGGTCAGGTCAACCACTATTGTGCATATGGGTCCGATGGTTCTTGATGTTACCGATGTTTACGCTATCTTGCGTACTGATCAGGGAATAATGAGATGGGAGGCTTAATATGGGGCTGGGCATCTGCATCTTGTGCTGCGGTCTTCATGCTTATGCATTGATTAGCATATTCTCGCAGCAGCGGTGTGCGTGAGTCTGCTAGCATGCGTTCCTTGCTGAATCAGGCCCTATGTTTAGCTGGGTGTATGTCACCCATATTGCCATTGTATGAACTTGTTTCAGAAGTAGATAATGGGAATGTCACTCTTTGAATACCATCACTGTGTGGAAACTGGGCAGCATCCTTGCAATGCTCCATCAGCAGCAGCACTACATAATCTATGTCGCAGTGGCATACCAGAGCCTTACCAAGGGCTCTGAGCACCCTGTGCCAGCCCCACCCCCTTTGCACATGACATAATGATGTCATATATAGGTGACCCGGGCCGCTAGCACCCAGAACTGCAGCAATGCACACAGCGTCTTGAAAATGCTCCGTCCAGCTATAATTATGGCAGGGTGCCTGTCTGTAGCATTGAATGGATGTTATGTATGGCCCTGCCACAGCAATACTGGCTGCAGTGTGCTTTTCTAGGCACCCTACTAGCCAGAAGCAGGGGCTGTGAGGCGGTGACTGTGCCTCCCACATAAGCCTGTATTCTGTGTGGCTGCACCAGTCACACACCCCTACTTACAGCCCTGGTTGCAGCACACAGCATGTAGCAGCACATCGCAGTGGCCACACACACAATCAGCAGCAGCATGCAGTGGCAGAAATAGCCTGGCCCAGCATTTGATATGAAAAGAATGTGCAGACTCTGCTCAGAGTGCGTGTGACACAAACTGAGATGGGATCAGGAATGTCATTAATATATGCCTATCTTGGCTGAACAACACACTGTAATCAGTATTTGTTGTTCACCCAAAAGGGGACACAGATAAACACTCAAACACATACATACACATCATATAACCAGTTACCAAAGACAAAACATTCCAGGTACCAGTAAGTAACCACCAGACCAGATACCCACCTATCAATCCATTGTATTTTAAATTATACGAGAAATGTACACGCATGTTCTTTACTCTGTGTACTGTTGATTGAGGGGTACATGTACACAAATTAGCATTGGCTGTATGTTTATGTTGTGGTGTTCCTTGCCAAATATCAATGCACAATTTAAAGAATAGGTTGCATAATCATTGTAGTATGTTGTCCTATAATATATCACTGAAATAGGCTTTGTCTGCCTAATTAATTTAACTCTAATTATTAAAATGTATTATACAGTATCATTTACCTGCAGACTGTAAAGACATAGACCAAGGGCTCTATTTACTACAATCAGCATTTGTAATGCAGATTGTAGTGTGATATTACCGACTGAATTCGCATTGCGAATTCAGGCAATATTACAGGGATTTACTACAAATCCCTTGCAGGGACAGAGCTTGCTATAAAGCTCTGTCTCTGCGAATCCCCTTCGCATACTTATCACGGTATTTTCGCAAAAAATACCATGACAAGTGCAGACGCATGCTCCTCACTAAACCCCGCCCTCCTGCTAAGCCCCCCCGCATTTGCGGACCCCCCCTCCACCACCACCGCGATCCCCCCTCCCTTAATTACATTTACCTGCAGTCATCGGTGCTCCGGTGATGTCTTCCGTGGCTCCAGTCAGCTGATATCCCATACTGCACGGGGACTCAGTCAGGTGATGACCGGGCACCAGTTCAGGCTGGGAGACCAGCTGACCAGAGGGGTGACATCACGGGAACCCCGATCACCAGTCTCTGGACTCAGGTAAGTTTTTTTTTTACTATTTTTTTTTTCTTTTTTTTAGCAGTGATCAGTCTGTTTAGACCACACTGCTGATCACTGGGGCCGGCTCCAGGCTCTGCTCTGTCCATTAGAGCAGGAGTCCGGTAACCGGGGCCGGGGGAGACCCTGGATAACGCTACCTCCAGGTGGAGTTATTATCACAGGGCTTTCCCAGATATGTTTTCACAATTTATTTTTAGTAACTTTGGCCAGATCACATTTCCCATTACAATTATGGGAAATGCGATCTGCTTACTAAAAATAAGTGATAATTAGGGCTTGGAGTAGAATTTTATGAATTCTACTCCAATTTCCCTGTAGTAACTTTTGGTGATACTAAAATAATGTGAAAAGGGTGTGAAAACACCCTTTTTCACTTTATTTTAGTAAAAATTATGTTAATAAATAGAGCCCTAATAGAGTGCATCTTTGTATTGGCAACAGTCCAGCTATTGTGAACAAGGCACAGCAATTTTCACAAACTACACCATTACTAACACAGAGAAAGCGATTACCATCTCACACTGTGTTAATGTTGTCTTGTTATTATAAACTTTCTAACATTGTTCCAATATTAGGGCCTTTAGCAGCAGTCCAAGGGCATTATGTTCTGTCTGTAAGGTCACAAGATCAAAAGATGACCAGTCCTTTGTGTCAGAGGATGTTGAATATTAAAGCAATAATATGGCAACCTTATCAAATACTCCTCCTTGTCAAACTACTGGCAGTAAAATAAAAACAAAAACATACTACAGCACTCACAAGTTCAGGGATTCAGGGTGAAAGAACAACAATATTGGTTGGTTAAAAAAACAAAAAAAATGATATACTGTAAAGCTTGTAACAAGGACTGTAAAATCAATGGAAAGTCTGTCCTTATAATCATGCAAAGACTAGAGATGAGCAGGTCCGGTTCTCAGAGAACCCAATCCCACCCGAATTTCAGGGATCTGGAGCGATCCAAGCCAAGCTCGGATCTCCCTGCCTGCCCAAGATCCCTCTACTGAGGCAAAACCTTGCGATCCCGCTGACGGGTTGCAAGGTTTTGTATTGAGCGGGCTTAACTCTGATTGGCTGAGAGAGCCATCTGTCACGGCTCTCAGCCAATCAGCGTTAAGCCCATTGAATTCTCCACAGGAAGGAGAAGATGCTGCTCACCCATCCCCCGCTACCTGATATCACCGGCATCCCCGCTGCAGACACCGCCGGCACCCCCTGCTACCGACCCCCACTGGCAGTATCCCCCACTGCCGACACTGCTTGCACCCTGCATTGAGGACACCATCAGCAACCATGCACTGCCGACACCATCAGGACCCCCACACTGAGGACACCTCTGGCACCCCCGCTCTACCGACTGTCGAAGCTGAATAATTGGCTGAGACAAGTTCAGTTTAAAATGTAATCGCGACGATGCCATTTTGCGACTGGCCTCAAGACACCATCTTGTGAATGGCAGCAAGACTCCATTTTAGAAAAGAAAGCTTACACAAGCGCAATTTTGTCAAAAATACATAGTACACAATCCACAGTGCAAAATTGCTAAAAGTAGCAATTTTGCTACTCACAACGCAAAGTTGCTAAAAAGTAGCACGAACAGCTTTTTCACAATCTTCCCCAAACACCTACCGACGGTGTTTAGCAGACATAAAATAACTTTCCAACACATTAAAATCATCACAGACTTATATTTGAAAAGTAGCAAAGATGCTAAAAAGTAGCACGAACAGCTTTTTCACAATCTTCCCCAAACACCTACCGACGGTGTTTAGCAGACATAAAATAACTTTGCAACACATTAAAATCACCACAAACATATTTGAGCAGTAGCAAAGTAGTGGTGTTTTCCCCTGCATTCACATTAACACATACGCGATGTAGCAAAAAGTAGCAAATTAGTGGTGTTTTCCCTGCACTTCATGTTAAACATAGGACAACGCAAAATAGCTATTTAGACGCACAGCCAGCTTTTTAGTGATCTTTCCCAAACCCATACTGGCATGCTCACACACATACACAGAAGCCTTTCCAACTTAGTGCTGGTCGCTAAGTGCCCCACAGACCCTCAAACGCACAACACAATTTAATGTCATTTCTCCCCGCATACACATTTAAAAGCAATGGTCCCGCAGCACGAAAGGAATGATTATTATTTGGTTTAATCGCAATGTCAGCATATGAAGAAATGAATGTTTTCTGTAACTATGGTTTAGTAAATGGTTAATGGACCGTGATTGGTGCCGTACTGATCTACTCTTTTCCCACAGCGTTCCGGTGGCATCGGTGAGGAGATCAGAACATGCGGCTATGAAATATGAATGATAGAGAGAATAACTCCTTGAAATGTTGTATGCCATAGTTTAGACTAGATTTATTATGCAGCAGGAAAGTGGACACAATCAGGCTGTTAGAGGCTGGTTTGAGTCTTTGCACTGATCTATGAATTGTACCGTAACGGAAGAAGCAAGAAGAGGAACCAATGAGAACCTGCCAACGTATTCTATTGTATTGCTTATCCCAGTACGGGTATATGTGTGAGAGCTCTGAAATGAGATTCTGCGGTGGTCCTGTTATGCTGTTTCGACGAA
Organism: Taudactylus pleione; assembly: GCA_031769625.1. Classification (NCBI taxonomy): domain Eukaryota; kingdom Metazoa; phylum Chordata; class Amphibia; order Anura; family Myobatrachidae; genus Taudactylus; species Taudactylus pleione. The sequence continues at coordinate 335,678 of JAUIMM010000329.1, read as the reverse complement.
GGTTTCATTACTGATGCCAGTATCTGGTCCCAGAGCGCACGCGTATGTATTGACTGTACCTTATGACTTAAATGTTTGTACAATTTAGTTTGCGCTCATTGTTAGATCATAGCGTGGTAACATCTGTACTTTTACCTGAATAATAATCTTTAGCGCGTTGGACCGCTATTCCACTGTCTTAGGCCCTCATTCAGAGCCGCTCGTTAGCGGCAGTACGCTCGTTCCGAGCGATGTTTGCACATCTGCGCATGCGTACGGTTTTTAGTACGCATGCGCGAACCAGTCAGTGCGGCCGAAAATCGTTGGTACGCAATATAGCGAGGGCCTGCTATTTTGAGTGACAGAATGAGGCGTATGTGGGTGGTAACAGGGGAAGGAGCTTGAAAATGGGGAGTGGAGATCCGAACGCAGGCGTGCTTAAAGGTCAAAACGGGCGTTTTATGGGTGTGTATATTTAAAACAGCAGCGTCATTGACCACGTCACTGGGTTATTTTATAGCCAGAACTGCTCGCAAATTTGTGGTAGCAAACACCAACCACAAGAATAGCGAGCAGTTCATACGCTGGTCGATGTACTCGATTAATCTAATAAATAGCGGACATGACGTAGGATGCGAGCGGCCAGGGGGCGTTTTTAACAAATAAACGAGCGTATGTTTTGCTCGCTCGTTTAGAGGTGTGAACAGACTGCAATGTGCGTACGGATCATTTGAATAGCCACCCCTTGTTTTTAAACGAACGACCACAAATAGCGAACGGCTCTGAATCAGGCCCTTAGAGTCTTATTAATGGTATATTTAAAACACAGCGCTAAGTAGCGACACCTTATGGTTTTAGGAGGTATAGGCAGGTTTTGTCTTAGAGGTTCTAGGCAGGTGAATCTTAGAGGTTTATAGGCAGGAATGTACTAAAGGTTCAGTTGCACGATTCAACAGTTTGGGGCTCATAGGTTTATCACGTTATCTAATACACGGTAACACTCGGTCAGTTCCCTCTCAGCAAAAGGGTGGAGGCACCTTTTGAGAGACGCATTAGTCTTTCATTACCACAGTGTTGCTGAGAGCGTACTGCCGGTTATTGTGTAGAGGAAGCGCTGATCAGAATCCAAGGACAAGGAGAGAAAAGTTATTTTCTCTCGTTGATAAAAGTTTAGAGGGAGTAGCATAATAGCGTTAAGGTTATAACACGTGGGTCTGGTCGCATCACTGTGTATGCGACTAGTCACACAATTGTGTACATGTACTTCCGGTTGTGCTGCCACGTGTTTGACCAAAGCCATTGAGGTTTAAATTTTTTTTTCTATTACCAATATCTGGGTTAAACGTGTATTTTTATGCGCAGGAAAAAAGTGTGTAACAGTGAACATTTGTTGAACAAAGTTAAGGGTAACGTATGATCCTTAAGGGCTAGGTGCAAGGGTTAGCCTAGTCGCTCGGTAAGCAGCTTTACCATTCTATACACAGTAGCAGGTGTACATGTTGTCTTTTGTTGTATAGAGGTGCGTGAGAGTGGCCGACATATAAACTCTCATAGGCTAGGAAGTTGCCTTACTAAATCTTATCCGGGTGTGGAAGTTGCCTTTTTCAAATCTTATCCAGGTGTGGAAGTTGCCTTACTAAATCTTATCCAGGTGTGTGGGCGCCGCCGACTTAAATCGTCCGCAGGTAAGTGAAAGTATCTTGATTGTCTTTCACCGGTTTAAATTTTTATTGGAAAGCGTAGGAGTTGTCCCAGAATGGGAGCCATGCAAACAGTAGAAATGTTAGGCAATGATGTACTGCTAATGGAGGCGCCGATCGGATCGGCCCGTCGTATCATGCATACCAAATACGGTACTTATACAATAAGGTATTGTGATTTATGGTTTAATATGACGAGGAAGAGTGTCAGACCGTTTCCCAGAATTGGTAGTTTTGATAAAAGTGTGTTAGATAATGTCCGGGATCACATCAGTTTGATGCGATCCCGAGAGAAAAAGATTAAATATTTTGAATGTTTAAAACTGTGGCAGCATGAGGGGGAAATGTGGCTGAAGGAGGCACCCGCGACGCAAGCAGGCGTCGCGGGCACAGTCTCGGGCGATGCTAAATAGCGCCACAGATGCATCGCTTGATAGCGTGCATGCACTGCAAGGTAGCGTCGCAGAAGGTAGTACAGATGGTTCACGCGCACCACCACCACCCTATGCGGATGGGGGTGTAGGTGCAGTCAATGAAAAAAAAAACCATAAAAATGTAACAAACAAATTGTACCCTCTCTTAAGCAACCTTAAAGAAAATGTTTATGATGTGGATGATGAGCCTATTGTAATGTCTGCCATTTCCCATGCTGTGCAGATGATAGATGCTGCATCACCACAATCACGGGTGGTGCCGCCATCTCCATCGGTAACAGCAAGGGAAGTGTTAGCACACTCTGCACCCATAGAGGAAGTTGTTAATACCATACGTAGCAGCAGCAGATTAAACCCCCAGCCAGGTAACCAGGTCAAAGGTAGCAGCGCTACCGGTCTGCATCCCATTCGGACAATAACTGTTCCAAATGGAAATGCAGACGCAAACGGTATAGTGCCCACGAGGGAAGTAGTAATGCATTGTCCTTGGACAAGAGCAGAACTAAATTCCATCATAAATGATTTCCCCGATCCCAAAAAGGAATTAGCCAAATGTCAAAGATTTTTGAGAAATTTGGGTAGTTCACATGAGCCCACTAATAAAGATTGGCGTGTGGTGTTAAGGGCCTGTCTGCCACGCAATACCGACGTGACAAAATTTATCACGGATTGTGTATTGGATGGTGACGTCCCCTTAACAGATCAAGTAAACCAAGGTAACATTTCCCGCATAGTAACTCAATTGGGTATATATTTTCCAGTAGTAGTTAACTGGAACAAAATTTTCACAATTAAACAGAAAGAGAGTGAGACTGCAGAAGATTGCTGCGATCGGGCTCTGCAGGCTATCACCCAGTACACTGGGATAGAGGATATTAAAGATAGCACTCACCACCGGGGAATGATAGTCACAGTACTTGTGCATGGTCTGAAAGAGAGTTTGAAAACTCGGGTACAGACCTCACAGCCTTACAATAGATACCCTCAAAGAAACCGCCATTGAACATGATAAGAACATCTCCAAAAAGAGAGAAACCCAGAGCGAGAAACTGATGGCTGTCAGTATACAAGCTCTGGAGGGAATGACAGTAACATCACAGCCAACAGACACACTTGCACTTGCACACACACCCACTCTCACTAACCCCACTCAACAACAAACGCAACTCTATCCCACTAACCCGATGCAACCACAGGTCCCAGGCTATCCACCAACTTCTTATCCCCCACAATACCCTTACCCTCCCTATCCTTACCCATATCCACCACCTTTACCCTCTGCGCAAACCTCACAACACCACATGTCTTCACCCGAAACACGAACATGCTTTAACTGTAAACAAACAGGACACTTAAGTAGAAACTGCACAGTAAAAGGAGTAGGAATCCCACATCAGGGAAAATTTAGATATCCCCATAAAGGATATGCACAAAGGCCAGCAAATGTTCAACAGGCACCAGCTCCAATTGTAGCCGTAAATGCTTTATTGGAGAACGGTAGCCAACGCTAGGGGTCAGGTCATACCTGTAGTCTACAGATAGTCAGGTTAACGGGAAGTACTAGGGAAGAACCGGTCATGATGGTTGATGTAGCTGGTACTGAATATCCTTTTCTTGTAGACACAGGGGCGACCAGGTCAGTGATGAAATCTCCCGTTAATTTACAGGTGACCAATGAGACAGTACCAACAATGGGTGTAACAGGTAAAGTGGAACGTTATCCTTTAACAAAGTCCACAGAGGTTACTATTGGGCCGTTGCATACCAGACATTCGTTCCTTCTGGCTGCTGCGGCTCCTACTAACCTACTGGGCAGAGACTTGTTATGTAAGATGGGATGTGTTATATATTGCACCCCTGATGGGGTATATTTAGATATCCCAGAGAGAATGGTATACGAGGTGCTGGATATGTTAGACACTCCACAAAGGATAATGTATCACTCTACAGTTGTAAATGAAACCCCATCACAAGTAGACGAAATGTTGTGCCTAATTCCAGATTCCCTTTGGACTAAGGATGGACAGGACACTGGATTAATGGCAAATGTAAGCCCTGTAATGGTAAACTTAAAAAACGGTAGGCAAGCTCCAAAAATTCCCCAGTACCCACTAAAACAGGAGGTAGAATTAGGGGTGTTTCCAATAATTGAGCGATTTTTACAACAAGGAATTTTAGTCCGTACAGCTAGTGTAGCCAACAGTCCCATCTTTCCAGTGAAGAAGAGTGGTGGGAGGGGCTATAGGCTGGTACATGACCTTAGAGGTGTTAATAAGGTAGTAGAGAGCCAATTCCCCGTAGTGCCAAATCCAGCTGTCATTTTGATGCAGATCCCACCAAATGCAACCCATTTCACTGTCATTGACCTCTGTTCAGCTTTCTTCTCTGTGCCTCTCCATCCTGACTGTCAGTATCTATTCGCATTTACATACAGAGGTTTACAATACACATGGACACGATTACCCCAAGGTTTCATAGACAGCCCCAGTATCTTCTCCCAGGCATTGCACGACTGTTTACAATCTTTTCAACCTGCCAATGGATCTGTTCTAATTCAATATGTGGACGATTTATTGCTATGTTCTGACTCGTATATGTCATGTTTGAATGATACTAAACTTTTATTACTTCATCTCTCACAAACAGGACACAAGGTGGCTAAGGACAAACTACAGCCATGCCAATCCAGAGTAAAATATTTGGGACACTGCCTAACCCAGGGGTTATGACACCTTACAACAGATAGAATACAAGCCATACAAAACATGACACTGCAGCAGAATCAACAGCAAATTCGTACCTTCTTAGGAATGTGTGGATATTGCCGAATGTGGATCCCAGGTTTTTGTATTTTGGCATTACCTTTACAGGAATTAGTCTCTTCCTCAAAGCCCGATCGTGTCATACACACAGAGGAATCAGAACAGGCTTTCCTTAATCTTAAGGATAGTCTGACAAGAGCTCCTGCATTGGGAATACCTGATTATGAAAAACCTTTTGATTTGTATTGTACGGAAGCCGATGGTTGTGCTGCAGGTGTCCTTACACAAAAACATGGTGATGCCAGTAGGCCCGTAGCATACTACAGTGCCCAATTGGACACGGTAGCAAGATCACTCCCCACTTGTTTGAGAAGTGTAGCAGCTACCGCTCTATTGGTGAGTAAATTGAGGACGTAGTATTGGGCCATGATATGATTGTCTACACTCCCCATGCTGTATCTGGTCTGTTGAACTCAGCTCAAACCAGACACATCTCCTCAGCTAGGTTCACCAAATGGGAACTAGCCCTAATCGCTCCTGCAACTGTTACTGTTAAACGTTGCATTACGCTGAATCCAGCAACATACCTACCATATGTACAACATGATGTACAAAGGGTGGAAGGAGAAGAGTTGCTGGCGGGAAGTGAGTTCGGCAGACATAATGATACGCACGATTGTATGACATATCTGAATCAGACCTTTACTGCTAGACCTGACATACATGACACACCTTTAGAGAATGTGGATGTAACTTTTTATACGGATGGGAGTTGTCATAGACAAACAGACACAGGTGAGTTATGTACAGGTTATGCTGTTGTAAATGACACAGACATCATGGAAGCTAAACCTCTCGGTCCTCCTCACTCGGCCCAGGTGGCAGAGTTAGTAGCACTGACTAGAGCATGTGAACTGGCAGCAGGCAAATCTGCTAACATTTACACTCATTCGAGGTACGCGTTCGGGGTAGTGCATGATTTGGGGGCTCTATGGCGTCTGAGAAATTTTATGACAGCAGCAGGCACACCAGTTGCACACTCCCGACACATAAAACATCTCTTAGAAGCAATCCAACTGCCCAAGGCAGTGGCAGTAATTAAATGTAAAGCCCACACATGTGAGGATGACCCGGTGTCACTGGGCAACAACAGAGCCGATGAAGCTGCAAAATGGGCAGCAGGATTAAAAATGTTTTCTCCAACTGAAACAATTATGTCATTCCAAACCGTTGACATGCTAAAATTAATTGAGATGCAAAATTTGTGTTCAATTCAGGAAAAATCCATTTGGAAGTCCAAGGGGTGTGGGCAAGAGTCCTCTGGGCTCTGGGGCGACGGACATGGTAAACCAGTAGTCCCCAAGGCATATTACCCCAGCATGGCTGAGGCAGCACACGGTCTGACTCACCTGGGTAAACAGGGTATGTGCAAGTTGGTGAGGGCATACTGGTGTGCACCAGGTTTTTCTTCACAAGCAGAGAAGATAGCAATGTCCTGTCTGACCTGCTTGAGAAAGAACATAGGGAAAGTGATCCCTACCGAAGCGTCCCACATTCCACCGACTGATGGACCTTTCCAGGTGATACAAATTGATTTCATCCAATTACCACCCTGCAGGAACCTTAAGTATGTATTAGTGTGCACAGACGTATTTTCTAACTGGGTTGAGGCCTACCCAGCGGCCACTAATACTGCTGCATTTACTGCGAAGAAAATAGTTCAGGAATTTGTATGCAGGTATGGTATCCCTAGAATCATCGAGAGTGATAGGGGTACCCATTTCACAGGTGATGTTTTCCAAAATATGTGTAAGCTGATGGGTATTAATAGCCAACTTCACACCCCCTACCGACTGCAAGCCAGTGCCAAGGTAGAGAGGATGAACGGGACTATTAAAAATAAGCTAAGTAAAATCATGGCAGAGACTGGACTAGGATGGCCAGAAGCATTACCCTTGGTCCTACATAGCATAAGGACCACTCCTAGACCTCCTCTGAATCTGTCCCCATTTGAAATATTGTTCGGTAGACAACCTCATTTGATTATAAGTCCACAGGAAGATCTAAAGGGTAACAACGAGGTAACTGTAAAGTATCTTATATCAATGAGTAGGCAGTTAAAGCAACAGCAGCAGAAACTGAAATTGTTGTCTAATGATATGCCTGAAACTAACTGTCATGATGTTGAACCAGGAGAATATGTAATGATCAGAAATTTCTTGCGTTCAGGTTGTTTGACTGACCGGTGGGAAGGTCCATACCAGGTGCTGCTGACGAGTACTACATCTTTGAAGGTGGCCGAGAGAGATACCTGGGTCCATTCGACTCACTGCAAAAAGGTCAATCAACCGGTGGAGAAACAAATCGGAAACAAGGCTGATAGTGTGGACCTGTCACTCGCGAGCTTGTTCCGGGAGGATTGAAAAGGTCGCAGTGAGATACTTTAACCGAGATAAATTTTGCAGGACTTGTTGTTAAAATGTACAGGCCTGCTGTGTTCATTTTCATATTCTCTTTTAGAGTGTTCACCATTCTGGTCAGTCCAGGGATATCCAGTGTCTGTGATGGGGGACCAATTGAGGAAACGGGAGCTGATGGCAGTGCCGATGGAGTGGAGACAGGAGGAGTGCAATGCCAATCAGGGGAGTGTCTTTCCAATCTTAGTACTGTTATTGTTAAAAGAGCTATCATTCCGGATACTCGGGGAAGGTGTGGAGGGTTATCGTCTGAGGATTCCTGTATTTGTGAGCTTTGTGGGTCCCTAGTTGATGAGAACTGTATCCAACGGTGCCAACCAAAATATAATCCGTACTGGGGAGGGTATCCTTTAGAGGATTATCACAGCATGGTAGGCAAAGTGTTAAATCGAACCGATTGCTGGGTGTGTTCACATGTGCCACAGGGACAGCATAATGTAGGGTTGGTGCCATTTCCGCTGAATATCACGGAAATTTTAGAAATGCAAAAAGGGAAAACATTGGATGGAAAATTCCTCTCATCCAAACCACCTCATTTCAAACACTATCAATTCCAAGTAGATAGATCACTTGTGTGTTTGAACATAACCAACCCCAATAAACCCGGAGGTTGGGAAGTGACGGGGAATAATCAGACGATGACCTTCTCACAAAGAGCTGATAATGAGTCCATAAACTATGATCTGCTACGCTCAATTAAATCAAGTGGGAAATATTTTAGGTACCGATATATATTGAGTTCCACCAAAGAAATGATTGGTAAAGTACCAGATGGTTATTGTGCTAAAATAATACAACCAGAAACTTGCATATACCAGATTGAAGAGCCTGAGATAGGATTGTTTGCAAGAGAAATGTGTTTAATGATAATGATGCATACCATTCCTTATGTTCTCCCTGATAATGTATATTTTATATGTGGAAGAAAAGCGTTTAAATGGCTCTCCCCGAGTTCCGATGGTTTGTGTTACCTGGGAAGAGTAGTCCCAGAAGTTATGACCCTCACACATGTTGAAATGCTGAGTATACATAAAAACACACCTTCACCATATCTTCACACTCAATCTGAACACAGAGGCAAGAGAAATATGAAACCTGGTGATATGCATAAAGCCGCTCAGTTAATCAGTGAGACAACTGGCTTCCAAGTTTTAGTCGCCCTGGATCCCACCAGAATTGCGAGGGGTACATTAAATTTTAGATATATCCAAGAACTTGCTAAATTAATAGATAATATCACCGAGATGTACGATGATACATTCAGGTACACAGGGAGAGAATTGCAAGCGTACAAGAAAGAACTGGTGCAACACAGGCTAGTGTTGAATTATTTAACAGCTGTTACTGGAGGGTATTGCATAACATTGGCCACTCAATTTGGAGTAAAATGTTGCACCTATGTCACCAATGATACCAGCGACCCTAAGGAGGTGATAGACCGGAAGATGGATGAAATTCTGCAGCTAAAGTGGGAATTTTGCAAGAACCATAACGCTTCAGTGGCTGAAGTAGGGGAAAAGATAGAAGGATGGGTGTCATGGCTGAACCCAGTGAAATGGTTCTCGGGTCTAGGGGAATGGGTCCAGGAAGTGATCGCCAGCATAGGCAAATTCTTGATCCTTATACTGATTGTCATCATAGTAATTGGCATATGCGTCCGGTGTGTTCCTATTGTGTTGAAGTGTGGAAAATGTAAAAACAGAGTGAAACGAAGGAATGAAATTGTGATGGTGGTTAGAAATGATAATATGTATACCGAGGTAGATACAGAACTGCATTACAACCCTGAGCTAGGAAGTACCATCATTTAAATGTGTAATATTTAGACATGCATAGAGGATATTATTGAAATGTTATTTATAGAACACCCAGAAAATGTAAAGTCTCAAATTCCCCTTCAAGACTGCTGTTATAAGACTGGTGCATTCCCACACCTGTCACATGATCTCCCAAGATCCGCGGTGTGCGTATAATAGTAGTTTTATGTCCCCACCCAGAGACACATTATTGATGGATTAAGAACCACCTTGTGCCATCCCATAATAACACTAAATAATATATAAATGTAAGCCTAAATTAAATCCTAATAGCTGATTGTGATAGCATGTTGTTTGCTATCAAAGGGTGGACTGTTGAAGCTGAATAATTGGCTGAGACAAGTTCAGTTTCAAATGTAATCGCGATGACGCCATTTTGCGACTGGCCTCAAGACACCATCTTGTGAATGGCAGCAAGACTCCATTTTAGAAAAGAAAGCTTACACATGCGCCATTTTGTCAAAAATACATAGTACACAATCCACAGTGCAAAATTGCTAAAAATAGCAATTATGCTACTCACAACGCAAAGTTGCTAAAAAGTAGCACGAACAGCTTTTTCACAATCTTCCCCAAACACCTACCGACGGTGTTTAGCAGACATAAAGTAACTTTCCAACACATTAAAATCATCACAGACTTATATTTGAAAAGTAGCAAAGTTGCTAAAAAGTAGCACGAACAGCTTTTTCACAATCTTCCCCAAACACCTACCGACGGTGTTTAGCAGACATAAAATAACTTTGCAACACATTAAAATGACCACAAACATATTTGAGCAGTAGCAAAGTAGTGGTGTTTTCCCCTGCATTCACATTAACACATACGCGATGTAGCAAAAAGTAGCAAATTAGTGGTGTTTTCCCTGCACTTCATGTTAAACATAGGACAACGCAAAATAGCTATTTAGACGCACAGCCAGCTTTTTAGTGATCTTTCCCAAACCCATACTGGCATGCTCACACACATACACAGAAGCCTTTCCAACTTAGTGCTGGTCGCTAAGTGCCCCACAGACCCTCAAACGCACAACACAATTTAATGTCATTTCTCCCCGCATACACATTTAAAAGCAATGGTCCCGCAGCACGAAAGGAATGATTATTATTTGGTTTAATCGCAATGTCAGCATATGAAGAAATGAATGTTTTCTGTAACTATGGTTTAGTAAATGGCAAATGGACCGTGATTGGTGCCGTACTGATCTACTCTTTTCCCACAGCTTTCCGGTGGCATCGGTGAGGAGATCAGAACATGTGGCTATGAAATATGAATGATAGAGAGAATAACTCCTTGAAATGTTGTATGCCATAGTTTAGACTAGATTTATTATGCAGCGGGAAAGTGGACACAATCAGGCTGTTAGAGGCTGGTTTGAGTCTTTGCACTGACCTATGAATTGTACCGTAATGGAAGAAGCAAGAAGAGGTACCAATGAGAACCTGCCAACGTATTCTATTGTATTGCTTATCCCAGTACGGGTATATGTGTGAGAGCTCTGAAATGAGATGCCAGTCTGCGGTGGTCCTGTTATGCTGTTTCGACTAAGGTTTCATTACTGATGCCGGTATCTGGTCCCAGAGCACACGCGTATGTATTGACTGTACCTTATGACCTAAATGTTTGTACAATTTAGTTTGCGCTCATTGTTAGATCATAGCGTGGTAACATCTGTACTTTTACCTGAATAATAATCTTTAGCGCGTTGGACCGCTATTCCACTGTCTTAGAGTCTTATTAATGGTATATTTAAAACACAGCGCTAAGTAGCAACACCTTATAGTTTTAGGAGGTATAGGCAGGTTTTGTCTTAGAGGTTCTAGGCAGGTGAATCTTAGAGGTTTATAGGCAGGAATGTACTAAAGGTTCAGTTGCACGATTCAACACAACACTGCTGGCACCCTGCACCGAGGACACTGCTGGCAACCCTGCACTGCTGCCCCACGTACTGAGGACACCATCAGCGACCCCACACTGCCGACACTCCCACACTGAGGACACCAGTGGCACCCCTGCACTGCCGACACTGTCAGCACACATGCACTGAGGACACCGCTGGCGCCCCTGCTTTACCGACAACCCCCGGCACCCTGCACTAAGGACATTGCCAGCACCCACGCACTACTGCCCCACATAATGAGGACTCTGTCAGCGACCCTGCACTTCTGCCACTCCCACACCGAGGGCATCCCTGCACAGCTGACACTGTCAGCACTCCTGCGCTGAGGACACCACTGGCACCCCCGCTCTGCTGACACTGCTGGCACTATGCACTCAGGACACTGCCAGGGCCCCCACTCTGCCAACACCGCCACACTGCCAACACTGACAGCATTTCCGCATTGAGGACACCACTGGCACTCTCGCATTGATGACACCGCCAGCACCCCGCACTGCCGACACTGCTGTCACAGTAAGTGCACTATTGGTGTATCCAACACACACTGTATCTGTGTTGGAAACTTGGAAGAACTGCCAAATGTTAGAGTAGCCCACTGTGTCGGTTAGCTTAGTCAGCCAGCTAGCTGGATGCAACCTTTTGGCCTTAACTAGATAAAAAAAATAATATTGTGAGGTGGTCAAAATTGTTTGGAAATGACTGGAAATAAATGTTATTGAGGTCAATAATACTGTAGGAACAAAAACAGGCCAATTTTGTGCAATTTTAGCTGTTTTTATGAAAAAAATCCAGATCCAAAACCGAAAAACAAAAACACAGAGGTGAGGTTTTGGCAAAACCAATCCAGATCTAAAACCAGGGGAGATCCAAAACCAAAACATGAGGGTCGGCGCACATCTCTAGCAAAGACCCATGACCCATATGACCCATATTAGCAACATGCTCTGTCCTGGTGCCAAGTTACTCACTTACTGTATACATACTCCTTCAAACAGGACCTGCAGGCAAAGAGATGGTGTTGTTGGTAAATAAAATGTGAAGTTTTATGGTGAAAGGAGACCAATGTTGAAGGGAGAGGCTGTTGTAAAGAGCTTGGCCAAGAAAGAAGTAATAGAAAAGGTTAAGCTAGGAAAACAGAAGGCAACCAATGTTATACTGTAAGATCTGTGTGAAACCTTGGCAGATCAGGTATATTCTGTAGTAATACTGTAGATGGGACAACTGATGTTTCTGACAAATAGCAGCTCGCAGTCTGTCTTCTGTTTTGTAGCGTTAAGATTGACTTTGAAAGTGATGTGTTAGATCTTGTAAATTGCTGACTCTAGCGCAAAATCTGTATGTTTGGCAATGAATAACAATCTCTTCATTGTGGGAAAAAAATTGGACTCCTGCGCTCACAAAGATTGAAAGTGCTGCCTGCCATATCATATGAACATAAAAAAATATCAATGTTTCAGGCGCTCCTTTCTCTGGGATATATATAGAATAAACGCAGTCCACAATATTTTGAAAAAGAGTCTCATAATTCTTTCTTCTCTGAAGATCCTCAATCAAATGTTCCTCAAACAAAGAAGAAGAATATGGGACCTCATTCAGAGCAGTTCGCAAAAAGCAAGCGCGCGCTCTGAATGAGGGCGGCCACTTTTTTTTTTTTTAGAAGGTCTCCTGGCCGCTCGCTAAGCTGTGGGCAGCTAGGTGATGGTTGCGACCATCGGGCTTGCGACGAGACCCTTGTGGTAGGGTCTCGTCTGCCGCAAGCCCCAGTGAGCTTCCTGCTCTAATAGAGCAGGAAGCTTACTACTGACATCACGAGTGATGTCAGTAGGGCCGCCCACAAATGGCAGGCGTTCCTTCAGGAATGCCTCCATTTGCCCAGCCACCCCCCCTTCCTGAAAGGGGCGAGTTGTCGATCAACATCAACAGCCACCCCGTTTGTAGCGTGCCCCGGAGCGAGTGAATTTCTCACTTGCTCGTGTGTGCAGTGCCCCACCATCAACCTGCTTGCGAGCGGGTCTGAATGAGGGCCAAGGTGTTGGATAGGTATTTTGTGCATATAGTAGAATTTATATTTCCTACTTACATGTAGGTTAATGTAGTCCGATTTCCCTTGAAGGATACAGGATAATAATTGCTTCACCAGGGAACATACGACTCCAAATCACCCGGACCTGGTCGCGATGCGGAGGCTACTGCTGCGGCTAGATGATGCATTCCTGACTTGTGACTTCTGCTGCCAGGACGCGATGAGAGAAGAGGACCCACCTACAGTAGTGACTTGGATAAGAGTCGTATGTTCCCTGATGAAGCAATTAATATCCTGAATCCTTCAAGGGAAATCGGACTACATTAACCTACATGTAAGCAGGAGATATAAATTCTACTATATGCACAAAATACCTATCCAACATCATATTCTTTTTCTTTGTTTGAGGAACGTTTGATTGAGGATCTGCAGAGAAAAAAGAATTATATGAGACTCTTTTCCAAAATATTGTGGACTGCATTTACTCTATATATATACCAGAGAAAGGAGAGCCTGAAACTTTGTTTTTTTCTATAGTCTCTTCATTGTGCTTAAGTTACATAGGGGCAACTTCATTGGCTTCTGCAGTGACACTACAAATTCCATGATGGGTTCTCATAAAAGTGTAGTCCCATATGTCGCAACTGAATTCATTTGGGCTATTATTATCAAATGTGACCTGAGTCACCAAGCTTGTAAACTTCCTCCAAAGTCATTGGAGAATTTAACTAGGTTTGTGTACGGAATCGGTATGAAATACCGCCGGCCGCATGGCTGGCGGTTCGTTTCCCAGCAGTGTCTGGCCGACAAAAGCAGAGTTCGCAGCAGTGGAAGCCCGACAGGGCTGGAAATCCCGATCGTTGCTAAGGTAACTATAAACTAACCTAACCTAACCCCCTAACCCTCCTTAGGGGTGCCTAACCCTAACCTCCCCCCCAAGTGCCTAACCCTAATCCCCCCTCTAAGTGCCTAACCCTAACCCCCCCCTTCCCCGCTGCGTAAACCTAAGTCCCCCGGGGGGTGCTTAACCCTGTTCCCCCCGGGGGTGTCTACCCCTAACCCTCCCTCCCCTAGCCTAACCCTAACCCTCCCGGGGGGGTGCCTAATCTGCTCTGCCTGGGTCTGAATTTGGCAAAATAGAGTGGATCAATGGATCTATTCTGCTTTGTATCGATGGTTCATGCTGCTAGTGGTGTAATGGTGTGGGGAATGTTTTCTTGGCACATACCAGTTGAACATTGCTTAAATGAACAGCTTACCATATATGCATAACATGATAGATTTAAATCACAAGGTAAGAAGAGTTAATGTTATTGAAATTATACACCTTACCTCTGTGAATCGACGATGAACCAAGAAACTCATGGACATGATTATAATGAATGCAATAACCAGGGAGATTTTCCAAGTAGCAGACATCACACTCAAACTGTGAAAGAGAAATGTGCTTTGTTGAGCTAGTACAATATTAAAATATTACATTGTAACCATTATTCGTAAAGATAAATATACAGTCAGGTGCATAAATATTGGGACATTGACAGAATTTTCATATTTTGGCCTCTATTTACCACCACGATGCCTTTGAAATGAAACAAACAAGATGTGCTTTAACTGCTGACTTTCAGATTTAATTTGAGGGTAATAACATCCAAATCAGGTGAACGGTGTAGGAATTACAACGGTTTCTATATGTGCCTCCCACTTTTTAAGGGGCCAAAAGTAATGGGACTATCAACTCAAAAGCTATTTCATGGACAGGTGTGGGCTATTCCCTTGTTATTTCATTATCAATTAAGCAGGTAAAAGGTCTGGAGTTGATTCTAGGTGTGACATTTGCATTTGGAATCAGTTGCTGTCGACTCTCAATATGAGATCCAAAGAGCTGTCACTATCAGTGAAGCAAGCCATCATTAGGCTGAAAAATCCAAACAAACCCATCAGAGAGATAGCAAAAACATTAGGTGTGGCCAAATCAACTGTCTGGAACATTCTTAAAAAGAAAGAACGCACCGGAGAGCTCAGCAGCATCAAAAGACCCTGAAGACCACGGAAAACAACTGTGGTGGATAATAGAAGAATTATTTCCCTGGTGAAGAAAAACCCCTTCACAACAGTTGGCCAAATCAAGAACACTCTCCAGGAGGTAGGTGTATATGTGTCAAAGTCAACAATCAAGAGAAGACTTCACAAGAGTGAATATAGAGAGTTCACCACAAGATGTAAACCATTGGTGAGCCACAAAAACAGGAAGATCAGATTAGAGTTTGCCAAACAACATCTAAAAAAGCCATTACAGTTCTGGAACAATATCCTATGGACAGATGAGACAAAGATCAACTTGTACCAGAGTGATGGGAATAGAAGAGTATGGAGAAGGAAAGGAACTGCTCATGATCCAAAACAATCCACCTCATCAGTGAAGCATGGTGGTGGTAGTGTCATGGCGTGGGACTGTATGGCTGCCAATGGAACTGGTTCCCTTGTATTTATTGATGATGTGACTGCTGACAAAAGCAGCAGAATGATTTCTGAAGTGTTTCGGGCAATTTTATATGCTCATATTCAGTCAAATGCTTCAGAACTCATTGGACGGCGCTTCACAGTGCAGATGGACAATGACTCGAAGCATACTGCAAAAGCAACCAAAGAGTATTTTAAGGCTAAAAGTGGAATGTTATGCAATGGCCAAGTCAATCCCCTGACCTGAATCCGATTGAGAATGCATTTCACTTGATGAAGACAAAACTGATGGGAAAATGCCCCAAGAACAAGCAGGAACTGAAGAAATTTGCAGTAGAGGCCTGGCAGAGCATCACCAGGGATGAAACCCAGTGTCTGGTGATGTCTATGTGTTCCAGACTTCAGGCTGTAATTGCCTGCAAAGGATTTGCAACAAAGTATTAAAAAGTGAAAGTTAGATTTAGGATTGTTTAGTTTGTCCCATTACTTTTGGCCGCTTAAAAAGTGGGAGGCACATATAGAAACCTTTGTAATTCCTACACCGTTCACCTGATTTGGATGTAATTACCCTCAAATTCAATCTGAAAGTCTGCAGTTAAAGCACATCTTGTTTGTTTCATTTCGAAGCCATTGTGGTGGTGAATAGAGGCCAAAATATGAAAATTCTGTCAATGTCCCAATATTTATGCACCTGACTGTATATATATATATATATATATATATATATATATATATAGGCTGTTTAGGGAGGGAGGGGGGGGGAATCTGGGCTGGGTGGGAGGGCGTCACTGGGATGAGGGTCAGTGAGATGGTGGAGGTCACTGGAATGGGGAGAGAGGAGGCACTGAGCTGGACATGGGGGAGACACTGGGATGGGAGGGCAGTGAGATGGGGTAGCACTGGGCTGGGAGGAGAATGGAGCACTGGGCTGGGAGGATTGGAACACAGACCTGGTGTTTCAGTAGACAGTATGTATGGCCCGGCACTTCAGCTCCAGCACCGCAGCGTGTACAACCACTGCAGCCTCCAGTCCTGAGCAAACCATGCCCTTCTACTGGGCTCGGGGAGACCGGACCTTGCTCACAGGCCCCATGCACATGGGCTCAGCGCTGGCCAATCATTCCATTGATTAAATCGGCAGCAGCTCTGCCTCGCGAGAGGACATCCTCTTCTCGCGATCTCAGCTCGGCGCTCCTCTGTAGCAAGGCCATTGACAGGCACCGATGGGCTGCCTGTTATAAATGAAGGGTGATACCCGTCGGCAACTTGCCTGGGACTTGGGAGGCGGAGTCACATGAAGGAGGAGGCTGCGGCTGCTATCCTATTCAGAGCTGGGCACCGCACATTGCACTGTAAGCCAGCAGAGAGACAGATTGAAGTGGGCGGCCAGTGTTCCGCCCTCAGGGCTGTTGCGCTCTCTGCAGTCGCACTGGCCACACCACCCTAGTTACGGCCCTTATAACATGTTCAATTTCTTTGAACTGTAACTTAGAGGGACCTGAGTCATGTTTCATCAAAATTTTTTTATAAAGTGCAGGATTTTCAGTTTTGTTTTTAATTGCTCCAACATGCTCTTGCATTCTAAATTTTATTGGTTATTTTATTTTCCACACATATTTTAACGCTCATTCACATTCTAAGAAAGTACACATTGTGAGTCTGATTCAGAGATGTACGCAGCTGCTGTGTGAAAATATTAAATGTCGAAGCCGCCAGGATATGTATTGAGATGCCGACAGGCATCTTTGCAAATCAAAGCATATGCATACAAAGATGCAGTATCATTTGGAGATCATTTGATGTACGCAGTCTTGAGTTAGTTTATTTGTCGCAAAGAATGGCTTTGGGAACTGAGACGCCTAGAGCCATATTTCTTATAGTGTAGCAGATGCAAGATGTGACATGAACCCAAAATGGTTGCGACATGCCTGCATTTTTAGCCAACACTCCTCGATGCCACCCTCAAACACTCCCTGACCATCAATCACACTGTAAAAAATACTTGCTGCGGTCGACTACGGAAATGTACTTTGAACATGCGACATGCACAGATGGTCACAACTCAACTTAAATGGATGTATGAACTAAAAACCTTCGCTCCACGGGGACACAATGTGGATAACGAGGTAAAGGCCATTATTTGCAAGAAATAAACAAGCATTTTGGCACGCACAACCAATAGAGTGGTACAATTGGTTTATTCCCCCAAAGTAATACATTATAATTTCACTATGATAATATGGTTTTAGTCCAAACATTATTAAGGAGGACTATTATTTTCAACTCAATTTTCAACTCTATTTTACTTTAAATTAATTTTAGTTTTTAATACCTAATTTAGCACCTCATGGTATTTATATGTATTCAACCAGATATATGTGTTTGCACATCAATTTTTCATTATTTCATTTTTTCATGTAAGTCATTTATTAAGGTATTGATTGGATTCCAAACCGTTTGTATGTGCAAGATACTCTCAAACATCAAGCATGGGTTAATCTGCAAAACAGATTGATTGACAGATTCTGTTCCCTATGATAGCACAGGAACAACCAATCACATTGAACCAATTTACTGAACACCTATCAACACAGAGATTTCCCCCCTTTATATATCCAGGCAAGATCAGAACAATATCATATTATTCCTTGAAGAAGGCTTCACAGAAGCTGAAACGCGTTGGCGGACACTCTATACTTATACCTAAAGGAATTTGCTACTAAACATTCACACGGGACTCTTTTCATCGCAGCCGTGATCACGTGACCACACCCGGAAGTCAAAGTCGGAAGCAGTTTCCAGGAGGACACAAGCCGGCAAGGAGAAGGAACGGTGAGCTGACGGATCCAAGGAGGTAAGGGCATCTCACATTGGAGGGGATTGCGGCATCTGGTGAAAGCCACAACCGCACATCCCCGCCACAGGCTTCAGCCTTCATTGCGGCGCGGGAGAGGACGATCGTCTGGTCACTCGTGCGCACGGCCGCTATCCGCCAGCAGTGACAGCGTATTAGCCTGGAGAGATTAGCCTCCTGTCAGCTTCCCCACTGCACTCCTACTATGGAAAGACATATCATCATCATCACTATTAATCCACAGCACTTTCAAATTGTATGTGACTAGCGGGACGCCGCTGTCAATATTTGGTCAAGACTGATACCTTTAGTAGAATATTCCAGTGACTTCAAACAATTGATTTCTTAATTTCTACTCATTTATTTTTCCAATTTATTTTTCTATTTTCCATTTTTCTTGTTTATATATACATTTTTCTATTTTCAATACATTTATTATTTTCGTTATGATCTACAACCAGATCAATATTTTTATTTTTAAAAATATGAAAGTTTATTCCATCTATTATACAGGAGGTCATGTTTTGAGTACAGTGACATGTGAATTGGTTGCACACACACACAATTCATATATATATTTCTCATATGTACAGCAATTAATATTGTCATTTGAGTATCTATATATACAGCTTTCTGCTGAGCGCAGTGTATATAAATTTTTGATGCATGTGGAAAAAAACCTAAAGCTGGGCATACACGTCCAGATAAAATGCCTGTCAGACCGACAGACATTTTATCTGGCAACCTGCCAGCCCACTGATCTCCGCAGCATACATTGTGAGATTACTCAGTGTATTAGCCCCGACATCTGTGCTCCGCCCCCGGGGGTGGAGACATTTCCCCTTTTCCTTCCATGGGAAGGAACACATGAAATGTCTGTCTGTCAGCTGCGGCTGGGCATACACTGCCCGATGTGGCCGACATTTTAACTCCTAAATATCTCATTGGACGGGCATGCTGGAAATCCCGGCATGGCCGACCGAGCAATATTTAACCCTCAGTCACCCACACGCATGCTACAATTATCGGGGCGATCCGCGGATATTGGGCAGATATCCCTGATAATTGTAGTGTGTATGGCCAGCATTAGGAGGACAGAGGCAGATACATAACACAGTGTGCCTGAAGGCCAGTGGGGGCCAGGAGACTATTGTCCAGATCTGCAAGTGGCAGGGAGAACCACTTATTTCTGACTGTGTTTGAGTGACGTTGTAGCAGCCAAGCCAAACTGGAGGCCAGTGTCCAGACCAGAAAGCCAGGCAGGGAGGACCACAAAGGAAACTTTGTGTGAAGGCCAGGAGGCTGTGTTTATACCTGTGAGAGACAGGACTGAGACTTTTCAGAGATTATGTTACATTTGCAGACTAGCTGCCCATAATAGTCAGGGTTCAAAAAGTTTGGTAGTGCCATGACTGGGGTCTAACTATTTGTCATTTTTGTTCCTGAACGCTGACAGTAAAGCCCCATTTATTTCATTTAAACCTGAAAAGCTGTGTGTGTACCCTTATTATGCACCTAGGCACTGCACAACTGATCCATCTACTGAGCTAAAATTGGCCCAGGTTATCACTATATAAGCACTATATTATATTATAAATGTATATTCTGATTAAAACACAGGTAACCAACCAGCAAAATATAATGCAGATCATGTATGCTATTTTTCTTTACACATGATATACCATTATCAAATAGTAGCACAATGATAATCACAATATTCTAAACAAAAAAGGTTTTCAAATAGTGTATAATTGCACAAATTCCCCACTGAATACAGGTGGTGTTTTTTTTAACCTTTAACTTGCCGTACCATGAACGACTCATCAGACTGCTTTGAACATTTTGTAGGGTGAATTTAGATTGATTCTCTGGTTGTCTGTAACATTTTAGGCTGCTATGTAAAATGTAATGAAAGATAGACATACTGTACAGTGCATCCGGAAAGTATTCACAACACTTAACTTTTTCCACATTTTGGTATGTTACAGCCTTATTCCAAAAGGGAATAAATTAATTTTTGTTCTCAAAATTCTACACACAATACCCCATAATGACAACGTGTAAAAAGCTTTTTTGAGATTTTTGAAAATGTAATTAAAAAAAAAACTAAGAAATCACATGTACATAAGTATTCATGGCCTTTGCCATAAAGCTCAAAATTGAGCTCAGGTATATCCTGTTTCCACTGATCATCCTTGAGATGTTCCTACAGCTTAATTGGAGTCCACCTGTGGTAAATTCAGTTGATTGGACATGATTTTGAAAGGCATACACCTGTCTATATAAGGTCCCACACTTGACAGTGCATGTTAGAGCACAAACCAAGCATGAAGTCCAAGGAATTGTCTGTAGACCTCTGAGACAGGATTGTCTTGAGGCACAAATCTGGGGAAGGGTACAGAAAAATATCTGCTACTTTGAAGGTCCAAATGAGCATAGTGGCCTCCATCATCCGTAAATGGAAAGGTTCGGAACCACCAGGACTCTTCCAAGAGTTGGCCAGCCGTCTAAACTGATTGATCAGGGGAGAAGGGCCTAGTCATTGAGGTGACCAAGAACCCGATGGTCACTCTGTCAGAGCTACAGCATTCCTCTGTGGAGAGAGGATAACCGTCCAGAAGGACAACCATCTCTGCAGCAATCCACCAATCAGGCCTGTATATTAGAGTGGCCAGACGGAAGCCACTCCTTAGTAAAAAGCACATGGCAGCCCACCTGGAGTTTGCCAAAATGCACCTGAAGGACTCTCTGGTCTGATGAGACTAAAGGCCCCCATACATCAGAGATTGATTGCAGCAATCGTGCAATTTGCAATCGATTGTTTATAAAAATCTTTCCCTTTTTCAATCGATTGTGGCAATTCTGCAATCTGCAATCGATTGAAAAAGGGAAAGATTTTTATACACAATCGATTGCAAATTGCACGATTGCTGAAATAAATCTCTGATGTATGGGGGCCTAAAGATTGAACTCTTTGGAAAGAATGCCAGGCATTATGTTTGGAGCAAATCAGGCACCGCTCATCACCAGGCCAATACCATCCCTACAGTGAAGCATGGTGGTGGCAGCATCATGCTGTGGGGATGTTTTTCAGCATCAGGAACTGGGAGACTAGTCAGGATAGAGGGAAAGATGAATGCTGCAATGTACAGAGACATCCTGGATGAAAACCTGCTCCAGAGTGCTCTTGACCTCAGACTGGGGCGACGGTTCATCTTTCAGCAGGACAACAGCCCAGAGCACACAGCCAAGATATCAAAGGAGTGGCTGTAGGACAACTCTGTGAATGTCCTTGAGTGGCCCAGCCAGAGCCCAGACTTGAATCCAATTGAACATCTCTGGAGAGATCTGAAACTGGCTGTGCACCAACGCTTCCCATCCAACCTGATGGAGCTTGAGAGGTGCTGCAAAGAGGAATGGGTGAAACTGCCCAAAGATAGGTGTGCCAAGCTTGTGGCATTATATTCAAAAAGACATGAGGCTGTAATTGCTGTCAAAGGTGGATCAAAAAAGTATTGAGCAAAGGTTATGAATACTTATGTACATGTGATTTCTTACTTTTTTTTTTTTATTAATTTAGCAAAAATCTCAAAAAAACTTTTTGCATATTGTCATTATGGGGTATTGTGTGTAGAATTTTGAGAACAAAAATGAATTCCACATGCACAGTTGGTGATAAAGCTGATGGTTTTATTTGCACATTTGTATGACCTTTTATGACATTTCAACAAGCAACAGATGAAAATTATACATTATGCAATAGTACTTCATTATATGTTATAACATGCCTTGTACACAATGTTTTTCAAATGTACAACATTCAATAAACAAATATTTCTACTGTTACAGCTTCACAAAGCCGATGTTCCACTTGTGGAATGTTGGTGGCTAAGGTAAAGCTAAAGATGCAACATCACAAATGTAATACAGATTGGTGCACCACCATCTGTCGCACCATTGAAACTTTGTGTAATGCATGTGCAATAAGAATTTTTAAGAATTTTTGCGCATGTGCAGTTGCAAAAAATCACCAAACTACATGAATATAGGCATTGGGTGCAGCTCTGAATCAGGCCCTGATGGTCACTGAGGCTGGGATATCTGTGTGTCTACTGTATCTCTGTGATGGAAAGCAAATGCCAAAATGTTTCAGTTCAATCACTTCTAAAGGAGCACATCCTCTAGGCGACTAGTGAAGGACTGAATGATCGTTCAGTCGTTCATTATACTGTGCAGTGCCTACACTGAACGATATATCATTCAGTGTAGGCACCCTCCCTCATTAGTGAACATGGTCAATCTGTCTTTATCGGTAGATTGACCAGCATGTTCAGGCGATGATAGATGTCAAAAAGGACCAGCAGGAGCATGCATTGCTGGTCATTTTCGTCATTTTCATGCCCAATTTGCGAACGATTAATGAACGAATGAATGATAATGACATCGTTGTCGTTCACTCGCTCATTTTAATCGGCTAGTGGATACCCGCCTTAAGCTACATCATGATCCGCCAACAGCCGGATCATGGAATGTACAGACCACTGGATCCCGGCTCTAAGGCAAACCTCTATTGCTCTAGCTCCAGGCTGTTAATGTAAAGGTGCCCATCCACTTGCAGATCAGGGAAAGACAGTACGATTACGACATGGCCAATCTGTTGTTATCGGCAGATTGGCTTGCATGTTCGGCCGATGATTAATGTTGGAAATGACCAGCGGGAGCGCACATCGCTGGTCGTTTCCCACATTTGGGTGCACAATTTGCGGCTGATTACTGAGCGATTGCATGATCGTCATAATCGTGTAATCGTACAGTGTAATCAGCTAGTGGATGGGCACCTTTAAGGTAAACGTTGCACCATAGACTTTTCAGATGATAATCTCTCCATGGGCGCGATGTAATAGAGATCGAGTCTGCCGGAGGTGCGAGATGCAGACTGATCTCGATCATTTTTTTAAAGTCGCAGTCATTTACAAGGTAAAGCCGAACTGGCTTTGCCTTGTAAATGACTGCAACTTTAAAAAAAATTAATGAGATCAGTCTGCATCCTGCACATCCGGCAGACTCGATCTCTATTACATCCCGCCCCAAATCTCTATAGTGTCAGATATAATGCTAAAATCACTAAAATGTTTCATTTTCTCAATGACTTCATCAGAGATCATTCACGAGGTAAAGGAATATTCCTTGGAGACTACTTATAAAGGATGGTGTCCTAATTAGTCAAGTCTCACCTGTGAATCATGTGTACACACTGTCATGGTAAAAGGACTCCAGGGAGTATATTTGCTATGGTTTGATTTTGATTTCTGTTCGATTTTGCATTCGATTTCGGTTTGATTTTTTTATGTAGGGATTTACTAAAGGCCAAACCGAATGTCAAATTGAACAGAAAAAGGAATTTGAAATTAAATCGAATTTCTGAAAAACATCGATGTTTTCACATAGAGGACAATAGGATCCCTTAATTTACTAACATTCGATTTGTAAATCGAATGAAAAATTAACTCAAACTGCAAATCCCCAAATGAATAGAAGAACTTCATGCATTCCTTTTCAGCATGAGCAGTTCGATTTCACACAGATACATGCATCTTACTGTAAAAAGCTTGGAAAGAGTTACTGTTAAAAAACAAAAATTACATGGGGTCCCTCCTAAATACACAACCAGCTCCGGACTTTTCATAGCCAGTCCTGGTTGTGTAAGTACAGGGAAAAAATTGCGTATGGTTTCCCTGTAATTCCCACAACCAGCACTGGACCCTTTCTAGCAGGTGGGGGGGTTGATGTCACAGCCTGGGTTTCCCCAGCCAAACAAAACATTACTCCTGACCGCTAGTTAGCCCAGGCCAGGGATCCTGGGGATTTGAGGACCCCCTTTAAATAAAGGGTTCCACCTCTCCAAGGCACTCCAGGCCTAGGCTGATAGCCCGGGGCTATCCCCACCTCCAGTGGGCGGTGGGTGGCGGGTTGATATTGTAAGTGTAGTGGAAAATCACAAGTACCAGCATGCGGGGCATTAAGGGCCCGCTGGTAGCTGTAGTTCACCTGTAAAGAAATGTTTAAATAAACACAATACACACACAACGTGACAGTATAGTTTTAATACATACATACACACTCACCTACATTACCTGGACTGGTCCTCTTGTCCCTGTAGGCATCCATGGTCTTGGTGAAATAAAAAAAAAGAGAAATGCGACCCATACAACACGTAACAACCTCCTGAATGAAGAGCTCAGACGCGGCTTCTCCCTTTGTAGAGCTGTGTCTGAGCGTTCATTGGCTGAGAGAGGTCAGCTCCCGCCTCTCAGCCAATGAATGGCTCCCACCATTGAAGTCAATGGTGGGAACCGCAGAATCAACTTTAGTAACCCTGCGGCTCTCCATTCTTAAACTGAAACAAGATCGAAATAGAGTTGAAAATCAAAAGCAATATTCATTCTTACTAAATTTGAGATTTGCAGAGGAATTTTGCTGTTCAACTCGATCTCAGGAGATTTCAGTGATTCATAAAAATTAATCTCTAATCGAACTTTAGTAAATTTACCCCCATGTCCACAAGTCATAAGATTTAATACAAAGAATAAATAAACATTTAAAAATATATCCAAAATATAACGCCCCAATTTAAAAATATACATTATTTTGTATGTACTTACTGAGAATGTGAGAAGACAAATAGAATACAATTATATTCAATGAATTAACCAATTAATTGCTGGATCCATAAGCGCAATGTAAATTCATGTTTTTTAAATTATTTTCTTATATTTAATATTACATTATTTATATATTTTAGAGATGTGCGCGGACCCCTGTGTTTCTGTTTTGTATCCGTATACATCTTCGTGTTTTGGTTTTGGATTGTATTGAAAAAAAAACCAAAACATTTGGACATGTTTACATGCAATCCAAAACCCGAGTTTGGTATTTAAATCCGAGTTTCAAACTGGGATTCCGTTCGACTTGGAAACCCCAAAGTGATTCTGAACTCAGAGTCGGTTAGACTCGGAACCCCTAAATTCAGTTGTTGATGGTTCTCTGCAAACCAGACCCGCACATCTCTAATCAGGGCCTGACTGCCCATCTGGCCAGTCCGGCTAGTGCTGCCGAGGCCACCCGCTGCCTTATAACACATAATGCCACTAAGCGTTTGCCTGCTGCCAGTGTCATACAGGAAGCTGCGTCCTCTGCCGCCAGTATCATACTGGGCACACACCCTTACGCCCACCGCCAGAACACAGAGCACGATGTCATCACGCCTACCAGGTGCCACCTGGCATTTTGGAAGGAGCTCTGCTGCTGATAGGGAGAGTGGAGCTGCGCACCTTGGGCCTGACTTGGTTAGTTTGGTGAGGTGTCTCACTCAGGAGTATTGGCTCTATAGTGCTTGGTCCAAATTGTCCCTCAGCCATCAGCTGCCAGGTGGAGACAGTAGAGAGTGGAGTAGCTGCCCTGTCACTGTGGTCCCTGTGGACTAAAGTTAGTAAAAGTAATTATTATATATAAACACTACACTTGACCTAGTCTGACTGTACTACTGGAAATGATTCATTAATTTTGCTTTGGTAAAGCTGCAAAGCAGAATTCATGGAGAATTGTGAGTGTGATAAAAATAAACAAATGGTAATTTCAATACCATCCACTTTTAGTTGAGAATATATATATATATATGATTTTTTTTTTCTATATTTCATAAATAAAAACTGCACTAAAGATTTGCCATGCAGTGATGAACTTGACTAGATAATTAACAGCTAACATATTGCAATGAGTACTGTAACCCATTTCTTCTTTTTTTAATCAAATACTTAAATTGTATTGCAAAAATCGACTACAGAAAGCAGACATATGATTGCTTGATGTAATTTGGCAATGGAAATATACTTAAGTGTAAAAAAAGAAATATGCTTAAAGCAATAAAAGTTCAAGGGGCTGTTACTGGTGTTACTGTGTGGTCTAATGTTATAAGGAACATTACTATGTGTGGCATAATTCGTAGGTGTATTACTGTGTGGCATTATGTGTTATAAGTGGCATTACTGTGTGTGGCATTATGTGTTATAAGGGGCATTACTGTGTGTGACTAAATGTATAAGGGTCATTAGTGTGTGTGTGGCATAATGTGTAAGAGGCTTTACTGTGTGGTATAATGTGTTATAAGGGGCATTACTGTGTGGCATAATGTGTTATAAGGGGCAATATTAGATAAGGGGGTTGGGTATGGGAGACCAACAGTCGGTAAGACAAAACACCAACAGCGGCATCCCAATGCTCAGAATCCCGACAGGGGCTTAGTAAGTATTTTAACCCTTCCCCTCCCCCTTCACACCCTAACCCTCCCTTCCTGCACCTTATCCCTCCCTGTTAGTTCCTAAACTTAACCATCCCCCCTTAGTGCCTAAACCTAACCCTTCTCCCTTAGTGCCTAACCACCCATGGTGATGCCTAAAGCTAACCACCTCTGTCTGCAGCTTAACCCTAATCTTCCCCATCCCGCAGCCTATCTCTAACATCCCCGAGGTGCGTATACCTTACCCCCCCAGTGGCTAGCAGCTAACCCAGGCCACTAAATTTACATTTGGGATTTCTGCGCCTGGGATTTTGACCACCGGCATCCCATGCGGCAGGTTACATAACTACATCCCGTATAAGAGGCACTACTACTGTGTGGCATAATGTGTTATAAGGAGAACTACTACTGTGTGATAAAATGTTTATAAGAAGTACTGCTGTGTGGCATAACATGAATGGGCTCTACTGTGTGGCATAATGTGAATAAGGGTCACTACTGTTGATGTAGCATGAAAAAGGGACACTGCTGTGCAGTGTAATTGCAGTGTAATGTGTTGAAGAGATGCCAGTACCGGTTCTAGACATTGTGGAGCTCAGGGTGAAAGATTCCATTTGCGGCCCCCCCGATTAAAAGAAAGTTCTTACAGACTGCGTTCCTCTGCTCGCACTTCTGGAAAGGGGGCATGACTGATCATGGAGGGGGTGTGTCCTTGCAGAGCACCCCCAATTCATCACACTTTGGGTCGTGCCCAGCACTTACGGAGGTGCTGGGCTTCCCCCAAGCTCTCCCCTCACGATGAATAATTGCTGTGCGTGGTAATGCGCCTTACATAGTAATGTCCTTTACAACACATTATGCCACACTCAATAATGCCCTTTATAACAAATTATGCCACATGCAGTGATGCCCTTTATAACACATTTGTCACGGCCAGGGTATTTCTGCATGGCGCTAGGCGAGTGTTACCTGTGAGGTCATTGTGGCGTGGGCTGTCTGGTGGCGGAGCTGGTGTCTGGCGGGGGGCTTTGGCTGCGCGCGTTGATGTGCGGGCCTGTTGTCAATCTGCGCTGGTAAGGCCTGGCAGCATCTCCATTCCGTTTGGCATGGGCATCGCCATCTTGCCTTCTGGCCATGTGATGCGGCTGGCCAATCCTGGTGAGTCACATGTTCCCTCCGGCCAGTAACAGCACGGCATGGGGTATTTAGGAAGGGTCAGTGCCTTCCTTCTTTGCCAGTGCAACGTGTATCTCAGCCTAGCTGAGAGGGAGTTCTCTGTGCTTATCCTGTTCCTGTGAATTCGCTGTCTGCCAGTCTGCCTGTCAGCTCCTAGCTCCCACTGGACTACCCCGCTTCCTCCATTACCCTTGCCCATACCTGAGTGCCTGAGCCTGCTGACATCCTGCTCATTGCTTCAGTTCACTACCTGCATACCTTGCTGACATCCTGCTTATTGCTTCAGTTCACTACCTGCATACCTGGCTTGATTATTTTTCAGTGTCACTACCTGCACACCTGGACAGCTCTAATTGCTTTTCTTGGACATTAACCCATTACTCCCACCACAGAACTCTTGTGCACATTTATATGTTCCTGGACTTTTGTTTACTGCCACATTATATTTCTACTCAAGCACTTATTAAAAATCCTAGTTTTATTTTCAAATCCGCTTCTGTGATTGCTCCTGCTACCACCCCGGGTCCTCAAACAACCCAAAACATAACAGTTTGCACTGGCCCCATGGAGCCGGCCACAGATCAGGAGTCAGGAGTGGATTTGTTCCGGTGCATTTCTGGTCATTTAGAGAATCTGGAAAACATGCAGCATCAGATGGCTCTATTTCTGCAAGAGATGTCCAAGCGACAGGATAGTTTGCAAACTTCCTTTTCTACCCCTGGAGTACCAGCATCTACATCCGCTTCAGCGTCTGGGAATACAGGAGGCAGATCATCTCCCCGCTTACATCTCCCTTTACCAAGTAAATTTAACGGCAACCCTAAACTCTGCCGAGGATTCCTAAATCAGTGTGACATACATTTTACCCTGCAGCCTGACAACTTTCTAACTGCAAGAACTAAAGTGGCTTATATAGTCTCTTTGTTATCTGGCCAGGCCTTGGAATGGGCTTCCCCACTCTGGGAGCGCTCAGATCCGCTGCTGGATAATTACGCAGGCTTTGTGTCTTCCTTCAGGAGGATTTTCAATGAACCTGGGCGTACTGTATCAGCATCATCAAACATCATGACACTGAGACAAGGGGTCCGTCCTGTCAGTCAATATGCCATGCAATTTCAAATTTTAGCATCAGAGCTCAAATGGAATGCGGAAGCGCTCACCTCGGCCTTCTGGCATGGGTTGTCAGACCGACTAAAGGATGATCTAGTCACTCGAGAGCTTCCTACTAATCTGAATGACATGATTTCGTTGTGTATCAAAGTTGACCTATGCTTTAGGGAACATTAGGCTGAAAAATACAGAACTGACCGGCAAAAGTCATTTACCCCCTCCATTTCTACCCGTCCCATTCCTTCTCCTACTGAAGAGGAGCCTATGCAGGTGAATCATACACACCTCTCCAAAGAAGAACGTCAGAGAAGAATGCAAAAGAACCTCTGTCTGTACTGCGGAGAGTCCGGTCACCTGCTGATCTCCTGCCCCCGTAAACCGGGAAATGCCAAATCCTAACTGACCCTGGAGACATCAAGTTAGGAGTTATGAGCCCGTCTCCAAAAATAAAAGATTTCACGATTACCCTAGCTTTGGATCTTAAACCCAAACCTGTCTTTGCTACTGCTCTACTTGACTCGGGAGCAGCCGGAAATTTCATAACGTCTAGTTTCATAGATACATTTCAGATTCCTTGTTTGTCTCTCAACCATGCCATCTCTCTGACCTCTATAGACGGATGCCCTCTAACTAACCGGATAGTCACCAAAGAGACTCAACCAGTATTGGTCCGAATTGGGGCACTTCATTCGGAGTCCTTAAAATTCCTGGTGATATCAGAGGCCTCTCAAGAAATTGTTCTTGGTCTACCCTGGTTATGTCAACATAATCCAAGGATTGATTGGAGTTCTATGCAGATTCTGTCATGGGGTATGGACTGTCAGAAATCCTGTCTTCCAAAAATTCGACCTGTGAGAAAGACAGTTCCATTAGTTTCTTCTGCCATTCCCAAGGAATATCAGATGTTTGCTGACGTGTTCTCTGAGCAACAAGCAAATATCTTACCCCCTCATAGGGAATGGGACTGTCCAATTGAATTGATACCTGATAAGATACCACCTCGTGGTCGTACCTATCCGCTGTCCTTGCCTGAGACTCAAGCCATGACCGAGTACATCCGGGACAACCTAGCAAAGGGGTTCATTCTCCCCTCTACTTCACCTGCCGGAGCTGGGTTTTTCTTCGTTGGCAAGAAGGACGGTGGTCTAAGACCATGTATCGATTATCGAGGCCTTAATGACATTACTGTGAATAATCGATACCCCCTTCCCCTGATTACTGAGTTGTTTGATAGGGTCAAGGGCTCTTTCATTTTTTCTAAATTAGATATGAGAGGTACTTACAACCTCATTCGTATCCGAGCTGGCGATGAATGGAAGACCGCTTTTAATACCAGAGATGGACATTTCGAATATTTAGTAATTCCTTTTGGATTGTGTAATGCCCCTGCTGTCTTTCAAAGTTTCGTTAATGAGATTTTCCGGGATCTGTTATATGTTTCGGTTGTTGTATATCTGGATGACATACTGATTTTTTCACCCTCTGTGGCAAAACATCAAGAACATGTTAAAGAAGTTCTGACCCGTTTGAGAGAAAACCACCTTTACTGCAAACTGGAGAAGTGTGTCTTTGGAGTGCCCAGTGTACCTTTCCTCGGCTATGTAATATCTGGCTCCAGTTTAGAAATGGACCCCAAGAAGGTACAAGCAATTCTGGATTGGACCTGACCTCAGACACTGAAGGCCATCCAGAGATTGTTGGGCTTCGCCAATTATTATAGATGCTTCATTAAGGGATTTTCTACACTGCTGGCTCCCATTACAGCCTTGACCTGAAAAGGTGCTAATCCTGCCCAATGGTAACCTGAGGCAGAGTCTGCCTTTCATCTTCTAAAACAGGCCTTTATCTGAGCACCAGTTCTTTGACAACCAGATCTGGACAGGCCTTTTTTGTTGGAAGTAGACGCATTATCTGAAGCTGTGGGAGCAGTCTTGTCTCAACGTTATGAGGACAACCGAGTCCATCCGTGTGGGTTCTTTTCTAAAAAATTCTCACCTGCCGAAAGGAACTACGCCATAGGTGAGCAAGAACTACTAGCTGTAAAGTTGGCGTTGAAAGAATGGAGATATTTGCTAGAAGGCGCCAAGTTTCCATTTACTGTATTTACGGACCATAGAAATCTCCTATTTCTCAAAAACCTCCAATGTGTGAGTCCTCGTTTGGCCCGCTGGGCAATATTCTTTGCCAGGTTTCAGTTCACCCTGACCTTCCGGTCTGGAGCACTTAATCTGAAGGCTGATGCCCTATCGAGATATAATGGAGTTTATCTCTTCCTGCTCCTCCTGTGCCCAGCATAAATCATCACGACAAGCTCCAGCTGGGGAATTGCTTCCATTACCTACTCCATCACGTCCATGGACGCATCTCTCCATGGATTTCGTCACAGACCTGCCAGTCTCTCAAGGTTTCAACACTATCTGGGTTGTAATAGATCGATTTTCTAAGATGGTCCACTATATACCGTTGAAGAATTTACCTTCTGCCCGAGACCTATCACAGTTCTTTGTCCAACACATATTTCGTCTACATGGCCTTCCTGCTGAAATTGTCTCTGACCGTGGTGTGCAGTTTACTGCAAAATTCTGGAGGGCTTTGTGTTCTGTTCTTCAAGTGAAGTTAAACTTTTCCACGGCCTACCATCCACAAAGCAACGGCTCCACTGAGAGAGTTAATCAAGATCTAGAGACTTTCTTAAGAATTTTTATGTCATCTTCCCAGGACAATTGGGCTGCCTTGCTGCCGTGGGCTGAGTTTGCACATAATGCTTCCTACCACTCGTCAACTAACCGAATGCCATTTCAGGTTGTATATGGCCTTCATCCTCGTGTTCCCGAATTCCGAAGTCTGCCTGTTTTCGATGTTCCGGCCATGGAGGACACGGTGTGGAATCCAGTGGCCTATCGTCTACAGTTACCCCATACCTAAAAATCCCTAATTCCTACCATATTTCCTTATTGAAGCCCCTGGTCCTGAATAAGTTCCATAGTGCTCTACCTGCTTCTCCTTGAGTCCAGACGGAGAGAGGAGTTGAGTTTGAGGTCACCCAGATCTTGGACTCTCATCTACGCAGAGGTCATCTACAGTATTTGCTGGACTGGAGAGGATACGGTCCAGAGGAACGTTGCTGGACCGATGCTCGTGATGTCCATGCTCCCACGCTCATCAGGAGATTCCATTCTGCCCATCCGGAGAAGCCTGGTGAGTGTCCTGAGGCCACCCCAAAAGGGGGGGTACTGTCAGGGTATTTCAGCATGGTGCTAGGTGAGTGTTACCTGTGAGGTCATTGTGGCGCGGGCTGTCTGGTGGCGGAGCTGGTGTCTGGCGGGGGGCTTTGGCTGCGCGCATTGTTGTGCGGGCCTGTTGTCAATCTGCACTGGTAAGACCTGGCGGCGTCTCCATTCCGTTTGGCATGGGCGCCGCCATCTTGCCTTCTGGCCATGTGATGCGGCTGGCCAGTCCTGGTGAGTCACATGTTCCCTCCGGCCAGAAACAGCACGGCATGGGGTGTTTAGGAAGGGTCAGTGCCTTCCTTCTTTGCCAGTGCAACGTGTATCTCAGCCTAGCTGAGAGGGAGTTCTCTGTGCTTATCCTGTTCCTGTGAATTCGCTGTCTGCCAGTCTGCCTGTCAGCTCCTAGCTCCCACTGGACTACCCCGCTTCCTCCATTACCCTTGCCCATACCTGAGTGCCTGAGCCTTCTGACATCCTGCTCATTGCTTCAGTTCACTACCTGCATACCTTGCTGACATCCTGCTCATTGCTTCAGTTCACTACCTGCATACCTGGCTTGATTATTTTTCAGTTTCACTACCTGCACACCTGGACAGCTCTAATTGCTCTTCTTGGACATTAACCCATTACTCCCACCACAGAACTCTTGTGCACATTTATATGTTCCTGGACTTTTGTTTACTGCCACATTATATTTCTACTCAAGCACTTATTAAAAATCCTAGTTTTATTTTCAAATCCGCTTCTGTGATTGCTCCTGCTACCACCCCGGGTCCTCAAACAACCCAGAACATAACAACATTATGCCACACACATGTAATGCCATTTATAACACATTATGCCACACTCAGCAATGCCCTTTGTAACACATTATGCCACATGCAGTAATGCCCTTTAGAATACATTGCAGGAGGTGTTCTTCAGTAGTATCTCACATGATAAAGCTTCAAGCAAGTAGTCCAGGTAGACAGTATTTGAAAATAAAGACCTCTGTGGAGAGTGAACATCAACCTGTGCTGGTGGAATATGTTGAAATTGTTCACCATTTTTTCAAGGCTCAAAAAGTGGGAGCACAAGAAAATGCAAAAGATATATGCCTTAATGAAGTGGCAGATAGCCATCAAAGCCATGAATTAAAGTCTGCGGATCAATGGGGTAATCACTCAGGTATCTTACATGAACATGAGATTCTGGAATCTGAGGGTGGCAGTGCCAGTACATGGTCTGTTGATATAAAGCCAAGATCCAAAAGTTGTGATGCTGATGACTCTCAGGATACTGTTGGCCCCTTGAAAGAAGAGGATCTATCAGTGAAGTATGCCAGTAGCCAATACACGGCTTTAAGGCTGAAGGTTAAAGATGTGACAAACAGAAGTTATCTGAAAGGTGTGCCCTTTAGAGGTTTAAGCAACAGGAACCTTTGTTCTATGAAAATTAAACAAAGAAAAAGCTGTTCTTGGGCTGAATCATTAGATTCTGAGGAAAATAATGTTTGATTTTGAAGTAGGTGGCAAGAGTAAAGATGAAGTCTGTCACTTTGGAAAAAGTTACTTCAAGTTCTTAATGTCTGATGTGGTACCCAAGGATGAGCCTAAAGTACTGAATAAAGAAAACAAGTGCCACCATTGGTACCATAAAGTGAGGAAAAAAGTAAGGAGAAAAATGTGTTCCTTTACTTCACTGTGATCTCACTCACCAGTGATTAAGTTCTACCTCCGATCTACTGCTGAACCTATGCTGCTGACTCCTCACATCTAACCCGACACCGATCCAGGCTGACCTCCACTAAAGATCCCCATCCCCACCAGGTACCACCAGCGCAGAAAGCTCTCAGCCCACCCGCCTGCTGGTCCGCACCGCTCACACCTCCAGTAACCGGCTCCACCCCGGACCAGCCCCTCTCCCTCCCTGCTCCCAGGCGTGCTCAGCAACTCACTCCTGGCCAGGGATGTCTCCACCATCGATCCCCATTTCCACAAGGGACCGTCAGTGATAAGAGCATCCCGCACATCCGGCCGCAAGTCCGCCCAGCCAACATCGCCAGTGACCAGCTCCATCCCGGTCACACTTTCCACATCCCCCCTCCTCCCTGGCTTTTTTTTGAATCAGTATCCCAGGCAGCCCACCCCCCAGGGGTGGTCCCAGCACACACACTGCAACCCAGCCTCCCAGCAGCTCACCCATCCACACCTCTGGCTCCGCACCACCAGCGGCACGACCAAGAGCCAATTTCAGCTGCATACTCCGGTCGCTGACCTCCGCAGACCAATCAGAACAGCCGTGCACTTGCAGCACACCAGCAACACGCTGATCCAGCTCACCAACAAACCTGCAGCTTCCAACCTATCTGCAACGGCCGCAACGTCAACCTACATCACCATAACAAAAAACCTACCGGTAGGTAAGTACTGCCAAGACTCACACCAACACGCGGGATGTCGCACAGGTGTTCCAACCCACTCTGCAAATCCCCCCACCCCCCGAGACTTCCTAGACTGTCGACCATAGGTCCAGCAGGGGTGACGTGCAAGGTCACTGAACCGCACGGGAAGGAGCCCCCTAAAAGGGTCCACCTACCTCCTCAGTCTCATCACCACTCATCACTGAACCCCACCCACCTGCCCGGGATCTTAACAGAGCAGCATTGTGACTACTCAATAAAAGATTTTGCCCAAAATTACTGTATCTCGCTGGCCTCATTTTGATCCTATTCCATTCCCCTTTTCATATTACTCCAAACTACACTCCATACCCAATCACACCCTCCTCACTCCCAAAACATCACCACCACCAGAAGAAACATTCTAATTAACAACACTAACAAACACACACAAGTCATCACCATCACCATTACTAGCAGGAAGAGCGCACCTTACCCCCCCTACCCCCATACGTTTTCAGTGCGGGAAAGGTACTCCCACACAAAGGTGCAGCACCCCGAAACCACAACACACCACCCCCTGGTCAACGAGAGCGCAGTTCTACCGCCCATCTTCCTATGCTGCTGACTACTGGATCCTGCAAGCAACTGCCTTTGAGTCTGCTCCATCTACTCTGCAGTATTGCACTGTGTCCAACATCGAGTATTCACCTTACCAGCCTGTGTTTTTCAAGCACCGGAACCCGTCCGGTTTTAGCCTGTGGTTCCACTCCTGGCTAGCTGCTGCTCTCACCAGTTCCAGTCTGGCTTAAGTCTCCAGTTGCACTCTGACTACTCTGCTGTTACCTCTGTTCCCATTCTTGTTAAAGTCTCTGGTCCCACTCCTGCTACTCTGCTGTTATCTCGAGTCCCATTCTGGTTCCATCCCATTTCCACTCTGCAACCTCCAATTCTTATCAGTTGTATCTACCTTCCAAATCTGTGTTATTCTGTGATTCCAGTCTGCTTGTATTCTGAAGTCTTCTGGACATTTCAAAGACTTTCCTGGTGCTACAAGTGCCAAGTCTTCAGCCACAGTGACATAATCTATTAGCAATTTGCCTTCAGCAGATGAAATCATTGCCATTTTCATGACCAAAGATGGCTATCCTCCAGGAAACTATGAAGGGATCTGGGACTAAATACCTGTAAAATATGAACTCACTGCATCAACTCATTGACCCAATGTTATACCCTTTACTACAGATGTGCCCAGCTAGTTTGTTGCTCATAGCACGCCATTCAGGCCTCCTGTGTCACGCCTTAGAACGTTACATGATGGCTGTACTGTGGCGTACCGTGGTATTCTACAACGAAAGGTAAGCCATGGCATGTAATACACTGCTTAACCTCTAGGTGGCGAGAGCTCCATTGATAAAATTTGTACTGCGGAGGGATGTTGAGAGAAATGCTTTCAGTTCAGTAGAGTTCTTTAAAATAACTGAACTTCAGTTGCTCTGTCATTATGTAATGCTTACTGTGCATCTTTTGGTCAATGTTAGCCAATATACGGCTGCTTTATTGGGACTCGGTACAGTAATATGCATCTACTGTAGGATCACTTTTGGGGACAGGTACTTTGCAGAACAGTAATAGAGATGTGTCCGCATACATCTATTTTCCATGCGCTACAAGTTGCTCCACATATAGTACAGGAGTGCTGTGTGACTTGGTAGCACCGAGCATCATTTCTGCATCTTTTATGCATCTTTTTACCCCAAAATGCGTCTTATTAGCACAAGCAGCTTCTGCTGATTAAATAGATATGCAGCATGCCCATTTTCTGTGAGCCAGTATGGGTGTATCTGCAAGCAAATCACTACATTAAAGTGTTATAGTCTCTATTAATGTAACATAACATTTCACATGCAGATACACCCAAACTGGCTCACAGAATATATGCATGCATATCATTTTAATCAGCAGAAGCTGCCTGTGCTATCAATTTGAAGTAATGAAGATTTAAAAGAAGAAGAAAAAAAAACTCCCCATCCATGATTGGAACTCCAGACCTCAAGGTGCAAGGCACAGACCTTACCCACTAGCCTACACACTCTAGCCATATTGAGAGCTGCACCTGTTGTGTATGTGATGTGAAGTGTGCAAATTAAAGCAGGCAATGTGTACAATGTCAGTAGTGGGCTCAGCATGAAGCACCATTGAATAGAAGCGAATGATGGTGGTGGTGGTGGTGAGACATACAATGAGCTCAGTGGAGATGAATAGTAATTGTGTGATGGTGGAGGTAGGTGGTGAAGGAACTTGGGTGGCCATACACAGAGAGGAAGGGAGAAGGGAAGTGCAAAGTAGTGTATTTTAAAAGTATTTAACCTAACATGATCTCTCTTTATGAAAAACTTGCCCCCTGTTATGTGTACAATACAATGTCTACTGTATAGCAGAAATGCCAATTGGTGGGATGTCGAGAGAAATGTTTTGAGTCTAAGGTCACAGGAGTGCTGTGTGACTTGGTAGCACTGAGCGTCTTTTATGCATCTTTTTACCCAAAAATGTGTCTTATTAGTATAATCAGCTTCTGCTGATTAAAATGATATGCAGCATGCCTATGTTCTGTGAGCTAGTACGGGTGTATCTGCAAGCAAATCACTACGTTAAAGTGTTATAGTCGCTATTAGTGTAACGTAATGTTTCGCGTGCAGCTACACCCGAACTGGCTCACAGAATATAGGCATGCTGCATATCATCAGCAAAAGCTGCTTGTGCTATCAATTCGATTCACTGTATGATTCAGATGCATTTGAAGGTAAAAAGTCACATAAAAGATGCTTGCGCTACCAAGTCATCATGTCTTAGTGAAAGCTGTGCATGCATGCGACCCCTGTCTGAGCCCATGAGACAAAAAAAAATATATATATATATAATTATTTTTGAACAATACAGGACTCACACACATAATGTACTGTTATTATTTAATACTTTATTACACATTCTTCTACAGCCTTGATTCCATGACCAAAAATCTATACTATAGTGTACCCAATCACAGCTTCTGTCAGTCAATCATCGGGTGGTGATACAGAAAATGTATTGGAACTCTGATGCATGTGCTGTGCAGTTTAGGAAAAGTGATACCTGGTGGACAAAAAGTTGTATTACACGATATGACTTTTTTCCAGTGCTACTCTACATTCCGTTAAGAAACATTTTGTGTGGCACGACTCAAGGCTTCTGTGTGTCTGTGTGGCGCGAGATGCATGGCATGCTTCATGGCTGTATGGAGCAACAAACTAGCTGGGCACATCTGTATTTCCTTATGGAGAGCATGGATGGGATAAGGATAGGCACACAAGACATACTGTACCAATGGAAAGTTCAGAAAAGTGACTCGATTGCAGTATGTGGTTTATTAAATTGTCATCTTGCCTTCTTCCTAGGTTCACCCAGAAACATGAACATGCATTACCAAGATAGCATGACTTTAGTCAGAGCCTTTGGCAAACCATCGCTATTCATTACATTCACATGTAATCTGAAATGGAAAGAGATAACTGTGAATTTTGGATACACAACTCAGTCCAATTTCAGACCTGAACTTATTGTTAGAGTATTCAAAGCAAAACTTTATGATCTCATCTCTGATTTGACCAAGAAATAGGTCTTTGGAAAGGTGACATATTACCTATACACTATTGAATTCCGGAAATGAGGACTGCCTCATTGCCACATGCTTCTCACCCTGGCAGAAGAAGATGCGGAATGTGAGATTGAACACATTGATAAAGTCATCTCAGCAGATCTTCCACCATCTGACAGGACTGTTCTGTTTGAAGTTGTGAGTGCTCATACCAATGTGGCCATGTATGAAAAATGGCAAATGTACAAAGAATATCCCGAAACCTTACGCAGCTGGGACAAAGGAAAACTGCAACTGTTATCCAATCTACGAATGAAGAAATGATGGCAGAACCATTCTAACTAAAGTTAATGGTCAATTTCTTGAAATCATAAATAAGTGGATGGTGCCGTATAACCCATACTTGAGTGAGAAATCCAGGCTCATATTAACGTATAAGTATGTTCAACAGTTAAAGCAGTAAAGTACCTATACAAATATATCTACAAAGGCTACAATAGTACAAATGTGAAGACAGTGAACGTTGCCCCAGATGGGCACGCTGATTATGATGAGATTACACAATTTGTCAACATGTGCTAAGTGAGTGCAAATGAGGCATGTTAGAGGTTACTTGAGTTCCCAATGCAATCATAATCACATACTGTCCAGAAGTTAGCTATTCATCTGCTAGGACATCACAATGTCTACATCATAGAGGACACAGATGTTGCTGACTTGGTCTGACAAGAACATGCCAAGACAACTTTGACAGCATTTTTCAAACTCAATCACAATGACCCCAAAGCCACAATGACCCCAAATTTTTTAAGTTTTGGCTTGTACGCCAACCATGGAAATTATTGATATTTTTTATTGATTGTTGATGGTTATGGGTCGTCGCTACTATTTACAGTTGGATCGTATTTCGCA
The DNA here is from genome assembly GCA_031769625.1 of Taudactylus pleione. Lineage (NCBI taxonomy): Eukaryota > Metazoa > Chordata > Amphibia > Anura > Myobatrachidae > Taudactylus > Taudactylus pleione. The sequence goes on along the minus strand of JAUIMM010000329.1, from coordinate 296,531 downwards.
ATATTTGCATTTTTTTACTTTTTTGTATTCTTTCACATTGTATTTATCACTTGCTATAATGATTAGATTAAAAAACTGAATTTTGAATCTGAATTTTGTTCTAAAATCATCTAGAGAAAACTTATACTAAATAAATCAAAACATAAGGGAATATTGCCACCTTAAAACAATAACCTAAAGTCAATAGGCTCCCAAGAAGCCTTAGAATTCTAAAGAATGCCACCTTTGCTATTAATAACACCCATTTCACAAATGTTCCCAAAATCTCATCAGATTTATATTCTTTGAAAAGAAAAAGATTTTAGAGGTAGCATAAAAAGAAAAATAACTAGCTGAAAGGCATCTAAAAACTAGGGAGAAATTAAAAAGTCACCATTCAAATGAAAGAACATACATTCTATAGAGATAGAACTGATTATGGAATAAACAAATAAAAAAGACTGGAGCAAAAAGAGTACTAGTTACAAACTGCTCGGTACAAAAAAAAAAGAAGATAAACCAGTGTAAAATTTTCAGTGGCAGATAGTTAAAAAAGGTTTAAAAATTAGAAACATGAACATATTCCGTCCAGAGAGTGAGGGGCACAAAAAAAAGGAGCTCATTTATTATACCTGTTACCATTTCAATTTAAAATTTTTCTAATTACCCACTTAGTAAAAATGAAGTCTCAGTTAAGACTTTATTTTGCTACTAAAACCATACCCAATCAATTTGATATGTTTGTAGACCTAAACAAACTTATCGGTAATATCACATTAAGCGCCATATTCAATTAGCGTTGAAAAGCCATTTTCGGCGATAAAGTATCGCAAGTGACATCATTTTGCCATGCGAAAAGTTTCCTCCATATTCAATTCCGCAGACTTTTCGCTGGTGCAGAAACTCAATGCAATGGAACCGGTGAAAAAGTTTTGCCTATGAATAGGTGTCGAATAAAAGTGCAGAATTGGAGTTTTGGGGTGCAAACTTTGGAAAAAACCCCTGCACCCTTGGGACAGTCCCCCAAAGGTAATCTGCATTAAAAAAAGTTTAAAAAATACGTTAGATCACCGCAAAAAAGTTCTTTCATTTTGGCAGTGAAAAAGTCCAAAGTTTGGGGACAAATTTAAAAACTAGCGAAATAGACTCTGGGGGGGTCCCCAAGTATTGCCCCAGGTGTTTTTAAGTTTTCAGGTGGTTGCGGCAGGTGAATTTTTTACATTTTTTAAAACTTCACTTTAGCAACTTTAAAATATGCTAGCACCCATTTTCGTGTACCCCAAATTTGCTGGTACTACTTATTTTCTGCAAAAAAAACTGCTATATGCTATTCTTCACCACTTGTGCAAAGACGCTAATTAGCAGCTATTGAGAGCATTTAAGTACCCCAAATACCTTCAGCAGGGCTATTTGGGGGTATCTATAGGGATCTCCAATGTCAGTGCATTTTTTGGGGGTTGTCAGGCTGATTGCCCCAAATCTGACAGCACCTTTCGCCTGGGTCCCGTTTTCGACGATTTGTAATTGAATACGGGGACGAGCGCAGTACTGTTTCTCATGGAAACCCAGCAATGTCAGCGTAAGGTCCAGAATGTGAAAAGAACGGGACTTTTCGCATCTAATTGAATATGCCCCTAAAGTGGTATTTTGCCAAAAAGAGACAATACTATCCCTAGTCATTTTTCCAACTACACGCAGGGCCTGATTCAGAAAGGATCGCAGTTCTGCTTGTACGCACGCAATGCAGTTGCTAATGTCAGCTGTGATATGTAAATGTTTGCATTCACAATGCATTCCCAGCCTAACATGAGGACGCTCACTTCCAATTACTCACATCCATACACTTGGGCAACACAGCGAAACAATCGGTAACATCGGACCCATACACACAGTTAAGGCAGGTCAGACCTCACTCAGGAATTGCTAACGTAAACGTACGCTATGAGGCTGCGTATGGCATTGCAGTGACTAATTTATGCATGCCCCAGAAACGCCGTCCCAGCGCACTGGCACGCCTGTGTTCACCTGACCACTCCCCCGTCACCACCCACACATCCGGTCAATCACTCTGCAATGGGTCTGCGTAAACACTGTGCTATCATTCCCGATCGCAGTGGCTTGTTCGCACACACGCACTGCAATGCATACGCATGCACAAATCTCGAAAATCGGCCAACTTCATGTGGATTAGCTCTTGCGATTCTTGCTGAATCAGGCTCACAGTCTACTAATGTACCAAATAAGTCTGGTCTCAAACCTATATGTACCTTCTATCCTTTAGAATCTGAATGCAACAATTTTGTAGATGTATTTTACTCGCTATTCAAAAAAGATATATGAGAAATTGTCTATAAACAACCTAAGAAACATATCTCAAATCCTGAATATAACATTTTGTTATATCTTAAAAATAATAACAAGATTGTAATTAAACAGGCTGATATGGGATGTGTAGTAATCATTATGATTGGTAGTGATTGTATTAAAGAGACTAATAGGCTCCTAGGTAACTCCACCTCCTATATTTGAGGATACTACAGATACTTTTGTTGCTAAACCTAAATCATTATTATAAGAAATAAATAAATCTGCTACAAGCGCCTGGATTGCACATTTAACAATAAAAAAAGTACTGAGTTTCTTTTACCTTAAAGTCTGTATTATTTTGTTTTTTTTATCTTCTTTTATATATTTCATATTTTTTATATATTTTGTTAGTACAATATTATAATTTTGATGTTTTCCCAAGTTTCATGAACACAATAGAAAATAATAAATGAACATCCGTTTGAAGCTCACCAATATCAAATGCAGCCCTAGATTAAAACAATGCAGTGCCCACTAGGAGCCTGCAAGTACACTGTATTACAGCCAGAGCCGGCACTAGCCAAATTAGTGCCCCAGGCAAGATTTTGGGTGGTGCCCCCCCATAGGTACCTGAAAGTGTGTGGCCTCACAGAAGGGACGTGGTCTCACTGTGCTGTGTCCCCTTTCCCATTGTGTTGCGTTCCCAGCAACCTTCACCAAGCACAGATCACAGGACAGCACACATCACCCAGCACAGCACCCTTCTACCAGCACAGATCACAGCAGAGTACCCCTCACCCAGCATCCGTGTCCCAGCACAGCACCCATCACCCCTCTCCCAGCACAGCACCCATCACCCCTCTCCCAGCACAGCACCCACGCTAACCACTAGCCATCATTCAGGTGCCTCATCCCTGCAAACCGCCACTGCCCGCTCACTGTTAGCTGCTGCCTGGCCCGATTGGAGCTGTCAGCTGTGCTTCGATCATGGACCCTGCACAGTGACAGTAACAGCTGCCAGAGTCTCTGCCCAGCCAGCAGCAGATGCCCTGGCAATACATGCCCCAATCCTCTGCCTGCCCTAGACGGGCTTGAATGCCCATAGGCATTCCAAATGACCTAGGCATTTGCTTAGTTTGTCTATGACTAGGTCTGGCTCTGATTACAGCACAGCTATAGGGGCATAGTGGTAACCGGAGTACATACCACCCAGATGCCCAGTTCACTACAATGCCCAGCAATACCCTAACACTTAAGGCTGCATCAGTACTATTGTTTGTATATCTGTTATATCCCTATGTCATTTGCTACTAATTGTTCTACCTAGTTCAATAGACCTAAGACCTTGTTAAGCTATGGTGTGTGGACAAACCACCATCACCACCACCAAATAACTGTGCAACACATTTAACACCTTAAGCACTTTAGCCAAGTGTATTGTCTAGAGAGAGAGATGAGATCACACAACACAAATTCCATTCAGTGTTATCCCTCTGCACAATTCCACTACTGCTACTCTGCTAATAATTACAGAAATATTAGTATTTGAAACCATTTTACATATCATTTAAACTTAAGTAATAATGCTTAAGCAATATGTATTTTGAGATATAACATTAAATCACTTATAATAACAGTTAAAAAACATTTATAAAGTTACCGTCTCAAATAAGAAGTTAAATACCTATCAAACTGGAGTAATAACAATAATTATTTCTGTATCCTGTCTACTTTGAATTTTTTTTATTATTTATGAACAGAGGCATACCTTTCTAAACTCTACCATTGTAATAAAAAATACTTCTGAGGAGTATACACTTACATAAGGATATCAAAAGCAAAAAGTGTGATATTTCTTTGGAAGTAAAAACACAAACGTAAATGATCATCATAAGTTATAGCTATAATAGCACACAGCAGCAGCAACAGACAATATCATCATTTATATTACATTAACACCATTCATTGACAGGTTTATGTGTAAAATGCATTATTGGCACTTACCTCTATAATACATGCACTTGTTAGTAACCTCATACAGTGTGTGTGTCTCCTCTTCTTGTACGACTTAGCAAACACTGTCTTTAAGGCTCAATTACGACTACTGTGTATACTGGAGGAGTAAGCACTGTGTATCATTCACTTTTGTGTGTCACGAGGCTGAATGACAGACCTTTACAAACCAGTTTGTGCATTTCTACTGTATGAAATAGAGTAAGAAATATGAATTAGAGGGAAAAGTAGCCAAATTATAGCAAACATAGGCCCTGATTCAGAGCCGGACGCTCTGACAGAGCGCTCGCTCTGATCAGGGCCGGTCTTTTTTTTTTTATAACAGCCTCCTGGCTGCTCACATAGCTGTAGGTGACCACCCACAGCTATAGCGAGTGGCCAAGAAGATGGTGGCGATGGTCAGGACCATCGCGACCATCGGGCTTGCGACAAAACCCTTGTGGTAGGGTCTCGTGGCCGCAAGCCCCAGAGAGATCTCTGTTAGAGCCGAAATCTCTCCCACTGACATCACTTGTGATGTCAGTGGGGCCATCCCCAAACAGAGGCGTTTACATGGGAACGCCTCCGTTTGGGCAGCCACTCCCCCGACCCGCCCACCAAAGGGGGCATGCTGTCACTCAACATCGACAGCACGCCCCCTTTGGAGCGAGACTGGGAGCGACGGTTTGCCCGTCGCTATCCGGGTCTCGCATGTGCATGACGGAGCCGGCTCCGTCGTGCGCATGTGCACTGGGCCACCATCGACCCGCTTGCGAGTGCATAGCGCTCGCGAGTGGGTCTCAATCAGGCCCATAAACAGTAGAAATATATTATAGATACAAAACAAAACACAGTTGTTTGGTCTCTTCCTTTAACTTAGTCATGTAGTTTGTTGTCAGAAATGTAATTGTAAAAATAGAATGCTGCATACATCACATATGAAGTCATAAACAAGCAATACATTTTATGGTTCAGTGAAGAACAAAGTTCCCTATAATCAGTTATGCTAGTAAATTGATTTATGAATTGTTTCTGTACCTTTCACTAGTGCTGTCATTACAAAATTTATGGCCCAGTACAAATAAAACAGGTGTGTTCCTTTTCCCGGAACAACTGTTTGTGTGTGCTAAGGCACTCAAGAATAATCACCAATCATAATAGCTAGGGGTGTGCACTAGCCACTTTTCGTGTTTTGGTTTCAGCGCCAGGGTCTGCCACATAACTGTGGCTGAAATGATTGGTTCATTTGGGCTCCCACAAAACAAGCTGGCAGTTAATCTGTCCCTGCAAAAACTGGCTCTACGGAGGCAAGATGTCGTCCTCATCCTCCTCATCCACTGATTCCTCACCCTTTTCAGTGTTGTGTACATCCTCATCCTCACAGAGTATTAACTCGTCCCCGCTGGAATCCACCACCACAGGTCCATCTGTACGTTCTGGAGGCTGGTCTCCCTGGAAGAGTTGATAATTCATTTTTATGAACATCATCTTCTCCACATTTTGTGGAAGCAACCTCCTACGCCTTTTGCTGACAAGGTTCCCGGCTGCACTAAACACTCTTTCGGAGTACACACTGGAGGGGGGGCAACTCAGGTAAAATATAGCCAGTTCGTACAGGGGCCTCCAAAGTGCCTCTTTTTCCTGCCAGTACAGGTACGAACTGTCTGACATGCCTACTTGGATGCTGTCACCGATGTAATCCTCCACCATTCTGTCAATGGTGACAGTATCATATGCAGTGACAGTAGACATGTCAGAAATTGTAGCCAGGTGCTTCAGTCCGGACCAGATGTCTAAACTTGGTCCTGCCTGCCCTGCATCACCGCCAGCGGGTTGCTTAGGATAAATAAGTTTTTTCCTGGTAGCCCCAGTTACGGGAGAAAATGAAGAAGGAGCTGATGATGTGTCACATTCCGCTTCAGCTGAGAGTGTTTTCACCAGCAGGTCTTTGCACCTCTGCAGGCTTGTGTCGGCCAGAAAGAGAGACACCACATATGCTTTAAACCTAGGATTGAGCACGGTGGCCAAAATGTAGTGGTCTGATTTCAACAGATTGACCACCCTGGAATCCTGGCAAAGCGAATTAAGGGCTTCATCCACAAGTCCCACATGCCAAGCGGAATCGCTCCATCTTAGCTCCTCCTTCACTTTCTCCAGCTGCTTCTGCAAAAGTCTGATGAGGGGAATGACCTTACTCAAGCTGGCAGTGTCTGAACTGACTTCACATGTGGCAAGTTCGAAGGGCTGGAGAACCTTGCAAAACACGGAAATCATTCTCCACTATGCTTGAGTCAGGTGCATACCCCCTCCTTTGCCTATGTCATAGGTGGATGTATAGGCTTGATTGGCCTTTCGCTGCTCCTCCATCCTCTGAAGCATATAGAGGGTTGAGTTCCACCGCGTCACAACCTCTTGCTTCAAGTGATGGTGGGACAGTGTTTGCTGGTGCTCCAGTCTTCTGCACGCAGTCGCTGAATGGCAAAAGTGGGCAGAAATTTTTCGGGCCACCTAAAGCGTCTCCTGCACGCCTCTGTCGCTTTTGAGAAAATTGTACACCACCAAGTTTATTGTGTGAGCAAAACATGGGACGTGCTGGAATTTGCCCAGATGTAATGCCCGCACAATATTGGTGGCGTTGTCAGATATCACAAATCCCCAGGAGAGTCTAAGTGGGGTAAGCCACTGGGCGATGATTTCCCTCAGTTTCTCTAAGAGGTTGTCGACGGTGTGCCTCTTACTGAAACCGGTGATACACAGCGTAGCCTGCCTTGGAACGAGCTGGCGTTTCTGAGATGCTGTTACTGGTGACGCTGCTGCTGTTGCTGCGTAAGGTGATGCATCTACCCAGTGGGCTGTCACAGTCATATAGTCCTTAGTCTGCCCTGTTCCACTTGTCCACATGTCCGTGGTTAAGTGGACATTGGGTACAACTGCATTTTTCAGGACACTGAGGACACTTTTACTGACGTTTCTATACAGTCTCGGTATCGCCTGCCTAGTGAAGTGGAATCTAGACGGGATTTGGAACCGGGGAAACACTACCTCCATCAATTGTCTAAATCCCACTGCACTAATGGCGGATACCGGATGTATCTAACATCAACATAGCAGTCAAGGACTCAGTAATATGTTTTGCTTCAGGATGACTGCTGTCGTACTTCATCCTCCTCACTAAGGACTGTTGGAGGGTCAATTGTTTAGTAAAAGTAGTGGTGTTCCTACTTCCTCTCTGGGATGATGAACGACTCCCAGCAGCAGCAACAGCAGCAGTGGCAGCAGGAGGCGTAGCAATGCAGGATCCTCCGGAGGAATCCCGGATAGGAGAGTCAGTCATGCCAGTAACATGGCCTGCAGGACTACTTCCGATCCTGACTAAGGAGGAAATTGATGAGGAGGGAGTTAACGGTGTGGTTTGCAGGCGCTTGGATACAACAGGACAACGGGATTTAGGTGTCCCTGGACTGCTTACGGTCTTAGCCAAAGTTTCTGAACTTGACAGTAACTTTTTATGAATGTGCTGCAGGTGCCGTATAAGGGAGGATGTTCCTAGGTGGTTAACGTCCCTACCCCTACTTATTTCACCTTTACATATGGTACATATGGCAAGACAGTTGTTGTCCGGATTTGGGTAGAAATATTGCCAGACCAAAGAGGTGGAATGTTTAGTCTTCTGCCCAGGTATGACCGTGATGGGATTTTTCATCCCACGGACAACAACTGTCTCCCCCGGAGCCTGATTTAAACAAACCACATCACCATCAGAATTCTCCTCGCCAACTTCCTCCTCAGCGCCAGCTACACCAGTATCCTCATCCTGTTGTACTTCAACAGTGACATCTTCAATTTGCATATTAGCAAGTGGACTGTGGGTGCTCCTTTCAGCACTTGCAGGGGGTGTGCAAATGGTGGAAAGAGCCAACTCTTCCCATCCAGTGCTGGGAAGGTCAGGCATAGCAACCGCCACCACACTTGGACTCTCCTTGGGGATTTGTGATATCTTCTTAGAATGCACAGTTCTTCGCTGTGCTTTTGCCAGCTTAACTCGTTTGATTTTTTTAGCGGGAGGAGTGCTTCCATCGTCATGTGACGCTGAACCACTAGTCATGAACATAGGGAAAGACCTTAGCCGTTCCTTGCCACTCCGTGTCGTAAATGGCATATTGGCAAGTTTACGTTTCTCTTCAGATGATTTAAATGGTTTTTACAAGGTCATTTTCCTGAACTTTATCATTTGGGATTGTATGTGCCCTCTACTATGACATTGGGCATCGGCCTTGGCAGACGACGTTGATGGCATGTTATTGTCTATGTCATGACTAGTGACAGCAGCTTCAGCACTAGGAGGAAGTTTTTCTTGATCTTTGCTTATTTATTTTTATCGGAGAAAGTTTGGTCCTCCATTTATGTTATATTGATATATACGTGCGGCTAAGGCACACACAAACACAGAAAATAATTTTTAATTTTTGTTGGAGACTAGTGCAATTTGTGGGTTACACCACCCTTTAAGAAATGAGCCAGCCGGCCCTTTACTTATGGGACACAGGCGCAAGCTTGGCGCTGCTCCTTTGTTGATGCACGTGCAGCTACAGCCCACACAATTCACAAAGACAGAAAAAAAAAGAATTTTTTATTCTTTGTGGAGCGCACTTTGGGGGTTACACCACCCTTTAACAGACAGACACATGCTTGGCGCTGCTCCTTTGTTGAAGCACGTGCAGCCACAGTGCACATAATTCACAAACACAGAAAATGTTTTTTTATTTTGTTTGGAGTGCCCTTTGGGGGTTACAGCACCCTTTAATGGACAAGCCAGCCAGCCCTTTACTTATGGGTCACAGGCGCACGCTGGGCGCTGCTCCTTTGTTGATGCACGTGCAACCACGGTGCACACAATTCACAAACACAGAAAATATTTTTTTATTTTGTTTGGAGTGCCCTTTGGGGGTTACAGCACCCTTTAATGGTCAAGCCAGCTGGCCCTTTACCAATGACACAGGCACTACGCTTGGCACTACTTTGTTGATGCACGTGTGGCTACTGCGCACGCAATTCACAAACACAAAAAAATATATTTTTTTATTTTGTTTGGAGTGCCCATTGGGGGTTACAGCACCCTTTAATGGTCAAGCCAGCCGGCCCTTTACCTATGACACAGGCGCATGCTTGGCACTACTTTGTTGATGCACGTGCGGCTACTGCACACACAATTCACAAACACCAAAAAATTTATTTTTTTATTTTGTTTGGAGTGCCCTTTGGGGGTTACAGCACCCTTTAGCGGTCAAGCCAGCCGGCCCTTTACCTATGGGACACAGGCGCACGCTTGGCGCTGCTCCTTTGTTGATGCACGTGCAGCAACAGTGCACACAATTCACAAACACAGAAAATATAATTTTTTTTGTTTGGAGTATACATTGGGGGTTACAGCACCCTTTAATGGTCAAGCCAGCTGGCCCTTTACCTATGACACAGGTGCACGCTTGGCACTACTTTGTTGATGCACGTGCGGCTACTGCGCACACAATTCACAAACACAAAAAAATATATTTTTTTATTTTGTTTGGAGTGCCCTTTGGGGGTTACAGCACCCTTTAGCAGTCAAGCCAGCCGGCCCTTTACTTATGGGACACAGGCGCACGCTTGACGCTGCTCCTTTGTTGATGCACGTGCAGCCATAGTGCACACAATTCACAAACACAGAAAATATATATTTTTTTTGTTTGGAGTGTACTTTGGGGGTTACAGCACCCTTTAACGGACAAGACTGCTGGCCTTTTACTTATGGGACACAGGCGCATGCTTGGAGCTGCTCCTTTGTTGGTGCACGTGCAGCCACAGTGCACACAATTCACAAACACAGAAAATATTTTTTTATTTTGTTTGGAGTGCACTTGGGGGTTACAGCACCCTTTAACGGTCAAGCCAGCCGGCCCTTTACTTATGACACAGGCGCATGCTTGGCGCTACTTTGTTGATGAACATGCGGCTACTGCGCACACAATTCACAAACACAGAAAAAATATATATTTTTGTTTTGCACTTGGTGGGAGCACCCCTGATGGACAGAGCACCCCCTGGACAACACTACAGCACCCCTTTAGGACTGGGACACTACACAGGACTTTGGAGTGGACACAGCCCCTATGGACAACTGACTGCACAACACAGTCCAGCCAGCCCCTATGGACTTTGGAGGAGTGGACACAGCCCCTATGGACAACAGCAGCACAGCACAACACAGCCAGCCCCTATGGACTTTGGAGGTGTGGACACAGCCCCTATGGACAACAGCAGCACAGCACAACACAGCCAGCCCCTATGGACTTTGGAGGAGTGGACACAGCCCCTATGGACAACAGCAGCACAGCACAACACAGCCAGCCACTATGGACTTTGGAGGAGTGGACACAGCCCCTATGGACAACAGCAGCACAGCACAGCACAACACTACACTGCACTACACTACACAGCCAGCCCTAACTCCCACCCTCCCTCTTCACTGTCCACAGCCGAGTGAGAAAATGGCACCGACGCGGGTACCTTATATAGAATCCAAAACCCGTGAGACCCGGAAGGCGGGATGATGACGTTTTGCCTCGATTTCAGATCCGAGTCGGGCGGGAAAAGTCGAGCCTGATTCGGGATCGGCCTCAGATCGGGGGGCTCGGGGGGGTTCGGATTTCAGAAATCCGAACCCGCTCACCCCTAATAATAACCAACCTCAGCTTCAAATTGTGTTTTAATCAAGAATACGCAGTATTCAACCATGGTGTGTGATTTTAATAACAATCTTTGTGTATCCTATGTGAAGGACAAAATTGGCTAATGACAGAGGACAATAAACTAGGTAGTAAAATAAAATGGCATTGTATTGGAATATCCAGAAATCTGCATGTGGCAGTACTAAGTGCTCTAATTTTCAACAATCACAAGCAATGTTTAATTGAATAAAGGAATATGTATCAAACAAAAATATTAAACTAGTTAAGAGAAATCTCTATGCATATGCGCATACATAGGTGATAATATGCAGCAATTTGAATTAAAGGGAAGGTTCACACAACTCCCCACAAAAGAGACAAATAGTGGAAAATGTTAATACAAATGAAGCGCAACACCTATTGACATGTAAACATATAAGAAAAAAATGGGAAAAAATCAATCACCCTTAAGAGTCCAGAAATATGATGTAAACTTTGGTAATTCGATTTCCTAAGGATGCATGGATTGGATCATGACAATTCTTCTTATTCAGAAGGACCATAGGTTGGTATTCTCAATGTATCATGGATGAACATGAAAATAAAAGAAAAAACCAATAGTGCAGGCACCTTTAGAGCAATAAAAAGGTGTTTAATAGATAAAAAATGCACTCACAAACATAATAAAATATAAAGCATATAACATGGACAGCATGTGTGGGGGATGATCATATACTCATCGGGACAGATGAAAAAGCAGGATGTGAATCAGAGCTCCGGATACTCCTCAGTCCTTGGCCAATACGATGGATAGGTGACCCCCCAACCACATCCAGTAGTCAATGCAGCCACACCGCTTAACGCGTTTCAAACCAAAGATGGTTCTTCCTCAGAAGCGTTTGTGGCAAGAATCCTAAATCGCAATAAATACCCTCCTTCATTAAAGTAACAAGCAACATCCGTGTATCATTAAACAGGCACTTCCGGGTTTGCGTTCCACCTGCCGGCGCACATGACCAAATCCACGTGACCGGATGTGGACCATGCGTTCCAAAGCAGGCAATGAATCCCAGTATTTCCTTCCGGGTTTGCTCTCCCCTCCCCGTTGCATGTAACCAAATGCACGTGACCGGATGTAACGAAGCGTTCCAAAGTAGACAATGAATCCAAATGCTTCCTTGATCTCAAAAATACTTTTATCATGCGTTCCAACTGTATGAATCCGGAAGTATATGCGTGTCACCTCGTATTCAGAGCAGCAAATTTACTGAATAGAGCAGCAATTATATCATTCATCATAAAAAATATATAACATTCTTTTAATCCTTCCATTTGTAATAAATAGCAGTTAGTTGGGACTTCCAATCATGTGAAAACAAAAAACAAAAAAATATAGGAATTAGATAATCTTAAAAGAGTATATGTATACATTATATAAAATATTATTTTAAAAAACATTTCATCTCGAAGTCAGAATTTAAACCTTTAGGGGCAAGCGTTCCTAATTTAAAAATCCATCGCATCTCCTTCTTTGAGAGCCTAGTTTCAAGATTTTTATTTTTCCAGGATGGTTTAGCTTGTTCAATACCCCAAAATTTCCTAATAAAACATTCTTTTTGATTATGAATTGTTTTAAAATGAAAAGAAAAAGAATGGGTTTCCAACCCCTTGCGAATATTGTATATATGTTCTGCAAGACGTGTTTTAAGGTTTCTACTAGTCTTACCAATATACAAAAAACCACACGTACATTCCATAGCATATATAATATTTTTAGATTGGCACGTTAAAAAGTCTTTAATCTTGTAATTGGTACCATTAACATCAAAACTAGTAATTTTACTTGTCGGACTTTTAACTGTCCGACACATCAAACACATACCGCAACGGTGGAAATCTTGTGTTCTTAAACTTGTTTTATTTCCATCATCTAAAGAACTTTTAACAAGTTTATTTTTCAAAGATGGGGCTTTACGATAAATAAAAATGGGAACATCAGGAACCACTTCACCTATAATTGGATCCTTTTTAACGAGATACCAGTTTTTCTTAAAAACTCCTTCAATTTCTTTATAAAGAGGATTAAATTGACTAATAAAAGCCCATTTCAATTTCTCATCTTTCCTATTATTTTTATTATTTTTTTCAATTAAAAGATCCTCTCTCTTTATCTGGTCAATTTTAATCTTGGCTGTATCCAAAACAATATCAGAATATCCTTTACTTAAAAATCTATTCTTCATTTCTAAAATTTGATTTTCACAGACAATCGGATCGCTACAGTTCCTTTTTATCCTTGTATACTGGCTAAAAGGAATACTTTCTAGCCAGTTGGAGTGATGTTGACTATTGCGATCAATATAGCCATTGGAATCTGTAGCTTTTCTGAATGTCTTAGTTTTAAAAAACCCATGTTCAATATAAATACACAAATCTAAAAAAGATATTTCTTTTGTACTCATATTAAAAGAAAATTTAATATTAAAATCATTCTGATTTAGACCATCTAAAAAGAGTTGAAGCTCCTGGGGGTTACCCTCCCAAACTATTAGCACATCGTCAATGAAACGATACCAGGATACCAGACTCACCCCCAAACCTCCTTCACAAAAGATGATCAAATCCTCCCAATATGCCATATATAAATTAGGATAACTGGGGGCGAATCTGGTACCCATAGCCGTGCCAACTTGTTGAATATAATAGAAGCCATTAAAATAAAAATAATTATTTTCTAAAATAAACCTAATTCCTTTTAAAATGAAATCTTTAGTCAATTCATCATAATTGCTTCTACTAAGAACATAGGAAACAGCCTGTAATCCCTTTTCGATGTTTATGATAGTGTAAAGAGTGCTAACATCTGCACTACATAATACACTGGATTCTGTACATGGTATATCTTGTAATTTTCTTAAAACATCCCCTGTATCTTTAAGGAATGCTTTTGTTTGAAGGACAAGGGGTTGAAGAAAATAATTAATGAAAGCAGATAAATTCGAAGTTAGACTATTACAGCCTGATATTATCGGACGGCCTGGAGGGTGGAGGGGGTCCTTATGAATCTTCGGTAGAATGTAGATAGTGGGGATAGAAGGTTCATCTATATTAAGAAAATCATATTCTTTCTTATTTATTAGCCCACTCACAAGAGCTTGCGTAGTTAATTCTAATAATGCTTTGGTTATTCTCTGTGTTGGATCAGATTTAAGTTTTTTATATGTATCTCCTTCATTTAATTATTTTAGAATCTCATTAATATAATCCGACTTATTCATAAGGACCACCCCTCCACCCTTATCTGCAGGCTTAATTATTAATTCTTTATCGCCCTGAAGAGTTTTGATTGCTTCATACTCTTTTTTGGTTAAATTGCACTTCTTTTTTCTCTTAGTCTTATTATTTTTTAATAGTTTATTTAATTCCTCAGTAATAATTTCATTAAAACAATTGAGGAATTTTCCCCTCTCATGTATAGGGTTAAAACTAGAATTCCGCTTGAATTTGTCCCTCTCTGAAATCACAGAATCCTCAATACTAATACCATCTCTTTCTTTATTTAGAAAAAACTTTTTCAAGGTGAGTTTTCTTATATATTTTTGCGCATCAAGATAAAGATCAAAAGCATCAACATCACCAGTTGGAGCAAATTTAAGACCCTTTTGTAGGACTTTTTCTTCAATAGCAGTGAGAACCCTACTACTTAGATTAAAAAATTTTCCTACATCATCCTCCAATTTATCTGGATTACTGATTGGATCATTTACTTTTTCTTTTTGTATCTTTTTCTTCTTTTTATTTATACCACCCCTCTTCCCTCTTTTTGTTTTTTTGGGATTATTTGTTATTTTTTCTTTGTGTTCCTTTGGTCCCAATGTAAAAAAGACCTTGAGGGTGTTGATGGTACTTCATCATTTAACACCTGATACCTATTTGAAGTTCTCAAAGTACAAAGATCCTTAGAATCTTGTACAGGTGCATAATTAGTGGTATACGAAAAACGCCTATTCTCCCTCCAATTAGTATCCAGATTTTTCCTTTGTCTAGGTACATTTATCTCTTCAGGAAAATAATCAGGCTTCCTCATATTTTTATTTCTTCCCTCAAATTTCTGTTTTTCTTGATATTTTTCCTTCCGATAAATTTCCTGATAATTCCTTTTATGACATACAATCCTATTGTCTTTTCTCCATTTATTACCAGGATTACCTATATTTCTCCTATTTAAACCTATTTTGACAATCGGTGAACCCTTACCGGATTCATCCATATATTTACAATCAATATTCTCAGTCAATAAACAATCTCTCTGATATTTCTTCATTTTTTTGTCACGTAACTCTTTAGTATTCCTT
Organism: Taudactylus pleione; assembly: GCA_031769625.1. Lineage (NCBI taxonomy): Eukaryota > Metazoa > Chordata > Amphibia > Anura > Myobatrachidae > Taudactylus > Taudactylus pleione. The sequence goes on along the minus strand of JAUIMM010000329.1, from coordinate 281,194 downwards.
TTAATCTTACCCAATAAATAATTTTCTGCTTTCTTAAAATCCTCTAGTTCCCTAAATGGATGAGCCATAGTTTGTAGCACATTTATTTCATTATTGAGACTAGTTAAAACTTCTCTCCTTTCTCTCAAAATTAACTCAATTAAGGATGATGAGCAATGGTTAAGTATAGTTTCCCATTCTTTTTTAAAATTATCACTAGAAACTGAAAATGAAGGTGGTTTTATAATTTTTAAACCTTTAGGTATCATTTTTACAGCTTGATATTGTTCTAGAGTAACTATTTCCCAAAAAATTCTGTTTTCTTTTAACATGACAGTTTCTAATTTCCTAAAAACTGAATCTAAATCTTCATCCCAAAAATCAATATCATTGTTAGGTTGAGAGAAAGTGTGCTTAATTAAATCTTTTCTTTCTTCTCTATACGAAAACATGTTGCAGCAACACACAGATTGTGAACAATATTAAACTAGTTAAGAGAAATCTCTATGCATATGCGCATAAATAGGTGATAATATGCAGCAATTTGAATTAAAGGGAAGGTTCACACAACTCCCCACAAAAGAGACAAATAGTTGAAAATGTTAATACAAATGAAGCGCAACACCTATTGACATGTAAACATATAAGACAAAAATGGGAAAAAATCAATCACCCTTAAGAGTCCAGAAATATGATGTAAACTTTGGTAATTCGATTTCCTAAGGATGCATGGATTGGATCATGACAATTCTTCTTATTCAGAAGGACCATAGGTTGGTATTCTCAATGTATCATGGATGAACATGAAAATAAAAGAAAAAACCAATAGTGCAGACACCTTTAGAGCAATAAAAAAGTGTTTAATAGATAAAAAATGCACTCACAAACATAATAAAATATAAAGCATATAACATGGACAGCATGTGTGGGGGATGATCATATACTCATCGGGATAGATGAAAAAGCAGGATGTGAATCAGAGCTCCGGATACTCCTCAGTCCTGGGCCAAGTGCTTTTTTGGGGTGTCCTTTGTATAATATTTTGTGTTTTTTTATGCAGTTAGCATCAAGGGGAATGTAAAAAGGGTTTAGGGTGGTCCCCGCAAATTTGTACCCCAAATCCCAATTCTGCACTTAATTCCGCCTGCTATTCATAGGCGAAACTTGTTTGCCGGGTCCATTGCATTGATTTTCTGCATCGGCGAAAAGTATTTTGAATTGAATAAGGGGATAAGTTTCTGCCTGGCGAAATGACGTCATCGGCAATACTTTTTTGCCGATATGGACTTTTCGCTCCAAATTGAATACGTCCCTATATGTTAAACAGCTGGCTATCTGGTGTATGGTATATACCACCACAAGCACAGGACAGATTGGGTGATGCAAGACTACATGGGGGGAGGGGTGTGTGCTGGGTATGAGTGCAAGATATGGACAGTTATGTATGGTGATGGAGCGGGAAAGGGAAATGGGGAAATGGGATAAATGTCCAATTGGATTCCTGTAGTAAAATCAAGTCAATGACCTGTATGCTATCGCTGATATTGTGTTACTGAAAGTCAGATATTGCTGTTTGTCCTGTGTAAAGGAGGTTTTGGTCGCATTGTTCACAAAGTCGGGTAATGGATAGCCGGCAAGGACCAGTGATGCCCGTGCACGCTGGGTCCTTGCCGCCTCCGACTGTCTACTGAACATGCCCGTCAACCTGACGATGCTCATCAGGTTCGGCATGTTCAGGGATAGGAGGTTGGGCTCTTTCACTGAATGACATTCAGTGAATGGCGTTCAGTGCGGACACTGCACCTCGGCGACCTGAAGGTCTGAACGCTAGATGTTCAGACTTTCAGGTGGCATAGTGGATACCCCCCTTAAGTCTTCCAGTGGTGGGGTATAATGACCGGCCGTGTATCTGACAGTAAAAGGAGCTCCTCATGTACGTCCGAGTGCCGGTAATCCTGTGCTTGTATTCGGGAGTGTGGCTGCGATGGTAGTAAAGTTGGGCTGTGTGCACCTCTCAGTACTTACCCCCTCCTCACCTGGCGGGATGTTGTAACTCATGTACTGTACTCCACAGCAGCTTCCAGATTGCACCATGTGCAGCTTTACCTGGCTGCTTGTAAATTAGACCTTCTCCATGTAGATAGATCGTGGAATGTCACCCGGGTTCCTGGAATTAATAACGTAGTGGCTGCTAGTCCTGCAGTGGTTTATCATTGAAATCCCAATGCATTTTGGCTTGGTACAACATTTTTGAATTTTGTTTTACTACCTAGTTTATGGCCCTTTTTCCATAGCTTCTCAATCCTTCTTCTCATCCCATCCCCAATTCAAGTCTTGGTGGATGCAGCACGAAGCCCTGGAAGCATTGGAAACACAAGTTATGCAGCTTACTCTATACTATTGATGTGCACCACTTGCCCCTCAGACATCTCCAAATATCCTCATCCCCTTTTCCCTATACAAAGTTGATCTCCAAATGTCCGCCAGAGATCTTCACATCCTATCAGGTCTCCTACATGCCCCTCAGACATCCCCACATGACATACATAGAAGTACACACTGACATTAAAAAATATTTTGCAAAGTAAAAATAATATTTAAAAATGTTTAAAAATTATAGAAAAGCATTTTGCTAAATAAAACTTAATAATTTAAAGATTTAAACTTGGGCAATGCCGGATACTTCAGCTATATACAGTACTGTGCAAAAGTTTTAGGCAGGTGTGGATAAAATTCTGCAAAGTAAGAATGCTTTCAAAAATAGAAGTGTTAATAGTTTATTTTTATCAATTAATAAATGCAAAGTGAAAGAACAGAAGAGAACTCTAAATCAAATCAATATTTGGTGTGACCACCCTTTACCTTCAAAACAGCATGAATTCTTCAATTCTTCTAGGTACACTTGCACACAGTTTTTGAAGGAACTCTGCAGGGAAGTTGTTCCAAACATCTTGGAGAACTAACTACAGATCTTCTGTGGGTGTAGGCTTATTCAAATCATTCTGTCTCTTCATGTAATCCCAGACAGACTCGATGTTGATATCAGGGCTCTGTGGGAGTCATATCATCACTTCCAGGACTATTTATTCTTCTTTACACTGAAGATAGGTCTTAGTGACATTGGCTGCATGTTTGGGGTCGTTGTTCTGCTGAAGAATAAATTTGGAGCCAATCAGATGCCTCCCTGATGATATTTTATGATGGTTAAGTACCTGACTGTATTTCTTAGCATTGAGGACACCACTAATCCTGACCAAATCCCCATCTCCATTTGCTGAAATGCAGCCCCAAACTTGCAAGGAACCTCCACCATACTTAACTGTGACCTGAAGGCACCCATTATTGTACTGCGATTTAGCCCTTCACGAACAAACTCCCTTTTGTTACAGCCAAATATTTTAAATTTTGATTTATCAGTCCAGCGCACTCGCTGCCATTTTTCTGCACCCCAGTTCCTATGTTTTTGTGCATAGCTGAGTTGCTTGGTATTGTTTCCATGTCGAGGGTATGGCTTTTGGCCACAATTATGGTCATTTCTGGCCAGACTTCTCCAAACAGCAGAGGGGTGTACCTGGTTTCTGCCAGTCCTGAGCTGAAGGAGTAATGAATATTATAAAGCCAATCAGGTAGTCTTGGTGAAAAAAATAGATAGAATGGAAAAAGAAATAAGTAACACCAAAAGGAGAACATTTTTAAGAGACAAGTCTGATCACAAAGATAATAAAGCGAAAAATGGAACAGGAATGTTCCAAAAAATAGAAGTTATGAAAAAACTTTGGTTGTTCATCAAAAATAGAGTTATAAAGAATGGACAACAGTTCCTTTTAAACCATGTCAGAAATCTTTTAGAGAATATGACTCACCAGTGTCACGGCTTGGTGTGCACCTGGACCCGAAGTGGAGTCAGATGGTGACTGAGGGTTCGCTTTTTGGTACTGGAAGGCAGCCGGTCTTAGGGGGGTATGACTTATGAATGAAGGATGTCAGTCAGGATGTACATGTAGGGCGAGGCACGGCTGAAGAGATGCTGGCAGTACTTGGTGGACCAGGGTCGGCAGGGCGAACAGCAGGTAGCGGGGTCAGGAGGCAAGTTAATAACCAGGAGCTGGACTTTAACAAGGCTACGAGGTGAAACCACTGACACGCTGGAACTGCGACACGTAAGGAGCAAGGGAGCACAGAGAACTAGCTCACAGCATAAGCTGTGATAGACGTTGCACTGGCAACTAAAGGACCTCTTGACAGCCCTTTAATACCTAAGGTAGTGCAGGATTGGCTTCCCCAAGGTGTCACAGGAGGGGCCAAGCAAATCAGGGACCGATACGTCTCTTATTTTAATGGTGAAGGTGCCGTTCCCTGGCAGACAGACCGTGCCTAAAACATGTGGATAAGATAAATTAGGTGGTTATGTCAGCATGTGTCTTGCATAACCTTTTGCTGCGTAAAACCCAAGGACAACCCAGTTTGACAACAGGAGTTTCCGCTGAACCGGCACTTCCAAACTGGTCCTCTGTCAATCCTCCCTTGCTTCCCCAAGGTGTCACAGGAGGGGCCAAGCAAATCAGGGACCGATACGTCTCTTATTTTAATGGTGAAGGTGCCTTTCCCTAGCAGACAGACCGTGCCTAAAATATTTTAAAAAATTACCTGGCAGACAATTTGTATTTACATGGAAAAATAAATTGAACCCTTCTCTGTTATATGTTTTCCTGTGTTGTCTTTTTTAAGTTGTCTCTTTACTTATTTTGTTCTTGTACATGAGTAACACCAAAGCTTCAGAGACCCAAACTTCTGGCCTCTAGGTCCAAAGCATTACCACCCTAAATCACTTAGGGTAAGCCAGGGATTTTGGGGGAGTGCGGAACCCCTAAAAGAAGTTTACCCCCTCACCAGCACCCCCGCCTTACGCTGAAGCCTGACGCTCATCTCCCTATCCCTTTCAGTGTTGTGTATGGGTGTAATGTGTTGGGCAAATGATCTTATTTTTTGGAATCTTACAGTTGAACTACAAGTGCCAGCATGCCTGTCATTATGCTCTTGTGGAATTACAAGCGCTAGCAGCTATGTGGCACCTGTGATTTCACTGTAAAATACATTTTTAAATAAGTGTGGATTTCCCCCTACTGCAAATATACGCAATTATTAAAATATCTTGGGCCCTTTTTCACCAAGCCGACACCCCAGGGACAATTTGGGTATTTTGTAAAATATGTCCAAAAACATTGTATTTTATCATCTAGAAATGGTCGGAATCAGGGTGGAAAATTTGATTATTAAAACCATACTCCTGGCTGCTCGTTAACTTGTGGGTGACCACCCACAGCTTTAGCAAACGTCCAGGATGATGGAACATCGACCCACTTGTAGGCGTTCTGCGCATGCAAGGGGGTCTAAATCGGGCCCACTGTCTAGTCAATGATTTAAATCAATAGTTATACATTGCAAATACTAAATACATTAATTGTTTTGCTTAATAATATTTAATTAAAATAAGTTTTTAAATAAAGACAGACAAATTTAGAATTTTAAATGAAATATAATTTTTAATTTTTAAAATACAAAAAAATAAATCGCCCAGGAATACTGGACAGGATATTTTGGCTAGTGCCAAGCAAATGAGTGCCTTGAAAATACAGAATACTCAGATCGGGGCTACAAGGCTTCATCAGCTGCTGCAGAAGTATTGCATGGGCAAAAAAACAAATTCTACCCAAACTGGGTAAAGCAGAAGATCAAAAAATATTCCGAACAATGTCAGCGGAAGTCAACACAAAATAAGGAATACCAAACATTCCAAAGGAAGGGCAACAATAAGGTGAAGAGAGTCCAACATTATGGTATTATGAGCAACTGTCCAACATCCAGACGAAAGAGAAGGAGAAATTGAGCTAAAAAAGAATGAACAAACATGCCATAAAAAAAACGTGTCTACAAAAATTAGGTATCCAAAAAATCTTCATGGGCAAGAGTGGACAATGCACTCCCAACAGCAGAGTGAAGGGCAATTGAGGACGGTCCAGGAAGGTTTGACGGTGATGGAGGGGATCCCGATGCAGAACGGGGAGAGATTTGTGGAGGAGGAATTGGGGGAATCGGCGCATGGAGGTGACTGGTACTTATTTCCATGGGAAGACTTTGCTGGGGTATGTATGGGCTTATCGTTGTGGTTTCATACACCTCATTGGTCATACCACGATAAATAAGCCCATATATAAGCCACCGGCAAAGAAATTGGGTTCGGGGCTTCATTTTCCTCAACTCATTGCCCATGTTGATACCGAATATTGTTAAGTCATCCGAATTTGTCTGAAGAACCTCGTCAGCATGTGTTAAAAATCTTTCAGCCCGATCAAGTCTGAAACTTGAGGCTTGTGCCCCCTTGGCTGCCAACCTCCGCCTCTTCGCGCTGGCTGGGGCTGCGGTGTTGTTGGTGGTGCCTCCACAATGCTTGCCTCATGTTCCGTTAGCTCACTGGTTGGAAGCTCAGGATCCACTTCCTCCGTAGGACAAAGCTAGGAAAGAAAATATGAATTAATATCAATTTATTATTAAAAATACAAAAAACAAAAAAAATAAATAAATTATAAAAAAAATAAATAGGACCTACATCACTATGTAGCATCTGAAAACTATATTTAACAGGTTCTAGAATTAAAAAAAAAAACTGTATAGTCCATGAACTTACAGAATCCTGAGTCTCCGCTACTTCAATAGGAGGATTCACCTCCACGGCCGGCTCCAGTGAGCTAACTGACTGTGTCTCCGCCTCTTTCGTCAGGACGAAGGACAGGATTTCGTAATACCATAATGTTGGTTTCTTCACCTCATCTGCCCCTGCTCCGGAATGTTTGGCACTCTCATATTTTGTGTGCTCACACATAAACGTTGTTCGGAAATTATTGATCTTCTGCTTTACCCAGTCAATGGTTACATTTTTGTTCAGGGCCATGCAATACTCCTGCAGTTTGACATAGCCCTTGTGTTTCAAGCCCCGATCTGAGTATTCTTTCAATTGCATATTCCACAGACACTCATTGGCTTGGTAGATTTCAAAAAATCCTGTCCAGTATTCCCTGTTACCAGGCATGTCTGAAATACAAAGATTCAAAGAGACATTAAAAAAAACAGGTATATCAATTCTCTTAACATTAAAATAAAAAACCCTTTAATATAAAAAAAAAACTGTCCCATCAAAAATACTATATCCTATGTCGCTGAGATCCATTTATGCGCTAGCACGTGCTGTGCCTCTCCCCATGATACCTGTGAGGGCTTCTGTCACATAACTAACATTGCAGGTTTTGCAGCAGCATGGCAGGTCCTATATGACATGCCAGGTTTTCCAAATAACATTGCAGATGAAAAAATAACAACATGCCAGGTTTTGCAGCAGCATGGCAGGTCCTATATGACATGCCAGGTTTTCCAAATAACATCGCAGATGAAAAAATAACAACATGGCAGGTTTTGCAGCAGCATGGCAGGTCCTATATGACACGCCAGGTTTTCCAAATAACATCGCAGATGAAAAAATAACAACATGCCAGGTTTTGCAGCAGTCGCGACGCTGATGGCCCACTGAATACATTGTCCACAACTGGTGTCTCCTCCATTTCTCCCCCCCCTCCGCCCTGCCCCCGCTGCTGATGGGCTGCTGCACATATAAAAAGCAAAGTCCCCGCTGGTGTGTCCAACATTCCCCCCCTCCCCCCTCCGCCCTACCCCCGTTGTAGATGGGCTGCTGCTCATATAAAAAGCAATGTCCCCGCTGTTGTGTCCAACATTCCCACCCCCCCTCCCCCCTCCGCCCTACCCCCGCTGCTGATGGGCTGCTGCTCATATAAAAAGCAATGTCCCCGCTGGTGTGTCCAACATTTCCCCCCCCTCCCCCCCGCACTGCCCCCGCTGCTGATGCCCCGCTGATGAGAATACAAAATGTCCCCGCTGGTGTAGGACATTTTCCACCCCCTCCCCCCCTGCCCTGCTGCTGCTGCTGATGGCCGCTGGTATCTATATTATAACCCCCATGCTGCTGGCCCCCACTGCTTTAAATGCTGCTCCAAAAAAAAAAAAACACTTACCTTATTTAGAGTGTCTTGGGCGTCTTCAGCTGCACCACTGGCTTGCACTGCTGGTTCTGCGTCGCGCTGATCACAAAATGGAACCTCGGGGAGTGGCTGGGGAGTGGTCACCAGTGAAAAAATCATTCAAATCGTTCAAAACAAGCAACAGTGAACGATTTGAACGATATCTGAAGAAAAAGAACGATATCTGAGAAATCTGACTGTAAACATGTCAGATCTCAGATATCGTTCTCTGACAAACTTGAACGCGCATCATTCATCGTCCATCGCGCATGCATGTATACATGAACGATTTTTTCATCAGATTTGAATGATTTTTAAAATCATTATCGTTCAAATCTGATGAAAAATCTGACTGTGTGTATGCACCATAAAGCTATACAACATGTGGTTTCAGAAGAAAGAAGGAGGGACTTACAGAACAAATGTTCTGGATATTTTAGCTAAATACTATGTTCCCCAATGGACTAAATGAAAATTATGAGATCGCTCCTTTTTTGTGAAGTCCTATATGAAGTTTTTCTTATTTATTCACATTTGCACGTTATATCGTATTGTATATTGTTTTATGTATTATTGGATATATTTTAATAAGTGTCTATTTTTATCTTTTTATATTTGGTTCTATGAGGTTTTTTATATACCATATCTAGGATGGCACCATAGGATTCATTGCCCTTAAACTGAAAGAGAGAATCATAAGGACATCACTACTCATAAGAGGACAATGTGTTTGAATCCTATATTTCCCATATGAGAAACAAAGTGATGGTATTGAGTAAAGTTTACTATTGGATAATTGGAATACACATATGCAATATGGACAAGAGAAATCTTTTTGCCCACTCTTCACCATGGGCAATGGGACACGGACCGGAAGTCTTGTGACCATACGCAGACCGGCAGCCAAGTGGCAGTTTTTTTGCCCATACTGAAGGAAGGGCATCATGACGTGGATGGGAAGTCATTTGAACATTGAAATACCGGAAGTCATGTACCGATGTCTTTGTGGACTGGAAGTGTACTCTGGAACTAGAGAGAGCTGGACTGAGTGTTTTATATGCTAACATGTCAAAAGGGTATAGTAGGTGTAAGTTTATATGCATGTGTCTTTGTGTGGGGGGCCAGTCCTCGGGAAGATAAGTACTTCCGGGTATGGTGTCCATATTGGTTGGGGCATAATTTTCTATCTATATTAATAAACAGAAGTGATGTCTTCTCAGAGCTAGTGGGAATGTCCACTGATTAATAGATTATTTGGTATGGTATATAAGGGACCTCAGTAAAGAGTTAGACATTCTCCTTATGAAGTCCAAATAAAATTTAACGGATGAAAAGCGTTGAGGTTGCAGTTCCTGTTGCATCTGACTTCTCCTTTGGCCATTCTGGGGTCTACATCTTTAAAGATAAGCTTTCATTGCACTTCTTGAATGTGCATATTTTTAATGTACACCTTGAATTTGCTGTTTTTTTGTGTATAATAAATGTTTTAAATGTATTACACTATATGTTATTATTATATATTTTTTGGAGCTATGAATATTTGAAGAATCCTTTAAAGATTATCTTCTGCACTGTGGACATGGATTACTTTGCATAAAAGACACCTTCAAGGCACATTCATTTAATTTATATGGTATGTGTGCATTTGGAATTTACTTTTTCAGTTTCATTAAATGATTATACTAGGAGGTGCTGTTTATCTTAATTTTTTCCATATATAATGCTCTAAAAAGAAGACATGGCACTCCAAGGGCACGATCCATGATGTACAGTAACAAAAATGCAAGTGTATTCAAATCAATGTTTCAGGGCATCAGCCCTTTTGCCAGGACACATTAAAATACAGTTAAAAATATCAGTGTACACTTACCAGCTCTAAATACCCCACACCATGCCCCATCCACCGCCACAGTCCACTGGCACTCTCCAGACCGGATGTCCACAGGTGACGCACTGCCGGGTTCCTAGAGACCCATGTTGCCTAGCAACCATAGGGCTTGCATTCCACCACAGAGGAGGCCCCCAGGGTCACATCCCAGACTGTCAGCACAAGAGGAGTCAATTGGGAAATGAGCAATACAAGTAACACAAACAAAACCTGCAGACATACAAAAACCTGCAGCATATCGAAAGACAGAACCACCTAACTTCACATAAATACAGTACATCCCCAATACAAAATAACAATAAAATGTGGTACAGCATAATCCAGGGCAAAACACAGTAAATAATAAACAATAGGCAGAGTGATAATTAAAAGATATAAATCAATTAGACAAACTCATTAATAATACACTACTCACTGAATAGTCACATATTATCTAATACAGTGGATCTCAAATTCGGTCCTCAGGACCCCACACAGGTCACGTTTTGCAGGTCACCCAGCACTTGTGTTTATTATTCACTGACACATTTTAAAAGATCCACAGGTGGAGCTAATTATTTCCCTTGCAATTTTGTGAGGAGACCTGGAAAACATGCACTGTTTGGGGTCCTGACGACCGAGTTTGAGAACCTGTGACAAATATGGTGAAAGAATGCATTAAGGAGAATCTAGCCACAATATACTATTTATTAAGACTATGGGTAGTATTAGACTATTCTAGTTGATGTTATCATTAAGCCTTTTGGGAATGGTGGAATCAAGTCTAAAGATCCACCTAGTTTCTGTAAGAAGTAGGGCTTTACCTCTATACAGGGGCGGATTGGGAACTAAAAGTGGCCCTGGAAATATTTTCTGGAAGTGGCCTCACATGGGCGGCACCAAATCAACTGTAGGCAGAACCAAAACACCAAAGTAGGCGGGATTATTACATCACTATACCTGGTGGTATCAGTGATAGGCAAGGCTAAAGCTGGCCATACACCAGACCAACTTTTCTCTGGAATACGTTAAGTACCCCGGCACAGGGGATGCCGGCTTAGAATACCAGCACCGGAATCCCGACACCTGTCAGAATCCCGGCACCAGCATCCCGACTAATGGCATCCTGAAGGTAAGTAGCAGGTACTAGGAGAAGGGTTAAGGTTAGGCACTAAGGGGGTTGGGTTAGGTTTATGGTGTTTGAGGGGGAGGCTAGGTTTAGGCATCGGGGAGGGAGGGCTAGGGGAAGGGGGAGGGTCAGGATACCTACCGAAAGGTGTTGTCATCCTAACCTTGTTGGGATGCCGACGTTGGGATTTTGACTGCCGGGATCCTGACCGCCGGGATCCTGTACCCAACCCCTCTGTTCCAACAATTCAACTGTCCAACTAAAATAGTGCAGCCAACTTCTCTCTAACTTTTGAAGTCACAGAAGTAGGTGGAAAATGTCTGCAGGTTTTGAATAAATATTTGGTTAGACACACTGACACCTCAACAGGTGCTACACATAGTGACAGGGCATACACTTTATTTACAGTACACATATACTAGGGCTGGTGATGACACTCTTTCCCCCTCAGTGGGATGGGAATGACAGAAAGGAGCAGTTATGCTACATAAGTGACAGGAACATTTATTGAAACAAAGTGACAGAGTGTGTACAGTATGTGAGCTAGAGAGAAAGAGACAGAGGGCCTGATTCAGAGCCGGACGCTCTGAACGAGCGCCCGCTCTGAATCAGGGCGTTTTTTTTTCGTTTTTTTTAGGAGAGTCCTCCTGGACGCTCGCATAGCTGTAGGTTACCACCCACAGCTATAGCGAGCGTCAATGATGATGGTCGCGATGGTCAAGACCATCGCGACCATCAGACTAGCGACGAGACCCTACGGTAGGGTCTCGCTGCCGCAAGCCCTGCAGTGATTTTGGCTCTATCAGAGCCAAAATCACTCCCACTGATATCACTAGTGATGTCAGTGGGGCCGGTCCCAGACAGTAGGCGTTCCCATGGGAACGCCTTCGTCTGGCAGCCTCGCCCCTGGCACGCCCACCAAAGGGGGTGTGCTGTCACTCACCATCGACAGCATGCCCCCTTTGCTGTGAGACCCCGAGCGACGGCTTCCACGTCGCTCGCCGGGTCTCGCGCATGCGCATTTGGGTAACATCGACCCGCTTACGAGCATCCTGCGCTCGCGAGCGGGTCTGAATGAGATCCAGAGATAGGAAAAGAGATAAGGGGAAAATACCTAAGAAGAGTAAGAGAGACAGGAGAGTTAGAGAGAGATAGGGGGTGGTATATAGAGAGGGGAGTACAGATTCCCCTTGTTAATATGTCACACTCTCTCACTAATTAATGTTCTGTCAGTATTACCCCTCACTGTAGTCACTGCAATTACTACCCCTTGGAGGATGTTCACCCCAGCACTGGGGCAGCATTACAGTAATTATTCTGGAGGACCCACTCAGCTTTTAGTGAAGAGTCCCTTGCGGCCATGCACTGCGATCACTGCCAGTTTTTTCCCCTGTTTATCAGCATGACGTGTGCAGGGGATGCGGGGCCCCAGCAGCAGTTTGGGCCACATAGTAACGGCATCCCCTGCATCATGGGCTCTCATCAGACATGATGGGCCCAGTACAGATTAATCAGTGTCCTGTCCATGGGGCCCTGGTACCCAGAGTGAGTGCCATGCACTCCCCATAGTACTGACAAGCGTCAGATGCTCCTCAGGCCTCACCACATACTCCCAAATCTACCTACATGCCACATTCCCTATCCATATCTATTTTTTTGCATACATGTGTGATTATATATATATATATATATATATATATATACACACACACACATACACATACACACGCACACAAACACTAGTGACTAAATGAACCCGGCATCTGCTGGTCACATCAGCCAGTCTGCTTCTCCTGTCCTCTCCCATTATACTTTCCCCCCTAGTTCCTGGTCCTCTTCATTCCCGTTGATGCGGCAAACACCTAATGTGCATCGCACGTGCAGTTGGAGCAGGGACACTGGCCGTGTATGTTAGGTGCCACAATTCATTTATATCTGGGTTCAATTTTATAATAATAAGTATAAATATAGTATAGAAGTTTATCTTCACATATAAAATATATATACATACACAAAATATAAATACATAAACTAGAAACATAAAATTATTAACATAAAATTGTGCTTACCTGCCCAACCTTTAGATGAATGATGTGGTGCTGTACACGGCCTTGCTTAGGTGCTCTGCGCCGCTTCTGATGGCAGTCACCAGCCATGGAGGAGGGGGATGGAATATGCATACATGATGAGGTAGCAGAGGTACTGGATGGGGAAACAAGCAGAGGGACAAAGGTATAGATGGCAAAGGCCCAGCAGGGGGAAGTATCACAGGTACATATTGGGGTGGACAGATGGAGTATGAGGCAAAGGTATAGATGCAAAAAGGAATAAGACATAGAAGAGGGGAGGTGCAGAGGCACACATGGAGGGGCAGAGGCACACATGGAGGGGGGGGAGGGGCAGAGGCACACATGGAGGGACAGATGCACACATGGAGGGGGAGGGGCAGAGGCACACATGGAGGGGCAGAGGCACACATGGAGGGGCAGAGGCACACATGGAGGGGGGGGAGGGGCAGAGGCACACATGGAGGGACAGAGGCACACATGGAGGGGGGAGGGGCAGAGGCACACATGGAGGGGCAGAGGCACACATGGAGGGGGGGTTTAGAAGCACACATGGGGCGTGCAGGAGCAGAGGTACAACTGATTGCCTGTGTATCCCAGCCAGGGTAAGCAGGGGAAGGAGGTGCTGTAGGGGACGGCAACGTGTAGTGGAGTCAGGAGAGGAAAGGAAAGTGAAAGTCAGAGCCTGAAGTTCCTTGCAAGAGTGGGGGAGGGGAGCACACCCCACCAATGCCCCCATATAAAACCTGGCTAGATCTGATGAAAACTGACAGAGAGCCCGTTGGTGCTGATGATTCCAGCCCAAACTGCTTCTGACTCACAGGCAGAACATGTGTCTATGAGTGAGAAGCAGGCTGCAGCCACGGCCATGAGCATCAACGGGTCCCTCTGTTAGATCTGTGCAGTGCCCTTGCGCTTCCTGTACCTACCTTTATGCTCCTCAGCTCCATCTGCTACGCTGGCGCTGCCCGCCTCTCCAGTCTGCTCTGCTTGGCCTGGAGTCTCAGCCCAGTCAGCTGACTGCCATAGCCCTGCCCGCCTCGCCTGTCATCCTGGCCTCTCAGCCCCGCAGGTTCTGTCACTTTCAGAATGGAAATGTGTTCAAAAAATAAAAGAAAAACCTGCTGGCCGTGAAGCGGCCCCACAAGTGCATCGGCCCACCGGGAATCTATCCGCCCCTGCCTCTATACCCACCCCTAGGTAACTCAGACACATGGTCAATTATCATAAACTTTAGTGTAGAAAAGGCATGAACCTTCTAAAATGCAGTGCAACTAGCTGATCAATTTCTCTAACTGATAAAGATAGATTATGAATGATCTGTGCAACACCATTCTGTCACAGACCTTCCTAGTGATTTGACCTACATAATAAAAGCCACAAGGGTACATGATTATGTATACTACAAAATAAGTAATGCATGTTAGCACATGATGGATGTCAATTACCTTTTTGGAGTGAGGATGTTTAAAAGATCTACCGAGTATCAAAAATTTGCACGTAGTGCAATTATGGCAACTATAACATCCTGGTGGTTTTACATATACATTGTAGCATGCCACTACCAGTGATATCCGTGACCATCAAGCGGTCTCTCAAATTACGACCCCTCCTAAATGCTGCTATAGGTCTAGTATTTTTAAATATTTGTAGATCCAGATCCGATGATACAATAGGCCACAACGCTTTGGTGGCAAGGTTAATCACTGGACTGGCAACTGTAAAGCTGCTAGACCAGGGGATAGTTTTATTTTCTTCCTTTTTTCTGAGTTGCAGCAATTGAGCCCTAGACATCTGCAAAACTCTTTGCTTGTGTTCTAGCAATGACTTCTTATCATAGCCCCTTGCCAAAAATGTATCAATAAGCTCATCAAGATGGGCAGGTATATTGGAACTATCACTCATGAGCCTTGCCACTCACATCATCTGCAAAAGTGGCAGACCCTTTTTCAAGGCTGCAGGATGGTGACTGGATGCTAGCTAAAAAGTATTTATATCAACATCCTTCAAATATAATTATTAAAACATTGCACTTAAATACAAGTATATTGGTGGTTTTCTTCTTAACAGCACAAATGAACTCCCAATTTTGGTAATGCAACAGTTTATATACAGACATTTTATGTATGTGCAAAAAAGAAAAGTCATCCAAATTAAAGCATTTGTTGAGTAATACAATATTATAAAGATCAATGCATTTGGCATTAAAAATAGTGGCAATCTTGAAATGGTCAATAGCCCAAATGGTCATAATACTGCTTACCAGGATCAAAGGGATCATACTATATTGCAGAAGTGATCCAATGAAATCCAGGACACTGAGGGCCTGAGTCAGACAAAGAAGCACATGCAGCAGCATCTAATAGCGGCCACCCGTCTGTGACTTTATATAAATGCCGCTACAACCTTCTCTTGTGGACATCCATGTAGCCGAATGTGCAAGGGCTGAGACACACACTTTCAGCGTCTGTACAGGCAGTAACACCAATTGGTACATCCTTAGATCCCACGATCGGCTGCACCATCATAACCTGCACCATTGAACCTTAGATGCAAACATCGGTCACACCATCGAAAACTTTATGTAACGCATGGGCTATAGGAGTTTTTAGGAATTTTGGAGCTGATTCAGACCTGCTCGCTAAGAAGTGATTGCTCATAGCTGGCCGATATTTGCAATCTGCGCATGCGTATGTATCGCAATGCGTGTGCGTGAACCAATGTGAAAGATCGGGAAGCGCTCGCTCGCCCAGCATAGACAGCCCAGTTGAATGAGTGACAGGAGTGGCCGTATGTGGGTGGTAACAGGGGCATGCCACTAGAAACAGGGGAGGGGAGGTACGAACGCAGGCATGACTGAGTGTTTCAACGCCATTACAGAGGTGTACATAATTAATAGGCAGCACCATAGTACATGTCACTTGGTTGTACTGTTTCACACTGAAGTGATCGCAGTGCTTGCGGCAAGGTAAAGTCAACCTCAAGTGCTGTGAGCACATCCGATGGTACTCGATGTACCAGTGGCTTCATGCACTTCAAGAGATGACGTGCGCAAGTGGGCGTCTTATGAATGGCTGGTGGGCATCTGTATACACAAAGTGATTGCATGCCAAGACATAGTGGGTGTGCTAATGACTTGCCATACGATAGCCTACCTTGCTGGGCGTGCATTAGATTTGCATACGCTGGGAGCGAGTGGGTCTGAATGAGCTCCCTTGTCCAGTTGCAAGAAATGCTCAACTACATTGTATGGGGTTTGTGTTTAGCTTTGAATAAGGCCCTGGGGATCACTGAGGTTGGGGTATCTGTGTGCCTAAGGCTGTGATGGAAAATGAATGGCAAAATATTCCAGTTCAATCACCTCTATGCTACACAATGATCCACCAGCAGCCGGATCATGGAATGTACAGACCTCTGTATCCCGCCTCTAATGCAAACCTCCGTTGCTCTAGCTCCAGGCTGCTAATGTAAAGGTAAATGTTGTACCTAACACTTTTCAGCTGATAATCTCTCCAAATCTCCATGGTGTCACAGTATATTAAAATCTCTAAAATGTTTATATACTCTCAGTGACTTCATCAGAAAGAAATCACAAGATAAAGGAATATTCCCAGGAAACTTCTTATAAGGCTGGATACACACTTGTCACTATATCGCTCATTCTATTGATGAGCAATATATTGTGACTGCATTACCGAGTGTGTACACCCGATATATCTGTGAATGATGTCGTTCACATACTGTACATATTAGGTCGACCCTGCAGCATAGCCAATATATATCACATCTGGCTGTGTGAACAGGCAAACCGTCGACCGCCCATACACTTACTGTGGGGAACCTCCAACACTGACATCTCAACTGGAAAGGCAAATTGAAATGCTCTCCCAGATGTGATGCCAACCTAGAAATATTGAGCAGCTGACTGGTAAGTGTTACAAAAAGAAACATCCAAAAGAAATCACTGTATTGGGTGTACCATATAAATATGTAAAAGTTAAATATTAATTGAAAAAATTAATGTGTATGAATATTGATAAAATTGCTCCTCATTAGAAAAAAAAGTCAGAGGCTCAAATATAATAAAACTGTATATGTTTTACTGGTACACAAAAGATTTTAAAAAAAGGTAATAAACAATACAAACAATGCAGTAGCGGCTCCAGAGATGGGGCTGCAGCACAGTCCAAAATTCAAATAGGGGAGCCACACCAACTGCAGCCCCTCTCCTGGAGCCACCACTGGTCATATACAAAAAACTCCTGCTAATTTTTGAATGATTGAGCTGGCTAGATGCACAAGTAACAATGTTCACAAAGTGCATAAAAAGTATATAATTGTGATAAATTTCTTTATCTACAATGGTGCAGAAACTTTCAATAGAGCTGTAGAAGACACACACATGGGATCTTGCACATATGAATTCAATTATCTGATAATAAAAGTGCTCATTCCACACTCCTTGAGACTGCTAATTAGTGCTATTGTTTGTGTATAGTTTCTGCTAACCACTCTGTCATCCTAGTATGTACCCAGCATAAGAGATGGTGTCATAATTAGTCAAGACTCACCTGTGAATCAGGTGTACATGCCATCACGGTAAAATGACTTCAGGTTCACAAGTAATAAGATTCAATACAAATGTACATTAGTTTGTATATACTTAGGGCCAGGGGTTTTTTAAGAGAGGAGGGGGCCGTGTGCATTCCCCGTGCAGGACCCCCTCCTCTCTCCCCGGTGGCCGGCAGCTGACTGACGTGGCTGGCCGACCACTGCAGAAGCAGTAAACTCTGGGCACTATAGTGTGCCCAGAGTCTACTGTGAATGCACAGAATGCTGGAAAAATGGCCACGGCGGCCAATTTCTGGTGTTCTGTGCATTGCTGACACCCGACGTGGGACCACGGACAGGTGAGTTTTAAATAATATGGGTGCTGGGTGTGCGGTGCGAGGGTACCCCTGGACCCAGGGGCCCTTGTGCCCCGCACACCCTGCACCCATTATAAATATGCCCCTGCTTAGGGCATGATTCAGCTGCGGACGCAAATGCAATTGTAACTGCAATTGCTAAAACATGCTAATGCTTGCCAAAGCAATTGTGACATAAAGACATCCACTGCTGCCTTCTCATATCCATCCAATGTCACTCATCTGCATAAACAGCGTACATCGAGCCCTCATGCTGCATTTATAACAAGTCTGGCCAGTTGCAAACACTGCAAGTCTCCTCACAAGCAGAGCTCTCATGCTGAGTATGCAATCACAATGGCTAATTTATGCACGCCCATGAAACAGCATTCAAACGGATAGACACGCCCGCATTTTTCCGTCCACCCCCCATCACCACCCTGAAATGCTAACAGCCTATCACTCACTTTGCGATGGATTCCTCTGTTCCTCCGTAATCGCAATGCAATCACTGCGCACGTGCAGTGCGGCTTAAACACATGCTCGATGGCAAAAAATTGCTCGATATACTGTACGTCCGTAATCGCAATTGCGTCTGCTGCTGAATCAGGTGCTTAGACAAGAATAAAAGGAAAAATGTTCTCCCAGCACTCTGCAAAAGACCAGCAATAAGACTTGAATACTACATGATAGTAGAAATCCAGAGATCTTTGTGGCATATATTTACAAAAATATAGTTAAACCGTCCAGGCCACGTCAGGGCGTCTCTGTACCGGTGGTCCATAACTCTACACGATAATAGCACCCATTTTGGGTCATATAATTGCATACTGTTATGCCACATGATAATACCACATACATTAATATATCTAAGTTGAGAGCCAACTTACCAGGACGTACACAAAAATCCTCCAAATGGCACTACAGGAAGCACACCCTCCTAATGCTGGTCCCATCCATGCTACTTAGAACAGTAATAAGAAATGGTGGCTGCTCAGATCAACTGAGTGGTCTTTTACAGGTGCATGAAAAGGGAGGGGTTGAATCTAGACAAGAAAAAAAGGAAAACGTTCCCCCAGCATATTGCAAAGGACCAGCAATAAGATTTGAATACCGCATGATAATAAAAATCCTGAGACCTTAGTTGATATATTTCCAAGGACATGGTTAAGCCATATGTGCCGTGGTCCCTAATGCTACATGATAATAGCACCCACTTTGGATCATGTAATTGCATACTGTTATGTTATTTTATTTTCCATTGCCTTAACTTTGCACATAGAGCAGTAATTTGGTCAGCAGCTTGCAAAAATGGACAAATCGAATGGCAGAATGGTCAGTTACTACTTATTCAAGAGTACTCTGTTGAGATCTCACAAGCTCATAAGGAGATGTCCCCAATTTGTTCAAAATTAATCCAAGAGCAAAGAAAATGTGCTTTGTTATATCCGGCA
Organism: Taudactylus pleione; assembly: GCA_031769625.1. Taxonomy (NCBI): domain Eukaryota; kingdom Metazoa; phylum Chordata; class Amphibia; order Anura; family Myobatrachidae; genus Taudactylus; species Taudactylus pleione. The sequence goes on along the minus strand of JAUIMM010000329.1, from coordinate 261,705 downwards.
AGACTTTTTTCATAGAAATGAATTTAAAGATTTCACTACAGCTGAGGACGCAGCTGCTTTTCTGGTGATGGAAGCAATGGAGACCACAACATCACCCAATTATTAGTTTTGTATTGTTATTGGTCATTAATAGCCCAAATTATGTTTTTTCACGAGGATTTACAATTCTATTGTATATGATACCAAGGGACAGATATACTGATATATTTTTTGCCCACTTAGATAAGTTTTCTATTGCTCATATGTCGTTAATGCATGCTAAATTACATAATTTTCCTACAAATTAGTCTCTTCTATAGGAGTCAGGCTTACCTTCCGCACTTTCCCTTACCTACATATCTTTAGTGTAAACTTAATATGCTTGTTCTTGTTTTAATATGGACAATTTATCCCCCCACAAATGTCCCAGGAGTGATTTTTTTCCTGACTTAACTTACTACTTTCCTTCTTAGATATGTTTGTTGTTTTAACTGTTTATTTGTTTTCCCACCCCACCTTTTTGTATTTCTTCAGTATTATGCCATCTATATGCATCGTGTAATGTGGGTCTTTATTATTGCTTATTTTGATTATAGAACCATGATGAAGTTTTCATATGCTATGCATCTGACTTCAGCGGTATTTCCCAATCCTTTTTGTTATTATACATGACATAAAAGTTTGCTTGTGGACTGTTCAAGGTATTAATACTACAGCAAAAAGATGTAAAAATTATTTCCTATGTAAATTTACATAAATCTGATATTTCCTTTCTACAGGAGACCCATTTGACAGATCTTAAAAATCAAAACTTTCAATGTTGGGGCAATATGCCATTTTAATAAGGACGCATATTCCCATAAATGTTGTCCAGCAAAAGTCAAATGCAATTGGGCACTATGTTTCACTTATAGTTTAAATATTTCGAGTATCCTATACCCCCTGTACCATATATGCACCAGCTGTATATGATAGAACATTTTTCACCTCTCTTGCCGACTTATTATACCTTTACTTAGATACCCCCTTGATATTGGGAGGCAATTTTAATCTTATTGTCTCACAATTTATAGACCGGCAATCTAATGCTTTCAATTTCTGCAGACCACGCAGAATTGGCATACAGTACCTTTTAAAACATCTGCACTTTGTAGAAATTTAGCATCTTCACCATCCAGTTGACAAAGAATATACATTCTTTTCTGTGCCACACTCCATATTTTCTAGGATAGATTATTTCCTACATTCTTCCTTTTTAGCTTCTCGAATATACGCTTCTGACATTGAAACTTTGAGCATAACAGACCAAGCCCTAATTTAGTTCAAATTTCGCTCTACATTTCCCTCTGTGGTGGTTGTAAATTGTGGTACTTCCCCTCCTTTTTAGCCTCTTCTAACAAATTTAAGGATATGTTACAGTCCACCTGGAATTAATACATATTCTCAAACTCTCAACATGACTGATTGTTATTAATTGGATTTCACAGATATTGGGAACGCTCATACATGCGGTAACCTAAAATTGTTTTGCGAGGTACACATAATTTTTTGCAGGCTAAACCTTGCACCCAATTGGATATGCCCCTAAGTATTAAATCTGATCATTGATAACCTTAACCGGCCATTACTAATCTAATATGTGCCAATGGGTAGCACACTGTACTATATTAAGCATAATCATCTCTAGTAATGAGGGATTACAACAAACAATGCTTATTGATAAGGCTGCAGAAATATCAATGTAATACATTCTTTACATTAATTGAAATGTTTATTATTACTATAAGGACATTAACCTCTTGTTAACCCTTTATTAACCTTTAATCCGTCTATTGTGTATACATATCAAATAAATCAATTTAAATACATAGAACAGATCTAAATACATTTCAACCATTTTTCGGTAGATTATCTAAGCTACTGGGGGGAAAGATATTGGGGATAATTCAGAGGTAAAGCATTGTTTTACCTTTGCACATGCATCTAGACACACTGCGTATATGTCCCAATGTTTACCGCCAGTGTGTATGTGTGTATACATGTGATAAGGAATATAGGGCCTGATTCAAAAACAGAAAATAAGAAACAAACTAGCACCTATTCAGGGCACTACCGTACAACTTCTTGAACCTCTAGCCCAACATTCTCTATAGCTGCATTCATCTCTTTTTGGCTGTACTTAAGGATTAAAATGATTTCTCCCGCATTAGAAGCAAGAAGTTAGAATCTTTATCCTACTTGTGATATCTTGTACCTTTGCCTCATGGGACAAAATATTACTATTTGTATTTGTCAACTCCATATCACCAAGTTTAGGTACAGCTTTATCACTGGAAACTGTAACCCTCTTGCTTAGATATAACATTGAGCTGAAGGTCACTGCAAGGCATTTCAATTCCTGTAATATATTCTTTGGGGATTTTTTTGCAGCTTTGAGTCATTAATAGTAAATCAATCAATCAACTCAACATGGTCAGAATCAAATTCCAGAGTGTAGTCTTTCCCTTTTCTGCTTTTCCCATTTCCAAGTGGCACTTTTCCCTACTTTTCCAGCTGGGTAATTTTCCCCATTGCACTTTACAACTTGTTCTGAGCCTGCAGAAGATTGCTCTCCATGTCTTCAAATTTTTCAAATCTCAACTTTTGATCAGGTTTTTCAGATTGAAGGTTGAGACTACTTCTATTTGGAATTTGCACCCCACCCATCTGACCTTAAGTGTTTTTAATCACCACCCCAAGTTCCTGCATTTCTGTCTACATATTAGAATGGGCACACTTACAGCTAAGTCCTGGATACATTTAATGTAATGTGTTAGTATTAGGGATGTTAGGGACCCATCTTATGGGGTTTACCTTGTCGAGGTGGATGGCCAAACATTTTTGGCCAAACATGTACTAAGAACCTCACTTATACTCCATTTTAATTGTAGAGTTTATCAGGATTATTTTGTCTATCATTGTTCTTAATATCTTGAGTGTGCATCTGCATTCTATGTCCCCTTCTCTGCTTTTCCCATTTCCAAGTAGCACTTTTCCTTACTTTTCCAGCTGGGTAATTTTCCCCATTATACTTTACAACTTGTTCTGAGCCTACAGAAGATTGCTCTCCATATCTTCAAGTTTATCAAATCCCAACTTTTAATCAGGATTTTCAGATTCTGCTAAATATTGAGTATTTTATACTCAATATTTTGTTCTCTGGCACACATCTTCAACTGGAGACTGTGCAACTTTCTCTGTGCACTTGATATACATTTTTTTTTCAAGGTGAGTGTGGGGGATGGCACTGACAGAATGGGGTGTTACTGACATGTGTGAGTGTGGGGGGGTGGCACTGACAGACAGAAGGGGGATGTTACTGACATGTGTGAGTGTAGGGGGGTGCAACTGACAGACAGAAGGGGGGATGTTACTGACGTGTGATTGTAGGGGGTGGCACTGACAGACAGAAGGGGGATGTTACTGACATTTGTGAGTGTGGGGGGTGGCACTGACAGAAGGGGGTGTTACTGACATGTGTGAGTGTGGGGGTGGCACTGACAGAAGGGGGGTGTTACTGACATGTGTGAGTGTGGGGGTGGCACTGACAGAAGGGGGTGTTACTGACATGTGAGTGTGGGGGGGTGGCACTGACAGACAGAAGGGGTGATGTTACTGACATGTGTGAGTGTGGGAGGTGGCACTGACAGAATGGGGTGTTACTGACGTGTGAGTGTGGCGGGTGGCACTGACAGTCAGAAGGGGGGATGTTACTGATATGTGTGAGTGTGGGGGGTGGCACTGACAGAAGGGGGGATGTTACTGACGTGTGTGTGTGTTGGGGTGGCACTGACAGAAGGGGGTTACTGACATGTGTGAGTGTGGGGGGTGGCACTGACAGAAGGGGGGATGTTACTGACATGTGTGTGTGTGTTGGGGTGGCACTGACAGTAGGGGGGGTGTTACTGACATGTGTGAGTGTGGGGGGTGGCACTGACATAAGGGGATTACTGGCATGTGTGAGTGTGGGGGGTGGCACTTACAGAAGGGGGTGTTACTGACGTGTGTGTGTGGGGGGTGGCACTGACAGAAGGGAGTGTTACTGACATGTGTGAGTGTGGGGGGTGGCACTTACAGAAGGGGGGGTCACTGGCATGTGTGAGTGTGGGGGGTGGCACTAACAGAATGGGGTGTTACTGACATGTGTGAGTGTGGGGGGGTGGCACTGACAGACAGAAGGGGGATGTTACTGACATGTATGAGTGTATGGGTTGCACTGACAGACACAAGGGGGGATGTTACTGACATATGTGAGTGTGGGGGGTGGCACTGACAGAAGGGGGGTTACTGACATGTGAGTGTGGGGAGGTGGCACTGACAGACAGAAGGGGTGATGTTACTGACATGTATGAGTGTGGGGGGTGGCACTGACAGAAGGGGGGGTCACTGGCATGTGTGAGTGTGTGGGGTGGCACTGACAGAAGGGTGGTGTTTACTGAAGTGTGTGAGTGTCGGGGGTGACACTGACAGAATGGGGTGTTACTGACATGTGTGAGTGTGGGGAGGTGGAACTGATAGACAGAAGGGGGATGTTACTGACATGTGTGAGTGTAGGGGGGTGGTACTGACAGACAGAAGGGGGGATGTTACTGACATTTGTGTGTGTGGGGGGTGGCACTTACAGAAGGGGGGGGTCACTGGCATGTGTGAGTGTGTGGGGTGGCACTGACAGAAGGGAGGTGTTTACTGACGTGTGAGTGTGGGGGGTGGTACTGACAGAATGGGGTGTTACTGACATGTGTGAGTGTGGGGGGGTGGCACTGACAGACAGAAGTGGGATTTTACTGACATGTGTGAGTGTAGGGGAGTGGCACTGACAGACAGAAGGGGGGATGTTACTGACATTTGTGAGTGTGGGGGGTTGCACTGACAGAAGGTGGTGTTACTGACGTGTGAGTGTGGGTGGATGGCACTGACGAAGGGGGGTGTTACTGACATGTGTGAATGTGGGGGGTGGCACTGACAGAAGGGGGTTTTACTGACGTGTGAGTGTGGGGGGGTGGCACTGACAGACAGAAGGGGTGATGTTACTGACATGTGTGGGTGGTGTCACTGACAGAAGGGGGGTCACTGGCATGTGTGAGTGTGGGGGGTGGCACTAACGGAATGGGGTGTTACTGACATGTGTGAGTGTGGGGGGGTGGCACTGACAGACAGAAGGGGGATGTTACTGACATGTGTGAGTGTATGGGTTGCACTGACAGACACAAGGGGGGATGTTACTGACATATGTGAGTGTGGGGGGTGGCACTGACAGAAGGGGGGTTACTGACATGTGAGTGTGGGGAGGTGGCACTGACAGACAGAAGGGGTGATGTTACTGACATGTATGAGTGTGGGGGGTGGCACTGACAGAAGGGGGTGTCACTGGCATGTGTGAGTGTGTGGGGTGGCACTGACAGAAGGGTGGTGTTTACTGAAGTGTGTGAGTGTCGGGGGTGACACTGACAGAAAGGGGTGTTACTGACATGTGTGAGTGTGGGGGGGGTGGAACTGATAGACAGAAGGGGGATGTTACTGACATGTGTGAGTGTAGGGGGGTGGTACTGACAGACAGAAGGGGGGATGTTACTGACATTTGTGAGTGTGGGGGGTGGCACTGACAGAAGGGGGGGTCACTGGCATGTGTGAGTGTGTGGGGTGGCACTGACAGAAGGGAGGTGTTTACTGACGTGTGAGTGTGGGGGGTGGTACTGACAGAATGGGGTGTTACTGACATGTGTGAGTGTGGGGGGGTGGCACTGACAGACAGAAGTGGGATTTTACTGACATGTGTGAGTGTAGGGGAGTGGCACTGACAGACAGAAGGGGGGATGTTACTGACATTTGTGAGTGTGGGGGGGTGGCATTGACAGACAGAAGGGGGGTGTAACTGACATGCAAGTGTGGGGGGTGGCACTGACAGACAGAAGGGGGTGTTATTGACATGTGAGTGTGGGGGGTGGCACTGACAGACAGAAGGGGGTGTTACTGACATGTGAGAGTGTGGGGGGGTGGCACTGACAGACAGAAAGGGGGTGTTACTGATGTGTGAGTGTGGAGGGTGGCACTGACAGACAGAAGGGAATGTGGGAGTATTGCTAAGAAATAGAGGAGGGAGATGTATGGCGGTGTCACTGAGACAGGGAGGAATGTGAGGGGATCGCTGAGAGATAGGTAAATGAGGGGAGCACTGAGGGAGTGAAATGTCGGGGAATATGTCTGCCTGGTACAATAAAGTTTTTTTTTATTGAGGCAATGCAGGCATGACGTCATTACATCATGCGCGCCGCACCACTGACAGAGGAACCTGACACAGCGCGAAGAGGAACAGCTAGAAGACACAGGAGAGAAGGTACATATCTGTAGGCTATAGGGGACAGAAGGGGTGTTGGCAATGGAGACACTGCAGGGCCAGAGTTGCAGAAACACAGGGGGGGCTGTCTATTTTGTCAGTCCTGGGCCCCATGATTTCTGATGGCAGCCCTGATTGCGGCTTCAACTTTAGGTACAGTACAGCATTTAGTAAAGACAAATAGAGATTTAGCATACAGTTTGCGGCCTAAGCTTGAAGAATAAAATCAAGGAAGCATTTAGAACTTGCAAAGTCTTCAGGTGAATGTACATTTATAATGGCAGCCAGACAAAAGTAAGTTAAATCAAATGAGCATTTAAAACAGTGAATGCCACGGTGGCCAGTGTCTCACCAAAAACTACATCAATACAGTTAACAATTAGCATGAGCGCAAATATAACACTTACACAGCATATATCAGCATATAAATATAATATAAAACTACAATCAAATTAGGATTTACTTCTGCTCCATTAACTCCACCTACCAGAGGCTAAGATACCTCAAGGCTACTCAGATTTAACCATTAAGGACCCCACTATGCATCAAGGGACAACAGTGACAATAGCAATCCACTAGGAACAAGCAAAAATGCCCTACTCCTAAGGGAAGGAAGGAGTTACTACAGGGGTAATAACACTGAGGGGTAAGTGGTTTAACTAAGCGAGCTCACCAAAAGCTGCAGCACTTCTGCTATCTATGAATGCCTATGAATCCCTGCGCTGGCACTGCAGACCCAGGATGCAGAGCACCGCACCGGGCAACACTGGGTGGATCCAAATACTATACTTTTGCTCTCCTCTCTGGGATGGTCGTTGACAGAGACAGGGGTCTTCAGAGTCTCTTCTCCAGTCAGAGTGATCTTCTCTGGGGTCCTTTTGCAACAGGGACTGTCTTATGCACTGCCCATGCATTCTAGCAGCAGAGCATGGGTCCTAATATAGTTTCCCCTGGCTCCTTGTGGGTGATAGCCATCCGGTTACTGTCTGGCAGGCAGGTGCTCCTCAAAGTCTTTCAGCGCTCCTCAATGGCAGCAGGTTCAATCAGTAGACACTCCTCCCAGCGGGCATTGGCAGCAGTCTTCTCGATTGGGGTCCTCACTGGCAAGAGCAGCCTCCTCTATTGCCAACAGTGATAGCCCTCCTCCTGGCAAGTCTCTGCGGTCTGGCAGCAATGGGGAAAGCCCATCAGCAGGTGTACTCTCTGTCCAGGTCCCTTCCTGCTGGGTCCTCATAGCAGCAGGCACTTCCAGCAGGGGAATTAACAGTGGAGTCCTCGCGCCTGCTGTCACAACCTGGATCCTCCACACTGCAGCAACTTCTCTAACTGTTCTGCAGCTGCTGACACTGGACCACCTCCACAGTCTGTAAAACCGGAGAGTATCCCCTCCCGATTCCATGGTCCGCACCCCTGCTCCAGTGGCTACATTTCTGGGCCAACAACAGGTAAGCCTGTGTGTCAGTCCATAACACCCACAGTCCTGGCAGGGGAGGGGGGTCTTGTGCTGGATTCAACGCAGCCAGGATTCTATTATATTGTGGAAGCTTTGAGTGCCCTCAGCCACTTCCTCCCTAAGATGCTGGTACACTTGGACACATATCCTAGCTACATGGTGTTGCCTGCTGCATAGTTGCTTCCCATCTGAGCAAACTCTCTACAACTCTCTAATGCTGCCTTCTTTTAAAACTGAGGTTGGCTGGCCCTGCTCAGCTTCCCATTTCCTAACTGGCTAAGGAGCCCCAGCTACAGCCCAGCCCCTGGGCCCTCTACCCTGCAACCTGCTCCACCAAAGGGTCCCCAGAGATTTTCCCAGACTTTGTTGTTGCTGGCCAGGACTAGGGGGAAACCTGCCCTGTCAGCGCAGGCTCAGTGACAACCTACTGACAGGGTCATTAAAAGTTCACTTAACCCCTATCATAGACCTTAATGAAACATATAATGAATAAAAAATATCTATTTGGGGGCTGCAGTATATGTAAGTGAACCCTTAACTACTAAGGGGAAGCTCCATAACTATGGGGGTACCATGATACCCCTTACAATATCTGCTCCACAAAATAGAAAAGACTTTCATGCAAAACTTTAATCATATGGTTAAATTCTTCCATGCTGTTATAGTCCTTTCCTGGTAGACATAGCAACATACACTGACCACACACACATGGCTAGTTTTACTCTGCTTTGGTATTTTAGAGATCTTTTCTTTGGAACATCACTTTGTAATACAGCATCTTGAAAAGAGTTATAGTCCATCACGTTACATACAGAGAAGTTAAAAAAAAATTAAATCATCTCCTTGCAACATATTTGTTTTCTTTCTAAATGGTAGTCTTAAGTCCTGGATTTGCAATTATCCATCTTGAGCCTTGCAGGCAACCGACACCTTCTGGGAGCTTGTTTCTTTTTATTCCCCATATTTATCTACACACAGTATATACAGGAAAAGCTTTTATTATTTTACTGTATAACACTTTAGTTTAAAAAATATACTCGACAAAGTAAAACACTTTACTTGACACTGCAGATGTGGCACTACTATTGCCAGCTTGTATTAAAGTAACTGTCCTTCTAATTGTTTTTGCAAAGGTATCTTGCCCTACACCACACCCAACTCTGTTGAGCATAAAATACTTCTTTTCTTCAGCAGAAATACATTTGGATTTTCCACTATAACTGCCCTTTTCTGACTACACACTGTTGCGTCACTTGTTCACACACACGCTTATTTTTTTTGCAACAACACCTGAGCAACTTTACAGACATCTTCTAGTTTTCCTGCTTTTCAAAGAAAAAGTGTTCACATACATAATACTTGTGATTTAACACACTTGCTTTTTAGCAAATTTTGCATCACCTTTTTGCGTCTTCACTTATGCAGATCAGTTTCTGTTTAAACAACACTACACAACAAGGTTTTTGTCACTCACGACTTCCTGGACTGCAGGTAAATGAATCTCCAATAAACTGTTGCTGTGAAGAAACCATCCATATTTTCATTTAAGCTGCTGCAATCCACATATTTCTGCAGAGATCTCAGTTGGAAGCCAATTCTACACCACAATGTGATGTTCTGGGGTATTTTGCTCAGTAGAGTAGTACAGTATTCATGTGTTCAAAAAAAGGGTCACCATACAGCTTTTCAGGGTTCAAACTAGGGGTGTGCCCTGGCCACTTTTCGTGTTTTGTGTTTTGGTTTTGGATCTGGATCTTTCTTTGTGTTTTGGATCTGGATTGGTTTTGCCAAAACCACCCTTTCATGTTTTGGGTTCTGGGTTTTGTGTTTTAGATCTGTATTTTTTTTTTTTTTAAAAAAGCATAGAAACAGCTAAAATCACAGAATTTGTGGGTTTTTCTGCTCCTATGCTATTATTAACCTCAATAACATTAATTTCCACTCATTTCCAGTCTATTCTGAACACCTCACACCTCACAATATTGTTTTTAGTCCAAAAGGTTGCACCGAGGTAGCTGGATGACTATGCTAATCGACACGAGTGGGAGACACAAACACGTGGCCCATCTAGGAGTGACACTGCAGTGGCAGACAGGATGGCAGTTTGAAAAACTAGGCCCCAAAGAGTACATAATGCAATGAAAAAAAAGAGGTGCAAGATTGAATTGTCCTTGGGCCCTCAGACCCACCCTTATGTTGTATAAACAGGACATGCACACTTTAATAAACCAATCATTTTAGCGCCAGGGTCTGCCACACGACAGTGGCTGAAATGATTAGTTCGTTTGGGCCCCACAAAACAAGCTGACAATTAATCTCTCCCTGCACAAACTGGCTCTACGGAGGCAAGATGTTGTCATCATCCTCCTCATCCACCGATTCCTCACCCTCTTCAGTGTTGTGTACATCCTCATCCTCACAGAGTATTAATTTGTCCCCACTGGAATCCACCACCACAGGTCCCTCTGTACGTTCTGGAGGCTGGTCTCCCTGAAAGAATTGATAATTCATTTTGATGAACATCATCTTCTCCACATTTTGAGGAAGCAACCTCCTACGCCTTTCGCTGACAAGGTTCCTGGCTGCACTAAACACTCTTTCAGAGTACATACTGGAGGGGGGGCAACTTAGGTAAAATAAAGCCAGTTGTACAGGGGCCTCCAAATTGCCCCTTTTTCCTGCCAGTACAGGTACGGACTGTCTGACATTCCTACTTGGATGCTGTCAGCGATGTAATCCCCCACCATTCTGTCAATGGTGACAGTATCATATGCAGTGACAGTAGACATGTCAGAAATTGTTGCCAGGTCCTTCAGTCTGGACCAGATGTCCAAACTTGGTCCTGCCTGCCCTGCATCACCACCAGCAGGTTGCTTAGGATACCTCAGTTGTTTCCTGGCATCCCCAGTTGCAGGACAAAATGAAGAAGGAGCTGTTGACGTGTCACGTTCCACTTCAGCTGACAGTGTTTTCACCAGCAGGTCTTTGCACCTCTGCAGGCTTGTGTCGGACGGAAAGAGAGACACCACATAGGCTTTAAACATAGGATCAAGCACGGTGGCCAAAATGTCGTGTCCTGATTTCAACAGATTGACCACCCTCGAATCCTGGCAAAGTGAATTAAGGACTTCATCCACAAGTCCCACATGCCGAGCGGTATCGCTCCATCTTAGCTCCTCCTTCACTTTCCCCAGCTGCTTCTGCAAAAGCCTGATGAGGGGAATGACCTGACTCAAGCTGGCAGTGTCTGAACTGACTTCACGTGTGGCAAGTTCGAAGGGCTGGAGAACCTTGCACAACATGGAAATCATTCTCTACTGCGCTTGAGTCAGGTGCATACCCCCTCCTTTGCCTATGTCATAGGTGGATGTATAGGCTTGAATGGCCTTTTGCTGCTCCTCCATCCTCTGAAGCATATAGAGGGTTGAGTTCCACCGAGTCACAACCTCTTGCTTCAGGTGATGGCGGGGCAAGTTCAAGAGTGTTTGCTGGTGCTCCAGTCTTCGGCACGCAGTCGCTGAATGGTGAAAGTGGCCTGAAATTTTTTGGGCCACCCAAAGCTTCTCCTGCATGCCCCTGTCGTTTTTCAGAAAATTCTGCAAAACATGGGACGTGCTGGAATTTGCCCAGATGTAATGCCCACACAATATTGGTGGTGTTGTCAGATATCACAAATCCCCAGTAGAGTCTAGGTGGGGTAAGCCACTGGGCGATGATTTCCCTCAGTTTCTCTAAGAGGTTGTTGACGGTGTGCCTCTTACTGAAACCGGTGATACACAGCGTAGCCTGCCTTGGAACGAGATGGCATTTCTGAGCTGCTGCTACTGGTGACGCTGCTGTTGTTGCTGCGTGTGGCAATACATCTACCTGTCACAGTCATATAGTCCTTAGTCTGCCCTGTTCCACTTGTCCACATGTGCATGGTTAAGTGGACATTGGGTACAACCACATTTTTTAGGACACTGAGGACACTTTTTCTGACGTCTCTGTACATTCTCGGTATCGCCTGCCTAGTGAAGTGGAATCTAGATGGGATTTGGTACCAGGGAAACACTACCTCGAACAATCATCTAAATCCCACTGCACTAATGGCGGATACCGGATGTACATCTAACACCAATATAGCAGTCAAGGTCTCAGTTATCCGTTTTGCTTCTGGATGACTGCTGTCATACTTCATCTTCCTCACTAAGGACTGTTGGAGGGTCAATTGTTTAGTAAAAGTAGTGGCATTCCTACTTCCTCTCTGGGATGATGCAACAGCAGCAGCGGCAGCAGAAAATGTAACAATGCAAGATCCTCCTGAAGAATCCCGGATAGGAGAGTCAGTCATGCCAGTGACATGGCCTGCTGGACTACTTCTGATCCTTACTAAGGAGGAAATTGACGAGGAGGGAGTTGACGGTGTGGTTTGCAGGTGCTTGGATACAACAGGACAAATGGATTTAGGTGTCCCTGGACTGCTTACGGTCTTAGCCAAAGTTTCTGAACTTGACAGTAACTTTTTATGAATGCGCTGCAGGTGACGTATAAGGGAGGATGTTCCTAGGTGGTTAAGTGAATAACACTTATTATATTACAATGGTACCCGTGAAGAGGTGGGATGCATTAGGCAGGAAGTGAACAGTCGTTTTTTGAAGTTTATGTGCTATGAGGATTTACTATGGAATAAATATCCTGCAAACCTCACATGTCTCCCATCACCCTCCAAATCAATAAATGTGCCTTATAGAATTCACACTTGATCACAACTTATTGTTTTACATCTGAACATCTCTTTACAATAACTACTTTTACCAATTTCTACATTTACCTGAGACTGCTGGTGCACACGTTAACCAAACTCTTTAAATAGCCCTTCATGAAGTGGCTTCAGCTACCCGTCAGACTTCACGTAAACTGATATAACAGCCATGGCTTTCCACAGACACCTACAAAAACTGCCTCTTAAAGTAGAATGTCAGTGGCGTAAATCTTAATTCAAATGACTTCCACACATACTGTAAAATAGGAATCCAGCCATCTGTCATCCTATCCCTCTGTCCCATGCTCACTGTCTACCCCATCCGTGTCACCCCTGTCTGTTTGCCCATCCCCTCTAGAATGTAAGCTCTCACGAGCAGGGCCCTCTTTCCTCTTGTGCTTATCCTTTCTTTACTTATATTATCTGCTCTATACTCAAAAGCACCTAACCCGTAACTTTTGCCATCCTGCTTCTGTTGCAGCAGTGTTTATATACCATGTACTTATCTTGTAGTGTCTTAAACTGTATGACACTGTTTTCTTGTTCTGCTCAACTGTTTATGTACTATGTTTATGTACTATGTTTGTGCACTATGTTTATGTACTATGGCCCTCATTCAGACCCACTCGCAAGCGGGCGCACGTACGTTAGGCGTACGTACAAAAATATTTAAATTCAATGGCTCGCTCGTATTTTCGTTCGCATCTAAAATTCCTCCCTAAACTCTGACGACCCCTCCTCTAACTAACGAGCGTACGAAATAGCGAGCGTACATCCCCGAAATGGCTTGAAAGGAACGCATGCACAAGTATAAACAGGAAGTGGCCTTGTCAGATGTCGATTACCCGCTCCTTTATTCTGCCTACCTCCATCAATCGTATCATGCCAATCAATGTATCAATTAGCTTAATTGTTTGTTTTTTTTCAACACAATGCAAGAAACTTTACTCTTGTCCGTGTTTGTGTTTACCCGCAGAATACGTACGGATGAAACATTCGCTTTTATTGTTCAAAAAACATGTGAACCACAATTAAACAATTGTTCTATTGCTGTGTATCCCCGCATATTTCTCTGGGTTCATTTCTTTATTTAAATTTGCTTACGCATGTCACTGCATCAAGCCTATCATAACTCTCCAGAGATTTCTGGCCCTGTCGAACACATGACTCATACACTAACCAATAAAATTGCTCCTGTTAATTTCCAAAATACATTAGCCAATCAGAAAATTTTTACACACTTTATCAAAAATGTTTTTTAAGAAAAACACCATTGCCATCATGAGAGCCTCCGCATTCACCAGGCGCGAGCTGCTGGTGCTTACGGAGGTCATGGATCGCCAGATCACCAGCCAACCTCAACCCATGACCAACCGGCAGAAGCGCTCCGCGTATGCGGAGGCACGGTCCCGCCTGCGGTCCTTCGGCTCACGCCGCAACATCGGGCAGCTGGAGCGCAGGTGGTCCGACCTGCAACGGCGAACGCCCCGCTTGCTGGCATGCTTTCGCATGCAGATCCTGGAAAGTAAGTGTTATGTATTGTGGTTTTAATGTTTGTGTTTGTGGGGCAAACTGCGTGTGCATGTTTTCCTCTCTGTCCTATTTCTTATTTGTACTCATATCTGCGTGTGCATGTTTTCCTGTCTGTCCTATTTCTTATTTGTACTCATATCTGCATGTGCATGTTTTCCTGTCTGTCCTATTTCTTATTTGTACTCATATCTGCGTGTGCATGTTTTCCTGTCTGTCCTATTTCTTATTTGTACTCATATCTGCGTGTGCATGTTTTCCTGTCTGTCCTATTTCTTATTTGTACTCATATCTGCGTGTGCATGTTTTCCTGTCTGTCCTATTTCTTATTTGTACTCATATCTGCGTGTGCATGTTTTCCCTCTCTTTCTGATTTATTCATTCTACTCCTATTTGGCTTATTTTTGGGGTTTTTTTTTTTTTTAGTTTTGGTCCCCGGATTTGTCCATAAACTAACCGCAATTTCGTTGACATATTTTAGGGGGACAGCCAAGACTCCGCCGTCACCGTCCGTCCAGACGGCGTTCCCGGACACTATCCCCAACCCCCAGCCAACACTCCACCCCAAATCTTTCCCCTATTCCCCACTCCTCCCCATCCTTCCCAGACCCTCTCCCGGAAATGTCGGGCCTCCTTCCCCTCCGTCCCACTTCCCCCTCTCCTCCACCCACCCCTCTTCCAATTACCCCCTCCCCGGAGTCCATCATAACTCCTCCACATTCTTTGGGGAATGACGGATCCTCCGAGGAGGATCATGGAGGCATTTCCGGAGCTCCCGTTTTGGCTCCCGGTATGTTTTTATTTTGGTTTTTTTTAAAGCACAAACTGTTTGTATGTAATCATGTGTCGTGCCTTTCTTCGTGTTTTTGTGGCTTGACTTTTGGTGATTTTGCAGTTTGCCTTTACCTCTTCCTGGTGATTTCAACATACACATATCACACCTGTGGGAATTTGTACATAGGCCTTGTATTTTTGGCAGCCCCCCCCTTTTTTTTTTTTTTTTTTTTAGGTTTAGGAGTGATTTTGTTGTTTTTTTTTTTTTTTTATGTGGATTCCCTATTGTTGTATTAACCCACACACTTTTCTCACCCACAGAGGAACAGAGGCGTCGGCAAGAGGTGGCGGATTGTGTTGGCCAGATGTGCCAACATGTAATTGGCATTCTGGTGGGCCTCGACCGGCTGTCTGGCCTCCTTCGCCAGTAGTTTTTTTATTTTTGTTAACGTTTCCAAATAAATTTTTTCAGACAAATATACGTTCTGGCTCATTTTTTACATCCAAAACCAAGATAGTTTAGCATGACATAAGTAGACTGTTCCTGCAAGGATTTCCCTTTTTTAAAAGTTAGATTGTGTTTTGTCTTTGTATGTCAAACAGACACAAGAAACACATAACAGTAACAATGTCATTTCCCTTTTTGGGTGTAGTGTCAATTACATATTTCTACATTTTACAGGTTCCTAGTTGGTGCGCAAGCTGCTTAGGCCAATCTTACAAATCCCAAGGTTGGGCCAGGCTTCCTTTTGGTGTGGGTTGGGAAGCTGAAAACATATTTCAGTTTAGCTCAACTGGCGTCAGTACTGGATTACCCCTTAGTCAAATGTAACTTGTGTTAACCTGGTTACACTTGCTGTTAACGTCCCAAAAAAGGAAGACCATTTCACTCTCCAAACATTTATTCACAACATAACAGAGAAAACAAAGTGGTCACTCCCAAAAAAAGAACACAGTGATAAATTCAAATACAACACATACCAAGAAATAATTAAATAAAAACTAAAAATCAAGAACTGGTTGACGAAGGACCATGGCAACATGATTCCACAAACATGGCGTTGCAATATGGGTTCCAGAATATATGCCCAAAAGGACCAGATCCAGGTTTGGTAAGGGTAGCAGGAAGTAGTGAGCGTTGGAGTGCCAAAGATTATGTGAACAAACAGAAGATGGTGAGAAAAAAAACACAAAATTAGATGTTCGCAAACAAACACAAACACATTAGGTATAAACACTGTCGTTTTGTTACAACTTACCTAAAAAATCTGGCCACCACATCATCGCGTATGGCCCCCCAGATACTGACCTCCGACCAACCTCGGGGGGGCCATCCTCAGGTAAGGCATCCTCTGGCTGCATTGGGACACCACTCCTTATGGCAATGTTGTGAAATATCCCACACAGGACCACAATTTTAGACACCATATCCGGCACATACATGAGCTCGCCACCAGAGCGGTGGAGGCATCTGAATCGGCCTTTTAAAAGGCCGATACAGCGCTCCACCACTTGCCTGGTGGCTGTAAGTGCGGAATTATACGCACTTTGTGGCCCTGGTGTGGGAGCCAAATAAGGAGTGAGCAGCCAGGACATGCAAAAAAATAGACAACATCAGGAACACTGTGTATCAAGCTTAACATTGTTATGTACTAAAGGTCTCCACTTACCCAGAAGCCACGCATCACCAGCTTGTAGGTTGGTTAATTTCTGCCATATCCCTGATTGCCGGATGACGAAGGAGTCATGAGCACTTCCTGGTAATTTAGCATTCAGGGACAGGATCTGGAGGGAGGCATCACATACCACCATTACATTCAGGGAGTGATAGTGTTTCCTGTTTCTAAATATTGCCTCCAGCCGTGCTGGAGGCTGAAGTGGTATGTGAGTACCATCCACAACCCCTATAATGTGTGGGAAGCCAGCTATTTGGTAAAAATTGGCCTTGGCCACACTAAGGGCACCCATATCCAAAGGCATTTTAATAAAATGATGGAGGTGCTTGAAAAGTGCCTCCATCACTGCCCTCAGGATCCGGGAAAAGGAGGATTGGGAGATGCCCGCCACTATTCCCACCGTTATTTGAAACGATCCTGAGGCACAGAAATGTAACACCGCCATAAATTGCGTCAGTGGTGGTATTGCTATTGGACTGTCAATTTGCCGCTCCAGATCACTTTCTATTAATGAGAGAGTGTCTATGATGATTTTGGGAGGTAGACGGTAGCGTCTTAAAACCTCATCATCGGGCATTCCAAAAAGGGTGACACGTGTTCGAAATATCTGGGGCCTTGCATGCCTACGATGCCTACGCCTGGAACGAGTTTGAGGTTGGTCGTCTTCCGGGAGCAGGGCCAGAACAATTCGCCCCAGATCTACCTGAAATTCAAAGTTTACAATGTAAAGCTTTTGAGCCACCCCAAAAGTAACATAAAACAACTTAGCTTTATGATACCATCCATAGCTGCTTACATGCCGGGGTATTGTCATGATACGTATAAACTGTAAAAAAGCCAAAAATGAGACATCAAAAATTTAGAGGGTGATTTTATGTTTGTCAAATTGGTGCAAGCCAACACATAAAATAGGCGAAACACACATTTGGCCATCGATGAAAACGACATTGCACACCGTACGTCAAATAGGGGTCAAATGGACCCCAAAAATGGAAAAGGGAAAAGCAAATCTGGTTTACATGATGAATAAGCCTCGAAAAATGCGTTAATTAGTTCGCAAATGCAAGTCACTACACCAACAGTGAAAAATGCGTTAATTAGTTCGCAAATGCAAGTCACTACACCAACAGTGAAAAATGCGTTAATTAGTTCGCAAATGCAAGTTACTACACCAACAGTGAAAAATGCGTTAATTAGTTCGCAAATGCAAGTCACTACACCAACAGTCAAAAATGCGTTAATTAGTTCGCAAATGCAAGTCACTACACCAACAGTGAAAAATGCGTTAATTAGTTCGCAAATGCAAGTCACTACACCAACAGTCAAAAATGCGTTAATTAGTTCGCAAATGCAAGTCACTACACCAACAGTCAAAAATGCGTTAATTAGTTCGCAAATGCAAGTCACTACACCAACAGTGAAAAATGCGTTAATTAGTTCGCAAATGCAAGTCACTACACCAACAGTCAAAAATGCGTTAATTAGTTCGCAAATGCAAGTCACTACACCAACAGTGAAAAATGCGTTAATTAGTTCGCAAATGTAAGTCACTACACCAACAGTCAAAAATGCGTTAATTAGTTCGCAAATGCAAGTCACTACACCAACAGTGAAAAATGCGTTAATTAGTTCGCAAATGCAAGTCACTACACCAACAGTCAAAAATGCGTTAATTAGTTCGCAAATGCAAGTCACTACACCAACAGTCAAAAATGCGTTAATTAGTTCGCAAATGCAAGAAAAATAATGGACTTACCAAACTCGAATATATAAGATTTCCAACAAAAAGGTCTTTGGGTCCGAAAGCCAAAACAAACTAAAATAGATGAAATTAGTGTAAAAAAAAATATATAAAACCAAAAACCAGAAGTAGACACCAATTGGCCACAAATTAGACTGCACAAAACTTACCAAATCAGGAAACGATGGAAAAAAATAAACCAAAAAAATGCGAACGGAAAACCAAAACAACAGTAGCAAAACAAAAAAAAAACAAACTCCGCCAAATCCTCCAACCGCAAACAACCAAATCCAACCAACTTAACCGCCAACAATCCAACAACGCAACCTCGACTCCACACACACCAAGCCATAAATAGTGTTTATTTTCCCGCACAAATTAAGGATGAATCATAGGGACGCACAATCAATGATGCGGCCGCAAACTAAGGACGCATGTATAAATACGTCACGAAATCACATTTAATTTCTGGTTGATTTCATTCTGGAAGCAGAGACATGGCTTCAGACCAGGGAAGCAATGGCCAAAAATCCGGCGGTAAGGCCTTCATGCATTTTGTCTCAATGATTCTTTTAAAAATAATATTGTGCAAGTTGTGAAGTGGCTAAATCTGCATATTTACCCAAATAGGTGAGGAGGATGACATGGAAGAGACTGCTGGCCCCAGTCAACCCGCCAAAGCTGCCAAAAAAAAAAGGCAGCCACATTTCACAAGCAAGGAGATGGAGGTTTTGATCCAGAAGTGCGTTGACATCCTGCCCCAGGCAGCCAGGAATATGAGCCAAAGCCAGAAGTGGAGAATGTGGGAGGAGGTCGCCGTTGCTGTCAATAGGGTGGGTGATTATGTCCGTCTAGCCCGGGATGTCAAACGGTGGTAAGTAAACACTTTCCCATCCTATAAACAAACCCCATTGTAAAAAAAAGGATAATGGTTCCAATTTCATTCCACAGATGGGCAGACTTCAAATATCGTCTCAAGCAAAAACTTGCCGACAGGGCTAGGCATGCAAGGGGGACAGGTGGGGGTCCCACCCCTGTGTCATTGGAGTTGACAGACTTAGAAGAGCTGGCACAGGGGTGTGTGCAGGCTGTGGAGGTGTTTGGCGTGTCCAACATGGATACGGACATGCCAGACTTTGCGGCTCCTCATGTTGGCCAAGGTAAGTCTTGTGATGTCACCAACTCTGAAATGCTATTGTGCCAATATGTAGATTCTAATGTGAGTCTTTGCGCATTTTTCCTAACAGAGACAGAGGCGGATGAGTCTGCTCCAGAGGGGAGCCTTGGCCGCAGAATTTCTGCTGGCTCTGCAGGGGAGGAACCAGTACATCCGGCTGAGGACCCTGCAGAAGCCAGTCCAGGGCGTGCCCCCTCGCAGGCAGTGGGCCTCCTCACAGAACTCAATTTTAAATCGGATTTCCATACGGAGATTCTGCAGAGGATGGACGCCAGTCTGATACGGGTGGCTGAGGCCCTGGAGCAAAATGCTGCGGCCAACGTGACCATTGCTCAGGCCCTGGCGGAAAATACCAGGGCCAACATCCGCATCGCCGATGCCCTGGAGCAGCTCGTTCGCCAGCACATGGTGGAGCCGACCTCCCTTCCTGCCGGAACATCCGGATCCTCCACCTCTGGCACAACATCAGCCAATCCTCCAAATGTGCCTAGCCCTGTGCCTAGTCCAGAGGCCACAACATCTGCCTCTGGACAGGCAAGCCCGATGGCATCCCGGACCCGGTCTGGCGCCCACCCTCACCCAGCCAAACGGGCGAGAAAACGGTGACAGCAATGGCGACTTTTCCCACACTCCTTCTGTGCTTGGCTCATATTCCTTTCTGGTCAAAACTTCCCTCTCCTTTCTTGTGAAATTTTTTAAAATTTGGTATTTACGTTTATGTTACCAGTTATGGCTTTTTTTTTTTTTTTAACAAATATCTTTGCCACAAAAAAAAGGCCAAAAAATATTAGGCCAATTTGTTTGTGTTTAAACAATAAATTTAAAACAAAAAACTGATATTGTATTGTGACATTATTGTACAAATGGGTTACATTTAATCCTGGCCCTAAAGGCAAAAACTGACCCTCTTAAAAAAAAAAAAAGGCCTCTTTAAGGAACGTTTAAAAAATCACATAGCGATGCAAATTCCACAGTAAACCAAAAAAAAGGGGAGCTAATTAAAACATGATGACATTATTGTTACAATAGGCCATAACCAACAAATTGTGGCCAAAATAAAACACCCAAAATGTACGCTAATTGATTGTGTAATCATGACATTAGCAGCTCTGATTTCCACCTGCGTACGCTTTTGTGCTATCCCAATAAACTGCTTTCCAAACACATACCAAGCCGGTTTTCAATCCAACACTAATTACTTTACTGACCAGCCGCGATTAATCGCAGCACCATCGTTGAGTCCCGGGACGGAGGAGAAGGCCATCGCCAATGTGGTCGAGTAAACCTGACCCTAAGCTGTGCGAGCATTTTGAAGGGAAAGCGGATGTTCCAGTGACGTATGAGACGGTCCGAACACATTTGACGTTCGCATCTGCTAATGTATGTACGCCCCAAAAACGCCTCGCCACGCCTGCGTTTTTTCATCTCCACCCCCGTCAACACCCAAAAACGCCCTGTTCTGTCAATCACATTTGACATGTCACTTCCTGTACGCTATTTTAGGAACGAGAGAAAAAAAAAACGCAATCTGCCGTACGCACATGCGCAGTGTAACACCGACGCATGCGCGGTTAGTCAACATCGGAACGCAACGAGCGTACTGTTGTTAACGTGCGGCTCTGAATGAGGGCCTATGTAAGGCGCTGCGGAACCCTTGTGGCGCCATATAAAAAAAGGATAATTATAATAATAATAATAATAATAATAATAATAATAATAATAATGAGTGACTTTGACAAGGGCCGCATTTTGACGGCTAGATGAGTGGATCAGAGCATCTCAAAATTGGCAAGTCTTGTGGAATGTTCCCATTATGCAATGGTTAGTACCTACCAAAAGTGGTCCAAGGAAGGACAGTCAGTGAAGCAGTGATAGTGTCATGGATGACTAAGGCTCATTGATCTACGTTGGGAGCAAAGGCTAGCCTGGCTGGTCCGATCCCACAGAAAAGCTGCTGTAGCACAAATTGCTGAAGAATTTAAAGATGGCTATGATAGAATCATAAAGAGCAGAAAGTTGTTGTCCTTTAATGATGGCGCACTGTATTGCATATAAAACATAACTTTTATTCTTTACCAAAATAAAATGAATGTTAAATAGTATTATTGATCCAGGGAAATATTAAAAGACAGTCTCTAGACAAGGACAAACATGAATAGTGTAGACATAAAACATAGAATGGAATGAAGTGTTTAAAAACTTAATGTCCTGCTGTGTGCTAATTATAAACTATGTACCATTATATCAAATAATATGATTTTAAATTGATGCACAGATATTGAAAATCTCCAATTATTTTATTTGTTAGGGATATTCTTTATATATATATATATATATATATATATATATATATAGATGCCCTTATATAGTGGGCTCAATTACAGAAGTATGTAAAGCCTTCTGTCACTATGTTGATAGAATATAATCCCTTGCTATTTTACCATAAATTGGAGATATGAATGTATGAGAATTACTGAGGTAAGGTGTTATGTGGACAATCCCGGGAATTGACACACAACACTTGCAACATTTTATTTATATAGTATCAATCACTCATTGTTAGCAACATGCGTTGCATATCTCAGTTATCGGGCTCTTTGTGTGCGTCTCCACATGCAATTCAACTGACTCTTAGGAGTGGCGCTCATTATAATAGTATATTCCTTATCTCATATATGTTTCAGGTAAAAAGTAATATGTTTAAAGTAAAAAGAGGTGTGCTTATTAATGTATCATATGGATCCTTTCTATATTTGTATTGCACAGGCAGAAACACCCTGATATGCGGTGCTGCCTGTGCTGAGGATTGTAAGCACAAATGTTACATACAGACATGTTGCTCCTGAATAGTGGTCTGTCTAGATCATATCATGACCCACCATGAGCCGTGCATACACTTGCTTTACATCGACAGAGCACACAGCAGGACCAAATGTGTTACAGACATGTAATTGATCTGTAATAGCATCGAGCATGGTGGCGAAAAAGCAGTGCTAACTTGGCTACAGCCCATAAGCGGAATGTATTACTAAGATGGGGGTGGAGATTCCACCCCCAAGTGTGAGCTATCTCGAGTAGTACCTTCTCCCCTTAATCTAGCAAAGTGCTGATCCCTCCATAAGATGTAGACCTGGTCCTCCCCTAAGGCAGCGACCGACTCACCTCCTCAAAGGGGGGATGCTAGCCAAGTTCAGCTGCACTAAATTGAGCCGCCGAGGAGCACTGCTTTCTGCCAAATACGGGGTCCACTGACGGCCACCAGCTAACTAGGACCACTAACTGCTTCCAATACCAGACAAAAGAGCTGATACAAACCAGATCAAACCTTCCCCATCCAAATGCACTCCATTTGATCTAAAGAAGTCAACCTCTTCATAGCGGAGACGGGGGTGTTTGATAACACGCCCCGAGACTCTTCACGGAACAAGACACCGCAGCATTCAGTTTTCTCCTCACTCTCTCTAAAGCTGCACCTCCTTGCTCTCCTGACCAACGCTGAGCAATTATTTACAAGTCTCTCTTTATAGCAATGATGAACTCTACACCCTTACACGTACCCAAATCATTGCCTCCCAGATGGATGACCAAGCAGTCTGGGGCACCGCATTCTTTCTCTGAATCCCAGAGAAGAGTCAAAAGGCCATTCCATCTGACACCCTGTACCCCAATCCAGTGGACATTACAGGGGGTCTCTCGAGCAAGTGGGTGCCTGCCAGCCCAATACACATATGAATGACCCACAATCCACACCCTATCAAGTACCCTACCACGACCTGTAAGGAAAAAGTTTTTAAATTAACATTATTGCTCATACACCATAGCATTTTAACCACCAACCAGGGAGGGAAAAATGAGTTGTTTGAGTGACCCAGATGGAGGTGAACAACACCAAAACCTCATAGAGGGCAAAAGGTGAAAAGAGCTCCAATCCCCCCTAGTGGCGGGTAGCTTAAGGCACTGGGTTTCCCAAAAAACAAACTCGCATGAAGCGCTATCTAATTAGGCAGCTTGTCACCTCTAGCATAACCTTTATAAGCGGAAGACTTCCACCGACTCAATCATTTGATTGCCTCGCTGGAAGAACCCGCTGCTGCTGCCCAAGTGGCCGCGCCAATTCTGAATGAGTGTGTGCCATAATGCCCACCGGCAAATCAAGGGCTATCAAACAACGCTTAAAAATCGCTGTGAACTGAAAACGCGAGAGCGGAGAAAGGCCCTCATGCACTAGCCATTGCAACCCCCTACGCGGACGTCGCTGGTTGTAAAGCTTAGCTATGGCCACGGGGCATATGCTCGGGTCTGGATGCTCAGTAATTGACAACCAATGTCCCCTACCTAATTGGTCGGTCTTTGATCTCTGAATTTTCAGCAAAATCGAGTCCGATTTCATAATCACATTCTCCAACAAAGTTTCTGTTCGCACTGACTTCTTACTAGCAGTTGTCAGTTCTCCTACATGCAGCGCCCCGAAAAATGCCAAAACAAAACGCAAACTAACAACATTGCCTCATAAACTCCAAGGGCCACACCTGCCGCTGCCAGGACGATATTCCTTAACAAACTGGTACCTACTGGCCTACGAGAATCGTCTGAATGCGCCTGCTCTTACGCCCAACCCTTCAGAGCTTTGGAAAGAATAAACGACTTAGTTGAGTCTACCAAGACACGCAATCGTGAAAAATATGAAGTGCCTGCCAAAGCACCAGACATTGCTGCCTTTGACCGTCCTTGTTCATGCCAAAACCAAACGAACTGCAACATGTTACCTTCAACACTCTTACCCTGATCTATTTTGTTAATGAAAGCCAGTAAAGAGTTCCACGCTTCCGTATAGGACCTTAGGGTACCCGGCACCAACGCTTTCAGAGCGAGTCTGCTGATGCCGACCTGATGCTCTGCCAGACATGAACATGGCAAGGTAAACCATGATCGCTAGCTGTGGGCGCCAATGTTCTAAACCGTGACCATTGGAAACGAGATAAAACATCCGCTAACTCGTTTTAAACTTCCGGAACGTGTTAATGGCCTGAACCACCCCCAGGTTGACGCACCAGAAAATTATGCTACGATTACTAAGCTGCGCTATCTAGATCTCTATGGCAACTACAATTGGGAACAATTCGAGGAGGAGCATATTGCTTGTAAAACTGTCAGCTCGCCAATCCTGTGGCCAAGCTTCCGTGCACCACTGACCCTCAAAAAAGTGTGTCATATAAATAAACGATAATAATAATAATAATAATAATAAATATATATATATATATATATATATATGCCCTCATATAGAGGGCTCAATTACAGAAGTATGTAAAGTCTTCTGTCACTATGTTGATAGACTATAATCCCTTGATATTTTACCATAAATTGGAGATATGAATGTATGAGAATTACTGAGATAAGGTGTTATGTGGACAAAAGCACGCGAAAGCAAGCATAAGTATGAGAGGAGATAAGCACCCTGTTTTTTATTGTAGCAGTACTGGTGTTCTGCAGCACCTTTCAAAGTACATAAACAAATAATTTGTCAACAGACTTACAGTAAAAAATAGGACAAGGACATGGATAATATACATTGATACATAAGTGACCATAACACCTAGATAAGCAACAGAGCGTAAGCAACCAAGTGTTAGGTGCTATGGTGGGGGGTAAGAAGTAGGTGAAAGTAAAGTAAGGAGAAGCACAAGAGGGTAGAGGCCCTGCTCGTAAGAGCTTACATTCTAAAGGGGAGGGACAGACAAACAGGTGTGACACAGATGGGGTAAATGGAGGAAGGAGCATGTTGCAGCAAGTTATATATAATATATATATATATATATATATATTTGTACTGTCAGTCCAGCACTCCCATATAGTATAAATGCAGTCTTGCCCAGGTGCCTCTATTGAATAATAATGCAGAAATAGACGGAATTGAAACACATGATCATCGATCACGTACCTAAAACCTTGAGGGGAGGGTATCGAGCTAGTAGGTTACTACAGGCGGAGGCCAAGTGGGTGTTTACTTTGGACACTATCAGTCCAAATGGTCTTAATGAAAGAATGACGTGGAATGTGTTTTAGCCATCCTGGTGACTTTTTGTTCTGTAGAAGTTAGGGATAGGAAAGTACTTACTTATAAATTTTATAGATATAACCCATGCAGTCTGGTTATGCCAAACTGTAAAGAGTTTATGCCCATTTAATAAGGTAGTGATGTACTGTATATTCCCTTGTGTATTTTGTATGCAATTAGGGGGTTGATATTTTGTAACGATTATTTATATTTACTGTTACCATATTCGTTCACAACTATATGTGCATGCTTTGTCCTGACCCGCTATTCACCCTGTTAGTATGGGGACTCTTTTCTCTATGGTGTTCTCCTTGTTTCAAGTTTTCTTTTTTATTCATACGCACCACAGGCTGAACGGCTTCCTGGTTACCCGGACAACCCGGGCGTCATCAACGGGATGACGTCATCTTTCCAGGACCGGCAAGCTGCGCACTCACCTGCTTTCCGGACACGATCGGGGTTCTTCTCTGGTATTTAAGGTCAGTTCTTTTTTCACATTCTTGTTACTTACCTTGACAAAGGGGCGTTGTGGCTCCAAAACGTCGGCCTGATTATCCCACTTATGGATTAAAAGCATCAGCATTTTTGAAGACCCGGAGCGCCATTTTTTTCGTCTATTTCTGCATTATTATTCAATAGAGGCACCTGGGCAAGACTGCATTTATACTATATGGGAGTGCCGGACTGACAGTACAAATGTTTGTTTGGGACCAAGTTCTCTCTTGAGTCAGGGCACCCATTATTTGCTTAAACAGAGGTTCCCTTGCAGGAACAAAGTGTAAGTGCACACACCACTGGGCCACTACATTGTCCCGGTTTTTATTACTTGTCTACACGAGAGCACTTTCTTCATTTTTTCAACATAGCGACAGTCAGTTGCGGAGTTGGTAACTATGGATACCAGCAGAGATAGTGAGGAACAACAGGGCTGCTGTGGTTTCAACATCACTATCGGGGACACTTACAGTTTCACCAATGATGACGCGGAGAGACTGCGATTTAAGGAACGGCTGTCCACCAGCGATATACAACAAGGTCCAACAGACTTATATCATCAACTATTGAAGTTGAAATGCAGGGAAATTGATTTCCTGTTGCATGGCATTTCGCTTTCAGACTATCATAAAGAAAGAATGATCCCAAGGGGATTCAGAGTAAGAAATGTCCCCACCATCGGCCGTTTCAACCCAGACTTTTGCAAAAAATGGGTAGGAATACTCAATAAGTGCAGCATGGATCTAATGCTGCTGGTGGTGGAGGAGGCAAGCCGCGAATTGAAGATATCTAGAGACAGCATTGCTGCATTTGAAAGCGAGCATCTGGCCCATTTGCAACAAGACAGATCTCTGGATTGGATCCAAAAGTTACAGTCACAATGCGACTTATATCGCCATGATTTAATTAAATTTAAAAGAAATAAACATGCCATAGTTAAGGAAGATTACGACAATAACAGGGTATATAAGTGGCTGATGGGAGGTGAGCCAGGTTCCCATAAGCCCTACAATTATAGATCTAAACACAGCTGGAGGAAACGTCGGGAGGCATCATTAAGAGAACCAGTCTCGTCAAATAGTGACAGCGAGTTTGCTGTACGAGATTCAGAGGGCACTCAAGAATCTACTTCTGCCCCTTTAGGGGTGACAGCGCCCATTCCAAAGGGTACCAAAGGCAGAGTTCGACCACCCGCAGGGGGGGCCAGAACGCGCGGCTCCAAAGATCTGGAACAAAACAAGAAAACCTAATTTACAATTTGTCTTCGAAAGAATTGAGTCCAGCAGAGCTCAATGTGCTTAATAAAGGGCTATCTTTCATCCCCACAAATCACTATGATGAATTAACTTGGAAGATTGATCTGTATAAATTTGCCCGCAAGTTACGCTTGCAGGAACATTTCCAAGATAAACCACCGAATCTTCCTTTTAATATACATCAAACTTTTATCAGTTCTAGATCCACATCCAAGTTCGATCCTCTATCATCAAATCCATCCATCAAGGCTTTCATAAGGTTACTGGATGATTCCGTTATTAGATATAACGCAGCAACAACAGTCAAACATCACAATTTGTCCAGGGATGAGTGGACAGCATTGCAGAGTCTGGGGTCTTACAGGGACATAGTTATACGTCCCGCCGACAAGGGCGGCGGGATTGTTATAATGAATTTGAGTGACTACAGATTGGAGATCTGCAGTCAGTTAGCTGATTGTCAAACCTATCAACGTTTGACTTCGGACCCAACTGATAATTATAAAAAGGAATTGGACAATATCCTCTTGGAAGCTAACCTGAGGGGAATCATTTCCAAAGAATTGGTTTCAGCTTTACAACAAGACCATCTTGTTGTTCCCATATTATTCATAGCCCCGAAAATCCATACAGATCTCCAGAGACCACCAGGCCGCCCCATAATATCAGCCAGGAATTCTCTTTTTCAACCTGTCTCACAGTTCCTGGACAGCATTCTTCAGCCACTGATCATCAAACAGCCCACCTTCATTAAGGACACCACCAGTTTTTTAAATCTGCTGGGTAAAGTTGGCACAGTACCTTTGGGAACATTGATCTGTGTGATGGATGTCAGTAGTTTGTACACCAGTATCTCACACACAGGGGGACTGGCAGCCATGAAGGACTTCCTAGTCAAAGAAAATATGAATTCGATTGATTTAGAGTTGTTTCTTCAATTGCTGGAATTGACCTTGAGAAGGAATTATTTCATTTTTGATGGGGAGTTCTTCCTTCAACTCAATGGTTGCGCCATGGGCAGTAATGTGGCTCCCTCCTATGCGAATATTTATATGTTCCATGAGGAGAAGAATATGTTTTTTGACTATCCTGAAGTCACTAAGCATATCCTGGTTTTTGCCCGATATATTGATGATTTATTCATGCTTTGGACTGGTGGAAGGGAAAGTTTCATTCGATTAATGGAATGCATAAACAATAGAAATTCCCCCATTAAATTAACCTACCAGATGGATGAGTTTAATTTGAATTATTTGTAGGGGTGAGCGGGTTCGGATTTCTGAAATCCGAACCCCCCCGAGCCCCCCCGATCCGAGTCCGATCCGAGTCAGGCTCGACTTTTCCCGCCTGACTCGGATCTGACATCGAGGCAAAACGTCATCATCCCGCCTTCCGAGTCTCGCAGGTTTTGGATCCTATATAAGGTACCCGCGTCGGCGCCATTTTCTCACTCGGCTGTGGACAGTGAAGAGGGAGGGTGGGAGTTAGTGCTGTGTAGTGTAGTGTAGTGTAGTGCTGCTGTTGTCCACTACTTCAAAGTCCATAGGGGCTGGCTGTGTTGTGCTGTGCTGCTGTTGTTAATAGGGGCTGTGTCCACTACTTCAAAGTCCATAGGGGCTGGCTGGACTGTGTTGTGCAGTCAGTTCCAAAGTCCTGTGCAGTGTCCCAGTCCTAAAGGGGTGCTGTAGTGTTGTCCAGGGGGTGCTCTGTCCATCAGGGGTGCTCCCCCCAAGTGCTAAAAAAATAATATATTTTCTGTGTTTGTGAATTGTGTGCGCAGTAGCCGCACGTGCATCAACAAAGTAGTGCCAAGCGTGCGCCTGTGTCATAAGTAAAGGGCCGGCTGGCTTGACCGTTAAGGGTGCTGTAACCCCCGAAAGTACACTCCAGTCCAAACCAAAAAAAAAATTATTTTCTGTGTTTGTGAATTGTGTGCGCAGTAGCCGCACGTGCATCAACAAAGTAGTGCCAAGCGTGCGCCTGTGTCATAAGTAAAGGGCTGGCTGGCTTGACCGTTAAGGGTGCTGTAACCCCCGAAAGTACACTCCAGTCCAAACCAAAAAAAAAATTATTTTCTGTGTTTGTGAATTGTGTGCGCAGTAGCCGCACGTGCATCAACAAAGTAGTGCCAAGCGTGCGCCTGTGTCATAAGTAAAGGGCCGGCTGGCTTGACCGTTAAAGGGTGCTGTAACCCCCGAAAGTACACTCCAGTCCAAACCAAAAAAAAATTATTTTCTGTGTTTGTTAATTGTGTGCGCAGTAGCCGCACGTGCATCAACAAAGTAGTGCCAAGCGTGCGCCTGTGTCATAAGTAA
Source organism: Taudactylus pleione (assembly GCA_031769625.1). NCBI lineage: Eukaryota > Metazoa > Chordata > Amphibia > Anura > Myobatrachidae > Taudactylus > Taudactylus pleione. The sequence goes on along the minus strand of JAUIMM010000329.1, from coordinate 232,134 downwards.
AGGGCCGGCTGGCTTGACCGTTAAGGGTGCTGTAACCCCCGAAAGTACACTCCAGTCCAAACCTAAAAAAAAATTATTTTCTGTGTTTGTGAATTGTGTGCGCAGTAGCCGCACGTGCATCAACAAAGTAGTGCCAAGAGTGCCCCTGTGTCATAAGTAAAGGGCCGGCTGGCTTGACCGTTAAAGGGTGCTGTAACCCCCGAAAGTACACTCCAGTCCAAACCAAAAAAAAATTATTTTCTGTGTTTGTGAATTGTGTGCGCAGTAGCCGCACGTGCATCAACAAAGTAGTGCCAAGCGTGCGCCTGTGTCATAAGTAAAGGGCCGGCTGGCTTGACCGTTAAAGGGTGCTGTAACCCCTGAAAGTACACTCCAGTCCAAACCAAAAAAAAATTATTTTCTGTGTTTGTGAATTGTGTGCGCAGTAGCCGCACGTGCATCAACAAAGTAGTGTCAAGCGTTCGCCTGTGTCATAAGTAAAGGGCCGGCTGGCTTGACCGTTAAGGGTGCTGTAACCCCCGAAAGTACACTCCAGTCCAAACCAAAAAAAAAATTATTTTCTGTGTTTGTGAATTGTGTGCGCAGTAGCCGCATGTGCATCAACAAAGTAGTGCCAAGCGTGCGCCTGTGTCATAAGTAAAGGGCCGGCTGGCTTGACCGTTAAGGGTGCTGTAACCCCCGAAAGTACACTCCAGTCCAAACCTAAAAAAAAATTATTTTCTGTGTTTGTGAATTGTGTGCGCAGTAGCCGCACGTGCATCAACAAAGTAGTGCCAAGCGTGCGCCTGTGTCATAAGTAAAGGGCCGGCTGGCTTGACCGTTAAGGGTGCTGTAACCCCCGAAAGTACACTCCAGTCCAAACCTAAAAAAAAATTATTTTCTGTGTTTGTGAATTGTGTGCGCAGTAGCCGCACGTGCATCAACAAAGTAGTGCCAAGCGTGCGCCTGTGTCATAAGTAAAGGGCCGGCTGGCTTGACCGTTAAGGGTGCTGTAACCCCCGAAAGTACACTCCAGTCCAAACCTAAAAAAAAATTATTTTCTGTGTTTGTGAATTGTGTGCGCAGTAGCCGCACGTGCATCAACAAAGTAGTGCCAAGAGTGCGCCTGTGTCATAAGTAAAGGGCCGGCTGGCTTGACCGTTAAAGGGTGCTGTAACCCCCGAAAGTACACTCCAGTCCAAACCAAAAAAAAATTATTTTCTGTGTTTGTGAATTGTGTGCGCAGTAGCCGCACGTGCATCAACAAAGTAGTGCCAAGCGTGCGCCTGTGTCATAAGTAAAGGGCCGGCTGGCTTGACCGTTAAAGGGTGCTGTAACCCCTGAAAGTACACTCCAGTCCAAACCAAAATAAAATTATTTTCTGTGTTTGTGAATTGTGTGCGCAGTAGCCGCACGTGCATCAACAAAGTAGTGCCAAGCGTGCGCCTGTGTCATAAGTAAAGGGCCGGCTGGCTTGACCGTTAAGGGTGCTGTAACTCCCGAAAGTACACTCCAGTCCAAACCAAAAAAAAAATTATTTTCTGTGTTTGTGAATTGTGTGCGCAGTAGCCGCACGTGCATCAACAAAGTAGTGCCAAGCGTGCGCCTGTGTCATAAGTAAAGGGCCGGCTGGCTTGACCGTTAAGGGTGCTGTAACCCCCGAAAGTACACTCCAGTCCAAACCAAAAAAAAATTATTTTCTGTGTTTGTGAATTGTGTGCGCAGTAGCCGCACGTGCATCAACAAAGTAGTGCCAAGCGTGCGCCTGTGTCATAAGTAAAGGGCCGGCTGGCTTGACCGTTAAGGGTGCTGTAACCCCCGAAAGTACACTCCAGTCCAAACCTAAAAAAAAATTATTTTCTGTGTTTGTGAATTGTGTGCGCAGTAGCCGCACGTGCATCAACAAAGTAGTGCCAAGCGTGCGCCTGTGTCATAAGTAAAGGGCCGGCTGGCTTGACCGTTAAAGGGTGCTGTAACCCCCGAAAGTACACTCCAGTCCAAACCAAAAAAAAATTATTTTCTGTGTTTGTGAATTGTGTGCGCAGTAGCCGCACGTGCATCAACAAAGTAGTGCCAAGCGTGCGCCTGTGTCATAAGTAAAGGGCCGGCTGGCTTGACCGTTAAAGGGTGCTGTAACCCCCAAAGTACACTCCAGTCCAAACCAAAAAAAAATTATTTTCTGTGTTTGTGAATTGTGTGCGCAGTAGCCGCACGTGCATCAACAAAGTAGTGCCAAGAGTGCGCCTGTGTCATAAGTAAAGGGCCGGCTGGCTTGACCGTTAAAGGGTGCTGTAACCCACAAAGTACACTCCAGTCCGAACCAAAAAAAAAATTATTTTCTGTGTTTAGCCGCACGTATATATCAAATCGATATAACATAAATGGAGGACCAAACTTTCTCCGATAAAAATAAAATAGAGAAAGATCAAGAACCACTTCCTCCTAGTGCTGAAGCTGCTGCCACTAGTCATGACATAGACGATAACATGCCATCAACGTCGTCTGCCAAGGCCGATGCCCAATGTCATAGTAGAGGGCACATACAATCCCAAATGGCAAAGTTCAGGAAAATGACCTTGAAAAAGACATTTAAATCAGCTGAAGAGAAACGTAAACTTGCCAATATGCCATTTACGACACGGAGTGGCAAGGAACGGCTAAGGTCGATCCCTAGTATGTTCATGACTAGTGGTTCAGCTTCACATGACGATGGAAGCACTCCTCCCACTAAAAAAATCAAAAGAGTTAAGCTGGCAAAAGCACAGCGAAGAACTGTGCTTTCTAAGAAGATATCACAAATCCCCAAAGAGAGTCCAAGTGTGGTGGTGGTTGCGATGCCTGACCTTCCCAGCACTGGACGGGAAGAGGTGGCTCTTTCCACCATTTGCACGCCCCCTGCAAGTGCTGAAAGGAGCACCCACAGTCCACTTGCTGATATGCAAATTGAAGATGTCACTGTTGAAGTACAACAGGATGAGGATACTGGTGTAGCTGGCGCTGAGGAGGAAGTTGGCGAGGAGGATTCTGATGGTGATGTGGTTTGTTTAAATCAGGCTCCGGGGGAGACAGTTGTTGTCCGTGGGATGAAAAAGCCCATCACGGTCATGCCTGGGCAGAAGACCAAACATTCCACCTCTTTGGTCTGGCAATATTTCTATCCAAATCCGGACAACAACTGTCTTGCCATATGTACCATATGTAAAGGTGAAATAAGTAGGGGTAGGGACGTCAACCACCTAGGAACATCCTCCCTTATACGGCACCTGCAGCGCGTTCATAAAAAGTTACTGTCAAGTTCAGAAACTTTGGCTCAGACCGTAAGCAGTCCAGGGACACCTAAATCCCGTTGTCCTGTTGTATCCAAGCGCCTGCAAACCACACCGTCAACTCCCTCCTCGTCAATTTCCTCCTTAGTCAGGATCGGAAGTAGTCCTGCAGGCCATATCACTGGCATGACTGACTCTCCTATCCGGGATTCCTCCGGAGGATCCTGCATTGCTACGCCTACTGCTGCCGCTGCTGCTGTTGCTGCTGCTGCTGGGAGTCGTTCATCATCCCAGAGAGGAAGTAGGAACACCACTACTTTTACTAAACAATTGACCCTCCAACAGTCCTTAGCGAGGAGGATGAAGTACGACAGCAGTCATCCTGAAGCAAAACGTATAACTGAGGCCTTGACTGCTATGTTGGTGTTAGACGTGCGTCCGGTATCCGCCATTAGTGCAGTGGGATTTAGACAATTGATGGAGGTAGTGTGTCCCCGGTTCCAAATCCCGTCTAGATTCCACTTCACTAGGCAGGCGATACCGAGACTGTACAGAAACGTCAGAAAAAGTGTCCTCAGTGTCCTGAAAAATGCCGTTGTACACAATGTCCACTTAACCACGGACATGTGGACAAGTGGAACAGGGCAGACTAAGGACTATATGACTGTGACAGCCCACTGGGTAGATGTATCACCTTACGCAGCAACAGCAGCAGCGTCACCAGTAGCAGCATCTCAGAAACGCCAGCTCGTTACAAGGCAGGCTACGCTGTGTATCACCGGTTTCAGTAAGAGGCACACCGCCGACAACCTCTTAGAGAAACTGAGGGAAATCATCGCCCAGTGGCTTACCCCACTTAGACTCTCCTGGGGATTTGTGATATCTGACAACGCCACCAATATTGTGCGGGCATTACATCTGGGCAAATTCCAGCACGTCCCATGTTTTGCTCACACAATAAACTTGGTGGTGCAGAATTTTCTGAAAAGCGACAGGGGCGTGCAGGAGACGCTTTGGGTGGCCCGAAAAATTTCTGGCCACTTTCGCCATTCAGCGACTGCGTGCCGAAGACTGGAGCGCCAGCAAACACTCTTGAACCTGCCCCGCCATCACCTGAAGCAAGAGGTTGTGACGCGGTGGAACTCAACCCTCTATATGCTTCAGAGGATGGAGGAGCAGCAAAAGGCCATACAAGCCTATACATCCACCTATGACATAGGCAAAGGAGGGGGTATGCACCTGACTCAAGCGCAGTGGAGAATGATTTCCGTGTTGTGCAAGGTTCTTCAGCCCTTCGAACTTGCCACACGTGAAGTCAGTTCAGACACTGCCAGCTTGAGTCAGGTCATTCCCCTCATCAGGCTTTTGCAGAAGCAGCTGGAGAAAGTGAAGGAGGAGCTAAGACGGAGCGATTCCGCTCGGCATGTGGGACTTGTGGATGAAGCCCTTCATTCGCTTTGCCAGGATTCCAGGGTGGTCAATCTGTTGAAATCAGACCACTACATTTTGGCCACCGTGCTCGATCCTAGGTTTAAAGCCTATGTGGTGTCTCTCTTTCCGGCCGACACAAGCCTGCAGAGGTGCAAAGACCTGCTGGTGAACACACTGTCAGCTGAAGCGGAACGTGACACGTCAACGGCTCCTTCTTCATTTTCTCCCGCAACTGGGGCTGCCAGGAAAAAACTTAGGTATCCTAAGCAACCCGCTGGCGGTGATGCAGGGCAGGCAGGACCAAGTTTGGACATCTGGTCCGGACTGAAGGACCTGGCAACAATTTCTGACATGTCTACTGTCACTGCATATGATACTGTCACCATTGACAGAATGGTGGAGGATTACATCGGTGACAGCATCCAAGTAGGCATGTCAGACAGTCCATACCTGTACTGGCAGGAAAAAGAGGCAATTTGGAGGCCCCTATACAAACTGGCTCTATTTTACCTGAGTTGCCCCCCCTCCAGTGTGTACTCCGAAAGAGTGTTTAGTGCAGCCGGGAACCTTGTCAGCGAAAGGCGTAGGAGGTTGCTTCCACAGAATGTGGAGAAGATGATGTTCATCAAAATGAATTATCAGCTCTTCCAGGGAGACCAGCCTCCAGAAGGTACAGAGGGACCTGTGGTGGTGGATTCAAGTGGGGACGAGTTAATACTTTGTGAGGATGAGGATGTACACACTGAAGAGGGTGAGGAATCGGTGGATGAGGAGGATGAGGATGACATCTTGCCTCCGTAGAGCCAGTTTGTGCAGGGACACATTAATTGCCAGCTTGTTTTGTGGGGGCCCAAACGAACCAATCATTTCAGCCACAGTTGTGTGGCAGACCCTGGCGCTGAAATGATTGATTTGTTAAAGTGTGCATGTCCTGTTTATACAACATAAGGGTGGGTGGGAGGGCCCAAGGACAATTCCATCTTGCACCTCTTTTTTTCTTTGCATTATGTACAGTTTGGGGCCTAGTTTTTCTAACTGCCATCCTGCCTGCCACTGCAGTGTCACTCCTAGATGGGTCACGTGTTTGTGCCGCCCACTCGTGTCGCTTAGCATAGTCATCCAGCTACCTCGGTGCAACCTTTTGGACATAAAAACACTATTGTGAGGTGTGAGGTGTTCAGAATAGACTGGAAATGAGTGGAAATTAAGGTTATTGAGGTTAATAATAGCATAGGAGCAGAAAAACCTACAAATTCTGTGATTTTAGCTGTTTTTATGCTTTTTTTCAAAAAAATACAGATCCAAAACACAAAACCCAGAACCCAAAACACGGAAGGGTGGTTTTGGCAAAACCAATCCAGATCCAAAACACGAAGAAAGATCCAGATCCAAAACCAAAACACAAAACACGAAAAGTGGCCGGTGCACACCCCTAATTATTTGGATGTCCATGTAAATATCTGCAATGGAGAAATTAATACCAAAGTATTCTCTAAGCCTACGGATAAAAATACCCTGCTGAGAGCCAACAGTCATCATCCACAGGCTCTCATCAGAGGGTTGGCCAAGTCCCAAATGATTAGGGTGGCGCGTATTACCAGCAATCGGGAGTCTTTGGATGCTGAGTTGGCCACTGTGGTCAATAAATTTTTTACCAGAGGTTACAAATTGAACACCCTCCTCAAACAGAAGGAGGAGGTTTTAGCTATTCCTAGAACTCAACTGCTGTTACCTAGTACAAAGGCCACTAAAGAAGTCATTCCATGGGTAAGCAGGTATAACACTTCTAGTCCTGTTTTGCCTAGGGCCACCCGAGCCTAGTGGCCCATTGTTTCCACTGATGGAGATTTACGTTGCTTCAAGAATAAACATCCCATGCCCTGTTTTAAGCGGGGTAGAAGCATTAAGGATATCATTGTACATACGGATATAACCAATTTTGCAACAGCACCTGTGTCTAGAAATTTCTTGTCTAAAGTACCAGGCTGTTATAAATGCCTTCGGTGCACTACCTGCAGTAACATGATTACTGGATCTATATTTAGACACCCACACACAGGTCTTGAGTTCAATATCAAACACGTTTTATCTTGCACCTCAAGCTTTATCGTATACATCATCGTCTGTCCCTGTGGGCTCTACTACGTAGGGAAAACCATCAGGTCCCTTCTATAGAGAATGGCCCTGCACCGCTCAGCGATTAAAGCGGCTGTGGCCGGTAAATCCTCGGATCAACCAGTAGCAAGACATTTTGCGGAGAAACAACATAAGCTGTCGGAATTTAAACACATGATCATTGATCACGTACCTAAAACCTTGAAGGGAAGGGGATCGAGCTAGTAGGTTACTACAGGCGGAGGCCAAGTGGATGTTTACTTTGGACACTATCAGTCCAAAAGGTCTTAATTAAAGAATGATGTGGAATGTATTTTAGCCATCCTGGTGACTTTTTGTTCTGTAGAAGTTAGGGATAGGAAAGTACTTATAAATTTTATAGATATAACCCATGCAGTCTGGTTATGCCAAACTGTAAAGAGTTTATGCCCATTTAATAAGGTAGTGATGTACTGTATATTCCCTTGTGTATTTTGTATGCAATTAGGGGGTTGATATTTTGTAATGATTATTTATATTTACTGTTACCGTATTCGTTCACAATTATATGTGCATGCTTTGTCCTGACCCGCTATTCACCCTGTTAGTATGGGGACTCTTTTCTCTATGGTGTTCTCCTTGTTTCAAGTTTTCTTTTTTATTCATACGCACCACAGGCTGAACGGCTTCCTGGTTACCCGGACAACCCGGGCGTCATCAACGGGATGACGTCATCTTTCCAGGACCGGCAAGCTGCGCACTCACCTGCTTTCCGGACACGATCGGGGTTCTTCTCTGGTATTTAAGGTCAGTTCTTTTTTCACATTCTTGTTATTTACCTTGACAAAGGGGCGTTGTGGCCCCGAAACGTCGGCCTGATTATCCCACTTATGGATTAAAAGCATCAGCATTTTTGAAGACCCGGAGTGCCATTTTTTTCGTCTATTTCTATATATATATATATATATATATATATAGTCCAAATAGGTCCACACTCTCGTCTTCAATAATAAATTGCTGGGGTGACAGACCCATATGGGATCACAATAATCCTCTTCATGCAAAAGTAGAAAAAAAGGTCCATGCACAGGACCGAAACGTCGGATTTTGATATGCTGTAAAATTTTTACTTAGATGTAATAAAGAAATGTTTTTAAGAAGACTGGTGAGTGCTACCCCCCCCCCCTTTTTTTCAACTTTTATATATATATATATTTTTATTAAGAATATCCCTAACAATTAAAATAATTGGAGATTTTCAATATCTGTGTATCAATTTAAAATCGTACTATTTGGTATATTGGTACATAATTTATAATTAGCACACAGCGGGACATTAAGTTTTTAAACACTTCATTCCATTCTATGTATTATGTCTACACTATACATGTTTGTCCTTGTCTAGAGACTGTCTTTTAATATTTCGCTGGATCAATAATACTATATAACCTTCATTTTATTTTGGTAAAGAATGAAAGTTATGTTTTATATGCAAATACAATGCGCCATCAATAAAGGACAACAACTTTCTGCTCTATTTTGCTTCTTGTACATTGATTAGTTGTCAGTAGGCAGCACCCCCAAATTAAATATAGAATTAATTACATTTGTATATACAGTAGCATCCCAATATATTATACGGGGTACTTAGAAGCATTCTATAAAGCAACACTAAACTGGTGCAGCATTCCATTTTTTTCTTTTTGTAATACTAACTTAGCTGGATATTCAGCTTTTCTAGGATTGCTAGCACAGTTAGGATTGAATCAAAAATTTTTTTTTTTGAGTAACATTCAATTATTAGGAATGAACTTTTAAATCTGATTGTAGCTTACCCGATTGTCTACCATTGATATAATGAGAGGTATTAAATTAGATACGAAGAGTCGGAACATTTTCGCCTGTCTAACTTTTTACCTCATTTGCCTGTTTCAGAGGCAAAATCATTCCATGCGCGCCCCCGCTTTTCACCTAATTCAATTGCAAAACAGACGGAAACGGAATTAGGCGAATGTGGAACAGGTGAAAAGTACTGAAAGAATTGGGGAAAGCAGTCTGTACCCCAGAAAAAGATGCACTGACATAGTGAATCAATGTAGATTTGTACTAATAGGCCTAATAAACTATTTTGGGTACTTAAGTTGTGTAAATTGCTTGCTATTAGAGTCTTTGTAAAAGTGGTGAAGAATAGCATTAAGCAGTATTTTTTGGTGAAAATAAGTAGACCTGTCAAATTTGGGGTACTTGAAATGGGTGCTAGCATGTTTTTATATCTCTAAAGTGAACTTTTAAAAAACGTGAAAAATCCACCTGCTGCATGCACCTGCAATCCCAAAAACAACTGACCCATCCTTGCAGCCCCCCAAGAAATCTATTTCGCTAGTTTTTATGCTTGTCGCCCCACTTTTTAAATTGTTACCCCAAAAGTAACATGTCTTTTTTGGGGTGTTCTGTTTTTTGTTTTTTTCTGCAGATTTGTCTTTTGGGGGGCTGTCCCAAGGGTTCTGAGTCGTTTCCCCACATTTGCATCCCAAAATAAAGATTTTGCACTTCTTTTCACCTGCTATTGATTGGAGAATCATTTTTGGAGAATTCAATGCATCGAGTTTCCACTTAGATGAAATTGTCCTGTAATTGAATTTGGCGAAATTTTTTTAGGCAAAATGTTCTCAAAAAAACAGGCGAAAATGGCTTTTTCGCCTCTAATTGAATATGGCCCAATGTCTTCATTTAGCCTCAGTAGAGATTTGGAAGATAGGTGAGAGAAATTGCAAAATAATAGGGAAACCAATTTTGGAACAAAACCAGATGGACTTAAACCAAAAAACAGGGACTGGTCAGAGAATCTCTTTATGTTAAAACAATTATTGAAGAGACAAAGTAATATTTGGTGGAACCGAACAACTTTTGAGAACTACCTGAAAAATGATATGATTCCAAGGGGCCTGCGTCCCAAACTGTTTCCATTATTTGAACTCGCCAATGAGGATTTATGAAAAGAATGGGAAAATGTTCTAACACAAGGCCTGATTCAGAGCCGGACGCTCTGACCAGAGCGCTCGCTCTGAATCAGTGCCCTCCTACATGAAAATGGAGCGGCCTTATGGACGCTCGCATAGCTGTGGGTTACCACCCACAGCTTATGCGAGCGTCCATGATGATGGTCGCGATGGTCAAGACCATTGCGACCATCGGGCTTGCGATGGAGACCCTGCGGTAGGGTCTCGCTGCTGCAAGCCCTGGAGTGATTTTGGCTCTATCAGAGCCAAAATCACTCCCACTGACATAACAATCTTATTTCTAGAGCCTTTGGGGATGGAATTATTAACAAGAATTTCTCAAAGTGGAAACACCAAAAATTCCGACACTGTACTTACTTCCTAAAATACATAAGGATGAGAAAGTAACACGAGGTAGACTCATCATGTCCGATGTCAATAGTCTAATGGAAAAAGCAAGTAAATATGTTGATCAATATTTACATAAACATGTGATATCATTAACTTCCTACACTAGAGACACGATGGATGTATTTATTAAGCTGCAGAGTCTAGTAGTAAGCCCAGGAACATGACAGGTAATATGTGACGTGGAGAGTTTGTACACTAGCATCAAACATGAAGAGGGCATAAAAGCAGCCAAATATTTCCTTGATATGAAGGATCATAGTGAATTCAATTAATTTTTGATTACACTACTAGACTTTATATTGAAGAAACACTGTGCTCCCCTGCAGTAGTGCACATCTTCCTGCAACAATTAAAGTAATCCCTAAGGGTGAACTACTGCGTACCAAATGCAACTGTACCCAACAAGAGACCTATGCACATCGAAGTAAACAGGTCTGTGAAAGGTTAAAACAGAGAGGCTATAGTGGATGAGTGATCAAACAAGCCATTAAAGAAATGAAGGGATATTCTAGGGAGTCCCTACTTGTACCAAAAATGAAACATCAGAAAGAAGAACCAGTTAGATATGTAGGCACTTATAACAACCAATGGGGAGAAATAAATCAAATTCTTCAAAAACATTGGCATGTGTTACTGACTGATAGGGATTTAGCAAAGTGCCTACCTAATATACAATTAAAAGATCCATATATAAGAAAAGAGGCTCTCATAAGTGTGGCCATTGTAAAGCGTGTCAATATGTCACACATAGAGAGTGGTTTCATTTCAAGTACAACAAGAAATGGGTCATAGAAGATTATATTGACTGCACTTCCACTGCAGTCATTTACCAACTTGAATGTCCCTGTGGGAAGAACTATATATGGAAAACCATAAGACAATTCAAAGTCAGAGTACTAGAGCATGTTGGTACAATTAGGATCATATCTGGCGAAATTTAAACCATTAACTTCTGTAGCCAGACACTTCCTTAAGTACCATGGGGGTAACCCAAAAGGATTAAAAGCCTATGGAATTAAACACATTCATTTAGGAATTAGAGGAGGTAATATCGACCAAGAGCTTCTCAAATGGGAGGCCAAAATGATTTTTCTAATGGACTGCGTTTTCCCAGAAGGTCTAAAAAGAGGGAACAGTTACTGTATATGGCTTTCCAATGAGAAAGTAATCTTGTCCTGTCTTTTTGTCTGTATATAATTGTTTTGAGACATTAAGATTTGAATAACTAAATATCATAATGTCAGTAAATAATAACCATCACTCCTGGTGGATTAGGAACAAGCAAGATACCTATTTAATGTTTTAACAACATACTCCATTCCACATACTTATACATACATAGGGAATTTTAATTTGAATATAAATTAATGGGATCCTATATGAATAAATTAAGGATTGACAACTAAACATGATATCATAGATTTTAAATCTACCATTCATGACATCTATTACATATATGTGGTTATAATGAAAGGTTACATATGACATTCCTATAAGAATAAATTAAGGATTGACAATTAAAGATGATATCAGATATCTTAAATCCACCATTCATAACATCTATTACATCTATGTGTCTACATACTATTACTTCAATTGAAAATATTAGAAGAAGTTCTTAGAGACATCTTTAGATGTTGTTATTATTTTGTTAGAATCATATTTATATTATTTGTATATTAGTTACTTTCCTTGTTTATCAACAACCTTCTTTCACAGGATTGCACTTTTGTCACATTCAATAACTCATACATTTATAACATACACTTTTTTCTTTTTTATTGTTATAATAAAATATTTCATTATTATATCTCAGTCACCCATAATTCACATCTTTCACAGATATTTTTTCACCATGTTTTTTCTTACATGACTAATTATTCACATACTGTTATTCTTGGTTCACTTATTCTCATTCATTTTAATTTTTATTCACAACTTTACACCTCATATATATTGTTTTGGTAAACAAATGTCTGACATTCCTTTTACATATCGCTAAATGTATAAATCATCCACCAGATGGGAATTACGATCATTAAAATTGTTACTCACATTGACATATTTTAACAGGAATTGATTTCATTAGATAGATTTATAAGATTTCAAATGTATGCCTCTTATATTCATTCTTTATCGAATATAAGCTATAACCAGAGTTTTATTTATACTAGAAAATCGGAACTATAAATGATACTATTTTGATCAGTGTTATGCCAGTTATATCCTGGAGACATAGATTACGGAGAATGAATTAATCATGAATTAAACCACGTGATCTGCAAGCATAACAGTGATTGGTCACATGTGTGAATAAAAGGATTCCACAGAAGGCAATCGGGTTAGCCTTGAGAAAGCTAACACAGCGAAACACGCATCGGCGTTCAGTCCCGCTGTGTGCCTTGTTACAATGATGCCATGTTAATGTTATGTTAATTATATGAATGTATCAATACCGCTCATGAATGGTTAATTCATTATTTAGACTAGTTACCATTCATGGGGCTGCGTGTGTGCCAATACCAACTGTACATATAATTCTCAGCATATGCTGTACTGCATGGAGGTCATATATGCCTGTGCAGTATAAACACATTTGGTCCTGCTGTGTGCTCTGTCAATGTAAAGCAATGACAATTACTATATGAGGGTGTACATACGGCTCCTGGTGGGTCATGATATTATTTAGACAGACCACTATTCAGGAGCAACATGTCTGTATGTAACATTTGTGCTTACAATCCTCAGCACAGGCTGCACCGCATACCAGGGTGTTTGTGCCTGTGCAATACAAATATAGAAATGATCCATAAGATACATTAATAAGCACACCTCTTTATACTTTAAACATATTACTTTTAGCTGACACATATATGAGATAAGGAATATACTATTATAACGAGCGCCACTCCTAAGAGTCAGTTGAATTGCATGCGGAGACGCACACAAAGAGCCCGATAACTGAAATATGCAACACATGTTGCTAACAATGAGTGATTGATACTATATAGATAAAATGTTGCAAGTGTTGTGTGTCAATTCCAACACAAAAAGGGAAAAAGAAAATGAAATGTCCAATAGTGGTGCACTAGATTATATTAAAACATAACTTTTATTGGTATATACCAGTAAAATCTGGATTATAATAAAGACAACAGCGGAAATTATTAAAATAAAAATAGGTAGTGTCAAAAAAGATAGGAAATATGTGATTTAAAATAACTTTGTTCTGAGTAGAACATAAATAGCAGCGCCCCTCCACTAGTTCATACAATGGTGTTTAGATATTATGAGTGAGAGAACTATATCTCAAATATAATTAGTATCATTTATAATATTGTCCCCACAAATATGTATAATATTTCTCAAACATCCCTGCTTAGTTAAGCGATAAAAATGGTAGTTAAACAGATGTTAAATTTCTATATTCAAAAAATAATATCCTGGTAGTTAACACAACTTGTATACTGTACCTCACATCAATTTGATAAACAGCTAGTGGCAGAACTAATCTAGCATAAAGATTATTGTGAGGATATCTTATATCTTGTAGTCACTACCAATTAGATCTGTTTTAATATACAACCAGCCAATGATTATTGTAAGGGTATCCTGTATCCTGTGGTCACTACCAATTAAATCTGTTTTTATATTATAAATGATACTAATTATATTTGAGATATAGTTCTCTCACTCATAATATCTATACACCATTGTATGAACTAGTGGAGGGGCGCTGCTATTTATGTTCTTATCAAAAGAAAGTTATTTTAAATCACATATTTCATATCTTTTTTGACACTACCTATTTTTATTTTAGTATTTTTCGCTGTTGTCTTTATTATAATCCAGATTTTACTGGTATATACCAATAAAATATATGTTTTAATATAATCTAGTGCACCACTATTGGACATTTCATTTTCTTTTTCCCTTCTTTTGTTGACATTCAAATGTACATGTCCGTGGTAGCACCCCCTTGTTTGTATGATTATTTAAAGGGGTTATCACTGTCCATAATCTTAGGTGACATGTGTGTCTTGTGCGACTGTTAAACCAATTTCTTGTGTGTCAATTCCCAGCATAGTCGACATAACACTTTATCTCAGTAATTCTCATACATTCATATCTCCAATTTAAGGTCAAATATCAAGGGATTATATTCTTCAACATAGTGACAGAAGACTTTACATACTTCTGTAATTGAGCCCACTATATTATAAACGCATCTATATATATATATATATATATATATATATAGTTTATAGCTAGCACACAGCGGGACATTACGTTTTTAAACACTTCATTCCATTCTATGTATTATGTCTACTCTGTACATGTTTGTCCTTGTCTAGAGACTGTCTTTTAATATTTTGCTGGATCAATACTACTATATAACCTTAATTTTATTTTGGTAAGAATTAAGGTTATGTTTTATATGCAATACAGTGTGCCATCAATAAAGGACAACAACTTTTTGCTCTTTTTGTTTCTTGTACATTGATTAGTGGTCTGTAGGCGGCACCCCCGAATTAAATATTGAATTAATTACATTTGTATATAGCATCCCAATATATTATACAGGGTACTTAGAAGCATTCTATTAAGCAACACTAAACTGGTGCAGCATTCCATTTTTTAATTTTTGTTATGATAGAATCATGCCAGAACATATAGTGCATCGCATCTCGTTACATATGGGTGGGGCTAGACTGGTCATCTGGCAGTTCTGGCAAATGCCAGAAGGGCCAATGGTCAGTTGGGCCGGTCTGGCCACTGAGAGGCCTGGCCAAGCAGATACGCCTACTGGCGATCTTCTTGGTGGGCAGGATTTCTGTAAGACGTGGCTGCATTGTGACATCATGACATCACGTTGCACAGTCTCGTATTTGGAGAGACATCAGATGGAACTCATCAGCAGCAGCATGCAGGCAGTGTTACAGCTCCCTTAGTGTGAGCAGCATCAGACTGCAGAGACCCCCCAACAGCTGAAGGAAGAACAGCAGCAGTCAGGAGCAACCTGACAGTAAGCAGAATTCCCGCACCTACTAAATTGAGCAAGCAGTAAGAGAGGAACATGGCTAATGCCCTGGAGAGAGCCTGCATGCAAGTGCTGTGCAAGACATTCTTCCAACTAAAGACCAGCCTGCCCTGGGTGCTCCCTGACACCAAGCTTTCCAAGCAAATATAGGCAATGCATAGTCAAAAGGTAAAGACAATTGTAAATTCTAAAAACAGTGAGATCATAGGCAATTTATTAGATATAAATAAGTTATAAATGTAACTTATATCATCTGTCTACAAAAAAGAATAGGCAGTGAAGGTATTCACTAGGGACTAATTCTGGTTAGCAGAATGTGGTGCAGACAGTAAATAAGTATACCCAAACTAAGTTGTCTGGGAATAGTTTACCAGTAATTAGTTACCGTAGTTAATGTTTATTTCTGATATCCTAGCTAATAAACTGCTTCGATCTTGTATTTTATTAGCTGAGGTTTAGTTTGTATCCACTTCTGTATTTCCACAGCCCAGAGATCCTGTTCCCATATGTTTTGTAGTAAAGTGATAACGTGAAAAGTAGTTTCCAGATTGTAGGCAATAAGGGGTCTATTTAGCTATAATCGCGATATTGGCTCAATTATTTTCGGCTGATACTGTTGCGATTATGTGCATTTCTACCTAACTTCTCCCCACTATGCAGCAAAAAAACATGTCAGGGACAGCAGTTTTGTTAACATTCTGTCCCTGCGAAGTCTCCAATTGACCCCTGCTTCTTGTATAGCACATGCGCAGACCTGATGGCCCAACTCTTCAACAGCATCGTATTATCACATGCGGTGCTGAGGAGAACACACGAGCCAGTATACCACTCTCCTGTCCTAGCGCTGATCAAAAAGTGGCTGCCTGTATAACTTGGCTCTGGCTGCAAGCCAATCAGCGGCGACCGGCTGCATATTGTATTTGACACTGGCTGTGAGTCAATCAGGGGCAGCCGGGTGGCCACCCAAAAACTAGCTGCTGATCCATGAGCTGTCTTTGGCTAGCGGCCGGTGCTAAATTCAATATGCCGCTAAGGAGTGAGGGGAAGGGAGCAGCACCGGTCAGTGGAGTGTGGCATGCGGGGAGGGGAGGTGTGCTGTGAATGGAGGAAGTGGGGGAATGGAAATATCAGTGGGGCTTAGGATATGGGTCTGTCTAATTAAATCCCCCCTGATATTTCCATACCCCCACATCAAAATATCCACTTCGATCACTGAACACTAAAAAACAAGTTCACGTCCACAGTACTTACAGGTTTGTATTAACTGTCTCAGAGCAAGCTATCCTGCAGGCCTGCTCTCCCAGGTGTGAGACAATCAGCCACAAACAAACCCAGCTTATATTAGCCATTTCCAGGTGCAAGCCCTTAGGAGCCTGCTGTCAGGCTGAAAGACCCAATACCTGAAGCGGCCTGTGGATGGAGCCCTCCCTCTCCTCACATCCACACCCCCCAGGACCCATTCTGGCTTTTCTCTAAAGCTGACATTCCTAGTCTGTTTTTCCAAAACAGACTTCTCCTGGGGGTTTCAAAACACACAAGACAGGAACCTAGGACATACATAGAAGCCTTTCTACACTTCTCCGATGCTTCTATGACTATATATATATATATATATATATATATATATATATATACAAATAATGGTAATGGCGCTAAGTCCAAAATCAGTCAGATTAGTGTTTCAGTAATTCTTGACATATGCAGTCCCAAGTTTCCACGGGTGGCTGTTTTATCTCCCAAAAACTGCTGTTCCGACAGTATGCAATCCTATAAAGATAAAAAGTGGAGAGTAGAGAGCGCTTCCTAGAGCAATATTTTCCGAATAATTTATATCCACCACCAGGTGCAATCACCTCTATATAGATGGAGGTGTACCTTAGTAAGTGGAAGCACCACTTTTATGCCAGCACAATAGAATTTAATAGTCCACAGTTTCAGGATCTTATGTACACCCCGGTCTCACAAATCCATCATGGTAAGAGGTAGAAGAAAAAGAAGAGAACCATAGTGTAATCCTATACACAAAGATTTTAATCCAAAAACAAAACACACAATAAATTGCCTGTACATTAAATAAAAAATAAAAGGCTTATCTGTCCATCAGCAGTATCACAGTGTTGTCATCAAAGGATATCACCTGTCAGAATGCCTGTACCTCAATGCGTTTCGTCCATTAGCATTAACAAGGACTTCATCAGGAGGATCCTCCTGATGAAGTCCTTGTTAATGCTAATGGACGAAACGCGTTGAGGACAGATAAGCCTTTCATTTTTTATTTAATGTATGGGCAATTTATTGTGTGTCTTGTTTTTGGATTAAAAACTTTGTGTATAGGATTACACTATGGTTCTCTTCTTTTTCTTCTACCTCTTACCATGATGGATTTGTGAGACCAGGGTGTACATAGGATCCTGAAACTGTGGACTATTAAATTCTATTGTGCTGCCATAAAAGTGGTGTTTCCACTTACTAAGGTACACCTCCATCTATATAGAGGTGATTGCACCTGGTGGTGGTTATAAATTATTCGGAAAATATTGCACTAGGAGGCGCTCTCTTTTCCACTTTTTATCTTATATATGCATGCCTTGTTCATATAGTACAAATGCTAAAAATAATTGGAATAGTTTGGAATAATTTATGTTATGCATATACCTAGTACAACCATATTCAGCCATGAATAGAGCCTTTAGGGTCTATTCATGTAGCAGTGAAAAACCCTTTATCAGTGGTAACAGAGCTTTTCACTGCTTAGTCCTATTAATGAGATACCAGATTTACATAACAGAACAAAGCAAATGTCTGACTATGGCCATGTGGTAAATTACGTATTTTGTAGTACAGGTGACTGGGTAATTGATCGTGTACTTTTTACCCGAGTGTGGGTGTTTAAAAGAATCACCAACCAACTTCGATAAGCAGCCCAAACATTGATAACAACCTGGTTTCTGTTTCAAAAGGTTACTGGATTTTGCCAATTTCATTATTAATGGGGCTATATCATATTTGACAAATTGGTCTCTCAGATTAGGTCCCGTTTATAACTTGGAATGATTTTAGAATTTAATAATGTATCAACCTCTAGGGGTAGGTATTTGCAAATGCACCTCTCTCAGTGTTAAAGATTACTGCCTGTTGCAGACACTACATTCCTGAGACCCTGGGGATCAGTTTTCAGGTAAAGGAGGGAGTGGAGAGATATGGTGCATACACACGGTATGATCTGTACCACCAATGACTTGAAAGATATATTTCAAAGATATCTTTCAGTGAAGTCATCCTGCCACATCTCTGAACAGGCAAATTTGACGATACTGTCCAAGTTGGCCTGCATGCATGGACGATGAAAGATAACTTTATCGTCCATGCGGGAAAGCGCATCGTTGGTCATTGTCAGGTTGGTGACTGCATAAAAGTGAACAATATGAACGATATCGTTATCATTCAAATCGTTCATGAAAGTCATACTGTGTGTACGCACCATTAGACACACAGGGGTGGGAAAATTGGGTGTGTAGCTGGCAGAGCAGAGAAAGGAGGGGGGAGAAAACAAAGGAGTGAAGAAAGTTGGAAGGCAGCAGACAGAGCTGGGAATCAGAAATGCAGCTCTGAGGCTCCCCCGGCAGAGGGGAGAATGGTGGAGCTATGGTGGCTGCCGCGATGCCCATCTAACAGCCATCTAATTCCCAAGGAGACAGAGGTCTAGAGTGAGACCACTGAGATAAAGTCTGAGAGAGACCACAGATAAAGAGCTGGAAATTTGCATTGTGAGCCACCCAGTGACGATTTCCGCACCCATGAAAGGGGTAAGAGATGCCAATATATGTGTTGGAGAGATGAGGAAGAGGAATTTCCCAGGAATCTTTACTGTTAAGGGACAAGAGGAGTCCCTTATGGATACGAGCCCCCAGTAGTCATTAAAGGGGGGGTCACTGTGGTAGCAGTGTGGCTATAGGAGACATTCCTGTAGGATAGGGATAGGCTGCAGCTTAGCGTGTGATAGCTGCAAAGGAAAAGTGTGTAAATTGCTGTCCCATGTGAAAGAGAAGGGGATAAGAGAAAGACTGACTGGGTATGAGATACTCTGTATATTGTCTAAGAAGAGACAAAGAAGAGGCAGAGCGCAAAATAAGTAATGTGAGATTTGTGCAAAGGTGGCCCTACATGTATGAAGTGGAGAACTACAGGCACCAGCCAGCTTCGGGCCACGTGGACCTGCATGTGTGAGGTGGGAGAACTACAAGCACCAGCCAGTGTAAGGCTAGGTGGACCTGTGTGTGGAAAATACAAATCATTAATTGTAACTAGAGATGTGAGGTTTGGTTCTCCATGAATCCGAATCCACCCGAATTTCGTGAAACCGGATAAATCAGAGTCACGGTTCTAATCTCCTGAGGAGCTCCGGGTAAATCCGGGTCACGGCTCAGATCTTTTTGCAGTTCGGAATTTGGATTTTAAATCCGAATTTTGGGTTTTGTATTGCATAAATTACATGATTTTAGCTGTTTTTAAAACTTTTTTTCTTTTTCTTTTTTTAAATCCAGACACAAAACCAAAACACTTGAGGGTGGTTTTGCAAAACCAAATCCAGATCCAAAACCTTGAAGGAGATCCAGATCCAAAACCAAAGCATGGGGGTCGGTGCACATCTAATTATAACTGTGCTTAAAGACTGTGCTGGTGAAGAAGAGTAAGAAGTAATTTAACCATATCCATTAGATTGTAATTTACCATCTGACATGCCAAGTATATGAGCTGGAGGTAGAGGAGAAGCTGCTGGAACCATATTTGTGTTCTTTAAAGTCATGTGCAGGAGGTGAGCAATAAACGGTTTATTTTATAAGAGAAGGTCTGGCAAAAAAAAGTTATTCAACAAGAACTGTTGCTGTATATATCTATACCTGTATCTATACTGTATGTGTGACTGCTCTCAGGTATTGCCCACACCAGGGCCGGACTGGCCATCTGGCACTTCTGGCAAATGCCAGAAGGGCCGATGGTCAAGTGGGCCGGTCTGGCAGGGCATGGAAAGGTATAATTCCCCCGTCCGCATGGATGCTGTTGAAAATGTCTGTCCCAAAAGGGCCGCCACCTGAGAGAAGACATTTATTGCACATAAACTGTAATGTCGCTAGAGGTCCCACTGGTCCTCTAGTGTCCACTGGCCATGTCCTGCCAGCAGACACTAGAGGACCAGCGAGACCTCTAGTAACAGGTACATTCTGACACGCCCCCCTGCTGCTTGCTTTTTGAGTTTGTGTGAAGAACTGGAAGTGCAGAAGAGGAGCAGCAGCACAGGAGGAGACCCAATGCAACAGCTGCATGTCCTGGACCCTGAAGAGGAGAGGGGACACTACCAAACACTATAAGGTAAGTGGGTGCACTTTATTTTCCTTTTAAATCTGTTGCTATTTAATGTACTGACAGACAGCTTTATATGTATAATCACTGTATCCCCCCTTAGTATCCCAGGCCTCACTCTCCATGTCACCCCCAATAAGTGTCCCAGCCCCCACCCTCCCTGTAACCCTAGTGTCCCAGCCCCCACCCTCCCTTTAACCCCCCATCAGTGTCCCAGCTCTCACTGTAACCCCTCCTCAGTGACCCAGCCCCAACCCTCCCTGTCACCCCCACTCAGTGTCCCAGCCCACCCCCTCCCTGTCACCCCCAGTGCCCCAGCCTCCACCCTCCCTGTCACCCAAATCAGTGTCCCAGCCTCCACCCTCCCTGTCACCCCCAATCAGTGTCCCAGCCTCCATTCTCTCTGTCACCCCTCTCAGTGTCCCAGCCCCCACCCTCCCTGTCACCCCCAGTGTCCCAGCCTCCACCCTTCCTGTCACCCAAATCAGTGCCCTAGCCTCCTCCCTACCTGTCACCCCAATCAGTGTCCCAGCCTCCACCCTCCCTGTCACCCCCAATCAGTGTCCAAGCCTCCACCCTCCCTGTCACCCCCAATCAGTGTCCCAGCCTCCACCCTCCCTGTCACCCCCAATCAGTGTCCCAGCCCCCACCCTCCCTGTCACTCCCTATTAGTGTCCCAGCCTCCATCCTCCCTGTAACCACCAGTGTCTCAGTCCCACCCTCCCTGTAATCCCCTCAGTGTCCCAGTCCCCACCCTGTCACCCCCAATCAGAGTCCCTTCCCTCACCCTCCGTGTAAGCCCCCCAATGTCCCAGCCCTTACTCTCCCTGTAACCCCCCTCAGTGTCCTCATCCTCACCCTCCCTGTAACCCCCCCCTCACCCTCTCCGTAACTCCCCCTCCGGCATGTCTGACCAATCAATATTTTCTGATCAGTCACGTGCAAACATTGTACAATTATCTGGCTGATCAGTTGATAAAGGGTGGATCGGCCAGATAATTGTATAGTAAATGCCCAGCGTATGTAACGCAATCACCCTCAGTTTTCTCCATCACACAAAATGAATAAGAAAGAAGGGCAGAATGGAAACAAAGACCTGGGGCCAAATGTTATAGGGTGAGAGTTTAGAAAATGTGAGAGTTTAGCAGTAAACTCCCTCACTTTTTTACCTCGGCCAATGTAATAGATACAGAAGAGGCAAACTTGCAGATTTTTCAGACTCAAAAACCTCATCCAGATGTTTTCCCATTTTGAACATAAAACTCGACCAATGTGAGGATTTACTGCTAAACTCTCACCTTTTCTAAACTCTCGCCCTATTACGTTTGGCCCATAGACATAGAAGGGCAGGACAGTGACAGGGGGAAAGAGCAAAACAAAGGATGGAAGAGGCAAAGAAGCGGAATCAGAGAAAGAGGGTGAAGAATATCAGAGAGAGAAATAGTGATGGGAGGAGAGATATTGGGATGAGAGAACGGGAAGTGAGAGATGGAATAAGAGGAAAGAGGAGGAGAAACAGATGGATCCATATTAAATTCATAGAAATTCCTCTTTAGAATACATTTAGGGCCTGATTCTGAAACTGACGCAGATTTAATGCTGCTAAAAATCTCTTCCCTGTTGTACAAGCATGCGCCTAAATTTACAAGCACAGAGATGTCCACTCGCAGCATATGTATATATAAGATGCTACATTACCTATGGCAGGTGCAGTTTCTCCATCTGAGTAAGGCCTCCTATGTAAGCTGCTGTGTCTCTGTACGTAGCCGCTTCCAGTGACACTCCTATAAGACGCAACATCTGCATGTGTTATTTGCCACACCCCCTGTTATTTACCAGTCTCTGCACAGGAATGCTTAATATATGCTCAATATAATTCCAGCACCCTGTGTACAATCCTGTACTGCGTCTCTGTGGGCAGACAATCAGGACACATGCGCGGTGATGAAAAAACATTGGCTGTTTGCATTCTTATCGGCATAGCGTGCAACTCAGAATCAGGTCCTCAGTATGGAAACATATTTTCCTATATATTTAGTATGGATCCAGGTTTTCTGGGTGTGCACGTGTGGGAAATTAGTGTGGATCCAGATTTTTCAATGCTTCCTATGGATCAGGTTTTTCAATATACTTTGCATGGATCTGGCTTGTACCCTATTCTGGTGATATCGTATATTAAGTGTAAATTTTATAAATATTTTTAATTGATATAAATTTGTGATGTGTATTGTTTAGAGTTTTTTTTATTTCTGTGCTCTTGTAATGGGTACTTATGAGTGGCAAGGATGTGATATATTTGGCATAGAGGGCTTTTAGGACTAAATGCATACATAAAAGAGAACTATCTTAATGTTTTATATTTACTATTATACATTGCTATTAGTGACTTATCTAAGACGTTGTTTGGATTATCGGAGTTTGACCACATATGTAGTTTAAAATCATTATTGGGATGCTTGACATATTGTAATGTTGCTAGGGTAATAGTTTGCTAGTCCCACTAACATTTTTGTTGGGCCCCACCTACAGATGATTTTGTCCTGTCTACATGGGGCACTTTCAGGAAATATTTCCAGGGCCACTTTAATTTCCCAAACCCACTCTGCCTGGGATATTATTAGGGACCCCATTTATTAATTATCTCAATTGCAATGCGAGCTGGGCATGACATTACTGCCCATGATCGCATTGCAAGATGCAAACCTATCGCTGGAAGGCGTCATTCGGCACCTGCAGGGACACGGGCTCCAAAAGGAGCCCATCCCTTTGATGTGCTGGTCAGCTCTGGGGCATAGTATGGCTTAAGGGGCATTACTGTGTGGTGTAACGTGAATGAGGGGCACTACTGTGTGGCATAATTTGAATTGGGCGTACTATTGTGTGGTCACGCCCCTTTACAGTGAGCCCCTACCTGTTTTTTTTGGTACTCACCTGTGTAGTTGCAGCTCTGCTTTAGTGCACACAGATGTGTCCTTCTCTGTGTTCTGCATTCCCTGCCCTAAAAAACCTACAGTGATCCCTATCTAATCCTCTACAACTGCTAAGCTAGTACTTGGTCAATTGGGAAAATGCCTTACCTTTACTTTAGGTGTGATCTACACCAATGTAGTGCCAGCTTTTCCTAACCGAACCAACCAAATACCAAATGTCTGACTATAGCACATGTTTAAATCCCCTGCAGGATGTGCTCTGTTGTGTGTGTTTTGTTACAGAGAATAATGTACACTTTTAATGTACACTTTAATGTACACTTTTATGTTGTTCTAATATTAATTATATGTGTAAGAGCATAGACTAGGCAGTGGGAGGAGTCAGGAATAGTAAAGGGAGGAGTTTGTGCCAGGAACCAGATGCTGACACCCAGGTGGGCCTGTGTGTTTTAAAATGCCACGGCCTATTTTTAGTCCCAGTCCGGCCCTGGCCCACACCCTCGAAAGCTAGCCTGAGCCAATAGGAGGTGTATCACTCCAAAATGCACCTTGTACCACACTGCACACTGAAGGGGGTTACAATAATAATGGTAATTCAGCATTTGTATTAATTAGGGGCCTGTATTGTTTAGTCTTCTTTACCCCTAACCTCATCCTAGTGGTGAAGTGTTAACCCAAAGTATAGTGAGTGATGATAATTGTGTATTTTCTCTAGTTACAAGAGTGTTTTCATGTGGGTTTTGTGAAACCTTTTGTTTAACGGTATCAAATAATTTTTTAGTTGTATCCCCTGGCTACAAATTTGTTAATCTTCTAGTCTAAATCTTACTCAGTTTGTATCTTACCAGTAAGAACTGTGAGCATGGTAAGCCCTTATGTAGGGATAGATTAATGGAAACTATAATTTTTTAAGGATAGTGTTTCTATCTGTCGGTTTTATGGATATAGATGTATTTAAATTTTGTTCAGTTAAACTAATATTGACATCTAAACAATGAACAATAGATGTACTTATTTCATACAACAGTTGTGCTGCATGTCCTGAGCTATTGTGAGCATCCAATATAGTTTGTAATTATTGATCCATACACAATTAGACGCAAGGGAATTATACAGACCCCAAGTACAGTATACATACGCATGTGCTCTGGACCAGATCCCGGTATTCAGAAAGAAAACCTCCATCAATCAGCATTCAGCAAGAAGACTAAAGACCCAGTGTAAACATGTTTATACCCCCCCAGAATAGACAGGACAATAGAGAAGTTTGTTGCTGATATCATTGGTTCCCAGGGGAGAAGCATCTGTTGCAGAGCATTTAACAGGCTGGTTCAAATAGACTCACCCAGCCTCTAACAGCTAGTGGACTCTACCCACCCCCATGCTGCATCCTAACAGTTGTTCATAAAATATACATTTTGTTGCTTGTAGTCTCTGCGGTCCATAAGTTGACAATGTATGATGCGATCTCCACATCGATAGTACCGGAATTCTGTTGAAAGAGTACGCATCAGTACGAAACCAAACACGGCTTACTTAGCATGTATAAAACCTTAGTTATCAAATATCTTTATTTCACAGCATTTAAACTAACTGAACAAACTTAAATCTTATACCTTAAAGCTTATTAAGCCTTTTATGTGGATATGTAATGTGTGAGTATGCGGGGTTTGATATAAAGACGCTAGTTAACTTGGGGCAGATGCATGCATTTTAATGTGTGTATGAGAAATAGTGCACTTAACACTTACTAAGTGAACACCTAGCAGTGTGGATTGCTGAGCATGATAGTTCCACATGCCCCCTGTCTCAGCAGCCCCCACCTTTCCCGTGTTCAAAGGAAAAGCTCTTTTGTTCTCCCAGACTCTTGTGTGAATGCAAATAGCCCAGCTACAAGAGACAGACTTAAGATAACACTCTAGTCTTTGAAGTCATATCATTGCAGGAAGCTTGCTAATGTAAGGTGTGTATTCGAGCCAGGCCACCTGTAGTGAGAACAGACACTATCCAGGAAGCTTATCTACACAAGCTAGTTGTCACGTGGCCATTTGCTCTATTCATCTAATGCAATCCAATTTTGACATACTGTAAAGCCATTTCTGAAATATATCCTTTATAATACGTAAAGTCATGAAATAGGCTTTTGGTGAGTCGCCGTAACTTATGGCGATGGTCACAGATGCGTTCGCATGATGCTAATAGTATTATCGCCACATGTACTAAAGTGTGAGTTTATCTAAAATGGCGCTTAGGTGGCCATTTTGCAAAATGGCGTCGCTGCGATTCAATTTTAAACTGATCTTGTCTCAATAATCCAGTTTTGACATTGGTCTAATTACCATAAGCCATGCCCCCTATGTGACGTTATTTGGGGATCTGTCTGCATGGCACTCCTCCCGTGTAACGTCCGGCTGGAGGAAAGCCAAAAGACCAGCACTCCATCACTAGCTGGGCTTACCCCTGCCCTCTCCCAACACTGAATGGAAGCTGCGCGCATGCTCGCTGCATCCATTCAGCTACTCCGGGATCCAATACCGGCGCACAGCTGCTGTGGTGGAGGTACCCAAACCTCCTGATTTGACCACTGTCTGGACACTTTTGCCCACGAGTGGAACAGTGGGACAGTGCTGTCCCACTGAAATTGGTATGTTGGGAGGGGGTGTGTCCTCTATGGAGTGGAGTGGTGCCCCTGTTTGACCATACTGGTCGAACACCCCAAGAGCCAGGCCCTGGGCATCAGGGCAAACAATTAAGTTGTGGAGGTGTGAGAAACATGTGAGTTTGGATGTTCTCACATCCTATTACATAGGGTGAGTTCTGAAAATGTGCAAGTATGGTATAGCTCTATACTTGGACATTTACCAAACTCACACCCTATTAAATTATCTTCAAATCACATTTTCTGCCATTATACACAAGTGACAATTAGAGATGAGCGGGTTCGGATCTCAGAGATCCGAACCCACCTGAATTTCAGGGATCCAGGACGATCTCACTGCCTGCCCCGGATCCCTCACCCGAGGCAAAACCTTGCGACCCCGCTGTCGGGTCACGAGGTTTTGTATTGAGCAGGCTTAACGCTGATTGGCTGAAAAAGACATCTTTCACGGCTCTCAGCCAATCAGCGTTAAGCCCATTGAAAATGCACACAGAAGAAAAAGAAGATGGCGCCCGCCATACCCCGCCAGCTGACACTTCCGGCACCCCTCGCTGCCGACACAGCCAGCAAACCTGCACTAAAGACACTGCTGGCACCCCCGCACTGCCAACATCACCGGTACCCTTCACTGAGGACACTGTCAGCACCGCAGCACTGCCATTCCTTGTACTGAGGACACCACCAGCAACCCCGCTCTGCCAACACTGCTGTCACAGTAAGCGCACTATTGGTGTATCCAACCTACACTGTATAACACCATGTATCCGTGTTGGAAAATGCACACAGTATAAAAAGAAGATGGCACCCACCATCCCCCGCCATCTGACACTGCCGGCACACTTTGCGCTGGTGAGGGGGACACAGTGAGGGCCCTCAGCCCGGTGCATAAACAGTGGGGGGCGCGATCAGCTTGATCGCTCCCCCCACAGGCATAGGAGACTGCTGTGGCTGCTTCTTAGCAGCCGTGAGTAGTCTCCAGGGCAGCCCAGCACACAGCAGCATGCGCTGGGCTGCTGTGTGATGTAAGAAGGGGGGAGCGGTGCCAGACCCTGGCCCCTGCTGGGTCCCCCCAGCAAACCCAGGCCTGGGTAATTTGTACCCGATCCCCCCTTTCAGTGCTCCTGCCTTCTCCATCTACATACTACAACTCACCGTCCAACTCCTAATGACATCCTAATGGTGTTTTCAGGGCAGGCTTGAGGAGGAACCGTGCCCTCTGAGGAGAGGGGACTCCGACACCCCTCACCCAAAAAGGGGGGCATGGCCTAATTATCATAGGGCACTCCCCCTAAGTGATGCTAATTGGGGGTGTGTCCGTATGGCATGCCTCCCATTTAACATTATGCCGGGGGCGAGCTCAGCACTCCTTCAGTAGCTCGGCTACCCCCAGCCCTTTACCAGCACTCCATTCCTCTTCTCTGGGGCCAGTACCACCACACAGCTGTACCGGTGGGGGTGCCCAACCTCCCAACCACGTCAAGGACACTTTGGCCTTTGGGTGAAACAGCGAGGCAGTGCCCAAAAAACGGGACTGCCTCGTCAAAAATTGGGATGGTTGTGAGGGGTGTGCCCTCTATGGGTGGTCAAACATGCCTTGAGCCGGCCCTGGGTGTTTTCAAATAATAACTACAGCCCACACCCTCTCCCTACACTCTACTGTTTGAAATGGAAACTTTTAATGAGGGAGGGACTCTTATATGCAATATAAAACACGTGAGATCCTGTATTTCTGGAAAAATAATGTTTTGCCTCGTTCTGAAGTCAGATCTTCGCAGGAATACCTGAGCCGGGGTCAGGGCCGGATTAAGCCTTCGGGGGGCCCGGGGCACTTAAAAAAGTGGGCTACTTCCCCTCTTGTTAGCAACACCCCTCTGGCTGTGCCAGATGAGCGCCTCCTATGCGAGTCCCTCCCCCTGCACCTCCATGAGGCAGCCGCTAAAAGAAAATTAGGCTTTCCAGTTCTCACAGTATTTGGTTCAAATAGCTTTGGGTGCTGGGGTGCAAATAGGCGGTTAATCTATTTGGGCAGTGAGGGTGGGAATGATCTGACGGATGCTGATAATGTTACGTAATAGTTTTATAGTAAATATGTCAAAATAGGCCAAGATCAGTATAGGGTTGCAAGATAGACAAAATTGAGAAACCACAGATAGATTAATTATGAAGATGAAAATAAATGAGGTACAGAGATGGTAATAGCATGAGAGGTATTAAGGGGGGTATCCACTTAGCGATTTAAGCAAGCGATTGCACAATAATGGCATTGTTATCGTGCAATCACTTGCAAATTGTGCATGCATCGTTCAGGTTTAGGTCGGAAACGACCAGCGATGCGCGTGCCCGCTGGTCGTTTCCGACATCTATCATCGCTCGTACATGCTGGTCAACCTGACGACCCCGTCAGGTTCAGCATGTGCAGGGATGATGGATGTGTCTGGACTGAACGTTCAGTGTAGGCACATCACTAGACATGGAAACGAGAGCACGACTGCAATGTCGTAATCGTGCTGTCGTTTCCATGTCTACTAGTGGATACGCAGCTTTAGTTAGCTGCTCCCAGCAGGGGTGTTGGGTCAGTGGGTGCAGACAATGTTCAGGTCTCTGTGGCTGCAGCCTTTGGTACACAGTATATAAACTGTATAAAGGAGACTGATTCCTCCTGCTCTGATTGATTTATTAGGAGAGCTGCTCTTGCTGGGGCCAAAGGTGCGACATATCTGCCTGTTACTGAGGAATCTGTTATATCAGCTCATTAGGACCAAGAAGAATCCTCCCTCCAGTCTCTCAACCTCTCCTCCTGGTGTGCAGTGGCTGTAAATTTCTGTTATCAAAACAGTAACAGCCCTTATCTCCCACATTCACGGACTCTCTCTCTCCCCCACTATGCCCATTTGTTTCTCCCTTTGCTCTGCACTGTCCTGAGCTGTGTGTGCTGTCAGGCTACAGTGGGAAAGTTGCCACTTTTACTACTTTACCTTATAGCTCTCATATGCCATCAGATCGGCATCTGCAGCTGTGTTCACGCTGCGTGCATGGATGGATCACTGTGCCTGTGCGGAGCTGAGGGTGAGGGGAAGGCAGGAGAGCATTGTAGTCTCTGTTGTCTCCTCCCCTTCCCCTGTCATGTGGAGCACTCGATGGTGACAGTACTGTACAGGAAGCGCTGCTGATTGGTCAGAGAGGCGTCTGCTCCCAGCAGCAGCGTGTCCCTCTCAGCTGACTTTCCTGGCCTGGCTGTAACCCTTCCGCTTCATCATCACTGAAATGACAGACAGACTCCTAGACAAATAGGTAGAAGTCCGCAGCCATTTGAAATAAAACAAAAACACAGCTTCGGCAGGGGGCCCCCTGAGAGAGGGGGCCCGGGGGTACTCGCCCCCTATGCCCCCCCCTTAATCCGGCTCTGGCCGGGGTAGGTTTCTACCTGTAACCCCAAGTTTGGGCATGTTCGGATTTACTTAAAATCAAATTGCTCATTTCTCATTGTAAACGGAAGCTGCATGATCAGTTTTGTTTTGTTCATGTTAAATGCACTTTCTCTTTCTGTTCTTGAACAAAACAGAGATGTAGCAGTATGCAGTGTAGGACTGGGGCTTGAACCCACCAGGAAATGCAATAATATATTGGTCCACTAAGGGTGTGGTCAGTCACTGCAAAGGGTGTGGTCAACCACCAGAGTGGAGTGGTCAGTTATTATAGGAGCATCAAAGTATAGTATATAAAAGGGGCACCTGGAGTGCTTTTCTAGTGAAGTGGAATTCCTCCCTATTTAGTACACCCAGAGTAGTGGTCCCCCTAGTACATTGCCTTGTGCCCCTAGTAGTAAGCCCCTTATATAGTGCCCTCTGCAGTAGTGCCCCCCATGCAGTGCCCCCACTAGTGGTCCCCCTTATGCAGGCCCCCAGTAGTGAACCCCCTTACCCAGTGCCCTCACCAAGTGTCCCCTGTAGTGGTCCTCCCTACTTAGTGCCCCCAGTAGTGGTTCCCTAGTAGTAAGCCCCTTATATATTGTCCCCAGTTGTAGTTTCCCTTCTGCCCCTAGTAGTAAGCCCCTTATATAGTGCCCCCAGTAGTAGTTTCCCTCCCCAGTAGTAGTCCCCAGTAGAAGTTCCCCCTCCCGATGCAGTGCCCCCAGTAGTAGCCCCCCCAGTTGTAGTCCCCAGTAGTTCCCCACCTCCAGTAGAAGTCCCCCCAGAAATGGTGCCCCCAGTAATGGTGTCCCCAGTAGTTGCCCACTCCACTGATGCAGTGCCCCCCCCCCATAGTGCAGACACACAAATTACAAAAAAAAAATACACTTACCTGAATCCACACTCCAGCTCTGGCCACTGCTCCCACCGCCGCACTTCACTCCTCCCGGGCTGGTGCGCTCTGCATTAAGGGAGACACGTCATGACGTCTCTCCCATTGCCCACTGCAGGAGCCAGAAGGTGGAGCTCATGAGTGAGCTTCAGCCCGGCTCTTGCAGTGGGCGCTACAGCACAGTCAATGAGATTCTGTCTGACTCTCATTGGCTGCTGGTTAAAACACACATCGCCGCCACGCTGGCAGTGATGTGTGTGTTAAACTGCATAACCTGAGCCCGCCTCCCACCCTCCTCCTGGTGCTATTGGATAAGCGCTCAGGGGGAGGGAAGAGGCTCGGCCATGCAGCACAGGACCGGCGCTGGGCGCAGGGAAGTCTAGCGCCGGTCCTGTGTAAATGTGTAGCACTGACCGCACACACTGCAGTCAGTGCTACACTGCCTAAATTGGACAGGCCGGACCGTGGCCGGCGGCGCCCCCCCGCGCCGCCTGTCCTATGATGCCCAGAGCACATGCCCCGCTGGCACTGCCCTAGTTATGCCACTTCCCAGTTGCCCCCTTATGCAGTGCCTGTGCCCCTTATGCAGTACCCCCAGTTGCCCCCTTATGCAGTGCCTGTGCCCCTTATGCAGTACCACAATTTACCCCCTTATGCAGCACCTGTGCCCCTTATGCAGTACCCCTAGTTGCCCCCTTATGCAGTGCCAGTGCCCCCTGTTGTCCCCCTTGCCAGTGCCAGTCCCCAGGGAGTGCAAGATTGGTGGTCAGTGGTTTTGCACTTACCTTATTACCAAATGATGAACCGCATGCTCCTCCGTGTGTTGCTGCTTCAGCTCCGTCACAGAGATAGACTACAAAATGGTGGTTTTGGAGTGTCTGGGGAGTGGTTTATCGTTTGGTCATTGATCGTTGGTTGTTTAACGCGTAACAACTCAACGACATGCAAACGATATACCAACGATCCGACAATGATTTTGGGAAATTGACCAGCATGTAGGGGCAACAAAAGACACGATGAAATGACCAGCGGGAGCTCACATCATTGGTCATTAACGACCAAACGGTGGACGATTGCTGAATGATTAATCGTAATTGTTCAGCAATCGCCCAGTTTTGTCTGCTAGTGGATACGCGCCTTAACATTTGGATTGTTTATTACTGTCACTTATTTTTACAATGAGATTTACAGTAATTGTGTGATTTGTAGATCACAGACAAATAGGTTGTACTCTGTATAAACAAAAGATTGATTATATTAATTGTTGACTGATTTATGACACATCTATGAAGATGGGGTGTGATTACTTTTTACTACTCAGCTGGTTGATGTTATGCATGTATGAGGTTATTAAACCTTTATACTAATATTGTGAGACTAATTGGAATTTCAATAGTCTGATATACTGTATATTTACAGACAAGAGACAAATTTTAAAATATAATCACAGCAGATTTTCGCATATTCTATTTCTAGACATTTCTTTAAATTTACTGTTATTTATTATGCTCAGCTTTTAATCAAATACAAAAATAAAAAACACTGTATAGAGAAGAGACATACACAGATCTTTGAACATTTCTTGAATATTTAAATAAGGCTACATTTTATCTTAGCATCAAATTCATGCACTTCACCCATTCACCTCTCTTTTCCATCACTTCTCCTAAATGATAACTATAAGCTGATCAGACATATTGTAAGTATGTATCTACAATGCTTACTAACGAAATACTGTAGGTGCTGAACCAAATCCCTAACAGCAATTAGGTCTTCACCCTACCACCAAGTCCAGCCAAAAAAGGCAGTATTTTTTGCTGAAAATTTGACTATATAATTACTTTATAGTTTTAGCATTAAAAATAATATAAAAATATAAATTAATGTGCATATATTACATCTGGATATTATTTTGTATAGTATTAATCTAAAATTGTAAACAAAATTGTAATAACATTTAAATTATCCACAATTGTTTAGCAAATATAAGACAGAAACATGTTGATTTGATTCCGAATAACTGTCTCTGGTGGGTGAACATTATAAGAATCGATGGCTGTTGTCATGTCCCATGCATCAATTACCCCAACATTAAGTCCTTTGAAGATGTCCTGTGCTAAAAGATATTGAATATATCCATGAAAATCACTGAATCGCTCAACATCTGTATTAATTTCTCTGGTGTTTTCTGACTTTATGATGACCTTTGTGTCTGGGCTTCTCAAGAACAGATTTTCTATAGCTTTGCGTACATTCAGTAGTCTTCTCATAAACAGAGCAATAGGGAAGGGTCTGAAATGTTGTCCTAGAGCAATGACAATAACTGTGTTAGAGCCACCACTGAGCTGGTTGATTTGACTTGTGACATAGGAATCGTCTTTCATAGTGAAGTAGCTGTTAGTAACAAATGGGTGTCCATGCTTCTTCCACTGTATATAAATGTTATTTGTTAAATCTATAGCTATGTAAGTTTTGTGCCAGCCGCTTCCATGAGTGTCAAAAAACTTCAGAGCTGCAAAGAAAAAAAAATGTATATAAACATAGAAGATTGTTTAGTTTTTCTTTTTGTTGTCATTTGATTTTGTTGTAAATATATTAAATATTACTAGATATATTGCAATCCTATAGTGGTAGTGGATGAACATAGTCATATGTTCTTCTGTATATTCAAATAATTTATAAACATGACAAGCATGCCATAATTTTCTCAGACATTAAGCTTATCTTCTGTCTATTAGTTAATCTGGGTTTGCCAAACCATTCTACTGTAGAGTAGACTAAAGTTCAATAGATGGTTTTCATTCAAGTTTGCCAACTCTCCCAGAACGGGTTGGGTATGATATCACGGCTGTGGAGATGCCGCTAGTCAGAATACTGACAGCGGCATCCCGACAGGCAGAATCCCGACATGCATTGGAGTGAATGGTATTTTCCCTACCTTAACCCCTACCCTAATCCTAAACCGCCCTTCTCAATGCCTAACCCTAACCCTCCCCCCCCTAGTGCCTAAACCTAACCTCCCTCTCCCCACACCATAAACCTAACAGCCCCTCCCCGGTGGCTAAACCTAACCTCCCCCCTAGTGCCTAAACCTAAACTCCCCGTCTCCGCACCCTAATCCTAACTTTCTCTCCCCATTGCCTACCCCTAACCCTTCCCCTAGTGCCTAACCCTAACCCCGCTAGGTAGCACTACCTTCCCCATGCACCCAGATACTTGCCTTCGGGATGCCGACGGTCGGGAAACTGGTGTCAGGATCCCGACCTGTCAGGATTTCAGTGCCGGTATTAGAACCATTGGCATTCCGCATGCCTGGATGCCCACTATATCCCCCCAGAACATATGGAAAACTCTTTAAGGAATCTCATAGACTTCCAGGATAGTCACATAGTAGATACCCTTCCATATCATATCCACTTCCTAGTCTAATGGTCTGGACAGGTGGTATGATAACATAATTTTCAATAAATCACATCATCATATCTTCAACCTCTGTATGTGATGCAGCAATTCGCGGAATTGCAATGCAGGAAGCCCTTGATGCAATTTGCACCCACTACAGTGGTCACTTCCATCCATTTACTGCTTGGGGAGAGCAGTAATGAATGGGGGAACGAGGGGAACCCTGAAGCACATCCATAGTACTTAGCAACCCACTGAATGATGGGTCAAAAATACTAGTTTTTAAATACTGGCAAGTATGTTTTAATCTTTTAATGGAATTTACCTGAAAGAAAAGTCCATAAAATATTTTTAAAACTCTTAATCCTGAGATGGGTTCAATTTAGTATCCAAAATGTTTCTGTTTTCTGCTGCAAATAGGCTAAGAGCTTCTTCTATTTGTGAGCTGGACATTGCAGCTAACATGTCATTGTCATCAAATGTGTTGGCAGGGCTGGCTCCAGGGGTCGGAGTGCCCTGTGCCGGATGTGATTATATCGCCCAATAGTTTATGACATGGCGTAATTACCATAGACCACACCCCCTAAATGATGTTCTTTGGAGGTGTGCCCGCATGGCATGCCTCCAAATAACACCAGGCTGGGGGCAAGCCCAGCACTCAATCACTAGCTGGGCTTCCCCCAGCCCTCTCCCATCACTTAATGGATGCCACACGCATATGCGCAGCATCCATTCAGGTACTCTGGTGTCTGGCACAGCCGCAAAGCTGTGGTGGTGAGGGTGGCCAACCTCACGAATTGACCACCCGCAGGACACTTAGGCCCACATGTGGACCAGCGGGACAATATTGTCCCACTGAAGTCGGGATAATGGGGAGGGGTGCGCCCTCTATGGGGGGGTGCCCCTGTTCGACCTCATTGATCGAACACAAAGAAGCCAGCCCTGTGTATTTGAAAAGGTAATCTACCCCTGCTATCTACAATTCCCTATTGTAGAGCATGGCAGGTAACTTCTGTTGCCTGCTACATCAACAAACAGTTTATCTCTATTGCTGAGAAAAAAGAATAATTAATAATAAATATAATAATTAAAATATTTTTTTAATAATATTTTTCTTCCAATATTACTCAATGATACTGTACATTTTCTATGATATGCCTGGACAGAAATGTTTGCAGTGCCATGTATGAATCATTGTACGAACTGGCTTTTTGCAAATGGCAAACTGCAGATGGCGCTACAGTACTTAGCTTCTTCCAAGTGTGAATAAAATACCTTTGCTGTGTTATAATCACCAAAACGTTGATATAAATCTATGAAAAGGAATATTAGTTTGTAATATAATTTGTTCAGCAGAAATATGGACAATAAACGTACGTACACTTCAGGACTTTTGGGAAGTATTCTATCCACTGACGAAGTGTTGAATCCCCCATCAGATATATCATTTTTCCAGCTAGACATGTTTGAATGTGATAAGAGAGTTCATCCGTAGATAAGTTGCAAAACAGAGAATACCAATGATTTTGTAGAAAATAGCCACTAGGAAAAGGCACAGGCATCCCAGTCTGGCATTTTGGTCTTGCTTTCATAGAAGTACCTGTGATTTGTCAGGAGAAGTAAGTTAAAAAATAAATGAATATAATATATAAACTATTTGTAAACAGTATATTAATGTAATGAAATGCAAATACACAAGAGATAATATTATGATGACTGTTATTAATAAATGTGAATGGTGAATTTTTAGTATAGAGTGTAATTAATTAGAAACATCTCTACATCTGTTGTTTATAGCGATTAAAAGAAATTAATTCGAGCAGTAATCCAAATGTAAATGCCTGCAATGCAAATAGATATAATTACCATCATATAATGTAGCTGTTAATCTCTTGAGTTAAGTAATAACATCTGGAGGGGTCAATACACAAGCAGCTGATCAAATGCGGCTAGAAAGTGTTGCTAATAATAATCATAATCATTGCATATCATTACACTAAAGCTGGCCACACATCTAAAGATTATCTGTCCAACCAGCCAACTAGTTGATTGGTTGGAATGAAAATCTGGTAAGGAATACAATCAGCAATTTGCTTCCAAACACTGAAGAATGGACCAAAACTGTTGTTTGAACAAATAGCTTAGCTCAAACATTTAACAAACTTGTCTGACGACCATTTTCATCTGTTTTCTGGCATTTAGGAGCAAATTGCTGATCATCAGTTACTCCCATACGGTACCAGATTTTCATTCCAAACAATCAACAAGTTGGCTGGTTGGATGTAAGTTGGTCTAGTGTGTGGCCAGCTTAACCCTCCAGTACAAGAGATATCCCTACTAGAATGTATACTTGTGGATGGGACCACTTTAATTGTGTCAATTACATGAACACTTGCTTGCCCTCCCTGTTCTTTCTTAAAGGAATAGAAAAAAAAATATTTTCATCCCTACATTGTTTGTCCAGGTGTAATTTGGTACCTTTAGCATAATTTGCTTCTAAGGTTATTATTATAGACTAATCAGCAATTATTTTATAATAAATAATTAAATTAAATAATATATAAATGTGGACATGATTACTCCTAAAGATATGTGTACACTATGCTTTTTTTTCTATGAGAAATGGTATCGGTACTATGTAAAAAAGTACCATACTTGGCTAAACTTAAGTGTGTCCCTAGCTTTATAAGTAGCTGTAATGGACTAGTCTTGTGATACAAATTCCATGTAGGACTGTTAAAATATACCAGTGTTTTGGGACAATAAAGGTGTCTGTAAAGCTCACAAAGGGATGCTGAGTAACATATAATTTAAACACATATGAGTTATTGAATCATAGACAAATATAATTGCTGATTCCTCCAATTGCATTATATGGAGAATACATCAAAACAGTTATTTCCTTAATATTTTTGTAGGTCCCACCAAAATGTAATCACCATGAATATACAAATAAAGAAGGACTCAAAATGACCAGAAATTTTGAATGAAATAGCTATGCGGAGATGATTATTTTGATTTTTACTTATATCCATTTCTCTATAGCCCATTGTCTGAATTGAAATACTCCTTGTTGACAGCTCTCTACGTACTGTAAATCTGTGTAAAGTAGGATCTAATTGGAATTGTTATTGTTTGAAAGATACATTTGTATGCCATATATTTGATGTGTGAGTGTTTATGCTTGTGCTTGGAGAGATCTGTCATTGTTGAATTTTAACTTTCCAGATAAGAGGGAATAATGTCTACTTCTGAAAGTTTACCTGTTTTTTCCATGTTGTTTTGTTTTTTGTTTTTTTGCAGGACCTATAAATTTGCTTTGCAAAATTAATTATGGCACAAGAAAATTTGTTGGTAAGAGGAACTGCACCCATAATAATATTTACCTCTCCGGAGTCCCATGTCGGTGCGGGCATCCGCCGCTGCGGTGGCCATTTTCCTGTTATTTGCGCATGCGCAGTACAGGGAAAATGGCCGCCATGGCCATTTTCCTGGTTACCTGTACATACACTATAGACTCTGGGCACTAGAGTGTGCCCAGAGTCTATAACTCTGGCGCTGGCCGCGCACAGCTCAGTGCGCTGCCGGCCGCAGGGCAGAAAGGAGGGGGCCCGTGTCGGAGACTGCACACGGGCCCCCTCCTCTCTAGAAATGCCCCTGCAGTTAACATCAGTACAAATATATAATATGTATTCAATTTCAAGAGAAATTGAAATTTGCGGCTATCCAATTTTGATTGAAGTTGAGAAAGCAGAAAAGAACAAATAAACTAAGGACAGAAAGAAGTGGCATGGGGTGGGCGAGGAGAGGGAAATCGAAGGGAAAGTGATGGTGGTACTGTAGGGGTTAGTGTGTCAAAGTGTGATGTCTATGGATACCATACCTTGATAAAACATCTAGAGGAATTATGGAGTACAACATACTAGTGATATATTCCATTTTATGTAACACAGTACAGTTAATAATAACCTGCAGAGAAGAAGGAAAGAGGAGGGGGTCACCAGTCCACAGCAATTTGACAAGTGGATGCTGAAACAGCATGGTGAATTAATTTGTTTTGGTGTTTGGATGTGGATGTGATGGTCAATGGGAGGAGGAGGAACCTGGGTGAGAAATTAATCCATGATTCAGGAGAAGCAAAGACTCACCTAATATCTGACCAAAATGTAGAGATATTTGGACAGTGCCACCATATATGACTGAAAGAGTCATCTGTTGGACAATCTCTCCAACATCTAGAAGAGGCATTAAGAGTTTACGTAAGCAAAATGGTTGGAGCCATATACCATTTGTAAAGGAGTTTATAGGTTTTTTGTTTTATTTTGATGTGGATGGAACTAGAGGCAATGTTTTACACAATGACCACCCATTCCTCAGTGTTCTCAGCCAAGTCCCTTTCCCAAGATTGTTCATGGGGGTCCTTGTGAATAGGACTACTAGACTTAAGTTCAGTATACAATGTTGAAACAAGTCTCTTAGCAGAGAATTTTCAAAGGCAGAGTGATGGAGAGGTGTCTGCTTTGCAAGCAAAATCTGACAGAATTGTGAAAGTTTCATATATGCAGAGTTGTAATGAGCATTTATTAGTGGCATTAAATTTGTCCTTAATAATGGAGGAAAATTGGAGTGTCTGCTGATGTTGATAAGGTATTTTATTCATAGAGCAGACGAGTGAGTCTATTCATCTTAACTGCTGTGACCGGACGTAACCAAGAGCTAAACTAATGAACCAGTTTTCCAGATCTGAATATAACAGTAAAAAGGAAATGGGGACAATTAGCCTGGAACAATTGATATTGACAGATTATGTATACATTAAGGTATATCATTTTTATAAGATGCAAATGAAAGAGAAAAACTTGTGTAAAATCAAATTAAGCCACTACCTAGAGGTAAAAATAAAGAACCTCAGCTTTACCAGGTGCAAACTTACTTGCTTTATTTGTTTTACTCCCACCTCAGAATGAGGCATACAACGTCATCGTTATATATATATATATATACACATATATATATATATATATATACACACATACACAGTGCATCCAGAAAGTATTCACAATGCTTCACTTTTTCCACATTTTGTTATATTACATCCTTGATCCAAAATGGAATAAATTAATTTTTGTCCTCAAAATTCTACACACAATACCCCATAATGACAACGTGTAAAAAGTTTTTTGGCGATTTTGCAAAAATAATTAAAGAAACAAACTAAGAAATCACACATACATAAGTATTCACAACCTTTGCTGAATACTTTGTTGATGCACCTTTAGTAGCAATTACAGCCTCATGTCTTTTTGAATATGATGCCACACCAATCTTTGGGCAGTTTTGCCCTTTCCTCTTTGCAGTACCTCTCAAGCTCCATCAGGTTGGATGGGAAGCGTCGGTGCACAGCCATTTTCAGATCTCTCCAGAGATGTTCAGTTGGATTCAAGTCTGGGCTCTGGCTGGGCCACTCAAGGACATTCACAGAGTTGTCCTGAAGCAACTCCTTTGATATCTTGGCTGTGTGCTTAGGGTCATTGTCCTGCTGAAAGATGAACCTCCCCCCCCAGTCTGAGGTCAAGAGCACTCTGGAGCAGGTTTTCATCCAGGATGTCTCTGTACATTGCTGCATTCATCTTCACCTCTATCCTGACTAGTCTCCCAGTTCCTACCGCAGAAAAACATCCCACAGCATGATGCTGCCATCACCATGCTTCACTGTAGGGATGGTATTGGCCTGGTGATGAGTGGTGCCTGGTTTGCTCAAAACATAATGCCTGGCATTCATGCCATAGAGTTCAATCTTTGTCTCATCAGACCAGAGAGTCCTTCAGGTGCATTTTGGCAAACTCCAGGTGGGCTGCCATGTGCTTTTTACTAAGGAGTGGCTTCCGTCTGGCCACTCTAATATACAAGCCTGATTGGTGGATTGCTGCAGAGATGGTTGTCCTTCTGGAAGGTTCTCCTCTCTCCACAGAGGAATGCTGAGTGACCATCGGGTTCTTGGTCACCTCCCTAACTAGGGCCCTTCTCCCCCGATCGCTCAGTTTAGACAGCTAGCCAACTCTAGGAAGAGTCCTGGTGGATCCGAACTTCTTCCAATTATGGATGATGGAGGCCACTATGCTCATTGGGACCTTCAAAGCAGCAGATATTTTTCTGTACCCTTCCCCAGATTTGTGCCTCGAGACAATCCTGTCTCAGAGGTCTACAGACAATTCCTTGGACTTCATGCTTGGTTTGTGCTCTGACATGCACTGTCAAGTGTGGGACCTATAAATAGAGAGGTGTATGCCTTTCAAAATCATGTCCAGTCAACTGAATTTACCACAGGTGAAATCCAATTAAGATGTAGGAACATCTCAAGGATGATCAGTGGAAAGAAGATGCACCTGAGCTCAATTTTGAGCTTCATGGGAAAGGCGGTGAATACATATGTACATGTGAATTTTGGTGGTGTTTTTTTTTTTATAAAAATTGCAAAAATCTCTCAAAAAAACTTTTTACATGTTGTCATTATGGGGTATTGTATATGGAATTTTGAGGAAAAACTTAATTTATTCAATTTTGGAATAAGGCTGTAACATAACAAAATGTGGAAAAAGTGAAGCATTGTTAATACTTTCCGGATGCACTAAATATATATATATTGTGATAGGATCACTGGTAAAGTGGTCTGTGGTAGGTACATTTGTCCCAGATTCCTGTCTTTTGTGTTTTAAACCCCCCAGGAGAAAGTCTGCAGTGTAGCAGGCTTGAGTTTCGGCTTTTTGAAAAGCCGGTTTGGGACCTGGGGGTTGTGGGAGAGAGGAGAGGGAGGGCTCCACCCACGGCCACTCCAGGTTTTGGTTCTCGCAGCCTGGTAACAGGATTGTTAGTTTTCCACCTGAGAGTGGCCAATATAAGCCTAGTTTGTTTAGGGCTGATGGTCTCACCTGGGAGAGCAGGCAGGGAGTTTGCTCAGAGACACTTGGAAACCTAACCGTGAGTGTTGTGCTGTGCTTTTGTTGCTGGCGAGGGCATTAGGCCCTGCCAGGTTCTGGTAGTGAGGGAACTACCTGTGAAGTTAGTGTCCAGACAGGGCTAGGATTTATATTTATGTTTTCTTTATGTTTCTGACATTGTACAAGAAAGACTGGCGCCGACCAGCTTGTACTTGCATCCAGACTGGTGTGCTGCTTCCCTGCTGCTGTGTGTGTGTAAGGAAGGAGTCCTCTACCCAGGAGAGGGATCCCCTAACCTAACTGTGTCACAGTATGGTGGAGAATGCGGGCACCCACACACACTGAAGTTGCAGCAAGAGGAAAACTTTCCGTTTAAAAATTAAAGGGACAGACACCCAATTTGTGAGTGTGGAAATAACGCTGTGTACTTGGAGTCCCATAGAGGAGGCGTCAGCCAATGCTCAGAGAGGCAAGGTTCAGCTTCCAACCTACACCCCAGGACAAAATGGAGGACATTATTAAGGCCTTGCTCCAATCTAAAGCAGCTCAGCAGGAATCTACCAGGGCTCAGCAGGAAGCTACCAGGGCTCAGTAGGAATCTGCCAGGCAACAACAGGTCGCCATTGAGGAAACCCGCCAGGCCTTAGCGGAAAACAGCCAGGCCATAAGAGAAGTGGTACAGCACCTGGTCGCCCGGCCCAGAGATGTTAATACTGGTCCTCCCACCACCACTCACTCCGTACGAGCCAGTCACTTCCTCCAAAAGATGACTTCAGGCTATGATGTGGAGGCCTATCTCGCCACATTTGAAAGAACGGCCGAAAGGGAGAGTTGGCCAAGGAGCAGTGGGCAAGTCTGGTGGCACCTTTTTTGTCTGGGGAGCCACAAAAAGCATATTTCGACTTATGCCTGGCTGATGCCAAGGACTATAAAAAACTAAAACAGGAGATCCTAACTCGCTTGGGAGTCACCACCTTTGTTCGTGCCCAACGGGTCCACCGCTGGGAGTTCCATAAGGACAAGCCTCCACGTTCACAGATGCATGACCTCGTCCATCTGTCCTCAAAATGGCTACAGCCCGAGATGCTGATGGGACCACAGATCGTGGAAAGGGTCGTGATGGACCGGTACCTGTGATCATTACATGTGACTCTGCACAAGTGGGTGAGCCATGCAGACCCTAAGTCCGCGGACCAGTTGGTCGAGCTGGTGGAGAGGTACGTGGCGGCTGAGGAGCTGATGAGTATGCCCCACCGAGCCCCGATGGTGCACCGGCGAACTCCCAGAGACACTGGTAAGACTGTTCCAGGGAGAAGGGTGCTGGGCGGTGGAATGTACCTAAGACTGAGGGTGTAGTACCTGGAGACAGGCCTGCCAGGCTGGGAAGGTTCTTGCCCCGTAAACGACTAGACATTAATATGACTCAGTGTTTCCGATATGGTGACTTTGGCCATATTGCAGCTAATTGTGCACTTACAACTGAACCTATGCAATGTGATACTGCTCATGTCTACCGCAGGGGGTCTTTCTTTGCACAGATAGCCTGTACGGCTGACCGGCAGGCTGAGACTGATAAGCACATGTGTGTACTCACTGTAGATGGCAACCGAGTAGAGGCACTGTTAGACTCTGGTAGCTTGGTGACACTTATAAAAGCTGAGCTGGTGAACCCCTTGAGGCATACAGGGAAAACTGTTGGTGTGACCTGCATACATGGGGATACTCGATATTATGTTACGGCCGAGGTGAACATCGAGACACCATGTGGCTCTGCTATAGTTTCTGTGGGTTTGGTGCATGGTCTGGTGTACGATGCAATATTGGGGAGAGACTTTGCTCACTTCTGGAAGTTGTGGGAAAGCCGTTTTGTTCCAGAGGTGAACAACCCCGATCCATTTGAGAAGGTTGTCGATGTAGTGGAGGAGGGAGTTTCTTCTGAGTCAGAGTTATTCCCTTTTTCTACTATGGTTGGCGAACTAGAGAATGCGGAATGTGATGGTGGCCTGCCAACTGATGTGCCTCCCATTGAGGTGGGAAGTGTTGTTGGGCCAGGTGATCGTCTGCCTGATTTAGAGGTCAGAAGAGAGGTCTTTGCCATCGAGCAGTTGAATGACCCTACTTTGGTAAAAGCCAGAGAGAATGTAAAAGTAGTTGATGGGTAACCCGTAGACCCTGATAGTCCTTTGTCCTATCCCCACATGGCAATGTGTCAGGATTTGTTATATCAGGTGACTAAGAAGGGGGAAGATGTTGTGGAACAACTAATAGTTCCCAAAGCCTACAGAAGAACAGTGTTGGATCTGGCCCATGGTCATATAACGGCAGGCCATCTAGGGGTAGAGAAAACCACTGAGCGAATAATTCAGAGGTATTTCTGGCCCAGGATTCATAAAGAGGTATCTGACTTTTGCGCATCCTGCCCTGAGTGTCAGTATCATGCTCCCAGGCCACATTTTAAGGGTTCACTAGTTCCATTGCCTATCATAGAGGTGCTGTTTGAAAGAATAGTGGTGGATTTGGTTGGACCCTTAATGAATTCTGCCAGGGGACACCAGTATATTCTGGTCATAATGGATTACGCTACCAGGTCTTCGGAAGCGATCCCGTTGCGCAATATGTCAACCAAGACCATTGCCAGAGAGCTAGTTCATGTCTTTAGCAGGCTGGGTATACCTAAGGAGATACTAACTGACCAGGGTACACCATTTATGTCCAAAGTCATGAAAGAGTTATGCCGCCTGTTCAAAATCGAACAGTTAAGAACATCGGTTTATCACCCCCAAACCGATGGGCTGGTCGAGAGGTTTAACAAGACATTAAAACACATGCTTAGGAAAGTGGTCGACAAGGATGGTAGGGATTGGGACTACTTATTGCTGTATTTATTGTTGGCCATAAGAGAAGTTCCCCAGTCCTCCACCGGGTTTTCACCCTTCGACTTGTTGTATGGGAGACACCCAAGGGGGTTACTAGACATTGCCAAAGAGACATGGGAGGGGCAGTCTAGTCCTTACAAAATGGTGATTGAGTATGTTTCTCAAATGCAGGAGAGAATTGCTGTGGTAGTGCCGATAGTGAGAGAGCACCTGGAACAGGCTCAACAGGCACAGCAGAGGGTATACAACCGCAATGCTCGGTTACACAGCTTTGCTCCTGGGGACAGAGTGTTAGTATTGGTTCCCACTGTGGAAAATAAACTTTTGGCTAAATGGCAAGGGCCCTTTGAAATCTTAGAAAGAGTGGGGCAAGTCAATTACAAAGTTTACCAGCCGGGGAAAAGAAACCGGAACAGATATACCATATAAATCTGTTAAAGCCCTGGAAAGATAGAAAGGTACTGTCGGCCATCCAAGACCCTCCAGTAAGTCCAGGGCCCTTAGTTTCCGAAGTGACAGTGGCAAAAACCCTGTCGGCAATTCAATAACAAGAGATCAAGGAGTTTCTGATTAGAAATAGGGTGCTGTTCTCTGACGTACCTGGGAAAACCTCGGTCATTAAACATGACATCATCACTGACCCAGGGGTTAAAGTTAATCTAAAGCCCTATAGGTTACCAGAAGCACAAAGAGAATCGGTGTCGAAAGAAATTAAAAATATGCTAGAGTTAGGGGTTATTGAAGAATCACATAGTGAATGGTCAAGCCCCATTGTGTTGATTCCAAAGCCCGACGGGAGTGTGCGTTTCTGCAATGACTTCCGAAAGTTGAACAGTGTTTCAAAATTCGATGCCTACCCGATGCCAAGAGTGGATGAACTGATTGAGAGACTAGGGACGGCAAGGTATTTAACCACTCTTGACCTAACCAAAGGGTATTGGCAAGTACCGTTAACCGAGAGCGCCAAACAAAAGACAGCTTTTTCAACGCCAGAGGGCTTGTTTCAGTACAAGATGTTGCCCTTCGGGCTACATGGGGCACCTGCTACCTTCCAAAGAATGATGGACAGGATTCTAAGGCCCCATAGACGGTATGCGGCTGCTTATCTGGATGACGTGGTCATTCATAGTCCTGATTGGCAGTCTCACTTACCCAGGGTACAAGCAGTGTTGGACTCCATCTATAAGGCAGGTTTGACAGCCAACCCAAAAAAGTGTTGTCTAGGCATGGAGGAAGTAAAATATCTGGGATACACCATT
Source organism: Taudactylus pleione (assembly GCA_031769625.1). Classification (NCBI taxonomy): domain Eukaryota; kingdom Metazoa; phylum Chordata; class Amphibia; order Anura; family Myobatrachidae; genus Taudactylus; species Taudactylus pleione. Next base: position 187,186 of record JAUIMM010000329.1, on the reverse strand, counting down.
GGCAGAGGCCTGATAAAGCCTCAGCTCAATAAAGTTGATGCCATACAAAACTGGCCACGGCCTCTGAATAAGAAGCAGGTGAGAGCATTCTTGGGAATTACGGGGTACTACAGGAGGTTTATACCCAACTTTGCCACCATGGCAGTCCCACTGACTGACCTGACCAAAGGCAAACAAAAAGTCATGGTAGAATGGAGTCCTGAGGCAGAGAAAGCTTTTCAGGAGTTGAAAGTAGCATTGTGTTCCCAACCAGTCCTGATGACTCCTAATTTTGAAAGGGAATTCATAGTACAAACCGATGCATCAGAAGTAGGTATAGGAGCGGTCCTGTCCCAGAACAAGGAGGGTGAGGAACACCCTATTTTCTATCTTAGCAGAAAGTTGAATGTACATGAGAGAAACTATGCCACAGTGGAGAAGGAGGCGTTGGCCATAAAGTGGGCGTTAGAGGCTCACAGGTACTACTTGGTCGGAAGAAAGTTCAAATTGATCACTGACCATGCCCCTCTGAAGTGGATGTCTGAAAATAAGGACAGTAATGCGAGAATTACAAGATGGTTCTTGGCGTTACAAACTTTTAAATTTTCAGTGGAACACAGGCCAGGAAGCCAGCTGGCCAATGCTGACGCGTTGTCACGTGTTCACTGTTTGGGGGCTTCAGTTGTTCCGCCCCACAGGTCGAAACAAAGGGGGGGGATATGTGATAGGATCACTGGTAAAGTGGTTTGTGGCAGGTACATTTGTTCCAGATTCCTGTCTTTTGTGTTTTAAACCCCCTGGAGAAAGTCTGCAGTGTAGCAGGCTTGAGTTTCGGCTTTTTGAAAAGCCGGTTTGGGACCTGGGGATTGTGGGTGAGAGGAGAGGGAGGGTTCTCGCAGCCTGGTAACAGGATTGTTAGTTTTCCACCTGAGAGTGGCCAATATAAGCCTAGTTTGTTTAGGGCTGATGGTCTCACCTGGGAGAGCAGGCAGGGAGTTTGCTCAGAGACACTTGGAACCTAACCTTGAGTGTTGTGCTGTGCTTTTGTTGCTGGCGAGGGCATTAGGCCCTGCCAGGTTCTGGTAGTGAGGGAACTACCTGTGAAGTTAGTGCCCCGACAGGGCTAGGATTTATATTTATGTTTTCTTTATGTTTCTGACATTGTACAATAAAGACTGGCACCGACCAGCTTGTACTTACATCCAGACTGGTGTGCTGCTTCCCTGCTGCTGTGTGTGTGTGTAAGGAAGGAGTCCTCTACCCAGGAGAGGGATCCCCTAACCTAACTGTGTCACAATAGATATATATATATATATATATATACACATACATACATACACACACACACACACAGACTCTCACACACACACTCTCACACACACACACACACACACACACACTGGTAGAGGTCGGCATCACTCCAGGTCTTGTAAAGCAAGAAAATAATACTGCTGGCAAATAGCAGTTTTAGTCCAACGTTTCGGTTTTATTAATCTTTTTCAAGGACATATAAATCAAAATAAAAACCAGCTATTGTGATTTATATGACAAGATGAAAATATAGTCAAAACCTTAGCGTAAGAAAGAAGCAGCTGATATTCTAACCAGTGTTATCCAAAACTGGACTAAATAAAACAATATAACACAAAATGAAATCGTGCTCCACTGGAGGGATGTAAATAAAGGATATATATAGGTTACCCTCCTACTTCCAAATGGAAACCAAAATGTCCAAGTCTTTATAGATTCTCCGAGGTTGTACTCTCCACCATGCATGGTGATTTAATTTTATGTTATATTATTGTGATTTATATGTCCTTGAAAAAAGTTAATAAAACCAAAATGTTGGACTAACACTGCTATTTGCCAGCAGTATTATTTGCTTGCTTTACAAGACCTGGAGTTACGCTGATCTCTACCACCAGATACAACTCGTTACGGAAGGCACCCAGGCACTTCCACCATTTGCTATACTAGAGTGCCAGTTCATCTCTACTGTAATATATATATATGTATATATATATATATATATATATATATAATAAATTGTCACATGTGAAAGGGATGGGTATGATATATGATATCCTGGCTGTCGGGATGCCGACAGTGGCACCCCGACAGCCAGAATCCCGACACCCAATGTGAGTGCTTTTCTATTCCCTACACTAACCCATCCTCCCCGATGCCTAACCCTAACCGCCCCCCCCTAATGACTAAACCTAACCTCCCCCTCCACGGACCCTAAACCTAGCACCCCCTCCCCAGTGCCTAAACCTAACCTCCCCCACCCCACACCTTAATCCTAACCCTCTCTCTCGGTGACTATCCATAACCCTCCCCCTAGTTCCTAACCTCACTAGCTAACGCTGCCCTAAAACTAAAACCTTGATACTTACCTTCGGGATAACGACGGTCAGGATACTGGTGCCGGGATCCTGACCTGTCATGATTTTGGCTCCAGTATTAAGACCGCCGGCATCCCACAAGCTGGGATGCCGACTATATCCCATGTGAAATACCCCTAATAATAGGTGAGTAAATCAGGGCATGACACTTCAGGAATTAATTTTCAAAAGTTTCAGGGTGAAACATCCCCGTCCTCAAATTGCTGTTTTACTGAGGATGGGGGATGTTTCACCTCGAAACGTTGAAAATAAATCTTTCAATAATCTTCAAAATTCCTGAAGTGCAGTACCATGATTTCCTCCCTTAATATTAGGGGTATTTCACTGTACACTTTATGACAAAGGCACATAGGTAGATGAACTTGGATTAAAATGAATGCATTTGCTGTGTACAGTATATATATATATATATATATATACACATACACATAAATATATATACACTGTATACTCACACAACATATATATATATATATGTATATCTATATATATATATATATAGATATATACATATAATATATAGCAAGGCATGCTCTTGATGAAGGTGGTATACCACCGAAATGGCCGTCGGGCCAGGGGCCATCTTTAATGGTTGCATTGCTGCTACAAGGCGTTTTTGGAAAAGTATCATGCTGCTAAAAAATTTTCATGTGACCATTGTCATTGAATCTAAGAAGATCATGGCTCTGTATTCAATCATGTTTTTCTACTAAATACTTGCTTTTGTCATAAAAGGTGGTGTGCTGGTCTCTGTGCTTTTTTGAGCATAGTTTTGCAATATTACAGGATTATGTGATTGCAGCACCCGGTATTTATTCATTGGTAGTGTGTGCGATTTTCTCCATGTTCTATATATATATATATATATATATATATATATATATATATATATATTGTAACACAACCGGATTACGGGTCCCTCTCCTGGGGTAGATGGACTCCCGCTTCACACACACAGCAGCCGGGAAATTAGTACACTAGTCTGGGGTCTCGTACTAGCTGGTCAGTACCAGTCTTTATTGTGCAACATAAAAGGAAAACAAAACATAAAAGTAAACAGTAGCCCATCTGGGCGCTAACTAGATAAGAGGTTCCCTGTCTAAAGAAATAGTGGAGCCTACTGCCTCCACCATAAACACAAGCGTATGCACAAGACTTACAGGTAGTTTCACCAAGTGTCTCTGAGCCAGCCAGTATGCTTGCTCTCCCAGGTATGAGACACTAGCTTACAATCACACACAGCCTATATCAGCCAGTTCCAGGTGCAGACCCTACTAACAGGCCAAAAAGGCCAAAACCTGGAGTGGCCTGTGGATGGAGTCCTCCCTCTCCTCACATCCACACCCCCAGGTCCCAAACCGGTTTCAAAAAGCCAACACTCAAATCTGCTTCACTGCAGACTTTTCTCCTAGGGGTTTTTAGAACACATAGGTCAAAAACCTAGGACAAATGTATCTATCACGGACCACTTTATCAGTGTTCCTATCACATATCCCCCCTTTGTTTCGACCTGTGGGGCGGAATAACTGGAGCCCCCAAGCAATGAACGCATAACAATGTGTCTGCATTAGCCAGCTGGCTTCCTGGCCTGTGTTCTACCAAAAATGTAAAGGTTTGTAGAGCCAAGAACCATCTCGTTATTCTTGCGTTACTGTCCTTGTTTTCTGACATCCATTTCAGAGGGGCATGGTCAGTAATCAGTTTGAACTTTCTTCCCACCAAATAGTACCTGAGAGTCTCTAATGCCCATTTTATGGCCAAAGCTTTCTTCTCCACTGTGGCATAGTTTCTCTCATGTATATTCAATTTCCTGCTTAGGTAAAAAATAGGGTGTTCCTCACCCTCTTTGCTTTGGGACAGGACCTCTCCGATGCCTACACTGGACGCATCGGTTTGTACCACAAACTCTTTGTCAAAATCAGGGGTCACCAGAACAGGTTGGGTACATAAGGCCATTTTTAATTCTTGGAAAGCTTTCTCCACTTCCAGACCTTATTCCACCATGATTTTTTGTTTGCCCTTGGTAAGGTCAGTAAGTGGGACTGCAATGGTGGCAAAACTGGGTATGAACCTCCTATAGTATCCAGTGATCTCTAAGAAGGCTCTCACCTGCTTCTTATTGTGGGGTCATGGCCAGTTCTGTATTTCCTCAATCTTATTGAGCTGTGGTTTTATCAAACCTCTGCCAATGGTGTATCCCAGATATTTTACTTCCTCCATCCCTAGACAACACTTTTTCGGGTTGGCTGTCAAACCTGCCTTAAAGATGGAGTCTAACACTGCTTGTACTCTTGGTAAGTCAGACTGCCAATCAGGACTATGTATGACCACACCATCCAGACAAGCCACAGCATATCGTCTTTAGGGTCTTAGAATCCTATCCATCATTCTTTGAAAGGTAGCAGGCGCCCCATGTAGCCCAAAAGGTAACATCTTGTAATGAAACAACCCTTCTGGTGCAGAAAAAGCTGGGGTTTTTTTGGCATTTTCGGTTAATGGCACTTGCCAATACCCTTTGGTTAGGTCCAGAGTGGTTAAATGTCTTGCTGTCCCCAGCCTTTCAATTAGTTCATCCACCCTTGGCATCAGGTAGGCATTGAATTTTGAAACACTGTTCAGCTTTCGGAAGTCATTACAAAAACGCACACTCCCATCGGGCTTTGGAATCAGCACAATGGGACTTGAACACTCACTATGTGATTCTTCGATTACCCACAATTCTAACAATTTTTTAATTTCCTTTGACACAGACTCTCTTTGGGCTTCGGGCAACCTATAGGGCTTTAGGTTAACTTTAACCCCCAGGTCAGTGACTATGTCATGTTTGATGACCATGGTTTTTCCTGGTAAGTCAGAAAACAGTACACTATTTCTGATCAAAAATTCCTTGACCTCCTGCTGTTGACTGGTTGACAGGGTTTTTGCCACTGTCACTTCGGGTACCATGGGTCCTGGGTTTACTGGAGGGGCTTGGACGGCTGACAGTGCTGCTCTATCCTTCCAGGGTTTTATTAGGTTCACATGATATATCTGTTCTGGTTTTCTTTTCCCCGGCTGGTAAACTTTATAGCTGACCTATCCCACTTTTTCTAAGATCTCAAAGGGCCCTTGCCACCTAACCTACAGTTTACTTTCTACTGTGGGAACCAACACCAACACTCTGTCCCCAGGAGCATAGTTTCTTAACTGTGCATTGCAGTTATATACCCTCTGCTGTGCTAGTTGGGCCTGTTCCAAGTGCTCCTTAACTTTCGGCACTACAGCCGCAATTCTCTCTTGCATCTGGGAAACATGTTCAATCACTGTTTTATAAAGGACTGGACTGCTGTTCCCACATCTCCTGGGCAACATCTAGTAACCCACTTGGATGCCTCCCATATAACAAGTCGAAAGGTGAATACCCGGTAGAGGATTGGGGAACCTTTCTTATGGCCAACAGCAGATAAGGCAACAAATAAGCCCAATCTTTACCATCTTTGTCGACTATTTTCCTTAACATATGTTTTAAGGTTTTGTTAAACTTCTTGATCAAACCATTGGTTTGGGGGTGATAAACCGAGGTCCTTTACTGGTTAATCTTAAACAGGCGGCAACACTCCTTCATAACTTTTGACATGAACAGGGTACCCTGGTCAGTTAGTATCTCTTTAGGTATTCCCAACCTGCTAAAAACATGAACCAGCTCTCTAGCAATGGACTTGGTTTATGTATTGTGTAGTGGTATCGCTTCTGGGTATCTGGTAGCGTAGTCCAGAATTACCAGAATATATTGATGTCCCTGGGCAGACTTCAACAAGGGTCCAACCAAGTCCATAGCTATTCTTTCAAATGGTACCTCTATAACTGGTAGTGGGGCTAGAGGACTTTTGAAATGTGGTCTAGGAGCATGATACTGGCATTCAGGGCAGGAGACGCAAAAGTCAGATACCTCTTTATGGATACCAGGCCAAGAAAACCTCTGCACGATTCAGTGGTTTTCTCTACCCCTAGGTGGCCTGCCATTATATGACCATGGGCCAGATCTAACACCATTCTCTTGTAAGCTTTGGGGACTATTAATTTTTCCACAATCATCTCCCCTTTCTTAGTCATCTGATACAACAGATCCTGACATATTACCATGTGAGGATATGTCAAGGGACTATCGGGATCTACGGGTTTACCATTGACCACCTTGACATTCTCCCTGGCTTTCACCAGAGTAGGGTCATTTAACTGTTCTACGGCAAAGACCTCTCTTCTGACCTCTAAATCAGACAGATTATCAACGGGCTCTACAACACTTGGCGAGCCACCATCACGCTCCACATTCTCTAGTTCGCCAATCATACTAGAAAATGGGAACATCTCTGACTGTCACTACATCAGTCACCCTTTCAGACGAAGCATGGTGATTTACTACTGTGCAAAACCGGCTTTCCCATAACTTCCAGAAGTGAGCAAAGTCTCTTCCCAATATCACATCATACATTAAGCCCGGTACCAAACCCACAGAGACTACCGCGGAACCACATGGCGTCTCGATGTTCACTTTGGCAGTAATATAATACAGAGTATCCCCATGTATGCATGTCACACCAACAGTTTATACCTTATGCTTCAAAGGGTTCACCAGCTCAGTTCTCAAAAGTGTAACCAGGCTACCAGAGTCTAACAGAGCCTCTATTCGGTTGCCCTCCACAGAGAGTACACACGTGGGCTAACTCTCCCTTTCGACTGTTCTCTCAAATGTGGTGAGATATGCCTCCACATCATCGCCCGAAGTCATCTTTTGTAGGAAGTGACTGGCTCGTAAGGAATGAATGGTGGTGGGAGGACCAGTAGTAGCATCTCCAGGCTGGGCAAACAGGTGCTGTACCACCTCCTTAATAGCCTGGTGGGTTTCCTCGAGGGTGACTTGTTGCTGCCTCTGGGCTGCCTCCAAGGCCATCAGTTGTACCTTGATAGCTTCCTGCTGAGCCCAGATAGCTTCCTGCTGTACATTATTAGTCTCCTGCTGAGCTGCCGTAGCCTGAAGCAGGGTTTTTACAACGTCCTCCATTTTACCTCCAGGTGCCGGTGAAGCTGAACCTTGCCTCTCTGAGCATTGGCATGCGCCACCTTCAGGGATTCAATAATCATGTGTCTGCCCCTTTAAATTTTAAAGAACAAATTTTCCTTGCTGCACTTTTCAGTGTCTGCATGCCCACATTCTCCACCAATTGTAACACAACTGGATTAGGGGTCCCTCTCCTGGGGTAGATGGACTCCCTCTTCACACACACAGCAGCCGGAAAATTAGTACACCAGTCTGGGGTCTCATACTAGCTGGTCAGTACCAGTCTTTATTGTGCAACATAAAAGGAAAACAAAACATAAAAGTAAACACTAGCCCGTCTGGGCGCTAACTAGAAAAGAGGTTCCCTCTCTAAAGAAATAGTGGGGCCTACTGCCTCCACCATCAACACAAGCGTATGCATAAGACTTACAGGTAGTTTCACCATGTGTCTCTGAGCTAGCCAGTCTGCTTGCTCTCCCAGGTATGAGATACTAGCTTACAATTACACACAGCCTATATCAGCCAGTTCCAGGTGCAGACCCTAATGAGCCTGCTAACATGCCAAAAATGCCAAAACCTGGAGTGGCCTGTGGATGGAGCCCTCCCTCTCCTCACATTCACACCCCCAGGTCCCAAACCAGCTTTTCAAAAAGCTGACACTTAAATCTGCTTCACTGCAGACTTTTCTCTGGAGGTTTTTTAGAACACATAGGTCAAAAACCTAGGACAAATGTATCTACCACTGACCACTTTACCAGTGTTCCTATCACAATATATATATATGTGGAAATAATGAATGATACAGCGACAGGTGTCACTCAGAAAGTGCACAGTGCAATAAACATATAAAAAATGTAATAAAAAATTCATAAGGACATGCTAACATGAAAACATATAATAAAAATGCACAAAATTATAAGATAAATGGGCAAGGATTACATAATGGCTTGAAAAAGCATATTGACAAATCTCAGCACCACAGTGCTGGAATAAAGTGCAAATGCATTATGGTATATATTGCACAAGCCCAATAATATATGCTAAAAAACAGATGAACTGAGAATATGGTTTTAAAAACAGCAATGAGTTCAAAGATGCTTATCTTAATGGATTAAAGGCAAGAGTGCAGCTTCACCAATGCGTTTCATCCAATGGGACTTTTTCAAGGGATATTAGCTAGCAGGCATGAGTCCATACTTATACCAAGCTTAAACAGAACCAATTAGTCATCCTCATTACAATTCGTGACCTCATATCCGGTCTATCGGAGTGATTTAACAAAGGAGACTTTCAAAACGCTCCTCTAAATAAAATTATTTATAACGTGAATGGAATTCCAGTAATGTCCATATCTTTTTAATATAATGTAAAACTTAGCGTAATACTAAGCGGTACTTCCACCCAAAGATTCCAAATCTCCACCCTCAATGGCAACATCCGCCCTCTTCTGGGTCTGGATGGAGGCAGATGGTTATAGGATCGGCGTCTACATAACTTCCACCCTCACTTCTGGCTCCACGTGGCATCCGTCCTTCAGTATCCAGTGATGGTATCGCGGGTGTCCATGTGACTTCTGCCCTGATTCCAACGTTCATCATCTCGCGAGCATCCGCCCATAGACGACATCATCGACATCCCACTCAGGTTTAGCGCTTCTTGCTCCTATCATATTCCGGGAATAGGCACTGCCATTAGTCTGCGGAAGCAGAAAAACTCAGTAATATTTGGAAACTTAAGAGCGCCATTTTGAGACAGGGTAATTCTGCCCAAAGTTTTAACATTAATAGACACACCACTTGAATAGGCATAAAATAACAAGATTGTGAGGAACAGATTCAAGTTTATACTGAGAGATTTTTAAGCAAAGGTTATCCTAACAAACTATTATCACAGGCAGCAGAGAAAATTAAAGACTTGCCAAGGGATGACTTGTTAGAATACAATAATAAAGACCGGGGAAAGAAAAACTGTGTGCCTTTTGTAACCACCTATAATGGACACGAGATTAAAATCAGGAGTTCTTTACAGAAACACTGGCATATTTTGCTTATGGACCCAGTCCTAAAAGAGATCCTCCCCTCTAGGCCTGAGATATTTTATAAGAAAAATAAAAACCTAAAAGACATTTTAGCACCAAGTATGATTAAGAGTGGGACATCCAACATCAACGAAATCCTCCCCAAGTATTTAGGTTGCTATAAGTGTGGACATTGCAATGTCTGTAAATATATCCATCCACGAAGGAAAATATTTCACAACTTTGATGGTTCAAAGGAATTCAAAATTAAGAACTATATGAACTGCAATACCACTTCGACCATTTACCTTTTGGAGTGTAAATGTGGTTTAAAATACGTGGGGAAAACTAAGAGACCGTTAAAGTTGAGAATTCAAGAACGTGTCCGCAATATCAAAAATAAGGTCGAGGGACATGCGGTGTCTAAACATATTTCTGTCTACCATGATTCCAACCCAGAGGACCTAACCTTTAAAGCAATAGAGCATGTTAAATTAGGAGAGAGAGGGCGGTGATCTAGGGAACAAATTATCAAGAAGAGAAATGTTCTGGATTTTCGAGCTAAATACCATGGCTCCACAAAGATTTAATGAGAGTTACGAGATCGCCCCATTCTTGTAAGAGACAAGGCGGTAGTTGTGTATGTCAAAAGGAACCTACAACCAGACCATTGTGTATATGCCCAATCTTGTCTGATCTTGGAAGCTAAGCATGTATGGGCCTGGCCAGTACTGGGATGGGAGACCTCCTGGGAATACCAGGTGTTGTAGTGTTCATACATACTTACAACAGGGTGCGAGATAGCCACTGGGTCTCTGAATGGCTTTAACTCTCTACCCTTGTTCCATGGCTACTCATGAACTTTATCAACCAACCCCCTCCTCTGCTTCTAAATAATTAATCAACTCATTTATTTATTCAGAAATAATTCATCCTTTAAGATGATTTTTATGAAGACTCTTGCTTGCCTACTACTATATATATTAGCCAGTGCTTTCTTATGTTTTTATATATTTTTACCTATTTATTAATTTATTACTATATATTTTTCTTAACCAGTTGTGCCTCGTCGATATTTTCATCATATTTTATATCATATCTTTTATTAATACTTCACCTTTTCACTTGCCATTTGGAACTCGAAGTTGTGTTTTTAAAAACTATGCTGCTATATCTCGGCTCATTGTCATATACCATTACCATTATTTTATGCCTATTCAAGTGATGTGTCTATTAATGTTAACACTTTGGGCAGAATTACCCTGTCTCAAAATGGCGCTCTTAAGTTTCCAAATATTACTGAGTTTTTCTGCTTCCGCAGACTAATGGCAGTGCCTATTCCCGGAATATGATAGGAGCAAGAAGCGCTAAATATGAGTAGGATGTCGATGACGTCATCTATGGGCGGATGCTCGCGAGATGATGAATGTTGGAATCAGGGCGGAAGACACGTGGACACCTGTGATGCCATCACCGGATACTGAAGGACGGATGCCACGTGGAGCCTGAAGTGAGGGCGGAAGTTATGTAGACGCCGATCCTATAACCATCTGCCTCCGTCCAGACCCAGAAGAGGGCGGATGTTGCCATTGAGGGTGGAGATTTGGAATCTTTGGGCGGAAGTACCGCTTAGTATTACGCTAAGTTTTACATTATATTAAAAAGATATGGACATTACTGGAATTCCATTCACGTTATAAATAATTAATTTTATTTATAGGAGCGTTTTGAAAGTCTCCTTTGTTAAATCACTCCGATAGACCGGATATGAGGTCACGAATTGTAATGAGGATGACTAATTGGTTCTGTTTAAGCTTGGTATAAGTATGGACTCATGCCTGCTAGCTAATATCCCTTGAAAAAGTCCCATTGGATGAAACACGTTGGGGAAGCTGCACTCTTGCCTTTAATCCATTAAGATAAGCATCTTTGAACTCATTGCTGTTTTTAAAACCATATTCTCAGTTCATCTGTTTTTTAGTATATATTATTGGGCTTGTGCAATATATACCATTATGCATTTGCACTTTATTCCAACACTGTGGTGTTGAGATTTGTCGATATGCTTTTTCAAGCCATTATGTAATCCTTGCCCATTTATCTTGTAATTTTGTGTTATTATATGTATTCATGTTAGTATGTCCTTATGAATTTTTTATTACATTTTTTATATGTTTATTGCACTGTGCACTTTCTGAGTGACGCCTGTCGCTGTATCATTCGTTATTTCCACATTTATTGTTTGGGATTTGCCCCAATCCTCCCCACTCGTATTCAGCTGACACCTTTAGGTAGTGCGTCCTTTTATATATATATATATATATATATATATATATTCGTTTCACCATATTTGTTCACTACAGTCTGAATTATTCAGTTTTATATTTATTTACTGTTGTTGGTTGGCGCCATAGTCATCACATATATATATATATATATATATATATATGTATACACTGTATGTAACACACCCTAGGGAATGATATTTGTAAATACACCCCTCTCAGTGTTAAAGCTTGCTTCCAGTTGTAGATATTGCATTCCTGAGGAGGGGCTGGAGAGATAGATACGCAGGGGTGGGAAGACTGGGTGTGTAGCTAGCAGATAAGAGAAAGGAGGGGGGAGGAAGAACAAAGGAATTGAGAAGAAGAATTTGGGAGAGAGCAGACATCTTTGGGAAGAGTCAGAGCTGGAAGCAGAAATGCAGCCCTCGTGCCCCCCTGGCAGGGGGACATTGGCGGGGCCTTAGTGGCTGCCACGATGCTCATCTAACGCCAAAGGAGAGGTCTGGAGTGAGACCACTGAGATAGTCTGTGAGAGACCACAGAGAAAGAGCTGGAAGCCTGCAGCGTGAGCAGCCCAGTGAAGTATTCAGCACCCATGAGAGGGGTAAGATATGTCAGTATATGTGATTGAGAGATGGGGAAGATGAATTTCCCGGATGCTTTATTGTTAAGGGACAAGAAGAGTACCTTATGCATAAAAGCCCCCCAGCAGCCATTAAAGGGGGGTCACTGTGGTAGCAGTGTGGCTATAGGAGCCATTCCTGTAGGATAGGGATGGGCAGCAACTGAGAGTGTGATAGCTGAAATAGAAAAGTCTGTATATTGCTGTCCCATGTGAAAGAGAAGGGGAGCAGAGAGAGGCAGACTGGGTATGAGACACTCTGTATATTGTCTAAGAAGAGACAAAGAAGAAGCAGAGTGCAAAAGAAGTTAGGTGAGAGGATTACAGGCACCAGCCAGTATAGGGCCAGGTGTACTTGCATGTATGAAGTGGAGAACTACAGGCACCAGCCAGCAAAGGGCCAGGTGGACCTGCACGAATGAAGTGGAGAACTACAGGCACTGGCCAGCATAGGGCTAGGTGGACCTGAACGTATGAGCTGGAGAACTACAGGCAGCAGCCAGCAAAGGGCCAGGTGGACCTGTGTGTGCAAAATGCAAAGCATTCACTGTGACTGTGCTTTAAGACTGTGCTGGTGAAGAAGAGTGTGATGTAATGTAACCAAATCCATAAGATTGTCACATACCATCTGACATGGCAAGTCATGTGCAGGAGGAGAGAAAAAAGTGGTATATTTTTATAAGAGAAGGTCTGGCACTCAAGTTATTCAAAAGAACTTTTGTTGCATGTGTATATCTATACATGTATCTATATGTGTGACTGCATGGGCAGGGACCCCCTTCTCAGGTATTGCCCACACCCTGGAGATCTAGCCTGAGGCAATAGGAGGTGTATCAATCCAAATGCATCTATGTACCACACCGCACACTGAAGGGGGGTTATGTATATATGTGTATATATATAATATATATATATATATATATATTTATAATATATATATATATATATATATATATATATAATGTGACACAGTTAGGTTAGGGGGTCCCTCTCCTGGGTAGAGGACTCCTTCCTTACACACACACACAGCAGCAGGGAAGCAGCACACCAGTCTGGATGCAAGTACAAGCTGGTCGGCACCAGTCTTTATTGTACAAAGTCAGAAACATAAAGAAAGCATAAATATAAATCCTAGCCCTGTCGGGGCACTAACTTCACAGTAAGTTCCCTCACTACCAGAACCTGGCAGGGCCTAATGCCCTTGCCAGCAACAAAAGCACAGCACAACACTCACAGTTAGGTATCCAAGTGTCTCTGAGCAAACTCCCTATCTGCTCTCCCAGGTGAGACAATCAGCCCTAAACACACTAGGCCTATATTGGCCACTCTCAGGTGAAAAACTAACAAGCCTGTTACCAGGCTGCGAGAATCAAAACCTGGAGTGGCCGTGGGTGGTGCCCTCCCTCTCCTCTCACCCACAACCCCCAGGTCCCAAACCAGCTTTTCAAAAAGCCGAAACTCAAGCCTGCTATAGACTTTCTCCAGGGGGTTTAAAACACAAAAGACAGGAATCTGGGACAAATGTACCTGCCACAAACCACTTTACCAGTGATCTTATCACATATCCCCCCCCCTTTGTTTCGACCTGTGGGGCGGAACAACTGAAGCCCCCAAACAATGAACACGTGACAACGCGTCAGCATTGGCCAGCTGGCTTCCTGGCCTGTGTTCCACTGAAAATTTAAAAGTTTGTAACGCCAAGAACCATCTTGTAATTCTCGCATTACTGTCCTTATTTTCAGACATCCACTTCAGAGGGGCATGGTCAGTGATCAATTTGAACTTTCTTCCGACCAAGTAGTACCTGAGAGCCTCTAACGCCCACTTTATGGCCAACGCCTCCTTCTCCACTGTGGCATAGTTTCTCTCATGTACATTCAACTTTCTGCTAAGATAGAAAATAGGGTGTTCCTCACCCTCCTTGTTCTGGGACAGGACCACACCTATACCTACTTCTGATGCATCGGTTTGTACTATGAATTCCTTTTCAAAATTAGGAGTCATCAGGACTGGTTGGGAACACAATGCTACTTTCAACTCCTGAAAAGCTTTCTCTGCCTCCGGACTCCATTCTACCATGACTTTTTGTTTGCCTTTGGTCAGGTCAGTCAGTGGGACTGCCATGGTGGAAAAGTTGGGTATAAACCTCCTGTAGTACCCCATAATTCCCAAGAAGGCTCTCACCTGCTTCTTATTCAGAGGCCGTGGCCAGTTTTGTATGTCATCAACTTTTTTGAGCTGAGGCTTTATCAGGCCTCTGCCAATGGTGTATCCCAGATATTTTACTTCCTCCATGACTAGAGAACACTTTTTTGGGTTGGCTGTCAAACCTGCCTTATAGATGGAGTCCAACACTGCTTGTACCCTGGGTAAGTGAGACTGCCAATCAGGACTATGAACGACCACGTCATCCAGATAAGCAGCCGCATACCGTCTATGGGGCCTTAGAATCCTGTCCATCATTCTTTGGAAGGTAGCAGGTGCCCCATTTAGCCCGAAGGGCAACATCTTCTACTGAAACAAGCCCTCTGGTGCTGAAAAAGCTGTCTTTTGTTTGGCGCTCTCGGTTAACGGTACTTGCCAATACCCTTTGGTTAGGTCAAGAGTGGTTAAATACCTTGCCGTCCCTAGTCTCTTAATCAGTTCATCCACTCTTGGCATTGGGTAGGCATCGAATTTTGAAACACTGTTCAACTTTCGGAAGTCATTGCAGAAACGCACACTCCCATCGGGCTTTGGAATCAACACAATGGGACTTGACCATTCACTATGTGATTCTCCAATAACTCCTAACTCTAGCATATTTTTAATTTCTTTCGACACCGATTCTCTTTGTGCTTCTGGTAACCTATAGGGCTTTAGATTAACTTTAACCCCTGGGTCAGTGATGATGTCATGTTTAATGACTGAGGTTTTCCCAGGTACGTCAGAGAACAGCACCCTATTTCTAATCAGAAACTCCTTGACCTCTTGTTGTTGAATTGCCGACAGGGTTTTTGCCACTGTCACTTCGGAAACTAAGGGCCCTGGACTTACTGGAGGGTCTCGGACGGCCGACAGTACCGTTCTATCTTTCCAGGGCTTTAACAGATTTATATGGTATATCTGTTCTGGCTTTCTTTTCCCCGGCTGGCAAACTTTGTAATTGACCTGCCCCACTCTTTCTAAGATTTCAAAGGGCCCTTGCCATTTAGCCAAAAGTTTATTTTCCACAGTGGGAACCAATACTAACACTCTGTCCCCAGGAGCAAAGCTGCGTAACCGAGCATTGCGGTTGTATACCCTCTGCTGTGCCTGTTGAGCCTGTTCCAGGTGCTCTCTCACTATCGGCACTACCACAGCAATTCTCTCCTGCATTTGAGAAACATACTCAATCACCGTTTTGTAAGGACTAGACTGCCCCTCCCATGTCTCTTTGGCAATGTCTAGTAATCCCCTTGGGTGTCTCCCATACAACAAGTCGAAGGGTGAAAACCCAGTGGAGGACTGGGGAACTTCTCTTATGGCCAACAATAAATACGGCAATAAGTAGTCCCAATCCCTACCATCCTTGTCGACCACTTTCCTAAGCATGTGTTTTAACGTCTTGTTAAACCTCTCGACCAGCCCTTCGGTTTGGGGGTGATAAACCGTAGTTCTTAACTGTTCGATTTTGAACAGGCGGCATAACTCTTTCATGACTTTGGACATAAACGGTATAACCTGGTCAGTTAGTATCTCCTTAGGTATACCCAGCCTGCTAAAGACATGAACTAGCTCTCTGGCAATGGTCTTGGTTGACATATTGCGCAACGGGATCGCTTCCGGGTACCTGGTAGCGTAATCCATTATGACCAGAATATACTGGTGTCCCCTGGCAGACTTCATTAAGGGTCCAACCAAATCCATCGCTATTCTTTCAAACAGCACCTCTATGATAGGCAATGGAACTAGTGGACCCTTAAAATGTGACCTGGGAGCATGATACTGACACTCAGGGCAGGATGCGCAAAACTCAGATACCTCTTTATGAAGCCCGGGCCAGAAAAACCTCTGAATTATTCGCTCAGTGGTTTTCTCTACCCCTAGATGGCCTGCCGTTATATGACCATGGGCCAGATCCAACACTGTTCTTCGGTAGGCTTTGGGAACTATTAGTTGTTCCACAACATCTTCCCCCTTCTTAGTCACCTGATATAACAAATCCTGCCACATTGCCATGTGGGGATAGGACAAACAACTTTCAGGGTCTACGGCTTTACCATCAACTACTTTTACATTCTCCCTGGCTTTTACCAAAGTAGGGTCATTCAACTGCTCGATGGCAAAGACCTCTCTTCTGACCTCTAAATCAGGCAGATGATCACCTGGCCCAACAACACTTCCCACCTCAATGGGAGGCACATCAGTTGGCGGGCCACCGTCACGCTCCGCATTCTCTAGTTCGCCAATCATAGTAGAAAAAGGGAATAACTCTGACTCAGAAGAAACTCCCTCCTCCACTACATCGACAACCTTCTCAAATGGATCGGGGTTGTTCACCTCTGGAACAAAACAGCTTTCCCACAACTTCCAGAAGTGAGCAAAGTCTCTCCCCAATATTGCATCATACATCAAACCATGTACCAAACCTACAGAAACTATAGCAGAACCACATGGTGTCTTGATGTTCACCTCGGCAGTAACATATTATCGAGTATCCCCATGTATGCAGGTCACACCAACAGTTTTCCCCTCACGCCGCAAGGGGTTCACCAGCTCAGCTTTTATAAGTGTCACCAAGCTACCAGAGTCTAACAGTGCCTCCACTCGGTTGCCATCTACAGTGAGTACACACATGTGCTTATCAGTCACAGCCTGCCGGTCAGCCGTATAGGCTATCTGTGCAAAGAAAGACCCCCTGCGGTAGATATGAGCAGTATCACATTGCATAGGTTCAGTTGTAAGTGCACAATTAGCGGCAATATAGCCGAAGCCACCACATCGGAAACACTGAGTCATATTAATGTCTAGTTATTTACGGGGCAAGAACCTTCCTGGCCTGGCAGGCCTGTCTCCAGGTTCTACACCCTCAGTCTTAGGTACATTCCACCTCCCAGCACCCTTCTCCCCTTGAACAGTCTTACCAGTGTCTGTGGGAGTTCGCCGGTGCGCTATCGGGGCTCGGTGGGGCATACTCATCAGCTCCTCAGCCGCCACATACCTCTCCACCAGCTTGACAAACTGGTCCGCGGACTTAGGGTCTGCATGGCTCACCCACTTGCGCAGAGTCGCAAGTAATGATCGCAGGTACCGGTCCATCACGACCCTCTCCACGATCTGTGGTCCCATCAGCATCTCGGGCTGCAGCCATTTTGAGGACAGATGGAGGAGGTCATGCATCTGTGAATGTGGAGGCTTGTCCATATGGAACTCCCAGCGGTGGACCCGTTGGGCACGAACAAAGGTGGTGACTCCCAAGCGAGTTAGGATCTCCTGTTTTAGTTTTTTATAGTCCTTGGCATCAGCCAGGCATAAGTCAAAATAAACCTTTTGTGGCTCCCCAGACAAAAAAGGTGCCACCAGACTGGCCCACTGCTCCTTGGGCCAACTCTCCCTTTCGGACGTTCTTTCAAATGCGGTGAGATAGGCCTCCACATCATCGCCCGAAGTCATCTTCTGGAGGAAGTGACTGGCTCGTACGGAGTGAGTGGTGGGTGGGAGGACCAGTACCAACATCTCTTGACTGGGCGATCAGGTGCTGTACCATTTTTATGGCCTGGCTGTTTTCCGCTAAGGCCCGGCGGGTTTCCTCGATGGCAACCTGTTGTTGCCCATGGGCTGTCTCCAAGGCCGACATTTGCACCCTGGTGGATTCCTGCAGAGCCTTGGTAGATTCCTGCTGAGCTGCTGTAGCTTGGAGCAGGGCTTTAATAATGTCCTCCATTTTGTCCTGGGGTGTAGGTTGGAAGCTGAACCTTGCCTCTCTGAGCATGGGCTGACGCCTCCTCTATGGGACTCCAAGGACACAGCGTTATTTCCACACTCACAAATAGGGTGTCTGTCCCTTTAATTTTTAAACGGAAAGTTTTCCTCTTGCTGCAACTTCAGTGTGTGTGGGTGCCTGCATTCTCCACCATACTGTGATACAGTTAGGTTAGGGGGTCCCTCTCCTGGGTAGAGGACTCCTTCCTTACACACACACACAGCAGCAGGGAAGCAGCACACCAGTCTGGATGCAAGTACAAGCTGGTCGGCGCCAGTCTTTATTGTACAATGTCAGAAACATAAAGAAAGCATAAATATAAATCCTAGCCCTGTCGGGGCACTAACTTCACAGGTAGTTCCCTCACTTCCAGAACCTGGCAGGGCCTAATGCCCTCGCCAGCAACAAAAGCACAGCACAACACTCACAGTTAGGTATCCAAGTGTCTCTGAGCAAACTCCCTATCTGCTCTCCCAGGTGAGACAATCAGCTCTAAACACACTAGGCTTATATTGGCCACTCTCAGGTGAAAAACTAACAAGCCTGTTACCAGGCTGCGAGAACCAAAACCTGGAGAGGCCGTGGGTGGAGCCCTCCCTCTCCTCTCACCCACAACCCCCAGGTCCCAAACCGGCTTTTCAAAAAGCCGAAACTCAAGCCTGCTACACTGCAGACTTTCTCCTGGGGGTTCAAAACACAAAAGACAGGAATCTGGGACAAATGTACCTGCCACAAACCACTTTACCAGCAATCCTATCACAATATATATATATATATAGGCAGTGACGCTGCTAGTCCCGTCACTGCCTTGAGCTCCACTGGAACTGCCCTCCCTACACCCCTGTAAGCACACAGAATCTTCCAAACAGCAACACAGTTCTTTTAGTGGACCCTCAGGTCCAGGATCCCTAACACTAGTCTCCCCCCCGGGCCTATAACCTGGGCGACTAAATCACCATCAAGATCATTTTGAACTTGCACTGACACAACTTTAAAGACAGATACCAGGTTCTGCAAATTAGCCTAGCTTAGGGCTTACAAGTGATCCCAGGAAAACCTGGACTGCATCTCATTATAATGCTGTTTATTGCTCCATCTCTACACAAATCTGCTGCTCCACATTAACTTCATGTGAAAGCATGCTGTCCTTGTCACAATATATATATATATATATATATATATATATGGCACCATCCTTCGCCAATGCTTTTATGTAGGAGGTAGAAAGGTGCCTATTCTACAAACATGCAAACATTACTAAATCTATCTCTCTTTATTTCCACTATATCGATGATCTGTTGGTATTCTGGCAGGGAGATATACAGGAGTTGATTAAATTAGTCGATGATCAAAATGCATCAGAAAGTCCAGTTAAATTTACCTTAACATACGACCCAAGACGAGTTTGTTTTCTTGATATTTCCATTAGTGTTGTGGACAATGAAGTAGTGACTTCACTGTATTCAAAACCTACAGACCGCATCACTTTACTACACTTTTCCAGCTTTCATCCAGCACCAACCATTAGGGGTTTACCTTACTCGCAATTTTTGCGGGTGTGTAGAAGCAATACCAACATGGAAGAAACCCACAAACAATTAGAACTAATGGTTGACAAATTTACAGAAAGGGGTTATCCGATAAGTTATCCGATAAGTTATGATAGTTAAAAAGACAGCTTTAACACATACAAGGGAGCAATTATTAACCAACAAAATTACTTGCAAGCTTAAAAAGAAGAAAATCCCCTGGGTTAATGAATTTACCACCAGTAGCAAGGTCACGAAGAAGAAAGCCCGAGAATACTGGCATATTATTAAATCTGATACTTATTTGAGTTGTTTTAGAGAAACAGAGATTATGCCTAGTTACAGCAGAGGCAGAAACATCAAGGATCGTGTTGTTCATACAGACATTACAGGTTTTGACAAAGGGACACCATCTGCTAACACCTTTCTAAGGGCCTGATTCAGAGCCGCTCATAAGCGGCCACTCGTTCGCTCCGAGCGATGTTAGCACAACTGCGCATGCGTACGGCCCGTAATACGCATGCGCGAACCAGTCAGTGCGGTCAAAATTCATGTGCTCACAAAATAGCGAATGCCTGCTAATTTGAGTGACAGAATGAGGCTTGTGGGTGGTAACAGGGGAAGGTGCTTGAAAACAGGGAGTGTTGATCCGAACGCAGGCGTGCCAAACGGTCAAAACGGGCGTTTTAAGGGTGTGCATAATTAACAAAGCAGCGTCATCGACCACGTCACTTGGTTGTTTCTTAGCCTGAACTGTTCGAATGATTGCGGTAAGAAAATCCAACCACAAGCACTGTGAGCAGTTCAGACGCCTTTCGATGTACTCAATTAATCAAATAAATAGCGAAGATGACGTAGGATGCGAACGGCCAGGGGGCGTTTTTTACAAAAAAAAGAGCGAACGGTCAATTTAAATAGCCAGCCCCTTTTTCTGGACGAGCGAGCGCAAATAGCGTCCGGCTCTGAATCAGGCCCTAAGTCAGAAGAAGGGGTGTTTTAAATGCTTAGGCTGCACGACATGCTTTTACATGAGTACTGGGGATTATATAACACATTCCCATTCTGGGAAAAAGTTCCCTCTGAAGTGGTCCCTCACCTGCACATCCACCATTGTTGTGTATGTCATCCTTTGTCCATGCGGTTTATACTACATTGGCAAGACTGAATGTCAGTTTAAGACCCGCATGGTGCAACATAGATCTGCGATTATGTCCACCTTACAGATAGGAGCGGGCGAACAGCCAGTGGCCCGACACTTCTTACAGTGTAGGCATACACTGGCAACTTTGAAAGATAAGATCATTGATCATGTTCCAATTTCAGCAAGGGGAGGTGACAGAGCTAAGACTCTTTTACAACTTGAGGCTAGATGGATTCACCGTCTGGACACTCTATCTCCCCAAGGGCTAAATTAATCTATGGGCTTGAGTAGTTTTTTGTAGGCTGGATGTTATTATATCCTTAATAGGAGTATATTCTCTACATGCACATTAATATGTGTTTGGTTTCATAGTTATATATATTGATTTTCCAATTTATCAAGATTGTTTGTCCATATTGTACTAGTAAATTTTATGATGTTAGCTATTGTTGCTATTGCAGGTGCAGGATTGCTGCTTTCCTTGTTTAAGCCTACCTGTTTTTTCACATAGGTGTTTAAAAATGTATTGTACTTTCCTTGTTTTAACACTAGAGGGTGTTAATGCACCACATTGTCTTTTCATACACTATTTTGTTAGTTAAGATTAGTTTATACAAATCCATGGATATTTCTTATAGTGATTTTAGTTACAAGTATTTATTGATGTCTTTCTGATGTTTTTACATTTATTAACAAGTCACTTTTAGATATTTTCGTTAATAATGTTTTTATCACTCCATTGGATATATACTCTTATACAGTATATTATGCTTACACTGTCACTAGACATATTGTTTTGCATTACTGTATCTCACACAAAACTTATTTCATTGTTTTGTATGCAGTTAATTTTTTGTTCTGTCTGACTATTGTGCATCCTGCTCTGAATGTCAGTATCATGCTCCGAGACCACATTTTAAAAGTCCACTAGTCCCATTACCCATTATTGAGGTGCCATTTGAAATAATAGCTATGGATCTGGTTGGACCCTTAATGAAGTCTGCCCGGGGCCATCAATATATTCTGGTGATAATGGATTACACCACCAGGTACCCGGAAGCGATACCATTGCGCAAAACGTCTACAGAGACCATTGCTAGAGAGTTAGTCCATGTCTTTAGCAGGTTGGGAATATCTAAGGAAATACTGACTAACCAAGGCATCCCATTTAAGTCAAAAGTCATGAGAGTTATGCCGCCTGTTTAAAATTGTACAGTTAAGAACTTCAGTCTATCACCCCCAAACCGATGGGTTAGTGGAGAGGTTTAACAAGACATTAAAACATATGCTAAGAAAAGTAGTCGACAAAGATGGTAGAGATTGGGATTACTTGTTGCCTTATTTATTGTTGGCCATAACAGAGGTTCCCCAATCCTCCACCGGGTTTTCACCTTTCGATTTGTTATATGGGAGACACCAAAGGGGGTTACTAGACATTGCTAAAGAGACATGGGAGGGGCAGTCCAGTCTGTATAAAACAGTTATTGAGCATGTTTCCCAAATGCAAGAAAGAATTGCTGCTGTGGTGCCGATAGTGAGAGAGAACTTGGAACAGGCCCAACAGGCACAGCAGAGGGTATACAACCGCAATGCTCGGTTACACGTCTTTGCTCCTGGGGACAGAGTGTTGGTTCCCACAGTAGAAAGTAAATTCTTGGCTAAGTGACAAGGACCCTTTGAAATTTTAGAAAGAGTGGGGGAGGTTAATTATAAAGTTTACCAGCTGGGGAAAAGAAAGCCAGAACAGATATACCATGTAAATATTATAAAACCCTGGAAGGATAGAGCAGCTCTGTCAGCCATCTGAGCCCCTCCAGTAAACACTGGGCCCTTCGTTCCCGAAGTGACAGTAGCAAAAACCCTGTCAGCAGTTAAACAGCGGGAAGTTAAGGAATATCTTATCAGATATAGGGTGTTGTTTTCTGACATACCAGGAAAAACCACGGTCATTAAACATGACATAATCACTGACCCAGGGGTTTAGGTTAACCTAAAGCCCTTTAGGTTACCAGAAGCCCAAAGGGAGTTAGTGTCTAAAGAAATTGAAAAATGTTAGAATTGGGTGTAATTGAACAGTCGCATAGTGAGTGGTCAAGCCCCATTGTGCCTAGGGTGGATGAACTAATTGAGAGGCTAGCAACAGCCAGATATTTAACCACTCTTGACTTAACCAAAGGGTATTGGCAAGTGCCATTAACTGAGAATGCCAAAGAAAAGACAGCTTTTTCTGCACCAAAAGCGTTGTTTCAATACAAGATGTTGCCCTTTGGGTTACATGGGGCACCTGCTACCTTTCAAAGAATGATGGATAGGATTCTAAGGCCCCATAGACAGAATGCTGCTGCTTATCTAGATGATGTTGTTATTCATAGTCCTGATTGGCAGTCTCACTTGCCCAGAGTACAAAAGTGTTGGACTCCATCTATACGGCAGGTCTGACAGCCAACCCCAAAAAATGTTGTTTAGGGATAGAAGAGGTGAAATATCTTGGATACACCATTGGCAGAGGTTTGATAAAACCACAGCTTAATAAAATTGAGGCAATGCAAAACTGGCCAAGACCCCTGAATAAGAAGCAGATGAGAGTCTTCTTAGGGATTACTGGGTATTATAGGAGGTTTATACCCAGTTTTGCCAGCATTGTAGTCCCACTAACTGACCTTACTGAAGGCAAACAGAAAGTCATGGTGGAGTGGAGTCCTGAAGCAGAGAAGGCTTTTCAGGTGTAAAAAACAGCATTGTGTACCCAACCAGTTCTGGTGACTCCTGATTTTGACAGGGACTTTGTGGTGCAAACTGATGCATCAGAAGTAGGTATAGGGGCCGTCCTGTCCCAGAGCAAGGACGGTGAGGAACACCATGTTTTTACCTAAGCAGGAAATTAAGTGTACATGAGAGAAACTATGCTACAGTTGAGATGGAAGTGTTGGCCAAAAAATGTGCATTAGAAACTCTCAGGTACTATTTGGCGTTAAGGAAAATCAGGCTGATCACTCACCATGCCCCTTGAAGTGGATGTCAGAGAACAAAGAGATCTATCGGAGAATAACGAGGTGGTTCTTGGCATTGAAAAACTTTAAGTTTTCGGTAGAATACATGCCAGGAAGCTAGCTGGCCAATGCAGAAACTTTGTCACGCGTTCACTGTTTGGTGGCTGCAGTTGTTCCGCCCCACAGGTCGAAACAAAGGTGGGGGATATGTGATAGAATAACTGAAGAAGTGCTGAATGGCTTCTATGTGTGTCCCAGATTCCTATCCTATGTGTTTTAAGATCCCCAGGAGAAGTCTGTTTGTAAAAACAGACTAGAAATGTCAGCTTTGAAGAAAAGCCGGAATGGGTCCTTGGGGTGAGGATGTGAGGAGAGCGAGGGCTCCATCCACAGGATACTCCCGGGTCTTGGGCCTTTCAGCCTGGTAACAGGCTCATTAGGGCTTGCAGCTGAAAATGGCTAATATAAGCAGGGTTTGTTTGTGGCTGAGTGTCTCACACCTGGGAAACTAGGCATGCAGGCTAGCATGTCCAGAGGCACTGTATGATTACCCTGTAAGTACTGTGCATGTGCCGTTATTGATGGTGAGGGCAGTAGGCCCTACCGTTCTGGTAGTGAGGGTACCCACTCTTTAGTTAGTGTCCAGACGGGTTGCACCGGGTGACAACATCCATGCGGATGACACCAAAATAGCAGAGCTGCTCTGCTATTTTGGTGTCACCCCGTCGGATGGTGTCACCGAGAAGCCAGAACGTGGAGAGAAGCAAGGGAGAGACTGTGCGCTTCCCCTTCAACTGCTGGAGCGCTGGGTAGGCACAGTGTGCCAAAAATGGGGGGGTGGTGGCACATAAGGGGGTGAGGCTTCACGGAGCAATGGCACGCCCCTTCCATTAAGCCACACCCCTTTTCACATTCATGGAACTTGACCCCAATCAGCCGATCTACCACACCGGGTGTCACCCAGGTAAGTGACGCCTCTGACCTCATTCACTACCATATCCTCATATCCATATAAGAAGAGGTCCTAGTTAAAGCCACCCAAGTTCATCTACGCTCCTCCAATCTATCCTTCAGCCCCCACACCTTTTCCTGTCCAAACCAATCCTCAGGCGTGACAAAGTGGCCCCAATACATAATATGCCACACCGTAGTGCCCCCCAATTCATAGTATCAGCACTGTGATGTCATAATCCCAAAAGCATATTAGCAAAGTGATCAGTGAAATGAAAAATATAAAATAAATAAAAAGGAACCAATGTGTGAATAAAATACATATTTACAGATTAGACAACATAACAAATGTTGCAAGAAAAACATACAAAATATATCAATTCAGAAACATGTTGTACTCACTAAAATGTATTATGCAAGCATTTACAAGGTCAAAACCCTATGCTCCATGTTATAACTACTGCAGAAGTTGAAATAAAAAACAGGAGAACCATTTTATGATAAGATCTATAGTTACTTTGCAGTTATGGGACTCTGATATATAGTAAGTAGGTCATGTTACTTCTCTCCAGCATGCCAATGTCAGTGAGGCATTTGGACAATCATATAGGTGGAGGGACATATACTACCATTTATATATATGGCACCAGCAAGTTACCTGACCTCAAGCAATAAAATAACAGTTAATGCATCTCTACACAGGGTACAGGGCAGCACAGGGGTAAATGCTGCACAGGCATAAGGAACAGCATACAGGGTGAGTGTACAAGCACTAATGGAGAGGGTAGAAGTGCAGCACAGGGGTGAGGTGGCATGCACACAGGGAGAGGGGGCATGAACACAGAATAAGGGTAAAGGGGCAGCACAAAGGTAAGGAGGCAGACACAGGGTGAAGGTAAGGGAGCAGCAAAAGGGGTGAGCTGGAGGTGCACAGGGTGAGGTGACAGACACATGGTGTGAGGGTAAGGAGGCATCACAGGGATGAGGAGACAGGCATACACGGTGGGTGTAAGAGGGCAGCACAGTGGTAAAGTGGCAGGCACACAGGATGAGGTAAAAGGCAAACAGGGTGGGGGTAAGGGGGCAGCACAGGGATGAGGTGGCAGACACACAGGGTGAGAGTAAGAGAGCAGCACAGGGATGAGGTGGCAGACACTACTCCTATTGGCCCTCCAGGCAAGGCTACCCAGTCCCAAACTCCCCACCCACCCCTGGATGGTCCAAAGCAGAGGTGGATGCAGAGCAGTGGGAGGGAGCGACTTCATTTAGTAATGTCACAACTCTCGGGTGGATAGTGGATGCAACCCATATTTAGAGATTGGTGTGACCTATTTCTGAGGTGTGGAGTCTAATGTGCCAGCTGTATTCACCAGGGACCCTCACAAGAAAGTATGGACTTGGCTGCGTCTGACACACAGGCCACAGCCCTCAGAATAGGTTCCCCTATACAGGCGCTTGTGTACTCTTGAAGGAGTGGAGAAGATATAGGAGTAGTCAACACGCTGGAGGCTAGTCAGTGTCAGAATCAGATATCAAACACAGTACTAAGGGAGCAGACAAAATCGGGGTCAAGAACAAATGCCAAGGTCAGGAGTCAGAAGCCAAGTAACACAGGAATGCTGGAGTAAGATAATAGAGCCTATACCCTTGCACCTGTGTGCTGCCAGAGACTCCCTCATATAGGGAGATGAAATCCCGTGCCAAACGTGCCCCCTTAAATCTAACACAGGTCGGCGCACGCTCTCCTAGGAAAGCTGCAGCTGCCTGTCACAGCCACCAGAGGGAGCCAGATGCGTCGGCAGTAGGTGCCAAGGACTCCCTGCCTGCTGTCTGTCAGTCCAGTGTTGCTGGACCCAGTAAGTACCCCCGGGTGTCCGGCGCACTGTGACATTACCCCCGACTCTAGGAGTGGGGATCGAACACCCAACAAATAGTTTGTCAGGAAACTTCTGATGAAATTCCCAAAGTAGTTGAGGTGCATGAATGTATGAGGCCTTCACCCAACAACATTCCTCAGGACCATACCCCTTCCAATCTACCAGGAACTGAACAGAACCCCTAGAAAGTCTGGACTCCAAGATCTGTTTCACCTCATACTCCTTCGAGATGTCAAGAAACGATTAAGCACCATGGGTTTCAGAAGAGATACATGAAACACATTGGGTATCCTAAGTGTACCAGGTAATTTCAAATGGTATGCCACTGGATTGATCACCTGAAGAATCTGAAAACGGACCGATGTATCTAAGAGCAAACTTCATGGTTGGAGCTCTTAATCTCAGATGCTTGGTTGACAGCCAGACTTTATCACCAGGATGGAACACTGGACCCTGCCTCCTCTTTCTGTCTGCAAAATGTTTATACCTTGAAGAAGCTTTGCACAAATTCCTCTTTACCTCCTTACAAATATTACAAAACCAATTCACTGTACCATGCACAGCTGGAAGTGGTACTGACTGAAGATCTGGTAACTCAGGTAACAGTACGGTCTGTACTGAGTAAAAAATGGAGAATGCCCCGATGCTTCATGGTACAGATTATTGTGGGCAAACTCGGCCTTAGGCAACAGAGAAACCTAGTCATTTTGATTGACAGAAATATACATCTGAATAAACTTCTCTAAATCTTGGTTTACTCACTCCATCTGGCAATTACTCTGGGGATGGTAGGCCGAAGAGAATCTCAAATTGATGCCAAAGCACCTACAGAATCTAGAGGTAAATTGAACCTTTTGGTCGAAAACAATGTCTTTAGGAAACCCATGCAACCTAAATATTTCACCAATAAACACTTCCGCCAACTTTGGTGCTGAAGGTAGCCCTAACAAAGAGGGCAGCCATGGAGAATCTATCTACCACCACTAGGATAGTATTGGATCTTTGGCATGAAGGTAGATCCATCACGAAGTCCATGGAAATGTGAGTCCAAGGACAATTAGGCACTGGTAGTGGCAACAGAGGACCTGATGGAGAGTGTGGAGGAACCTTGTGCTGAGCACAAATATGACAGGCTGCCACGAAATCCTTAACATCTTTATGGACTGTCGGCCACCAATACCCCCTGAGGATTAATTCCAGAGTTCTATTGACTCCTGCATGCCCACTAAAACATGAAGAATGTATCCACTGAAGCAACTTGGACTGGAACTCAGGTGCTACGAATGTTTTTACCAGTGGAGTCTTGACCTTGTTGGTAACAGCCACAAAGCAAGCAGGGTTTAGAATGGGCTTGTCCTCCTTTAATTCCTCCATCTCAGCAGAACTGAATGCTCGAAAGTGCGACCATCTAGACTGACGGTAATTTAAACAATGGGCCATGTTGAGATACGTCAAGTTCTTATGATCGGTATATACTGTGAGTGGAAAATTAGCTCCCTTCAACAAGTATCACCATTCCTGAAGAAACAACAATTCCTTATCTCCGACAGCATTGTTCCTCTCTGGCAAGATAACTTTGAGGAAAAGAACTGATAGGAATACCACTTGTTTACTTTATTCCTATGAGACAGCACTGCCTCCACACCAACCATGGAAGCGTCCACCTCCAAAAAAAAGGTAGATCGCAATTTGGTTGCCTCAGAATGGGTGCTGAAAGGAAGCACTGCTTCAAATGGGCATAAGCTTCCTCTGCCTCAGGTGGCCATACAGTTTGACCCTTTTTGGTAAGACCAGTGATGGGAGCTGCGATGGACGAATTATTCCTGATGAACTGGCAGTAGAAATCGCTAAATCCCAGGAAGCTTTCTATAGCCTTCAACCTGACTGAACAATGGCAGCAAGTTTACAATGGCAGCAAGCTTCTCTGGATCCATTCTAAGACAGGAACCCGAAATGATGTACCACAAAAATGTTAGTTCATTTTGCTCGAAGGAGCATTTCTCAAACTTGCAGAGAAGCTGTTTATATAACAATGGTTGAATACTGCACTCTGGTTGGAGTGGGGGAGGGGGGTTTGCAGGAGGGAGGGTGTGGGGGATGATGGTGGCTGAGGGGAGCAGGGAAGTAGTCTGTGCGCAGCTTCCATAAGAGGTGTCTGGTCTCTAAATTGGTATCTGAAGGTTTGGAAGGGTAGCACTGCACAGGTGAAGGTGGGGGATGGTGGTGAATGGGGGAAAGGTGGGGGAGGGGGATGAGGGTGTATGGGGGGGAGGGGGGGCAAGCGGATGGGGAAGCCCGTGAGGTGGGGTGGCAATGTGTGGTAATCTATACTGGTGTGGGGTGGTGTGTGATGCTGGTGTGAATAAATATAGGACAGTGAATACTGGGTGAACAGGTGTTTATTGCAGTTTACAAATAAGAGACACAGTGCTCGAAGTACTTGTTCAAGTCCCTCCTGGGCTCAGAACCGTATGAAGCTCATTACAGTCCAAGGGGAAAAGTCCATACCCTGTTGGTGAGGGGGGGTTGAATAGTTCTAAGGTGGGGGTAGCCTGGCTGGCTCCGTGAATGCACAGTCTGGGGTGTTCCAGTGCTAGAGCGGCATCCCGCTTAGACTTTATCACTTACCGGTAAGTGTAGTGGGTGGGGCAGCTGGACCCCTGCCCCACCCACCACACTTACTGGTGTGCACTGTGTCTCTTATTTGTACACTGCAATATACACCTGTTCACTCTGTATTCACTGTCCAGTATTTTTTCACGCCAGCATCACACACCACCCCACACCAGTATAGATTACCACACAAAGCCACCCCACCTCACGGGCTTCCCTCATTTCCCCATCCACTCACCCCCCCTTTCCCCCCCGTACACCCTCATCCCCCCTCCCCCACCTTTTCTCCAGTCACCACCATCCCCCACCATACCTGTGCAGTGCTACCCTTCCACACCTTCAGAGAAGCTGTTTAGCCCGAAGTCGTGACAGCACCTCACACATGTTGGTGATGGTAATACCCAAAAATATCAGGACATCGTCCAGATATACCACTCCATACTTGTGTATCAATTCTAAGAAGAAATTATTTACTTTTGGAAAACAGCTGAGGCATTGCTTAGTCCAAAAGGCATAAAAGAAGTGCTGTGGGAATTAACAATACATATGTAATACGGTGGAAAACTATACCAGCTGAGGTGAGACAAACAAACAACACTCAACATACAATGTCACAATAGATGTATATAGTGCTTTCTGTGAAGAGTTAATAGTCCTGGATATCAGTTGTACCCGTGACTGTGCGGCGGTATGGCAAGGGTGTAAGTGCTGACCCTACCTTTCCCTATGCTCCTCCGTGCGGGGTTAGCCTGGTCCGGACTCCTGCTGTTCAGTCAGCTGCTGGTCTGCTCCGCTCACCGTTAATAAGATATACGATGCGCCGGGACAGCCTCCTGCTGTGGTAGTCCTGCGACCGTCTACAAACCGCTTCCTCGTGGAGTTCAATTACAGCGCTCACTGCCTGGTGACGTCAATCGGGTTGTGGACACCAACGCGTTTCATCCTTTCGGACTTTGTCAAGGTGCTTCAGGATTGCACTTGTTCTCCTTTTACCCTGTTGCTAGCTTGCTGATTGGCTTGTGTTTCATGTCAATCAAATAAGCCTTCTAGCTGAATATCGGAGGAGGCGGCTGGATAATTGCCCAGTATGCAAATCCTTGGGTGTGTGTGTATTGTAAAATATCTTTTTATTAATAGCAAAATTAAAAAATAATGAGACTAATGTTAAAAATTGAATGAAGTTAAAAATAAAAATGATAAAAATAATAAAAATAAAATTAATGGTAGTTCTAACATGAAATAATGAAATAAAATATAATAATCTCCTTCACAGATTGCTAGCAAACATGTATATGTTACTTTGTCAGTAGAATGTTTCCTGCTTTTACACCTCATGCTGGATTGAGTAAAATGTTACTAAAATATTTAAACACTGTCTTGAATGAATGTAATTCTGGCTGATAAAGTAAAAAAATGGGAACAAGAAATATGAACAAAAATAAATGAAAATGGATGAATCAATTGCACATATGTATATATCTTGCTGTAGTCAGGATTTTTGGTCATAGTCTTAAAAAAGCTCCTAAATCGAAGTCTATATTTAATCCTTTAGGATGTAATGTTCCAATTTGGTAGATCCATTCTGTTTCGGACCTTGAGATTTTTTCCAAATATTGACCTCCTCGCCAGTCTTTCGAAATTTTCTTAATTGCCATGAACTTCATCCCTTTAGGATTTCTCTGGTGGTGTGTTAAAAAGTGATTAGAGACACTGTGTGTTGTTACTCCTTTCTGTATATTATATATATGTTCCCCTAATCTTGTTTTAAGCTTCCTGATTGTGCAGCCCACATACTGGAGTCCGCAAGGACATTCTAGCATGTAAACTACACCTTCCGTGTGGCAGCTCAAACTTTGTTTGATAGTGAATTTCTTCTTGTTGGTGTTAGAGTAAAATTCTGCAGTTGGTTTCGTAGATTTGCTTCCTGTGTCTTTGCATGCTTTAACGGTGAGCGGAGCAGACCAGCAGCTGACTGAACAGCAGGAGTCCGGACCAGGCTAACCCCGCACGGAGGAGCATAGGGAAAGGTAGGGTCAGCACTTACACCCTTGCCATACCGCCGCACAGTCACGGGTACAACTGATATCCAGGACTATTAACTCTTCACAGAAAGCGCTATATACATCTATTGTGACATTGTATGTTGAGTGTTGTTTGTTTGTCTCACCTCAGCTGGTATAGTTTTCCACCGTATTATATATGTATTGTTAGTTCCCACAGCGCTTCTTTTACTTGATTTAATTGCTAATTGGCCAGGTGTCTGACCATTTATAAGAATGCTGCTATTTAACCACAACATATCCAGGAGCGCATGATCATCTTTTTTACTTGTTCAAGTGTTTTGCACTAATCATTGCTGCACCTGGTAAAATTACAACACATAGAAGCATGTCTGAAATTACACATAAACACAGAAACTTTAAAAAGGAAGATTTTTTTAGCATTAACTTAGCAGGCAAAAGATTTACCGAATGAAGAAATAGGTTTCTGCGCTAAGTTTTTAGAATTTGAAAAATTATGCATAACAGAGACCAAACAGTGGTGGGAAATTACCACATTAGAAAGATATATTGAATGTGACCTAATTCCCAGGGGTCTGCAACTACAAAAGAATCCCACTTTCATTCCAAAAAACAGGAATTTTCACAAAGAATGGAACAAAATCCTAGATGAAACATCTCTAAACCTTATGAAACTTATTATTAAGGATAGAAGAGAGTCATAGGAGATATACAGGAAAGATTAAAGAAATATGAACAAGAATTTACTCCTGTCAAAAACATGGAAGACTATAAGAAACTTATTCAGTTCACCAACAACAAAATAGAGGAAATTGAAGGTGAAATTAAAGAACGGAAAAGGAGGAAATTTTGGAGGGACTTGGAAGATAAAAAACTTTATGATCCAAGTATTTGTAAGACTAGACAGAATCTAGAACCTTCCAAAGAAGAAAAACCAAAACAACAGATGACCAAGCCACACAGAAAACATTTTTTGAAAACACCTGTTGAGAGATCCAAGAATAGAACATACCCACCGTATAATAAAGTTAATTTTAGCTACCCCAATCGTAATCAGTCCACCAGCTATCAAAGGACTTATCAACAACAATCAGCACAGAAATCCTTTGAAGTTGGAAGGAAAGAGGCATTAAAAGAAAATGAACAAGAAGCATCTCTACTCAGAAAAAGAATTGCACAATTGGATGGGGAAAATTTAATTCCGGTTAATTCCAGTTTAAAGAAAAGATCTCGATACAATTCTATGGATGATTTTTTAGAACTTCTGGACGAGATAGACAGCCCAAATACGAATCCGCAAGGAAAGAAGCTCAGAAAAAACAGAATAGAAGAGGAAGTAGAGGAAGAGGTGTGACACAAAGATCTTTCAATACTACGACCAATGAAACCACCTCTACAACAGGTACACATCAGGGTGGAATATTCAATTTAAGTTCCATGTCACTTTCCAACGATCAACAAAACCTTTTACAAAAAGGGTTGAAATTTGCACCTCAATCCTTACCAAACAAGTTTGAGATGTATATTGATCTTCACAAGTTCATGAGGAAGATTTGCCTAAAGAAATATTTCCAGAGAAATCCGATAATCCAAACACACAAAGCAGAAGGTAATAGTGAACAGAACATCAAGCACACAGACTTAAAGCCTTCAAGCTACTTTTTTCCAAGTTTTATGAAGGGGTCAGCGATAGAAACCTTCCAGAAATTAGTTGAAAAGGACATTGAAAATATCCCAGAAAAACCGCACATTAAAATGAATCTTAACAAAGGAGAAACCAAAGCACTACAAGAACTTAAAAAGAATAAGGAAATCATTATAAAAGCAGCAGACAAGGGTGGAGGATTGGTGATTTTAGATAAGAAGAACTATTTGGCAGAAACAGAAAGACTGTTAGCAGAGGATACAACATACACAGAACTAGTGAAAGACCCCCTGGACGTTTACCAGAGAGAATTAGAAGAGCACCTGAAAGAAGGTCTAGAATTGGGCATTTTAAATAAAAAAGAATATGATTATTTGAATATCAACGCACCAAGAACACCAGTGTTTTACCACCTCCCTAAAATACATAAGGATCCACTCAACCCACCAGGGAGGCCCATAGTATCCGGCATCCTATCATTAACTTCGAATCTTTCAGGCTATGTGGATATTTTTCTACAAGCACTAGTTGCACAACAAAGAAGTTACATCAAGGACACCACGGCAATACTTCAACATCTGAACAGCATCACATGGAAAGAATCCTATACCATGGTCACCTGTGAAGTTAAATCATTGTACACATGTATTCGTCATTCAGATGGTTGCGCGCACACATATCATTACTTAAATTGCATGTCAAATCTTCCGAATCAGCAAATTAATTTCCTAATGAGTAGTATGGAATTCATATTGGACCATAACTACTTTTGGTACCAGGACAAATTCTTTAAACAAGTAACTGGAACCGCAATGGGCAATCGATTTGTACCAAGCTATGCAAATTTGTTTGTTGCTAAGTGGGAGGATGATTGTATATGGAACAACAATCCCTTTGCTAAACATCTAATAATTTGGAAAAGATTCATAGATGACATTATCTTCATCTGGGAGGGAGAAGACCAATTACTCATGGAGTTCTTGACCCACATCAACAATATTTCACTTAACTTAGTATTCACTCATAATCACAGTAAAGATGTCATCCAGTTTTTGGATCTTGAAATTTACGTTAGCAATAACACACTCCAAACACGAACATTCTTCAAGAAAGTCGATTGTAATAACTATCTCCTGTCCTCCAGCAATCACCATCCTAAATGGATTGGCAACATTCCACTAGGACAATTTCAAAGAATAAAAAGGAACTGTACGGACAATGAAATTTTTAAAGAACAAAGTAATTTCCTCAAAAAAAGATTTTTGGAGAGAAACTACTCAGAGAAAAATATCAATTATGTTTTTAAAAAAGTAGAAAAACTCAAAAGGGAAGACTTGCTATCATACAAAAGAAAAGAAAGGGAACCAAGTCCATCAAATACCTTGTTCATCACGCAGTATAACAGCTACACCAAAGGACTAGAAACAAGTTTGAAAAAACACTGGCATATTTTAGAACTGGATCCAGAACTAAAAAATATAATAACAACTAAGCCCAAAATTATATATAAGAAAGCACAAACACTGAAAAATCTACTTACAGGAAGCTGTATACCTCCTAATAGACATGATGCTATACAAAATCTAAAAGGGTTCAGCCACTGTCTAAATTGCAAAGCATGCAAAGACACAGGAAGCAAATCTACGAAACCAACTGCAGAATTTTACTCTAACACCAACAAGAAGAAATTCACTATCAAACAAAGTTTGAGCTGCCACATGGAAGGTGTAGTTTACATGCTAGAATGTCCTTGCGGACTCCAGTATGTGGGCCGCACAATCAGGAAGCTTAAAACAAGATTAGGGGAACATATATATAATATACAGAAAGGAGTAACAACACACAGTGTCTATTATCACTTTTTAACACACCACCAGAGAAATCCTAAAGGGATGAAGTTCATGGCAATTAAGAAAATTTCGAAAGACTGGCGAGGAGGTCAATATTTGGAAAAAATCTCAAGGTCCGAAACAGAATGGATCTATCAAATTGGAACATTACATCCTAAAGGATTAAATATAGACTTCGATTTAGGAGCTTTTTTAAGACTATGACCAAAAATCCTGACTACAGCAAGATATATACATATGTGCAATTGATTCATCCATTTTCATTTATTTTTGTTCATATTTCTTGTTCCCATTTTTTTACTTTATCAGCCAGAATTACATTCATTCAAGACAGTGTTTAAATATTTTAGTAACATTTTACTCAATCCAGCATGAGGTGTAAAAGCAGGAAACATTCTACTGACAAAGTAACATATACGTGTTTGCTAGCAATCTGTGAAGGAGATTATTATATTTTATTTCATTATTTCATGTTAGAACTACCATTAATTTTATTTTTATTATTTTTATCATTTTTATTTTTAACTTCATTCAATTTTTAACATTAGTCTCATTATTTTTTAAT
Organism: Taudactylus pleione; assembly: GCA_031769625.1. Taxonomy (NCBI): domain Eukaryota; kingdom Metazoa; phylum Chordata; class Amphibia; order Anura; family Myobatrachidae; genus Taudactylus; species Taudactylus pleione. The sequence continues at coordinate 151,714 of JAUIMM010000329.1, read as the reverse complement.
TTTGCTATTAATAAAAAGATATTTTACAATACACACACACCCAAGGATTTGCATACTGGGCAATTATCCAGCCGCCTCCTCCGATATCCAGCTAGAAGGCTTATTTGATTGACATGAAACACAAGCCAATCAGCAAGCTAGCAACAGGGTAAAAGGAGAACAAGTGCAATACTGAAGCACTTTGACAAAGTCCGAAAGGATGAAACGCGTTGGTGTCCACAACCCGATTGACGTCACCAGGCAGTGAGCGCGGTAATTGAACTCCACGAGGAAGCGGTGTGTAGACGGTCGCAGGACTACCACAGCAGGAGGCTGTCCCGGCGCATCGTATATCTTATTAACGGTGAGCGGAGCAGACCAGCAGCTGACTGAACAGCAGGAGTCCGGACCAGGCTAACCCCGCACGGAGGAGCATAGGGAAAGGTAGGGTCAGCACTTACACCCTTGCCATACTGCCGCACAGTCACAGGTACAACTGATATCCAGGACTATTAACTCTTCACAGAAAGCGCTATATACATCTGTTGTGACATTGTATGTTGAGTGTTGTTTGTTTGTCTCACCTCAGCTGGTATAGTTTTCCACCGTATTACATATGTATTGTTAGTTCCCACAGCACTTCTTTTACTTGATTTAATTGCTAATTGGCCAGGTGTCTGACCATTTATAAGAAAGCTGCTATTTAACCACAACATATCCAGGAGCGCATGATCATCTTTTTTACTAGTCCAAAAGGCATGACTAAATACTCGTAGTGGCCATCACGTGTATTAAAGGCTGTCTTCCACTCATCCCCAGACCAAATTCTGATTAGATTGTAGGCCCCACAAAGATCCAGCTTGGTGAAAATGTTTACCCCTTTTATTTGGTCAAAGAGACCAGAAATCAGAAGTAGGGGAGACCGGTTCTTACTGGCAATCGCATTCAGGCCCCGGTAATCGATCCATGGTCTCAAACCTCTGTTCTTCTTCTTAACAAAGAAAAGACCAGCTCCAGAGGGTGATTTAGACTCCCTGATAAACCCACGCTACAGAATTTTCTTAACGTATTCAGTTACTGCCTGGGACTCAGGAAGCGAAAGAGAAAAAGTTCTTCCATGGGGCGGCACCTTCCCAAGTAGTAGATCAATAGCACAATCCCACTCCCGATGAGCAGGCAGCATCTCTGCGGCCTTCTTACTGTACATATCTCTAAAGGACTGATATGGAACTGGAAGCTGGTCTTCCGGAGTGATGACTGAACTTTGAATGGGAAGTTTTAGCAGATAATAAACAGGACCCACGGCATTGAGAACCCCACGACAGGATTTGAGGTTCCTTCCAGTCTAGAACAGGGGCATGCTTGTGGAGCCAAGGAAGACTCAAAATGACCGGACTCTCGGCTGATGGGAGAATGTAGAATGTTATCAACTCTCGATGAAGAGCACCTATTTGCATGGTGTTCTCTGTTGTCCATGAATGAATTTTAACCATTGGAAGTTTATTTCTATCCACACCAATGACACAAGGAGAATTTTGCAGCAGCACACTTGAAATTCCGAACTCTTAAACCTTTTTGGCTGTGATGAAATTGCCATCAACTCCCTAGTCTAAAAAGGCTGAGGTATTCAGAAAATGTTTCCCCGACCAAAGTTAAATTGATGGAGAACTGGGAAGCAGCATTGTCTTTTGGGGTGTGTTGAAACGCACCTAATCTGACCACCCCTCAATCAATTAGGCCTTCTCGTTTCACTTTGGGCAGCCAGAAGGAAAATTATATGGTACACCACAGTACAAACAAAGTTTATTTTTGAACCTGCTTTCCCTTTCTGCTGCAGGAAGGCGAGACTTTTCAACCTGCATTGGTTCCTCTGGAGGTTCAACTGGTGCCATGAAATGTGAACTGAGGGGGTCATTCAGACCCGCTCGTGAGCGCAGGACGCTTGCAAGCGGGTCGATGTTGCCCCACTGCGTATGCGCACGGCAGAGGGAGCTCTGTCGTGCGCATGCACGAGACCCGGATGGCGACGGGCTCTCCGTCGCTCCGGGTCTCGCACCAAAGGGGGCGTGCTGTCGATGTTGATTGACAGCACGCCCCCTTTGGTGGGTGTGCCGGGGTGTGGCTGCCAGACGGAGGCGTTCCCATGGTAACGCCTACCGTCTGAAGCCGGCCCCACTGACATCACTAGTGATAGAGCCAAAATCACTCCAGGGATTGCGGCAGCGAGACCCTACCGCAGGGTTTCCGTCGCAAGCCCGATTGTCGCGATGATCAAGACCATCGCGACCATCATCATGGACGCTCGCATAAGCTGTGTGTGGTAACCCACAGCTATGCGAGCGTCCATAAGGCCGCTTCATTTTCAGGGAGGAGGGCCCCGATTCAGAGCGAGCACTCTGGTCAGAGCGTTCCGCTCTGAATCAGGCCCTGAGCTTAAAGGTAAAGCAGTAAGACTGTTCATTTTCATGTGCTCTCTCTCTGTGGCGAAGATCTATCCAGATACACAAGGAGATCAAGTCATCCAAGGAAGTTGGCAATTTCCTGGATGCAAGGACATCTATCATTTCCTGTGGGGAACGGGGGGGGGGGGGTTAGGTTTAGGCATAAATGTGGCGACCAAGGATTCATTGTTCCATCCTAACTCTGAAGCAAGGATTTGGAGCTGCACAGCAGATTGGTTTAGCTGTTTAGCTGCAAAATAGCTGAGCCTGGTCTTGTTCTTGTTTCTCAATTCTGGCGAGAAGGTTCTCAAGCAGGTCACTTGGTGACAAATTACCAGCAGCATCCATGTTTTTTGGGCCAGAGTATTCTGTCTCAACTCTTGGGTGGATAGTGGATGCAACCTGTATTTAGGGATTGGCGTAACCTATTTCTGAGGTGTGGAGTCTAACGTGCCAGTGGTATTCACCAGGGCCCCTTGCAAGAAGGAATGGACTTCGCTGCATCCGACACACAGGTCATGATCGTCTCTCCCATAGAGCCCGTGGGAAGAGCCAGAAGCTGGAGCTCAGGAAAGAACTCCAGTCTCCGGCTACCACGGCGCTGTAGGGAATGAGCCGGGCACCCGCTGGTAATAACATCTCAGCAGGCGTCCGGATTGAAGCCTCCCTGTGGCGCCGAGCTGGAGGACACTGGTGGCGGGTGCAGTGGCGCACCCAGTGCATGTGTGCCTCCAGTCCCTCCCTAGTTGCGGCCCTGGTACATACTGACTGATAAATACATATGCTGTGCCATACCTAATGAAATTATTCTCTATCACTGTGATTGTTGTAAAAGAATTATTATGAATTATCACTTCCACATAACCATTGATAACTAATGTTTCACCCGCTACCGAAGGAATTTTAGCTTGTTTTCTATGTCTGTTTAAGTGTTTGTCTAATAATATTTTAAGTTAAATGATAATAAAAGTTAAATATTAATAATTCTTAAAGAGTGCCCCTGAAAAAACAAGAGTCCTTTATTTTCTGTGAAAATATATATAGATGGGATCATCGCCTTTAACGGAATTTCGTAGTCCAGGTAGTCAGCCTGATAGGGAGATCCAGTGCCTGTTTGGCTTGCAGCCCTTACCTCCTTCACCATATTTAGCTTGACACGTCTTTTAGTATCAGAGAAGTGGTTTTTGCAGCTCTCCAATGAGCACCGAATGGAGCCCTCTCCATTGCCAGTACTGACAACTGCACTTCAGATGGCATTTTTGCTCCATGTGGATGTGCTGGCAGCCTTCCCCTAAAAAGGGGGTTAAGGTTAGGGGGAGTTAGGTTAGTAAATATTTTAAATACTTACCTGTCGGGATCTTCACTGCCGGTCTTCCTGCATTGGGATTTGGACATGCGTCCGGCGGTATTTCATACCGATCCCCTGCTTTCATCTGAGCTAAATTATGGCTGATGAGCAGCCACCTATTCCACCTCACTATCTCCCTGCCTTTCCTGTGCCCTTGACATAGCCCTGACATCAGAAACAAGACAAACACAAACCTCTACTACCACTACAAAAATATGAATGATGGTTCAAATTACCCACATTTTACATTTAACATGGCAAATCAAGATATGTTAAATGTGAGGCCAAATTAAACACATCTACATATAGTGTACAGTACAGCATCACTTAAGATCATCAATTTTTTTACCAACTCTATACTTAGGCTTGTATTCCAATGGCGGCATTAGGGTCAGTGACACCCAGTATGGTAAATAGCCCCCACATGCATCTGAAAAAAGGAGTGTGGCCTCATGGTAAGGGGGTGTGGCCTCATGGGCAGTTCCTGTTTACATCACTCTGGTGGCATGCCTAGCATTCCCAGAGATGCTGGACAGCCCCCAAAGACTGTGCCTGCACTGTCAGCTCCTCCCCAGTGACAGGAGATGGATGCCACATAATAATGTTACAGTGCAGCACCTGGCTCTCTGCCCCTGTGGAGCAGCCAGCATTTTGCAGTCTGCACCCCCCCCCCCTTGTGATGCTTCTGTTGAATTCAGAGCTGGCCACAAACATGATGGTTTTTGTACATATCTGACATATGGAGATCTGGTTAATTTTTTTTAAAAAGACAACATTACAGCACAACATTTGCATATTACAATGGAGATATCTTGACTCATCTCTTCTTTTGGCCCTAATGTGGTCAACTCCCCATTAAATATGTGCCCAGCAGGGGGTGGGGCCTTAGCAGGGGATGTGTGTCTGGCATTGGATGGGGCCTGGGCAGGGAATGGAGACTGAGCATGGGAGGTTGACCTGGCAGTCAATGGGGCCTGGGCAGTGGAGGCAGACTGGGCATTGGATGGGGCCTGAGCAGGGGAGGCAGACTGGTCAGTGGAATGGGACTAGGCAGGGGAGACCTAACTGGCAGTGGATGGGGCCAGGGCAGGGGAGGGGGACTGGGCAGGAGTGGGGGCACTGCATGCAGCTATCATCGGTGCTGTGCTCATCTGTTTCCTGTGAAAACAGCATCATAAACATACATGTTATTTTTGAGTAATCACACATGTAAGTTTCTTGAAAATTAAACATTTGCAAAGTAATCATATTTTAAAAAAATGTGGACAAGAGAAAATACTATTATTTTATAGGAAGTACATACATCTGTGCTTTTACATACAGTAGGTGAAATTCATAGAACACTAAAACTATACCAATCAATTGTGTACAAAATATGTCCCATGTGTAAACAAAATGGCCCCTGTATATGGAAATAAACTTTCTCCTATCATTACTACATGCTCCATCTACCCCTATAAAGCTAAAAACATGCAAAACTTCTATCCATTTTATCTGTGAAAATTATACTTACTTGACTAATCATCATCCGCAGTCTACCCAATAGCTCCAGTTGTCTCCACCGAAGATTAGTCTATCTGCTCTCCAGCTGGACAGTGGAGTGGCAGGACTTTAGTTCCTGGTGTAGGCACCTTCGTAACTCTTGGTATGCCACCTCCTTAATGTGGTTGTTGATAAAGGACACCACATGCCCCAAACAGTGATCCATCACATCTTTTAGTATGCGGAGCTTCCATCTAGTGAACCATGCGGCTCTCATTATGGCAGTGGCACATTTTCACTAGTGCATACTACTGTATATAAAGAGTTTGCTGTTCTATGATTTGTTGTCTACATTAAATTGTCAGAAAAGAGCAGTACTGTATGTTTATCATATATTACACTCCTGTAGGGTTTACTGTGTTGGCTCTACTAAGCAGCCTAATGGCCCACTTCTGTTAGGTACTCCTCATAATTGTTCACCTGCAGGACCATAGGCTACACTTACCTATGTGCATCTGAAGAGTGTTTGTCTCTCCAACATTGCCAAAATTAACATGCAAAGGATGATTGTGCAATCAAGAATTTTATACCAGTCAGCTCCGTGCATGGCTCAATGTGCCTTATGCATGTATTAGCATTTATAAGCCGCAGGTGCCAAATATTGAATCATGTATTTCTTTTGCATGAGCTATTGCTATTGCTAATAATATGGAAGGTGGTGGAATTGGAAATGATTTGGCATTTCATTTGGAAGAGTTCCGTTACAACCTGAAGCCACAGAAGGATATAGTGGACCCACGAGCAGATGGTGGTGCTGTTGATGATGCTCCTCTTACTTCTCCTCCTCCACAAGCATCCAGGGGCCCACACCGCACACCCTGCACCCATAGGTAATTATACTTACCTCTCTGCCGATTCCCGAAGTGCTGCTCTGCAGCGCCAGACCGGCACTGTAGAGCAGCACACACTCACTGGGAAAATGGTGACGGCCATTTTCCCAGTGATCTGCGCATGCACAGAAAAGATGAAAGTAGGAAAGTAGGCGTGGGCACCATTTTCCTGGAGACTCGCACATGTGCTGTAGATTCTGGCATGAAGCCAGGATCTACAGCGCTCAGTGCCGCTGAGCCGCCGTCAGAGAGGAGGGGGCCCAAATGGAGGCTGCACACGGGCCACCTCCTCTCTTAAAATGCCCCTATGTGAGGGCATGCCTAGTGTGTGGGTGTGGTCTGCACAGAATGTGTGGCTATCTCCATGGAGGGCATATGTGACATCTACCTTCAACGACTTTATAGCGGAGCTATAACACTAAAAAAAATTATGAGTGAGAACTGTATGGCTTGCCTTTCCTTTAGATTAATAAGATAAGAAAAAAAAATCCAAAATTGTTCACTGATTTTGGCATATTTCTATAAGTGTCCATCCCACATCCCTAACCACTGCTGTAAATTAATAAATTAACTGTCTTTTTGCTGCTGTTGTTTTAAAAAAAATAATGGCAATGCTGGACCATGGCAGCAATGGCTAACTTTTACTGCGCCTGTAGCAAGGTAACATCCTGGTAGATTTGTGGTTCTTAACTTGTTACAGACGCAGTCAAAATATTGTTGATGTGGTGGTCATAAAAATATCTCCTCCCGGAAGTGGTTGTAGAATACAAACTTTCTATCATGCAGTACCAGTTATGTAATCTATTTTATTAGTAGAGAGAGAGCGAAATTATGTTTACAGTAATTAAAATTTATATACAGTCAGGTCCATAAATATTAAGACATTGACAGAATTTTCAGATTTTGGCCTCTATTCACCACCACAATGGCTTTGAAATGAAACAAACAAGATGTGCTTTAACTGGAGACTTTCAGAATTAATTTGAGGGTAATTACATCCAAATCAGGTGAACGGTGTAGGAATTACAATGGTTTCTATATGTGCCTCCCACTTTTTAAGGGGCCAAAAGTAATGGGACAAACTAAACAATCCTAAATCTAACATTCACTTTTTAATACTTTGTTGCAATTCCTTTGCAGGCAATTACAGCCTGAAGTCTGGAACGCATAGACATCACCAGACGCTGGGTTTCATCCCGGTGATGCTCTGCCAGGCCTCTACTGCAAATGTCTTCAGTTCCTGCTTGTTCTTGGGGCATTTTCCCCCGATTTGGATGTAATTACCATCAAATTAAATGTGAAAGTCTGCAGTTAAAGCACATTTTGTTTGTTTCATTTCAAAACCATTATGGTGGTGAATAGAGGTCAAAATCTGAAAATTCTGTCAATGTTCCAATATTTATGGACCTGACTGTATAGTAATACAGAGTGCAATACAGTGCCATATAATACAGAGGGCGTGCCGTATAATAGAGAGAACATCACAGTGAGTGCCATATAACACAGAGAGCATCGCAGTGAGTGCTGTGTAATACAGAAAGCATCTCAGTGAGTGCTGTATAATACAGAGAGCATCGCAGTGAGTGCCGTATAATACAGAGAGCATCGCAGTGAGTGCCGTATAATAGAGAGCATCGCAGTGAGTGCCATATAACACAGAGAGCATTGCAGTGAGTGCCGTATAACACAGAGAGCATCGGAGTGAGTGCTGTATAACACAGAGAGGAATCGGTATGATATCCCTGCTGCCGCATGGCCGGGAGTTCGAATCCCGGCAGCGGCAGCCCGACAAAACAGCAGAGCCCGGCAGCGGAAGCCCGACAGCGCTGGAAATCCTGATCGTGGTAAGGTAAGTATCAACTAATCTAACCTAACCCTAACCTCCTTAGTGATGCCTAACCCTAGCCTCCCCCCAAGTGCCTAACCCTAATCCCCCCTCTAAGTGCCTAATCCTAACCCCCCCTTCCCCGTTGCCTGAACCTAATTCCCCCTGGGGGGTGCCTAACCCTCACCATCCCTCCCCCTAGCCTAACCGGGGGGTGCCTGACCCTAAGGCCCCCACGGGAGGCCTAAACCTAACCCTCCCCCCTGCGGCTGTCCGCTCGCGGCTCCTGGCATCCCTTTGATCTGGATGCCGGGAGCCGGTTTCCCGGCGTCGGGGAAATGACAGGCGTCTAGAAATAGTCACCGGTCATTTATCCCACGCCAGGATAAAGCAGTCGGGAAGCCGGCTGTCGGGATTCCGGCAGCCGGCTTCCCGATTGGGAGCATCGCAGTGAGTGCCGTATAAGACAGAGAGCATCGCAGTGAGTGCCGTATAAGACAGAGAGCACCACAGTAAGTGCCGTACAATACAGAGAGCATCGCAGTGAGTGCCGTACAATACAGAGAGCATCGCAGTGAGTGCCGTATAATACAAAGAGCATCGCAGAGATTGCCATATAATACAGAGAGCATTGCAGTGAGTGCCGTATAAGACAGAGAGCATCGCAGTGAGTGCCGTATAATAGAGAGAGCATCGCAGTGAGTGCTGTATAATACAGAGAGCATCACAGTGAGTGCCGTATAATACAGAGAGCATCGCAGTGAGTGCCGTATAATACAAAGAGCATCGCAGAGAGTGCCATATAATACAGAGAGCATTGCAGTGAGTGCCGTATAATACAGAGAGCATCGCAGTGAGTGCCGTATAATAGAGAGAGCATCGCAGTGAGTGCTGTATAATACAGAGAGCATCACAGTGAGTGCCGTATAATACAGAGAGCATCGCAGTGAGTGCCGTATAATACAAAGAGCATCGCAGTGAGTGCCGTATAATAAAGAGAGCATCGCAGTGAGTGTCATATAATAGAGAGCATCGCAGTGAGTGCCATATAATAGAGAGAGCATCGCAGTGAGTGCCATATAAAAGAGAGAGTATCGCAGTGAGTGCCGTATAATAGAGAGAGCATCGAAGTGTGTGCCATATAATAGAGAGAGCATCGCAGTGTGTGCCATATAATACAAAGAGCATCGCAGTGAGTGCCGTATAACACAGAGAGCATTGCAGTGAGTGCCATATAATAGAGAGAGCATCGCAGTGAGTGCCATAAAAAAGAGAGAGTATCGCAGTGAGTGCCGTATAATAGAGAGAGCATCGAAGTGTGTGCCATATAATAGAGAGAGCATCACAGTGTGTGCCATATAATACAGAGAGCATTAAGTGACTGCCATGTAAAGAGTAGTGAGTGCCATATAATACAGACCATCATATAGACCATCAGTGCCCACCATACAGTATTATACACTAAGCATCCAAGTGGCCACCATACACTACAAAGAACACTGCAAATAGTGACTTATAATACAGAGAACTCCAAAGACCACCACAAAATACAGGGGACATCACACCCACCGAATATGGTCCCTGAAATGGGATATATTAGATAGCAAGCTGCTGGCAGATGCATGGGCCTGATCATGGTCAGATGGTATTGGACAGCTGCAAGGAAGTGGCTGTGTAATAATGTATAGCAAATATTTATATACCGCAGTAGGCATCTATAGGAAGCAGATGCTTCCTGACAGCATGAGCAATCCAAGTGCAGTGTCTGTAGATGCTGCCTCGGATCCCCATCACCACTATCGGTCTCGATGGTGGCAGCACTGGCCAGACTAAGTAAGCTCCAGCTTATTCAGGCTGGCAGCCTGTGAGGCCAAAAAATATGCATCCACAGGCACAGACCCTGGCCTCGGTGCTCCCGGAAAACAGGGGTGACCCATCTCCATTTCCGGCAATTGTGCCCAGGCATGCCCACGCTCCATCCACCCAAACACCGCAGCATGTCAATCATGCTGCGGCTTGGAGGATCTGAGAGCGATATTGCAGAATCTGTTCTGCATACGCGCAGTTTTCCAGTAATTGGAAAACTGCGTGGTATCCCTCATCTGCGTCTGACCATCAATCAGGCCCTATATCTATAATACAACCAGGCCCTAGCTATGGTAGTGCGGCCGGTGCCATCGCACAGGGTACCACAGGTCAGGGGGCGCTGTTTGGGCCTGTCAAATTTCTGTTTATTATCATTCTTGCTTGTAGCTTCCTCTTATTTCATCCCCAGCATCTCCTGTCCTCCCCTATCTCTTCCCGTGGCCCTTCCCCATGAGACCATTCCCCTTTTTTGGGTGCATTATGTCCCCTTCAAAAATGAGGGGGCACCAATGCTCTTTCTGGCACAGGGCACCAAAAAGTTTAGCTACGGTTCTGAATACAGCACAGCCCTGCGCCCTCCTACCTCCCCCATCATTCACTCCCAACTCAACCCATACTGTGTGCACCGCAGCCAGCGTGCCATCACGGGCACACTGAGACTGCGGCTGTAGCAGGAGGCCAACATAGCTGCAGTCCTCTCTCTCTCTCTCGATATTGAACTGGCACTCCTGACTATATAACCAAGCTGCTTGGGTGCCCTCAGTGGTGCATTGAAAAAGTAGGAAGAACTGCGGCCCTCAAAGTCTGGTGCACAAGACAATCTAGATTAGCATAGAAACCAACGTTTCAGAGCCTCCAGGCTCTTTTTTCAAGGTTCACAAAGTATGCATATAATATATACACACACTATATACATACATAGATATACACACACATATACATACATACAAATATATATACACACACATATACACATACACACATAGATAAACACATACATACACACACACACTATATACATACATATATATACACACATACAGTGGCGGTTCTAGGGGTGGGCTAACAGGGCAGTCACCCGGGGCGCCCGCCCCTAGAGGGTGCCACTGAGTCCCCAGAAGGTAAAAAAAAAATCCCATAATTAAAAAAAAAAACAGCGCCGGTCCCCGAGGCACCCGACTCCCTCCCTGCAAAGGCAGCCGAAGCTCACTCCAGAGCTCCGGCTCCAGCAGAGAGCACTATGGGAGGGATGTCATGACGTCTCTCACATAGATCCGTGGTGGAGCCGTGGTCGGACCGGACGACAGTGGACAGAGTAGCGGGGCCTATGGTAAGTATTGTGTTTGTATTTTTTATTTTTCAGAAGGGAGGCATAGGGCATTACTACTAGGGGCATGTCTATAAGGGGGCATTACTACCGGGGGCATGTCTATAAGGGGGCATTACTACTGGGTCATGTCTGTAAGGGGCATTACTACTGGGGCATGTCTATAGGGGGACATTACTACTGGGAGCATGTCTATAAGAGGCATTACTACTGGGAGCATGTCTATACAGGGGCATTACTACTGGGGGCATGTCTATAAGGGGGCATGTCTATAAGGGTGCATTACTACTGGGGACATGTCTATAAGGGGCATTACTACTGGGGGCATGTCTATAGGGGGCATTACTACTGGGAGCATGTCTATAAGGGGGCATTTCTACTGGGGGCATGTCTAAGGGGGCATTACTACTGGGGCATGTCTATAAGGGGACACTACTACTGGGGACATGTCTATAAGGGGGCATTCCTACTGGGGGCACTACTATAGGGGGGCACTAATGGGGGCATTCCAACTTTGAGCACTACTATAAGGGGCATTCCTACTGTGGGCACTACTATAGGGGGCATTATTACTGGGGCACTACTAATGTCGGCACTACTATAAGGGGCACTACTACTGTGGGCATTGTATTAGGGGCACTACTACTCATTACTGTGGGCCTTGTGTATAAGGGGCACTAATTTGGGCATTGTGTAAAAGGGGCACCACTGTGTGTCATAACATGAATAAGGGACTAATGTGTGGCGTAATTTGAATAGGGGATACCGTATTATAATGGGAATTACTGCATGTGGCTTAATGTGCTATACAGGGCATTACTGCATGTGGCATAATGTGTTATAAAGGCCATTACTGCGTTTGGCATAATGTGTTATACAGGGCATTACTGCCTGTGGCATAATGTGTTATAAAGGTCATTACTGCGTGTGGCATAATGTGTTATACAGGGCATTACTGCATGTGGCATAATGTGTTATAATGGCCATTACTACATGTGGCATAATTTGTTTATAAAGGGCATTACTGCATGTGGCATAATGTATTTATAAAGGGCATTACTGTGTAAGGCGCATTACTGCACATGGCAATTATTCGCCACGAGGGGAGAGCTTGGGGGAAGCCCAGCATCTTCATAAGTGCTGGGCACGCCCCACAGTTTGATGAATTGGGGGTGTTCCGCAAGGACATGCCCCCTTTCCAGAAGCGGTTGTTGGTTGTTGTTTTTTGGGGGGGGGGGCGCAACTGTGAATTTTCGCCCTGAGCTCCACAATGTCTAGAACCGGCCCTGCACACATACATACATACACAAACATATACATATATACACACATAGATAAACACATACATAGGTGGCAGGCATTACACTGACCTCGTTATGCATGCTGTTTTTCAGCTGGTGACAGATGCTTTCCCTCCTGTGCAAGGCAGCTCAGCCTCTGCACTCCACCTCAGCCTCATAATTTCCAGGGCCAGCTGGGTCAGCCCAGTTGCAGAGGAAGTAGGGGGAGATTTAGATGACCCGGGGAGTCGGAACCCAAGCTTCTGATCACCTGGGGGACACAGCTATGGTGGGCGACCTGGGGGCGGAGTTTCAGATGCATGGGGGTGGAGCTTCGGGAGCATGGGGGCGGAGGTTTGCAATGCACAGAGAGGATATTTGGAAAGCCAGGGGCGGAGCTTCAGTCTGTCCGAGGGCGCGGCTTTGGATGGCAGAGGGGGGGGAGGGTGTGAATGGCCCGGGATTCGTATCCTAGTTCACTATCTACAATACAGACAGTCATGTTGTCAGGATTCAGTGCAGTGCAGACAGTGATTACAGGGATTTTTATTTTCCTTGTCAGTACTGTCTGCAGTGGATCCTGTGGGCCTATTTCCATGGTGGGCTTGGAGCTGCAGCTCCACCCGCCCCATTATTAATCCGGCCCTGTATAGGTCTATTATACATGGTCCTGTTCAGAAACAACACTGTGTTTGGACATATCAACTAAAGTTTATGTTGCATTTGGGAATAGAGTTCCTGTTCATTCAGGAGTAATAGTCTGTATATCAAGCAACTTTAAGCTTTATATAATACCATCCACTCAGTGTTTGATACATTAGCAGTGAGACAGGGACTATCATTACATGCTAGTACATACCTTGATTTTCATGTATTTCAGCAAGCCTACAAATGTTTATACCTTCTTAATACTTAAAATCCTTTACATAGTAAATCACTTTCACAAGATGATGACAATTTGTGTGGATTTGAGGGTTAAAGCATCATGTTTATACAAAGCTGATGGTAGGCACTGTATATACTGCTATATACTGTAGATGTAACTTTATCCAGGTCATTCCTGAAGAGAATAAGATTTAACAGTTAAGCTGCATTTCCCTTGAAAAATGAACGAAAATCGTTTACTAAAATCGTTCATTTACTAAATGTAATGAACGATTTATTTGAACTACAAACGATTTTTGCATATTCCCTTACTGAAAATCGTTGAGTTGCTCAGTCTGACTGAACTACAAACTACAAACGTGAACGCGCATGGACGGTAATCGTTCATCGTTTTAACTCAGAAAGTGAACGATTTTTACAACAAATGAACGATAAACTATATAGTTAAAGATAATCGTTAAAAAAATCGTTGTGTGTGTATGCACCTTAATAGTTACTCTTTCAATCTATTTACTGCTGCCAATCTCAACAAGTAATTCTCTCATCAGGTGTCCAATGCATTAGTAAGACACCTGACAGCAGAAATTAAAAATTGAGTAACGTCCCTGTCAGACTGTTGTTTTCCAAGGGTAACTGCTCTCTTATGATCACTCACTCCTCACAGATAGCTGCGGCATAGGTGGGGAGCAGCAGATTGAGGATTAGCAGTTCTTTACCTTGACTTTCCTAAATCTTATATGCGGTATATCTTCAGACGTGTATACAATAATTTTGGCAGACCTAATGACACAATTAAGGGTACAAACTTGAGCTATTATGTTGTGAAAATCTATTAGTAATTAATAAGTATATCTTTTCATTATATTTCGCCATGAACATAGAGTATTAATTAGGGGTGTGCACCGGCCACTTTTCGTGTTTTGGTTTTGGATCTGGATCTTTCTTCGTGTTTTGGATCTGGATTGGTTTTGCCAAAACTACCCTTCCGTGTTTTGGGTTCTGGGTTTTGTGTTTTGGATCTGTATTTTTTTGAAAAAAAGCATAAAAACAGCTAAAATTACAGAATGTGTTGGTTTTTCTGCTCCTATGCTATTATTAACCTCAATAACCTTAATTTCCACTCATTTCCAGTCTATTCTGAACACCTCACAATAGTGTTTTTATGTCCAAAAGGTTGCACTGAGGTAGCTGGATGACTATGCTAAGCGACACGAGTGGGCAGCACAAACACGTGGCCCATCTAGGAGTGACACTGCAGTGGCAGGCAGGATGGCAGTTTGAAAAACTAGGCCCCAAACAGTACATAATGCACAGAAAAAAAAGAGGTGCAAGATGGAATTGTCCTTGGGCCCTCCCAGCCACCCTTATGTTGTATAAACAGGACATGCACACTTTAACAAACCAATCATTTCAGAACCAGGGTCTGCCACACGACTGTGGCTGAAATGATTGGTTCGTTTGGGCCCCCACAAAACAAGCTGGCAATCAATCTGTCCCTGCACAAACTGGCTCTACAGAGGCAAGATGTCGTCCTCATCCTCCTCATTCACTGATTCCTCACCCTCTTCAGTGTTGTATACATCCTCATCCTCACAGAGTATTAATTCGTCCCCGCTGGAATCCTCCACCACAGGTCCCTCTGTACATTCTGGAGGCTGGACTTCCTGGAAGAGTTGATAATTCATTCTTATGAACATCATCTTCTCCACATTTTGTGGAAGCAACCTCCTACGCCTTTCGCTGACCAGGTTCCCGGCTGCACTAAACACTCTTTCGGAGTACACACTGGAGGGGGGCAACTCAGGTAAAATAGAGCCAGTTTGTACAGGGGCATCCAAATTGCCTATTTTTCCTGCCAGTACAGGTACAGACTGTCTGACATGCCTACGTGGATGCTGTCACCGATGTAATCCTTTAACAGACAGACGCATGCTTGTCGCTGCTGCTTTGAGGATGCAGGTGCGGCTACAGCCCACACAATTCACAAAGACAGAAAAAAAAAGAATTTTTTATTTTTTGTGGAGCGCTCTTTGAGGGTTACACCACCCTTTAACAGACAGACGCACGCTTGTCGCTGCTGCTTTGAGGATGCAGGTGCGGCTACAGCCCACACAATTCACAAAGACAGAAAAAAAAAGATTTTTTTATTTTTTGTGGAGCGCACTATGAGGGTTACACCACCCTTTAACACACAGATGCACGCTTGGCGCTGCTGCTTTGAGGATGCAGGTGCAGCTACAGCGCATACATTTCACACACAAACAGAAAAAAAGAAGATTATTTTATTTTGGTTGGAGCGCACTTTGGGGGTTACACCACCCTTTAAAAGACAGACGCACGCTTGTCGCTGCTGCTTTGAGGATGCAGGTGCGGCTACTGCGCATACATTTCACACACAAACACAGAAAAAAAGATTATTTTATTTTGGTTGGAGCGCACTTTGGGGGTTACACCACACATAAACAGACAGACGCACGCTTGTCGCTGCTGCTTTGAGGATGCAGGTGTGGCTACTGCCCACACATTTCACAAAGACAGAAAAAAAAGAAGAATTTTTTATTTTTTGTGGAGCGCACTTTGGGGGTTACACACCCTTTAACAGACAGATTGCTGCTTTGAGGATGCAGATGCGGCTACAGTGCATACAATTCACACAGAAAAAAAGAAGATCATTTTATTTTGGTTGGAGTGCACTTTGGGGGTTACACCACCCTTTAAAAGACACACGCACGCTTGTCGCTGCTGCTTTGAGGATGCAGGTGCGGCTACAGCCCACACAATTCACAAAGACAGAAAAAAAACCAAGAATTTTTTAATTTTTGTGGAGCGCACTTTGAGGGTTACACCACCCTTTAACAGACAGATGCATGCTTGTCGCTGCTGCTTTGAAGAAGCAGGTGCGGCTACTGTGCATACATTTCACACACACAAACACAGAAAAAAAGATTATTTTATTTTGGTTGGAGCGCACTTTGGGGGTTACACCACCCATTAACAGACAGACGCACGCTTGTCACTGCTGCTTTGAGGATGCAGGTGCGGCTACTGCCCACACATTTCACAAAGACAGAAAAAAAAGGAGAATATTTATTCTTTGTGGAGTGCAATTTGAGGGTTATACCACCCTTTAACAGACAGACGCAGGCTTGGCACTGCTTCTTTGAGGATGCACGTACAGTGCAGTCAATTCACAAACACAGAAGAAAATGTTTTATTTTTGTTGGAGTGCACTTTTGGGGGTTACACCACCATTTAACAGATAGACGCATGCTTGGCGCTGGTGCTTTGAGGATGCAGGTGTGGCTATAGCCCACACAATTCACAAAGACAGAAAGAAAAAAAAAATTGTATTCTTTGTGGAGCGCACTTTGAGGGTTACACGACCCTTTAAAAGACAAACGCACGCTTGTTGCTGCTGCTTTGAGGATGCACGTACAGTGCAGACAATTCACAAACACAGAAGAAAATGTTTTATTTTGGTTGGAGTGCACTTTGGGGGTTACACCACTCTTTAACAGACAGACGCATGCTTGGTGCTGCTGCTTTGAGCATGCATGTACAGTGCAGACAATTCACAAACACAGAAGAAAATGTTTTATTTTTGTTGGACTGCACTTTGGGGGTTACACCACCCTTTAACAGTCAGACGCATGGTTGTCGCTGCTGCTTTGAGGATGCAGGTGCAGCTACAGCCCACACAATTCACAAAGACAGAAAAAAAGAAGATTATTTTATTTTTGTTGGAGCGCACTTTGAGGATTACACATTAACAGACAGACGCACGCTTGTCCCTACTGCTTTGAGGATGCAGGTGCAGCTACTGCCCACACATTTCACAAAGACAGAAACAAAAAGAAGAATTTTTTAATTTTTCTGGAGCGCACTTTGGGGGTTACAAAACCCTTTAACAGAAAGATGCACGCTTGGCGCTGCTGCTTTGAGGATGCAGGTGCGGCTACAGCCCACATAATTCACAAAGAAAGAAAAAAAAAGAAGAATTTTTTATTCTTTGTGGAGCGCACTTTGAGGGTTACACCACCCTTTAACAGACAGACACACGCTTGGCGCTGCTACTTTGAGGATGCACATACAGTGCAGACAATTCACAAACACAGAAGAAAATGTTTTATTTTTGTTGGAGTGCACTTTGGGGGTTACACCACCCTTTAACAGACAGATGCACGCTTGGCGCTGCTGCTTGGAGGATGCAGGTGCGGCTATAGCCCACACAATTCACAAAGACAGAAAAAAAATTAGAATTTTTTTATTCTTTGTGGAGCGCACTTTGAGGGTTACACCACCCTTTAACAGACAAATGCACGCTTGTCGCTGCTGCTTTGAGGATGCACATATAGTGCAGACAATTCACAACACAGAAGAAAATGTTTTATTTTTGTTGGCGTGCACTTTGGGGGTTACACCACCCTTTAACAGACAGATGCACACTTGGCGCTGCTGCTTTGAGGATGCACTTACAGTGCAGACAATTCATAAAAACAGAAGAAAATGTTTTATTTTTGTTGGAGCGCACTTTGGGAGTTACACCACCCTTTAACAGACAGACGCACGCTTGGCGCTGCTGCTTTGAGGATGCAGGAGCGGCTACAGCGCATACATTTCACACACAAACACAAAAAGAAAGATTATTTTATTTTGGTTGGAGCCCACTTTGGGGGTTACACCACCCTTTAACAGACAGACGCACGCTTGGCGCTGCTGCTTTGAGGATGCAGGTGCAGCTACAGCCCACACATTTCACAAAGACAGAAAAAAGAAGAAGAATTTTTTATTCTTTGTGGAGCGCACTTTGGGAGTTACACCACCCTTTAACAGACAGACACACGCTTGGCGCTGCTGCTTTGAGGATGCAGGTGCGGCTACAGCGCATACATTTCACACACAAACACAGAAAAAAAAAGATTATTTTATTTTGGTTGGAGCCCACTTTGGGGGTTACACCACCCTTTAACAGACAGATGCACGCTTGGCGCTGCTGCTTTGAGGATGCACGTACAGTGCAGACAATTCACAAACACAGAAGAAAATGTTTTATTTTTGTTGGACTGCACTTTGGGGGTTACACCACCCTTTAACATACAGACGCACGCTTGTCGCTGCTGCTTTGAGGATGCAGGTGCAGCTACAGCCCACACAATTCACAAAGACAGAAAAGGAGAATTTTTTATTTTTTGTGGAGCTCACTTTGGGGGTTACAGCACCCTTTAACAGTCAAGCCAGCCGGCCCTTTACTTATGGGACACAGGCGCACGCTTGGCGCTGCTCCTTTGTTGATGCATGTGCAGCCACAGTGCACACAATTCACAAACACGGAAAATATTTTTTTTATTTTGTTTGGAGTGCACTTTTGGGGTTACAGCACCCTTTAATGGACAGGCCAGCCTGTCCTTTACTTATGGGACACAGGCGCACGCTTGGCGCTGCTCCTTTGTTGATACACGTGCAGCCACAGTGCACACAATTCACAAACACAGAAATATTTTTTTATTTTGTTTGGAGTGCACTTTGGGGGTTACAGCACCCTTTAACGGTCAAGCCAGCCGGCTTTTTACTTATGGGATACAGGCGCACGCTTGGCGCTGCTCCTTTGTTGATGCACGTGCAGCCACAGTGCACACAATTCACAAACACTGAAAATATTTTTTTATTTTGTTTGGAGTGCCCTTTGGGGGTAACAGCACCCTTTATTGGACAAGCCAGCCGGCCCTTTACTTATGGGACACAGGCGCACACTTGGCGCTGCTCCTTTGTTGATGCACGTGCAGCCACAGTGCACACAATTCACAAACACAGAAAATATTTTTTTATTTTGTTTGGAGTGCACTTTGGGGGTTACAGCACCCTTTAACGGTCAAGCCAGCTGGCCCTTTACTTATGACATAGGCGCACGCTTGGCGTTACTTTGTTGACGCACGTGCGGCTGCTGTGCACACAATTCACAAACAGAAAAAATATATAATTTTGCACTTGGGGGGAGCATCCCTGATGGACTGAGCACCCCCTGGACAACACTACAGCACCCCTTTAGGACTGGGACACTGCACAGAACTTTGGAGTGGACACAGCCCCTATGGACAACTGACTGCACAACACTGTCCAGCCAGCCCCTATGGACTTTGGAGGAGTGGACGCAGCCCCAATGGACAACAGCAGCACAGCCCAACACAGCCAGCCCCTATGGACTTTGGAGGAGTGGACACAGCCCCTATGGACAACAGCAGCACAGCACAACGCTACACTACACTACACTACACAGCCCAGCCAGCCCTAACTCCCACCCTCCCTCTTCACTGTCCACAGCCTAGTGAGAAAATGGCGCTTACGCGGGTACCTTATATAGAATCCAAAACCCACGAGACCCAGAAGGCGGGATGATGACGTTTTGCCTCGATTTCAGATCCGAGTCAGGCGGGAGAAGTTGACCCTGACTCGGATCGGCCTCGGATCGGGGGTGCTCGGGGGGGTTCGGATTTCAGAAATCCGAACCCGCTCACCCCTAGTATTAATATATTTTTATACCTGTAATATAGCTATCAGTGTATATTTTTCCCATATGGTTCACAATTGTAAGGTGAATGATCCATATTAATATACATGTGTATATATCTACTATAACAGTAATTTTTCTTGATACAAGTATAAAAACATTTTTTGTGATTATATGTTTGTTTGTCCTGTTTTGTTTGATACCAGGTAGCATATATTTTATAAAACAGAATAAAAGTTAAATTTTATATTTTATCTACTATTCCATTTATTAACCAAGAGTGCTCACCAAGTTTTTGCTTTTCTTTTCTTTATTCAGACTATTGGTTATGTTCTTAAATTTGTAAATTACCTTTTCTTTTTTTTTAACCTTTCCTGGAAGTACATATTTTCTTTTAATTACTTGGTACATAAAACCTACAGCTCCATGATTGGCCTAATTATAATGAAGAAACAAAGCCAAAACCATTATGTTGATTTATTGTGTGGATGGCTAAAGTGTGACACATACAGTACTGTACAGTATATCAATTTCAGATGGGCAGACTTATTCAGCAGGCCAAGGATTAAGTTAAGGAAGCTGATGGAGCTAGTAAGGAGGACTGGTACAAGCTTCATCCCTCAGCCCTTAAGGTTGAACCCACAGGACAAGTCCATGCTGAGGTCAATCAAACCACAGTACTTGACAGGTGTGTTACAGAAGGAATTGGCTATACCTACCATGCAAAGCCAGCATGCTGTGTCTGGTAATTATTTTTTCCCTTTTTCAGCAGAAATATTTTGTGTGTGTTAAAAGTAATAATTGCTTCCTACTCTTTCAGGGGAAGTTTGGATGGCGCAGAGGCACACCTACCAACATTGATACCACCCCCCTACACCAGTGTGATCTATCTGCAGCATTTGTCTCTAGGGAGCTCTATTGCACAGTGGGGGTGATTCAGCAAGGATCGCAATTGCAAAGCTGCATCCAGGCAGATTTGCAATTCCGTCCTTGCTATTATGCAAATGCAGCAGGAATTGTTGCACTGCTGATTCAGCCCCAGTGTACTATATAACACACACAGAGGAAGAGGGATGAGGGAGAATTATGCACAATTCAGTTGCTGTTCCTACCATTAACTTTTTCAGTGCTCTTTAAGCTGATTGATGCATGCAGACCAAAGTATTGGAGTTTGAATTAAGCTGCTATGGACTATTAACTAGTATAACTATATGTAATATATTTTTGCTTACTAACCTCACTAACTTCACCTGGATGAATGACTATACAGCTGCTAAATACTTCCATTTACTAATTATATTGGACTGACATTTAGAATCACTTATCAGCAGATTCAGCACTGGTTTGATTTTGAGACAGGAGATTCATTATTCTATGCGCCGCAGCGGTTAGCTCAGTGCACTTGTACTTTAGTGTGTTTTATTCCAGTGGAGGCCAATGTGTGTGTATTTTTTTTATGTGGGAGCCAATGTGTATGTTTTTTTTGTTGTGCCTTGGCAAATTTTAAATATTGTGCCCCGAGTTGAAAAAGGTTGAAAATCACTGTGATATAAGTTGTTTTTTTTGTTTAACCTTTTCACACGCACATATCGCGCATGCTCAAATAAGTCGCTTTGTATGTATACATATTATTTTTTCATTGTCCTGTTATAATTAGCATGTACATACATTGTTTTAATTGAGAATATCTGAATTTGAAATTCTCTTTTGTTAAAAAAGGCTTTTTCAATAAAAGCTCATTCTTTGCATAAGGGTAACTTTTGATATGAGTATGACACCTTGAAAAATGCATTATATAAAAGTTGACTGGGATCCTTTAGATTTCAGACTAACACATTCATTTAAACAGATTCATTTATAGAGTCTCAATGAGTGATTCTTCCCTCTATATTTACATACTTCACCATGTTGCTCTCCCTTCATTTATAATGACACGGTATACATATATACATACATAAATTCATACATGCATACATACACAGCAAGTGTATGTGATATAATACTGATAATACAGAAATGAACTAAGATGACAAGTAGCTACTACAAAGTAACTGTTGCATGTAGTTCCCATTTTTACCTTTATATATTGTATTATTATTAGCATCATACCTAACATGAGACCCTGTGACATTGCACAGTCTGCACAGTGGTCCTGATTCATTACGGATAGCAACTGTGATCGCGGCTGCAATTACACATGCAATCTGGCTGCGATAATGTGCTAATCCATTGTGATCGCTATGAAGTCGCAGCACTACGCCCACATTACCTTACACACATCCGTATAGTTTAGCAAGACTGCAAAACATCAGTACAATCGAGTACCATCACAGCTTCATGCACACTTGCACAAGGTCAAACTTTACTCAGAAATTGCTAATTACAGCGCATGTTGTGAGTACTCAAGCAGCGTATGGCATCGCAGTGGATAATTTATACATGCCCCTGTAACGGCGTTTGAACGCACTGGCACGCCTGCATTTCCCCGACCACCCCCATGACCATCCACAAATGGCACTTCCTGTCAATCACTCTGCAATGTATCTGCGGTCGCAGTCCTGTTCGCAGTGGCTGGTTTGCACACACACAATGCGATGCATGCGCAGAACACAACAATCGCCTGGTCAGGGGGCGCTGTTTGGGCCTGTCAGGTTTCTGTTTATTATCATTCTTGCTTGTAGCTTCCTCTTATTTCATCCCCAGCAACTCCTGACCTCTCCTATCTCTTCCCTGGTCCTTCCCCATGAAGCCATGACCCTTTTTGGGTGCATTGTGTCCCTTTGAAAAATGAGGGGGGCGCCAATGCTCTTTCTGACACAGGGCATCAAAAAGTCTAGTTACAGCTCTGCTCCAAGGTATGCTCAATCCTCCCAGAACTCTAGTAATTTCATTGTAACCACAATCAGAAAGGTAAGTCATATCCATTCTGACTTTTGGGGCTATGCTATATTAGTTGTGACATAAATAGTTAAATGAAAATAAAACAGTAATAGACCCTAAGGGCAGATGTAGAGTATACTGAATTTTTTTTAAATGCATGTATACTATGAAATGTATTAATTTTATATACTGTAGTTCAGTTATCTCATTATCTATGCATTCAGAGGCAAGCTGTGACCAACAAAGGGACTCCATGCTGCAGGTCTAGTTGTTTTTTTTATGTTTTTCCCTCTCCATTAGCAGATAAAGTTATAGGCACTAATGCGGGATGCACTTTGAGTTGGAGCATCTATAGGTGACTCATTTTTTTTTAAATTTAAGATTCTATTTTATTTTTAACAAGAAAAGTCACATGCTAATCATTGTCATCATCAAAACAATTATTTACATAATGGCTCAGGTCAGTGGCGGGCTAGGCCGGGTACCATCTGCCCCCTGGGCCGGTACAATTCTAGTGTTTCAGGGATGGCAGGTGGGCAGAGGATGCGATGCTCTGGCTCCTGTGCTGCTGCCCAGAGAGAGATCCGATTCAAGTAACAGGGGCT
Source organism: Taudactylus pleione (assembly GCA_031769625.1). Lineage (NCBI taxonomy): Eukaryota > Metazoa > Chordata > Amphibia > Anura > Myobatrachidae > Taudactylus > Taudactylus pleione. The sequence goes on along the minus strand of JAUIMM010000329.1, from coordinate 128,401 downwards.
AAAATAAAATGGCTGCCCCATATCAGGCTACAAAAAGAAGGCCGCTGTCGACTAATGAGGAGCCAGGTTTTCCTACCCACAATTCCAAGAGGCTGGAGAATGAGAAAGGGGTGTGGCCTATCAGGCGAGTGGGAAGAGCCTAAAGAGGAGCTGAAAGATAAAATATTTTTTTTATCACACCTATGGAGGAGAGACGGCAGAGATGAGAAGTGCCTGCTTCATGTCTTCTACACCCATACCAGGCATACTTGCCTACTCTTGAAAAAGCATTTCAGGGAGATTGTGAAAACAACACCTATGAGCGGGCGTTACAGTGGGCATGTACTGCTACATCTGAGAGGCGTGTAATAAAACTGACTTACTTCCAAATGCAAATGAGCCCCAAAGCAGTTAGTAAGATCTATTTGTTGATGAAAACACACTGATACTTTTCAGAAAATGCATGTAGCCATAGGGATCATTGTGCCTGATAACCAATGCAGGGAAATTATACTAATGATCCCTTTTTAATGTATATATCTCTTTTTTTTAATATATAACAGCTTCATAATGGGACTGTAAGGATAAAATCAGGGAGATTGCTAGACTCTTCAGGGAGACAGGAAGATTGCTACTATTTCAGGGAGTCTCCCTGACAATGAGGGAGAGTTGGCAAGTATGATACCAGGTAAGTGAAGGGTGTCACAGTGGCATAAACTTTGTGGTGTTTTATTTAATATATGTATGTGCTGACTAAGTGTGACTGTATGTGTGTGTGCTGACTAAGTATGACTGTATGTGTGTGTGTGCTGACTAAAGGGGGGCATCCACTACACGATTTTAGCAGGCGATTGAACGATAACGACATCGTTATCGTTCAATCGTTTATAAATCGTGCAGTGTTTGGTCGTTAACGATCAACGATGCGTGCTCCTGCTGGTCGTTTGATCGTCTCGTCAGTCGACCGAACATGCAGGTCAATTTCACTTGATCTATTAAAGATCGTTTGCAAATCGTTCAGACTGAAAGATAACATTTCAAGGGAAAAAATCAAGGAAAAATCGTTTAGAGACTGGACAGGGAGAAGATCATCTAGTGGATGTGCCCCTTAAGTGTGATTGTGTGTGTGCTAAGTATGACTGTATGTGTGTGTGCTGACTAAGTATGACTGTATGTGTGTGTGTGCTGACTGTGTGTGTGTGCTGACTAAGTGTGACTGTATGTGTGTGCTGATTATGTGTGACTGTGTGTGTGTGCTAAGTGTGACTGTGTGTGCGCTCTGACTAAGTATGACTATGTGTGTGTGCTGACTAAGTGTGACTGTATGTGTGTGCTGACTAAGTGACTGTATGTGTGTGTGTGTGCTAAGTGTGACTGTGTGTGTGTGCTGACTAAGTATGACTGTATGTGTGTGTGTGCTGACTGTGACTGTGTGTGAGTGCTAACTAAGTGTGACTGTGTGTGTGTGTGTGTGCAGACTAAGTGTGACTGTGTGTGTGCTAAGTGTGACTGTATGTGTGTGTGTGCTGACTAAGTGACTGTGTGAGTGTGCTAAGTGTGACTGTGTGTGTGTCCTGACTAAGTGTGACTGTGTGTGCGCTCTGACTAAGTGTGACTGTGTGTGTGTGCTGACTAAGTATGACTGTATGTGTGTGTGATGACTAAGTGTGACTGTGTTTGTGTGTGTGTGCTGACTAAGTGTGACTTTGTGTGTGTGCTGACTAAGTATGCCCATATGTGTGTGTGCTGACTAAGTGTAACTATGTGTGTGCTTACTAAGTGTGACAGTGTGTGATGACTAAGGGGGTCATTCAGACCCACTCACGAGCGGCAGTACGCTCACAAGTGGTTCGCTGTTCCCCACTGCGCATGCACACGATGGAGGGAGCTCCATCGTGCGCTTGCGCGAGACCCGGCGAGCGACGGGCTTTCCATCGCTCGGGGTCTCGCACCAAAGGGGGCGTGCTGTCGATGTTGATTGACAGCACGCCCCCTTTGGTGGGCGTACCGGGGGCGTGCCTGCCAGACGGAGGCGTTCCCATGGGAACGCCTACCGTCTGAAGCCGGCCCCACTGACATCACTAGTGATGTCAGTGGGAGTGATTTTGGCTCTGATAGAGCCAAAATCACTCCAGGCCTTGCGGCTGGGAAACCCGACCGCAGGGTTTCCCTCGCAAGTCCGATGGTCGCGATGGTCAAGACCATCGCGACCATCTTTTTGCACGCTCGTATATGCTGTGGGTGGTGACGCTCCAGGAGGACGCTCCATTTTAATGGAGGAGGTGGTGACGCCCCAGGAGGACGCTCCATTTTAATGGAGGAGGGCCCTGATTCAGAGCGAGCGCTCTGGTCAGAGCGTCCGGCTCTGAATCAGGGCCTAAGTGTGAGTGTGTGTGATTGTGTATGTATATACAGTGAATATATATATATATAATATATATATATATATATATATATATACACAGAAATTCACAAACTGAGGAACTCACGAGACTGAATAATAGGGTAAAATGGTCCTTTAATCCTACGTTTCGGGATCAAATCCCGTCGTCAGGGACATACAGCAACAATTAATACAAACACATTACACATATATATATACCCACATTGCTACTCAGATCATCAATCAAATGTATCCCACCTGTTCAGGAGCGAGCCAGAGAGGTCCCGGTCAGCATGGCCAGACAGCACATCGCCGTCCGATGACGTCACTAACCCGCGTCCACCCCACGTGGGTGCTGTCCGGCGTTGCCAAGCAACTAAACAGACAACAACCCATACGGGACAAACCAGTACAGTATACAAATAATATCATCTTGCGCATATACATAAAACACAGGTACAATACAAGGTAAACTTTCAATTAAAAGAACATAAACAGACAACTCATCACAGTGATAACCATCTGGATATCCAGAAAAACAGGAGCTATATAAATATTGCACCAAAGTACACCCATAACCACAAAATAGAATTGACTTATAACCAACCAAATTACTTACATAATCATTATCATATAAAGGTACTCAAAAGGTACTAATGTGACATACACTAAAGGCTGTCAATAAATCCACAAGGTAACCTCATATCCAAAGTTAGCACAGAGAAATAAACCTTAAAATATTCTAGCAGATTTTAATCAAACATCTAAGGGACTCTCAATCCAAAACAGAGTCTGTCTGATGTTATAAAAAACACTTCAATCCCAGGCTCTCATTGAGGCCCCTGGGCGCCATAGTGCCCAACATGTAAATCCATTTTGACTCTCTCTGCAATAATCTTTCCTCTATCACCGCCACTTTTAGAAATAGGCTCGTGGTCTATTATAATAGCCCTCAAGCATGCCACCCCATGTTTAGCCTGCAAAAAGTGCCTGGCTACGGGCTGGTCACTATGTCCTGAATCCAATGCCTGTTGGATAGCACTCCTATGCAGAGCCATCCTTTCCTTAAATTTCCTTTCTGTCTTGCCCACGTAGTTTAACCCACATGGGCAAGACAGAAGGTACACCACATATGTCGAAGTGCAAGTCAATGCAAAACGGATGCTATATTTTTTCCCTGTATGGGGATGGGAATACGTATCCCCTACAGATAAGGATCTACAGGTCACACACCCCAAGCATCGAAAACATCCAGATTTTTTATTCAAAAAGTGGCTTGGGGCTATTTTATCCATATCGGTTATGTCAATTCTCACAACCCTATCTTTTATGTTCCGACCTCTAGTCTGACAAAGCATGAGTCTAGACCCAAATAGCGCCGGTAGTTCCTTATCAGAACCAATGATAGATCACCAATGCTTAGCCCTACTATTAATCCTCTGGCTACTAGTTGTGTACCTGTTGACCCAGGGGACTATCAGTCTATGATCTTTAGTCAATGCTGTTTTAGGAGTGAGGGTATCATCCCTTGGGATGTCCAACACCTTCCTTTTTATTTTCTCTAAATCATTTCTTTTGTACCCCCGAGCCACAAATTTCTCCAACATCTCTTGCATCACTACCTCTACATGTGTGGGGTCAGAGACAATCCTCTGCACTCTTTAAAATTGGGAGTATGGTAGCCCCCTCCATAACGCAACTGGATGAAAGCTATCGTACTTCAAAAGGGTATTCCTATCCGTACTTTTAGAAAAAAGAGTGGTAACCAAATCATTATTATGGAGGGATATATCCACATCCAAATATTGGATATTAACACTACTGATGTTATAAGTGAGTTTTATCACACTGGAGGATTGGTTATGTTGATCTAAAAGGGCTCGTAAATCCACTTCAGTGCCCCACCACAAAATAAGCAAATTGTCTATATATCTATAGTACAGAATAATATCCTTCAATAGCCGACCCTCACAAAACAGGAAACTTTGTTCTACACTATGCATAAAGGCATTGGCATACGATGGGGCCACATTCGACCCCATCACACAGCCAGCCCCTTGTACATAGTATTTCCCGTTAAAATAAAAATAATTTATTTCCAACATATGTGGTTGATAAGCATGCACTTGAGACTTGCCACAGAATGTCCTTGTTCAAGAAAGTGGATTGCCACTGGTTTGTCTGATTTTTTCTGCTCAAGCGCCATTCTAATCGTAGAGCGATGGTTCGCCATTCGTTCGAGGAAGCATCAATTTTAGAACCCCCAACAGACTTGCTGTCTGCGTGCTGTTTAGTAGCCTTATGTAGACATCTCTGTATAGTTGTACTAGAGTATCTGCTGGCCAAAAATTGTTCGGACATCTCATCAATTTGTACACTAGCCATAGTATCAGAAGAATTATTCCTAAGTATCCGTAGAAATTGAGAAATGGGCAAATTCTCTTTTAGATGACTTGGATGTTGACTACTCGAGTGAAGAAGGGTATTCCGATCAGTGTCCTTTCTATATAGGGTAGTCCCAAGGTAATGTCCTTGCACGCAGACGGCAAGTCTGTTGGGGGTTCTAAAATTGACCCTACCAGAATTATTTTTTCCAGTAAGTTTGATGCCACATCGAAATATTCGAGAAAAATAGTCAACAAGCATTGGCCGATCATTGCTACCGACCCTGATTTGGGTGTACTTGGTACTACATTAAAACCTGCAACAACTACAGCTTCTTGGTTTCCCTCTATGAGAATGGGATGCTTTAAATGTGCAGATTGCACTACCTGTAGATCACTACTAACTGGCAGTACCTTCTCTCATCCACATAGTGGAAAAAGAATTAAGATCAAACATCGATTACACTGCATGATGAACTTTGTAGTTAATATGCTAATTTGTCTGTGTGGTCTCCACTACGTGGGGATGACAAAGAGATGCTTCCGCGAACGAATGGCGAACCATCGCTCTACGATTAGAATGGCGCTTGAGCAGAAAAAATCAGACATACCAGTGGCAATCCACTTTCTTGAACAAGGACATTCTGTGGCAAGTCTCAAGTGCATGCTTATCAACCACATACCAGCCCTTGCTAGGGGTGGAGATCGGGAACTAGCTTTGCGGAAATGTGAAGCTAGATGGATTTTTTACCTTGATACATTGGCCCCTAGAGGACTTAATGAGTCCAACTCTTATAATATTTTTTTGAAATAATATATTATTTTCATTTTTATTTTTTTTATTTTTTGACCTTGCACATGAGGATACCAATATTTGTATGTTTTTTTCTATAGTTTTTCTATATAATAATTTTTTTATTTTTATTATATTTATTTTTAGTATTGTGGTTGTATTATTGTTTTTCAATATGCACTTGGTGTCTAGTATTAGCCATACTATTTACCCATAATGATTAACCATATCTCAAGTTCATGAGTAACATATTAGAAAAGTAAACTCCCCCGTTTATGTGCAATATGCTTGTAATCCAGTAGATGGCGCCTATATAGGCCTTGCTACATATTGACTATGGCCCTCATTCAGAGCCGCTCGTTAGCGGCAGTACGCTCGTTCCGAGCGATGTTTGCACATCTGCGCATGCGTACGGTTTTTAGTACGCATGCGCGAACCAGTCAGTGCGGCCGAAAATCGTTTGTACGCTATATAGCGAGTGCCTGCTATTTTGAGTGACAGAATGAGGCGTATGTGGGTGGTAACAGGGGATGGTGCTTGAAAATGGGGAGTGGAGATCCGAACGCAGGCGTGCTTAAAGGTCAAAACGGGCGTTTTATGGGTGTGTATATTTAAAACAGCAGCGTCATTGACCACGTCACTGGGTTATTTTATAGCCAGAACTGCTCGCAAATTTGTGGTAGCAAACACCAACCACAAGAATAGCGAGCAGTTCATACGCTGGTCGATGTACTCGATTAATCTAATAAATAGCGGACATGACGTAGGATGCGAGCGGCCAGGGGGCGTTTTTAACAAATAAACGAGCGTATGTTTTGCTCGCTCGTTCAGACTTAGAGGTGTGAACAGACTACAATGTGCGTACGGATCATTTGAATAGCCACCCCTTGTTTTTAAACGAACGACCGCAAATAGCGAACGGCTCTGAATGAGGGCCTATGTGTTCTAATGGTGGCACGTAGTTTGAATTGTTTTTTGATCAGTAATGTTGGTCAGACATGTGACTTCTGGTTCTGGCATGCGTTCCACGGTGGTGGAGTGCATGTAACTTCCGGTGGTCGCGCTCCCTTAGCTTTAAGATGATTGTGTGCTTCCTAATGGGGACTGGACACGTGACTTCCGGTTTTGGCGTGCGTTCCACGGCTGTGGAATGCATGTCACTTCCGGTTATCGTGGTTTTTTAATAATACTATACTTTTAGCGCTGGTGTACATAGCGCTGACCTTACTGTACGATCTGCATACAGGTAGTAACGCTCTACCTAAAGGGAGTGGCTCTATTTGAAAAATATAATGGTATTATTGAGCTTGCACTATTTTTGCTATCCAGCAGGCTTTGCGGCTGGGGGTGGCACCTTGTGTTAATTGTTTGGGGTATTTAGTCTGGCTAGCATGGTGATGGTGTATATCCTGCACTTGGCTACTCATCAGGAATTGTTGTTGCATGGTTGCTGAAGTCTTGATAAAGATCCTAGATTGGGATCGAAACGTCGACTGGACTGAACCTTTGTATCTTGCTGATATGGGTATTTCAAAACCTGTTTTTGCATATATAAATAAGTCTTTTTTCATATATCTGGTGAGTGCTGATTATTTTCTCTGTGTATATATATGTATATATATATATAAACACACCAAATTTTATATACACTGCGCTCAGCAGAAAGCTGTATATATAGATACCTAAGTGACAATATTAATTGCTGGACATATTAAATATAAATATATGAATTGTGTGTGTGTGAAATCAATTCACATGTCAATGTACTCAAATTATGACCACATGTATAATAGATGGAATACACCTTAATTTATTTATTAAAAAAATAATATATATATATATATATATATATACATATATATATATATATATATATATATTGACCTGGTATAGATCAAAACTAAAATATATATTAAATGGATTGAAAATAGAAAAATTAAAAATGAAAAATCTGTCAGAATTTCTAGACACTCTCTTACAACCATATGTCACTAAACAAACTGCTTATCTAAGAGACACAACACACATTCTCAATATTCTACACGATATTCAGTGGAATGACCAATTATGTCTAGTAACCACAGACATTACATCTTTATATTCAGTAATCAATCATGAACAAGGGATCAATAGTATCAAATATCATTTAGAAAAAGACAGCTCGATTACAGATGTACAACGCCAATTCATTCTTGACAGTATCAATTTATTCTCAAACATAACTATGTATGGTTTGACAATCAATTTTACATTCAAACTACAGGCACCGCAATGGGTACGAGATTTGCCCCAAAGCTATGCCAACCTATTCAAGGGTTGGTGGGAGGACCACCATATATGGTGTGACCACAGGCTTGGGGCAAATCTCGTACTCTGGAAAAGATACATTTACGATGTGTTTCTGATTTGGCGGGGAGAAGAAAGTACCCTAATGGATTTCATTACCACCATAAATAACAATTCTAATTATTTAAAATTCACTGCCACCTACAGCAAAAAACAGGTTGAATTTCTGGATTTAATAATATTTATAGAAGATAATACAATACATACAAATATATTTAAAAAGACAGTAGATGTGAACAGCTATATCCTGTCTACCAGCTGGCATCATCCAAGCTGGTTACAAACAATTCCAAAAGGACAGTTCCTTAGATTAAGGAGAAATTGCTCAAAGATAGAAGACCTTAAAGCACAAGTACGAGATCTTGGTACTGAATTTATAGAGAAAAAATCTGACAAGACTGTAGTAGAACAAGCACAAAAAGAGGCAGAGGATAGAAACAGAGATGATCTTTTGAGGTATAAAGAAAAAGATAAAGATAACGACAGACAAGAACTTTTATTTATCACACAATATTCCAAACAAGCTATAGAATTGAAACACATTTTAAGGAGAAGATGGCCTATCCTCTTAGGTGATGAATCTTTAGCAGGTTGTATACCATCGAGACCTGTAGTAGTCTACAGAAAAGCACCAGATTTAAGACAGAAGATAGTTCATAATCACATTCCGCCCAGAGTATTGAAACAAACCACAATTTGTGCCAATGCACCTAGAAAAGGTTTTTTCTATTGTGGCACCTGTTTAGGCTGTACTAATGCAAACACAAGGAGCACTAAACTCACCACAATATTCAAATCCAATACTACTGGAAAAATATCCGAAATAAAGAATAGAATGACCTACAATAGCGTTAGAGTGTGACTGTCAGAAACAATACATAGGCAGAACCATAAGATAATTAAAAACACGTGTGAGTGAACACATTAGGAATATCAAGAGAGGAGTAGAAGAGCATAACCTCTCGCACCATTTTAAGGTTCACCACAACAGTGACCAAAAATCTCTTAGATTCTTGGGGATAGCAGAAGTAACACCAAACTGTAGGTGGGTGGTTTTCAATCATAAAATAAATGTAGCAGAACTTAAATGGATGTATGAACTAAAAACCTTTGCTCCACGGGGACATAATGTGGATAACAAAGTAAAGGCCATTATTTGCAAGAAATAAACAAGCATTTTGACACATACAATTAATAGAGTGGTGCAATTGGTTTATTAACCCAAAGTAATACATTAGGATTTCACTATGATAATATGGTTTTTAGTTCACACATTATTAAGGAGGACTATTATTTTCAACTAATTTTTCAACTCAATTTTACTCTAAATTAAGTTTAGTTTTTAATACCTTATTCTGCACCTCATGGTATTTATATGTAATTGACCAGATATATGTGTTTACACATCATTTTTTCATGTCAGTCATTTATTAATTTATTGATTGAATTCAATCCGTTTGTATGTGCAAGGTACTCTTAAACATCAAGCATGAGTTAATCTACAAAACGGATTGATTGACAGATTCTGTTCCTGTATGACAACATAGGAACAACCAATCAGATTGAACCAATTTGCTGAATAGCTATCAATACAGGGATTCTCCCTTTATATATGTATGCAAGATCAGAAAAATGTCACATTATTCCTTGAAGAAGGCTTTACAGAAGCTGAAACACGTTGGAGGACACTCTATACCTGCACTCTATACCTGCACATTTGTACCTGAAGGAATTGCTACTAAACATTCTCTACGAGACTCTCTTTTTATCGCAGCCGTGACTGCATGATCACACCCGGAAGTCCAAGTAAGAAGCAGTTTCCAGGAGGACACATGCCAGCAAGGAGAAGGAATGGTGAGCTGACAGATCCAAGGAGGTAAGTGCTTCTCATATCAGAGGGGAGTGCGGCGTCTGGTGATAACCACAACTGCACATCACCACCACAGGCTTTGACCTTCACTGCGGGGCAGGAGAGGACGATCGTCTGGTCACTCGGGCGCACGCCCGCTTTCCGCCATCAGTGACGGTTCATCAGCCTGTGAGAGCCTAGCCTCCTGTCAGCTTCCGCACCGCACTCCTATTCCGGCAAGACAGATCATCACCATCACTACTAATCTACAGTACTTTCAGATCGTATATGACTAGCAGGACGCCGTCGTAAATATTTGTTCAAGGCTGTTACCTTTAGTAGCATATTCCAGTGACTTTAATTAATCCATTTTTATTTTCTACTCAATTATTTTTCTTTTTTCATTTTTCTATTTTCAATCCATTTAATATATATTTTCGTTTTGATCTATGCCAGGTCAATATATATATATATGTATATTTTTTTTATAAATAAATTAAGGTGTATTCCATCTATTATACATGTGGTCATAATTTGAGTACATTGACATGTGAATTGGTTTCACACACACACAATTCATATATATATATTTTTCATATGTACAGCAATTAATATTGTCACTTAGGTATCTATATATACAGCTTTCTGCTGAGCGCAGTGTATATAAACTTTGGTGTGTTCATGTTGGTAGAGTCAGCTATCATACACAGTAGCTCGCACATTGTTATAACCATCTATATTCAGTGCGCAGATACTTCCTACTACTCCTTGATATAAATATATATATATATATATATTTTTTTTTTTTACAGAAGGTGAAAAACAAGCGCCTTATAGTGTAATAAAATCAATGTCATTGAAGTAAATAAAGGTAATTATTATGTGTACCATATAGGTTCAAAAATGAGACATGTAGTAGTTTACTGTGGTACACAGCCCCAACATTATTTTCATGCCCATTTTTAAAATTGCATTCGCCGATAGAAAAGTTTACCCCCCAGGCTGAAAGTTGCCAGCCAGCCCCTGGCTCAGGTTGCTGCAAGTTTTACACCTTTTAAGATGAGCATCTGTAGATACTCAACATTCGCAAGGGGCATGCCACATTTATGTGTGCACCCTCTTGTTGTAAAGAAGTTGCCCTAGCTAGCCCCGCATACACCACTACACCTTTTTATAGGGTGCCACAAGTAGGACCTGTAATGCTGCCCATCCACTAGGCGATTAAACCTTGCGATGGAGCGATAACGACGGTCATTATCGCTCCATCACTTGGTAATCGGCTGCAAATCGGGCAGTAAAAGGTTAAAAATGACCAGCGATGCGTGCGCCCGCTGGTAGTTTTTAACATCAATCATCGCCCGAACATGGCGGTCAACCTGACGACCGCCGTCAGGTTGCTATGTTCGGGGATGATTGATCTGCATACACTGAACGTCTGAACGTTCAGTGTATGCAGCTCACCCCACAGGAGACGACGGCGTCATAATTGTGCCATCATCCCCCACATCGCCTAGTGGATGGGCAGCTTAAGACGTCTCTGAGAAGCCACTAAGGCACTACCTTCAGCACTGAAAATCTCACTGTTTCTGACACTGTTATTTTCTTTTAAATATTTATTGATCTAACAATTATTAGTAATTTTTTTTTGCTGTGGTGGGGCTTTTTGTTGTGCCCTATATTATGGTTTTAGTTATTAGGGTTATACTATGTTGTATTTCTGTATATGCTTTATACATATTAGGAGTAATCAAAAGAATAAACTTACCTGTGCATTTCAAAACATCAATATTTTCAGTCAGTTTAATCATTTGTTTGCCAATGTTGGATCTTTAAGGTTATGTAGAAAAAATATATAAGACAATTAGAAATGACACAAATATGTGCAATAAGTACACAATCTGCTAACAATGTTGTGTATATGTAGTACTCACCCTTGTCCAGAGCCTGGGATCGATTTGTCATGTTTTCCATGTAAACCTTTTAAACCTTTTATCATTGCAAGAAAGTTGATTTGAAGCAGTTCTTCCCAGGCTCTGTACATGCAGGCATGCTATACATGTACATTTCTCTCTGGATAATGTTTTTAATGTTCATTCTATTGTTTGCCTTAGATTTGAATCATAATGCTCCTTAACATATTTTCCACCTAAAGCTGATCTGGAACGGTTCCTAACCACATTTCTGCTTCTTTCTGAGCTTTTCAATTGCTTATTCTGTAGCTCAAATCTTTATTAAAAGAATATTGTTTGCTTAGAAAATCTTACATTTAGTTTTATTAACAATTTTCACTTACCCACTAGTACTGCAGTGGTGTATTGTGCCTCCCTGACACCTTTGCTATTTTCTCAGTTTAGTAGACGGCCTGATTCAGCAGTGTACGGGAATCTGAGCGTGTGCAGGACCCATTCTGTGCATGTGATTGCATGTAGTCGAGGTCCCCATATGCCTCTGCCTGACTGACAGACAGAGGCATTTTTACCGGGTGGTGCGAGACTGCCTGCATTCCAAGAAACGGGGGCGTGACGCCCCTGTTTTCCCGGAGTGGCAAGGCCAGGATCTGGATCCATGGATGTAGAATCCTGCCCTCGAAACCAAGCTAGCCTGCAAAAGCTGAGGCTTACTCAGCAGGCCAGCGCCATCCAACATCATGACCAATGGTTGTAATGGTGATCACAGGCTGCGACCTCGGTCGCAGCACTGGGATCGCAGATACAGTAGAAGGTGTCAGACACCTTCTGCTGCATTTGCATTTTAGTAAAGATGAAATTGCAAAGCTGCTAGTGTGCAGCTTTGCAATTCTGCCCCCTGCCGGATCACCAACAGAGGGCCTGATTCAGCTTGGATCGCAGTTGCTAATACGCACGCAATCGGCTGCATGTTGTGTACTGCGCAGCCACTGGGATTGGGATTGTGATCGCAGTGACTACACATACCCATTGCAGAGTGATTGACAGGAAGTGCCATTTGTGGCTGGTGACAGGAGGGTTGTCGGGGAGAAGCAGGCGTGCCAGTGAGTTTGAACGGCGTTGTAAGGACGTGCATAAATTACCCACTGCGATGCCCTATGTGCCTGAGGCCTCATAGCATGCGCTGAAGTTAGCAATTTCTAAATAAAGTCTGACCTTGTGCAAGTGTGCATGAGGTTGCGATGGTACTCGCTTGTACCAATGTTTTCGCAGTCTTGCTAAACATTACAGATGTGTGTAAGGTAAAGGGGGCGTCCTTATGTAGTGCTCTGATTGCATAGTGATCACAGTGGATTAGCATATTATTGCAGTTAAACTGCGTACTTAATTGCAGCTGCTATCACAATAGCAATCCAAACTGGATTAGGCCGAGTCCTTTCTACTGATCTGCTTCTGCATTCAAATATGACTGATAGAAAGCCCCTACTAAAATGCATAAAATGGCAGCTGTCAGAAGTAGCTTAATTAGAGATGGAAAACATCTTTATCACTTTTACTTTCCAGATACTAGTGTTATTTTCAGAATAGTTTCACTGTACTACACAGTAGGAAAGCATCGCTCCAAATAGCAAAGTGGATCCTTTCATAATTTCTAAAAATATACTTAGGACTAGAAAGTATAGGGCATCTGAAATGCAAACTATTTAATTTTATATAGTAACTTTAAGGATATATTTACCTAAGAAAAAGATTCTTCTCCATATTGGTGAGATTTGTGTAATGTGTGTTCATACTCCTTAATGCAATAAAAGCCTCACAAGCTACACCGGGAAGTTTCATGCAGTAGAATAATTCTCCATATTTCTTGTCCTCATATTCACATCTTTCTGTTTGTGAATCCAGATGAAATCCACATTGTGTATAAAGTTCTTGACTTTTATTGAGAAATTTTCCTGTGTAACTAATATATTTGTATCCAGAATTCCTTCCTTTCCATAAAGCAGACACTCCTTCACTTGGATGCATTAAAAGGATGGATATTTGCACAAGTCCTTCCCATAACAGAGTGAAATAGACATTATAGGTCCCATTGTTAAAATCCTCAACTTTTCCGGAAGCTCCAGCATCAAGTTTTGAAGAAAAAATCCGGGCTCTTATAAAGTCTCCTCCGTAGGTCTTTTTTCTACCCAAATAATTGAACATTTCAACTCGAACAGTTAAAACATCTCCAATACAGTACTTTTCTTTATACTCTATAATGGTTGCTGTGCTGTCTTTAGCACTGGTTGTTTCATTTAAATACATAAATTCAACATTTGGTATTTTTTGATTTATGAAATTCAGTAGCTGGTTTATTTGCCGGTCTGTGCTTTCAGGTTCAGTTTCCATGGTCATGATTTCTACCTGACCCATGGCAGGGAGCAGATAATGTTTCACTTGAGAAGATACAAAATTTGAAAGCTGATGGGAAATGAACAATAATTCTATTGTTAGACAATATTAAGACTTGTCCAGAAATACAGAGTATGATTTATTTAGTCAATAAGAACATACCTGGAACATTTGTAGACGGAAAATGAAGCCAGACGCCAAACTGAAAATTATTGTAAGACTCAAAAGTTTTCTAAACCCTCTGTTTTTAGATTCAAACATTCTTCTAATTGTCCTGAAACAGAAATTAATTGACATGTAAGACATTGAGGAAAAATTAAAATTGTCTTATCAAATATTATTGTAGCCTCCAAGCTAATGAACTGATTCAACATGATTTAACTGAATTTCAGGGATGTCTGAAGTATAGAGGAATGAAAAGTCAGGACTCCATTACTGAGGATCAGTTATAGGTCTTCTAGACTCAAAGCAATACAATATACTTATTAGCATGCTTCAGCTGTAATGAATAAATAAAAGGGTGTCACAGACTGTTGCACAGATGTGTCCACATACACCTGTCCTCAGATCATACCATATAGCCCTCTTTAGTGTGCCATGGACTTTGCTACGGTCATGCCAAAACACTAATAAAACAAAATTGAAGAAAAAATAGTACAATGAAGGAAATAGTAGTAAAGATGAAAAAAAAGTAGCAAATTTGAGGAAAAAGTACATAATCCAGGTTAAACAGACAAAATAAAGGTCTGATATGAGTGACCCTTATCAGACCTTTATTTTGACATAGATATTGGCTTTCATTTGAAGCTGAAACTCTTATTTTTTAGTCACCAAGGAATTGGTATAAAGTTGCAGAACAAGCATAACTATGCCATGCATAGTTATGCTTGTTCTGCAACTTTATACCAATTCCTTGGTGACTAAAAAATAATAATAATCCTAAGGAATACATTTATTAACTGCTGGTGTTGATGGCTGCTGACTGGTGACTGTGGGGTACACTCAGCCTCTGTGCACACCATGTTAGGGAGACCCCTGCTCTTCTCTCATATCCATTCTGCTGGTTTAGCTGTCTACAAAATGACTTTTTATAATCCGTCGAGTTTCAGCTTCAAATGAAAGCCAATATCTATGTCAGTCATCAGCTCTAAAATCTCTTGGTTTAACTGACGGCAAATATAAGTTAAAAAACTATGGCAAACCCACCCAAACAGAAGCACTGCACTGATCACTATGATCTGTGCAGGTTCTGTTAGGTTAAAAAAGTTAACAAAGTGTTAAAGTTTAAAAAAAAATTCATGGAGTCCACCTTCCACCCAAATCAGTAACCAGCCCTGGACCTTTCAGTTTGGGCTGTTATTAGCAAATGGCATGGGGTTCTCTCTATTCTCAAATAACCAGCACTGGGCTGAACCAGCCAGGGGGATAATGTCATAGAAGGGGGGGACACAGGGTGGGGTCCCCCTGCTATCATATTAACCAGCCCCAAACAGGTCAGCCCAAGGCTAAAATTCTTTGGAAAGTGAGGACATCAAAAATAAAATAAGATCAGAAACTTATTCCCCGCATTCCTGGTGGCGATGGATGCATTGTTAAGAGTAATAGAACAGTTAATTAATTGTTAGTTACAGGTGGACTACAAGTCATAGGCAGCCTGCCTTGGCATGCTGGTGCTTGTGGAACTACAAGTGCGAACATGCTTAGACAGTAATGGACTGCTTGAACCTGTAATCAGCCTGTAAAACAAATATTAAAATAAACATAGTACATACACATCAACTGTGTTAATCCATTATCAGATTTGTAGGGGTCAGGGTGGATGGTAAATAAGGTAAAGTCAAACAACCGGATATCAGCATGGGTTGCAGTCAAGGATAATTGGAACATGCAAAAATAGCCAAAATTGGAAGGGTCAGACAATTCAGGGAGCAAATGCCTATGCAAGCAATCACTCTTACAGCATACTTATTTTCTCTCCCAGATGGTAGGTGACCCTTCTGTATTGCAGCCACTTGATATTGAAATATTGCGGGACTTTAAGCATGATGTCACGTATGAGCAGGTCCAGTGGCGTCACAGGGGGGGTGCGGGCCACACCTGGGCCACACCCGGGTGTCACCCGCCGAGGGGTGGACCAAGGTGCAGACTGACACTCCCACAGTGACAGGAGCCGGGTGCTGCACTGTAGTATTAAGTGCAGCACCCGGCTCCTGACACTGATGGAGCCAGCACTGCAACACAATGCAGTCAGCACCCCCTCCCAGTAATATAAAAAAACGGGATGAGAGGGATCGGGGAGCGAGGCCACGCCCCATCCCACAAGGCCACGCCCATTCACACAAGGCCACACCCCCTTTTCGGGGTGTGCGCAGTTGCGCCTCACTCACAACGTCCCTCCCTGCACTTGGTGACACCGCGCGGGAGGGACGCCACTGAGCAGGTCCGAGATGAGGGGACAATGCCAATTTGATGTTATTCTATAAGAATCGTGTTATTTTGGCCATGCCTCCTCCTCATAAACCTATAATTTGTGGCATTATGCTGTGAGGGGCAAGGCCTATTGACTTGTAGCATTCCGATTGGCCCCCAACAGCTGCATCTCCCCTTCAGACACTTTCCCAGAAGGGAAAAAATGTTGGCAAGTATGTCTTGTCTGTTCCATGTGACTTGTGCAACCAAATAAACTCAACAGTGGTCAATCCCAGCAGTGAATCAATCCAGTCCACACACCACTGACCAGTAGTGCTTAGCACCTGAGTATCAGGCAAACCAGTAATGTGAAGGCAACTAGTTAAAGAGTAGAAATGGGCTTATATGCAGTCACACATCTCAATTTTCGACTGTTTCAAACCCAGCCTTAGAAATAGATGAACTAAGCCTTGGAGAAATATAAAGTGGAGAGAGATAAAGTATCCTCCAATCAGTTCCTAACTTTAATTTTTCAAACATAGCCTGTAAACTGAAAGTTAGGATTGGTTGCTACTTTATCTCTCTACTCCTTAGTCCATAATTCTGACAGCATCACTACCTGTGGAAAGAAGCAAAGAAGCTTATGCTGAGAGAGACACAGGGTTACATTTAAAATTTTGCCATGAGTACTTTTCCAAGAGATCTGACCAGCCTTCTTTTTAGGAGTATTGTTAAAACAAAAAACTTAATAAACAGCATTAGGCTTTTAAGCTTAGACTGGTAGTAGAAAAATTGCAGAGGCGATCTTGTGGCATGGGATTCCCCCACTACAGTACTAATTAGAACTAGGCCTGTCAGCGGGATGCAGTCAGGAAGCCGACGGTCGAAATGCTGAACGCCAGCTTCCCGACTGTCAAATCCCGCCAGGGTACTAATGACAGGCGTTGAAATCCTGATGCCTGTTATTATACCTACGTCGGGAGCCCAACGTCCGGCATACGGAACGAAGGTAAGCCGGACAGCAGGAGCGTACTGCCGTGGGGGGGTGAGGGTTTGGTTAGGGGCTCCGGGGGGAATTAGGGTTAGGCACCCCTGGGATGGTTAGGGTTAGGCTAGGGGAAGGGGCAGTTAGGGTTAGGCACTCCCGGGGGGAAATTAGGGTTAGACACCCCCCGGTAGACTTAGGTTTAGGCTGTGTGGATGGGGGGGGAGGTTAGGGTTAGGCCATAGGGCTGGTGGTCATTCATACTGATTCCCTGTCAGCATGGGGTTGCCATGTTGAAATAATAGAAGGCCAAGAGGTGAAAATATATACTTGTTATAGATATGCTACACAGCATTTTGGAACTTGTGTTTCTCCAAGTGCCAGCATGAATATGAAGCCATTTATATTGTGAATGGCATGATAAATAAATATTATTTATTTATTAACCCCCACACCCATCACACTAGAATATTTGGGGAATAGACAAAGTGATAACAGCAAGGGCTGGTTCTCCCTGTGGAGGCCTTAGGGATTCCAGCCTTGTGCAGACTGTTCTATAGCTTCTTGTCACTATGGCAAGGTATACCAGTCTTGTTCTTCCATGCTGTAGTGCCACCAGCCATGGCTGCTAAAGTCTAGTCCAATCAGATTCCAGCTATTATCTTATATATGGTTCTAGATAACTGTTAAGCAGAATCTGATTGGTTGCTGTGGGCAACATCTCATACTGGTAAAAACCTGCACTTTAGTAAATATACCCCATTAAGTCTACAGTCACTATGTTGTCCATAACTGTGTAGACACAAGAATTCTGGTTCCAGTATCCTAACTAGGGACCCCCTTGTTTTGGTTTTGGTTTTGGATCTGTATCTCCTCCTTGTTTTAGATTTGGATTTTGTTTTGCCAAAACCGACCCTTGCGTATTTTGGGTTTGGATCTGTATTTTATCTAAAAAAATCATTAAAACAGCTAAAATCACACAGTTTAGGCCAAAATGTTGCATCGAGCTAGCTGGCTGACTAAGCTAAGCGACAGCAGTGGGTGGCACTAACATGTGGCACTTTAGCTTCCAACATGGCACAGAGTGGCACTGCAGTGGAAGACAGAATGGCAGTTTACTAAAGTATACGACCACATATGAAGTTAAATGTTTTCATTAATCAAGAACTAGGTCAGAGGCCCGAGGGAATTGGAATATGTTAATGAACTGAAGACAAGGATGCAAGGATTGATTAGTTTTTAATTTATTTATTTTAATGTTTTAGTTCTTAAGAAAATGTATGAGGGAAGATCAATGTAAGATCAAGTTCTTCTGTTCCTGAAAGACATCTTTGATCTGGAGGAGGTTTTTTTTATAAATCTAAGAGAAATGCGGTGGCCTTACTTGTGGAGGTGCTGCTATTTAGTACACACTGTAAACAGATGTTTACTTTGTGATCAGGCAGGTTGTTAGGGATAATGGGACCAAGACTTGCTTTTACATTAGAAGAAAGCAGCCTGTAGCTCTACGGCTGAACTACAACTCCCAGCATATTTGCTGGGCTTACTGAAAGTTGTTTGTCAACAATGGGTGGTGTGCCTCAGGTTACCGCAGCCTGCTTTACACACTGTATGTAACATCTAAATATGTATGTAATGTGACTAATACACACAACTAATTTTTGTATTAAACGTACTGTATTTGCACTTTGTTGCACACTTCCTGGTAGGAAGATTCTCTGTGCTGCTGCTCATATTTCTGGTCTCTATCATGACACCCATCATCTACATTATCCAGTTATTCTGCTTAGAGTCACCTACATACAAAGGAGGCAGGCGTTTATGGAGCTGAACCATTATTTATAAAAGCCTATTTATTCACCAGGAAACTGGGGCAACCAGTTAGTGTTAGGAGCAATGAAAAAAACTGGGTAAATTTGAAAATCCTACCATGTTTTGCCCACCCAATGACTTGGAGGTTCAGAATTTATTTTAAAATGAAAGGGACATACAGGGGATGCTGTCTTTGGCCATAAAAAATTCAGGACATTTTTGGCATTCAGCAACCACATGTAGAAGATTTCAGTGTCTGTGGCAGCTCAACTTCCAACATGGCACATCAGGAAACAAATGTTTGTTATTAATCAAGACTGAGGCCTGAGGTAGTTGGAGTATGTATGTAGTTGAAGGCAGGAAAAGGAAGGATAGATTTATAGTAAATATAGATTAAGTTTTGGATTCCGAAACAAATTTATGAGGGAGGAGGGGAGGCATTTACAAAGAACATTTCCTCATTCATATCAGTCCTTGCCCCAGTTGAGCTCTATGGTGGTTCCGTATTTTTTTTTGAAATGAAAAGGGAATGCGGGAAATGCGGTCTGTGGCCATAAAAATTTCTGGACATTTTTCGGCATTCAGCAACCGCATGTCAAAGACTTCAGCGGATGTGGCAGTTCAATTACCAACATGGCACATCTAGGAAAGAGAATGGCACTGCAGTGGCAGACAGGATGGCAATTTAATAAAAATATAACAATAATGTGTGTCATCTACACAGAAAGACAGTCTGCAATGCCCCACACAGTGCATATTGCAAAGAAAAGAGGTGCAAGATAAAATTGTCCTTGAGACCTCCCACCAACGGGAGTAATGCCGGTGTCATACGTGCCCATTTCGAATTCTTGGATGGGTGGATGAACTATTAATGTGGTAGTACACAAAATGTAGGGTCTGAACAGGAAGGGAGCAGAGGGATTTTAAAGTCTGGAACTAAACATCTCTCAACATTGTGCTTCTGGAATTTTGTATGGGAGGGGGGGAGAACATCTCCAGATACCATGACAAAATACCCTCTCCATTTGGTGTTTGAGATGCATCTGACCAAACATGGCTCTTATGATCAAGGAAAACCAAGCCCACCAGGTTGATATCTACAAATCAAGGTTGAAAAATGGCAAAGGAGTATTTTGAAAGTATGCCTATTTGTGATTTTAGTTGAAATAAATACAGTACAGTATGAAACAACAAAAAACAGCATGCATCAGAGCAAACGGCACAAAAGCATGACAGTTTAAAAAATGTAGGACAACTATGAAACATTTGCCACACAGCAGTGGCAGACAGCATGGCAGTTTCATAAATTAGAAAATAAAAAAAGTCAGACAGCAATGCCCCAAACAGCACATAATGAAAAGAAAAGAGGTGCACAATGGAATTGTCCTTGGGCCCTTCCACCAACCCTTATGTTGTGTATATATATTAAACAGGACATGCACAGTTTAACAAACCAATCACTTCAGCGACAGGGACTGCCAATTGTGATTGAAGCAATTGGTTTGTTTGGGGCCCCAAAACAAGCTATCAATGGGCAGCTGACATTGCTGGCAATGATCTCTTAATTCGTCCCCACTGGCATTCATCATTGCAGGCTCTGTAATCTTTGGACGTAATTGGTAGTAAAGGTCTTCCTCATGGAATTTGTAGTTAATTTTGATGATCATCATATTTTCCACATTTTGAGGAAGTAGTTTCCTATGGTGATCGCTGACAAGGTTCCCGGTTGTGCTGATAACTCTTTCTTAGTACACACTGGAGGGTCAGCAGCTCAAGTAAAGCAAAGCCAGTTTGTGCAAGGGCCTCCAAATTGCCTTTTTTTCCTGCCATAGTCAAACAGACTGTCTGACATACTTATTTGGATGCAATCATTAAAATAGTTTTCAACAGTTCTTTGAGTAGTGACCATATCAGATGGAGTCATGGTAGAGGTCTCATTAATTGTAAGCAATTCTTTTAGACCCAACCAGATGTCAAAACTTGGTTGTGTTGACTCATCTGCATCACCAGTGGGTTTTCGGAAAAGCTGAGTATTTTCCTGGCAGCCACACTTGCTGGAGAAACTAAAGGAGGAGCTATCGCTGCATCACGTGCCGCTTGAGTTGACAATTTGCTTACCAACAGCTCTTTGCATCTCTTCAGATCTATGTCCATTGGGAAGAAAGACACAATGTATGACTTAAACCTAAGATCCAGCATAGTCGTCAAAATGTATTGATCCGATTGTAAGATCCTGACAACCCTTGGATCCTGGTGAAGCGAATAAAGGACCAGATCTGACCTACTTAGCAGAATCTCTTTGTTTCAGCTCCTCCCTAAGTTTCTGAAGCTGCTTTTCCAACAGTCTAATTAGGGGAATTACTTGACAAGCTGACAGTGTCTAAACTCACTTCACAGGTGACTACTTAGAAGGGTTTTTAGCACTTTGCACAGCACGGAAAGTATTTTCCATTGAGCTTGAGTAAGGTACATTCCCCCTCCTCTTTCTATGTCATAGTTCGGTGTGTTGCTTTGCAGGGCTTTTTGCTGTTCTTCCATCCGCTGAAGCATATAAAAGGTGGAGTTCCACCTTGTAACTACCTCTTGCCTCAGTTGGTAACAGGGCAAATTCAACATTTCTTGCAGGTGCTGAAATCTTCATCATGCAATTGCTGAATGGCAAAAAAGTCCAGAAATTTTACGTGCCACAGAATGCATCTCCTACACGACTCCTGTCAGTTTTAAAAAAAATGTTGCACCTCCAAGTTTATTGTGTGAGCAAAACATGGGATGTGTTGGAATTCACCCAATTAAAATGCACTCACAATATTGGTGGTGTTGTCCAAAATCACAAACCCCGAGGAGAGTCCAAGTGGGGTAAGCGATTTTGCAATGACTTCCCTGAATTTTTCTAAAAGGTTGACTGTGGTATGCCTCTTAGTGAAACTGATGATACACATGTTGCTTTTGATGCTGTCGGTGCAGCTGAAGGCAATACACCCACCCAGTGGGCTGTTACAGTAATCTGGTGTTTGCCCTGTTCCACTTCTCCACATATCTGTGGTTAAGTGGTCAGTGGGTACAACAGCTTTTTGGTGGACAATAATGATGTTTTTTTTAATGTCCTTGTACAGACTGGGAATTCCTTTTCTAGTGAAGTGGAATCTAGTTGGGATTTGGTAGCGAGGACACAGGACCTCAAATCAAATTCCATTTTTGTCAATTGTCGAAGCTGGATATTTGGCTAAGACAGAATCAGTTTGAAATTAGATTGGAATGATGCCATCTTGCGAATGGCGACAAGACTCCATCTTAAAAATGAGATCTGCATGATGCTATTTTGCGAATGGCCACCCAGCGCCATTTTAGCGAAACTCACACTTAAGTACATACAGCGATGATATTATTAGCATCATGTGATTGCATATGTCACCATACCCCATGCACACATTAAATACGCACACAAGCGACTGCATAATAACCCGCGTACGAACGCTGTTTATTAGCTTCATGCGTATGCATCTTCCCCAAGTTAAAAGTCCTCACTACATAAATACAGACAGTCACTAAAACATACAAAAGGATATCAACCCTGCAAAACATGTACCATGGTGAACTTTAACTAGTGTCCTTTCCCAAACCCCTAATACTCACACACTGCACACTTACATAAAAGGTTCCATAGCTCCAAAGTGTAATATCTAAGGTTTATTCATTTATTACTAATGTTGTGAAATAAAGATTATTTAATATCTAAGGTTTAGTACATGATAAGCAAACCGTGTTTGGTGTTGTTCTTATCTACTCTGTCTCAACAGCTTTCCGGTGTCATTGGTGAGAAGATCGCAACATGCGTCCGCAACTTATGGACTGTAGAGAGTTAAAACACTAAAATGTACTATGTAATATTAGCAGCTTAGATTTGCATGCAGCAGGAAAAAGGAGACAAAAGGCTGTTGGAGGCTGACCTGTGTCCATTTGAATCGACCTGTTAAATGTCCTGTAACAGAAGCACCGTGACGGAGAACCAATGGAATCATGCCAAACTTGCCTATTGTATTGCCTATCCCTGTAAGGGAGTCTTCTTGCTGATGCTGTTGACGGAGGTTTCTTGTTGATGCTGGTATCTGGTCCCAGAGCACGTGCGTATGTAATAACTATACCTTGGGTCTGTATGATTTCTTTGCACTAAATTGTTTTTAGATCACAGCGTGTAACCTACTGTTTTTATATTGAATAATAACCTTTTGTGCGTTGGAAACACATTCAAAGTCTGAAGGCATTTATTTACAGTATGACTCATTACATTAATAGCGGGAATTTTAGAAGGTATAGGCAGGATTTAGAAGGTATAGGAAGGATCGTATAGAGGTTTAGAAGGTATAGGCAGGATCGTATAGAGATTTAAATCCAGTGTCGTTAGTTGGGGGCTTGCAGTGCTAATCACGCAATTGGTCTGTAACACTCGGTATCGAACTCTCAGCAAAAGGGTGGAGGCGCCTGACGGGAGAACGCATTATGTGTTCAGAATCTGTTACCACCATTGTTGCTGAGAGTGCGCTACCTGTTACTGTGACTTTAGGAGCGCTGATTGAGAATCCAGGGACGGGGGAGGAAAAAGTTTGTTTTCCTTCGTCGATAGGTTTTTTCCGTTTTTGTTTTATGTGTTAAAAAGGGGAGTCGCAATATTACGTACGCAGCTGAGGCGCATTATTGCGTACGCAGCTGAGGTGCATTATTGCATATGCAGCTAAGTTGCAATATAGCGTAAGAGTTATAATATGGTTGTGTAGCAGTCGCATTAGTGTGTATGCGACTAGTCGCACAATAGCGTATGTGTATTTCCAGTCTTGCTGCCACATGTTTTAAACAAAGCCGTTGAGATTACATTATCAATTGTTGCCAATAACTGGGTTAACGTGTATTTTTATGCGCAGGAAAAAAGTGTGTAACAGTGAGTATTTGTTTAGGGTGTAACACGGGTCCTAAATGTTAAGGGTATCATAGGACCCTTAAGTGCTAGGCGTAAGGAGCGGCCTAGTAACTTGATAGCAGCTTACCGTTTACTTCACACAAGGCAGGTGTATGGGTTGTTATTTTTGTTAGGGTTCGGCTCCCAGTGTGATTACAGTATTCACTAACCGGTTAGGCTTATTTGAGCACTGTAATTGAACCGCATAGTTTTAGCTAAACTGTGATTGTGAACTGGTGAGAGGGTGGACAAAATCAACTGGAAAACAAAGGGTATATATTGTCCCCTAGCGGTTGAAAGGTAGTCAAAAAGGGATTTCTGCGTGTGAGCAGCTTTTCTTCCATAGGTGAGTGGAGGCGTCTAGAGGTCTTCCATAGGGTTTGTGCAAACGCCCTTTTACCAAGACGTCCACAGGTAAGTGAAAGTATCTTGACTGTCTTTCACCAGTTTAAATCTTTATTGAAAAACGTAGGAGTTGTCCCAATATGGGAGCCACACAAACAGTAGAGATGTTAGACAATGATGTGCTGCTAATGGAAGCGCCTCTTGGATCGGCATGCCCTATTATGCATACTAAGTACTGTGCTTATGCAATTAGGTACTGTGATATATGGTTTAAGATGACGATAAAGAGTGTTAGACCATTTCCCAGAATTGGTAGCTTTGATAAGGATGTATTGAACAATGTCTGAGTTCACATCAGTCTGGTGCGTTCTCGAGTGAAAAAGGTAAAATATAACGAATGTTTAAAATTATGGCAGCATGAAGGGGATGCGTGGATTAAAGGTATGCAAGCGACGCAAACTACTGTTGCGAACGCATTACCAGAAAGTACACCTGCAGCACTAAATTGCAATGTGTGCGAGCCGCGAAATGGCACGCATGTGCAGCAAGGTAGCATTGTGGAACGTATTGCCAGTGGTTTACAAGCACCACCACCACCTTATGCGGATGGGGGTGCAGGTACAGTTGTTGAAAAAAAACAGAAAAATTTAACAAGTAATTTGTACCCTCTCTTAAGTAACCATAAGGAAAATGTTTATGATGTGGATAATGAGCCTGTTGTGATATCTGCCATTTCCCATGCTGTACACATGTTAGATGCTCCACCACGGCAAGCACAAGTGGTGCCGCCATCTTCATCAGTGATAGTACAGGAAGTGTTAACAACCACTGCACCCATAGAGAAAGTTGTTAACCCTATACGTAGCAGTAATAGACTATACCCCCAGCCAGGTAATAAGGTCAAAAGTAGCAGTGCGGCCGGTCTGCATCCTATCCGGACAATAACTGTTCCAAATGGGAATGCGGATGCGAATGGAGTAGTGCCCACAAGGGAAGTAGTAATGCATTGTCCTTGGACAAGAGCGGAGCTAAATTCCATAATGAATGACTTCCCCAATCCCAAAAAGGAATTAGCCAAATGTCAAAAATTTTTGAAAAATTTGGGTAGTTCTCATGAGCCAACCAATAAAGATTGGCGAGTGGTGTTAAGGGCCTGTCTACCACACACAACAAGACAAAATTTATCACGGATTGTGTATTGGATGGAGATGTTCCCTTAACAGACGAAGTTAATCAAGGTAACATTTCCCACATTGTAACTCAATTAGGGGTATATTTTCCAGTAGTAGTTAACTGGAGCAAAATTTCCACCATTAAACAAAAAGAGAGTGAATCTGCAGAAGATTATTGTAACCGGGCTCTGCAGGCTATCACCCAGTACACTGGGTTAGAAGATATTAAAGATAGCACTCACCACAGGGGAATGATTGTCACTGTACTCATGGATGGTCTTAAAGAGAACCTAAAGACCCGGGTTCAGACCTCACAGCCTGGCTGGAGAGGAGTCACTGTAGACACCCTCATAGAATCCCCAATTGAACACGACAAGAACATCTCTAAAAAGAGAGAGACACAGAGTGAGAAACTAATGGCTGTCAGTATTCAAGCTCTAGAAGGAATGACGGTTACATCACAGCCAGCAGACACACCTGCATCCACACCTGCACCTGAACAGTTACACGTCCTCACTAATCCTACACCACTGCAAACATAGCCCTACCCCACTTATCACACACAAACACAATTCACGTACTATCCACAAACCCCATATCTCCCACAATATCCTCTCCCTCAATATCCTTACCCATACACACCACCTTTCCCTCCTGCTCAGCCCACACAACAGTCCTTTCATCCACCCCACCCACGAAAGTGTTTTAATTGTAACCAGCCAGGACATGTAAGTAAGAACTGTACGGCAAAGTGGGTAGGACCCCCTAACCAGGGAGTACCTGGATATCCCCATAAGGGATATACACAGAGGCCAGCAAATGTTCAACAGTCACCATCTCCAATTGTGGCCGTTAATGCTTTATTGGAGAGTGGGAGTCAACGCTAGGGGTCAGGTCATACCTGTAGTCTACAGATAGTCAGGTTAACGGGAAGTACAAGGGAAGAACCGATAATGATGGTTGATGTAGCTGATACTAAATATCTTTTTCCTGTAGACACAGGTGCGACCAGGTCAGTGATAAAATCTCCCATTAATTTACAGGTAACCAATGAGACAGTACCAGCAATGGGCGTAATGGGTAAAGTGCAACAATATCCTTTAACAAAATCCACAGAGGTCACTATCAGGCCATTGCATACCAGGCATTCATTTCTCCTGGCAGCGGCAGCCCCTACTAACCTACTGGGAAGGGATTTTTTATGTAAAATGGCATGTGTCATATATTGTACCCCTGATGGTGTATTTTTAGATATCCCAGAGAGATTTGCGCACGAGGTGAGGGATATGTTGGACACTCCCCAAAGGATAATGTATCACTCTACCGGTTTAAGTGAAAATCCATCTCAGGTAGATCAAATGTTATCCCAAATTCCAGATTCACTTTGGACCAAGGATGGACAGGACACTGGATTAATGGCAAACGTAAGTCCCGTAATGGTAAATCTGAAAAGCGGTAGGCAAGCTCCAAACCTTCCCCAGTACCCATTAAAACAGGAGGTAGAATTAAGGGTTTATCCTATAATTGAACAATTGTTACAGCTGGGAATTTTAGTTCGTACAGCTAGTATAGCCAACAGTCCCATCTTTCCTGTAAAGAAGAGTGGTGGGAGGGGTTATAGGTTGGTACAAGACCTTTGAGGTGTTAATAAGGTGGTAAATAGCCAATTTCCCATAGTGCCAAATCCAGCTGTCATTGTCATGCAAATCCCACCAAATGCAACCCATTTCACTGTCATTGACCTCTGTTCTGCTTTCTTCTCTGTGCCTCTACATCCTGACTGTCAGTACCTATTCGCTTTCACAAACAGGGGTGTATAATACACATGGACACGATTGCCCCAAGGTTTCATAGACAGCCCCAGTATCTTTTCCCAGGCCTTACACGACTGTTTACAATGTTTTCAACCTGCCAATGGGTCTGTTCTAATACAATATGTAGACGATTTATTGCTATGTTCTGATTCATTTATGTCATGTTTAAATGATACTAAACTTTTGTTGCTTCATCTCTCGCAAACAGGACACAAGGTTGCTAAGGACAAACTACAGCCGTTAAATACTTGGGACATTGCCTAACCCAGGGGTTACGACATCTAACTACTGATCGAATCCAGGCCATACAGAACATGACACTGCCGCAGAACCAACAGCAAATTCGTGCCTTCTTGGGAATGTGTGGATGCTGCAGAATGTGGATCTCAGGTTTTTCTATTTTGGCCTTGCCATTCCAGGACTTAGTCTCTTCCTCAAAGCCCGACCGTGTCATACACACAGAGGAATCAGAGCAGGCTTTCCTTATTCTTAAGGATAGTCTGACAAAAGCACCTGCATTGGGAATACCTGATTATGAAAAACCTTTTGATTTGTATTGTACGGAAGCCGATGGTTGCGCAGCAGGTGTCCTCACACAAAAACATGGTGATGCCAGTAGGCCCGTAGCATACTACAGTGCACAATTGGACACTGTGGCAAGATCACTCCCAATGTGTTTAAGAAGTGAAGCAGCAACTGCGCTATTGGTCAATAAGAGTGAGGATGTGGTACTAGGTCATGATATGATTGTCTATACTCCCCATGCTGTATTTGCTCTACTAAACTCTGCCCAAACCAGACATGTCTCCTCAGCTAGGTTCACAAAATAGGAACTAGCCTTAATAGCACCTGCAAACATCACCATCAAAAGGTGCAGTACGTTAAACCTAACTACGTATTTACCGTATGTGCAACATGATGCACAAAGGGTGGAGAGAGGTGAGCTGCTGGCTACAGGTGAGTTTTGCAGGTATATTGATGCACATGATTGTATGGAATATTTGAATCAAACTTTTACTGCAAGACCTGACATACGGGATACACCTTTAGAAAATGTAGATGTGACATTTTACACGGATGGGAGTTGTCATAGACAGACTGACACTGGAGAGTTATGTACAGTTTATGCTGTTGTAAATGACGAAGACATCATAGAAGCCAAACCTTTAGGACCACCACACTCTGCCAAAGTGGCAGAACTGGTGACACTAAAGAGAGCGTGTGAATTAGCGGAAGGTTAATTTGCTAATCTCTATACTGACTAGATACGCCTTCGGAGTAGTACTTGATTTCGGTGCCTTATGGCATCTGAGAAAATTTATAACAGCAGCAGGCACACCAATTGCACATTCTAAACATATAAAAGGACTATTAACAGCAGTCCAATTGCCAAAGGCAGTGGCAGTAATTAAGTGTAAAGCCATACATGTGAGGATGATCCGGTGTCACTGGGCAACAACAGAGCAGATGAAGCTGCAAAATGGGCAGCAGGGTTAAAAATGAATGTACCAACAGAACAAATTATGTCTTTTCAAACAATTGATATGCTGAAATTAATTGAGATGCAAAATTTGTGTTCTTTCCAGGAAAAGTTAGTCTGGAAGTCCAAGGGATGTGGACAAGAGTCCTCTGGACTTTGGAGGGACGAACAAGGTAAGCCAGTAGCTCCCAAGGCATATTACCCCAGCCTGGCTGAGGCAGCGCACGGTCTGACTCACTTGGGAAAGCAAGGTATGTGCAAATTGTTGAGAGCATACTGGTGCGCACCGGGTTTCTCTTCTCAAGCGGAAAAGAGAACAATACCCTGTCTGACCTGCTTGAGGAAAAACATTGGAAAAACGATCCCTACCGAACAATCCCACATTCCACCGACTGATGGACCTTTCCAGGTAATACAAATAGATTTCATCTAATTACCACCCTGCAGGAATCTCAAGTATGTATTAGTGTGCACTGACGTGTTTTCCAATTGGGTTGAGGCATACCCAGCGGCCACTAATACTGCTGCGTTTACTGCCAAGAAAATTGTACAGGAGTTTGTATGCAGATACAGTATCCCTAAAATTATCGAGAGGGACAGGGGTTCTCATTTCACAGGTGATGTTTTTCAAAATATGTGTAAACTGATGGGTATTAATAGTCGACTTCACACTCCCTACCGACCGCAAGCCAGTGCCATGGTAGAGAGGATGAACAGGGCTATTAAAAATAAACTAAGTAAAATCATGGCAGAGACTGGACTAGGATGGCCGGAAGCATTACTGTTAGTCCTACATAGCATAAGGACCACTCCTAGACCCCCTCTAAATCTGTCCCCCTTTGAAATACTGTTTGGTAGACAACCTCATTTGATTATAAGTCCGCAGGAAGATTTGAAAGGTAACAACGAGGTAACTGTAAAGTATCTTATATCAATGAGTAAACAGTTAAAACAGCAACAGCAGAAACTGAAATTGTTGTCACATGATATGCCTGAAACTAACTGTCATGATGTTGAACCTGGAGAATATGTTATGATCAGAAATTTCTTGCATTCAGGTTGTTTGACTGATCGTTGGGAAGGTCCGTATCAGGTGTTGCTGACGAGTACCACATCTTTGAAGGTGGCCGAGTGAGATACCTGGGTCCATTCCACTCACTGCAAAAAGGTCAACCAATCGGTAGAGAAACAAGGCGGAGACAAGGCTGATAACGTGGACCTGTCGATCGTGAGCTTCTTCCGGGAGGATTAAAAGGTTGTAGTGAGATACCTGAGCTAAAGAAATTTGCAGGTCTGCTGTGTTCATTTCTATATTCTCTTCCAGAGTTTCCATCATCCTGGTTTGTTCGGGGATATCTGGTTTCTGTGATGGGGGACCGATAGAGGAGATGGGAGCTGATGGCAGTGCTGATGGAATGGAGTCAAGAGGAGGAGTGCTATGCCAATCAGGGGAGTTTCTGACCAATCTTAGTACTGTAATTGTTAAGAAATCTGCTGTTTTGGATACTCGGGGACAGTGTGTAGGTTTATAGTCAGAAGATTATTGTATGTGTGAGTTCTGTGGGTCCGTAATTGATGAGAGATGCATCCAACATTGTCAACCCAAGTATAATCAGTATTGGGGTGGTTATCCTTTAGAGGATTATCACACCATGGTGGGCAAAATGTTGTACCAAACTTACTGTTGGGTGTGCCCTCATGTGCACCAAGGACAGTATAATGTAGGATTAGTGCCATTCCCAATAAATGTCTCTGAAATTATAGAATCACAAAGAGGACGTGCACTAGATGGAAAATATCTTAAGTCCAAAACACCCCATTTTAAACTCCACCAGTGCCAAGTAGATAAATCACTTTTATGTTTAAACATCACCAACTCCAATGAACCAGGAAGTTGGGAGGTGACTGGGAATAATCAGACGATGACCTTCTCACAAAGAGCTGACCATGAGCCAATGAATTATGAATTGTTACATACAAATAGGTCAGGTGGAAGACACTTCCGATATAAATATACACTGAGTAACACCAAAGAAATGATTGGTAGAGTACCAGAAGGGTATTGTGCCATAATATTACAATGAGAAACTTGTATGAGTCAAATGGGAGAACCTGAAGTAGGATCACTAGCTAGGGAAGTGTGTGGGTTATTTATGTTTACCATCCCTTATGTTAACCCTGATGATGTATATTTTATATGTGGAAGGAAAGCGTATAAGTGGCTCTCCCCGAGTTCCAAAGGTTTGTGTTACCTGGGAAGAGTAGAGTAG
Organism: Taudactylus pleione; assembly: GCA_031769625.1. Taxonomy (NCBI): domain Eukaryota; kingdom Metazoa; phylum Chordata; class Amphibia; order Anura; family Myobatrachidae; genus Taudactylus; species Taudactylus pleione. The sequence continues at coordinate 97,131 of JAUIMM010000329.1, read as the reverse complement.
TCCCAGAGGTTATGACCCTCACACATGTTGAAATGCTTGGTATACATAAAAACACACCATCACCATATCTTCACACACAGTATGAACACAGAGACAAAAGAAATATGATACCTGGTGATGTGCATAAAGACACTCAGTTAATCAGTGAGAAAACTGGCTTTCAAGTTTTAGTAGCACTGGATCCCACCAGGATCACTCGGGGTACACAAAATTTTAGATATATCCAAGACCTTGCTAAATTGATAGATAATATCACCAAGATGTATGATGACACCTTCAGGTATACAGGTAGGGAATTGCAAGCGTACAAGAAAGAACTGGTGCAACACAGACTCGTGCTAAATTACTTAACAGCTGTCACCGGAGGGTATTGCATAACTTTGGCCACTCAATTTGGAGTGAAGTGTTGCACTTATGTCACAAATGATACCTGCGACCCCAAGGAGGTGATAGACCGGAAGATGGATGAAATTCTGCAGCTAAAATGGGAATTTCGAAAGAACCATAATGCTTCAGTGGCTGAAGTAGAGGAGAAGGTAGAGGAATGGGTTTCATGGTTGAACCCAGGGAAATGGTTCTCAAGTCTAGGGGAATGGGTCCAGGAAATGATCGCAAGCATAGGTAAACTCCTGATCCTTATACTGGTTGTCATCATAGTAATTGGCATGTGTGTCAGGTGTGTTCCTACTATGTTGAAGTGTGGAAAATATAAAAATAAGGTAAACCAGAAGAACAAAATTATGATGGTGGTTAGTAGTGACAATGTGAATACTGAGGTAAATGTAGAACTGCATTATAATCCTGAACCAGGAAATACCATCGTATAATGTATTCATATTTAGAAATGCATAAAATGTATTATTAAAATGTTATTTTAAAACATCTCAAAAAAGTTTAAGTCCCTATCCCCCCTCAAGACTTCCTTTATAGGTTAGATGCATCCCCACATCTTTCCGATGATCTCCCAAGATCCGCGGTGTGCGTATAATGGTAGTTTTATGTCCCCTCCTAGAGACCCATTATTGTTGGATTAAGAACCACCTTGTGCCATCCCATAATAACATTAAATAATGTGTCATAATCTAAGCCTAAAAAAATTTAATTTAAGATCAGTGTATGATAGCATGCTGGTTGCTATCAAAGGGTGGACTATCAAAGCTTGATAATTGGCTAAGACAGAATCAGTTTAAAATTAGATTGGAATGACGCCATCTTGCGAATGGCGACAAGTCTCCATCTTAAAAATTAGATCTGCACGATGCCATTTTGCGAATGGCCGCCCAGCACCATTTTAGCAAAACTCACACTCATACGGCGATGATATTATTAGCATCATGCAATCGCATATCTTACCATACCCCATGCACACATTAAATATGCACTTTAGAGACTGCATAATAACCCGCGTACGAATGCTGTTTATTAGCTTCATGCGTGCGCATCTTCCCCAAGTTAAAAGTCCTCACTACATAAATACAGACAGTCACTAAAACATACAAAAGGATATCAACCCTGCAAAACATGTACCATGGTGAACTTTAACTAGTGTCCTTTCCCAAACCCCTAATACTCACACACTGCACACTTACATAAAAGGTTCCATAGTTCCAAAGTGTAATATCTAAGGTTTATTCATTTATTACTAATGTTGTGAAATAAAGATTAATTAATATCTAAAGTTTAGTCCATGATAAGCAAACCGTGTTTGGTGTTGTACTGATCTACTCTGTCTCAACAGCTTTCCGGTGTCATTGGTGAGAAGATCGCAACATGCGTCCGCAACTTATGGACTGTAGATAGTTAAAACACTGAAATGTAGTATGTAATATTAGCAGCTTAGATTTGCATGCAGCGGGAAAAAGGAGACAAAAGGCTGTTGGAGGCTAACCTGTGTCCATTTGAATCGACCTGCTAAATGTACTGTAACAGAAGCACCGTGACGGAGAACCAATGGAATCATGACAAACTTGCCTATTGTATTGCCTATCCCTGTAAGGGTATATATGTTCTCTCAGACCCCAAATGGGAGTCTTCTTGCTGATGCTGTTGACGGAGGTTTTTTGTTGATGCCGGTATCTGGTCCCAGAGCGCGTGCGTATGTAATAACTGTACCTTGGGTCTGTATGATTTCTTTGCGCTAAATTGTTTTTAGATCACAGCATGTAACCTACTGTTTTTATATTGAATAATAACCTTTTGTGCGTTGGAAACACATTCAAAGTCTGAAGGCATTTATTTACTGTATGACTCATTACGCTATTAGTGATAATTTTAGAAGATATAGGCAGGATTTAGGAGGTATAGGAATGATCGTATAGAGGTTTAGAAGGTATAGGCAGGATCGTATAGAGGTTTAAATCCAGTATCGTTACAATTTTAAGAAGGGATTTTGTGTACAGTTTGTAAAATCCCTTCCAAAATTGAACCTCAAATCTACATTAAAATGGAATGTAAAATCAAACTCAACTTCCTAATTTCTTCCAATTGGGCCAAATGTATCACATGCACACTAAATAATATGAGAAAAAATTGGAATCACTTGTGCACACTCTATAAAGCGATTTATAATTTCTTTATAAAAATAATATGCTCATCTTAAATATATATATATATGTTTACATGTATATACATTATATATATATATATATATATATGTATACACATATATATATATTTATGTGGATATATATATATATATATATATACTGTATACATGTGTATATACATATAATTTATTTAAAAAAACATTTTTGGTTTGCATGGCTATGTCGGCTGAACCCCACCATGGGGGGCCTGTGTGCACCTTTGCTATGGGGCTCCAAAAGAACTAGTTATGCCCCTGATACTGCAGGTACTGTAGGTGCACAGCTTACCATAGCATTGAGCAGTCATTATTCCTACATCCAAGCTGCCCTACATGCTTTTAGGAACTTTTAAATGGCATCACAATGAATGTCTCTCATCATTCTATTCATTTGGGGATTTGAAGTTTGATTTTTAGTTCGCTGTGCATTCGATTTGCAAATCGAATGTTAGTAAATGAAGGGATCCTATATTTGGCTATGGGAAAACATTGATGTTTTACCTATATTCGATTTTGAGTGAAATTCCATTTGCTGTTCGATTTGACATATCAAAATTGAATGGCAAATAGAACAGAATCCTAAAGCCTCCCCCACATGCTGGTACTTGGAGAACCACAAGTACCAGCAAGCAGGGCATTAAGGGCCCACTGGTACCTGTAGTTCACCTGTAAAGAAATGTGTAAAAAACTCAAAACACACACACAGTGAAAGTACAGTTTTATTACATGCATACACGCATACTCACCTACATTACCAGGAGTGGTCCTCTTGTCCAAAGTAGGCATCCAAAGTCTTCTTAAAACCAAAAAAACGATATTACCCGATCCACGCAACACATAACACCGAGGATGATTGTTATGTCCCGAATGAAATGCACAGACGTGGCTCTAGCTTTTGTAGAGTTTTATCTGAGCATTCATTGGCTGAGAGAGGTGAGCCCCCACCTATCTCAGCCAATGAAAGGCTCTTCCATTGAAGTCAATGGTGGGAACCGCAGAATGAACTTAAATAACCTGTGGCTCTCCATTAACTTCAATGGAGAAGCCGTTTCATTGGCTGAGAGAGGCGGGGGCTCACCTCTTTCAGCCAATGAACGCTCAGATATGGCTCTATAAAGGAAGAAGCCACATCTGAGCATTTCATTTGGGAGATATCAACCATTCTGGTTGGTTTCTGTTGCGTGGATTGCGATTTTTGTTTTTTTGTTTTAAGAAGACCTTGGATGACTACTTAACAAGGGGACCACTCCTTTTAATGTAGGTGAGTATATGTGTGTGTGTGTGTAAGTATGTAATAAAACTGTACTTTCATGGTGTGTGTTGTGTGTTTTTTACACATTTCTTTACAATTGAACTACAGTTACTAGTGGGCCCATAATGCCCCGCATGCTGGCAGTTGTTGTTCTCCAAGTACCAGCATGCGGGGTAGGCTTGCTGGGACCTGTAGTTCCACTGTAAAGACAATGTTGTCAAATCAATTTTTTACACACTACATACACTATCAACCCACCACCCGCCACCCACCACGCTAGGGTGGCGGGGATAGCCCCAGGCTATCAGCCTAGGCCAGGGGTGCCCTAGAGATGGGGATTCCTGGCCTGGGCTGAATAGCGGTCAGGACTGATGCTGTAGCTGGGGGGCCCAGTGAGAGGGCTCCCCTGGCTGTGGCATCAACCACCCACAGCTATAGCGAGCTTCCATGATGATGGTCACGATGGTCAAGACCATCACGACCATCGGGCTTGTGATGGAGACCCTGCGGTAGGGTCTCACTGCCGCAAGCCCTGGAGTGATTTTGGCTCTACCAGAGCCAAAATCACTCCCACTGACATCACTAGTGATGTCAGTGGGGCCGGCTCCAGACGGTAGGCGTTCCCATGGGAACGCCTCCGTCTGGCCGCCATGCCCCCGGCAAGCCCACCAAAGGGGGCATGCTGTCAATCAACATCGACAGCACGCCCCCTTTGGTGCGAGACCCGGAGCGACAGCTCGGCTGTCGCAGTCCGGGTTTCGCACATGCGCATGACAGAGCTCCCTCCGTCGTGCGCATGCGCAGTGGGGCAACATCTTCCCATTTGCGAGCGTCCTTTGCTCGCAAACGGGTCTGAATGACCCCCATATTTCACTGATATGTGCAGCCTGCTTTTTCTGGAGAGAAATTCATCCGTTTAACTTGGGACTTCAAAACGGACAGGATCGACCAAATACACCATCAATCAAAATGATCCTGTCAAAACTGGGAGCTTGGAAAATTCACGATTTTTTAAGTGAAAAAAACGTCCGTTTTTGATCAATCCCATCCGAGTTGAAAAACGGGACAAATCGAATTTTAGTAAATTTACCCCAGAGTGCAGAAAAGGGGTAAAAATATTTAAAACCATTAAAGGCTGTAGAACAACTGTATTCAGAAACAGAAATTTCACAAATCCCAGAGGAGAGTCTAAGGGGCATATTCAATTGGGCGCAAGGTTTAGCGAGGTAAAAAAACATGTGCCCCTTGCGCCCAATTTTGGAATACCGTGGGTATGTGCACTCCCAATTTACTGCGGTATCCGATTTTTAAAAAGTGGTTTGCGGGGTTTTCAGCTCTGAAAACCCCACGCCGCATAAAAATTTTTTTAAAACTGCCACTTACCAACTTACCTGCCCGGGCATCTCTGGTTGTCTCCACAGCACCCGGTGGCCTCCCCTCTGTCTTCTCACTGGAGAGGGGGCTTCTGGGAGTTCCGGGGCTACTGGGAGGCTCCAGAGGCAAGTGGGAGGGGCAAGGGCTGCTGGGAGATGTAGTTCTCCCAGCGCCCATTCCAGGGGGGCCACACAGACACTGGGAGTGCCACACAAACCGGGGGTCTCACACACACATACACACTTATAAACAGTAATAAACACTCACACACACTGACATACAGTACTCACCCTGCTGCAGAAGACCCGGCTTTCGACGTTGGAAGAAGACACTGCTTCAGAAGTTGATTAATTAAGGACTAATTAAGCTAATTGGTAACTTCCAATTGCTCAATTAGTCCTCAGGGGGGGTTCTGCCGGGGTGCCAGAGCAACTCCCAGTTATTTTTCCTAAAATTACCGTTTTTAGGACAAATCACACTTGCTCAGGAGGTGCATGAAAAAACACCTCCATGCGCGTAAAAAAAGAAAAAATCTGCAGCTATTTGAATAGCAAAAAACCCGCACCTGCTGGAAAATCCTCGCAGGTGTGGGTTTTTTGCTATTCTTGCACCCAATTGAATATGCCCCTAAGTGTGTCCACAAGTGCTATGTGTGAGTCTAAAATTTCTGATACTGTTGTATTTACAAAGAAGTCGCCTTCCATCACTTCTTCTCCTTCTGCAAATGTGGGGATGAGCAGTACAAGTATAGCTGATGACATAGAAATTGAGGATGCCACCGAGGAAATGCAAGGATGAGGGGGATATTTGTGTAAGCTGACGCCAGCACTAATGAGGATGTTGATGATAAGGATGTTGTTTATGTAAGTCAGGCACCACTGGAAGCAGCTCTTGGCCATGATAAGAGGAAGGACATTGTCATGTCTGGGCATAGGACCAACAAATGCACATATTATGTGTGGAATTATTTTTACCCAAATCCTGACAATTGTCAAACCAACTCTAGCATTTGTAAAACCACAACCAGTAGAAGTAGGGATATTAACTATCTAGGAACCTCCTCCCTGTTACATCATTTGCAGTGAACTCATGGAAATTTTTTGATAACATCAGAAACTGGTGCTAAAAAAATAACAACAAGCAGTCCAGCATCAGCTAGCTCCCATCTTTCAAGTTCAACTAGATCCCAGCACCTGCAATCTCTACTTCTAACACCTTTATCCTTAATATCCATAATAGTGATCGGAGCTAGCCTGCATCCAATTTGTTAAGGCTAATTGACTCCTCTGCTATCCAGGATTCCTCAGAAGAATCCTTCAGCACTAGGCCTGCTGCTGCTGCTGCTGCTGGGGATGAATCTTTATCCCAGAAGTGGACCAAGAAGACTACTATTTAAAAAAAAACAACTGACTGTGAAATAATCCTTTGCAAGGGGAAGCAAGTATGATAGCTCTCACCCTACTGCACAGTGCATCATTGATGCCATCATGGCTATGCTAGTAATAGATCTGCGTCCAATATCCCCCATTAATGCAGTGGGTTTCACACAGTTAATTGAGGTCCATCTTGGTTCCATTTTACCCAAAAAGCCATTTCTTGGCTGTACCAGGATGTTAATAAAAGCTAATTGGCCTTCAAAATGCCAATGTACCCACTCTCCACCTAACCACAGATATGTGAGCAAGCAGTAGTGGGCAAACTAAAGATTTCATGACTATGACAGCCCACTGGGTGGATGATTCGTCTTTAGCAGAAGCAGTATGTAACAAATAATGCCAGCTTATTCAGCGGCAGGCTACTCTGTGTATCTCCGGCTTCACTATGAGGCATACCACTGACAACCTCTTAGAAAAACTAAGGTATGTCATAGTAAATGGCATACTCCATTTGGACTCTCCTCAGAATTTGTGACTTCTGACAACGCCACCAATATTGTGAAGCTGGCAATACACTAGACCAATTTACATCCAATCATGAACTTAGGCCCTGATTTAGAGCCGGACGCTCTGACAGAGCGCTCGCTCTGAATCAGGGCCGTCCCTCTGACTTTAAGAGCGGCCTCCTGGCCGCTCACATAGCTGTGGGTAACCTAATTAGGCTTAGAGAAATTCCGATAATTAGGCTTAGAGAAATTGAAGGAGGAGATTAAAAAAAGCATTTCCGCTAAGTATGTCAGATTTCAAGATCAAGTCCTTTGTTCACTTTGCCAGGATCCAAGGATTGCAATATCTTGAAATCGGATCACTAAATTTTGGCGACTGTGCTTGATCCTAGGTTTAAGTTGTACATCATGTCTTTCTTTGCAACTGACCTAGATCTTATGAAATACAAAGAGCTCCTGGTGAGCAAGTTGGCAAATCAAATGGTACACGACACAATGAAATCTCTTCCTACAGTTTCTTCGGCAGCTGCCAGGAAAAACTCAGCTTTCCCAAAAGTCCCAGTGGTGATGAAGAGGAGTCAACACAACATTGTGACATCTGGTTTGTGTCTAAAATAATTGCTGAAATTTGGTAACACTGCTACCGCACTTCCATATGAAAGGGTCACCATCCATAGAATGGTGGAAGATTATTTTCATGACACTGTACACATAGCCATGTCACAGAGTCCCTTTCACTACTGGAAAGACAAAAAGGCAATTTGTAGACACTTGTATAGACTGGCAGTGATTACCTAAGCTGCCCACCCTCCAGTGAAAGAGTGGAAAAGATGATGTTCATCAAAATTATTTGGAAATTTCATGTGGAAGACCTTTACCGCCAATTACGTAAAAAAAAATACTGAAGTACCTTTAATCATGGATTCCAGCAGGGATGAATTACAATTGTGTGATGATGATGTACACACTGATGAGGGTGAGGAATCAGATGTGGAGAATGACCTCTTTCAGTTCCAACTGTAGAGAGGATTAACAATACTGTTAGCTGCCTTATGCCCATTGGTAGCTTGTTTTGTGTGGGCCCAAACAAACCAATAACTTCAGCCACAAGTCGCAGTCCCTGCTGTTGAATTGATTGGTCTGTTAAACTGTGCATGTCCTGTTTAATATATACAACAGAAGGGTGGGTGGAAGGACCCAAGGACAATTCCTTCTTGCACCTCTTTTCTTTGCATTATGCTCTGTTTGGAGCATTGCTGACTGGCTTTTTTATAGTTTATTAAACGGACATCCTGTCTGCCACTGCTGTATGGCAATACTTCATAAATGTCCTATTTTTTTTTAAACTGCCATGTGTTTGTGCCAATGCTCTGTCTCTTACTTTTTTTTTGTTTCATACTGTATTTATTTCAACTAAATTAACAAATAGATACTGTATACTTGCAAAATACTCATCCTTTTTTCTTAAACTCTCACTCCAATGTGTAACAACAGATTGGCTTGGCTTTCCATGATAATAACAGCCATGTTTGGGCAGAAGCAACTCAAGTACCAAATGGAGAGGATGTTCTCCCCCCACCCCTCCCAGCCTTCAAATACATAAACCCAGAAGCACGATGATGAGAGATGTTTAGTTCCAGACTTTAATAAACCTTTTGCTACTTCCTGTTCAGAGCTTCCATTTGGTGTGCTTCCACATTAATACCCATTCAAGAATCGAAATTGGCAGGTGCGACACCGGCATTACTCCCATCGGTGGCTGGGCCCAAGGACAATTCCATCTTAACCTATTTTCCTTGCATTATGCTCTGTTTGGGGCATTGCTTCTTTTTGTGTAGATGACAAACTTGTGCCATGTTGGAAGTTGAACTTCCACAGCTGCTGAAATCTTCTACATGCAGTTGATGAATGCATAAAATATCCAGAAATGTTTTTGCCCACAGACAGCATCTCCTGCTTGCACCTTTGATTTTTTTTTAATTCAGAACCACCGAAAAGCTCCTCTAAGGCAAGAACTGTTGTGAATGAATAAAATATTTGTTTGTAATAGCCTCCCCTCCTCCCTCATAAATGTGCTTCGGAATAAAAAACTTAAATTAAATTTATGATAAATTAACCCTTTCATTCCCTGCTTTCAACTACATACATGCTCCATCTCCCTCAGGTCTCTTTATTAATAAAAACATTTGTTTCCTGATGTGCCATGTTGGAAGTTGAACTGCCACAGCCGCTGAAATCTTTGACTTGCAGTTTCTGAATACCAAAAATTTCCAGAAATGTTTTCCACATCACCACATGGCCACAGACAGCATCTCCTGCATGCCCCTTTAATTTAAAAAAATATTCTGAACCATCAAGTTGATTTTGTGGGCAAATCATGGGACAAGTTGTTCACCCTCCCTCATAAATTTGCTTTGGAATCAAAAATTTTATTACATTTACTACGAAATAACCCTTCCTGTCCCTACCTTCAACAACATACATCCAACTCCCTCAGGCCTCTTGATTAATGAAAACATTTATTTCCTGATGTGCCATGTTGGAATTTGAACTGCTACGTGTTTGTGCCGCCCACTGCCGCTTAGCTTAGTCAGCCAGCTAGCTCGGTACGACCTTTTGGCCTAAACTGTATGAAAATAATATTGTGATCTGTGAGTTGTTAAAAATTGTCTGGAAATGAGTGGAAATTAATGTTGTTGAGGTTAACAATAATCTAATCCAAAACCACAACTAAAACCAAAATTGGATGATGAATTAGAAGCAAAAATGGTCCGGCACACGTCTCTATACAATACCCGATGGATGTAATTCGTAGCAGCAGAGGAATATCCTATAATGCTTTAGGTTCGATGGTGGCTGTCACAGTGAATATCCTCTGCTGAAAGTCAAAACCCCCATAAACAGGAGTGCCCGGTTTGAGTGATAATATGCAGGGGTATGTTTACTAAAGGTCGATTTTAATCGATTTAAAATCGATCAAAATCGATGTTTTGTTTCTGGGGCTAAATCACTCATTTACTAATACTTAATAAAATAAATCAAAAGTTGTCTGTTAGTAAATGTGTGATTTAGCCCAAGAAACACAACATCGATTATGATTGAATTTAAATCAATTAAAATTGACCTTTAGTAAATATACCCCCCAGGCTCTAATATGCTGAGATATGAAAAAGTCCTGGACTGACTGATAGAGCAGGTATGCCTGCAGTGAGATGTGCAGCTCAAATGTCAAGGTTAAATGCTTGGTAGTTTGGTCCTCAGCCAATGGAGATGCAGCTTCATCCATTGCTAACCTGCATTCTGGGGATCAGTTATTTAGGCATCTTTAGGCATTTGTATTGCTGTGAACGGTGCTTGTAACAGCCGGCACCCACACGCACTCCACTAGCCATCACGGTTTCCATAGAAGCAAGTTCGGGGGTTAATTTACAGCCTAATTGGCTGCTACTTCATTGTCTGAGGACCAGACTACCAAGCACTTACCCTTGCCATTTCAGCAGTACATCACAATGCCGACACTCGCACCTGCTCCATTAAGCAGTCCAGGACTTTTACATATCTTAGCATATCTTAGCCTGGATATCATCGCTCAAGCAAAACATTCCAGATATCCTGCTCATGGGGGTTCTGACTTTCAGCAGAGGATATTCCCCATGACAGCCACCAGCAGACCCACGTGGGGCATTATAGGATATCCATCTGCTGTTACGCATTACATCCATTGGGTATTGTATATACTATTAACTCCTATACAATTTTACACATGTTTGTGAAGATTCTTTATTTATTTTAGCTGATGTACAACAGGCATATGGTGTATTGGATTGTGTTTTAGACCTATCATATAATATACTTATTGTATTCATACAATAAATTTGTTTATCATAAAATTTTAAAAACTGAGTTGTATACTATTCTAGGTTAGAAAAGGTGTTGAACGCGACCTGGCCCTTCACTAGCCAGCCTTAGCTAGTCAGTATCATCTGACACTGGTCAACTAATAATCCTGGCTAGCCCTTTGGTACATATTCTAGTCTCTAGCTCTCAGATATTGCCAGTACAATATTTATAAAGGTAACCAGCGTTTAATAAAACCAATTATTATATAATGGATATAAACCATTATATAAAATTTATAATATATTGTTTTATTCTTTTTATTTTGTGAGAAGCGGATGTGAAATGAATTAACAAATGATTAACACACAGGTGTTTTCTATTAGCTTGAGTAAGGAGGTATATAAGGAGCTTTTTGGAGAGAGCAGAGTTATGCTTCTGATGAAGCTGGAGCTCTAATATCCATTGAAATGCATTAAGCTATTTCTACCAATGCTGCATTGACTTTGGGGCATCTCCTGTATTTGGTGGATCCGGAGGACTTTTTTGGTTATTATACCTACATCATTGGAATAAATCCTGGCACGATTGGACTCACAATACAGCTACAAGTGGACCCACATTTCTAATTGCCGTTGCAGTGATCTGCTAATTGGACTGCTTCTACCTAACCAATCCACTTGGTAACTATTCGCTGTGTATGTAGTGAAGTCCTACCAGGATATTTTCTATTTACCAACTATGTCCCATCAAGGGTCCCCCTAGCAGATGAACAAACTGAAATATTTTTTATTCAAGTAATTCCCTCATAGGAGCATTTATTTTATATATATGTATATGCAATAAAAAGGTTTTGTTAAATTTACATCTGCTTCTATATATTTTATATATTATACATTTGAATTTATTGTTTATGTCCATTATATAATAATTGGTTTTATTAAGCGCTGGTTACCTTTATATATATATATATATATATTCATTTAGAGGCTGACTACCTCTAACCAGCTGCTAATTCATTGCACACTTAGTACTCTTTCTTTATATTGCCAGTACAATGTCTAGCTCAGTCCCAACTGAATGAAGCCAACTGTGCTCAGTTCTGATTATTATTGCTACACTTACTCCTTATGCCATTCTACATCTGTGCATACTGTACTTCATCTTTACTTGCATGAGTAATTTCAGCGTGCTCCTGTTTGCTGATACACCTGTGCAAAGCATACCTCTGACTGCTCAGGTTAAACTATCCTTTACTGCTTTCCTGGTTCCATTCCTGATTATCCAAAGCTACCATCCATTCCGGGGTTCAGACTGTGGGCCTGATTCAGAGCTGGACGCTATTTGCGCTCGCTCGTTCAGAAAATAGGGGTGGCTATTCAAATGAACCGTTTGCTCTTTGCGGTCTGTTCACGCCTCTAGGTCTGAACGAGTGAACAAAACTTGCGGTCGTTTTTTGGAAAAATACGCCCCCTGGCCGCTCGCATCCTACGTCATGTCCGCTATTTATTAGATTAATCGAGTACATCGACCAGGGTATGAACTGCCCGCTATTCTTGTGGTTGGTTTTTGCTACCACAATCTTGCGAGCAGTTCTGACTATAAAATAACCCAGTGACGTGGTCAATGACACTGCTGTTTTAATTATGCACACCCATAAAACGCCCGTTTTGACCTTTAAGCACGCCTGCGTTCGGATCTCCACTCCCCGTTTTCAAGCACCTTCCCCTGTTACCACCCACATACGCCTTTTTCTGTCACTCAAATTTTCAGGCATTCACTATTTTGCGAGCACATGAATTTCAACCGCACTGACTGGTTCGTGCATGCGTATAACGATCCGTATGCATGCGCAGTTGGGCAAACATCGCTCGGAGCGAACGAGCGGCCGCTTACGAGTGGTTCTGAATCAGGCCCTATATCCGGTCCTACCATCATCTGAGTGCTCCCAGATCTTGGACTACAGCGATAACCCAGTTCGAGCCTGGTCAATACATCAGCCAAGTTCTGCTACTCTAGCATCCTGGACTACAGTTGCCAAGTAAGAAGAGTGCTAATTTATTTCCTCAAGTAATAATCCAGTATCAGAATGGTTAATATACTGCTACACTCAACTTTACATAGAATATTTGGCCATTCACATCAGTCCCTGCCACAGTGGAGCTTAAAATCTATATTTCCTACCACATGTACACATACATATGGTACACACTAGGGATATTTTTTGTCAGGAGCCCATTAACCTACATTAACAGTATATTTTTTGGATTGTGGGAGGCAGGGGCAGATTGGGAATTTAAAGTGGCTCTGGATTTTTTTCTAGAAGTGTGGAGTGTAAAAGGGGGCATAAAATGCCATGGCCACCAGATAATTCACCAATTTTTGTCACCCTGGGGGCATATCCAGTGCTCCATTAGCTGCTGGGCATGCCCCTAGTCCCTATCTCCCATGAATAGACACCACTTACATGTGCATGGCATCTATTCACCGCTTGCTCTGCTAAGCAGAGCAACAGGTGAGAGGGGACCTCCCCAATTTAAATACATTTTGATCAAACAATTTAAATGAATAAAATATATTTGATAATTTGGGTACCATATGTATCAGTAAAATAATTTCTTTTGAGTTTGTAGTTTACTGAAGATTACTGTGCCCCAGCCTTTTATTCTAATCCTAGTAGTGGTCCTACCTGTGTGTCTCCAGCACAATCCCACTGTGTCTCTCCAGGGTTGTCTCCAGAACCATACTAGTATGTCTCCACCGCACAAACCCTGTGTGTCTCTCCAATGCCATCTCCTCTGTGCCTCTCCCATTGCAAACTGAGCCCCTCAGCGCACACTGAAGCCCTTACTGCCAACCTATCAGCACTCACTGACCCCCACTTCCCCCTCCCAGCACACACTTACCCTCCTCTCAGCACCATGCTGATGCCCCTGCTCCACTATAGTGAGGGCCATAGAGGGCATACCAGCCCATGCTCCCTAATACTGTGGGCCATAGAGGGCATTCCACACCAAGCCCCTGCTCCTTTATACAAAAGGCATACAACTTTGTACCACTACACCTTTATATGTCCCATCCAGGGGTGACACCAGGCACATGCTCACCCTGAACCCCATTAACAAGAACCCCACCAAGCACACAACTCTAAAGGGCCCCATACCTTATTGAAACAGGTCCCACTTGATCATCTCCCTCTGGGGGGTGTGCCACTTCCTTCTGAAGTGAAACTTCATCATATTGGCTAAGGTCCTCACACTGTCACTGCCATTTTCCTTCACATCACAGAGCCCCCGTGCTTCTTTGCTCCATCTCACATTGCCCGCAACAGCGCCGCTCACACAGCCAGAGCAAAAAAGAAAAGAAAAAAAGAAAGATTGTTTTCAGCACACCTGGCCCCCAAAATGGTCCGGTCAATCTGCCCCTGGTGGGAGGAAACAAAGGTAACTGGAAGAAACCCACATAAGAACCAGGAGAATGTACAAACTACACACAGTAAGGACAATTACTTCTGAGATGTGCCAGCTATCAACTGTTATATAAAGATGAAGTATAGTTTTGTATACCTTTACTTTTTAATATGATTCGTCATGTAGGAAATATCAAAGATTTGGATGAGTCCCTATTCTGGTACTGCCCATTAATTAAGGGTTTCTCCCATGGTACTCTGTGTTAAGATAGGTTCCTTCCACTGTTAATCCCAGTTAATTTTGGTTACCAGCCCTGTTAATTGGAAGACCCTCTCCTTATATTTTTCATTAATGTTCATTAGGGATAGCCTAATTGGGACCAGTGGTGGCTCCAGAGGTGGGGCTGCAGCGCAGTCCAAAATTCTACTAGAGGGGCCACACCAACTGCAAGTGAGTCCTGGCCGGCGATGTTTGGCAGTTGGTTTGGCTCCCCTATTTGAATTTTAGACTGCGCTGCAGCCCCACCTCTGGAGCCTCCACTGATTGGGACTCCAGTTATCTGTAGATCCATCCCTGGTATTATCCATTAATTAAAGGTCTATCCCCTGGTATTCCATATTAATTGAGGGTTTCTCTATGGTACTCCCCTGTGATTGATATTCCTTCCCCTTGCATTTCCTACTGATTTATGGTACCTTCATTGCACTCCTGGTAACATCTATTAATTAAGGGTCCATCCCCTGGTATCCAAAATTAATTGAGGGTTCACAATTAAACAAGAGTCACACCTCTTGTACTATCCATTTAATTGAAGCCATAGTTCCAGTGATCCACTTGAACTGGGTGCTGCTGTATAGTAAAGGAATGGACAAACTATATCTCATGGTAGCTCTTGGAAATAGGTAGAAGGTCCTTACTGGGTGCAGTTCTGAATAAAGGTAGTTATAGAAAAGTAAAAAAAGCTATTTGTAAGTCTCTCTCTTAGTTTGTGGTTGAAAGTATACAGTAGCTGTGCAAAATTTTCCTAGAAGTTCTTCTTGTTATGCATTTGCTCATAACATTTTGCAGATTTTGCTGACAGAGGGCCTGATACAGTAAGGAATTCAGTTGCTGATATGCACACGATCAGCCAATTGTTGCGTTCTGCTCATACGTATGCATCGAACTGCGTGTGCGCAAACTAGTTTTTGCGATCGGGACTGCGATCACAGTGACTACGCAAACCCATCGCAGAGTGATTGATAGGAAGTGCCATTTGTGGGTGGTGACAGGGGGGTGGTTTGGGAAACGCAGACGTGCCAGTGCATTTGCATGCCATTGCAGGGGCGTGCATAAATTATCCACTGCAGTGGATAGAGAGGTCTCATAGCGTCCGTAGTTTTAGCAATTTCTGAGTAAGGTCAGAGCTTGTACAAGTGTCCATGAGGCTGCGATGGTACTCGATTCACCCATGGTTTTGCAGTCTTGCTAAGCATGACGGATGTGTGGTAAGTAAAGTGGGCATCCTTGTGTCTTGCTGCAAGGGAATAGCGATCGCAATGGATTAGCATACTATCGAAGTTGAACTGCGTGCGTAATCGAATCGCTATTGCATATGCAGTTGCGTAAAGTAGTGAATCAGAACCAGAGTTTGGCTTTCCATTTTTCAACAGAATGAATTCAGTGTTCAGCTTTATTCTTTCTGTGAAATAGAAATGTACCAATAAACAGGCTGATGCTGAATACTATGCCAGCTTATCTTGTGTGATTTGCCTATGCTCATACTCAAAAAGTGATTGCACTCATATGCACCTACTGTATACAGAACACACACACTTTGCATGTATAAAATCTTGGGACTGGAGAGACAGGACTGGGTGGGAATGGGTGTTTTCAGGCAGGCAAAGTTCAGGAAGGGTGTGTACTGTGTACACACAAATGCAGCTTATGCAGACCAGCTATTGTTCACATATTCTTCTGTTAGTACACTATTTTTATGTGCATTTGCTTTGAGTCATTTGCAAACCTTTTGCTAATAACTACATCACCCTCACAGTATAGAATTGCTATTTTTGAAAAGGCAAAGCAGAAATAATAGATTGTGTTGCTGGAGCTTCATGAACCTTTGCAAATGGCCAGTGCCACCATTAAATACAAACAGCCACTACAATGTTTACTAGACAGCTCATAATTTTAAATTTTTTCTTTTTTTAATTGAACAATAACACACATAGCAATGGTTTGTGAAGCTGGGTACACAGTGGGCGATATATCAAGAGTGGGTCGATGTACCACTAATCAGGCTTGCCTACCCTCCAGATTTGGCCAGGATCCTCCTGAATGTCGGGTGAAGGTCCCCGGGAAAGGCAGGCAAGCCTCCCGCCATCCCTCCGCCTCTCCCCCCCAGAGTAAATAGAGAACACCCCGCAGCAAGGGGGCCCAGTGACGCGATAAGCCCTGAATCGCGTCATCATGGCCCCGCCCCCTGCTTTACATCACCATTTATTCCGGCATTGTGAAGAGGGAGCGGGGCCGTGATAATGCGATCTCACAATCACTCCACCACCAAAATGTCACCAACACCCGGCCACGCCCCCCGCTGTAAGCAGACAATCCTGGGAGGGAGCTGAACGTCGGCAAGTATGCCCCTAATATGTCTGTGAAAACATCATTCACTGACATATCAGATCTGTCAACATTGTTTTTTTATTTGAACTGTTCTAGTTGTATTGCTTTGCACAGGGGCACTGTCGCAGGAGTGGCAAATGTGACCATCAGCACTATACAGATTGGTGGCAGCAGCGCCTTCACCCACCATCACACCAATGTCACTGTGTGCCATAGATGTCGACATTCTGGCTGCCCCTTCCAGGAGGAGACAGCCATATCGGCAAAATTGTGGGTGGGGTTGGTGTTTGTGGGCAGAGCAGGGGTGTGGCAATGCAAGCACGTCATTTTGGCCCCGCCCCGCTACACAATGCAGAGATTTCCGGCATTGTACAGTATGGGGCGGGGCTAAAATTACGCGATTTGTCGTGAAACGCATCACCGGCTCCCCGCTGCGGGGGATTCTTATACAATAGCAGGCGGGACAGGAGGGGTTGGCAGTTGCCAGGAGGCTTGCCTGCCTTTCCGGGAGGCCGGGAGCACCACCCAGTTTTTTGGGGGAAGTATGCTGTGTATGCAAAGACTGCTACTACATGTATTCTATCCAATTCAAGTGAACATGGGCCCAAAGCACCCCTCCCCCACTCTTTATCAGGTGTGCATCTGGTGCCACACCTATGTCTTGAATTTATTTCAATAAATCTTGATTTTGTTATTGCTCAGCTTTAAGTTGATGGATCAAGATGAAACAAATTGCCATTTTATTGTAGTTTTTACTACAAAATGATGCAGTTTTGGATTTATTTAAAATTTATAAAATCAGGTAAAATCTTGTATTTTGGACCTGTTTACATGCAATCCAAAACCTGAGATCTGTTTTTTTAAATCTGAGTTCTGAACTTACAGCAGACTTAAGTGCGGACTTGGTTCTACTCAGAACCCCAAAAGTGATCCGAGCCGTGTCTTGATTAGAATTTTAAAAGCATGATGGAAGCGCTTATAATTAGGGGTGTGCACCGGCCACTTTTTGTGTTTTGGTTTTGGATCTGGATCTTTCTTCGTGTTTTGGATCTGGATTGGTTTTGCCAAAACCACCCTTCCGTGTTTTGGGTTCTGGGTTTTGTGTTTTGGATCTGTATTTTTTTTTAAAAAAGCATAAAAACAGCTAAAATCACAGAATTTGTGGGTTTTTCTGCTCCTATGCTATTATTAACCTCAATAACATTAATTTCCACTAATTTCCAGTCTATTCTGAACACCTCACAATATTGTTTTTAGTCCAAAAGGTTGCACCAAGGTAGCTGGATGACTATGCTAAGCGACACGAGTGGGCGGCACAAACACGTGGCCCATCTAGGAGTGACACTGCAGTGGCAGACAGGATGGCAGTTTGAAAAACTAGGCCCCAAACAGTACATAATGCAAAGAAAAAAAAGAGGTGCAAGTTGGAATTGTCAATGGGCCCTCCCAAACAGGACATGAACACTTTAACAAACCAATCATTTCAGCACCAGGGTCTGCCACACGACTGTGGCTGAAATGATTGGTTCGTTTGGGCCCCACAAAACAAACTGGCAAATAATCTGTCCCTGCACAAACTGGCTCTACGGAGGCAAGATGTCATCCTCATCCACCGATTCTTCCCCCTCTTCAGTGTTGTGTACATCCTCATCCTCACAGAGTATTAATTTGTCCCCACTGGAATCCACCACCACAGGTCCCTCTGTAAGTTCTGGAGGCTGGTCTCCCTGGAAGAGTTGATCATTCATTTTTATGAACATCATCTTCTCCACATTTTGTGGAAGCAACCTCCTACGCCTTTTGCTGACAAGGTTCCCAGTTGCACTAAACACTCTTTCGGAGTACACACTGGAGGGGTGGCAACTCAGGTAAAATAGAGCCAGTTTGTACAGGGGCCTCCAAATTGCCTCTTTTTCCTGCCAGTACAGGTACGGACTGTCTGACATCCCTACTTGGATGCTGTCACCAATGTAATCCTCCACCATTCTGTCAGTGGTGATAGTATCATATGCAGTGACAGTAGACATGTCAGAAATTGTTGGCACGTCCTTCAGTCCGGACCGGATGTCCAAACCGGCCCTTGACTTATGACTCGGGCGCACGCTTGGCGCTGCTGCTTTGTTGATGCACGTGTTGCTACAGTGCACACAAGTCACAAACAGAAAAAAAAATGTTTTTTATTTTTTGGAGCACTTATTGGACACAGGCGCATGCTTGGCGCTGCTCCTTTGTTGATGCACGTGCAGCTACTGCGCATACATTTCGCACACAAACACAGAAAAAAAAGAATTGTTTATTTTTTGTGGAGCGCACTTTGGGGGTTACACCACCCTTTAACAGACGAGCCAGCTGGCCCTTGATTTATGACAGGCACACGCTGATGCACGTGCGGCTACTGCGCACTCAATTCACAAAGACAGAAAATATTTTATTAAATTTTTTTGGCGTGCACTATGGGTTACACCACCCTTTAACAGACGAGCCAGCTGGCCCTTGATTTATGACAGGCGCATTCTGATGCATGTGCGGCTACTGCGCACTCAATTCACAAAGACAGAAAATATTTGATTATATTTTTTTGGCATCCACTATGGGTTTTTTTTGCACTTGGGGGGAGCACCCCTGATGGACAGGTCACCCCCTGAACAACACTACAGCACCCCTTTAGGACTACAGCCTTTATGAGACCCTGCACAACACAGCCCAGCCAGCCCCTATAGACTTTGGAGTGGACACAGCCCCTATGGACAACTGACTGCACAACAGAGCCCAGGCAGCCCCTATGGGAAACAAACTGCACAACACAGCCCAGCCAGCCCCTATGGACTTTGGAGCAGTGGACACAGCCCCTATGGACAACAGCAGCACAGCACAACACAGCCAGCCCCTATTTACTTTGGAGGAGTGGACACAGCCCCTATGGACAACAGCAGCACAGCACAGCACAACACAGCACAACACAGCACAACACTACACTACATTATACAGCCCAGCCAGCCCTAACTCCCACCCTCCCTCTTCACTGTCCACAGCCAAGTGAGAAAATAGCGCAGACGCGGGTACCTTTTCTAGAATCCAAAACCCGCGAGATCTGACAGCGGGATGATGACATTTTGCCTCGATTTCAGATCCGAGTCAGGCGGGAAAACTCGAGCCTGACTCGGATCGGACTCGGGGGGGGGGGGGTTCGGATTTCAGAAATCCGAACCCACTCACCCCTACTTATAATGTTGCCAGGGGTTGGGTATGGAATGCTGTTGCTCAGGATCCCAGCACTCAGAATCCTGGCGCCGGCATCTGACTGGGTTAAAATGCCAACACCTCCCAGTAAGTACCCCTACCCTATCCCTACCCCTAAGCCTAACCCTCCCTCCTAGCAGCCCAAACCTAACCCCCCCTTAGTGCCTAACGTTAACACCTAACCCCCCCAAACCTAATACATACCGTTGGGATGTCAGTGGTCAGGATCCCGGCGCCAGAGTTCTGAGTGCCGGCATGTCAACTACATTCCTGTTGCCAGATCTAAGTATTCTACAACAAGGGAGACTGAACATAAACAAACACAAGCATATTTTTATCTAATTACCATGTATTGAGCTCCTTTTTAAAGTGATACTGTTTGACATATATTTTAACAAATATATATTTCATTACATTCACCCATTTTTTTCAAAGTATTTAACCTCTTATACAAAGGCGTCACTAGGGTTGGTGTCACCCTGTGCGGTAACTCATGGTGTCACCCTCTCCCGTCCACCCCATGGTCCTCCTCCCATATCATATCACACTATACAGAGGACCTGATTCACTACCGTTCGCAGCTGTGATTACGCACGCAGGTTTGCTGCAAATATATGATAATGACTGCGATCGCAAAGCCAGCATAGATGCCCACTATCATTTGCACACATCTATAATACCTTGCAGTCCTGCGTATACATAGAGTACATCCAGTAACATAGGTCCCTCATGCACAATTACAAGAGGTCTGACCCTACTCAGAAATTGCTAACCTCATCGCACGCAGCGAGTACACAAGCTGCATATGCTGTTGCAGTGGCTAATTTATGCATACCCATGCAATGGCGTTCAAATGGATTGTCACGCCTTAGTTATTCGGAACACTCCCCCGCAGGGATGGGGGGTTAGCGCTATCCTGCGTCAGTGCATGCATGGAGGCACTCTCATTTGAAATGTGGATTGTAGTAAATAGGGGCCTTAAAGAGCTTCCCTGCTCTAGGACAAATAGAAAAAAAAGGGTTTTGTAGCAAGACCTGGTGCAGATACTGTCACCTTTGTTAATGTACAACATACTTGTGGATCAAATGTTATCTTTATTAGGCAATAAAATAATAATTGTAATTTATTCAAATATAAATGTGTGTCAAGGCCAGCTTCAGGGCTGTTCGAGCACTGCGGACGCTCGTGGGCACCACAACATAGGGGGACCATTAACCGCCGTTGACCGCCAGCTGTAGGACCCGGCTCCAGCCAGGCTTAAGCTCTGCCACCCAAGTGATGTAGATGGTCATCACCAAGAGGGCAGGATAGGGGGAGAGAGGCAGTGACACGGGCTAGCCACACCTTCGCTAAAGGGAGGGGGGTGCGCTGCGAATGCTCTGTGTATGATGCCGGGACCTGTGTCTATAAATACTCAGTTTCCCGGCGTTCCAAAAGGAGGAGACACTATGGTAATTATACTGGGACTGTGTGACCCAACTCCTTCTGATATATATATATATATAATATATATTATATATATATATATATATATATATATATATAAATAATGGTGCACACAGGGGTTATAGAAAAAGGGGGACTGCCCTATTTAAAGCAACTATTGTGCGTATGCTGATAAAGAAAATAAGAGTCAGATAAAAATAAAAGACAGACTGTAGCATAATACTTACTTCTACAAGAACCGTTCACAGGGAATGCACAGCCACAGACTCCTCCGCACTTCACTGCGAGCTGGCTTACATAGTGGTCAGACAGACTCAGACTCCGGAGGAGGACAACAAGGAGGCGTGCAGCTCCACTCCCTCAGCTGTGCTCCTTCCATAATGCTGGGCAGTGTCCGACGGGCGGGATTACGTCACGCTGCGCGCACTACATTCTGGGAACTTGCTGTAAACCAGGTGCCGCGGGGGGGGGGGTGATTTGTGGTCCGCACCCCCGCACCCCTCTAGTGACGCCACTGCTCTTATAATAATTTTTAGTGAGTGCTGGTATTTACACATTTCTATTAGTGGGCTGACATTTCTGAGGCAGCACTTGGGGCCTGATTCAGCTTCAGATGGAATTGCAAAGCTGCTCGCAAGCAGCCTTAATCCGATCAGCTGAAAACCCCAACACAGCAGCCGACGTAGCCACCCTGATCTTGAATGAATGGGTACCAAAATCGCCCAGAGACAACCCAATCGCCGCCACGCACTGCTTTAAAACCCAAATTGGAAACAGGTCACTGGAGAACCATCGACATGCCACAACCATGCCCCTTTCACGGAAGGACAATGATCTTAATACTGCTTTGCCCAAACCACTGGACAAACTTCCGCTTCAGTGCATGCATGGAAACCCAGGGACCCTTTCCGAAACACAGATGTACAGTAACAAACAAATAATATTATCCTGAAAATATGCTACATATACTGTACATCATATTCATAATTCTTATGTAATCTTTAGATGTGTGTCCTCCTGTAGCTCAACAGCTAAACAATATCTTAATGTGAGGAGTGTTGTTTGACATAATCACATACAGGAGAAGTTGATCACACAAATTGTAAAGCAATTAGTTTGTAAAGCATACAAATTGCATCTCTCATATATCCATTAAATAACCGGCATTAAAAGATTTTGAAATGTGACAGTTGAGAAAAAGGGAATAGTTGTCCAATAGTTCCAGCCCAAAGATTTCTGATGTCCAATCGTTTGCTTCTAGGGCATTGGACCATGAGAGAATCTCCAGATAAAGTGTTAGGACAGAAATAAATGAGAAATGCGTACCACATTTAATACCTTATACATTCTGGCAAAGTGTATTGTCTACTACTTAGGAGAAGAGATCACACAACACCAGTTCCATTCAGTGTTATCCCGCTGCACAATTCTGCTAAAGCTACTCTGCTAATAATTACATACAGATCGGGAATTCAAGGAATTTTACAAATTATGTTTAATTAGAAGTAATGATGCTTAAGCAATACAAGTTTTGAGATATAACATTCATTATATTACTCATAATAACAATTAAAAAAAAACCACTTGTTTCAAAGAAGAAATTAGATGCCTATCATACTGGAGTATCAAAAATAATTATTTATTTTTCTGGCCTACTTCTAAACTCTACCATTGTAATGAAAAATACACTTCTGTGGAGTACACACTTACATAAGGATATCATAAGCAAAAAGTTTGCAATTTCTGATGAACTAATAACACAAAAGTAAATGAATATTATATTTTCCAAAGACATTGGCTATAAGTGCACTAATCAGTAACAAAAGACAATACCATTATTTTACATAAACACCATTTATTGACAGGTTTATGTGTAAAATGCATTATTAGCACTTACCTCTATAATACATGCACTTGTTAGTAACCTCATACAGTGTGTGTGCCTCCTCTTCTTGTACGACTTAGCAAACACTGTCTTTAAGGCTCAATTACGACTACTGTATACTGGAGTAAGCACTGTGTATCATTCACTTTTCTGTGTCACGAGGCTGAATGACAGACCTTTACAAACCAGTTTGTGCATTTCTAACTAATGAAATAGAGGGAAGACTAGCAAAATGATAGCAAACAGTGGAAATATATTTTAGATACAAAACCCAGTTTTCTCCCTTCCATTTGACTTAGGGGCATATTTATTAACATTTTTACTAAAATAATGTGAAAACATATGTTTTCACACCCTTTTCACATTAATTTAGTATCACATACATTTAGTAAGGGGCAATTGGAGTAGTTTTTGTGAAAAAGTACTCCATTCCCTTCAATTCACAAATATCTAGTAAACAGATCGCTATTCCCATACTTGTAATGGGAAATGTGATCTGCCCAGATTTACTAAAAATATATTGTAAAAAAATACTGTGGGAAGCCCTGTAATAATAATGCCACCTTCAGATGGCGTTATTGGGGTTTTCCCCCTTGTTCTCTGACTCCTGCTCTGCTCTGACAGGCAGAGCAGAGCCAGGAGCGGACCCCTGTGGTCAGCTGAGTACTGTAAAAAAAATAGTTTAAAAAACACCCACTTACCTGCATCCAAGAACCGCTGATCGGTGCTCCGGTGAGGTCCTCTTGGGCTAGCTGGTCTCCATGCTCCTGCACTGTGACTGTCTGTGGTCAGCTGACTGGGGTTACAGTGCAAGAGCTGGGAGACCAGCTGACCGTAGCCCCAGAGAGAGGACCTCACCGGAGCACCGATCACCAAGGTATGCGTAAGCTGAAGGAGATGGGCTGCGGGGGGTTTGTTGGGGGGATGGTTGCAATATCTGGCTGCACATTCTTCCTGTATTTTATTACAAGCTCTGTCCCTGCATGCAGATGTTAGTACATCCATGTGATATTTCCAATAATATCACACTACAACTGCATTTTAAATGCGGATTGTAGTAAATAGGGGCCTTAGTTATGTTGTTTGTTGCCAGAAATTTTTGTGTAAAAATGCTCATAGGTTACTGTACATGTTGCATACGAAGAAATAAAAGATACTTTTAGTTAAAGGACAAAGAGCCTGATTCACCAGAGGACACTGAATCACAGCTGCGATTTCGGACAGAACGCAGCTGCGAAAACATGCTAATGCCTGCCAAAGCACAGCCGGCATAAAGACATCCATTGCTGCCTTCTCATGTCCATATAATGTCGCACTCCTGCATAAACATTGGTACCATCGATGAACATAAAGCATCCACACAGCATGTACAGCAAGTCTGACCAGCGGCAAACACTGTAGCTCTCCTCGCACACAGAAAACTCTCATGCTGCATATGCAATCGCAATGGCTAATTTAGGCACACCCTCTTAACGGTGCTTAAACAGTCAGACACGCCTGCGTTTACCTAACCAACTCCCCCTCTTACCTCCCCCAAACACAGACCACGTGACTATCTCTTTGCGAATGGATCCTCTGTGCAAACGTAACTGCAGAGCAATTGCAACATGTGCAATAGCAAATTATCCCCCGATCTGCGTAAATATTGGCATCGCGTCTGCTGTTGAATCAGACCCAAAGTTCCCTATACTCAAGGAAGGTGGTAATTTGATTCAGGAGTTGCTGTCCGTACATTTTACCAGTGCTGTCATTAGAAATCATGTGGCCCAGTAAAAATAAAACAGCGTCTCGGGTCCCCTTCCAACCCCATCGCACCTCTCACCCCCACCTCAAATCTTGGTGGATGCCACATGTCCCCCAGATCTCTTCACATCCTATCAGATCTGCCACTTGCCCCTCATATTTCCCCACATGACATACATAAAAGTACACACTCACATAAAAAAATAAAAGGTTAAAAATAGAAGAAAATACTTTTAAAAATCAAAATATTTTAAAACTTTTAAAAAAAGCATTTTTAAAAATAATTTTTATGTAATGTGATCATACTTGTTGAATAGACTTCCCCATGCAAAGGCAGCCTTACTGTTGGCAGGGTTTACAACCAGTAACAGCAGTTTTATTACAGGTTGAAACTCTTTGAATAAAAGTTAAATATTATCCCACTGCTGCAGTCAGAGGCTATGATTCAGAGGCGCTCTCTATTTGTGAGCGCTCGCTCTGAATCAGGGCGGTCCAGTTTTTTTTTTACACCGGCCTCCTGGCCGCTCGCTAAGCTGTGGGTGACCACCCACAGCTTAAGCGGGCGGCCTGGCAATGGTCACGACCATCGTGACCATCGGGCTTGCGACGAGGCCCTTGTGGTAGGGTCTCGTCCACCGCAAGCCCCAGTGAACTTCCTGCTCTAATAGACTACAAAATGGGACGAGCTGTCAATCAACATCGACAGCTGCCCAGTTTTGCTGCAAGCCCCGAGCGAGTGAAGTTCTTACTCGCTCCGGGGCTCGCGCACGCGCAGTGCGCATGCCGTGCTTGTGCACTGCCTGGCCGTCGACCTGCTTGCGAGCGCTATGCACTAATGAGTGGGTCTGACTCAGGCCCAGAATCCCATACACAATAATTACACTGGGGAACAAAAAAATATTTTTTTTCTTGCCAAGGATTTAAGATTGGTTTGAGAGAACTCGCGGGTCCGATTTTCGCATTAGATCTTCGCTATAGCTGAATTGGCTCCAGTTTTCAAATTAATGAAAAATTATAAAATTCAATTATTTTCTCCATTTGAAGTACCTTACTAGTCTAGGCCTGCTTTACTTAGCTGAATCAACTTCGTTTTGCTTTTTTTACAACTACCCCCTTTCAGCAATAAGAAATTTGTTTTATTTGTGATAAAGTAGCTGGTAGTCATGTTTGAGACACAATACATTCAAATCTCCTCACTAACTGCTGGGACATCCTCAGACCACAGCCACGCTTCCTCCCTGCATACAGAGAGGAGCAACGGAGAGGACTGAGTGACGTAGTTAGGACACCTCCTGTTCCTTTGTTCGGCCCTCTCTCTGTCCCACCACAACTGATTTCCTGCCGATTGGGCTTGTTTTATGCAGTACGTCCTCGGCGTTTGTTGGGAGTTAGCACTGAATGTGTGAAACAAAATGTTTTTGCCATAAAATTAGGTCTTCACGGAGAAGGTGTACTAACAACCCTGATGTTTTTTATTATATTTTTGGCAAATATAGTGTTGCAAAAGAGATAAAAAATATAACTGTACTCGTAAAACAAGTGTATCAGGCTTTTTTTGGACGTCACATAAGCCAGCAAGACAAGATTTGGGTGCCTCACAAAGTTTGTAAAACCTGAGTGGAATCACTCCACAATTGGACAAAAGGTGATCGAAAAGGACTTAATTTGGCATACCTATGATGTGGTGTGAGCCAAAAGATCACTTAAATAACTGCTATTTTTGTGCTATAAATGTTAAGGGTATGAATCGATTTAAGAAATGCAAACTGGAATACCCAACAATTAATTCTGCAAAACAACCGATACCACATAGCGAAGATTTACCTGTACCATCATTCAATTCTTTGTGCAAAGTTGTATGTGATGATGTGTAAATGTTAATTTCCTCCAGTGCAAGTGACAACACAGATGAAAGTGAGTTTGAAGAAAGTTCCTCTACTTCAAACAAATTTTCTCAAAAGGAACTTAACGATTTAATTTGGGACTTGAATTTATCGAAAAAAGGAGCTGAGCTTTTAGCATCCAGACTTAAAGAAAAGCACTATCTAGAGCCGGATATTACTATAACGTCATATCAAAATAGAGAGCAAGCCATACTGCCGTTCTTTAGCCAAGATAACAATCTTGTGTATTGCAACAATATTAGGGATCTTCTCCAGATGATGGGCTTACCAGAATATCAAGCAAAAGACTCTTTTTGGATAGTTCTAAAAGGAGCTTAAAATGCGTATAACTGCACAATGGGAATACATTTGAGTCGATTCCTATTGGTCATTCAACAAAACTTAAAGAACAGTATGAAAATATCAAGCTAGTCTTAGAAAAAATTGCTTATTCTCAGCATCAGTGGTCTGTTTGTGTCAATTTAAAAATGGTAAACTTTCTTCTTGGGAAGCAAAGTGGATATACTAAGTATCCTTGTCACATATGCTTATGGGATAGTCTTGCAAAACAAAAGCAGTGGCAGCAAACCATATGGACTCCAAGAGAAGTTATAATTGTAGGAAAAGCCAACATCAGTCATGAGCCCTTAATTGACAGGAATAAAATCATATACTGCTGCCTCTCCATATCAAACTAGGTTTAATGAAACAATTTGTAAAATCATTGGACAAGTCAGGCGATTGTTTCACGTATATTTGTCAAACATATCCATCTCTTATTATTGAAAAATGAAAGGCAGGAATTTCTGATGGCCCACAGATACGGAAACTGGTGATGGATCCAAATTTTACCACATCTATGACTGAAACTGAATCTGAAGCATGGCTGAGTTATGTGTCTGTCATTCAAAAATTTTTAGGCAATCACAAGGCAGACAACTATCATGAATTAGTCCACAACATGCTAAAATGTTTCGAGAAAGTAGGTGCTAAATGTTTCGAGAAAGTATATTTTTTGTAAAGCCATTTAGATCACTTCCCGTCCAATCTAGGAGATTTAAACGAAGAAAAGGGTGAACGGTTCCACCAGGATATTCAGGAAAAAGAAGAAAGATATCAGGGAAGGTGGGATCATCACATGATGGCCATTTACTGTTGGAGTCTGCAGAGGGACTGCCCGCAACAAGAATACAAAAGAAAATCCTAAAAAAATGGTTCTCATAGTTTCCTAACACTTATGTATGTAATTATCCTGAATCTTTTTATTTTACGAATCAAATTTAATCAGAATGATTTTATGAATCAAATTTAATCAGAATAAAAAAAACTATTTTTTTAACTATTTTTAATATTGTTTAATTTAATTGTTCATAAATATTAAAGACATATGCATATCTCAAAAACTAGAGCCAATTGAAAAATAAGCATGGCATTTTCATGATCAGGAGCACAAAATTAATTGAAAGCGACTCTTAAATCCCTGGGAACAGATTGACTGTTATCTTACTATATAAAAATAAATTTCCTGACTCACTGACTCACCAACACCCAGCCCAAACCCCTGTACCTAGAAACATGAAATTCGGGGGGTATATTCCTTCCATGACCTAATCATTCACTAAGCAGGGAGTTTTCGAAATACAACACCTGAGGGGGTAAAAAATGTTCTGACTGACTGACTCATCAACGCCCAGTTAAAACCTCTGGACCTAGAAATTTGGAGAATATATTCCTTCCATGATCTAAACACCCACTAAGCAGGGATTTTTTTAAATTTTACTCCTAAGTAGAGAGTTGCGCTGACCCATGTGTTTTGGTTTTGGATCTGTATCTCATTGATGTTTTGGATTTGGTATTGCAAAACCGCCCATTGCATGTTTTGGTTTCGGTTTTGGATCCGTATTTTTTTTAAAAAAATTTATAAAAACTGCTAAAATCACATAATTTGGGCTTTTTTTGTTCCTACAGTATTATTAACTTCAATAACATTAATTTCCACTCATTTCCAGTAAATTTTGACCACCTCACAGCTCACAATATTGTTTTAATCTGGTTTAGGCTCATATTTTTTGCACCAAACTACCTGGCTGACTAAAGGCCCCCATAAATCAGCAATCTGAAAACCACAATTGAACAATTTGAAGATTTATTGCCCGATCCGAGGATTTCCCAATCTAGCAATCTGCGCCCATACATTACAGATCTTTTTCAGTGACTTGAAGCAAACACAGATCTGCCAATCTTGAAAGGCCCATCATTTTACTGGTAATGGTCTGCAAATCTGCTGATCATGTCCATACACTAGCAATCTACATCCCCAATCGATCTGTGAAATCCATATTGATACTTTTTAATCTCTATACCTAGATGGCGCTAAATAGCGCTGCAAGTCCCATAAGAAATAATTGCTTTCCAATCTAATTGTGGTTCCAAAGCACAAAAATTATATTATTCAATGAAAAGTATAACATGCTGTGATCTAGACAATTAGCGCAGAAAGCAAGTAAATACAAAGGTACAAGCCGATACATACGCATGCGCACTGGTCCAGTATGCAGTATTTCAATCCTGAATCTGCGGTCACCATCACCCAAGGTTATGGAGAAATGACTGACAAGCCTATATTTGGTACAGGTTTCAGAGACAACAAAGGTACAGAATAACAGATGCTCATTGGTTCTTGCTTCAGGTCACTCCGTTCATTGGTTAGTTCATATGGTGTCATCAGAGGTATGGATCAGCTTTCCAACAGCTTCTTTGTGTAGGTTTCCCTCCGAAGAACTGGTTTAAACTATCCAAAAGACACTACATACAGAGGTATACATTCTAATCCCTAATTCCCTATAATCCATAACTTGCGGATGCATGATGCGATCTCCTTGCCGATAGAACTGGAGATCTGCAATTAAACAGGGATTTAGAATGGTACCAAACATGACATGTCTACTAGTTTCTGTACCTTAAATATCATATACATACATTTCACAACATAATTATTAGCTAACAAAACCTCTAATATTAAGCTTAATGTGAGTGAATCTTTTTATAAGTGCATGCATGTGTGAGTGTGAGATAGTTGTGTAAATTCGCTAGTATGCATTGTGCATATTTTTATTTATGCATGTCTTGTGTATAATGCAAATGTGCGTAGTGTGTGTGAATACACATACGAGCATCTATGTATGAGCATATAAGTCTATGTATGTGCATTATATGAATCAGTGTATGTGTGATATATATATATTTAATATTTGGTTTGCCTAAATCAAATTCCACGGTGTAAGGGTGTTCTTCTTAGAGGTGACCAGCAGACCTTTGCTGGGTCTTGAAGTCTGCTAGCTTATCAAAGGGTTTTCTCTACTTGTTTGAAGTGCAAATATCAGTTCCTCTATGCATGTTTCTGACAATAGCTTTTAACTCTGCATTCAGAACACTTCCTCTGAGCATATCAGTCTCTGTGTTACACTTCAATTGCCACAGACATATTGTATCTGTATGCAGAGCTTCTCAATATATATATATATATATATATATATATATGCAAACAAACACAGATTTATGCATGGAACCTGTTTCTCACACACTTGACTAAACCTTGAATGTTTTATATAATATATATATATATATATATATATACAGAAGCAGATGGCCAGCACTCCTGTCCTTAATGGAAATTACTTGCGTCCGGTGCCCTCCAAATACCACCCAGGCAGGGTGGAATAGAAATATGGCGGGGTTTAGGTGGCACTCAAAGATGACAGGCAATAAAGACAAAGACTGCAATTGGAAGGGATCAACGTTTCAATGCTCAGTGCATTTTTATCAGGATTCTGATGAATTGCGGTCTTTGTCTTTATTGCCAGTCGTCTTTGAGTGCCGCCTAAACCCTGCTATATATATATATATATATATATATATATATATATATGCATCTGTGCACATCGGATTGTGCCGATGCAAAGCATGCGTCCGATTTACTCTTTGCCTGGCAACAGATGACTAGATCGTCAGATAATAATTGCAAATGATCGCATCCAATTATTTGACTTCGACAGTCCACCCTTTGATAGCAAACAAGAAGCTATCACCCTCTATTCTTAACCTATTCAGTAATGCATAATAATGTATTACTCAATGTTCTAACCAGTGTGACATAAGTCGGTCATTGAACCATTAATAATGCATTTCAAGAGGGTAGAACAACCCTTATACGCACTCAGTGGATCTATACGGGACCATGGGTAGGATGTGGGATCTCATCGAACCTATAAAGGAAGTCTGGGGAAATGAGACTACATTATCTAGGATGTTTAAAGGAGCATTTCCAATAATTATTATACATGACATTGCCTGTTCACATATTATTATCTGTAGGCACATTCAATGTCAGGGTTGTAATGCAATGCTTCACTATATTAGCGTACATGTTATGTATGTTGATCATGCAGATGGTAAAAGAGAGAAAATTCAATTTGGAGAGAATCATAACAATATAATTTTCATAGTTCTAAAATCAAAAGCTTATTGCTTTTCTTATTATGTTATCCTCATCAATGAGGTAAGGGTGCACTTCCAGAGTGTTGTTATCTGTTCTGGATGATCTGGATCCCGATTCTTCCAATCTGTGTCTCGACCCGATCGTCTTCAGATTCGTGTTGTCATCTGCCAGGAATATCATTTTTCTGCAGCTGGGCCTTGTCAGCATCTAACATAGGAAATTTGAGATATCAGTACTCTTGAATGTCTCCATCTTTCCTACCAATCTGATGTCTTGTCTTCCACCCAATACATCTGCAGTCTTCAGATATCCATTCAGATAACCTGCTGTTGGCTTGATTTGCCTACATGGACTAAAAAAACAGATTCTTCAAGCGTTAGTGGTCCCCCCCCACTGTAATAATTTTGAATTTTGTCGGCTCCATATTGGAGTTTCCAAAAAACCACAACTTATTGACATTGACGAGTGTTACAGACTCAACTTTACATCTTTTACTCCACTAGGTGGCAGTCAAGGTCCAACAATGCCTTTTCCTTTCTCACTTTTGATGAAAATCTCCAAATGATTATCCCTAATCTGAGAGATTCTAAATTTCCAACCTTCAAAATACACTTTGACCTGTATTCTGATGTTCCGGGGAACTATAAAGAAATGTTAGTATACATAATACATGCATGTCAATATGCAACAAATGTTTATCTATTCTAAACACACAAACTGTTAATAGATATACCCAGTTCATTTAGCAATAACAGAAAATTATATTGTGAAAACCTGTTTAAATATAAGACCAATTTTGAAACAGCCTGAAATGTATTTTCTTATTGAAAACCCCTAGTAATTGCAGGCCTTACCACCTCTGCTGGGAAATGGATGTATATTTCTTCTTCTACTACTCCTCCTCCTAGGACCTTGAGTGTCACTACTGGTCACAAGAGGTAAAACATCAAAATTACCACAGGTGTTTTTGGGAGAAAAAAACTTAAATTCTGCTGCATATCCATATCTTTATGATCTATGGCAACCCCCCTGTTCTGGTGAATGAAACCTCCACTGTTTGGTTATCCATAATACCTACATCACAATTTAACTAGGTTTTACAGGGATATATATATATATATATATATATATATATAATTATATATATATATATGTATATATATATATATATATATATATATATATATATGTTTACTATATATATGACACTGCTCAAAAAAATACAGGGAACACTTAAACAACACAATGTAACTCCAGAGCATGGAGGCACTACCAAGAGACAGGCCAGTACATCAGGAGACGTGGAGGAGGCCATAGTTGGGCAACAACCCAGCAGCAGGACCGCTACCTCCACCTTTGTGCAAGGAGGAACAGGAGGAGCACTGCCAGAGCCCTGCAAAATGACCTCCAGCAGGCCACAAATGTGCATGTGTCTGCTCAAACAGTCAGAAACAGACTCCATGAGGGTGGTATGAGGGCCTGGTGGGGGTTGTGCTTACAGCCCAATACCATGCAGGACGTTTGGCATTTGCTCTTCACAGATGAAAGCAGGTTCACACTGAGCACATGTGACAGACATGACAGAGTCTGGAGACGTCAAGGAGAACGTTCTGCTGCCTGCAACATCCTCCAGCATGACCAGTTTAGCAGTGGGTCAATAATGGTGTGGGGTGGCATTTCTTTGGGGGGCCGCACTGCTCTCCATGTGCTTGCTAGAGGTAGCCTGACTGCCATTAGGTACCGAGATGAGATCCTCAGACCCCTTGTGAGACCATATGCTGGTGCAGTTGGCCCTGGGTTCCTCCTAATGCAAGACAATGCTAGACCTCATGTGGCTCGAGTGTGTGAGCAGTTCCTGCAAGACAAAGGCATTGATGCTATGGACTGGCCTGCCCTTTCCCCAGACCTGAATCCAATTGAGCACATCTGGGATGCCACCAATGCCACGTTGCACCACAGACTGTCCAGGAGTTGGTAGATGCTTTAGTCCAGGTCTGGCAGAAGATCCCTCAGGAGTCCATTCGCCACCTCATCAGGAGCATGCCCAGGCATTGTAGGGAGGTCATACAGGCACGTGGAGGCCACACACACTACTGAGCCTCAGTTTGACTTGTTTTAAGGACATTACATCAAACTTGGAGCAGCCTGTAGTGTGTTTTTCCACTTTAATTTTGAGTGTGGCTCCAAAACCAGACCTCCATGGGTTAATAAATTTGATTTCCAATGATAAGTTTTGTGTGATTTTGTTGTCAGCACATTCAACTATGTAAAGAACAAAGTATTTAATAAGAATATTTCATTCTTTCAGATCTAGGATGTGTTATTTTAGTCTTCCCTTTATTTTTTTGAGCAGTATATATATATATATATATATATATATACACACACACACAAAGATATCACGTTTGTGCCTGCTACTGACAATCACCTGGGATTTCTAAAAACCATTCCTTGTGACCTGTTAGCACTTATAACAGCTTCGATGTCATTTAACACATACATTACTTCATGAGATATAGGACCTCATTCAGAGTCGGTCGAAGCGGCCGCACGGTCGTACTGCCAATGACCGCAAAATCCGATCATGCGGCAGGTCGATCGTAAACAAAGTGACATCCATTCGTTAGCACTGCACCTCCTCTAGCTACCGACTGATCTGATCGAACGAATGAGACAGTCGTAGTCAGGAGCTGTCAGTCGCTGTATGCTAATTATGTTCTGATGTTTGCGGCCGTATGTGTTGTATTGATGGTCACATGTCATGTTTTCATGGACTATCAATCAGCTTGTTATGAGCTTGTTGTCAATTATCTAATTAATAGTGTTTAACTCTTGCTGTTCTTTAAAACAAGTTTTTTATCATGTGTCAATAAATTTTATTGTTCATTTCGTTGTTGTTTTCTCCGTTCTCTTTTTTTTCACACAATTTTAAAAACAAAGTAAGATTTATTATCTGTGAATGTACTGTTGATAAGTGTGTTATATTTAAAAATACATGTGCATTTTGCGTTAGGATCATTTGCATTCTTATGTTTGCAATTGCACACTGCGTGTTGTAGCCAATCAAATGTGATCTTATTTTTCGGGACACATGATTAATGGATTGGACAATAGTGGTTTTTTTGAGGAAACTGTAAAATATTTTAGCCAATCATCTTTTTTGTACCCCATGTATATTTCATGTTTTCTGCAAAATCGGCCATTGCCATCATGAGAGCCGCAGCCTTTACCAGGAGAGAGTTGCTTGTCCTGTTAAATATCCTGGACAGGCAGATTATGTCCGCAGAGCCGCCCATTTCAAACCGCATCAAGCGGGTGGCCTATGCGGAGGTGAGGCGAACGCTGCGATCATTAGGATACAGGCGCAATATTGCCCAGTTAGAGAGGCGCTGATCTGATCTGCGCCGCCGGTTGCCTGCTCTGCTGATGAGTTTGCAGGCGCAACTACGCAGACGTAAGTATGCATTTGTTTAAAAGTAATAATAAGTGGACTGTTAAAAATGGATGTTCCTTTGCCAATTATTTTAGTCAATGTTATAAAAGCCTCCTGTATGTTGTCCCTATTGTCCTGTGTAAAGTGTACTTGTATTGTGTAGCCAAAATGCAAAACTAATCTTTTTTTTTTTCATGTTTACATTTTAGAAGAACAGCGGAGACAGAGAAGGGCACCAGAAGGCAATGAAATGCACGTGCCAACTTGCAGCCCTCACCTTCACCATCTCCTCAACCCAGCCATACCTCCCCACCATCATACTCCCCCAGTAACCCTCCCTCCCTCTTCCAATCCTCCCCAAGTATTCCTCCCTCCCCTGCCCACTCATCCCAAATTTCCCAAATATCCCCTCCCTTGGATCTTTCCTGCTTCATTTCCCCTTCCACCATTCCCCCAACTCCAGAGTATTCCCCTTCTCCTGAAGCATCTCCGGCGACATCTGTGGTTGTGGCCGACCACTCTGAGGGTATGTGTTTTGTTGTTTTTTGTTTTTTGGGGTGTTTTTGTTATCCATGTATTTGTACACAATTTTTACCATTGTTTTTTTGGTGTAATTTCAGTATGGGTGTCAAAAAAATTGCGCAGTAATGCTGTTTTTCACAATTGTGACCTTAGGTTTTGTGCCTGGGCCTTTTTTTATTGTGGGCAACACAAATATAGGTTTTTTAGCCTTTAAAAAATGTTTGGTATTTTTAGGAAAAAATGATTACATTAGGATTAGTATTTTACAATGTAAAAAAACATGTCACACAACTTGGCAAGGTGCTAGGAACCAGACTACCCTTGTTGATGTTGTGTACACTGTGTTTAAAATGTACTAAGATGTAACTTCCTTAGGAAAAGTGAAGTTTGCCATAGCAAACAAACACATTGTATTTTAGGATTATCAAGAACATACTAGAAGTGAATACGTGCATTGTGTTTTCAGGATATGGCCATCATGACTTAAGAATACACCTCCCATTATTTTTAACATCATCATATTGATTTTTGGCTTATGCCACATAGTTAGGGTTTCAAATTATTTTTACCACATAAATGTATAAACCTATTAATAATGTTGTGTGTCTGATCCTTTCAAACACACCATAACATCATTGTGTTTAAACACTTTTTGGTACATTGAATAATGTGTAATGTTCAAATGTTTTTAAATTTAATGAAGTATTTAATCCTATCAAAAAAAATTGTGTCCACAGATCTAACCCACATCTTGAGGGAAATAAGGGTGGAGCTAAGAGACACCAGTGGCTATTTAATGCAGGCCTACTGCTGCCTCCAAAGAATTGTGGGTCATTTGGAGGATTTCTAGTTTTTTTTGTTTTCCTATTTTTACATTTCTCAAAAATAAAAAATAAAAAATAAAGTTTTTGTGGTTCAAACATTTGTCCTCTTTTTTTGCCACACATTAAAGGGTGTAATTCTGCATTTTAAAAACTTTGTAAACAAAGGTTGGTGCCTTTCCATAGTGTAAGAACTGCAAAAATCTATTAGTTAACCTTAAGAACATTTGCAGTAATGTTGTATATTTTTTTTAAGGTGTTGGCATACATTATCCACCTCAAAATGGCTTTCATTTTCAAATAACAAAAAAAAACCATTACTATTTATTTTGAAATATATATTAAATAACAAACATGTTGCCAACAGGCTTTTACTTGTAAAAAGAATTTCAGAACAGATTCACACATAACAAATGTCCTCAGGGTTTGGCCAAAGAAAACATCTGGCTTAGTCAGACATAAACAACTATAGTAAAAAACAAACAGATTTTGGAATGGAAAACATACAAATTAATAACACAAAAGGCAAATTAACTAAACATGTTGGGGTATATCTGGGCTAAATGGGTTAGTTTTCCAAAAACATACAGGGTATTGCCAATGGGTTCCATTATTTTTGCAGGTTTTGGAAAGTGTTGTGATTTGGTTGGTAGGAAAAGAAAACAAAAGAAAAAGGTACACATTAAAATACATTTGCAAAAAGTGTTTTGTTTTTTTAAAAAAAGGAAAATATTCCTACCTAAAAAAACGTGAAACAACATAATCGCGTCTGGCCCCCCCGACAGCATCACAACACCTTCCTCCGGGGGGCCATCCTCTGGCAAGTAGTCCTCTGGCTGCATGGGTACTCAACTCCTTATTGCAATGTTGTGTAAAATCCCACACAGGACCACAATGCGAGAAACCATATCCGGCAAGTACATGAGTGCACCACCAGAGTGATGGAGACACCAGAACTGGCACTTTAAAAGGCCGATACAGCGCTCCACCACCTGCCTTGTGGCAGTAAACGCGGCATTATAGTGAGTTTGGGGCCCTGGTGTGGGAGTCAAATAAGGAGTCAGCAGTCAGGGGAGTGCAAGGATATCCACTGTCACCTGATGGAAATGGGACACCAAAAGAAACATACATTTACCATGAAAACCTGTTTACACTATTACTAGAGATACATACTGGATTTTTACTTACCAAGAATCCACGCATCACCAGCTTGCAGTGTGCTTAATTTTGGCCAAAACCCTGAATGCTGGGTCACATATGCATCATGGCTGCAGCCTGGGAATTTGGAATTCAGGGAGAGGATCTGGAGGGAGGCATCACATAGCACCATTACATTTAGGGAATGGAAATGTTTTCGGTTCTTATAGATTTATTCCCTGCATGCAGGGGGCTGAAGTGCTATGTGAGTGCCATCCACTACCCCTATGATGTGTGGAAAGCCTGCAATTTCAAAAAACTTCTGCTTTACCACATCAAGGGCTTCCGTCTCCAAAGGCAAACTAATAAAATGTGCTAGATGATTGAAAAATGCATCTAGCACACGCCTCAGGATCCGTGAAAACGAGGGCTGGGAGAGGCCACCCACCAGCCCCACAGTGGTTGGAAGGACCCTGAGGTGCAGAAATGTAATACTGCCAACAACTGTGTAAGTGGTGAGATTGCTGTAGGAATGTTAATCTGACATTCTAGATTATTCTTTATTATTGAAAGAGTGTCTAGGATAATATTTGGAGGCAGGCAATAAGTGGTTACAACCACATCATCAGGCATTCCAAAAAGGGTGACACGTGTTCTATATATCTTGGCCCTTGCATGCCTCCTATGCCTACGCCCAGGAGGAGGCTGAGGAAGGTTGGTGGGGTGCAACATGGCCACTATTAGCTGTCCAACATCGCTCTGTAAAGTTAAATTTATATTTAAAATTGGTTCTACAGAGTGTTTTTGGATTATTTGTTCAAAAATACTTAGCTTTATAATAATGGTGCATATTCTTACAGGGTCAGGCAGTGCCATCTTCATAAATCCCTACATGTGTATTTGTTGTACGTTTTGTTTTTTATGGAAGAAAAAAATTAATTAGATTTTTTAGTCCAAACCAATATTACTACTATTATTGTTAAAACAAAGCTTAACTTTTAAAATCGCCAATATGAATTGTTGTTAAGTGTACAAATTTACATTTACCAAATAGATCAAAAAACATTATTAAAAGTATTATATTTAAAATTTTTTAACAAAATAAAAAATAATAATTGTAGGTTTGAATAAATAGACACTTACCTGATTCAAGTACAAAATGGACTTATAAACACCTTTAATAAATTTGAAAATAAATAAAAAAATTAGTACCAAAAAATTTAAGTTTTTTAGGATTGTTGATCCAAAAAAAAAAAATGCAGTAGGCTGGCACACTTACTTAAGTCTTCCAATAACGTTGTTTTTTGAAGGATACAAAAGCCCAGCCACCAAACATAACAAGTAACCGGCTCAAGCACAACAATTAACGGGGTTTGTTAAATGTCAGCACCAATCAAATTTGACAAACAGAAACCACCACCAAAAACACTAAAAAAAACACAACCCAAAATAAAGGAACACAAAAACCACCACCAAAAAAAAAAAACACAAAAAACAAACACCAAAAAAAAAGAAACACAAAAAACAAACACCAAAAATAAAGAAACACAAAAAAAAAATAAAGGAAATAAAAAAAAAGAACTAATCAAATAAAAAAAAAAGTAAACAAAAAAAACCCACAACCAAAATAAAAATAAAAATAAAAAACAACACACAAACAACTCACACAAGCACCTCTCAAACAACTCACACAAGCATCTCTCAAACAACACACACAAGCACCTCTCAAACAACACACACAAGCACCTCTCAAACAACTCACACAAGCACTTCTCAAACAACACACACAAGCACCTCTCAAACAACTCACACA
The DNA here is from genome assembly GCA_031769625.1 of Taudactylus pleione. Lineage (NCBI taxonomy): Eukaryota > Metazoa > Chordata > Amphibia > Anura > Myobatrachidae > Taudactylus > Taudactylus pleione. The sequence goes on along the minus strand of JAUIMM010000329.1, from coordinate 57,764 downwards.
AGCACCTCTCAAACAACACACACAAGCACCTCACAAGCACCTCTCAAACAACACACACAAGCACCTCTCAAACAACACACACAAGCACCTCTCAAACAACTTCAAACAATGTAACTACTATCAAACACCTCCTGCACCACAAAACACTCCAACTACAACCCACAAGTAAGGTTAACATTTGGCTTTGCCTTAAATAAAGAAACCAAACCCCAATTATTGAAATATGCAGGAAAGGTGTGCATTTGTAGTTAGGGAAATAAGGATGCACGGGTAACCAATCGAGGGATGCGCTCACATCTAGCACAACCCACACAGTGATTACAGATTGCAGGAAAGGTGTGCATTTGTAGTTAGGGAAATAAGGATGCACGGGTAACCAATCCAGGGATGCACTCACATCTAGCACAACCCATGTAGTGATTATGGAATGCAGGAAAGGTGTGCATTTGTAGTTAGGGAAATAAGGATGCACGGGTAACCAATCCAGGGATGCGCTCACATCTAGCACAACCCACGCAGTGATTACGGAATGCAGGAAAGGTGTGCATTTGTAGTTAGGGAAATAAGGATGCACGGGTAACCAATCCAGGGATGCGTTCACATCTATAAAAAAGTCTGCACAAGCAGTATTCTTCATGCTCTCTCACAGGTTAGCAGAATGTCAAGCAAGGAGCATGGTGAGCAGAGGCCAACTGAGCCAGGCAAGTGCAAATCACATTTTTTCAACAACACAAGAACTGTTCATATTTCCCTTAAAAATTTTTTATAATTTTATCTAATTTAAAAAATGTTGTTGGTGCTGGGAATCAAAGTCCACCAGTAGAGGAGGAGGAGGCGGACCCAAGCAGGCAAAGGCCAAGAAACCCTCCGTTTTCACGGATCGAGCTTGAGACATTGGTGACCATGACAATGGAGAACCTTGTCAAAGCCCCAAGAAATATGGGGCTGGAGCCAAAAACAGGATTTGGGAGGAGATATCCAGGGCTGTTAATGCTGTGGGGACAACCTACAGAACACAGAAAGTCGTTAAAAAAACGGTAAGAAAATGATATTGTGAGTGTACTGAAGTCCAAAGCTTGATCTTATTTAAATAAACTAACCCTTAAAATTTCAAAAATCACATTGACAGCTGGACGGATTTCAAGTACCAACTGAAGAGGAAGCTACGGAGTAGGGTGGACCATGCTGCGGGGACAGGTGGTGGTCCCATCCTTGAGTAGCTGGCCTTGACAAGGTTGGAGACGTTGGCTCAGGGATGTGTGACAGAAGAGGAGATAGTCGGCGTGTCCACTATGGACACTGATATGTCCGACTTCAATGCTCCACATGTGCAAGAAGGTAATTTTTTTTGGTAGCCAAAAAGTATAAAGCTCAAATGTCTATGCGATTTTTTTTTTATGAAAACAAATAAAACATTTTTTTTTTATATTCCAGACTCAGAGGAGGTAGTGCCTGCTCCTGAGGTCAGGTCTGGGTCTAGCACAGATGGAGACTCTGCAGGGGAGGATCCAAGTACTCCATCTGGGGACCCTGTGGAGTCTACTCCAGGGCAACCATCAGACCAAGCAGTGCCTCTCCTCACCAGGTTGGTCTCCCAAACTCAGGAGAACACATGTGTTCTTCTGAGGATGGAGACCACTCTGGTGAGGGTGGCGGTGGCCCTGGAGACCATTGCTGGGGCCCTAGATCATTTGGCCAATACCCAGGAGCAGGCCAACCCACCTGCCATGATGGAGCGAGACTCCCTTCCTCCCAGGACCACCACCTCTGGCAGCCCAACAGCCACCCCCGCAAGTATGGAGAGCCCTATGCCTAGGCCAGAGGAAATCCCACCTACCTCTGGCCAGGCCAGTAGGCGTGTTACACGCCAGTCGGCTGTCCGTAGCTTACCTCTTCCTATGAGCCAGCCCAAACGATGCAACTAACCCTGGATATCTCCTCCCTCACCTGTTGTCCAGTCCCCATATTTCTTGTCACCAATGTCTCAAGCTCTTTTATTTTTTTTAACAAAATGTTGTTTTTGTTTTTTTTTAAATTATTTTCATTATATACAAATGTTGCAGAAACAATTATTATTTACATTGTGATGAAAGGCAAATTTAAAAAAAATAAAAAAATTTCATACCATAAATGTCTATCTTTAACTATATCAATGTATACACGGTTTAAAAAGTGTGGTATCTGAAAAGGCTGCTACGCAAAACACAATGCTAGATGTTTTAAAAACTGTTTTAGAAAAAAGGTTTAAAAAGCACAAATAAACATTTGTGTTACGAATTCCCTAATGCACACGCAAGTGAAATGAGTTACAAGGTAATTAGCAGTGTTAATAGTTACAATGCAACAATCTTAGCTGCTTGGTTTGTGTGGTTCCAAATCGAAACATCGCAGGTAATATCAGATTAACGATTGTACTGTTGTGGCTTACGGACGCTTCTTGCCTTCCTTAGCCTGGACGATCAGCCTGTTCGTAGAGTGACGTTTTCATGCATCCGCAATTCTTGGTCGTACGAAGCAGGTAATTTATGCACTCCCCTAAAACGCCTGGAAACGTTGAAGAACGCCTCCGTTTACAGACCACCACCCCCGTATACTCCCACAAATGGTCTTTCCTGTCAATCAACTTTAGCAATCCACTTCCGTGTCAGAAGCCCTACGACCGACAGTATTTTTTTTGTTAGCCGTGCACAGGCGCAGAAAGAAAAATATCGTATGCATACGACCGCGCGGCCGCTTTCGACTGACTCTGAATGAGATCCATACACCTTATGTTTAGTTGTTAATCTTTCCAATATCCTACAAACCAAACCTTGCACATCCATCTTCCAATTCCTATGAATTTGGTCAGAGGTTGCAATACTTACTTATTACCACTAGGGGATTTTAGAATCCTTTTCTCCGATACACATTATTATACTTTACCTGTACACAGTCTTGGGAACAATTGCATATACTGTAAACATTGTTATAAGTTTAAAAGTTAAATACATTATCACCTGTAATCAGAAAACATAAAGACATCTCCTTGTCCACTGCAGTAATGACAAACCTAGATTTCCTTATCTCTGCTTTTCGTATGATATCTCTACTTCTAAGACATATCTCATGTCCAATGTTCTGGGTAGTACACATATCACATTGTTTCCCAATATTTACAATATTACATATAGTGCTATCTTAAAATCATATTTCTTGCAGTCATCTATACTTAAAACATGACCTGTTTACCTACAGGGAAATAATTATTTATACCCCTTTCAGACATCTCGAAAATCCCGGGAATTTGGCCTGCCTCAGCCAAATTCCCGGGTAGCCAAGTCTGTCTGAAAGGTACCTACCCGGGAACGTGCAATTGACCAGGGATTTTCCCGGGACTTAAGACCCGGGAAATTACCCTGCTTCTGTCTGAATGGTGCTACCCAGGAATTTACTTCCAGGCTTCACCAAACAGCTCCTGATTGGCCGGATGTGGCTGCCTGTTGATTAGATCATTAGCAGCAGCCGGACAGTGGAGGGCAGACACCATAAAAAGCTAGACATAGCTAAACATAGCACTAAAAAGGCAGTGCAGTGCTACACAGCAGATTTGGGTGCCGCAACAGTTGCAGAGAGACCCGCAACACTACTTGGTGCTGACAGAGGAGAGAGTGCAGTACCAGGTGTTTGGAGAGTGGTGCCAGGTGTGTAATTACTGTTTTTTATTACCTTATTAAAAGAGCTTGTTTCTTATTATATATGGCATATATTTTAAAATACTGAAAACATTATTAAAAGACCATACAAGAGATTTATTTTTTATTCATTTGCTTATTTATTATTTTTTATTTAAATTTTCTTGGTTTACTTTAGCACGGTAATCTTTCTTTTTTCTGTGAACCGGTGGTTGCTGATCATGGCAAATTGGAAGGACGAGGATGTCCGTGAGCTCTTACATGTGAGGGGAGAGGAGGAAATAAAAGCTGAAATCACAGGCACTGTTAAGGATACCATGATCTATTGCAACATTGCCAAAATCCTGGCCAGCCGGGGTATTGTGAAGACACAGCAGCAAGTCCTTAATAAGCTAAAGAGCCTAAAGAAACAATACACAAAGGTCCATGACCACAATCGTAATCGCAGTGGTGTGGGAAGGATGGTGTGGCCCTTATACGATTTATGCACTTCGGCTTTTGGGCATACAGCACTATGCAACCCCATTGCTCTATCTTCTTCAAGTGAAGCTGGCACACTGTCTGCAACAATAACATGCACGCCTTCAACAACTCCTGAGAGCAGCCAGCAGAGCCCGGTATTATCGCAGGTCCTATTTGATGACCCAGATGAGGACTCATCTAATACCATCATCATTGAACCAAGCACTGGCACAGATGTGATCTCTCCAATGCAGTGGCGTAACTTCATCCCAGGTGCCCGGAGGCAAGATAAATGTTGGTGCCCCCCCCAAACTAAAATGTACCACCCCCCTGCACCTATGCCAGCCCCAGCTGCCGCCGCCCCCCTTATGCAGTTCCTTTTATATAATGCCCCCAGTAGTGGTCCGCCTATGTAGTGCTCCTCAGTAATGGTCCCCCTATGCAGTAGTGAGCCCCCGGTAGTTGCCCCCAGTAGTGAGGCCCCTAGTAGTTGCCCCCAGTAGTTAGGCCCCTGTAGTTGCCCCCAGTAGTGAGGCCCCTGTAGTTGCCCCCAGTAGTAAGGCCCCTGTAGTTGCCCCCAGTAGTGAGGCCCCTGTAATTGCCCCAGTAGTGAGTACCCTGTAGTTACCCCCAGTAGTGAGGCCCCTGTAGTTGCCCCCAGTAGTGAGCACCCTGTAGTTACCCCCAGTAGTGAGCACCCTGTAGTTACCCCCAGTAGTGAGGCCCCTGTAGTTGCCCCCAGTAGTGAGGCCCCTGTAGTTGCCCCAGTAGTGAGCACCCTGTAGTTGCCAACAGTAGTGAGCCCCTGTAGTTGCCCCCAGTAGTGAGTCCCCTGTAGTTACCCCCAGTAGTGAGGCCTCTGTAGTTACCCCCCAGTAGTGAGGCCCCTGTAGTTGCCCCCAGTAGTGAGCCCCTGTAGTTGCCCCCAGTAGTAGGCCCCTGTAGTTGCCCCAGTAGTGAGCCCCTGTAATTGCCCCCAGTAGTAGGCCCCTGTAGTTGCCCCCAGTAGTGATGGCCCCCACCGCGCGCGCGCACACACAAAAAAAACAAACACTTACCTTTATCCCCGCTCCAGTGCTGCTGCCATCCATCCCTGGTGTCTGCTCCTCGGCACTATGGGAGTGACATCATTATGTCACTCCCATAGTGCACTGCGGGACCCGGAAGACGGAGCTCACTCCTGAGCTCCGTCCCCGGCGTCCGCTCCTCGGCACTAAGGGAGTGACGTTATGACGTCACTCCCATAGTACACTGCGGGACCCAGAAGACGGAGGGAGCTCTGTCCTCCGGCTACCGCCAGGAGGATAGGAGCCGGGCGCCCGCTGGTAACACACTCAGCGGGTGCCCGGCAAATGGAGGGAGCAGGGGTGTGACCGCACCCCTTGCACCCTCCGTAGTTACACCAATGGAGGTGGAGCGCCGATCAGCGGCGCTCCTTCTCCATGCAGCTCCCGGGGACAATGGAGCCAGGTGCCCCCTTCAGGGCTGACGCCCAGCGGCAAATGACTCCATTGTCTCCGGGAGTTCCGCCACTGCTCCAATGCAAAGGCAATATTCTGAGTCTGAGCCCCAGACCCAGGGAGACAAGCCTACCTTACGTGGTAACAGTAAGTTTAATTCAAATAACTTATGTTCTGCTGCATTAATCTATGTAATTGTAGTTCAATTTCTAGTATATAGTAGAAACCGTATTGTTTCTGCATTTATCTTGTACTGGAGGATGGGCACCGCATGCAAACAGACGTGCTGCTTTTTGTATTGGGGCCATTGTTTTGTGTTTTAAATATTTTTTACTTACTTATCTGTTGCTCAATGTTTTCTCTCTTTTACTTTCAGTTTTCACAGTGCCAACATGTAAAAAGAAGAAGAGCAAAATTGATGTTGCTACCAAAGCCATGACAAATATTCTTTGTGAACAACTAGGCGACCTAGATTCGGAATGGCATACACAAGAGGATGCCAGACTGCAGCAGTTCATGGCCAATGAGAGAGAAATGCAGAGTAATTTGCTCAAGGAAATGATGGCTATGCAGGAAAGGCTAAGTCGCGATAACCGCAAATTTTTTACTCAAATATTGAGCACAATCCACTATAAAACAACACATGTTCCACCACCCACCCATTTTGGGCAACAAGCTAATTATCCAGACTCATTTGGGGAACCATCCCAGTATGTTCAACAACCTCAGTTTCCCACCTCATTTGAGCATACATCACAGTACGACCAGCACGCTAATTTCCCCACAGCATTTGGCCATACTACATCCCATATAATGAAATGTAATAACATTTTTTGATTCCAAAGCAAATTTATGAGTGAGGAGGGGATGCATTTACAAAAATCATTAACATCAGTTAATGCCTGCTGCTGTTGCTGCTACTGGGAGTGGATGTTCATCCCAGAAGGGCACCAGGAAGACTACTAGTAGTACTTTATAAAACAATTGACTGTTAAACAATTCCTTGCAAGGGGGAGCAAGTATGACAGTAGTCACCGAGTTGCACAGCGGATCACTGACACCATAATATAAATTATCCAAACTCATTTGGGGAACAATCCCAGTATAGAAAGAAAGCCAGATGCTGCGCACAACCCTTATACTAAATAGACGTATGCTAATGAGATGTCAAAAAACATGGAAATACGTAAAGGAATCGTGTTTAATGTTGCTAATCACAAGGTCCTAAATATTAAAATGGTCTAATCAGTCATTGATTACATAAATCAACGGTAATTCAGATCATGTATAAAATGAAAAAAGGAAAAAATAGCAAAAAATAGCAAAAATAGATGTCCTGTTGAGGATATCCTGCACATAAATGAATGAAAAACAATAGTAGTGTTCAATAAACATAAAAAGTTATATATGCCGTGTAACCAACTATATCTTCACACTGGCAGTCTGTATACCAAAAAGAAGGTAAAACGATGGGGGAGTGGAGACTTGTGAGATCTAGCGGCGTCCCGTTAGTCTCAAAACACAGTACCTTTGAATCAGTCTTTGTGCGCGTTGCCCGGGGGGATTCTTCTTATGGTCCGGGGACATCCAGCTGGAGCCGACAGTGGGGATCTCTCTGTGCTGCGGTGCACTGTGCCGCACACTCACGGACACTGTCCCTGCAACCGCGAGCGCGCTCAAAGTGCGCCAGCAAGCAGGGGGGACGCGGCTGCGGTCTTGGCTCGGACGAGCCAGGGGCTGTGGACGTTAACCCACAACAGAGGGGCTCCGCTTCCTGTCCTGTCCACTTCCTGTCTCTTCTTCTACTCCTGTTTGTAGTGGGCTTGTGACGGTCTCCTTTACGTATTTCCATGTTTTTTTACATCTCATTAGCATACGTCTATTTAGTATAAGGGTTGTGCGCAGCATCTGGCTTTCTTTCTATATTGCTATCCCTTGGATGAGGTCAGACATCCCCCAGGGCAGCAGCACACTTTTTTTCCATTGAAGTCCACATTATCTACGTAAGGTGCGGTAGACCACCATGCCGCATAAAACAATCCCAGTATGTTCAACAACCTCAGTTTCCCACCTCATTTGAGCATACATCACAGTATGACAAGCACACTAATTTCCCCACAGCATTTGGCCAAACTACATCCCATATATCCAAGCATCCACAAACACCTCAGTCACCCTCAACATTTACAGATAGTACATTAGATAATGTACTCGAAGGTCAATTTAAAGATACTTTGCCAGCTAATACTCTGTCACAGGAACGTACTCCTGACAAAAACCCAGAGTTTACAGTTTACAGAAATATTTAACTGTGGTAATCAAATATATCTAGTGATGTTAACTAGACATATCCCATATGATGATGTTGAAAATGTTATGGTTACTGCTTTTGTAATTTTTTTTTAAGGATATTGAGTTGGCATAAAACAAGGATCTACCAGAAAATTCTGGTCCTATTTGTTTTATTTTAAAGGCTTGTTTAATGCCTCACAGCTATATGCGCACTTAACATTGTTCTCATTGTCTACGCTTCGACAATATCAATCCATACATACATATGGAGTACTTTGGGTTCAGAAGTAAATGTGCACTTTTATTTATTTTTATACTTTTGTTTGGTTTTGAGTTGTGTTGTATTTTGTGCAACATGCAGGTTTCTGTCAATGGCCCTCATTCAGAGCCGTATGCTCTGAGCAGAGCGCACGCTCTGAATGAGGGCCGCCCTCCATAAAAATGGAGCGTCCTCCTGGACGCTCGTATAGCTGTGGGTCACCACCCACAGCCTATACGAGCGTGCAGTTTGATGGCCGCGATGGTCGTGACCATCGCGATCATCGAAACTGCGAGCCGGAGCCTGCGGTTGAGGTTTTCAACCGCAAGGCCCGGAGTGATTTTGGCTCTATCAGAGCCAAAATCACTCCCACTGACATCACTAGTGGGCCGGCTTCTGACGGTAGGCGTTCCCTTGGGAACGCCCCCGTCAGGGAGGCACACCCCCGGCACGCCCACCAAAGGGGGCGTGCTGTCAATCAACATCGACAGCACGCCCCCTTTGATCAGACACAATGAGCGAAGGACTTTCCTTCGCTCGTCGTGTCTGGCGCATGCGCACGACGGAGCTCTCTCCGTCGTGCGCATGCTCAGTGCAGACCATCGACCCACTTGCGAGCGGACAGCTGCTCGCGAGTGGTTCTGAATCAGGCCCTATGTCTTTTAACTCTGCATTCAGAACACTTCCTCTGAGCATATCAGTCTCTGTGTTACACTTAAATTGCCACAGACATATTGTATCTGTATGCAGAGCTTCTCAATATATATATATATATATATATATGCAAACACACACAGACATATGCATGGAACCTGTTTCTCACACACTTGACTAAACCTTGAATGTTATATATAGACAACTGGCAGTAAAGACAAAGACCGCAATTGGAAGAGATCGACGTTTCAATGCTCAGCGCATTTTCATCAGGATCCTGATGAATTGCGGTCTTTGGGCCTGATTCAGAGCTGAACGCTCTGACCAGAGCGCTCACTCTGAATCAGTGCCCTCCTACTTGAAAATGGAGCGGCCTCCTGGCCGCTCACATAGCTGTGGGTGACCACCCACAGCATATGCGAGCGGCCAAAAAGATGGTCGCGATGGTCTTTGACCATCGCGACTATCGGGCTTGCGACGAGACCCTGCGGTAGGGTCTCGCTGCCGCAAGCCCAGTCTGAATGACCCCCTTTGTCTTTATTGCCAGTTGTCTTTGAGTGACGCCTAAACCCCGCTATATATATATTAGGGGTGTGCACCGGACACTTTTCGTGTTTTGTGTTTTGGTTTTGGATCTGGATCTTTCTTCGTGTTTTGGATCTGGATTGGTTTTGCCAAAACCACCCTTCCGTGTTTTGGGTTCTGGGTTTTGTGTTTTGGATCTGGATTTTTTCTTAAAAAATAAAAAAAAAACGCTAAAATCACATAAATGGGCCTTTTTTTGTTCCTACGCTATTAATAACCCCAATAACATTAATTTCCACTCATTTCCACTCTATTCTGAACACCTCACACCTCACAATATTGTTTTTAGGCCAAAAGGTTGTACCGAGGAAGCTGGATGACTATGCTAAGCGACACAAGGGGGCGGCACAAACACGTGGCCCATCTAGGAGTGGCACTGCAGTGGCAGACAGGAAGCCAATCAGCGTTATGGTGCCCATTTGCATGTAGCACGAACCCGGGAGATCTGTGCTACATGCATCTGTGTGATTGGCACAGAGCAATGACAGGTCCGTGAGACCCGTCTGTGCTGCTGTGGTAAAAAAAAAAAAAAAAAACTGTGTAAAAAAAGAAAAAAATGGCGTGCACCCCCCCAAAAAAGAGCAACCAGCCCCGGGCATTAGTAACCCAGTGCTGGGTGTGCTTAAATACAGGGGACAAACGACGTAGGGGTCCCCTGTACTTAAGCACAACCAGCACCGGGCTAGTCAGAACCAGCGCTGGTTGCCAAAATACGGGGGACAAACGACGTAGGGGTCCCCTGTATTCTGCGCAACCAGCTCTGGGCTCTGATCCGGTCCTGGTTCTGGAAATATAGGGGACAAAAAATGAGTAGGGTTCCCCTGTATGTTCCAGAACCAGCACTGGACTTTTTCTAGCGGGGGGCTGATGTCACAGCCAGGGGAGCCCTTTCACCGGGCCCCCCAGCCGCAGCATCAACCCTGACCGCTAGTCAGCCCAGGCCGGGGATCCCTGGAGAGCTGGGGACCCCCCCAATAAAGGGGTCACCCTCTCCAGGGCACCCCAGGCCCAGGCTGATAGCCCGGGGCTATCCCCGCCACCCCTGGTGGCGGTGGGTGGCGGGTTGATTGTGTGGTGTGGTGTAAATAAAGAATATCAAACATTGTCTTTACAAGTAGAACTGCAAGTCCCAGCTAGCCTGCCCCGCATGCTGGTACTTGGAGAACCACAAGTACCAGCATGCAGGGCATTAAGGGCCCACTAGTACCTGTAGTTCACCTGTAAAAAAAATGTTTAAAAAAACACAGGACACACACACCGTGACAGTATAAGTTTATTAAACATACATACACACACACACATGTACACATACTCACCTATGTAACCTGTAGCATCGGTCCACTTGTCCGGTAAAGTATCCCTAGGGGACCTGTGAAAAAAAACATACTCACCATCTCCTATGCGAGGTTCTGTCCTCTTCGTTCCAAAGTAGGCATCCCCGGACTTGGCAAAAAAAAAAAAACGAAAACGCGATCCACGAACTTAGTACCGTTCTATAGAACGGTACTTCCCGAATGAGAGCTTAGCGGTGGGGTATCACCATGGAAACCCCGCTGCTAAGCGTTCATTGGCTGAGAGAGGTCATCTCCCGTCTCTCAGCCAATGAACGGCTCCCTCCATTGTAGTCAATGGTGGGAACCGCAGGGTAAACTTTAATAACCTTGCGGCTCCCAGCATTGACTACAATGGAGGGAGCCGTTCATTGGCTGAGAGAGACGGGAGATGGCCTCTCTCAGCCAATGAACGCTTAGCAGCGGGGTTTCCATGGTGATACCCCGCCGCTAAGCTCTCATTCGGGAAGTACCGTTCTATAGAACGGTACTAAGTTCGTGGATCGCGTTTTCGTTTTTTTTTTTTTGCCAAGTCCGGGGATGCCTACTTTGGAACGAAGAGGACAGAACCTCGCATAGGAGATGGTGAGTATGTTTTTTTTCACAGGTCCCCTATGGATACTTTACCGGACAAGTGGACCGATGCTACAGGTTACATAGGTGAGTATGTGTACATGTGTGTGTGTGTGTGTGTATGTATGTTTAATAAACTTATACTGTCACGGTGTGTGTGTCCTGTGTTTTTTTTAAACATTTTTTTACAGGTGAACTACAGGTACTAGTGGGCCCTTAATGCCCTGCATGCTGGTACTTGTGGTTCTCCAAGTACCAGCATGCGGGGCAGGCTTGCTGGGACTTGCAGTTCTACTTGTAAAGACAATGTTTGATATTCTTTATTTACACCACACCACACAATCAACCCGCCACCCACCGCCACCAGGGGTGGCGGGGATAGCCCCGGGCTATCAGCATGGGCCTGGGGAGCCCTGGAGAGGGTGACCCCTTTATTGGGGGGGTCCCCAGCTCTCCAGGGATCCCCGGCCTGGGCTGACTAGCTGTCAGGGCTGATGCTGCGGCTGGGGGGCCCGGTGAAAGGGCTCCCCTGGCTGTGGCATCAGCCCCCCGCTAGAAAAAGTCCAGTGCTGGTTCTGGAACATACAGGGGAACCCTACTCATTTTTTTCCCCTGTATTTCCAGAACCAGGACCGGATCAGAGCCCAGAGCTGATTGCGCAGAATACGGGGGACCCCTACGTCGTTTGTCCCCCGTATTTTGGCAACCAGCTCTGGTTCTGACTAGCCCGGTGCTGGTTGTGTTTAAGTACAGGGGACCCCTATGTCGTTTGTCCCCTGTATTTAAGCACACCCAGCACTGGGTCACTAATGCCCGGGGCTGGTTGCTCTTTTTTTTGGGGGGGGGCACGCCATTTCTTTCTCTTTTTACACATTTTTTTTTTTTTTTTTTTACCACAGCAGCACAGACGGGTCTCACGGACCCGTTAGTGCTCTGTGTCAATGACACAGATGCAAGTAGCACGGATCTCCTGGTCCGTGCGTGCATCTGTGTCATTGAAATACACAGCAGCACAGACGGGTCTCACTGACCCATCTGTGCTCTGTGTCACTGTCAATCACACAGATGCATGTAGCACGGATCTCACGAGTCCGTGCTACATGCAAATGAGCACCATAATGCTGATTGGCTGAGAGCCGTGACAGACGGCTCTGTCAGCCAATCAGCACTTTGCCCATTAAAGGCAAAGGCATTTTTTTTAAAATGGCCGCTCGAGGCAAAACCTCGAGATCCGACAGCAGATCTCGAGGTTTTGCCTCGGGAGAGGGATCCGGGGCAGACAGGGAGATCCGAGCTTGGGCTCGGATCGCCCCGGATCCCCGAAGTTCGGGTGGGTTCGGTTCTCAGGGAACCGAACCTGCTCATCCCTAATATATATATATATATATATATATATATGCATCTGTGCGCATCGGATTACGCCGATGCAAAGCATGTGTCCAATTTACTCTTTACCACGAAACAGATGACTAGATCGTCAGATAATAATTGCAAACGGTCACATCCAATTATTTGACTTCGACATCCAACATGTTGAACAATCTGATTTAACAATTCCAATCACTTTTTGGTTGCAATCTGCAATCTGTGAAGCCCATACATTGCAAATTTTTATACACAATCGATTGCAAATTGCAGAATTACCACAATTGATTGCTGAAGTATGAGGGCTTTCAGCTAAGCAGCAGCAGAGGGCATCACAATCACATGGCAGTTCAACTTCCAACATGGCACATAAGGAAACATATGTTTTCATTAATCAAGAGGCCTGAGGAAGATGGAGTATATATGTAATTGAAGATGGGGAATGAAAGATTTGATTAGTAATAAATGTAATTTAATTTTTTGATTCCAAAGAAAATTTATGAGTGAGGAGGGGATGCATTTACAAAAATCTTTAACATCAGTCCTTGCCCCAGAATAATCCTTGAGCACTATGCCTGCTGCTGTTGCTGCTAGTGGGAGTGGATTTTCATCCCAGAAGGGCACCAGGAAGACTACTAATAGTACTTTATAAAACAATTGACTGTTAAACAATCCCTTGCAAGGGGGAGCAAGTATGACAGTAGTCACCGAGTTGCACAGCGGATCACTGACACCATAATATCTATGCTGATATTAGATGTGCGTCCAATATCTGCCAATAATGCAGTGGGTTTTAGACAGTTAATTGAGGTCCTGTGTACCCACTACCAAATCCCATCTAGACTCCACTTCACTAGAAAAGAAATTCCCAAACAGGTAACCGCCCACTTTATGGACAACAAAGCACCCCTGTGGAGTGCGGACAGACCACCTGTAGAGTCACAAATTTGTGGATGATAAACTGCATTCTGGCTGGCAGTGTCACCAAGCATTAATAGCATAGCTACTAGCTACAGTAACACACACAAAAAAATCAGAACTTTTTGATATGATAATTTTATTTAACTTTAACTTGTATTTTTTTAATGCTGTGGAAGAGCACCCCTGGATTGGCAGAGCACCCCTGGACAACACAGCATCTCTTTATGTACTGCAACCATAGCCCCTTGATGGACAATACAACACAGCAGCACCCCTTTATCTACTGCAGCCCCTTTTATGTACTGCAGTCACAGCCCCTTTATCGGCAACACAGCAGCACCCCTTTTTGTACTGCTGCCCCCCTTTATGTACTGCATCCCCAGCCCTACAACACTGCACCCTTGAACAATAGTAGAAACACAGACCCCCAGCCCAACTACTCTGCACCCTTGAACAACAGCAGCACAGTCCCCCAGCCTGAAAACACTGCACCCTTGAATAACAGCAGCACAGACCCCCAGCCCAACAACACTGCACCCTTGAACAGCAGCAGCACAGTCCCCCATGCTGACAGCACTGCACCCTTGAATAACAGAAGCACGGACAGAACACGTCTTCTGCACTCTTTACAGCTGGATTGAAAATGGCGCCGATCAATGGGACCTTTATAGAATCCAAAACCTGCAAGAATCCAGCGGGTTGATGATGTTTTGCCTCATTGTTGGATCTGAGTCAGGTGGGAAAAGCCGAGCTGAACTCGAATCTGAGCTTGGATTGCGAAGTTAGGGTGGGACCGGTTCTCTGAGAGCCGGACCCGCTCATCTCTACTCCTAAGGGGCTGAATAGTGGAAAATGTTTCCCCTTGATTGAGGAGCAACATGACCCAAGTGCTGCAGGACTATAAGCTCATTATCTGGGATGAGAGTACCATGGCACACTAGAGGGGTATTCAGGCACTGAGCAGAACCCTCAATGACATCAATTGCATTGATGGGGGGATGGGTGATGTCAATGTGCTGCTAGCCGGAAACTCTTCCAGTAGCAGAGGGGAACTTGAGCCTTCAAATTTAAGAAGTGTGTCAGACATCATATCTGTGACCCACTCATCTTGAAACTCTCTCTCAAGAAGAACATTAGGATTTACTTAAGTGGCGATGTCTCCGCTGGGCAATTCTCCAAACTCCAACTCAAAATAGGGGATGGAGAGTAACTTGAGTCAGAGGGAAAGGTGATCATCCCTGTAGGCTTAGGCAAAGTAGTGAAGACCCTAGCAGACCTCACAGTCATGCAGTGGCAACACTATGGAGGGGGGCCAAAGGTGTCACCTTTTGAGGGGGTGACACCAAAATGCCAGCTCCTCATCAGTGACAGGAGCCAGGTGCTGCAGTGTAACATTATCCTGCAGCACTCGGTTCCTTTCACAGAAGAGAAGCTGACAGTTCAGGAACTAGTCCGGGGGAAGCCCAACATCAAGCAGCAGCCTGGTGATCCTAGCACCTGAGGAGAGAACTACCAATGTGGTATATAAATAAAACCTTAAATAGAGAAGAAAAGTTTACATATTTCTTATAAACCACCTACAATTGATTAATATTAATAAAAAGTAAAACAAATGCTATTTATTTAAATGGATACTACCACTTTCCTTTACCCAAGAGGTATAAAATGAACTAGCATTTAAGTTAAAATTGGATGAAGGAAATGGAAATAGTAAATATCTAACTGGGCACATTAGCTAGTAGATAGATACTGTACATATATATATATATATATATATATATATATATACTGTATATATATATATATATATATATATATATAGTCACAACTCTCAGGTAGATAATGGATCCAACCCATATTTTGTGGATTGGTGAGACCTATTTCTGAGGTGCAGAGTCTAATGTGCTGGCGGTGTTCACCAGGGACCCTCGCAAGAAGGTATGGACTTAGCGCCTGATTCAGAGCCGCTCGCTAGCGGCAGTACGCTCGTTCCGAACGATGTTCGCACATCTGCGCATGCGTACAGTTTTTAGTACGCATGCGCGAACCAGTCAGTGCGGCCGAAAATCATTTGTACGCAATATAGCGAGTGCCTGCTATTTTGAGTGACAGAATGAGGCGTATGTGGGTGGTAACAGGGGAAGGTGCTTGAAAACGGGGAGTGGAGATCTGATCGCAGGCGTGCTTAAAGGTCAAAACGGGCGTTTTATGGGTGTGCATAATTAATATAGCAGCGTCAATGACCACGTCACTTGGTTTTTTTTAACTCAGAACTGCTCGCAAAATAGCGGTTGAAAAAACCAACCACAAGAATAGCGAGCAGTTCATATCCTGTTCGATGTACTCGATTAATCTAATAAATAGCGGACATGACGTATGGTGCGAGCGGCCAGGGGGCGTTTTTAAGAAATAAAAGAGCATATGTTTTGCTCGCTCGTTCAGACTTAGAGGTGTGAACAGACTGCAATGTGCGAACGGATCATTTGCATAGCCACCCCTTGTTTTTAAACGAATGAACGCAAATAGCGAACGGCTCTGAATGAGGGCCTTAGTTGCTTCTGACACACAGTTTGCAGCCCTCAGAATAGGTTCCCTATACAGATGCTGGTGAAACTCTGGATGGAGCAGAGAAGACTTTCAGTGTAGTCAACAGGCTGGGTCAGAACCAAGTGGATAAGACGTATACAGGTAAAGGAGGATAGTGAAGGTCAGAACCAGATTACCAAACTCAGTACCAGGGATAAGACAAAAACAGGTCAGGAACAAAGCTAATGTCAGGAATGGACAGCAAATATACACAGGAACACTGGAGTAAGGTAATGGAGCCTATACTCTGGCATCTGTCTGTTGCCTGAGACTCCCTCTTATAGGGAGGAGTTCAATTCTCGTGCCAAACATGAAGTCAAGTTTTGGCACATCTGTCCCATTAAATTTTCCTGCAGGTTGGTGTGCACACTCCTAGGGGAGCTGTGGCCGCCTGAACTGCAGCCGCACAGGAGCAGGCACCTCAGCAGCGGGTGCCAGGGCCTCCCCGTCTGCTGCTTGCTGCCGGGTGGGATTCCAGTGCTGCTGGACCCGGTAAGTAATAGCCGGTGTCCAGCACACTATGACATTACCCACCCTCTCTAGGGGTGGGTACCAAACACCCCACAAATGGTTTATTATGAAACTTCTGGTGGATCTTCTGAAGGAGCTGAGGCACATGAATATCTGAGGCTTTGACCCAGCAGCACTCCTCGAGACCCTCTAGAAACCTTGGGGTCCAAATTCTGTTTCACTATTCATACTCCTAGTCTCACTGAATCGCAGGAGGAGGGCTGCAAGGTGTTGAGAAACAATTAAGTTCCAGGGGTTTGGGAAGGGAAACATGAAACACATTAGGTATTCTGAGAGTGCCTGAATGCTTCAAACAATATGCCACTGGATTGATCACTTGTAGAATCTGAAAGGGACCAATGAATCTGGGAGCGCATTTCATGGTAGGAACTTTCAATCGCAAATGCTTGGTTGACAGCCTGACTTTATCACCGAGACTCAGTACCAGACCCCTCCTTCTCCTTCTGTCCACAAACAGTTTATACCATGAAGAGGCTTTACATAAATTACTCTTTACCGCCTTCTAAATCTTAAAGAACTGATTCACTGTACCACAGACTGCTGGAAGTGACATTGAACGAAGATCTGGTAACTTCGGATGCAAACCATACTGAGTAAAAAATGGAGAGTGCCCCAATGCCTCATGATACAGATTATTGTGTGCAAATTCAGCCCATGACAGAGAGAGAGACCCAGTCATCCAGATTGGCTGAAACATACATCCAAATTAACTTCTCCAAATACTGGTATATTTGCTCTGCCTGGCCGTTACTCTGGGGATGGTAATCCGACGAGAAGCTCAGATTGATGCCAAAGCACCTGCATAATGCTCTCCAAAATCTAGAGGTAAACTGCACCCCTCGGTCGTGAACAATGGCCCTCATTCAGAGCCACTCGCTATTTGCGGTCGTTCGTTCTAAAACAAGGGGTGGCTATTCAAATGAACCATTCGCTGTTTGCGGTCTGGTCACGCCTCTATGTCTGAACGAGCGAACAAGTGTCCTTAGGAAACCCATGCAACCTAAAAATTTCTCTTATGAAAACTTCCACCAACTTTGGTGCTGAAGGTGAACCCTTTAATGGAACAAAGTGGGCAGCCTTGGAGAACTTATCTATCACCACCAGGATAGTGTTGAATCCTTGGCATGAAGGTAGATCTGTCACAAAGTCCATAGAAAAGTTAGTCCAAGGACAATCAGGCACTGGTAGTGGCAACAGGGGACCTAATGGAGAGTGTGGCAGAACCTTGTGCTGAGCACAATTATGACAAGCTGCCACGAAGTCCTTAACATCTTGACGGACCGACGGCCACCAGTACCTCCTGAGGACCAGCTCCAAGGTTTTTTGACTCCTAAAAGCACACAAGGGAGTGCTATAAGAATAATCACATATTCATTTAATAAAGCACATAAAGAAAGGTTGTGCACCGACCCCCGTGTTTTGGTTTTGGATCTGTATCTCCTTCAAGGTTTTGGATCTGGATTTCATTTTACAAAACCACCCTTGCGTGTTTTGGTTTTGGATCTGTATTATTTTTTCAAAAATTCAGGGGGCACTATATAAGGGGCACTGGATATGGGGGGATCACTACTGGGGGCCTGCATAAGGACTACTTGGGGCACTGTATAAGGGGCACTGCTGGGGGCACTGCATATGGGGAGACCACTACATGGGGCACTGCATAAGGGAGACCCCTACTGGGGGCATGTATAAGGGGCACTACTGGGGGCCTGCATAAGGGGGACCACTACTGGGGGCACTGCATAGGGTGGACCACTACATGGGGCAGTGCATAAGGGGGATCACTCCTGGGGGCCTGCATAAGGGAGACCACTGCTGGGGGCAGTGTATAAGGGGAACTAATGGGGGGCTGCATAAGGGGAACCACTACTGGGGGTACTTTATAAGGGGCACTATTGAGGGCCTGCATAAGAGGGATCACTACTGAGGACATTGCATACTGGGGGTACTGTATAAGGGGCACTACTGGGGGCTACTGCATTAAGGTGCATATGGAATGGAGTGGAATATTCAGAGTGATGAGATAGGGGTGTGTGTTATGTTTACACGCCACATTTTTAAGTGTCCACAACCCTTGTGACCACGCCCATTTTTTTGTTGCACGCATATAGGGGGGACTCCATTTTGAAATTTGCCCATGGCTCCATATAACCTAGTTACGACACTGACGTGGACGATAAACTGCGGTCTGGCCAGCAGTGTCACCATACAATAATAGCACAGCTAAGTTACTAATGCACACACACACACAAAAGCACTTTTATATTTTTCACAGTGGGGATTAGCACCCTTGAATGAGGCAGCAGCCCCTTGATGAACAACACAGACAGCACCCCTTCTTTATGGACAACAAAGCACCCCTGCCAAGTGTGGACAGACCACCTGCAGAGTCACAAATACATGGACAAAAAACTGCTGTCTGGCCGGCAGTGTCACCAAACAATAATAGTGCTGCTAAGTTGTTAATGCACAAAAAAACACTTGTTTTTTTTACACTGGGTAAGAGCACCCCTGATTGACAGAGCACCCCCCTGGACAACACAGCACCCCTTTATGGACTGTAGCCCTAATAACACAGCAGCAGTCACCTTGATTGACAGGACAAGTGACACAGCAGCTGCAGCACCCACTGAAGCCCCCCTTTATATACTGCAGCCCCAGCCTTTTATGGACAACACAGCAGCAACCTTCAGCCCCAGACCCCGACAGGACAAGTTGGTCAACACACTGACACAGACAGCGACAGCAACACATCTGTTCAGTTCACCATTCACCCGGAGTGAAAATGGTGCCGATCACCCGTGAGAATCCGACAGCAGGAGGATGTTTTGCCTCATTTTGAGATATGAGTCACGTGGGAAAACACAATCCTAGCACGGTTCTCGCCTCGGATCTGGAAGTTTGGGTGGGTCTGGTTCTCTGAGAACCTCACCCGCTCATCTCTAATAAAAAGGCAGACATTATTATTAATTTCCACGGTATGAGGATAGTACCTCAGTGCAGGGGCGGACTGGCCATAATATTTAGCGGGAAGATTTCCGGTGGGCCACCACCTGTGGGGCCACTAGGGCTGCTATAAGTCCTGGAAGTAGGGCTGACTGTGCGCAATGTGCTTGTACCGCGGGATGTAGCGCGGTCGCGGCTGTCAGTGAAGCCGGAAGAACAAGCATGATTACACTGACTCAGGAGGACTGGCCCTCTTCACTACAGGGGGAGGGGGGTCTTCTGCCCTGTTATATCCAGCCCGCGGCCACTGTGTGCCTGGGTGTGAAGGCCATATCCGGGTGTGAGGCTCTCCTGTCCTTTAGTGGTCACGGATACATCAGCCAGACTGTCTCTGGCTGGAACACATGGTCTCATTCAGACCCGCTCGCGAGCGCTGTACGCTCGTAAGCGGGACGATGTTACCCAAATGCGCATGCGCACGATGGAGGCGCCTCCGTCGTGCACATGCACGAGACCCAAATAACGATAGGGTAGCCGTCATTATGGGTCTCGCACTAAAGGGGGCGTGCTGTCGATAGTGAGTGACAGCACGCCCCCTGTGGTGGGCGTGCCGGGGGTGTGGCTGCCCAGACGGAGGCATTCCCATGGAAACGCCAACCGTCTGGGTCCGGCCCCACTGACATCACTAGTGATGTCAGTGGGAGTGTTTTTGGCTCTGATAGAGCCAAAAGCACTCCGGGCTTGCGGCAGACGAGACCCTACCACAAGGGTCTCGTTACAAGCCTGATGGCTAAAAGTACTTTATCCCTGACAGCATAATTTCTCTCTAGCACAGAGAAATTCAGAGAGAAGAACCCACAGGAGTACCACTTGTTTTCTTTATCCCTCTGTAACAGCACTGCCCCAACACCAATCGTTGAGGCGTCCACCTCCAAGAAAAAAGGTTGGTAACAATTTGGTTGCCTCAGAATGGGTGCTGAAAGGAAATACTGCTTTAAAAGGATGAAAGCTTCTTCTGCCTCAGGAAGCCACACACGAGTATCTTGACCCTTTCTGGTAAGAGCAGTGATGGGAACTGCGATGGACAAGTAGTTCTTGATGAACCAATGGTAAAAGTTGCAAAAACCCATTAAGCGTTGTATTGCCTTCAACCCAACTGGACAGGGCCGGTTGACAATTGCAGTAAGCTTTTCTGGGTCCATGAGAGGCAAGAGCCCGAAATGATGTACCCCAGAAATGTTAGTTCCTTTTGCTCAAAGGAGCATTTCTCAAGCTTGCAGAAAAGCTGATTAGCCCGGAGTCATAACAGTACCTCACATACATGTCGGCGATGACTCACAATGTCCCCAGAGAATATCAGAATGTCATCCAGTTATAACACTATGTACTTATACAACAGGTCCCAAAATATATGATTCATGTACTTCTGGAAAACAGCTGGTTCATTGCTCAATCCAAAAAGCATGACTAAGTACTCGTAGTGGCCATCACGTGTATTAAAGGCCATCTTCCACTTGTCTCCAAATTGGATTCTGATTTGATTGTAGGCCCCACGAAGATCCAGCTTGGTGAAAATCTTTGCCCCTTTTATGCAGTCAAAGAGCTCAGAAATCAGAGTTAGGGGAAACAGGTTATGGTAGTCAATACATGGTCTCAACCCCCTGACCTTCTTCTTGAATAGACCAGCTCCGGTGGATGATTTAGATTCTCTGATAAATCCGCATTTCAGAGTCTCCTCAATGTATTCAGAACACCTGGGACTCGGGAAGCAAGAGAGGAAAGATTCTTCCATGAGTTGGCACTTTCCCAGGTAATAAGCAATCCCACTTCCTATGAGCAGGAAGCATTTCAGCGCCCTTTTTACTGAATACATCTCTGAAGGACTGGTACGGAGAGATGACTCCAAATAACACGGTGTAAAGGTTTGATAGATGACAAACAAGACCCGTGGCATTGAGAACCCCACACAGTATTTGAGGTTCTTTCCAGTCTAACACAGGAGCATGCTTGCGGAGCCAAGGAAGACTCAAGATGAATGGACTTTCGGCTGACAGGAGTATATAGAATGCTATCAATTCCTGATGGAGAGTGCCCACTTGCATGGTAATCTCAGTTGTCCAGGAGTGGATGGTAGCTCTGGGAAGTTTATTCTCATCCACTTCAATGATGCAAAGGGGTGTTTGTAACGGCACACTCAAAATTCCTAATTCTTAGCAACTTCATTTCTGCTAAGAAGGTCCATCAGCACCCTAGTGCAAAAAGGCCTTAACGACTTCAGAGGAAATTCCAAGGACCAGAGTTACATTGATGGAAGACTGAGAAGCAGTATTGTCTTTTGGAGTTAGTTGAAACGCACCTAATCTGACCACCACTCGATCAATTAAGCCTTCTCGTTTCCCGGTCATCTTGAACAGCGAGGGAGAAAATCACCTGTACCAAGAGAGTTTATTCTTGCAAATACTCCCAAGGTGAGAACCAGATTACCAAACTCAGTACTAGGGAACAGACAAAAATGGGTCAGGAACAAAGCCATGGTCAGGAACAGATAGCAAATATACACAGGAAAGCTGGAGTAAGGTAATGGAGCCTATGCTCTGGCACCTATCTGTTGCCAGAGACTCCCTCTTATAGGGAGGAGTTCAATTCACGCCAAATGAGAAGTTATGTTTGACGCATCTGTCCCTCTAAATTTTCCTGCAGGTTGGCGTACACACTCCTAGGAGCATATAACTAATCATCTTGGTGAAACCATGCTACACTGCAGGTGGGTCAGATGTAAAATGTGCAGAGAAATGTAGATTTAGGAGGGGTGTGTCCAAACTTACATCTAAATTGCAGTGTAAAAATAAAGCTGTACAGTATTTGTTGGCTACATGCAAAAGCAGCCTGTATTTACCCTACATGCAAAATAAAATGTATGTATTTGCACCCCTTGCATTACAACATGGTTTGTACTGGTTCACAGTGTCGAAGCTGGATAATTGGCTGAGACAGAATCAGTTTAAAATGAGATCTACACTACGCCATTTTGCGAATGGCCGCCCAGCACCATTTTAGAGAAACTCACACTTAAGTACATACGGTGATGCTATTATTAGCATCAAGCGATCGCATATTTCACCATACCCCATACACACATTAAATACGCACAGTTGCACTGTTATCACCATACGCACATTAGCTACTGCATAATACCCCGCGTACGAACGCTGTTTATTAGCTTCATGCGTACGCATTTTCCCCAAGTTAAAAGACCTCACCACATCCATGGTGAACTTTAACTAGCATCCTTTCCCAAACCCCTAATATTCACACACTGCACACTTACATAAAAGGTTCCATAGCTCCAAAGTGTAATATCTAAGGTTTATTAATTTATTTCTAATGTTGTGAAATAAAGATTATTTGATATCTTAGGTTTAGTACATGATAAGCAGACCGTGTCTGGTGTTGTACTGATCTACTCTGTCTCAACAGCTTCCCGGTGTCATTGGTGAGAAGATCGCAACATGCGTCCGCAACTTATGGACTGTAGAGAGTTAAAACACTAAAATGTACTATGTAATGTTAGCAGCTTAGATTTGCCTGCAGCGGGAAAAAGGTGACAAAAGGCTGTTGGAGGCTGACCTGTGTTCAATTGAATCGACCTGTTAAATGTCCTGTAACAGAAGCCCCGTGATGGAGAACCAATGGAATCATGCCAAACATGCTTATTGTATTGCCTATCCCTGTAAGGGTATATATGTGCTCTCTGACCCCAATCGGGAGTCTTCTTGCTGATGCTGTTGACGGAGGTTTCTTGTTGATGCCGGTATCTGGTCCCAGAGCCGTGTGTATGTAACAACTGTACCTTGGGTCTGTATGATGTATTTGCACTAAATTGTCTTTAGATCACAGCGTGTAACCTACTGTTTTATGTTGAATAATAACCTTTTGTGTGTTGGAAACACATTTCAAAGTCTGAAGGCATTTATTTACTGTATGACTCATTACGCTAATAGAGATACATTTAGAAGGTATAGGCAGGATTTAGAAGGTAAAGGCAGGATCGTATAGAGGTTTAAAAGGTATAGGCAGAGATTATATAGAGGTTTAAGTCCAGTATCGTTAACAGTTACGTGCTCTTTCTCACTCTATTTCCAAAGCTGAATCGGGCCCTGATTGCTGTGTATATGTGTCTGAAGCAAAAAGGATTGTGGGATTTAGGAGGAAGGGACTGGTGATAAAGAGATGGTAATCTTAGTTTAGTGTTAGGGAGCTATATGCTGTCTGGGAAATGTGATGATATAACATTTTCATCAGTAAAAGCCATCTGACAAGTGCAAATGCTATCATGTGCGTTTCTTTGTAAGGAGAAATAAAGTGGTGTTATTCATAAGATCCTTTTGCTAGCCACGATTCCAGTGGCAGAGACCAGATGCTGTCTTGTTAGGTCGTTGAGTGAGGTTAACTGGCCTCTAAAAATCGGTTCATTTGCATGTGGAAAAGTTGTGCTGGGTGCAAATGTATAAAGTGTATCCTGTGTTATTTTCAAAAATGCACCAAATGTATTTTTTTTCTATTTTCCCTTGGCCTTGTTAAGTTTGGGTGTGGTACCTGTGCTAAGAAAATGTGTACTGTACCTGTATTAGTCTGTATAAGCCCAATTAAAGAGACAGTCTTTTGATTATTGTTGGTTATTTTAGTGAAGAACTGTTTTGACTGTATTGGAAACATAATGTGCTACAAGTAAACCAGGGAAATATTTTCATGTGTGTATTGTGAACAAACAATTAATTTGCAAGACTGTTTAAACCCTTTTAAAGGGGAAGTTTTGTGTTTTTTGATGTGTTATGCTTCTTTAGAAGGTAATACGTAGTGGCTGCTGGCAGCTAGATGATATTAGCATCAATACACTGTGGGCCAATGTGGATATACCCAAAGCCCAGGTTTCAAATTATCAGCAGCTAAGGCCGTAATTCTGGCACAAATAGGAGTGACAGGGCTCTGGAAGGCACAATGATTTTGTAACTGGCGATTTAGGCTAAGGTCTGCAATCCGTGCTCAGCTGGCCAACTTGGAGAAGTTAACCAAGAGTTGGTTAGAGCCTGAATGAAACCCGCCAGACAGGTTCTTGGAAATCCTGGCAATAGACCATTGTGTGCAGAACCTAAACCGGGAACCTCAAAAATAGGTCCTACAGAGCGATCCTCAGTAGTTGAAGAACTGGCGACAGTTAGTGATCGTAATTATGCTCTGGAGAAAATGGGCTGGACAGCAGAGAAAGTAGTCAGGTGGATTGTATGGTGGGGAAACTAGACCCCACATTCCTTGTTCGTTTAACTATATCCTCATCCCTATATAGGCAACTGCTGTTCTGAACGCTTGTCATTATAGAACAACTGGCAGTTTTGGCCTTGATGGATTCAGGCAGTGAAGTCACTTGGTGTCCAACACTCTGTTTCCACAAGGACTGATGGGCCATATCATGAGAAAAGCATTAGGGGCATAAATATGAGTTGCAGTATTGAAGAGGGAGGTATGGTGAGTATAGGAGCAGAACAAGATAGAGGCCAGAGGAACAGAGATGGTAGATATGTATCATCCTTTATATGGTGTTTATTAACCTGAATACAGTATATATTAGTCATGTAATTCATATACCATGCAATCTTCAATATCTCAAATACCCCATAGTACTCTCACACTAGATTCTCTCTAAGGGGTCTATTTACTACAATTCGCATATTGAATGCAGATTGTAGTGTGATATTAACGACTGAATTCGCATTGCGAATTCAGGCAATATCACAGGGATTTACTACAAATCCCTTGCAGGGACAGAGCTTGCGATAAAGCTCTGTCCCTGCGAATCCCCTTCGGAGCCTTATCATGGTATTTTCACAAAAAATACAGTGATTAAGTGCCCGCACATGCGCCGACCGGTCGCTGCTGCTACCCCCCCGGCGCTTAGCCCTGCTCCCACAATCGTGGACCCACCACGACTCCCCCCTCCCCCCCGTGACCCCACTCTCCCTTAATTACACTTACCTGCATGCTCCAGGCCTCTGGTGATGTTCTCCATTCCTCCAGTCAGGTGATCTCCCATACTGCACTGGGACCTGATCACCTGCTGACCGGGCAGCAGTGCACTATGGGAGACCAGCTGACCAGAGGGGAGTCATCACCGGAGCCCCAATCACCGGTCCCTGGAGTCAGGTAAGTAAAAAAAATTTTTTACTATTTTTTTTTTTTTTACAGTAATCAGCTTGCGGTCTGTTTAGACCACACAACTGATTACTGGGACCGACTCCCGGCTCTGCTCTCCCCATTAGAGCAGGGCAGGAGTCCAGTAACCCTGGATAACGCCACCTCCAGGTGGAGTTATTATCACAGGGCTTTCCCCGATATTTTTTCACATTTTATTTTTAGTAACTCTGGTCGGATCACATTTCCCATTACAGTTATGGGAAATGCGATTTGCTTACTAAAAATAAGTGATACTTAGTGGTTGGAGTAGAATTTTACGAATTCTACTCCAATTGCCCTGTAATAACTATAGGTGGTACTAAAATAATGTGAAAAGGGTGTGAAAACACCCTTTTTCACTTTATTTTAGTAAAAATAATGTTAACAAATAGAGCCCTAAGGCCCTCATTCAGACCCGGATGCAAGTGGCCATTCGTACGTTCGGCGTACGTACAGAAATATGTTAATTCAAGCGCTCGCTCGTAATTTCGAACGCAGATAAACTTCCTTCCCAAACTCTACCGACCCCTCCTCTAACTAACGAGCATGTCAAATAGCGAGCGTACATCCCCAATGTGGCTTGCAGGGAACGCACGCACAAGTCCAACCCGGAAGTGGGCCTGTCAGATTCCGATTACCTGCTCGTTTATTCTGCCTACCTCCCTCAATCGTATCATGCCAATCAATATATCAATTATCTTAATTGCTCGTCAATTTTATTTTTTTTTTTGGTTTTTAAAATGCAATAAACTTTACTCTTGTCCGTGTTTGTGTTTACCCACAGAATACGTACGGCTTAAACATTCGCTTTTATTTGTCAAAATACATGTTTGAGGCAATTATCCATTTGTTTTCTTTGCTTTTACCCACGCATATTTTACTGGGTTCATTTCTTTATTTAAATTAGCTTATGCATGTCACTGCATCAAGCCTATCATAACTCTCAATAGATTTGTGGCCCTGTCGAACACATGACTCATACACTAACCAATAGAATTTGTCCTGTTAATTACCCAAATACATTAGCCAATCAAATTTTTTTTCGGGTCTTTATTAAAATTGTTTTATTTACAATACACCATTGCCATCATGAGAGCCTCGGCATTCACCAGGCGCGAGCTGATGGTCTTAACCGAGGTGATGGACAGGCGGATCACCAGCCAGCCTCCCCCCATCACCAATAGGGAAAAGCGTTCCGCATATGCGGAGGTACGTGGCCGCCTGCATTCCTTCGGCTCACGCCGCCAGATCGGCCAGCTGGAGCGCAGGTGGTCCAACCTGCAACGGCGGACGCCCCGCTTGCTGGCATACTTTCGCATGCAGATAGCGGAAAGTAAGTTTTTTTGACTGTGGTTTTCATGTTTATCTTTGTGGCCCTAACTGCATGGGCATGTTTTCATGTATGGCCTATTTATTCTTTGTACTCATATCTGCATGGGCATGTTTTCATGTATGGCCTATTTATTCTTTGTACTCATATCTGCATGGGCATGTTTTCATGTATGGCCTATTTATTCATTGTACTCATATCTGCATGGGCATGTTTTCATGTATGGCCTATTTATTCTTTGTACTCATATCTGCATGGGCATGTTTTCATGTATGGCCTATTTATTCTTTGTACTCATATCTGCATGGGCATGTTTTCATGTATGGCCTATTTATTCTTTGTACTCATATCTGCATGGGCATGTTTTCATGTATGGCCTATTTATTCTTTGTACTCATATCTGCATGGGAATGTTTTCATGTATGGCCTATTTATTCTTTGTACTCATATCTGCATGGGCATGTTTTCATGTATGGCCTATTTATTCTTTGTACTCATATCTGCATGGGCATGTTTACATTTTTTGGGGGTTAAAAATTAGCGTTTAACAATGTGATGTTCTAAAATATCCACAATTTGTTTTCCATCATTTAGGGGCAGAGCGAAGACTACGGCGTCATCGCCGTCAAAGACGGCGCTCTCGGCCCCTCTCCCCAACCCCCAGCCAAACATCCTCACCCCAAAATACCCTAAATTCCCCCTCCTCCCCAGCCTGCACAGACCCTGTGGCACATCCGTCTGTGCTACTTCCCCTCCATCCCAATTCCCCCTTCCCTCCAACCACCCCTCTAGTGACTACCCCCTCCCCTGAATCTGAAATCACCTCTCCCACCTCATTGGGGAATGTTGCCACCTCCGAGGAGGACGAGGGAGTTGGTTCTGGGCCAGGCGTCATTTTGAACGGTATGTTTCCCTTTTATCCTTTTTTGTGTTTTAAAATGTTTGGATCTAATCCTGTGTCTGTGCCTTTTACTTTTATGGTTTCTCACAAGTTTTGGTATATCTCTGTTTGTCTTTACCTTTTACTGCTGATTTCCCCATACTCATATCCCACATGGCAAAACTTTTTTTTTTTTTGGCAATTTTTTGGGTGTCCATTTTTGTGTCCTTTGGTTTTTTGGGTTAAATGTGCTTTTGGTCACAAGATTGTCATTTTTGGATAGCTTTGTTTGGCTTGTTTTTTCAGGGGTTTTCATTAATTATGTATTAAGCCCCACACTTTTCTAACCCACAGAGGACCAGAGGCATTTGGCGGACCTAGCCGGGTGCGTCCAATTGATGCGGGCCCACGTGATCGGCCTGCTGGTGGTCCTTGACCATATGGCTGGGATCCTGCGTCCATAATTTTTTATTTTCAGTTAAAAATATTTTTCATATTAAAAATTTTAAATTTAGAGTTCAGTCTCATTCCTTGTCTCCAAATCTTAGATTGTTTACACTGACATAAGTAGACTCTTCCAGTAAGTATTTGCAATTAATGTCACTAAGATTGTGTGTTGTAGATTTTTAGGAAACAGGCACATGAAACAGCTAAGAGTAACAATCTGCTTGGGCTTTTTTTGTGTGTTACATTTTTTATATTAGTACATTTTACATGTTCCAATTTGGGGTGCAACCTGCTTAGCCCGAGATTCCAAAGCCTAATGATTGTACATAATACCTTTTGGTGTTGGTTTTGACCCCGAAAGCATATTTAAATTTAGATCACATTGCGACATTACAGGATTAACCCTTAAGCAAATTTAACGTGGGTGAACCTGGTTACACTTGTTTGCAATGTTCAAGAAAATTTGCAAAATTACACTCTCAAAAAATTTATTCAAAACATAACTAAAAAACCAAAGTGTTGGCTCACAAACAATACACACAGTGATAACAAAAAATACAACCCATCAAACACCATATGAAAAAAGTAAAGAAAAATCAAGAACTGGTTGACGAATGAGCATGCCAACATGATTCCACAAATGTTGCGTTGCAATATTGGTTCCAGAATATATATCCAATATGTCCCCATGAAGGTTTGTTTTGGGTAGCAGGAAGTAGTCATCGTTTCAGTCCCAAAGATTATGAAATCAAACAGAAGATGTGAAAAAATAAACAAATTAATTAGATGGTCTCCAAAAATCCTTACCACATTGTGTCAAATCACTTCTTTTGTGCAAAAAATTACCTAAAATATCTGGCCACCACATCATCGCGTATGGCCCCCCGACATACTGACCTCCGACCAACCTCGGGGGGGCCATCCTCAGGCATGGCATCCTCTGGCTGCATTGGGTCACCACTTCTCATGGCGATGTTGTGAAAAATCCCACACAGGACCACAATTTTTGAAACCATATCCGGCAAATACATGAGCTCGCCACCAGAGCGGTGGTGGCATCTGAATCGGCTTTGTAAAAGGCCGATACAGCACTCCACCACTTGCCTGGTGGCTGTAAGTGTGGCATTAAAATTACTTTGTGGCCCTGGTGTGGGAGCCAAATAAGGAGTGAGCAGCCAGGGCATGCAAGGGTAGCCACTGTCTCCTGTGAAAAAGAAGTGACAACATCAGGATCACTGTGTATCAAGCTTAACATTGTTATGTACTAAAGGTCTCCACTTACCCAGAAGCCACGCATCACCAGCTTGTAGGTTGTTTAATTTGTGCCATATCCCTGATTGCCGGATGACGAATGAGTCATGTGCACTTCCGGGTAATTTTGCATTCAGGGACAGGATCTGGAGGGAGGCATCACATACCACCATTACATTCAGGGAGTGATAGTGTTTGCGGTTGCGAAATATGGCCTCCAGCCGTGCTGGAGGCTGAAGTGGTATGTGAGTACCATCCACAACCCCTATGATGTGTGGGAAACCAGCTATTTGGTAAAAATTTGCCTTGGCCACACTAAGGTCACCCATATCCAAAGGCATTTGAATAAAATGATGGAGGTGCTTGAAAAGGGCCTCCATCACTGCCCTCAGGATCCGGGAAAACGAGGATTGGGAAATTCCCACCACTATTCCCACCGTTGTTTGAAACGATCCTGAGGCACAGAAATGTAACACCGCCATAAATTGCGTAAGTGGTGGTATTGCTGTTGGACTGTCAATTTGCCGCTCAAGATCACTCTCTATTAATGAGAGAGTGTCTATGATGATTTTGGGAGGAAGACGGTAGCGTCTTAAAACCTCATCATCGGGCATTCCAAAAAGGGTGACACGTATTCAAAATATCTGGGGCCTTGCACGCCTATGATGCCTACGCCTGGGACGAGATTGAGGTTGGTCGGCTTCCGGGAGCATGGCCAGAACAATCCGACCAAGATCAACCTGAAATGGCAAGAATTGAATGTAAGTTTTTTTGGCCCAAAAAAAATTGAAAAATTACTTAGCTTGATGATACAATCCAATGATGCTTACATGCCGGGGTATTGTCATGATTTTCACAACCTATTAATAAAAACAAACAAGCAATGCAACAATCTAGGGTGGCCATTTAGGAATCTAAATTGGGTGCAAGACAAAACATAAAAGGGGATAAACACACATTTGGGCATAGAGCATAACGACAGTGTGCAGACTACCACAATTTGGGCCCAAAATTTAGAAAAAAAATGCTAACGGGAAATCACAACCAATTTCAAGTAAAAAAATAAGCAGATAATAATGCGCTAATTAGTTCGCAAATGCAAGTAAAAAAATAAGCAGATAATAATGCGCTAATTAGTTCACAAATACAAGTCAAAAAATAAGCAGATAATAATGCGCTAATTAGTTCGCAAATACAAGTAAAAAAATAAGCAGATAATAATGCGCTAATTAGTTCATACATTTAGGATTAACAAAACCAAAGGTTAAAAGTGTAAGGTCAAACAAAGTTGCGTTCAAAAAAACATGAACATTTAATAAACAAGTGAAAAAAAAAACTTACCAATAGAGGATATATAAGTCACCGGATAAAAAGGTCGTTGGGGCAGAGCCAAAAGAAACCTAACAAAGGAGAATTGGTAAAAATGTAACGACCCAAATATTACAAAAAGAAGGAGACACAAAGTGAACAAAAGTAAGACGGCCAAAAACTTACCAAAAAATGACACGACAAATAAAACAAACACACCAAAAAAAGCGAACGGAAATAAAAATGCCAAAAAGACATACCAAAAACAACTCCAAACAACGCCAAATACAAATCCCGCCAACAATCCACTCCAACCAACGTAACCTCCAACAACCAACACCCGCCACCTCGACTGGAGACGCCCCAAGCCATAAATAGTGTTTATTTTCCCGCAAAAATTAAGGAGGGATCATAGGAATGCACAATCAATGATGCGGATGAAAAATAAGGACGCATGTATAAATACGTCACGACCCAAAAAAAATGTTCTGGTGTATTTCTTGTTTGGAGATAAGAAATTGCTACAGACCAGGGAAACAATGGTCAAGAGTCTGCCGGTAAGTTTTTCATGCATTTCCAAACAAGGATTATTTTCAAACATAATATAGTGAAAGTTTGCAAGCATAAATTTCTCAACGTTTAAACAAATAGGTGAGGAGGATGACATGGAAGAGGCTGCTGGGCCCAGTATTCCAGCCAAAGCAGGGAAAAAGAAAAGGCAGCCACAATTCACAAGAAAGGAGATGGAGGTTTTGGTTCAGAAGTGTGTGGACATCCTGCCACAGGCAGACAGGAATATGGGTGCAAGCCAGAAGTGGAGAATGTGGGAGGTGGTAGCCAGTGCTGTCAATAGGGTGGGTGATTATGACCGTCTAGCCCGGGATGTCAAACGGCGGTAAGTAAAAACCTAAATTACAAAATAGTATACAGGGCCAAATAATGCAGGAATAATACCAACTTTTTCACCCACAGATGGAGCGACTTCAAATATTGCCTGAAGCAAAAACTGGCTGACAGGGCTAGGCACGCAAGGGGGACAGGTGGGGGTCCCACCCCTGTGTCATTGGAGTTGAATGATTTGGAAGAGCTGGCACAGGGGTGTGTGCAGGCTGTGGAGGTGTTTGGCGTGTCCAACATGGATACGGACATGCCAGATTTTGCGGCTCCTCATGTTGTCCCAGGTAAATATTGTGATGTAAACAACTCTGAAATGTTATTGTGCCAATATGTAGATTCTAATGTGACTCTTTTCTCATTTTTCTCACAGAGACACAGGCAGATGAGTCTGCTCCAGAGGGGAGCCTTGGCCGCAGAATTTCTGCTGGCTCTGCAGGGGAGGAACCAGTACATCTGGCTGAGGACCCTGCAGAAGCCAGTCCAGGGCAATCCGTCTCGCAGGCAGTGGCACTCCTCACAGAACTCAATTTTAAATCGGATTTCCATACGGAGATTCTGCAGAGGATGGACGCCAGTCTGCTACGGGTGGCTGAGGCCCTGGAGCAAAATGCTGCGGCCAACATGACCATTGGTCAGGCCCTGGTGGAAAATACCAGGGCCAACATCCGCATCGCCAATGCCCTGGAGCTGCTCGTTCGCCAGCACATGGTGGAGCCGACCTCCCTTCCTGCCAGAACATCAGGATCCTCCACCTCTGGCACAACATCAGCCAATCCTCCAAATGTGCCTAACCCTGTGCCTAGTCCAGAGGCCACAACATCTGCCTCTGTACAGGCCAGCCCGATGACATCCCAGACCCAGTCTGGCGCCCACCCTCCCCCAGCCAAACGGGGGAAAAAACGTTGACAGCACTGGCTACTTTTCCCACACTCCTTCTGTGCTTGCCCCATATTCCTTTCTGGCCAAAACTTCCCTCTCCTTTCTTGTGAATTGTTTTTAATTTTTTGTTTTAAGTTTCCATACCTTTTATGTTTGCCCAAATTACAATTTTTATTGGAATAACACTGCCAAAAAAGTTTGGGCCAAAAATGGGCCAGAAAATGTTTTTAGTTTCCAATAAATTTTGAAAAAATGTTCGACATTGTATTCTGACATTATTTTATAAATGGTTTACAGTTAATCCTGGCCCACAAGGCAAAAACGACCTCCCAAAAAATTATAAAAAAAAATAAAAAAGGGCTCTTTAAGGAACACTTTAAAAATTACATAAGGATGCAAATTCTCCAGACAAATGCAAAATGGAAAAACACACACAAACATGATGACATTATTGTTACAATAGCACAAAAACCAAATACAAACAAAAAAATACATACCTATAAATGTACGCTAATTGATTGTGTAATCCTGAAATTAGCAGCTATGATTTCCACCTGCGTACAGTTTTGTGCTAACCAAAAAAACTGTTTGCAAAACACATTACAAGCTGGTTTTCAATTCAAAACTGATTGTTTTTCTGACAAGCCGTGATTAATCGATGAAACATCGTGGAGGGCCGGGACGGAGGAGAAGGCCATCGCCAATGTAGTCGAGTAATCCAGACCCCAAGCTGTGCGAGCAGTTTGAACGGAAAGAAGATCATCCAGTGACGTATGACTTGGTACGAACACATTTGATGTTCGTATCAGATAATGTATGTACGCCCAAAAAACGCCTCGCCACGCCTGCGTTTTTCCATCTCCACCCCCGTCAACGCCCAAAAACGCCCTGTTCTGTCAATCACATTTGACATGTCACTTCCTGTACACAATTTGACGAACGAGACAAAAAAAGCTTGCAATATGCCGTACGCACATGCGCAGTGTTACACCGACGCATGCGCGGTTTCTCAACATCGGAACGCAACGAGCGTACTGCTGTTAACGAGCGGCTCTGAATGAGGGCCTAAGTGTTTTTTTCAGATAGATTGTATTCCGGAATTTATCAATAAATCCCGGATTTGCTGTAAATACATGGAGACATTTCTACCCCACACACACACACTCACGCACACACACATACAGTTGGAACATATTGAAATATTAGATAATGTGATAATATTGTTTTACATATATGTGAATATTATTAAATATGAAATTGTTTCTGAAATATATTTCCCTTTAATTTATTTCATACTTTTGTGTACTCATTCTTAAATAAATTATCCTAATGATTTACAAATATTTTCTGGGTAAAATCTTGTGAGTAGGTTATTAAATGGTTTATTATTGATTATTAATTATGATCTGCTATTAAATGATAAAAATAGAATATTTGCTTCAAGGATATGATATTATTAAGATAAAAAGGAAAAAAGGAACTACAACCCGTCACTATCCTTTTACAATGGCAATGACTGCTTTAATTATCATTATCAAAGGCCTAGAGAATATATAATTAATTGCAGCGAACCCAAATTTGGATAATGATATTTTTGTTGATAGATAATCATTTTCATATGTTTAAAGCAAATTAATTTAACTGGAAATTCATTAAGTGATTGTAAAAGTATTTTACCTGTTGAACTGAAAATTATTGCGAGTGTATTCCAATGTGGTAAAGACACAAATATACGTTTGTTAGAAAGTCATGCTTCACACAGGAGCGGGTTTAAGGTAAGTAATGTTTTTTTTATGTTAGTGTCACTACAGAGGCATTACTATATGGGCACTACAGGGGCATTACTATATGGGCACTTCAGGGGCATTACCATATGGGCATTACAAGGGCATTACCATATGGGCACTACTACAGGGGCAGTACTACAGGGGCATTATAATATGGGCACTACTACAGGGTCATCACAATGGAGGCATTACTATTTGGGCACTACTTCAGGGGCATTACTATGGGGAATTACTATATGGACACTACTACAGGGGTATTACTATATGGGCACTTATAAAGGGGCATTACAATGGGGGCATTACTATATGGGCATTACTATGGGGGCATTACCATATGGGCACTACTACATGGGCATTACTATATGGGCACTACTACAGGGGTATTACTATATGGGCACTACTACAGGGGCATTGCAATGGGGGCATTACCTCAGGGGGCATTACTATGGGGGCATTACCATATGGGCACTACTACAGGGGCATTACTATATTGGCACTACTACAGGGGCATTACTATGGGCGCATTACTGTATGGGCATTACCTCAGGGGGCATTACTATAGGTGTGCTGCTGAAGGGGGCATTACTATAGGGGCACTGCTGCAGGGGGCATTACTATGGGGGAATCACCAGGGGGGCACCAAATTACTGTCTTGCCTGGGTGACAAAAATCCTAGTTTCGGCCCTGCAGAAGTTGATAGATCTTTTTTCAATAGAGTCTAATCACTGAATTTGTTTGGATTAGAAAAACAGAAGTTAAAGAAAACAGGGGCAGTCGGCGCTCATAGAAGGGGTAAGGGCGTATGACCACTGGCAGCTCTTCTCGGGAAGTATCCCCACTTCCTTAAACGGTGAAAAACAAATTGATAAAGCGCTCCGTGGTACTGGAGTGAATAGGAATGTTAGTGATAATGTGGGAATCTACCTGGAAGTAGTGGAGTTATGGAATATATATATATCTATGAGTGTATGGGTAATGGATAATTGAACAGAAATAAAGATAAAAAAATAATAAATAAAATAGAAAGAAGAAAGGGTAATGTTTCTGGCTAATGACTGGTAAGTATCTATAACCTTGTTTTAGACCCGTATGTGTCTGTATATAATCACAAATGGGGGTGTAGAGATGTATATGACAACTAGTGGGCAAAAACTTTAGGCTGGATATTCAGGACTCAAGTCCCCTGGAACATATATGAGTCCAGATGATAAGGGAATAGTCAATATTATCCTTATAAAAGTCAGTAATAAGTATGAATCCAAGTGAAGTGACCGTTAGAGGGTCACTAGTCACCGGGAAAGAACAAATATCCCAGGTAGGCAAAAACTATCGGCGGAGTGTTAAACGTTCACAATAGCCAACAGCAAAATATCTCAGGTATGCAAAAACTGTTGGCAGAATGTTACATGGATTAGAAAAACGTTAGTAAAGAATAGATAATATTGCCTGTGAACTTGTAAAATACTATGAGTACCTTAGGTGAGGTTTAATTGTACGGTATACATTATCTTGAAGGTTCTCTATGTTTAGTTTTTATGTGAAAATGTGTCCGTCCAATGTTAAGATACAGAATAAAACATGATTGAATAGTTTGTATACACTCATAATATAGTACAATAATGTAAAGATAGACTTTTGTTAGTAACTGATAATATGAACCTGATTTAACTAGAAGGGCAAAACTAGATATAACATCCTTAAGAATATCTGAAATGTCACAGTTGCGCTTCATTTGACACGACGAAAATAGCGGTAATTAGCAATTATTTTTGGTATTGAAGGCATTCTATTGTTATGCACTTTTTTGACCAGGTTCAGGTAGATAAGGTCAAAAATAGATATAAGATCCTTAAGAATATTTGAAATGCCACTGGTGTGTATTATTCGATGTGAAGAAAATAGCAGTAATTAGCAATTTTTTTTTATTGAAGGCATTCTATTGTTATGCACATTTTTAACCAGTTCAGGAAGATACCATGGAATTATGGATACCTGATATTTTTTTCAACAACGGTGTATGATATCTGGGTGGAGGGTATCCGGTTGTTGGTCGGCCGAATATAGATCGACAATAAATGCATCAACCACCCTACATCGACCCCATTTACATCGACAAGGCAAGCAGCTCGCCAACTAATAGATCGACCACACCTGAAGGACGACACTCACGAGATCATCACTGACATGTGTCGGACACAATATATGATCGAAACACTGTGTACCAAAAATATGAAGATCGACAAAACCAATTATAGACGTAATAACTCATCGATACTAAATAGGTAGACAACATATAGATCGACATATGAAAGATAGACAATGCACAAGTCAGACGTTATAACACTGCGAAACAAAAGAGATAGACAGTTGATAGATCGACTCCTATTAGATCGAAACAAATTTAGATGTTCTGCGCAAAAATGTAAAATAGCAGCTCAATAAGGTTAAAATATAATCAATATGTGTAGATGAGCACTTTAAAACATAATAATCGCGCAAACATATAAGATAATTAATGTTTATAGTCTTTTTAAGACTAATTGGATGTGGTGGCTGCAGTTCCACAAGGTGACCGTAGATGGAAATAGTCCGTGGTATTGGTCTCCGCCTATGCTATCCCTACTTTACCACCGGTTGTATTACCTTCTCCAGACGATAGCTTCTAGCGCGTCCCGGCAGATGTAATTGCCGCGGCGCTGGGGGATGATGTCAGACGCCAGCCGCCTCATGGATCTAGTGGTCAGACGCTCAGTCCTTTAGCTCTCCACACTTCTTCCCTTCTCCAACCCGTTTTGGACCACTTCTGCTACAGAATTCCTGTAATTGCCTTG
The DNA here is from genome assembly GCA_031769625.1 of Taudactylus pleione. NCBI lineage: Eukaryota > Metazoa > Chordata > Amphibia > Anura > Myobatrachidae > Taudactylus > Taudactylus pleione. The sequence goes on along the minus strand of JAUIMM010000329.1, from coordinate 20,290 downwards.
TTCTGCTAATTCCTTGCAGCTTGTCTGGTGCCCAGCAATTAGGGACAAGGCCTGCAAGGTGTACGTTGGGGCTTGCATTGCCAGGAGCACTTGCAGGGGTGGCTGGGACTTGCAGTGCAACATTTAAAAGTAGCAGCGGGGGGGATGCGCTATTAGCGGGCAGCTTCTAGAAGTAGATGGGTTGCTGTGGTTAAAATGTGCCTAAGTTTAGGCGACTAGGAATAGCGGGGAGCAGAGGGGGGGTGGTAATGAAGAAGTGCACTGCAGAACGTTGTGGTGTCCAGCAATTAGGGTCAAGGCCTGTAAGGTGTACATTGGGGCTAGCATTGCCAGGAGCGCTTGCAGGGATGGCTGTGACTTGCAGTGCCACGTTTAAAAGTAGCGGAGGGGCGATGCGCTATTAACAGGCAGCTTCTAGAAGTAGATGGGTTCCTGGGGGGGTGAACATGCGCCTAAGTCTAGATGACTAGGAATAGCGGGGAGCAGAGTGGGGGTGGGGTGGTAATGAAGAAGTCCACTGCAGAGCATGGTGGTGCCCAGCAATTAGTGACAAGGCCTGCACAGTATACATTGGGGCTAGCATTGCTAGGAGCACTTGCATGGATGGCTGGGACTTGCAGTGCCGCATTTAAAAGTAGCGGCGGGGTGTGCGCTATTAGCGGGCAGCATTTAGGAAGGGTATACCATTTTTTTATTATCTAACTATAGCGTGTCGATCTATTAGCTGTCGATCTGTTAGCTATCGATCTGATAGCTGTTGATCTATTTGATTTCGATCTGTTATTACAGGTTTGTCTATTTGTGTGGCGTCAATCTATTAACTGTCAATCTATTAACTGTCTACCTATTTGGTTTCGTACTTGGAAACGTCATCCTCTTATTACTCACTGATAATACAATGTCTAACTATAAGTTGTCGATCTACGCTGTGTCGCCCTTATATACCTTTCAATCTTACATATTCAATATATAACATATCAATCTAAAGTCCCGTTCGACTATATTACTGTCTGACTATTGTTACTGTCGATCTATACTTTGTCTATACTAAACTCCATGTCAAACTAACATGGTCGCCATTTAATGGTCAAACATGACACGTCCGATCTAATAATCTACACCCATGTGGAGCCACATGGGTCACTCCTACGGACTCCTGGTTGGGATGCATTATGTGTATCATCTGGTACTCTCTGTCTAGTTACAGTTGTAGAAGGCATAAGTTTATAGATAACAGATTCTTGAGAATATCTGAGGAAGTCACGGGTGCGTATTATTCGATGTGACTAAAATAGCGGTAATTAGCTTTTTAAGTTGTTGAAGGTATTCAGTTGTTTAAATATGTCTTTGAAAGTTGTCTTGTGGGTACTTTCTTTTGCAACACAGTAGGGTGTCTAACCCTAACCTCCCCCCCCTAGTGCCTAACCCTAAACTCCCCCTCAAGGGTGCCTAAACCTAACCACCCCTCACCACACCCTAAACCTAACCCTCCCAGGGGGTGCCTAACATTAACCTCCCCCCGGGGGTGCCTAACCCTCCCCGGGATCCCCTAAACCTAACCCAACACCCCCCCTGCACAGCTGTCCACTCACGATGCCTGGCTTACCTTCGTTCAGTATGCCAGGCACCGGGATTTGGGCGGGTAGATAATGATAGGCATATCAATAGTCCCATGCTGGGATTTTGCAGTCAGGAAGCCGGCAGTTGGCATTTCGACCGTCGGCTTCCTGACCGCATACCAGTAAAAATAGAGAGGTGTTATTAAAACCCTGCTCATTTTAAAATCCCAGATAAATAAAGGTGTATATTGGAGTAAAGAATTCCCAAAACACCTAATGGTGGTACGTAGGTATTGTAGTCCAGCCCCGTATAAGGACAGCAGTGCGCCCTGTGCTGCACTGCCACCCCTCTCGCTTCCCCTTGCCCTCCCCCTTAGCGCACTCCATTACCACCAGTGGGTGGGTGGAAGGCAGGGATCTTCATTGGCATGGTTCTGCGAGCACTGAGCAGCTGTACAGGAGGACTCGTTATGCAGATCTCCGGAGCCGGGCAGTTTGCGATCGGTCACCTAGGAGGATTCCGCCCTGTGCGGAACCGCCCTCCCTAAGGCCGTGTTGAAGCCCCCTGACCAGATTTATAGGCATCTGAAGATGAGAATGACATGGTCGTTTTGAAGAATCTTGGAAAGATTAATAACTAATATATATCCCATAAGGTAACAAGTACAGTATCTGATAAATGTCATCTGAACTATTGCAAGTTGCAACAGTACAACAGGTTAATAGTTTTGTATAAATCCCAAAATAATTGGTAATAGCAAACACAAATGTGATATTTTGTGTTCACAAATCCCTGTAAAACCTAGTTTAAATTGAAATGTAAGGATTAGAAATATGTACCAAAATAGAGGGATTGCCATAGATCATAAAAATATAAAATCATGATCCCACTGTTTTGAATTGTTACAGTGACAATCAAAAACCTGTTGTAACTTTGATGTTTTTACCTCTGGTGGCCAGTAGGGACACTCACGGGCCTTATTAGTGGAAATACACATCCATTTCCCAGCAGAGGTGGTAATGCCTGGATTTTTACGGTTTTCCAATGTAAATTACATTTAAGGCTGTTTAAAAAATGGTCTAATATTTAAAAAGGTTCCACAGGATGATTTTCTATTAGTAAATTAATTGGGGAAACATATTATCAGTTTGTGTGTCTGGAATTGGATAGAAATAGGTTACATATTGATATAACTGTATTATGCAAGTAGGTCAAAAGTGGATCAAAGAACCCAAGACCTCTGATTCTCCTCGCCAATGAATACACAGATTATTGGACAGGAGAAGGGGGGGGTGTTATATGGGTTAATTGAAGGATGAAAATGTAGGACTTCCCAGATATAGGGACATTTTGGAGGATTTATTGATAATATGAAAAAGCAAAGGCATTTTAGGAATCTGGATGACACCTAATGGAGAAAATAATGTGACGTTCAACCTGCAGCAGTCGCAAATTGTAGTGTAATATGTGATTGTTGAAAACTCCAGGATGGAGCAGACAAAATCCTAAATTATCATAGAGGGTGGGGTGAAAAAAAAACTAATCATACTCCCAGAAGAATTTCTATTTTTGCAACTACAGGGAACCAAGTCAGCAGCAGGTTGAAAACTACAGATGCAGATGAGAAAGATGATCCCAGCTATAGACAGACAATATTTCCAAAGATGACTGCATGGACCATCAAGCACCTATGAACAGTGAGAGGAGTTACTTTTTCCACTATGGATCTCTCTAAGGGGTTTTTCCTCAGATATCGTCAATTGCATACAGGGTTTTATGTCCATCTTGACTTGATTCTGAAAGAACTTTCAAGAATTCTGTTAACCTCAGAATAGAAAAATTGTTATTATTGAATTTAAACAACTCATCCCAATTCCTTAAGAACAATTAATCAATTCCACAGGACTTTGAACAAAATTTAAACCTAACAAGGATTACTCATGGACTCTTTTCAAAGCTATCTATTTATGGAATTTCCCAAAGATTTCTACAAGGATTTCGCTTGTGGACTTTTAAATGACAATCCTTTTGAATTTAAAGATTACTAAAACACTGCCCTTAGTATAATTTCTTTTCTCCCCTTAAAAACTGTCATAAATTGTTAAGTTTTATGCTACTGTACTTCAGAGGTTGGTAGATTAGATACATTTAGATAGGGACAATTGGTTTTAAGTTCTTGTGTGTTCATGTGCATCTTTCCACACATCTTCTCATCTGGTGTGTTGCACGTCAGGTGGGAAGATGTCAGGAACAACAGCATGCAGTTGGATGAAAAATGGAAAGATATCTCAGACCATCTTTTGTTGGAATGCATGGTGTGTGCGAGTGGTATGTGGACGATGCGGTGGTCTTTCTGGTTTTCCTTTGTCTTGGAGCAGATGGCGATGGGCATGCAGGAGGTGTGCAATAGGTTTCAGGATGCTAAAAAAATATATATTTACAAACAAAGTGAACATTCACCAGAAAATCCACCACTCTTCTGGACCTGTGGGAAGATACATTGTCATGATGGAAAAGTGCACCATGAGCATGAGTTCTTGGACAGCGCCTGAAAATGGCTTCCAGCACTTGTCGCAGGCATTGGCTGGTGTACCAGTCCCCAGTGATGGTGCGCTGTTGCCCAAGTGGTACTGTAGCTACATGAACAGTCTTGGTCACAGAAACAGAATCATCAAACCTAGGCAGCATGATACAGCTCCAAGTCAGCTGAGCCTCCTACTGCTCTCGAGGCAACTGATGGGGCTCCTAGTGTGCAGAAACCTTGCTCAGGTCAAACTTTTCATGGAGTATCAAGCGGATGTATCCTGATAAGATTCCTATCTCCTTCTCTAACTGGGCCATGGTCACCAAAGTGCCCACCTCAACTATGGCATTCATGCATGACAGCAACATCTGTGGTTAAGGATGGTGCTTCTTTGACAAAAGCAGCATGCAGTTAGTCAAAATCTGTTCTGCTATCACAGACCACTCTTCATGTTGTAGAAGATTTTGGCTCTCTAGTGGTCTCTGTTTAGCTCCATAACGAGTTTGTGAAGGAAGTGAACAACTTGACTTCTTCAGTGTGTATGGTTATTTACCAATGACCCAAAATTTCAGAAGATCTTTAGTCAGAGATTATTTGAACTCGACTACCTGTGCACATCTGGGGGCTTGTTGTGCACACCTTGTATGCTCAGTGTTGTTTGTTCTGGGTGGGAGGGATTGGGAAGACTATTTCATCTTTTGAACATCATTCTGATGTGTACATAGACTAAGATTTCCAACTTGTAGTGTCAGATTTCTGACAACAGGGGGACTTGAAGGACCTAGTATGTCATTCTCATAATGATCACTTAGAAAGCAAGCTTCAGTCATTGTGTATCTTTTGAGAATCAGGTTGTCTTTGCTTAGACCAGATATTGAGATTGGAAACTCATTTTCAGAATATTTACAGTATATTAATAAGAACTGGTTTTCCTTTGATCTACCTTGAGATTCAGAAAATAGATCCATTTGTTGTCTACAAGATGATCACTTTGATCAAGTCATTTGTGGAAGTCCAAATATGCTAAGGCATTTGGCAAGGCCTCATTGCAATCTAAAATACAAAGAAGTGAAGGCTATTATCATAAACTCTTGACCTAAATTAGGATTCTAGTTTGCAATGGATTCAATACAAATTTGGTTATTTATCAAGGTGGTGTCACAATTGAATGGAATAATGGTGGTCGAAGCTGGATGATTGGCTGAGATCAGATCTTTGAAAATATCTGAAGACGCCATGTTTGCATTGTCTGCACAATGCCATCTGGCGTAGTCAGTATAATATAATTGTGTACGGCGCTATTTAGCATTGTGTACATCTGCCGTGTTACTGCACACTGTTAAATTCTTTACATAATAAGTGCGCACAGATACACATATGTATTTAAAGACTTTATATATATTTAAAAATGCAAGGTTTGGTCAGTGCTGGGAGGCAAGTCCTGTGGACATGTCTGTGACTAGTAATTGAAAAACACACACATACTGTGAGGTGCAAATAAGTGTTTTGAATGAACCATTGTATTTAAGTCTGACTATCATTGTATGCCTAAAGGAACTAGCATTTACATTCCAAATAGCCTGGAGAGGCCGTTGATTGCATTGTGACTCCATCAAGTATCTGCTGGCCATCTCTGATCAGAACAACTCCATTGTCTGTCATTTTTGAACTTAGTTCAGACAGAAGTACAGATATGCCCAGCTATTTTGTTGCTCATGGCATGGCGTGCAGGCGTCTGAGTCGCGCCATGGACTTGTGGCGTGGCGTGCAGGCCTCTGAGTCGCGCCATGGAATTGTGGCGTACCATGGTATTCTTCAATGAAGGATACGCTACGGCATGTAATACAGTGCTTAACCGCTGGGTGGCGAGTGCTCCACTGTTGTAATTTGTACTGAATGCCTTGTACTGAATGCCGTACTGTTAAACTTAAATTTGCATGTTCGCACAACCAATATTTTTAATGTCACATAATGTACATATAGTATAGTACTGTACCGTACAGTAAGATCTTATAACAGGATGCAAATCAGTGCACATACAGTATTGTACATACAGTAACTGAACAGTATAGAAGTTGCCCGAGTTGTTATCACTGTACAACCGATACTGTAGATTAATGAGATGCACGCACAGATTTCACTGAGATGGGATGAATTACAGTATGATAATTTTTTTTTAATTAAAAACAGCAGCAGGAGGAATGCACAAGGATGAGGCCAATCTGTGCGGTTCACTGTAGCTGGTGTGTGGGCTAGTGGTTAGGTGATCACTTTGGAAGAATTATGGTCCCGGGTTCGATCCCTGAAAAAGAATATATACTGTATATTTTTTTTTGGCACTGTCTGCTCTGGACACTATAGTGAAACTACTGTAGAAGTGTTGTACTGTAATACTGTAGTGTTGTTGTTTAAAAGGCTGCTTTAAAGTAAGACATCACAAACTGTGTGTTTAAATAGTGCAAAACTTTTGTCAATGTCTGCGCTGTGGTGGCTGTCAGCTCCCAGGGGTTGCAATGGGATTTCTTGCACATACCCAGTGGAGAGATTACAATGGGATCTGTGGCGCCAAGCTATATGCCATGTAGCACTATGCCATGGCGTATGCAAGACCATCACTGCGAATGTGCAGTTGTCTGTATTACTACAGTACTGTATGGTATGCTGTTGAATTTTCACCCGTGCACCACTCTGTGCTGTCCAAGACTTGTACACATGACTTCAGAAACTGCTACAGTAGTGTGCTCTGTTTGAGAGGGAAGCCTCTAATTTATAAACTGACTATGCATTTAAAGCACAAGATGCAAACTTGCGACAATGTAGATGCGGTGTCAGCCTTGCACGCTATAGCGACGACTCTTGAACTGTCACTGAGAGTGGCTTCTATCTGTGAGAGTTCTCTCTGTTAAAAGCTGACTGTGCTTGAAGCGCAAAATAGCTTTGCATCGCAAACTTGCGACAATGGTGATGCTGTTCCAACCTTACACACTATAGTGATTTCTCATGTCCAGTAAGTAGTAGTGGGATCTGTATGAGAGAGAGCTCTCTGTATTACACGGTTGGTGCTATGGTGGCTGTCAGCCATCTCTGATGGATTAGAAATGGAGGGGTTACAATGGGATCTGTGGCGCCAAGCCATACGCCATGTAGCACTATGCCATTGCGTATGGAAGATCATCACTGCGCATGCGCAGTTGGCTGTATTACTGCAGTACTGTATGGTATGCTGTTGAATTTTCATCTCTGGAAGGCGCATGCCCAGTAGGAGGGTTGCAATGGGATTTCTGGCACATGACCAGTGGGCCGAGAGTCATACACAGTGCATCAGGACCCTTCCCCCAAAGCAAGCAAGAGCCTCTCATTACCATAATAAAGGATGATTTGTTAATCCATTTAGTGTAAGCAGGCAGCACTGCCCTAGTGTCCTGAAAAATGCTACAAATAGTGACCATTTTCAAAGATACCATCCCCCATCTGCTAGGACAACTAGTGTGCCGCTATGAATGTGTCTGTACTGTATATTAAAAACTGATGATGCAGTTGAATTTTGCACCACACAATAGTGACTTCATAACTGCAGAAACTGGTAGTGAATGGACTGTACTTTATGAGAGAGAGGGCTCTGTATTACAAACTGTGCGCTTAAGGCGCAAAACGCAAACATGCGACAATGTAGATGCGGTGTCAGCCCTTCACACTGTAGTGACATCTCTTGGACTGTATCTGAGAGTGGCTTATGTCTGTGAGAGAGCTCTCTGTGTTAAAAGCTGACTGTGATGGATTAGAAATGGAGGGGTTACAATGGGATCTGTGGCACCAAGCCATACACCATGTAGCGCTATGCCATCGCGTATGGAAGATCATCACTGAGCATGCGCAGTTGGCTGTATTACTGCAGTACTGTACAGTATGCTGTTGAATTTTCATCTCTGGAAGGCGCATGCCCAGTAGGAGGGTTGCAATGGGATTTCTGGCGCATGCCCAGTGGGCCGAGAGTTATACACAGTGCATCAGGTCCCTTCCCCCAAAGCAAGCAAGAGCCTCTCATTACCATAATAAAGGATGCTTTGTTAATCCATTTAGTGTAAGCAGTCAGCTCTGCCCTAGTGTCCTGAAAAATGCTACGAATAGTGACCATTTCCAAGGACACCATCCCCATCTGCTAGGACAACTAGTGTGCCACTATGAATGTGTCTGTACTGTATATTAAAAACTGATGGTACGGTTGAATTTTGCACCACTCTCTATGCTGTCCCAGACTTGGACACAATAGTGATTACATAACTTCAGATACTGGTAGTGAATGGGCTCTGTACAGTATGAGAGAGAGGTCTCTGTATTACAAACTGACTGTGCATTTAAAGCTCAAAATAGCATTACACCACAAACTTGTGACAATGTAGTGATAGTGATTTCATGACTTCAAAAACTTTCAATCCCGTGATGCCCACACTACTTTGCCACTACGGTTATGACTACGCTACAGTGCACCACAGACACCTGCCGTAATGAGTGAATTAGTGTCGGCATCGTGCGCTGTGCACCGAATGTTATGCATCATGCGTCACTGGCTATTGAAAATGGCTGCGACTTAAGGGCAAGGAGGTTTATATCTGGCGAGCTCTTTGTCTTAGTGAAGTGGCGGGACCAAGCCTTTGCCACAAATTCAGATAAAGAGCTCGCCTATAGAAACGCTAGCGCAGAAATATACAGGCGTTTTGACCTGCGCCAAAATGTGAGGTCCCTGGAGCGCAGGTGGTATGATTTGCTGAGGAGGGACAGGCCTCGCCTAGAGTGGATCAGGAGGCATCTAATGCACAGTAAGTACAGTATTGCTGTATAATCACATGAATTACAGTATACTGTACAATAACAAATACAGTACAATGTTGACTCTGACATACTCTACAGTACTGTACACTGCACTGTAGGGTGTTGGATACTATAGTATCTGATGATGACTGACAGTTGTTACCACACACTGACATGACTTGCAGACATTTGATTGATAGGGTGATTAAATCTATAGTACTGTACATGGACTAAAGAGTGACACACTATTGGTCGACATGGCTTGTTTGTATAATAAACCTACAGTAACAAAAGGCAAGTTGATTGATCCACCATTCTAATGCCTGTCGACCAAATCTATGTCAACCTACAGTACTGTACACACTATTCATCTATGCAGGGCCTGCCCCCTTTAAGTCTGACATTATTACTGTACATCACGGACAGATTCAGGGGTCTCCAATCAGCTCCCAACTGTCACCTCACAGGCTGTGTTTGAAAAATGAATTTTGGGAGCTGATTGGCTGATATCTTATCACTTCTCACTCTGGGCCCCATTTACAAATGAAGGGAAATACCAGTGGGAATTTTCGTTTAGTATCACTGTGATACAAAAGAAAATTCCACTGGTATTTAGTAATACTTACCCCTCTGGTGAGGTCCCGCAAAGTCGAAGTCCTCAGCGAGGTCTTTCGCTGGGTTTCTGGCAGCCTAACGCAGTGTAATGCATGACAGGGAGACCGGCAGTGCCTAGAATGCTTTGTTGAAGCCGGAAAGGCACCGCCGGGTCTCCATTGCCAGCAATGGGCCCACATTGCTCTCGCCATCTTTTGTGTCATCTTGTACAGCTCATGGGGTGGCGACAATGCCGCCCACAGAGCCTCTGTGTGACGTTGCACCAGTTGGTCATACAGTACTTTACTGTACTGTATATTTTTTTATATACAGTACAGTACCATACTGTTTTATGTTGGGCCAATGCCAGCATCACAGACTACAGTAGTTATTGTACTGCAGTATACTGTATTGGTTTGTATTTTTATCATGGTCAATAGCTAATTCGATAAGGCCATCTGCAGTACTGTACCGTAATCCCTCTCCAATTTGGAATAGAAGTCTGAACTCTTGTTTTCAAATTCTCCTTAATGATGACATGTATTTTTCCCCAAAGAGCGAGAAGCCCCCCTTCCCCTGCAGCACCACCACCACCGCCATCACCACCACCACCGACATCACCACCACCACAGCCATCACCACCCCCGCCGCCATCACCACCGCCAGCAGCCGGGCACAGTGGGCTGAATTGTCAGAGTAAGTTCTCTATCTCTCTCTCTCTCATTTGTGTGTTTGTTTTTGGTGTTATGGAGTATCTGGTCAAGATTTGTACAGTTTATGTGTTTCAAAATGGTTTTGAGGGA